>JARCFY010000005.1:62253258-63546592 GCA_029233225.1 Lepidodactylus listeri | reverse complement strand
CCGTTAGTTGGGTCTGGCAATAGACAACCACTGGCTTTGTTTATAATTATTCTATTTGCTACTCCCAGTGTTTTCTCTGCGCAAAGACCTGCTTAATAAGTCTTCATGTTGAAGTAGTGATCTTTGGTCCTCACTTCTCCATCTGTAAAACGGGATATCCATACCATTGTTATTGAACGAAATAATAAGCTAATAATCATAAAGCACCCTTCACAGTATGAGAACTGGAGGAATAATAAAAAGTGCACAAATAATATGCATCATGTACTCATTTCTAAGGATTGAGTGCAGCTTTGGTGTATTTTTATTTTAAATATTGGCTTTATGTAAATATATGCAGATTAGATGCCTGCGTGCCTTTATAAGTGGTGTCTTTGTTGCAAATGATGGCCAAATGTACATGCAGGGATGCTTAGGAATCTAACAGTACCATCCTAAACAGAGTTATCTTCCTAAATCCATTTAAGTCTCCAGGTGTACAAGTGTGCATTTTTGAACTTCTTAAAAATATTTGCAAGTGACTTTTGTGGTATACATGAAGAAATACCTCTAGATTCAGGTTGCAGATACAGATGTATCTACATTATAGAGACTGTAGACTAGTAAAACCCTTGGAGCCTTCTATACAGTCATTGCAGTAAAATATACCTATTTTTGCTAGTTACTCTTTTTCTTCTTGCCTTTCCTGGAAGACCCTCTCTTGACCCACCCCCACCCCCTTCGCATCAATTTCTGCTTATAGCGCGCCTACAATCGATTGTCTGATTACTGTCTTGGATATTGATGGATAAGGGAAAGGAGGTATTGTGCATGCACTAGGTTGACGTTTCAGCGTCACCTTGAGCAAGCTGTGAAATGAGAGATATTTTTTTAAAAGCAAAGATCAAAAAGAGAGGCCGCACTAAACCCTTCTTCCGGTGGAGTTTTAATTGAGGGTCTGAAACTATGGAATACTGAAGCCCAAATCCAATCATGGTGCTCTCACAGTTGCTTTCCCAGCCGATCCCCTGGGAATAAGAATAAGACCCTTCGCGATCACTAGCATGAGGATTTCTTGTCTGATTAGCCATACAGTTTAGCTAGGCTGCAGTCCTGAAGTGCTTCCCACCTTGGGTGGGGTTCAGTTGACCCTTGCTGACTCAGTAGGGAATGTGGGGGTTATACTGACCCCAGCATTGTTGCTGGAGAAGGAGGTTAATGCAGCTGGAAAAAACGCTTCCTTTCAACTTCATTTAGTCCAGAAGAGGGCCCCTATTTCAACCAGTCTGGCTGCCTCCATCCATGCCATGGTAACATAGAGACTAGACTGAAAGTCAAGTGGGAGACTGCAGTTGGTGCAGAATGCCCCAGGGTGGGTTATTATTAGGAGCCAGGCAGACTCTGCATATTAGCCCCACTCTGCAGTCAGTCCATTGGCTGCTCATCAGTTACCAGGCTGGGTTGAAAGCATCGGCTGTCACATTACAAAAACCCAGGTGGCCTTATATCCTCAGATCTGCAGAACTGCCTCTGCTGCTCTGCTTCCTAACTGAAGCTTCCCTCGCCGGAGCAGGGCCTTCTGAGGACACCACGCTGCAAATGGGCAGTATCAACAACTGTTTGGACAGGCTCATTCTCTGTTGCAGCTCCCATTTTGCCTGCCTGAGGAGGTCAGGAGTTCTTACAAACTTCTGTCATTCCACAAACTATGTGGAACAGGATTGTTCAGGTGGGCATTGTTATAAAGGCAATAGGTCTATATTATAACCAAACAGTTCAGAAATATTCTTTTTTAAAGGGAACAGATTGTGAACTATGTTGGGAGAGAAGGCCTAGACGCTGTCTCAATCCTCAGCCCCCAAGGGCGGGTTGTAAACAAGTCAGTGAGATAGGCAGGCCAACTGTGGGTTTTCTTCCCATTTACTCTGTCACTGTTCTTTGAAAGAGACTGATGGATTATAGGGAAATTGCCTTTCTTCCTTCCCTTCTCCCTCTGACTCACACTCTTTCTTCCCTGGCACACATTTACCGTGGAGGCTGGATGCCTCTCTGCAACTGCATCCAGACCCATCCAAGGTAGTTTAGATTAGTTCTGTCTGTTTCTTAAGCTTCACTATCTAGAATGTAGTTCCTAAATAAAAGGATTAATATTAGGCTTGAAACCGAAAAGTGGCTCTGTGTAACTTTGTAACTTTGCTAGCACACTGAGAACAAAGGGCTTCTACTGTGGGTAGCCAAGGTGAACTCTGCTAAATTGAGAAGGGATACTGGACTAACTAACCAGTTACTCCCAACAAACTATACCACTGTGTATATATAGCATGTATTATCGGTTTGCTATGTGTACTAGTCTCACTGAATTGTTCTATACTAATGTAATACCATTTTCTTCACCGTGTAACATATAATGTCTAATGCTTTGTAGTTTGTTTCATATTTCTGTAATCCTACTCCTGTTACCCTGCTTATTAAAAGTTTTCATCCTGTTGACTGCACTGATGTAATCCGCCTTGAGATTCTATGAGAAAGGCGGTCTATACATAAGGTAGATTCATTCATTCATTCATTCATTTAATTTGTATCCCACCCTCCCCACATAGCAGGCTCAGGGTGGGTTCCATCAATGTTAATAACCAATATACAATATACAGAAATTAAAATGGTTAAAACACCAATAAAGTACAGCATCATCATTCATCTGGTGCAAGTTATAGTTAAAATTAAAGCCTCACAGATGTCATCTCTTTCAAGATTTGGTCCTTAGATGGTAATGCAGTTCTGTCCCACTGAGGGGAGGCCCAGTAGAGAGGGAGGGACGTCCATTGCCCTAGTTAAAAGCCTGGCAGAATGACTCCATCTTGCAGGCCCTGTGGAACTATAAAATGTACCACAGGACCCTGATCTCCAATGGGAGCTCATTCCACCAGGTAGGGGCCAGGGCTGAAAAGGCCCTGACCCTAGTCGAGGTGAGGCGGCCATCCCTGGGACCACCAGAAGATGTTGGCGGGCAAATTGTAAAGCCCTTCAGGGCTCATAGAGGGGTTCATAACAGCCATGCTGTTAGAAGTGCAATAGTAGATCAGATGGATCTTAGTCTGGTCCAGTGAGCCTCTTCTTATGTTCTTATGGGACTCAGTCCCCCGGGGTCCAAAGGCTTTATGCCACACCTGCCCATGCTAAAGCAGCTAAGGCTTCTGAGCTAGTTTTTAACCACTGTCAGATCAGAAGCTCTTCCCTCTAATGAAAGAAAACTAAAGGACTTTATTCGGGTTGTGATGAAAAGCACTTTACCTACACTCTCAACTGTTATTCCGGTATTGAAACATGTAGTTATAAGCCTATTACAGTGACTTGCTCTGTGTTTCTTGAGACCTCTTAGCTGTCTTTCAACTTGAGCTTCAGGACATCCAAAGAAGACAATAAACAAAACCCACAATGCTTACCGGGATGCCAGAAGTGGATCCAGTCCAAGGTATCACAACTCCAGCTGCTGTTCACGGTGTCCTCTGCGACATCTAGAAAATGACTCCTTTGCAACCAAAAAGAGTTGTTGTTGGGTATAACAAGTTTAAAACACTTTCAGTGTTTACAGGGTAATGTTGTTTGTATCTGTCAACAGGAAATCACATGTTTGTTTGTAACTAATCTATTTACATAATAGAATGCCCGGGAACTTTGTTAGAGCCTTTGCTCTCTGATTGGAAACCCATGTATCAGGTATTTAACATATTATGGTTTCTCCTTCCTGCCATTTGTCTTGCTTAGAGAAGGAGACGCCATTCCAGTTTTATCTCTCTAGCTGTAAAGATGTAGGGATCTAGTTCTGTTGTTATTTTGCATCCTGTTTACCTCTTCCCAAGTTAGGTTTATAATAAACTTTTACCTTTTAAATACACATGGACTCAGTCTCTCAATCTGTACTCTGCTGATGCTTAACAATTCTACTCTGCTTAAATATATTCTTACCAAGAATAACCAACAGTTGTCAGCAGAAATTCTTCAAACTTAGATTCCCTCTAATCAAATACAACCCAGAAGAGCACTTTTTCAAACATAGATTAAGTTCTTCTAGGAAGGAGAGGAAAGTTTTGACTAGGCAGTCTCTGAGCTATGTCAAGGACGGAGGGAGAATGTTTTCCAGCAGAACTCATCCCGGCGCCAGTTCCCAAAGGACTTCCTCTTGGGGCGCGTCATGGGTTGGGCCAAGCGGGCTGCAAACTTTTGCGAGGCTTCCGCTCTCCAGCTCCAGGAGTCAAAGGCTCGGGCGCTCTAGCCAGCTTCTCCGCTCTCCTTCGGAAGACTCCAGAGCAAGTCATCCAAGGTCTACCATTCCGTGACCCCTTTACGACTAGAAGGGTTGCATCTGGCATAAATGGGTCGTTCTTTCAGTGTTGTTGTTGGGGGGTTTAAAAAAAAACCTTTATCAGAACAATAGCAAGGGTGCTTTCAAGTAGATTTTAAACATTTAATCTAGAGAGGTAGGAAATAGAGTGCGATCACAGTGGGACCTGGATCATCTGCTTTTCACACCGATCCAACGCAAACAGGTACCTTGAACTTGGAATGAGCAAAGTCGATTTTAGGTAAACAGAGAATTCAGCTTCCTTACATGGAACTCCTTTGGGAAATCATCAGGAGGCTTCAGATCCAGAGACACAGGCATGCAGAATCTAGGAAACGTCCGGGTGACTGCTATGACGATTCTTCACCCTGCACTTTGTCACCAAAGCACTTTATTGCAAAAGATTCTCCTACCTTAAATGTCTGCGACCAGTTTTCTGTCCTCTTCCATCCAGGCCCCCAGTTTGGTATCTTTGTAAAAATTTGAAAGAAAACTAAAAAAGAAGAAGCCTGAGGTTGTCAGCTGCTTAAGAAAATTCCCCTTCTTCTGAATTTCAGAACACGTTTGCTCCATAAGAGAGGCTTCCTCGGTGGTTCAGCATTTTCTTGCTCTAAAGAGCTTTCTGAACCGGCTCGCCGGTTACAGGGTTTGCTGAGGGGGTGTGGAATGGTGTAGTATATCGCGTTCTTGTCAGATTTCAGGGTCGGTACTTGAATGGGAGACCACCAAGGGAGACTCTGTAGAGGAAGGCAAGGGCAAACCGCCTCGGCTTACTTGCCTCCTTGCTGGGGTCGCCATAAATCGGCTGCGACCTGAGGGCACTTTTTACGCGCACGCACACACACTGCTGAGTTTCCTTGCCTTCTGGAATTCGATTTCTACTGTATTCTTTTCATACTGAAGTTTTGCTTTGACGTACTTCGAAGGCAAAATATGACGATGGCAGTCTGACCTTCGTATTCCTCACCGAAGTCAGGCAAGTCTCAGAATCACACAGCCTAATCCTTCCCAGACAGTCTGGGAACCATTAGGCTTTGTGGTTGCGCGAATCTGCGCCCCAGAATTTCACAGACCCAACGCACCTTTCCATGTAGCAATCTAGGAACAGATCCATGTAACTAAGGCAATCACGTTACCTGAATATTGTAACTGTGACTAAGTAATTTCTGAAAAAGAACCAAGGGAGTCGTCTGGAGGCTGGGAGTGGGAGCTATCCAACAAAAACACAGATGGGACCACTAAAAAGCTTTCCCTCGAATCAGTCTCTCAAACAAACAAACAAACAAACTCCGAAGGTTCACCCACCGAGCTAAGGCAGAGGCAGAGCTGCACCTTGCTCCTGTTTGCTGGGCTCGGGCATCATCCAAGTCACGGCCATTCCGAACTTGCCAATGGGGACTAATAGATCGGGAAGGGAAGACAGGGTTTACTGCGGGTTTTTTATGTTGTAAGCCTCTTTGAGGACCTTGTATCGAAAAGCTGGGGGAATATGAAATAAATAAATACACCGCAGTGCTTTCTGTCGTCTATCCGCCTGATTACTCCACAGCGGCTTTGATCATTTGCGGTGGAACCTCTAAAATCATTAAGACCAAAAACAAGAAACCCAAGCAGAGTACTCCCTTCCCTGGCGCTGGTGTACTCGCTACACTGAAGAGTTGCTGCCAGTCACGATCGACAATATCCGTTTGGAGGCACTGTTAACAGCTTCATTCATTCAAGAGTCTGTTTTATCCAGTTACCTGAATGAATTTCCCGCGTGCTCTTTGTTTATTTAAACTGGAAACGCTCCCACTGCCTTCGGGAAGGCCTACGGTATGGTGGGAACGCACATGCCCTAGCATCCGTTTGAAGGAGGCACGCGCCGTTCATCTTCAGTCCTTAATCCTCTGGAGAGTCACTGACAGTATTTCTTTTAGGTGGGGTCGTCAACAAGTTTGGAGGACTATATCCTGTCCCTTTCAAAGACGCTTTGGACATTATTTCTCCAGGCAGTGGACAACCCTGTCTATAGGTTCTTTTGACAAGGAGAAGAACTCATAGTACTTAGAGATCTCTCAGTTTAAGCAAAGAATGAACCTGAGAATCCAACAAGTAAGGGTTGAGTCTGGTCCAGTCTCTATCGGATCTTCAGTTTGTAAATGAAGACAAAATCAAAACTGCATATTTGGAGTGCAAATCAGGTGAAGCAGGGAACCTTCCTAGGAAATATACACACACACACCCCTTGGCTGTGGGGGGAGAGTATTGGATTTAGAGATGCTGTCATTCTACGGCTCTTTTGTTGTCTGCTTATATTGTCCAGTTCTGAGGAATCGCTGGTTTTCTAGGGTGCATTGAAAATAACAGTTTCTATGATGAAGCGGGTGTCTGCCCAGGAGAACCAATAATAATCCACTGGACTGAAGCTGGACCTAGACAGTTTTACTTAGGACTGCGTCTAACCGATTCAGTTTTTCTTTATTGACAGTCCTAATTTGAGTTTTTAAATTGTGACCTTTTATGTGTTTTTTCTAATTGTAGTTTTATTCACACTGTTTTTATTGTGTTTTTATGATCGTTTTACTTGTGTTGTAAACCAACTTGAGCTCCACAAGGGAGAAAGGTGGCTAATAAATGTTTTAAATAATCAATCAATCAATCAATCAATCAACCTCAGCCTCTGACTGAGTATATGGCCTTGCAAGCAAGACATTTACCTTCTCCAGATGAGTGAAAGACTGCGAAACGTTCTAACTCCTCCCCTCCCCCTCCCATGCTAGTGAATGAAAATTCACAGCCGCGAGTCTGCTTGCCACTTCCTGTTCATCTTCCAATCCAAATCCTGCCTGAGTGAGGGTTTTGTTGACCATGCAGAAGCACCTTTTGACACAACAGGTGCTACCTTCATCTTCAACAGAATCATGGGAAAGGAAGAGTTACACATATCTGAAAGCTAAGTGAGAATGAAAGGTAAATGAAGAATTATTTTAAAATCACATTGAATAGGAAGAACAGATCACCAACCTAGAATAATGCTTTGTTGAATATATACCTTTAATACAAAATGCCTAATGGAAAACTGAGAACTCTACAGTGCAGTCCAATGCAGAGTTACCCTAGGAAGGTAGGCCACTTATGCCTGTCAGTTTAGACTGGAGTAATTCTTCCTAGGTTTGCACTATTACTCAATTCATCGGCACCAAAATATTAAGGTGCAAAAGAAGATCATCGTTTGAATGAACTGGTACAATGAGTAATCGATTAAAAATCAAGAAAGTCACACTGCAATCCTAAACAGATTTACAATGCATCCACTAATCCTCTGATCTGCCATTCATTCTAACCATATTCATTAAGAATGGGTACATGTATGAAACCCACTGGTATCAGTGTACTTTCTTTTCTTCAAGTACATTATTCAGGATTAGTGAGTTAACTAAAACGCACACTCCAGAAATTGCTCCAAATGCTCTCAGATATGGAATGAGGCACAGATCAGAAATGTTTAAGATCAGTTGCAGAGGCACAGCTGCTGAAGCATTTCACAGTCCGCCTCCTCCTTGTCTGCAGACTTTCACAGCAGTTATGTAGTTGTTAGGGGCACAGGAGCTTTGTCGGAATAAAAGTTGGCATATACATTGGTGCTGGAAGAGAAGGCCTGGACACCGCCTCAAGCCTCAGCCTTCAAGGGCGGGTTGCAAACAAGTTAGTGAGACAGACTGGCAAACTATGGGTTTTTCTTCCTGTTTACTCTCCTGCCTCTGTCCTTTGAAGTAGACTGAGAGATTACAGGGAAACTGCCTTCTTTCCCTTCTCCCTCTGATTCACACTCTCTCTTCTCTGGCACACATCCATGATGGAGGCTGAATCTCTGCATCCAGACCCATCCAAGTTAGTTTAGATTAATTCTTTCTCTGTGTCTTGAGTTTCATTACCTAGAATGTAGTTCCTAAATAAAAGGACTATTATTAGGTGTTCAGCGCTCCCCTCAGCGGTGCTTGAGGGTAGGTACATGGGAATTCCCTTTGCACCAAGGTATTGCAAATGCGGCTTAGGGGAAGTTGAAACTATCACGCATATGATCCTCAAGTGTCCCTGGTATAAGGAGTTCCATTCCAAAAATCTTGAGCCTATTGCAAAACTAAGTCCTGATTTGACGGAATCTGATTATGTAAACTACATGTTGTCAGATGAAAATCTGTCTATTTCTAAAGCTGTTGCCAAATTCTGCACTGCTTGTTGTTGTATTCGTAAAGCCAGCTTAATCGTGCCTTAATTTTAAGTTGATCTGCTGACTTATATTCTATACAATTCATGTTGGTTGTTACTTTATTTTATGCATTCTTATACATTTTATGTACTTATTTTAGTTACTTTATTGCTGTAGTCAGTATCTTTCCTATTATAAAGTGGTTTTCAGGCTTCCAAGGGGCAAGATTCCATGGGGCGCCAAAATCAGTAGGCTGGATGGACTGCCACTCAAAAGGGGGTCCCTGGTCATTGGCTGCATTCTCTCCCTGCTTTGCCTCAGTCCCACCCACAGAGCCACTGGCCAGCGTCCCGGCCTCAGTCTGGAGGGAGCCAGTGAAGGGGAAGGACCGACTGGGTGCTGGGTCCACTCTTCTCTGCCCACTGCCAGGTGGGTCTAACTGTCCCCTCAGTGGCCTGCTTCTGTCAGTGAAAAGACAATGGACTATCAGCATAACCCCCTCCACTGCACACTGCCAGTGTGCCCAGAATAAACTGTCAGAATAAACTGTCCGAAACAGGGGGCATTTCACCAGAGGTCATTTCGTAGAAAAAGAGGTGCAGGAGCTCATTAGCATAACTCATTAGCATAACTCATTAGCATAACTTATTCGCATATGCTACACCACCTGACATCACCGGAAGTATGTCAGAAGGCAAGAAAGAAAGAGGAAGCAAGCAAGCAAGCAAGCTGGCAGAGAGGGGACAGCTACTAATCCAAGCCTCAGAAATACCACTATTGTGGGAGGATAGCTTCAGTGGTGGCTGAAGCCTTCAGAAGGCTGGTTGGAGGAACAAGGACCTTTCCAGGGGATGGGGTCATTTTGCTGCAGCCATGACACAAGCAGGCATTCCCCCGCAGTGGGGGGGAGGTTGGCACCAACTCCTGGAGCTGTGCTCGCCGGAGCTCCTGCTCAAAATGACCCCTGCATTTCACACAGAACCCTGTAGTGCTTCAGAACTGGTACAAAGAACTGAAGAACACTTGGGAGAAGGTTTCAAGGTAAACCGGCTCAGGAACGCTTCCCCAACGAGAGAGGCACGTTTCTGTGTGAAAGGGCCACTATGCTCCATTAGGAAACTGGTACTAATACAGTTCTGTGTAAAATGTCTGACAGAAACCGTTACTGAAGAGTTCCTGAAACAGAATATATTGGCTGTGTGAAATTCCTCAGGCCCTTTCTCCTGCTTAGCTCCACCATGGCTGGCTGGCTAATGAGGTGGGCCAGCAACCATCAAACCATTCTCTTCAACCCCCTGCAGTGTGGCTGACTTTCCCCCTAGGGTTGCCAATCTCCAGGTGGGACCTGGAGATCTCCCGCTGTTACAATTGATCTCTAGATGAAAGAGATCAGTTCCCCTGGAGAAAACGGCTGCGTTGGAGGGTAGACCTTATGGCATTATAGCTTGTTGAGTCCTCCCATTCCCCCCCCCCAAAAAAATGCTGCCCACCAAAGGATCCACCCCCCAAATCTTCAGGTATTTCCATCATAGGATTGCCAGGTCTAGGTTGGAAAATCCCTGGATACTTTGGGGGTGGATCCAGGAGAGGGTGGGGTTTGGGGAGGGGAGGGGAGAGGCCTCAGCATGGTACAATGCCATAGAGTCCACCCTCCAAAGCAGCCATATTCTCCAGGGAAGCTGATATCTGTCAGCTGGAGATCCATTGTAAAAGCAGGAGATCCCCAGGCCCCACCTGGAGGTTGGGAACCCTATTCCATCATCAGAGCCAGCAACTATCCCCTCAGTGCCCGTTGCTAGGCAACCAAGCTTGCTTCTCTGAAAGCCCCTATCCACAGTTATGTTGGCCTTTGGGAGAAAACTCATTGGGGCCAGCTGAACAGAATGCCATAGAAGCCACCCTCCAAAGCAGTCATTTTCTCCAAGGGAGGGGGGAGGATCTGTTGTCTGAAGTTCAATTGTGATACCTGGCGATCTTCAGGCTCCACCTGGAGGTTGGCTACCCTAGGCGTTTGTGTTTGTGTTTGTGTTTGTGTTTGTGTATGTGTTTGTGTATCTGTGTGTGTGTGTGTGTGTGTTTGTGTGTCTCTGTGTGTGTGTGTTTGTGTGTGTTAGTGTGTCTCTGTGTGTGTCTGTGTGTGTGTGTGTGTGTGTGTGTGTGTGTGTGTGTGTGGTGAAGAGGCTTGGGGGAAAAAATAGCAGTCTGAAATGGCAAACCGCTCCGAAGACGGCTCCAAAATGATAGGCGAAGGGCTGTCTGAAACAGCTGTCACCGTACCAGTTTATTACAAGCCGATAAGCAGGATCTGCTCGACCCATTGTTGCCAATCTCCAGGGGAGGGATGGAGATCATGCTAAATCACAAATGCTCTTCAGATGGCAGAGATCTTCCCCTGGAGAAAATGGTGGACTCTGTGTCATTATACCCTGCTGAGGTCGCCACAGCAAATTGATGCTGAGTGCCCAAGGCCAGGACACTCTCCCAGAGCCTCTTTCTAGAGCCCGTTTATATTTATTTCCACAACGGGCCTTATTCCTAGTATTTTATAATGTTGGTGTGTTCCGGCTGATTTACTGGCTTGAAGCCGTAATACAGTGTCTGTCTGTCTGTCTGTCTGTCTGTCTATCTGTCTGTCTATCTATCTATCTATCTATCTATCTATCTATCTATCTATCTATCTATCTATCAGTCTTGAAAGTGAAAAGTGGCTCTGTGTAACTTTGTAACTCTGCTAGCACACTGAGAACAAAGGGCACTCTGCTAAATTTGAGACTGGATACTGGACTAACCAACCTGGCACTCCCAACAGGTGGCACATACTGTGGTCTAGATTCAGACAATTAATAGCTAGATGAAATCTAGGGTTTCTTCCAGCTGTGGCCTTTCTGTAATTGCTGGTAGTTAACCTGCAGGCAGGCTTGAACTCTGGATGTGGGAACCTTAAAGTGAGGAGGAGCCAGAATCCTGCATCCGGGTGCACTGTCCTTTCTTTCTGGTAACATCACTCAGCCCCCTGACTTTGAATCTGGATGAAGCTCCAGATGTTAAAACTAGGGTTTTTTAAAAAAAAAACCCAGTAGGTTTACTTCAGTGAAATCAGAACCTCCTGGAGCCAGTGTCATCTAATACTTGTCATGGACTCCACCAATGCTCCTGGGAATTAGGAGGGTCACCATCTGTCTTTGAGGAGGAGGTGGTTGCTGTGCCTTGAGCAGCCCTATGTGAGGCAGGTGAGGTTCTTCTACCATCAGAGCAGCCGGGAGAAGCCGCATCTCCCTAACTGGTCCTAGCTCGGAAGCCCTCAAATGTAGGGGAGCTGTTGGGTATAACAGGTTTAAAACACTTCAGTATTTATAGGGTTAATGTTGTTTGCATTTGTCAACAGGAAGTCACATGTTTGTTTATAACCAATCTGTTTACACAATAGAATGCCCGGGAACTTTGTTAGAACCTTTGCTCTCTGATTGGAAAACCATGTATCAGGTATTTAACATATTATGGTTTCTCCTTCCTGCCCTTTGTTCGTGCTTAGAGAAGGAGACGCCATTCCAGTTTATCTCTCTAGCTGTAAAGATGTAGGAATCTAGTTCTGTTGTTATTTTGTATCCCGTTTACCTTTTCCCATGTTAGGTTTATAATAAACTTTTACCTTTTAAATACACATGGACTCAGTCTCTCAATCTGTACTCTGCGGATGCTTAACAATTTTACTCTGCTTAAATATATTTTTACCAAGAATAACCAACAAAAGGTTATGGGAGCCCAGATCCGTTCTTTTCTGCACATCAGTACTGAAGAGCTGACCAATGTGTGTATGTGCTGAGTTAACTCAGAAGTTTTAAGAATAGCACAGGAAATTTTTTGAAACTTGCAACATTTTTTTGAAACTTTCACCTCATACTGGATTAGTGGGAAGCAGAGAGAAGACGGAACTGCTCACTGATTTTCCCTACCAGGAGGAGATCAAAGACGAAAGATCCCTGACGCTGAATTGTGCTGCCGGAGGGAGAACAAAAGGAAGCATCCTTTCAACTCTGTGCTAACCTGTGCTGCTTAATCTGTTGAAGGATTGGTAATGTACAAAAACCAAAATATGGCTTCTTCCAGGAATTTTTCTTTCTTAAATATTCCACCCTTATCTAAAATGAATTATTCATGGTGGAAAGGATCAATTGAACGTGCTTTGGAGGCTAACTCTGCCTCACATGTCCTTACAGAGGATGCACCCACAGAAGGGGTTGCAAAACAGAAATTTAGAGAAAAAAATGGCTTGGCTAAATCCCTGATCCTGGGAAGTGTAATTGCAAGTGATAAAAACTTTTAACGTGCACTACTGCAAAAGGCATGATTGCAGTGCTAGATACAAAATACAATGCCAAAAGCAAAGGAAATGAGGTTTTTCTTCACCAACGCTTATTTAATACAAAGATGAGAGATGGAGCATCACTAACTGTGCATTTGAATAGAATAATGGATACTTTTGCTGAACTGAAAACAATAGGAAGCCCACCAGTTGACAGTACCGCTGTTACTTTGATTTTGGGCTCATTAACAAAAGACTATGCACATGAAGTTGCTGTTTTAAAGGGAACTAAGGATTTGACTCCTGAATATGTACTTTCTTATTTGGAAGATGAAGGAAATAGGAGAGAAATGTCTCAATTAAGTGATAACATGTCTGTAATTAATGTAAAGCCTGGATATCAAAGGGCATATGTAAAGGCCCCATCCACACGAGCAAGATAAGCCAGACGGGAAGTGACTCAAATTTGAGCCGGCTCAATTTGCACCGCTTTTGCAGGATCACACAGGGTGAACCACCGCTGCGTGATCACACGCAGTCGTGGGCGAGTTGTTTTTTTTTTTTTTCCGGCCGTTTTCAGTGCGTTTATCTGCTTCTACAAGGGATTGATGACTTGCCTGTCCACCCTTGGGATCATCCGATGATGTGCATACCGGGATGGGAGGGGGAAAAAAACCCAAAAAGCCCGCTCCCCAATGCCACTTGTTTGCTCTGGTGTGATCACACCAGGAAAGGTCAGTTCTGGGCCGTCGCAAACCATTTGAGACTGCCCTTTCACTGGTAGCTAAATAAGTCGATTCCCCACCGGCTCAAAGTGGTTTGCAACACTTTGACACCAGTTGCAGGATGCTTCCCAGATGTGCTTGTGTGATCACGCCACTTTGAGCCGGTGGGGAATCGTCCTTCTTGTGTCGCAAATGGGTGTGTATGATCACGCCCAAAGAAAGATGTTAAATGTTTCATACGTGCAAAACCCAGTCACCTTGCAAAACAATGTAGATTTATACCCATGCAAGATGAGAGGGACTGCACAACACAGACTCCCGCTGAAACAAGATCCTTTAGGGGGCGTGGGAGAGAAAGGCCAAATGCTAGCAGCAAGCAGACTGGGAGGAGGCCTGTATTCTTTCTCACTGAAACAAAGCCAGATGCTGTAGAGAACCAGAGTGGAAATCTGTATATAGTTAATTCTGTGGATGGCAGAGATTTTGATGCTAAAGACTTGTGGCTTATTGACTCTGGAAGTTTCTCACATAAAGCAAACTCAGAGGACTGTTTTATTAGATAGAGAGAAAAAGCCCAGTTTAAAACAAGTTAATGGTCAAGCATTGTCTGTGGAAGGGACTGGAATTGTTATGCTAAGAGTTTTGAATGCATATGGTGAAACTGAGGAAGTTATACTCAGAGATTGCATCTTTGTTCCTGAGGCCACTACATGCCTCATATCTACTAAGAGAATAATACAAACTGGTTTTAAAGTTGATCTTGAACAGGACCAAGGCAAAATTTGGCATGAAGATGGAATTGATCTAATGGTTGAGGAATATGATGGTTTTTATTACCTGAGAGATATTGCTGTTGCTAATGATGATAAAATGGACACTAATGGACAGTGTGCCATACAAGATCACCTGCATGTCATCACAAGGACTGTTTCTATGCTTGGCTGTAAAATTTGCTCATAGGCATGTGCAAAGTGTGCAGAAGCTGTTGAAGGACTGCGATATCAATGCTGTTGAATGTGATGTGATGAAAAATGGTTGTGAAACATGCCTGAAAGCAAAAGGCACAGCTCCTAGCTACAAGGGCCAATCTCCTAAACAAAATACAAAGTTTCTAGAGATTATGTACTCAAACCTTGTTGGTCCAATAAAGGAATCTGCCGGAGGCAGCAAATATTTTGTCAGTTTTATAGAGGCAAAATCCAGATATGTCTATACATACCTACTTAAAAGCAAAAATCAAGTGATTGACAAGTTTAAATGCTATGTTGCAGCTGTTAAAAACAAGTTTAGCAAAGCGCCAGAGGTACTATTTACTGATAATGGTATAGAGTACCGCGGCGAGGAGTTCCAAAGATTCATGCAACAAGAAGGAATTGAACATAAGACTACAATTCCTTATTCGCCGCAGCAAAATGGAAATGCAGAACGCTTAAACAGAACCATTCAAGAAATGGCGCGTTCTATGCTAATGCAGTCTGGACTTTCAGAAACTCTATGGGCTGAAGCAGTAAATACAGCCGTCTACCTTCATAATAGAGTTCCATCAAAAGTTACAGGCAAAAGTCCTTTTGAATTATGGTATAATAGAATGCCTGGACTTAAACACATAAAAGCCTTTGGATCTAAAGTCTATGCCCACGTACCAAGGGAGAGAAGGGGAAAACTCGACCCAAGAGCAGAACCTGGTATCCTTGTGGGACACGCTCTTGGAGGAAAAGGGTACAGAATCTTAGATCCTAAAACTTGTACAGTCAAGGAATGCAATGTGGTACATGTTGATGAAAGCAACATCCTACAAACTTTTAAGCAAGCTGAGTCCACAGTGCAGCCTACTCAGGAATCTACAGAAGTCTCCTTCAACAACTTGTTCACTTGGCAATCTGCAGGGACCACCTATGAACAGGCAGGTCCATCTCCACAAGAGAGTTCTTGCTCAGAAGGGGAACCAGGAGAGCCTACGCCAAGAGAAGGAGAGACAACCACTGTGAGACAATCAGCAAGAAGTAACAAAGGAATACTACCATCAAGACTCGGAATTTGCAGAAGTGTACAACCAGAAGAGGAACCATCTGACTGGAAGCACTTCAATCGAATCTACGCAACCTTCAGGACACTTCTAAGTATAGCCGCCTCAAGGAGGATGCATCTTGAACATTTGGACTTCAAAACAGCATTTCTCAATGGAGAACTGACTGAAGAGATCTACATGGATTAACTAGAAGGATTTTTAGCTGAAGGACAAGAAGGTCTAGTGTGCAAACTCAACAAAAGTGTCTATGGATTAAAACAAGCAGCGAAAGCATGGAATGACAAACTGACAAAGCTGTTACAAAAACAGAACTTTCAACAAGGAATAGCAGAACCTTGCTTGTTCTCAAGACTTAAAAATGGACATTATTAATACATACTTGTTTACGTTGATGACTTGATTATTTGTTGTCAAGACCAAGGAGATGTACAAGAAATAGCAGATGAACTGAACAAAGAAGTTGAAGTGAAACAATTAGGAACCATAAAGTACTATCTTGGAATACAAACTGAAAGAACTGAGGATGGAAATTTTCTTTTGACCCAAAAACAAAAGATCATGGACTTTATTGAATCTGTGGGAATGCAACATTCCAAACCAGTAAGCACTCCACTTGAAAAAGACTACCTAAAGTATACAGATGGAAAATTACTCAAAGATAACCATGAGTACAGATCCGCAATTGGAAAGCTCTTATACTTGAGCACAATCTGCAGACCAGATATAACTTCAGCAGTTGGACTCTTATGCAGAAAGACCAGCTCACCAAGCATCTATGACTGGAAAGTTATAAAGAGACTGGCAAGATATTTGAAAGGAACTTTGGACTACAAACTTAAAATCTCAGCCTGTGATGACCCAAGACTGAATTTGCATGACTTCAGTGTTATAACTTGAGAAGGGGCGTTGGGTATAACAAGTTTAAAACACTTTCAGTGTTTACAGAGTTAATGTTGTTTGTATTAGTCAACAGAAAGTCACATGTTTGTTTGTAACCAATATATTTACAAAATAGAATGCCTGGGAACTTTGTTAAAACCTTTGGTCTCTGATTGGAAAACCATGTATCAGGTATTTAACATATTATGGTTTCTCCTTCCTGCCCTTTGTTCGTGCTTAGAGGAGGAGATGCCATTCCAGTTTCTCTCTCTAGCTGTAAAGATGTAGGGATCTAGTTATGTTGTTATTTTGCATCCCGTTTACCTCTTCCCATGTTAGGTTTATAGTAAACTTTTACCTTTTAAATACACATGGACTCAGTCTCTCAATCTGTACTCTGCTGATGCTTAACAATTTTACTCTACTTAAATATATTTTTACCAAGAATAACCAACAAATTTGTTCAAGAGGGGTGGGGAACGATCCTTGCATGTTTGTTGTAAATTTTGCATAGGGTTATTCACCGCTGCATCACTTTTGGAGAACCAAATTGCTAGTAGCTGGAAACAGATCGGTCGTTTTGATCCATAAAAATACTCGCCTACCTCAGTAATAGGTACATGCGAAGGTAAGGGTTGTTCGAGGAAATGTTACACAGATAACATAATCTGTAACAGATTCTTGGGGAGATTCGTTGTTAACCTCGTTATGGGTACCGAGGGGTATGTTTTGCAACCATACCCTCCGCAAAAGAGACAGTTGCGGTTAACAGCTCATGGGGGGGGGGGGGCTGTTTTTAAGGGTGAGAACGAGTTAAGGGTGAGAACGTGCTTTCAATCTGTGAAAAGCTCTTTAGGCCATGGCAACTATCCCACCAGCAGCAGCAGAGAATCACAACCAGCGGGAGAAGGCTCCTATTCCCGTTTTAACATCGTCCAGTCCTCGTTGATCTTTATTCCAGGGACTACACACCTCCTTTCCTTGGGCTGCGCAATCCTGTCATTGCTAAGATGTTTCACAACATGCCGCTGCCCTTACTTTGTCACCTTGAAATCAGTTGACTTTAAAAAAATGTATTGCATGGAGTGTGGCGGGACATCTGAACTTCTCGAAAATCTGACTCTGAAGAGCGAATTGTGGACAAAAAGATACGTCATCTTTCCTATTAAGGATGGATAACATGGAGAAAAAACAGTCTCTGCCTCATTCTGTGTGGGTCTATGGTTCATGGAAGTGGCATCCTGTATCCGGGCTGTACCACTTCACAGTGCAGGCAGGGGGCCGCCTCTCTGTTTCGCTTCTTGGTCCCCAGATAATCTCACTACAGAGAAAACCAGGCAGGGCTCTGTGAGAAATGTCCCAGCCTAACTCTTTCTCCAAACTCTTCCCTCCGTACCTGTGTTTTGACTTTTTTCCCCCCCCTTAGGGGAATGTGAGCAGATTTGCGTGCTGAAATGGTACAGCCCAGGCACAGTTTTAAGCATCCAAGAGAACTGTAGTGTGGGCACAGACGCTGTTTTTATGATGTTCCTGATGGAAATAAGGCATTTTACCATTGGAAAACACCAATTTCCAGTCAGTAGCAGGGCGTGATTTGAGTCGTTCAAGACTTTCAGGTCATTTCCCGTTTCCTGTTCCCGTGGCTAAATTCCGATGTGTTTCTTAACCTTGAACGATCTTGAAAAGGGGTGAAGGAAGGAGCCCCTTCTCGCAGACAGGCAGGGTCCCGTGCCTCTGGGGAAAGTGTACTCAGGATGCACTCCTAAGAACAGTCCCCTAGGGATAAACTCTAATGGCTTCAACGGGAATTACTTCCGAGCAGACCTACTTAGGATCGTTGCCTCGATCTGGAGTCACGTGTTTTGGAAATAACTGTTGGAATAACCTGGGGGAAGTTGCCAACCGGCTGCACTTGGGCCTGACCTCCCAGAAACCAATGGGCTGCCTGAGCGGAAGTATCTGAAGATGGGACTTGCTTCCAAGTAAACGGAACAGCAGTAAAGTGCAAGATCTTCACAGCCAGCTGGGCTGAGGTGTCTGCTGAGAGGGTCTTGCGCTTTACTGCTGTTTTGAACACAGATAAGTTCGAGTTACCTCAGGGAAAGAAGGCCAAGTCCATATGCTAAAGATATCCGGGACCGCAACTGCAAATGTTGCCTTCAATTTAGGCAGAATGATAGTAAATAAACCAGTCAAGGACCTGTCCTTCTTTACGCAGCAATATTTCTGTACAGCTATAAATATTAGTATTTACGGCTCTCGGATTTTTCAGGCTCTTAACCATGCAAGTAGAACCATCCTAAAGCTTTACCTGGACTGTACCGTTTCGGCCTGTGGGTAAGAGATTGTACGTCATCAGTTTTATCCATGGGAAGGAGTCGCGCATGTAGGAAAGGAGCATTCCAAATGAAATGCTAGGGTGAGTTTCTGTAGCAAGATTTTTGGGGTGGTTTAGGGGGGCGGCGGAGTGAAAACACTCGAAGATGCCAACCTCTGAACTGGTACAGCCTGAGAAAAGTGGTACAGCCCTTGATTCTACTTCGTAGATAAGTTGGGACCTCATTCATATATTTTCACGCCTGGAAATAATGCTGGACAAAGGGTGCCTCTTGTCCAAAACGGCGCAAGAAGTTCGCGGCAGAGTAGGACTCGATCTGGAGTCTCACGGGAACCGCGTTGGCTGGACCACATTGGCTGTCCCTTGCGCGGAGGAAGGCTGGCTGGGTCTACCTGCTTGGTTAGTTTCAGAGCCTGGCGACTCCCTCCCTCTGCAGACACAAAGGGCATTCCTGTGCAGCCGCACACTCGCCCCGCAACGCCCCAAGCAAGCCCATCTATCAAAGGAAGAGAGAAGGCTGGGATTAAGGAGTCCTGAGTAACTTGATTCCTCTTCCGTCTACTCTTGTTCTAGCGGCCCAAATAGTAACAGCAGGCACGCCAAATATCTACGTCTCAAAAAATGATACCTTTGATGTAGTGAAACAGATGTAAAAGGTTATGCTGCGGGACCTGTGCATCTGCTTGCAGGCATCAGCTATGAAAGAGAGGGAGGTCGGGGGTCAGGATTATTTAACTAGCCAAAGGAAGTGGCCAATATTAGCCATCGCCCTTGCTTCGGCTCTGTGGACCTTCCGTGGGAGACAAAGCGAGCACGGCTAGGTTTCTGACAGAAGTCTGGCGGCATCTTTGGACTGTGGGCCTTTGCAGGGTTGTGGGTGTTCTCTGTGACCGTGTACAGCAAGGCGCAGGTGTGGTGGTGGAAAGGGAAGGGCCGCTCGGGAACCGCGCAGCGTCATCCTTGCGCAAGTCACCGATTAGGGCTACATTTCCTGGAGATGTGGAAGTGGGCAGATAGTGTACTCTGGGCTCTGCCGTGGGAGACCCACCGTGCGCGGAGTTTGCGCTCAGAACTGCAGCTTGTCTGGTGGTTCCTTCATCGACACGGGTGAACACACCGGGATCTGGATAAGGCCGGTGTATGTCAGAGCCAGCAAGCCCTCTTGTTCCGCAATAAATGTCACTGGGTTCACCTGGACTGATCCTGAAGCCCGGCTTCGCCTCTGCAGAGAACCCTGAAACGTTTCACTCCTAAGCAAATCTTAACTAGTTAAATGGACCTCTCTCGCGCTGCCAGCTGTGGATGGCTAACGCCAGTCAGGCAGCCAAATCCGAGGCATGCTGACTCAGAAGGAAGCCCCGGGAGGGCTCCCTCTCTGTTAGTTGAGCCCTCACGGCCCGGTCTTGTAGTCATTTACTTGGAGGTAAGTCCCACCAAATCTAGGGGGATCTTTCTCCCCTAGTGAGTGGGTGCTGAGGACTGCGGTTTCTTTCCCCGCCGCCTGTGAGCGGAGTGGGATGTGGCGACCAGGGGCTGTGTGCTCGTGGAAGTGTGCACACTAGGCAAGTCGAACAGGCGAGAGGAGATGATGCGACTTCAGCCTCAACCCCCAGAATCCGAAGGGGGGGGGGAGCGCCTTCCTTTCAACGGGGACTCATGCATCAAACTTCAATTTTCCGGACGATTGAATTAGTGATTTTTTTTCCTCCTGAACTAAAATACACTTAAGTCTTTGGGATTAATTACCACGTTCTGGTCTCTCAGACGGTAGTATTAGTTATCGTTGCCACGTCTGACATCAACCCTGACACCTCATAAAATAAGGAACTGAATTTCACTGACTCAACCGTCTCCCTCGGCCCCGTCAGGAGGGGGGCTGGCTCCCACCTTGGGGAGCCCGGTGGCAAGCGAGCCGACCAAGGCGCGGGCAGTTCTGCCGAGGAGGCAGGGGACACCCCCGGGTCTGTCCTCGCCTCCCGAAAGGCCCCTAGACAGAAACTGGAGACCAACCGGGGGGTGGGGTGGGGGAGCCGGCGGGATGATCCCCGTGGAAAGGTGGGCTGCGTGGGATGACACTCGCGGGGGTCCCGGGCGAGAGGGGGGGATTTGGCCCTAGGAAGGAGGACAACCGTGGACTTTCCGGCCACCCTTCCTCCCACCCCCGCAGCCCCCCCATCCCCCTCCCTAAAAGGAGAGAACCGGGAGACTATTCCAGGGGCTCCGAATACCGGGCGGGCAAGGGAGAAAGTGCCGGGGTCGTGGTCTCCCCCACCCCCCGGCCCTCCTGGCCGGCACGCGAGCCCGGCGCCAGCTCGGAGCGCACCTGCTCCGGGCCCAGGACAACACCCCGCGCGGATTCCGTTGGCTAAACAGGCGCTCCCAACACGGAACCGGCAGCTAATCTAGCGCGTCCTACAAGCGCAAATGACCCCAGCCTGTCGCTTCGCCGAGCGCCGCCCGCGGAGGGAAAACGGGGCTTCCCGTGACTGTCGCCTAACACGCCTCCCGCCCCCGCCCGGGGGGCTCCCGCCAGGACAGGCGCCCTCAGACTACGGGCTGCTGCTCGGGGGGGGGGGGGGGAGAGAGAGAGAGATGGAGGGTGACGATTAGGGCAGTGAAGGGGGGGGGGAGTCACAGCTCGCCACTCAGATGCTCAGCCCGTAAGTTGCAGTGAACTTCCACCAGGGTCAGTAGCCGAGAATGCGGTCGGGTGCCGGGCTTAAGGTTCCCAAATCACGAAATGACCCCTGTGGGGTTCATTTTAAAATCCTCACTGGTCCTAAGAAGAACCTTCGTGTCTTGCCAGGCAACCTCTGGGGAGCCGCCTGAAGAAGAGTTCTGTATAACTCTCAAGGCGGCGGTCGTTGGCCCAAGTGCCTGGAAGTCAGTTCCATTCAGCAAAGCCCGTCTCACTCCAGAGGCCCAGGCTCTGGCTGCCAGAGGGCAGGGCTCAGCAGTCGTACTCGGGAAGAGGTTCTGGCGACAGCAAAGCCACCTGAAGGGGTTCAGGATTCGGGTGTCATCTCGGTCGCTCTGTTCTGTGGGGCCAGCGACGCTACGAAAACCAGCCAACCAACCCCGAGGTCCGAGGATCGCCCCGTGCTCTCCTGCTCACGGACCACTACAAATCTGTTCCAGCGTTTCTCGGAATCAAGTCTGTCCAGGGCCTAAATTGTTGACATTTTCTTTGCCTCTTTCCCGGTTCTAAAAGATTTTTTTTGCCTTGCTAGGAGGGGGAGTTCCTCTTTAGGCGGGACTCCAGTTCTCGCCATCACAAGGGCTACACATACAGTTAAACGTGCAATATTTCTTTTTTAAAACCAGGTATCAAACATCATATGGCTATGTTTTTTGTTTGTTTGTTTTTAAAAAAAAGACCGGTTGCCCCCCCCCCCTCCCGCGCGCCCCTCCCCGCCGTCCCTCTTTTGGCGAGAGATAAAAGTCTCCCTTGCTCGGGGCTTTGTGTCGAGTAGTGATTTCATCAAATGTCCACTCCGCTTTGGCACGTCTGGGTGTCAAGATGTCTCTTGTTTCGCCTGCTGAAACAGCCCTTTTCACAAATCTCCGTCTGTCTCGGGAAATATACAGCCCTTCAGCTTCCAGTCGGGGCGACCGGAGAGAGATACAATATACCCTGAGACTGGAACATGAATTGTTTTTGTCTGGATATAATTTTCCTGGTTCGTTTGGTCAGTCCAGGGACAACTGCGGGAAGGGCTGCTCGGCGTCCCTGCGCGGAAGTGCTGGGCGAAGGGCCGCGGCTGAGGCACCTTCGGCGGGGAGTTTGTTTGTTTGTTTAGCCGGGCAGCTCCCCCGGCCCGGCCTTCCAAGGTCAGCCTCTCGGGGAAACACAGAAAGCAACGGTGGGGACGGGCTGGGAACCCCGTCCTCGGAGCGACACCCCCTCCTCTAACCTCTCCTGCCCGGATTCAGGCTAGGCTGGAAAGCCAGTCTAACGAAGGCAGGCAGCAGCACCCACCCGCCCACAGGGAACCCTAGAGATGTGGAAGCGACGGGCTCCCGTGGATCGTGTGCCGCCCTTTGAAAAGCTGTCGACAAGCGCCCTTCCCGCCGCCTTTGTGGCCCAGCCAAAGAACGCGCGGCAAACCTGAGCCAGAGCGGCTTGTTAGCCACGTGTGGCAAACTCGCGCCGGGGCCCTCCTGCTCCATCCATCTCCGGTGTTTGCGCACAGGAGTCAATCGCTCTCCGAGTCCAAATGAACTCCGGCCCTGTTCTCCCCACCCCCACCCCCACCTCCCCTCTCCTTTAAAACAAAAAAACACAACCACATTTCTTGCTTAACGGTGAATTGTAGCGTTTTTGCAGCCTCATTAAATCCATTCGAAGACAAAAGAATAGAAGCTGGGGGGGGGGGAGAGAAAGAGAATCTGGAGGGGAGGGAGGGAGAACAGATAAAGAAAACAAATAAAGCCCTTTAACTAGATCTTCACATAAATGTCACAGTTTTTCAGCCTTTACGATTCGCCTGCTTAGCATAAAAACACTTAAGGACAAGATTGAAGGCTTTGCGTGATATCTGGACAGAAGTCAAACAAATCCATTGCAAACACAGACCCCCACCTCCCCTGAAGAGGAGTGGGGGAGGGAGAGAGAAAGACAAGCGCTCTCCCAAATAATACTGAGGAAAGTGCCTTTCATTGTAATTCATAGACTTGTTCCAAATGCCAAGAGAGAAAAAGAGAAGAATGGGAGCCCCTTCGAAAGGCACAGATGCCCCAGTGCAGGGGGAGCACGGAGGTGGGGGGCGGGACGAGGAAAGGGAGCTCCACTCCCATTATTGTGGAGTTAAACAGTGGAAGGGAGGGTTAACCTAATCCATCAAATTGTCTGGAAATTGTGAGGAAAATTCAAAAACCATATGGCCTCCAAGCGGTTCGGTCCTTTCTGTGGCGAAGGCGCACGCTTGTTTCAGCATGGCGAGCCGCAGGAGGCCGAGCATGCTCCATTGTCGCTTGTCACTTCACAGAAGAGGCCTCATTTGTCCCCAGTTTTCATGCTTTACGCTAAAAATTACAACGCCATCCATTTTCAAAGAGGAGAAAGATTGATTTCGCCTCCGAGAAACTGGCCCCAAAAAACTCTTTCCCCACCCCCACGAGCCGCGCGTCCCCCCCCCCCCCAATTGGAACCCAGTTCTTTCTCTCCCCCCTTTCTCTTTTAACTCGACCACTATATACACCAGATTTGTGCTTCTCACATAAATTTTACCAAGAATAGGGAAACACACGTTGCTGGGTCAAAAAGGCAGGGCGCCTAGTGATTGGGAGAGGAGAGACGCCTTTAGAAAGGCTTCGAGGGGGGAGTGTCAATTAGATGATCTGGGGGATAATGAAGGAAGGAATATTACCTGACGGTTTTTGCGAATCTTGTGGGGGGGGGGAGTAAACATGTCCTCTAATTGTTTGCCCTTTCTCCCCTGAGCCCTCTGCTTTATTTAAAAATGCCCGCTATAAATATTTCTTTTTGTTGTCTATGTTAAAACTGGACAATTCCTCCATTATTTACAGCTAAGAAGCATCGGTTTTTTAATGTTGTTATGTATCTTCGCAGGAGGGAGGGGGTGTCTATAAACACTACATATGAAATGTTGTTCTATATGCATGCGTATGGACCATATTTTAGAATGCAATATGCGTATATACACACGCACAACTAAGTTCATGTTCATCTATCTGTTTTATAGGGCATTTTTTTTAAATAGCCACGGACTCTTTCACATTTGATCCCCCCCCTCCTTAGGAATTATGAATTCAGATATACACCACAAAAGTTTTAGCTATCCTTTGACTCCAAGCTGCTAATTCACCCTAAATTCAGCTACCTGACTGTACCCCGCTGTATCTGAAAGCAGAACCTCAATTGGACACCCCTCAAATAAAAGGGAAGCATTTTGTAATCAGGGACAGAAGGGGCATTTCTATAATGATCTGCATTCCCAAAGAAAACTTTAAAAAGTATATATTAAAATTGTAAAGGTTTTATTGTTTCGGAAAAAGACTCATCTGTACAACTCTAAGAGACAGAATAGAAAGCAACATTGTCCCCTGATGTAACTTAAATATGCAGGCCTTTAAATTTTTTTTACAGCTCAAAGAAAAACATTTTAAATCTGTACATTTGTATTTATAGCGATAATATTTCCATGTGTTGATGGCTGGATCTGTTTACTATTATTCGCAGTAGTATTATAGTTTTGGTAGCATGCAAAACAATTCTTAAAAAGAGTAAAAAATAAGTCTAGATTTATTTTCCTCAAAACCACCTTCATATAAAAATACGAAAGGTAGCTTTTTAATAAAACCACAACAATAGCAATAAATGGTAAAAATAGCTTTTAATTGGTAAAACGAGGCAGAAATCTCATTGGAGGCCAATTCCTAGGCGCCAGGAGAAAAAAAGTATATATTTTAAACTTGCAATAGAACCCCTTCCTCCATAATACTCTGTGTGTGTGTGTGTGTGCGTGACAAAATAAAGAATAAACCAAACAAACAAAAATAATCGTGCATATTGCAAACATGCGGGGGTGGGGGGAAACTGCTAATCAAACCCTAAGCTAAATCTCATTAAAGTTATTTTTTTAAAACTTCCCCACCACCACCACCACCACCAAACAAACGTATAACAAGGCATCGAAGAGACGTCCTTCATTCCACGGTTATGCCTCCTTTTATAAACAAAAAAGTATACCGTTAATTTTTTTTTTCTTAAAAAAAAATCAACCCTCAGAAATGAAAGTTACCCAATAGATATGCTTAAATATTTATACAGAAGCGATCCATAATTGCACCATTCCAAAAATGAGAGCTACCTGGTTTGGCAGCCGGTGGGCTATTGGTTCTTACTTTAACAGTGATGATAGTTTTAAAAAAATTCTTTCTTGTTGCTTATTGCTTTTGTTGAAAAGAAACTGCCTTATGGAGTTGCCGCGGGAGCTGAGTTCTAGTTCCTCCCTAAAGTCCGGCATGTTTTCCGGTGCTGATGCGGAGGAGCCGGAGGGACAGTTCTCTCCTCGTGCGCGGGTGGGTGTGGAAGGGAGCGCGCGCGGGGAGGGGGGAGAGAGATGTGTCAATTTCGTCGTTTGTTTTTGTTTGCGGGGCAAAAGAAGGGGGCGGAGGGAGGAGGAGGAAGCAACCACCGCCACCACTCACTCAATCATCAACGTCAATTTCCACGTCTTCATCTTCCGAGCAATCCTTGCTGCTGCCCGGCTGGTCCGTGAGAGGAGACGCCGGGGAGAGCTGGAGGTGGCCGCTGCCTTCCAGTCCATGCTTGGAGAGGGTGGGCGAAAGGGAGCGGGACTTCGCTCTCCCTTCGGGGGTGGCTTCCAGCTCGGAAATGGCTACCAGGTCCACCTGGCCGCTGGGTCCTAGTTTCTTGGCAGACTCCACGTCTGCTTTCATCTCTTCCAGGTCCCTCTTGAGCTTGGCCCTGCGATTCTGAAACCACGTTATCACTTGGGCATTGGTCAAGCCCAGCTGCTGGGCTATCTGGTCTCGGTCAGCGGGGGACAGGTATTTCTGATACAAAAACCTTTTTTCCAGTTCGTAGATCTGGTGGTTTGTAAAGGCTGTTCTAGACTTCCTCCTTTTCTTGGGAGTCTGTCTCTGGCCAAATATTGTCATCCCATCCCTTCCTGCAAACAGGCAAATAATTCTTTTCAGTCTCTCTCACGCTCTCTCTCGCTCTCCCTCTCTCTCTCTCTCTCGCCGTGGGTGTCATACGCACAAGGAACCACCTATCCCTCTCGCTCCCCGAAGCTAAGATGGGAACAGTCACACATCCATTGTAAGCCATCCCACAGCCCCGGCCCCAGCCACCAACAGCCCCCTAAACAAACACTTGTGGGATTCCCTCCCCCCAGCCCAGCCCAGCCCAAACCCCTCACACTCCCTTATGTGCATTAACCGGGCGAATCCCTTCAAAAGTCCGCCGTGCGTGCAGCAGGCGAGCCAATTCCGATCCAGCGAGCAGAACCTTTTATTCACCTCCCAGAAGGAAACGAGGCCTAATCTTCTCCAGCATCTTAACCGGGTTTTGGGGGGAGAGGAGTTGGTTTTGGTTTTATTTTTCTTTACATTGAAGAGAATACGGATAAATTGGGGGGGGGGGCAGGCCACCGGGTCCACACAACAAGGCTGCACAGATTTCACGCGTGGGTTGCTTGATCTATAAATACACGGTTTGGGGGGAGGGGATGTGCTGGTGGTCGGGTGAGAAATTGCAGGATGTTTGTGGCACCTTCCCCATATCTCTCGGCAACGGGCCCACCGCGGAGTCTCTCTCGGGGAGATGGCTGGGCCCGTCCTTCCGCTTGGACCCTCACCCTGTTGGCCCTCCCTTGGCCCTCCTTTCTAGAGCGAGCAGGTGAAGTTCTCCGCTGATGCTCTCCGCAAAGCCCCCCCCCCCAAGCCGCCCCCCCCCACCGCATTCCCCGCCAGACCGCGGGCAGGGAGGGAGGCGAGCGGCGGGTCTTACCTTCGGCCGCTTGCAGGACGCTGACTTCCAAGCCCTTGAAGGTCTTGCTGGCCAGCTCCTCGAGGGCGCAGAGAGGCGAGGTCTGGGAGAGCAGCGCCCGGCTGGAGAGGGGCAGGGAGGCCGGCGGGTGCTTCTCGGCGGCGGAGAGCAGGTGGGCAGTCCCGCAGATGGTGTAACTTCTCCGCACCGAGGGCTTGTTGAGGATGTCCTCGATGCTGAAGGGCGTCAAGGGCTTGTTGGAGTTGGCCGGCGGGGGCAGGTGGTCCAGCGGGCTCCTCCGGCGCTCCTCCGCCGAGGCTGCCTTGCCTTCGTCTTTGGAAGTCATGCTTGGCGGGCGGGCGCCGGGAATCCCTTCTGCCTCCCCTCCACAGCACCCCCGTCCCCTTCCTCCGGCTGGCTGGCTCTTCGCCTCGCGTGACCCCCGCGCTCTTGCCTGCAGTCTCCAGCGCACGACACCCAACGGGCGGCGGCGGGCGGGCGGGGGGAGAGGCGGAGAGCCTCCCCCAAAGAAACTTCAGGTCCTCAACTCCAGCAGGCGGCGGGTCTGCAGGCGGCGGAGAACGAAGGACGCCGGCGGGGCAAGGGAGGGCGCGCGGTGGAAGCCGTCCTTGGACGGCCAAGCTCCGCAGTCCTGGCTGGGAAAGAGGTGACTGAGGCGCTCCTGTCCCACTTTATTCCTCTCCCGCACGCTCTCCTGCCCAGCTGCTATTTTAGGAGACACCCCCCAAATCGTCCCAGATCTGTCTTTCACCCCCCCCAACCACCACCTCTCTCTCTCCCCCCAGCCAAAGGAAGGGGGGGGGGGAGACTCCTCCTGAGTGAGGGAAGAGCAAGAGGCGCCTCTTCCTCGGGCTGGGGGCTGAAAGAGACGGCGAGCGGCAGAGCCGAGGTAATTGACTCTTGCTAACAAGTTATTGTTGATTGGGAGGCGATCCCTTCGCCTCAATGACACTTTTCGCCCCCTCTCCTCCGCCCGTCTCTGCCTCGCTCCCTCTCAAGTCTGGCCAATGCAGGCTCGCGCAACTTGGTTAGGCCATTAATTGGGAGGCGGAGGGTAGGTGGAGCCCACTTGAATTATAATGTCGAAATACACTTGTCATATTGTGTCCCCACTATTTGCTTGGACGTATATATTTTAAAATTACATTACAGCCAGGCTTTATTGCATCAGGATAATACAGTGCGGATGGGGGGGATTAAACAACCCCCCCCACCTTCTATCAAATATTTGCTTTCTGGCTTCTCCCCCACCCCCAGATAACCCTTTGATTATGACGGTTATTGGTCTTTTTGAATTTTGATTGTTCTTTTTAAAAAAAAAAAACCAGAGGCAGAAGAAACGAAAGTGTCACCAGGTAAGGGGAACATTTCCTTGAAAAGCTTATTGTGTGTGTGTGTTTAATTCCTTTCAAATGACATCCATTTTTCCAAGTTAGGAGGCTGTACGTTTAGTTCGGCGCTTGGTTTTAAATCAAGTGGGGTTTTAACCTTAGCAAAACTGGTAACAGCTAAGGGCTCAGGGATGAACTTTTTACATGGCATTGTAGTTTTGGAGATATTTGGAGATATGTTTCTTGAAGACTGGCTTAAGTATGGTGTGCATTTATTCACACTGGCTGCGGGGGGGCCGTTGGAGTAATTTTACAATCATTTGTCCGATTTATTTTAATCATTTAAAAAGAACAACAATGACATTATTTGAAATATTGGGGCAGAAGTTTGCACTCTGGTCTTAATAGCATGGCGACCTCCTGCTTTCGAGATTTTCTTGAACAATATACTCTGTGGTTGTTATTGATTCCTGCTGTGACCAGTCTATTTCAGCACTTGTAATGATTAAACGTATTGAGCTCAAGTCAGTATTATTATTATTATTATTATTATTATTATTATTATTATTATTATTATTATTATGAAAGCGGAGTGTAGCTTTAGGAAAATATATCATCTCTGATAATACCTAGAGGACAGCAGAGGGAGAGAGAACGAAAACGCAGAGTCCCCCTATAGCTCTAGCTAAATCCTTTTCTGCTATAACTCAAGCGCAAAGGGCCACCAAAGAACGGAAGGGACATATTTCATTTCCCTTAAAAACTCCAGATGATCCTGACAGGGAAGGCCCCCCCCCCCTTTCTCTCTCTCTCTTTCTCTCTCTCTCTCCCTCTCCTGTTCTGTGGCTTCACTCACAAGCGGAACAGAAATACTGCTCCTTGGTGGTAGAGGGCTTGCAGACTAGAAGGGTTAAGACATTTCTTGTTTTCTTAAAGGCCCCCTGAGTGATTGGAAGGGCGCAAAGGGTCTCCAGGAATCCAGCGTGATTGGGGAGGGTTGTCACTGGAGGGTTTGGGGCTGGGGGGGGAGAGGAGCCATTTTATTGTAACGATTCCTGCCGTAGAATGAGAGGAGTGTATTAAAGCGTCACGTTCCAAATTATGGTTATTATTTTTGGACAGTTCAAAGCAGCCCTTTTGACTGTCCTTTATTCATTCTACTGGGGGGGGGGAGTCCTTTCCAGAATGAGGAACAGAGACATTTGAAATATGTGTGTGGATGGGGAAAGAAGCGTCATTACCAAGATTTTTTATTTGTAAACATAGAAGACTCGAATAACAAAATTATTTCAGAGGGAACCAGTTATTCATATTAGAACCCTGACACCCACCCACCCCCGCGCGCGCACAGACAGACGCACAGCACCACCTCCACCCTTGGAAATCAGTGGCCGGATTGGCTTCTGCAACAGCAAAGCCTGGCTGGTGAGGCAGAGCAGGGGTGGACACCTCGAGTAGAGTCTGCCAGCAAATTTGGAAAGGAAATGTGTATCACTCTTCCGCCGACATTTGCCGTGTTTGTTGCTCCTGAGCCTTTCTCAAACGATTACCTGGAATCGCCCTCCCCCGCCTCTCCTCCCCCCTCCCCCCCTCCCCCGGTTCACTCCTGGGCTCTCGGGCGAGGAAATACACCATTCCGGTGGCCAGTCCCCCTCCCCTCTTATTTATTATCTGTCCCTGAAACTTCATGTCTGTAAAGCTCAAATTCAATCAATCTCTCCAACACCTCCTCTCGCAAGAGCACCAGCGCACATTTACACACAATATTTTAGCGCTGTTTTTTATGAAAAGGACTCCCGCTCTGTATTCAACAGCAAATATTCAGTGACTCATAATAAAACACGGTCTATAGTTCCGGGGGGAACAAAGAAGCTGTCCGTCGCAAAGGCGCATTTGCGCAGAAATCCAAGGACACGTACTCAGCAGCCTATACCGCGGATTAGTTACCCCTCGGCAGCGTCTAACCCCGCTGTCAGACTCCCAATCGGAGTAAGGGAAGGGAAGCCTTCTTCTCACGGTGTCCACTCCCGCGTGTAGGTGACCTGTGTCAGTGCTTGCAGGTAAAAGGAGGATGTCGCTGTTATCCTGGACTGATGAAAGCAGAGAAAGGGATTCTGATTCTATGGTGTACAGACTGGATCCACAGAGGGGACGCAGGGGACTCCCTTCCCTTCTCCGGCTCTAAACCTGAGCCCTCGGAACTTGCACGCCACCGGTGACTCGCAGCGGGGGGGGGGGGGGGCACACACACCCTCCCCTCCTCGGCTCAGTGGGGCCGCTTGTCCTCTGTTGACGCTGGCTGCCAAAGAACAGGGAAAGTCAAAGGGCTTCTCTCCTTAAAGCGCCCTCATCCTCCCCCCCCCCCTTTCATTGCTCTCTGGGAGTCTCTTTATGCAGTGACCTATTTTTAAAGGCCTATATTGGGTTATTCATCATATCAAATACTGCGAAGAGATTAGGGGAGGGGAGGAATTACCCTGGATCTCAGTCGTTAGTTGTTGTCCCCCCACCCCCACCCAGCTTTGCCGAAAGGGGTTGTTTCCCTTCTTTTGGCTTCCTCCTTTGATAAACGATCGGCGTCTCAGTCACCGCACACACCTTTGGTGAGAAGAGTCGGTTGTAATCGCTGGTGCCGTCCCGTGGAACCAGCGCGAGTCAAGGCTGGGGCTCCGTGTGCGTATTTGTACCCGAGTGGGGGATGGCTGCTTAGGCTTGACCGACAAGAGAGCTCGTATAGGCTGTCTGGGAATCAGGGGCTGGTGCCTAAACCGAGACAACAATGGCAGAGCTTCTGAAGACCCATGACATGTCGGTTCCGGATTGCGCATGTGTGTGTCTGGGAGCGTTTTGATTGTACGTTGAGTGTGGGATCAGAAATCCGAAGGGCTTCGGCGCACAAAAGCAGCCGGGGGTTGTCGGAGGACCCATAACTATCCCCCACCCCACCCGGTGCCACAAACAACGTGAATCCAATGGGCTAGCCTCTCGAGGCTTGAGGAAGGACCTCCACCACCCTGTCCTCAGCATTTCTTAGAAATGGACTCCCACTTCGGTGTGGTTAAGATTCGGGTGCCAACTTGATGTCGTGTGCATTTAGAATACGAACTTCAGCTTTATGGTCCTGCGCCCACGTACTTGGGGATGGAAGGCGTCTCCTAAATATTTTTGTTTTAAAAAACCAAACAGGTATTATATATTTTAAATCCTAAAAGATGTGCAGACATATTAACACTATTACTTAATTATGAAATGTAAAATCAGGTATTAAAACATAGATTTCAGGAGCTGTCTTACAAGCACAGTTCAACCCACCCGTCCCGAGTGTGCACACACAAAGTGCCCTTTGAATAATGCTTAAGCCTGTGACTTAGGAAATAAAGTGGATTTACGCGTGTAGACTCTTTTTTTCAGAGTCTCAGCACTGTAGTCCAAACGCGCCCATAAACTGACTCCCTCCCTTAGCTTCCTACTAGCCAAACCAGTATTTATTTAAGGCCCTCGAAATCTTTGGGCCGTATTTCTCCCCCTTCCTCAGCTATCTGGTTCTCAGCTTTTACCAGTGGTGGAAAAACCGGAGCCAGAGCGGGTACCTGCTTGGAGCCAAAAGAGTGTGTGGAGTTCCGGGGGGGGGGGGGGGGATCAGCCTCTCCTCGCTGAGCAATGGCAAGACTGGGAGTTCCGGGGGAAGGAGATATGTGATGGCCGCTTTCATGACCGATTTAACTCTTTAGGGTCTTCGGGGTTCCTCAGTCTTTAAATATCCCTCCCCCCCCTCAGTTCCTGCTGTTGTTTCCTGTGTATGTTGGGAAGGGTAGAGACCAAACTGGAGCGTCCTACAAAGAGAAGCGAGGAAGGGGTGTGTGGGGAATATAAATGGATTATTTGGAGCTGCTCCAAGCACCAGGCAGATCTTGTGTTGTTGTTGTTTTGTTTTGTGGCCTACAGTTCTCTAGAGCCTTTGGAGTTCACAGTAGCTTTTTCAAATCTGGAGTTCCCTAATACGAAGTATGAACCAACCAGTAGTCTCGTTTCCCTGACAAATGATTAGAATTAAAACCGCTTTTCTCTGGGTTGGCAGTTAAATGTTTGATTGAACAAGGATATTTGGCCCCGGTTCCGGCGTTAAAGGGACAGTGGCGAGAGTTCCAGGCGCTCGGGGGTAGCTGCTGCGCGTGCCCTGGCAGACAACTGGGTAAAGTGTCCTTTTAAAACGCTAGCCTCTGCTTTTCGGTCTGCAAGGGATTATGGGACAGCCACAACGTTTTTGTTTTCAGTATGTGATTTGTACAAGCAGCAAGCAAAGTGGAGACAAGAGCAGTTAAATTGTAATGGGGATTGCTCATGCCTCTGGAGCTTTTAACTGAATATTGGGTTGAAATGTAATAAAAAACTGAGTGTAATACATGCATCAGAAGCTAGGTAGTTTGCTCTGAATTTATCATGGATGGACTTAGATTCAGGAGTAAGAAAGGGAGGTTATGTATGTGTTCTAATCCGACGTTAAGAAAACTTAGACCGGTTGGTCTGGGGCAGCCAAAACCAAAGCCTTGTGGCACCTTAAAGACTAACACAATACTTCGTATTGCCAGTGTCAAACCACTGATTCCAGACCAGTGCCACTAAAGCACGCTGGAAAACGCCCACGGCTACATTCTAGCCATTGGTTTCAATGGCCTGGATGCAATAAATGGATTGTAGCCCAAAGCTATGTACAGATTACTTCCTAGTAAACATGGCTCCTTGACTGTGGTCCCAGGGACAGTTATCTTCTAGTTGACATCTATGGGAAACAACAGGACTTCAAAATACATGCACTGTGATTAGGCTTTTGAGATGCAATCACTTCCTGAAGGATCTCATGCTGACTTTATATAATAATGACACATACAAGGGAAAAACGGTGATTCAGTGGTAGGTCCCAGGAGTTGCTGCTGGTCAGAGCAGACAGTACCGACCTTGATCAAAAAATGGATTGACTCATAAGGCAGCTCATGTGTATGTGTGCTGATGATGGATCAAAATCTTAAAAATGGCAAAACAGGAGGGTAACCCCCAACCAATAGAGATAATGAGTAGAATTATTAGGAGCAGAACAAAATTTATTCAAGGATCAATAATTCAGATACATTTCCAGCACATGCCTTTCGTCTGGAAGAATTCTGATTAAAGAAGGCTTCAAAACCAAGTATTGGATGCGACAACTTACAGCCTGGTTCACACATGCAGGTGAATGAAGTGGCAGAAAACTTAAGTGGTAGAATGGAGTGTATCATTTCAGACTGCAGCTGGAGGATCATGGGAGAGCAGGTTTCGGAATGTTCCCCTCTGCTGAAAATTCCCTGCAAATAAAAACATAAAAGGTACTCTGCTGAAGCAGACCAGCAGACCAGTATTATTGTAAGCCACCTTGCCCCACAAGGAGAGGCCAGGGATAAATGTTTTATCTATTTTTAAAAAATATTCTGATCCAGCATCCTGTTTCAAGCAACAGCCACAAGTTGCTCTGGAAGGCCAACAATGGTACAGAGGCCAAAGTCTTCTTCTGATATTGCCGTCTTGCACTGGGGTTTATTTCCTCAAGATGTGGAGGTTCCCTTTAGTAACCCGGGCCAGTGGGCAAACCAGCAAGGACAGAGAGGAGAACGTCCCTTTCTTCCTCCTGTGTCAGTTTCCTATTGGCATGGACCGCTTTTAATGCAAAGGAAGGTTCATCCCTGGAATCTACCACCCACATTTTCAAGGGGCACAGTCCATTCTAGCTAATTACACTCAATTTCATCACAGGTCAAAGTCCAAACCACCTGGGATGGGAAGAATTTCTTACACCCCACCTCCCCCGAATGCTTATATTGCCATTCTGCTGAAGTCCTGGTTTGCTTGTTTATTGGTGTGCAAAATATGTTTCCCTAAAACGGAACCTTTTTTATTGCATAAAGAGAGTGAGCAAAAGGAAGAGGAAAACGAAGCAAGTTGCATGTCCAGGCCTTTATCCTTGGCTATTCTTGTGGGCATACAAGAAAGCCTTTCAGTCTGCTGGGAGTATGACGTCACTTTCCAAGGCCCTGACTCTGGAACGATCTCACTGAGTTCAATGCAGAGTTTCAGTAGGACCTCTCCTGCGTTTGCCAAGAAATCTAGTCAGACGGATAGATGTTCGTGACGTGACAGATAAAACAAGCATGGAAAATAACTATTTTAAAGCCAAAATCCAAGGCATACTTACAACGCACACGTGAACTCCACGGCCGAATGAGACAATCGTTTGAGTAAAAAAGGTTAAGATTGGGCTGTAAGGAACACCCCCCCCCCCCCAAGACACGCACATCTGTAAAAGACATCAAATAATTGTTCAAATCGATCCGGATTCCACCTGATTTTCAAAAGGCGATCGACATTCTGAGCCAAATCCCTTTCCAGAAACTTTCAGAAACCTTCATTATTCCCAAATATAGGAGAAGTAAATCTTTCATGGCCTGAACAGGGAACGGGCTGGAGACGCCCTGGTCTTTAGGGTTCTGGCCCTCATACAGGGAGTGGGAAGCACGTGGTTTCTAGCCTATTTTCGGCCATTGACTTCAATGGGACTTCGTCTGGTAACACGCGGGTATTCTTCTGTGCATTGACTGCGGATCAGATTGATAATCACAGGTCAGCTTTGTCTGGTTATCTGTTTTTCACCCCGCCCTCTCATACAGGACTTTCCTTTGCACTCCAGTTTAGAAAACGGGTGAGGACTGGATTATTTTGCATCTCATTTAAAGATGGGAAAATAAAACCTGAAGGGGAAGGACAGGCTGCGTTCACTTGAAAGGGAAGAAAAGATTTGACCTTGATTTCCTTCTCTCCCTAGCCCCCATCCTCGGCCATGGATTGTGAAACCGGGTGTGTGTCATGTGCTGTCGGGCCACTGCAACTAGTCCCGTTGTATTCCAGGCTTGATAGAGGGACGTTTCATCTTGGCTGACCTCTGCTAGCTTTTGTCCAGGGAAGTGCCACCTGTCACAGAAATATAATTAAAGTCGGAGGCATAAATCATTCCAGTGTTGATCACCAAAGTGACTGCGTACAAGTGACACCTCTTTTCCCAGCATAGCTGATCCCTGCCTGTCTCCCAGTTAGTTGTGTCTGCCCAGCTGACCCACCCAGACATGTTCCGAGTTCTACTGGCAGGACTGCAGGGAGAACAACAGCAGCCCCAGGGCCGACAACGAACCCTCTGCAAACGCTGGCGTCTCAAAAGGGATCTGGAGGAAGGGTAAAAGAGCAAAGGGTGGAAACTCCGTAGAAATAAGGTGTTTCAGTCACCGGGGGCAGAAGCATTGAGCTAACTGGCAGAGGGAGAGGACGTGAATGAGAGAGAGAGAGAGAGAGAGAGAGAGAGAGAGAGTTGGAAGGCCTACTTTATTGGGTTGAGAAAGTGGATGGAGAGAACTTTTTCTCCCTCTCTTTGACTACTAGAGTTCCGGGTCACCCAAAGATGATCTGTAGATTGAAGACAGATGAGAAGAAGCACTCCTTTACTCAACAAGGAATTAAAGAGTGGGATTCACTCCCAGTGGACATAGGGATGACCAGGAGCATAGATGGCTTTGAAACAGAGACAGACTGGTAGAGGGGGGTCTATCAAGGGTTTCTACTAGCCAGGGTTATTAAAGGGAAGCGCCACATCCCGAGGTAGCAAACCTTTAAATACCAGTGCTAGGAGACAACACCACGGAAGGCCTGGGCCTCTGGACCCTGTTTGTAGAGTCCTCCAGGGCAACTGATTGGCTGCAGTACTAGATAGACGGTCTGATCCATCAGAGCTCTGCTTACATTTTTATGTTCTAAGGGCGGGGGGGGGGGGGGGAGATGCTTCGATAGTGGATTGCTGCTTAAAGCTTAATTTTCCTTGTCAAGAGGAGACCTGGCCCTCCTGATACGGAATTGGGAGTACATCGGCTGTTGTGCAGAGTGTTTTTCACGTACCAGTCCATACCAAATGAGAGTAGCGTACAGGCTTCCAGACCAACAGACATTCACACAAGTGCCAGGTTTATATCCTGGCACTCTTCATTTTAGGAATCCGGCTAATTTATATGACCGGTGCCTTCTCTCCGTCTACTTCTTGCAGGTTCATCTTTATTCCCTCCCCTCCCCCCACCATAGGGATGGAAGTAACGCCTTCTCCTCTCCTCTCTTCTCCCCTGCCCCTTCTATTCCAGACGAAGGCCCACCATCGTCTCCCGATGACCAGAGACCGTCTTGCGTCGCTGCTCGGACACGCCAGAAGCCCCCAGTCGAGTTAGGAGGCCGAAGGTCGGAGCCTGGCTGCCTGACGCCCGCGCCAGTGAAACCAGTGAAGCCCACCCAGGCCAAGGGATCGCGCACTTGGGTGTTTTCCTCGCTCCGCTTTTGTGCCAAGGCCCTCCGTGCAACTCTGGGCGGCGGAAACACCACGCCAGGCGCGCTCTCGTTTGTGCTGAACTGCAGGAAAGGATATAAAAACCGTCAAGCGAAAAAGTGCTCTTCGGCAGGGTCAGGATTCTCTCCTCGGAGGGAATCATTTCAAAATAGTCTCAAACACCACTTTTAGCATTTAGGATGGAACCTATTTTAAAAGGAGAGGGAGAACAGCTAAATCGCTCACACTCGATCATAGCTGGCCTTTTTCTTATTACAAGAAGCGGTTAAACGCTGTGTCTGTTGTGCCTATTGTTTTGCTTTTCAGAATTTAGGTGCCTGCCTGTTGATCTCTGGAGTGAAAGGGGATCTTCACTTGCAAGTGACGGTGTATAGAAATAACCTTATCCTCTGTTATTCACGGAAGTCCAGCTCAGTCACGACTAATTTATCTCCCTGGGACCCCATTAAAATGAGTGGGAACTACGGGAAAAGTGGTTCCCCGGGCATCTCAGTGGGGCATGCGCAGAAGAACCCTCCAATATGAAATACGTATCTTTACCGACGATTAAAAACTAAATCGAACTGATAAGAGTTACAAGGCCCTAGTTTAGTTGACACAATCTTCCTCTCCCGCGAAACACGGCATTTGCTGTAAAAAACTGGAGACCCTTTCAAAGGGCCCTTCTCATGGCTACAGTGTTTCGTTTTTACAGAAACCTACCGGTTGGTACATCAACAAGCCAGCAGAAGGACAAAAGTCCGTAAAAACGCAAAGGAAGCCCGCCGTTTTAATGGATGCTCACAGCTTCCCTCTCCCTCAACTCTAGTTGCAATAAGCCCAGTTATCCCCTCCCTAGCGCATCTATGCTCCTAGTAAGGGGGGGGGGGGGAATTCTCAAAGAAACTGTTCCAAAGACCTATCAGAGAAGGAAGGAAGGAAGGAACCACAAAAAACAGAATCTTCTCACCATCCATGCTTCTTTGTAAGTATGACTTACATTTGCCAGCTACAAAGCTTTAACAGATCCTCGGATATTTTGCAGATGGCATAAAAGAAACAGCGCTTTAGACCGGGAGCTCCATCCAGAAAAAGGCGAGTTGCCTTTATTCCGTTGAAACCCATGGGACATAAGCGCTAACCTTTGAGATTTCAGTGATTTTTCTCTCGATTGTGCCCAAAAACTGAAGCTAATTTAGTTCGTGCAGTTGTCTGTATGTTCTTTTTAAAGCTCTGCCTAATAGTTGGGGGGGGGGTGTAAACTGCCATAGGCTGCGGTGACAGACTAAATAATCCACTTTCCATGCACTTTCCAGCTGGATTTTGCCAGTTTGCACAGTAAAATCCAGTTGGAAATGCCACTGAAAGTGGATTGAAAGTGGATTATTTAGTGTGTGTGACCGCATAGTTTCAATGGGAAGGGGGTTTCCCAAGCAGGCCCAAGTCTCTCGAATTGATCCGAAAGGGATCCTTACAAAACTTGATCTTGGCTCGTCCCCTACGAATGCGGGGGAGGCAAGTCCACTAGGCCAAGAGCAAAATCTCTCCCAATTTCCAGATCTAGAGATTTGAGAGTTTCAGGCCAAGGAAAGGTCAACTTCGTAATCAAGGCAACTTTTATACAGACTTGAAGAGAGTTGCTCGAATCCAAGCGGGCGTCCATCGGGCAAGGGATTTTCTCCTCCCAGCCTAACCACGTGATCATTTTCGTGTGTGTGTGTGTGTGTGTGTGTGTGTGTGTGTGTGTGTTGCAAGAAGGAAGTTGAGATAATCTCAAACACGCACGCTCAGAATTGGAAGTAAGCTCCACCGAAATAATCGAGTCCTCGTTCCAAATTTTACATAGGGACGGGAGATCTCTTTCTGCAGCCGGCTCCTTCACAATCCGGTGGCGGTGGGGAATAGAACATGGTCTGCCCGTGGATCACTGGCCTGTTGCTTGAAACAAATGTCAGTCTTTAGGGTGCCACTAGACTTTTACTTTGACTAACCAAGCTAAGAGAGCTACCCCTTGGCAATCAGTTGCTCCTGTGATCTACCCCAGTCCTTGCCGGTTGCTGGAATTCTTACGTAACTAGAAAATACTGGCGGAAGGGGACCTTGACCTGAGCCAGCCAGACCCCTTCTGCGCAGTTTTGTACTGAAGCTCTCTTGACAGTCAAGGCGTAACTAATCCGTGTCAGCAGAGCCAGTGTGTACGTTCCTGCCTGGCAGAGCGTGGACCTCAGGGGTTCTAACAGAGTGACCCATCCTCCCACTTCTTTGCAACTCAGGTAGTTAGGAATGTACTCAGGGAAAACTCGTTTCTATATCCACTTCGGTTGCTTCTCCAGTGAGTAGGGCCCGGGGAGCGGGAGGGAATAACCCCCCCCCCCCCCGCCCCAATGCCGGTGAGAGACGCCGCATCCTGGGTTTCTTTCCATAGGCAAAGGGCCAAATCCACTTCCAAAGGTGCGCTTATTCCTTAATAACGCCCGGCTCTTTCTTTCTTTCCTCTTCGACAGGATAGCGGCATTCGTGATCTCGGTGACAGAAAAATAGACAGCCCTTTTATTTGACGTTTAAGAAACCACACTAGGGGAAAGGACGGGGCAAGGAAGCTCGACGGTCAAATCCCTTTCATCATGGCGAAAGTCCTCCTGCGCTCAAGACCATACGGACTGAAACCGCCGGAATCCGAAGCGTTTCTCTTTAACGAAATTCGATTTCATCTCGACGGTGAAGGACAACTTTTGAGGAAGCAGCTTGCTGTAAGTGTTAGGATTCGGAAGCCTGGCTGGAGACGTCATCCGTGTCTCGTTGCCAAGACAGAGCAAATGTCCGTCCTTTTCCAGCCCCAATCCCCCAACTGTAGCTAATCTGCATTTTTTTCGGGCTACTCTGATCTCCCTGATCTCACCAAGTCTCCACAAGTGGAGGCGCCCTTTGTATTTTCTTGCCAAGAGAAGAGCGGAGCCTGGCGGTCAGCGGCCGGAAACTGGGCGTGGATTCACTTCCTCAAGTCTCAAAGTCGCCTTTGTTCTCCCAGAGTTGCCCCCCCCTTCCCCAATCCACGCTGGGAATCGCTTCCCCTGAAATTTCAGTAGAAAGCGTCGCGCGCCTAAGAACGACTCCTTACGAATTACTTGGTTCAGTCTCCATCTTAATCTTAATTTCGTTTTTACTGCAGAATTGAGTGGAAGGAGCTTTCCTTTCTTTCTCCTTTCCTTCTGCTTTTTGCATCAAGTCTGCCTGGCCCAGCTTCAGTTTCCGTGTAGATAAATTTCCTACTCTTCAGCCCACGTAAAATAACAGCCTTTTAAGATTTAGATCTTATTCCGACTTTAAACATGTCACGGTCACATGCTGCTGATTTGGTAACCGGGAGGTAAATCCCGTTGAGTTCGGAAGAATTTACTCCCAAGTAAAGTTGCAACGCCACGTTTCCCCAAGAAATGGGTTTCAAGATCATGATGTAAAGGATGAATCATATTAGTCAGAACCTCAAGATGAGTTAAGGGCCATTATTTTTCAAATGCTACAGCTACAGTCTTGCGATGTTTCCCCTCCTGTCTTGTGGCTCGCACACAAATCTGGCATATAGAAATATGTTTCGGATTGGGAATGGCAAGCAGGGAGACCAAAACCCTCAATGCCCGCCCCCCCGCACCCATGTTATGGCAACTTCTGTTGCGAATATACTTCCCTTAAATTTGAACTGTATTCGTAGACTCAACCTCTGTTTCATTTCTATAACCTAAAGTCTCTTCTTCATCTCCCCTGCTCCCTCCGGTATCTCTGCTTCGCCAGCACATTTCACTCGGGCTCGCAGATTTGAAGTTGCAGCTCAGATTCCCGGGCATCTGACCAAAGTTTGTTATGACTCTGGAAGAGCCTTGCCTGTTACTGTAGGGAAGAAAAGGCTGAAGTCCCGATCCGTAGGGAAGCCCTTCTGCGTCTTAATGGCATGATCGGGGCAATCAATGAATGACAGCTCAAAAAAGTAGCTTTCCTTAGCGGTGGCCATCCTGAAACCCACAATGGCATTGCTGGAAACAATTGACCTACAATCTCAAGGAGAAAAAATTACTCTCGGCTATAAATTCTGCGCGCACCATTTAGTAGATTTGCTATTATTATTTCTGTTATTTTATTACAAAAGGATCAATGTACAGAATTTACAGAATTTCCTAAGCAATAAGGACAGGAGCTCGGCCTGTAGGAGCTGACTACTTAAACCGATGCCATCTTATCAAAGATCCCTAAACAGATCTGATTCTGAACAGAAATATGTGATCCCTGGTGATGGATTTAGCAAGGCACCGATTAAAACTCCAGTCCTCTGACCGTTCCTAAAATTTCCATACTTAGAAATTTACGGGTTTATTGGAGGTTGTGGAACAAAACATTGGATAACAGTTATTGTTAAAAGAAGTGGGCACAGTCCAGTTAATGTTAAAGCCGTGTAACACACCCACTGATTTCATTGGGAGGTCAGGGTCCTTAATTTCGACTGAATCAGGCTTAACGGCTCAAGAAATCTCAAACTTGTTGTCAAAGAAAAGGCTACATCCTCTAGCATTCTCCACGGAAAAGAGATTTTGCTAAATTGCGGTAACCTCTGATCAGAAACAGCCTCCTGTCACTAACCCTGTATTACACTGACAAAACCAACCAGCCTGGATTTATTCAGCGAGTTTGAAGTTCGCTGTAAACCCAAGAGGTCTCCCTTTGTCAACTGGGCCCTGGTCTTGTCGGTCTCGCAGCCTCAAAGGGCAGCATCCCAGGTTTGCTCAGTTTGTCCTCCGGATTTGTGCGGGATACCTTGCCAACAGATTTTGCCCAGGTTCTTTTCTTCTTCGGTGCGCTGGTGACTTTCTGGGGCAGGATAAGGAATCGCCTTTCGAAACAGCGGACGCTGCATACCTGCCCAGTAATTTAAGTCAATGATATCAGAGACTTCTTTTCAGTTCTGTCTCCATTTGTTGGTCTCCTTACGTGAGTGTAGTACAAAGTCAATTAAAAGGGTCGGGCGAGACAGCGGGAAAGCCTGCCTCATTCCCACGAGCTCTTTTTTCCTGCTGACTTTGGATGGTGCCAAGCCTTTCTGCGGCGAATTCTTTCCCAAGACTGGAAGCCCGGGCCTCTTCCGCAGGAGGAACAGGCACAGCCGCACACGCACCGCTTTCAGTGGGGGGGGGGGGGGGTGTCATGCTCCTTCCAAGCCGGATAACTTTCTTGATCTCCTCAGATTAGAGGCTGCTTGTTGACTCGCATCCAATACCTTTTTAACGTCACGCTTCCACCACCCAGCTAGCAAAAACTAGGAAGGGGTTGGAGACATCATCTCTCCTTTGCAGCTCCTGCCAGCCCGAGATTCTGGACATTTCCTTCTGCTATTGTTGCCAGGAGGGTTGACTGCTTATTTTACACTAGATTCCAAACCGAATACAGTGTAACTCAGGAGGGCGGGGGGGGGGGGGGATGTCAAAGAGGCGAAGACAGCAGCGCCTTCCCTTAGCTATGGCCCTGGCTGGTTTGTTCTGTGCCTCTCTACCTTCTAAGGGAGGGAAGCTGCCTCCGCTCCCAAGGGAAGCGCCCGTGCCACTCGTGTGGGGCGCCAGCAGCGCCTTGCCCTCTGGACGGCGCCTTCCTTGCGGATGCAGAGGAGCTTCGGAGTGGACCGAGGAGGGAAGGCCTCAGCTGCCTTCATCGTGGTTATTCTAATATAGATCCAAATGCAAAATGAGCGTTTCATTCCCGAGACCTTTAATATCTGCTTCCTTCAGCGGCTGTGAGCGCCCGTGAATAATTTATTCCGTGCCAACTGCAACTAGCATTTCCTGAAGAAATTAAGGAGTTTGGGGTCTGGAAGGCTTGGGTTTTTATTCATCTTCTTTTGGTTTAGGGGGCAGGAAGATGTGTTTGAAATCAATGGAAACTTAATAAACAGAGGAGGGGGGGAAATCAAAGAAATAATCCAGCCAAATCTTCTTATTATAAAACAGCCGCTGTTAATAATTCAGGACGACCAAATAAACAAATCATTGAATTATATCGCAATATGAGAATTGATGCATTTCAGCGGCAATCTGGACAGACAAGGCAATAATATTTTATTTCACCTTCCAATAAATTATCTCAGCAAAAAGTTCTCGCTCCGAGCAGCTGGGTGTATTACTTCTCAAGTGAGGCCTTTCCCCTCCTCCCCCCACCGCCTTAATTTTCTTTTTGCAGTTCTAACAACTCTGGCGATGAAATCAATTAAAAAGTAATATTTCCCCCCTCTCGCTGAAATAAAAGTGAGATGCTGGAAATAGAATTAACCGTCAACATTTGCTCCGGATTTCCTCATAATTTCGCGGGTGCCGAGGCCGAACAACTTTTCCAGCGCTCCTTCCTGCGTTCTCGACTACTTTCTCTTCACTCCCGTCCCCTATTACTCCCCCCCCCCCCCGCACTGGAAGCAGCAATACAAATATTGTTGTTTACCCGATATTACCAGTTCAGCTCCCCCATCCCCGATCAAGCGTCGCCAATAAAGTAATTCCCAGAAACTCACACCACATCTCTAACTTAAGAAGTTTTTGAAATAAAGTCGCTGCCTTTTCTCCAATTAAATACCCAGTCCGATTACATAATATGTTGGCCGTTGATTGTCTGGCTGTCTGCATTTACACCTAACCCCAGTTCCTTTTAATAGCATTTATTCTCGAGGATGTGCCTAAAATTTGGAGAGCCCTTTCCAAGCACATACCTGGCTGGGTTAAATATGCAACTAGTTCTCCTGTGGAAATAGTCCTAAAGGGGCATCTGCAGGTAATTAAAAGACCGATGATGATTCATTAGCACATGAATGGAGAAAATAAATGAAAACAAAACAAGTTGGAGTTCACACTTTTTCCGTGTTGGGAGTTTCCCCTCAGAAGTGAGAATGTGAAGCAAGTGGTCTTATTCAGAGAAAACAGCCAGTGCTGTTTCTCACCTCTTTGCTTTTCATAAGGAGTGTGCTGAAGCTGAGATAAACAGAAACTGATTTGCATTTCTCCTTCCCAGTCCCACCTTAAGTCTTTGAATCCACCACATGTTTAGTCTGTGAAGGCCATGACAGGTCCCCTGTGGGGGTTATGTAGATTTTTTGCAGGCCAGCCATGGTTTCTGAGTGCTTTTTGAGTTGCCAACTGACCTGAAGAAAAATGTTCTGTTGTTTAAAAGAGGCTCAGTACATGTCATGGGCAGTTGGAGCTTTTCCTGACATGGAGCTAGTTAACATCACCAGTTTGCCTTTTATCAAGGGACAGGTTCCACACACACCCCCCCGCCCCAATTGTTATTTATGTAGCTGCACTTTTGCACACTTCATGAAAAAGTAAAGGAACATGGGGGGGGGGGAACATGAAAAGCCAGCAAAATATGAAAAGCCAAGCAAAGAGCCTTTATGTAAAAACAGAAACAAAACAAAACTTCTGCTCCAAAAGCTAACTGATCCAAAAGGATCAGTCCTGTGTATGTTTACACCGAAGTAAGTGCCATGTTGGTCAAGAGAAAACATTTGAAACAAGGTGAGCCTTGTAAAGCTGAAATCCTGTGTACTCTTGCTTGGGAGTCATTTCCATGAATTCAATTGTGTTCAATTGATTTTACTAATAGATAAGGATTGCATTGAAATCAAGTACATTTATGTCTTTCTGTGTACCGAATAGGCTGTGTTCATATTCCTCCTTTTAGAACAGCTTCCTCAACTGCAAGTTGAAAAGGCACCACACATGTATGCCGGAATAAATACATGAATAAGCAGTACAATTAATAAGATTGTAGCTTATTAATAAGATTGTAGCTTCATGTAGCTCACCCCTCCCCCTAACCACATGAAGAAAACAAAGTCATTTGGTTTTATAGGGAAAAGAAGCTGGGTCACATTCTGAGAGCAGAAATTCAGAGTCGAGTCCAGTTTCCCCCTTTAAAAACCTTACTGGAAAATTTACCTCTTTTCTCTCCTTTGATAAAGTGACTCCCTTCAAGAAAAATACAGCTGTTGCTAATCTCCTCTGGAAGCCCTGAGCACACTGATATTTACTTTAGACACAGACAATGTTGACAGGGATTTGGAGCTAAGAAGGGCAGTCAGACCAAGAATGCATGCAAATGGGTCTCCTCATCACAGCTGGAGCCATCACAGGGTAGCCTGAAGGGCTCAGATTTGGGGGCTGTCCACAGGCTGGTGATGAATAAAAACAATTATTATTACCCCATACATTTATACCTTGCCCTTCTGCAAAAGTGCTCCATATGGACTACAAACCTCCCCATTTTATCCCCACAAAAACCTTGTGAGGCAGAAGCTGAGCGCGTATGCCTGGCTCAGGGTCACTGGCGAGCATCCCAGATAAAGCATCTCCCATCATGAAGAGCCAGAATTCCAGCTGCACCTCCAGAGTCCCGCTATAAATAGTATAAAAAGAAGAGTTGGTTCTTATACCTTGCTTCTTTCTACTTGAAGGAGTCTCAGAGCGGCTTACAATTGTCTTCCCTTCCTCTCTCCTCAACAGGCACCCTGTGAGGTGGTTGGGGCCGAGAGAGTTCTGTGACTGGCCCAAGGTCACCCAGCAGCCTTCATGTGGAAGAACTGGGAAATCAAACCCTGTCCTCCAGATTAGAGTCTGGCAGTCTTAACCACTACGCCACACTGGTTCTTCTCATATTTGCTTCCTGCTCTTCCGGGGAGTAGTCCTAGGACACAGGGACAATTAAAATATTTGTGACTTACTCGTAAAAAGAATATTCCATATAAGAGAACATAAACCTTTCTTCTAAAAAGTTACTGTTGTATCACTATGCTGGGTCACATAGCATAGTCCACTGAGGCAGCCTCCTCCACAGCTAAACATGGTAGTGTTGCCACTCTGTGGAATCATGTGGTTCTTTCAAAGCTTATAAGAGTTTACTGAATGAGAAGAACAAGAATGGCAGATAAGATTCAAAGACTGCTTGCCCAGCTTGTTTGCCACTACTGTTGTTTCACTGCAATGTGCAGCTGGAATGGAGTGTTGGGCATATTCCAGAGTGTGTTCTTAGTTCATCCCATTAAGCCCAACAGGCCTGGCTAGCATCCTGCATGAACTGAGCATGCATGCTGTAACATGCTCCCTAATCCTCTGCAATGAACGAGTGGTTCCTGGAGATAATGGCTTGGATCTAGTGATAATTTTTGCTGTTGGAAGGCATTGCCATCAGTGGATCATGAGCTCCACAGCCCAAGATGCCCCCTATACTCTACTCCTAGAGGACCCCTCAGGAACAGCATGAGGGAGAGTCAGAGGTCAGCAGTGGCAGGGAGGGAATGGGCAAAAATCACCTTCCCTCATCTGTGGAAATCCTCCTCAAGTTCCAGTCTAATGGGTAGTTTTTTGGGGAGCAGGAGAGTGTGAAAGACATGGTCTTGGCAGATTGACCCAGTATCTCAGTACAGGTACTAGTCAATCCTGAAAAGATAGCAGATATTGTTTTGGTGCGGTTGATGTGGAGTACCTCGTCCAGCAGAATAGCTGTGGTGGTATGTTGCAACCAAAACAAGAAAGTATCTTGCGTCACCTTCAAGACAAAGACCTAGAGTAAAAACTTTTGTGATGTGAAGCAGGTTGTAGAACATTAAAATGTATGTCAGAATAATGCAATTTGTTTTTAAGGTGCCGCAAGAATCTTTGTTATTTTATCACTGCTTTGAATTTATTGACGTGCTAAGCAAAACTTGAGATCATTCAGTTCTGAGTTTTTGAATAAGCCTTTCTCCCTCCACATTAGGAGGTTGTTCTGTGCAAAAAGTTGCCCTGTATTAATATTATCTTAAGTTTGTCCACACATTGCTGTTTTTGTATAGAGTGAATTTTTGAATAGAGCTTTCCCCATTTTAGAAGTATTCTGTGCAAAAATGAAGCAAAGAAAATTATACAGTAATTACAACCACTTTTGGAATCTTCCTTCAGCTGCTGCTGTATAATCTACTGAAGAATTTATTCTTAACATATTTATATGCTGCCTTTTCTCCAAGGCATTCAGTTCAAGAGTTTAGAATACCAAACAGCACATCCAGGCCCTTGACTACTGCTAACATTTTAGTGAAGAACAAGAAGAGATTGGATTTACACCCTGCCTTCACTCAGAGTCTCGGAGCAGCTTACAAACTCCTTTTCCTTCCCCTCCCCACAACAGACACCCTGTGAGGTAGGTGGGGCTGAGAGAGCTTTTTAAAGGATTGATCTTGAAAGAACAGCTCTGAGAGAACTATGGCTTGCCCAAGGTCATCCAGCAGCTGCAAGCGCAGGAGTGGAGAATCAAACCCAGTTCTTCCAGATTTCAGTCTGTGCACTTAACCACTACACCAAACCATGACTTAGTGCTGTAGAAGCAAGGGGTGTTGGTGGGGCTCAGCACCTATTGGCACAATTCTGCAGGATTTTTTAAAAAGCTGCCATCATCATCATCATCATTTTTGACTGCCCTTTTCGATGACCAAGCTCAGGGCAGTTTACATCAAAGTGCGCACAGAAAACAGTTAAAACCAGCATAAAAAAACCAAACACCAAATTCCCTAAAAAAACAGATGGCATCAGAATCCCCATTGTGCCGTGAACTTGTGGCACTATCTAAGTCCCAGTGGTGCCACTATCTCATGGGTGGTGATGGTAGTGGGATGTCTCTCGACCTGGACGTCCCTTGGGTCGGGGACCACCAGCAGCTGTGAGAGATGTGAACTGTGCATGGGATCCCCATAAGGGCCCAAGCCGATGCATTCTGTCTTAAGGGTGTTCCTCAATGAACCTGCCAAACGGATTTTAAAAAAAAATCCCATTAAGTCTCTGTTAAAAGGACAGGACATTTCCCCCTTCCTGGTAGGTGGTAATCCTCTCAATTGGAGGTCTCTAGCACTCCTTCTTTTACTAAATTTCATTGTTTAAATGGCTTCCTAGAAATCTTTTGGACTGGAGTCTTTCAAACAGTGTTGCTTTTCTACAGGATTATCAAGGAAGTCAACATTCAGTTTCCTGCGTTCTTTTGCTTCTTTGCAATCAGGTATGTGTGGTTTTCTAATGTCAACTAATATTCCACTTCTTACTCAGATCTGCCTTTAAGTCTTGTTGAAGCATAAACTGTAAATGCTGACTTTGAAGTGTGGGCTGCTACTTCTGCAAAAAGAAGAAGGAAAATAAGAGAAAAAGGATTTCATCACTCTATCTAATACTAAACTTTCCGGCCTCTGCAAATTATGAAAGCATCACATCTAGGCCACCCATAGATACAGTAGGGAGGTCTACCTACTCAGAGGACTCCCTGGTAATGCAGAAAAATATGACTTTGCAACTTAAGAAAAAGATACCTTTTTTAAAAAACCCAGCTGACCAGATGACAACTGGAAATGCTTCAGAAGGGATAGAATGTCTAGACCAGCTGAATATCAGTCCAAAGCAGGGAATGGTGGCAGCATGGGAGGGGAAACCAGCCTACCTAAGAGAATCCTGGAGGAGGAATATTTGGTGTGGGCTTTTCTCATGCAGCAGCTGCTCACACATTGGTTACGGGAAATAACCCAGCCACCTCCTCCCTGGATGCCTCTGAATGAGAAGGTGGCAGTGAAGCTGCGGCATCTGTTTCTAGCAGAACCCAGAGCTCATTATTGAGTTCTGCTAGCCACTTAGCTGCATGCCTCTATGGTACTGCAGCCATGACCCCAGCAGCTCTGTTACTACCCTCTGAAATGTGCCAGTAGGACATTTCCTCCTTCCCCCCATTATGGTGCTTAGCAGTGGGCTGAGAAGGGATATTTCCTGTGATCTACACCATGAGATGTTGCTCTTGCATGAGTTCTCATGAGGCCTCAGGCAGCTTCTATCTCATCTGTCCATTTGAATGCTCAAGGCAATTTGCAAACATGAATTAAAACAATGATAGAATCATAAAGTTGGAAGGGACTTAATGGGTCATGTAGTCCAACCCTCTGTTCAATATAGAAAATACATATCTAAATAATTTCTGACAGATGGCTGTTGAGCTTCTGCTTGGAGACCTCCAGCAAGGAGAAGCCCACTGACCCACCCCCCCTTAGGTAATTCATTTCATTACTGTAGTTTTATCATTAGGAAGTTTCTCCTGATGTTCAGCTGAAATATACCCTTTTATAACTTCAGCATATTGGATCTAGTCACCCTCCAGAGTAACAGAGAACAAGACTGTCCCATCTTCCATGTAATTTAAAGCCACACAAATCAACAAATATACCTATTATACAAAAGCTGGGGGAGAGAAGAGAAGCTTTCTTGGCAAGGCTGAAGGAAATGAGAATTTTTGCCTGACATATTCAAGACATAAACCCTCTGATATGCTGCCCTGTTATGTTGACTATATTTGGCAAGCCAATGAACACTACAAGTATTGTCAATTCAAAGGACCCTTCCTAGGATATCCTAGTTCTGATGCCCAACTGGGGGACTGATTACTTTCACTCCACATGTGAACCTTCTCTGTTGTGGTTTGGTCCTTTTGAAATACTCTCCTACAAATGCCTAGAAGGCTGATGAAGCCATTTCTGTTTCAGGAGGTAACCTCACCTTTACTATGTGGAATGAGACTTTAATGCTGGTTTTACATTAGTTCACTACAGGATTAAACACACCAATAAACCTATGGAAATCAATGGGATCTAAGCATGTTTAACTCCTTGTTGGATCATGACCATTATCTAGGACTAGTGGCATCTGCATTCTGATGAGGAAGTTTTGAAAACTGGAAAGAACTTTGAAAAGCAGCATTGCATGAAGTGATGCATTCCTATAAGTATTTCTCAGCCTCTACACTGTGCCTCTCAGATTTTTCTTTTCTTTCCCATTCTCCAGAACTTGACAGAATAGATTAAGAAACTGATGCTCATTGATGCTCAGTTTTACAGGCATTTGTGGTTATTCCCTTTTGTATATGTCTGGCTTATTATTCATTTCCTTTTAAGCAGTCCAATAATGAGCCTTCCCAGCATCCCTCTGCAGCTTGTCCTCCTTATATTGACATCTCATTACCTGCAGGATTTAGCTTTGACCTTAATTTGCACGGTTTTGCTCTCCCACTGGTATCTGAGTTAAACTCTCGTACTTTCAGGTTTAATGGTTGGGGAGAGCAGAAAGGTAATAGAGAAAAATGCACACACCCCCAAGTCAAATACCGCCCCCCCCCCAACTATCCCCAAGGATAATAATGGCAAATTAAAGATGGGGAACTCATCTGGCAGCAATCACTTTCTTCTGTCATTTGGGAATGGCAGTGGAACAAGGGCATCTAGGCATGCACTTGGATGTGTCATATTCGACTCCATCAACCAAACAAACAACTTGTAGTATCTCTATCTTTGGAGCTTATGGCATTTGTATCTCCAGGAAAGCCCTAGAATTATAAGTCCCTCTATGTAAGCATACTCTAGTAACTGGGTTGGGAAATTCCCATACCCATAAATCTTAGTGGTTCAACTTTGGCCAGTCACTTTCTCTTAGCTTCACCCATCTCACAAGGTTATGGTGAGAGGGGGAGAGAACTGTGCTCCTTAGGGATAAAAATAGCTGTGGAATTTGTGTGGCACATATTCTATAGGTGAGCATACAGAACAAATCATTGATCTGTTTTGTCTATCTGCCATGTGCCTCAAATGGCTGTCAAACAGCTGTGCAGCTGTGCAATAGCTGTGGTGATGGAGTTTCATTTCTCTGCTTTGCATGGGCTTTTGCATCTGTGCAGTGGCTGAGATGACTCCGTGTGGATTCCTGGATGGTCAGGTTGGTTAGGTAATTAAATGGAGAGACTACACCTTCCATAATGCTGTGTGAAAATGTTCATGCATGAAATAACATCAATAACATGGACTTAAACAAACAGCAGATGGTAAGACTTTTTTAATGCTGCATTTATTTATAGCAGCTGGTTGAGTGATTGATTTGTTCACTATTTATATGACTGGCTGCCATGAGGTGTGCAGTGACAACAGGACTATGAGGGAGGGGGGAAAGTAGGACTCCTATCCAACTGTGTGAGAACAGCTGATTGCACTATATTAGTCCTGACCTGGATGGCCCAGGCTAGGACGATCTCAGCAGATCTCAGGAGCTAAGCAGGGTTGGTCTTGGCTAGTATGTGGATGGGCAACTTCCAAGGAATACCAGGGTGTGAAACAGAGTAAGACAATGGCAGACCACCTCTGCAACGTCTCTTGCAGCAAGACTCTTGCCTCAAAAACAAGTCTAGCTCACCACCTAGTGGTGCATAATGTTAAAGAGCTAGAACTTCTGGCTGCCAGACAATCTTAGGATCTCCTGGCTATACTACACACAATTCCTTGCTCCCAAGTCTTCCACAGGATGTTCACCCAGTCATTTATATCCTCACACATCAACTCCTCTATAGACCATCACTGTTGTTTCAAGCCCACTCATACCTCACCCACTAATTTCTAGTTATGCAAAAAGCAGAACAAACACACCCCTCTGATTTCCCTAGGAGCCCTGCGCTTGAAACTGGAGACAAGATACTGCCTGCAGTTCTCAAAATGGCATCCCCCATCACCCCAGGCACAGGGCTGTTCGTATTTGCAAAACTAATCAGGATCATAAATAATAATTAATAAGAAGAAATAATGAATAATAAATATCAGACACCCCATGGCCAAAAGCCCCTTGGGATTTCGCACTAATCTAATTAACAATATGCACAATTTACTGCACAAATAAACTACAAGCAGGGATCAAGAGTTCCCAAGGAAAATGACAAATGGGAAAGGTGAAAGTGTGAACAGTTGTCAAATCCTCACATTAAAGGCATTTTCACACTTTTACTTCACACTTAAACCAGTCCCTGCCATTTTGGGCTCTTTTCTGTATTTATTTCCAAGCAGATGAAGTTTGTGTTTGAATGTGTGTGCATGCATCTATATCTATGTGTATCTCAGTGCCTAGAAGTTACACCAGAGAAACTGCCATAAGTTCGGAACAATGTGAGTCTTTCCCCAATACAGACTCTAGAAAAAAAATGACATTAAAAGGGGGTAGTTTCCTTATCTATACTGTTAAAAAAAATTAGTGCCCCTATTTTAATAGATAAAGGATCCAATTTTGCAAGTGAATTTATATATTAATAAGGAAATCACTAAAATTACATGAAGCTAGGTGGGCTGAGAACTTTGCAGGTAACATGCTCACCAGGAAAACATATCCTTTTCAAACGCCTTTGATTACATGGGAGGTGAATTCTAACTGAAGCACTTTGAGGTTTCCTAGAGAAGTTCATCTTGAGAACAGCAGTGTGTTGAGCAAATTTGGACCTGGGTATTCATGCTTGGTCAATGCAGTCTGGAGCTGCTTTTGCTCACTGCAAGAACTAAATCCTCTCCTTTACCAGAGAAGAGGCATCTATCCCCCAGAGTCATGGTTGTTTGGATAATTATATTAGCTGATGCGTATAAAGCACAAACTCATTTCCTTTTTTGCATCTATATAGTTGGGTGCATCCTTTAATTGACCAACACCATACAGAATGTGTTGTCTGCTGTTTGTTCCTGTCCTTCGGTGCTTGTGCAGTCAGTTGAGAACAGGCTGCAAGAAGTGTTCACAAGACTAGCTGAGTCCATGGGCAAAACCAGAGGCACACTGAGAAACTTAAGTAGTAGGTGTCAATTTTAAAAAGTCCCATTTTTTTCCCTTTTTACTTTCTGACTTTTAAATTGGAGGTAGTGGTCATAGACAAGTGGCAGAAATGGATGGCAACTGCAAGAAAAACATCTAATGCTGTGAGAAAACTGTGCAAAACAAATGCATTTGAATATACTTGCTCACAACTGGCAAGCAGCATATTAAATAAACTGGTGGGTGTTTGAGTATATATTATTGAACTTCACAAGACAAAAATGTATTCTTAGATTGATTTCACATAGATCTATCCAAGGCCAACTACATGATCCATATATCCACCAAAGACACAACAAATTTATTAAGTTGGTGATAGACTGAGTGGCGGGTATAAGGGAAGCTTGCTTTGCCAAGAATGTTCTACTACTAACTAACTGTAACAGTGCCATACTGTACTGTCTGCCACTTGATTCCCATTTTGTAATGTATTTTGAGTAGTTACAGAGCACAGAATTAATTCTTGAATGTTCTCTCATTGTCATGATATGAGAACCATTTGGCCTCACAGAAGTGTTGTTTTCAGGGATAGTAAGTTAACAAATAACAAGGTGAATTATATAAGTGAAGTGGTGTTAAAGATCATTAGATCTTTAAGGGTTTTTTTTACAAAATGTACCCCAAAAGTGAAAAGCCCAGAAGGTACAATTTATGCAATCTGAAGGAAAATGCTGTCCTGGACATACAGTTACTATTGCAAGTTAACATTCTTCCTCCCAAGGAGATCAGGGTAACATACCCATGGTTTCATTCATTTATCTTCACAACGACCCTCTAAGGAAGGTTAGGCTGATAGTTGCTAATCTACAGAGATGAGCTGTAATTATTTGATCTACAACTAGCAGCATGGATGGGGGGGGGTTTGCACCCAGACTTCCTTGGCCCAGATCTGACGTTCTACCTGTATTGGTTTGGATCCATCAGAGTGTGTCTCCAGATAGAAGAATTTCCACCTCAGAAGTGTGTGACTTTCTTGCCTTGCCCCCACTCCTTCTACAGTCCAATATGTTCCAATAACTCTATGCATTCTAGCTCACATTGCACACAGGCCATATTTGCATATGGACAGAAGGCTCAAACCATGGGGAATAGGATGGATAGCTGTAAATTGCTTTTGACTTGTGATCGCTTTAGACATAATGTTCCTAATCTTCCAAACTATGGTGTCGACAATTGGAAACATGCTGTGGACTTGTTTCTCAGCAAATCATAGATTTGCATCACATTAAAATCAAGCAAAACTCATAAAAGAACGCACATTACAAAACTGTGTGCAACCTAGAGAACTCAATAGATTACACATGGTTTTGTGCTGCACACTGTTTTATATTGTACGATATTAGAAGACTAGAGACCTGTATGAGTAGTTTCTCTTCTTCTTTAATTAATTATCTAGCTCAAGGAAGAGTTCTAGAGAACTTAAACTTTTGCACACTGGTACATGACAGTGAGGCTGGACCTAATCAAAGGGATTGCATGACTCTTTGGAGGGTCACGGTGTGTGTCTGCAGACTGATGAGGTGATTTGCAACTTCAAGAAACTATAGCTTGAGCGATGTAGCTAACTATGCTGAAAACCAGGGTGAGGTGGGAAAGAATGAAAGGCAAAGAAGAGTTGGGAAGAGTAAGGCTCCAGCACAAACAGGAAAATCATGGTTTGGCTATTGCAAGCAAACTGAGCCTATGACTTAGCAAATGAAGTCAATGGGAAACTGAATGTTCTTCACAAATATTTGCAAGTCATCTTTTGTGCTCAGAAAGAGAGTCATTAGGATTCCAGTGCTGATGCTTTTCAGCGAAAAAGGGGAGAAAAGTTAGGTCAATAAACATACTTCTTTGTAGGAATTCATGTTTACGTTCACAAGGCAGATGTTATATAGTCTGTTCAGTTCACCACCACAGCCATTATGTTCTATTTATGTTTCACTTTATTGTTTGTTCATTTGTTTGCAGAGGGGTGTTTTTTTACATTCCTATTATTGTTTCATTCTGGGAGAGGAGGAGGATATAATATATTCATCTTTATTATGCAAAGAAAAAAATTGGTGTGAAGCATTTAATAAGATGCTGCTTCTTCGCAGCCAGAAGTGATACAGTTAGCTATTCTTACATTAATGCTCCTATTAAAAATGGCTGATGGCTACACTGACCAAAGAATACAGTCAAAATGGACATGTGCTCAACAAAGCTGTGTGGCACTTTATAGACTCCATGATTTTGTTAGAAAAGTGAAGGACTATGTGCTGTCTCCTGTCTCAGACTTCAGAAGGTCACATAGATTTAGTCAAATAGACAGTTCAGGACACACAGAGCATCCTTTCCTTCCTGTTGTCTTATCCTATCCCCTTTGAAGCAGAATGCTATTCTCAGGGATTAGTTTTCTTCCTTCTAGCTTGAGACATCCCTCTCACACAGGCTCTCTCACACACAAAAGAAGGAGCATTGCTCTCCATATTTGGAACAATAGATGCAGGGCACGTTTTCCCTGTATCCACACTCATCTATCTCTGCCTCTCATCTATACTGTCTAGAATGGAGTTTCATATAGTAAAGAACTCTTATTAGTTTTGAATCTGACAACTGGCTCTGTGTAACTTTGTAAGCTTGCTAGCACACTCAGTACCAAGGCTTGGATGCTTGGAAATGCCTTGTGCATTCTGCTACATTGATAGTGATTCCTGGCTCTACTAAAACCAGAGGATCCAACAGATTTTATGATGAAACCATCCAGTTAAACAGAGGCTTGGTTGGTACACATGACTTCCTGTGTTGCTCATTCTCTTTGTTATTTTGGTTTTCAAGAATGATCTGTGGATGAAAAAGAGGACTCATGGGTCTTATAATAGAGAATTTCTTATTTTGGAGAGGGACCTAGGATGGAAGAACACTTCCTACCAGCATGCCATGTGGTGGCAGGCAGCAATATAACTAGATGTTAAAAGTGTCAGATATATTAACTGAAGATAGATCTGTCAGTGATTATTAATTAAGGTGGTCAGGTCAGGTACCTTCTTGCCACAGACATTGCCACAGTTCCCTGATGATGAAAATGATAGAGTATTCTATTAATATCCTATACTGTTGGAACCAATGTGATGCTGTGGCTGCTAGAGTATTGGGCTTAGGGACATGGAAATTGCTCATCTACAAAACTCATAGTGTGGCTTTTGGCAAGCTCCTGTCTCAGTGTCAGGACAAATCTCTCATCTGAGCTCTTTTGGAGATACAAATGAAATAACCTTCCTTTTCAAAACACCATCAAATCTATATCAGATTGCAGTCTGAAAGCTGGCTCTCTTACTGGACTGATTATGCAGTCCTGGTATGCATGATTCCAGGGATAATATTGTGGCTGCCAGGGTTTGTTCTGCCAGCCCACCCTTAAATCCACCCTCCCATTTTCTGCTGCATCCAGAGAAAATGGACATGTCCAAACATGGCTTAAGCCATTGCTTCAGTACTATGCAAACTTTGGTCATGGCTTCAGTGCATGTCTGTCACACTCCCACTGGGAGAGGAGTGCACAACAAGTGTTGCTGGTTAAGCATGAACGATATGGCCAGTAATAATCTACTAGAGATGTGCATTCAGAGTGCAACAAATCACAATATGACCTGAAAAAAATCCTGTTAATTAACCTCAGAAGGCTAACTAAATTGACTAGGGTAGATCTGTCCCTTTTTTTGGTGCTGCCTTGATATTTACATCTGCATTCTCCAGGAGAGAAAATGGCTGAGCAATGCATATCTAACAGGTATGTTGTCCAGCTAGAACATTTAGTTCATGTGGGCTCCACATTACATCACCTCCGATTAGCATCTGTTCATACCTGTCAAACTCAGTGTCTTGTTGCCACAGAAATCAATGTTATGGGATCTCGAGCTGGAATTCCTAAGGGGTGTGTGTGTGTGTTTGTGAGTGTGAGAACAGCTTTGTGTAGTGACTGGGCAACTATTTCTAAGATGCCTCCCTTTTCTGGGATGAAGAGTGATGACCCTGGACACTGTCTCTGCTTGCTCTGCCACTATAGATAATGTAACGGCAGTCACACAGGTGGGGGCTTGGAACATGCAAAATCTAGGTGGGCTGGATGTTGGATGTGATTGGACTGAACCCCGGGGGGGGGGGGGGGCTTGTTTGAACCTTGTACAACTTTGGCCCTTGGCAGCAGAATGTTAATTCTGACACAGAAAGTCTTAGCTTGAATCATCTTTACCACTCAAATAACAAATCACTGGCAAGAGAGTGCTGTTGAGGGTAACTTTGTTCAAGAGTCTGACAGTACCTTGCCACCAAACACTGCTTTGCTAAGGTAATTAATACCCACAGAGAATAAGAAATCCCAAGCCTCTGTTCAGCCCTGGGGAGGAGATGCTCCCACCTATTACAGCTGTTAGCTATCTTAGCATAATTATTGGTTTCTTGTTTTTTGTGATTAACTTTGCTTTTACACAACTATGTTTCACCCTTTACTTCCGGTATTCCATGACAGTGTTTTGTTCATTCCTCCTGCATAAAAGATTTGCCTACAAATGGGTTAGTCATTGAATCAGAGGAAGTGGGCTCTAAATCATGAAAGCTTATACTAGAATAAAATGTTGTTTATTCCAGACTCCTGTTTATTTTTGCTGTGACAGGTACTTCTCTGTAATTACTATGTGATAAAGACTCCTGATGGAGGATTTGAGAGCTCTCATTGACTAAATACAGTCTGTGGTGGTGGGGAATTGATTATGTATGTGCCCACTTGTCTATGTATAAAGCAGAGATACAGTAAATGAGTGTTTGTTTGTTTTTACAAAAATGTGGGGCACCTTTTGGACCATTCAGGACCCTGGACAGCAGTCTGTTTGAGTTAGCTCATAGGCTACAAAATCCACAGACTTCTGGGAGTTTCTTTGCTTCTCTGCGGTAGCAATGCTGAAGGGTTTGCAGAGCACATGCAGAGAGCTCAGGAAAAAAGAGCGACAATCCATTCAAAGTTAATCTTATCTTTCAGACTTTTGGACACCTTTGACCCTCTTCACTGGACGTCCCTTCCCCCGGTTGAGCCTTCTTTCCAGCTAGCAGCACAGTAGGGTTCTGGTGCCACAGATAAATTATTTCATCTTAACTATAGAGAGGGCTGGCCCCAGATCATGCCATATGACATTAAAGAATCCAAACAAAATTATTAACAAACAAAATGAACCCAACCCAAACCAGAATGAAATGTTTAGGCACATCCTTATAATCTTATATGGATTCTGCTCCTGAATGCTTGTAATACATAATCCTGTTGCAATGCAGCACAGGGCTAATGTGTATCATGTCTGCTGAAATCCACAGTTGTTGAAAAATTTCTAGGTTGAGATAATTCTATACGAATAATCCTCAGTACACACCAGCAAGATTTTCTTCATAGCTACAAGGAGCAGAAATGTATGTTTCCATTGGAAAGAGTAACATCGTATCCTTTATTGTTTTAGTATGCAATCAAATCCCTCATCACAGCCCTATAATGTAGATCTGTTTAATACCCATTTCACCAGTGGGGAACTGTGAATAAGAAATAATGACTTGCTTGAGGCTTTCCAGGGAATTTATAGCTGAGCTGAGCTAGGGTGAACCCAGGTTTTCCGGATCCAAGTCCAAAATTCTGTCTATTGGATCACACTGTAAATTTACACTGTGTGTAGTGTCTGCATACAAGTCTCTTAAAACAGAGCCAAGCAGGTCTGATATCCTTGCCTTTTGTAAGCATGGAACACATACATGAAATCATCAACCACATTAAGAAAAAATGAGAAAGCTGCAAAGAACTTAAGGTGCCAATCTCACATACACAGAAAGGGGGGGGGGAGAGGGGGAGAGAGAGACAGAGAGGGAGTCCAGCAGCCAGCATAGCAGTAGGTAGAAGAACAAGGAACAACCAAGCAAAAACTGTATAAACTGTAACAAAAGTCCACCCCCTTTGAAAATCTGGGCAGGACATAAATGGAAAATGTGTGTATAAAAGCTTGAATGGTGGCTTTATTCAAGAGAAAGGGATGAGCTGTCCAGGACACAATAGGGAGAGAAATAACAAGTGCCAGTGAGGCTTGCTCAAATCCAAGCCAATGACCTCCCTCCCTGTGACCTGCAGCAGCCCAGGTAAAACTGAAATCACAGAGCTTGGGGAGTGAAAAGATGAGATTGAAATCCTACTGTAGGCTTCTGAACCAGCCTGTGTAGCTGTCACTCAGGTACAATAGTAGAGCAATCACAGAAAAAAAATGTGTGTCAGCATTCACAAGAAAGCAATTAGCCTTGGTCTCACACATTGGTATGGTTCATGGCCTACCTATGCAGGTGTGGGTTGTATAGAATGGAGAGATAAAAGCTCATATTCAAAGGGGAAATTGGGGGCTGGTGGCATCATATGAATGGCTCGAAAACTATTTGCACTCAGTCTCAAGCTGCTTTGAACCTGTAGGATTCTTTCCACTCAAGGGCTCTGCGTAGCACTGCCCTTTCTGTGAGCTTGTGTCTGAGATGAGATGCAAAACAGAAACCTCTCATATCACTGCCCATTCTCTTAACCCCTCTGCTACTTTGATTTCTAGAATACCTAGTGATTAAAAAAAATCTTGTTGGGAATCATAACTTTTTGGATCTCCATGAGAAAGTGTGGCATTTGTGACACCTTTATAGAAGAAATCAACAAATTTTGACTGGCAGAAGTCTCATGATAAATGATGTTTCATATGAGGTTTGAGGTTTCCCAGAAATTTGAATGTGGGCAATCTAGGAGTATTTCAGATTCAGGTGACATATTGTTTCAATGGTAAACCAGGAGATATTTTAGCTGAAGACATTCTAATATGCCTATTCTGAGGAGAGAATTAACTTAAATTGAATTATAAAGGGATTTTAGTTAGACAAGACTTGGGCATTCAAAAAAAAATCCAGGCCATCATACCAGTGTTGGTACTGATTATTCCTCATTAGCCCTTCTTTCTGTAATCAGTATTTCAATTCTCAGCCAGTATGAACTTAACAGGGCAGTGAAGGCCATGCCTTTTTTAACAGGGAAAAAACAACAACAAGAACATGTCTAGAGCAACAGACCACTGTCTTTTTTGTAGGTCCATAGTAAAGGCATCACCAGACTTCATGACTCTGGGCAAGCACAGAAAAAGGTTCAACATTTAGTGCTTCCTGAGAACCAATGCTTTCATTTTGTTAAAAAAAGAATTCTATCTAGTCAAAATGAAATCCTGTCTATTTCCATGGGAGATATCAGCACTTGTTTAAAACTCTCCCACTGAAACCAATGGAATTTACAAGTGTTTCACTTTGGCCATATTGTTTCTCAGGTTTCTTTCTAGCTCTTATGTTTGCAAAGCCGATCTTGAGACTGTGCAGGCAATATCTGATGAAACATCTGAGCCAGGGATAGCGGGGAAAGGAATCAATAGGATTGCCAGGAGCCCATGAACTCAGTACTTGGCACAGCTTTCTGCATTCCCCCAAGAAGTAGCAGAACAGTATAAATTATGCAGATAAACAAGTATATGCAAATTTTCTAATACTTCTATTTACATTACATAATTTATTTGTGTAATTTATTTTGATGGCAGCCTTCTTGGTTCAAACTTCCAGCCTTCTTAGTTCAAAATTCTAGACACCTTGGTTTACAATTTTGATCCTTTTTTTAAAGCATAGATTACCAACAATTCACCAGTACAAAAGGGCACTTTCTTATGGCAAATCTGTGGACCAAAACAGACTGCAGACACATGAAGCACTAAAGGGGAACCCACTCATTCTGATGATGTCAATAGCACCTATTAGCCTCCAACTCAAAGGGTCATGGTCCAGACAAAGAGGTTCCATTGATTTCAGTGGGAGAGATTTTAGCCCTTCCTTAATTTTCCCATTGAGTATGCTGTTCAGTTTATAAATAAAACCCACATACTCTTTTTCAGGAATAGGTTAGTATGCTGAGTATGCTGATCAGTTTATAAATAAAATCCTCATGCTCTTTGTCAGGAATAGGTTAGTGTTTGTTTGTTTAATGTACAATTAAAGCAATTTTGGGGACAGAAACAAACATTAGATGTGGTTCCATTTCTGCATTAAAAAGGAACAGGGAATATAATTCTGATGGAGATACATGGGCTAAGTCATGAGGTGCTGAATCCCATCGAACAAGCCCCATACAAGTGGTACTAAGCCCACAACACCACATTTAGTGGGCCTGTCAGTGGCAAGGATTGTAAAGAAACAAGCAATGGCTGATTTATGCACCAGTGTCTCTGCTCTATTCCAGCAGAGCTGAAGTGCCGGTTTTCCTGTACTGGGCCCCATCATGGTGTGAGATTCTGCCAAAGTGCGAGTGAGATGTGCGGTGGGGAGGGTATCAGGGGTGGTATTGTCTACACGCAAATGCTCAACTTTATGTACTTTTAACTAGAGGTGTAACAGATGGTTCCGTTTCAGTCCAAGCAGTGGAGAACCGTGCCCATTCTGCCTGTAGCCAATCAATCCAGCCACTCTGGGGGAAAACTGCAAGCTGGGCTTGGAAGTCTGGCTGCCAGCAATCCAGAGGAAAAGCTTTTACACAGGCTAATGTGGTCGGTTGCCATGTGAAACTGGGGAAACGAGGAGGATGGGATTAAAAATACATCAACGTAAACAACCTCATGCTGGGCTTTGGTCAGGAATAATGGCTGGGAGAGGGGAAGAGCAGCCACAATTTGGAAAATTAAAAAATGTGCTTTGGCCCGAACCATTAACACCCGATCATTTTAAACTGGCAGGCATAAGGGAAAGGGAAATTAACTACTTTATGAGACAGGAGCTGCCAATAGAGGAGTAAAAATTTGATGTTGCACAAAATGGCTGTAGCAGGTTGTCTTGGCCTTTTAAATGCTTAAGCATCTGCACATGGCTTCTGGAGCCAGCCTTCACAGCAAATTGGCAGAGCAAAGCAAAGCCCTACCCTCAGCATCTCTTTGTCTGCCTGTCTGTGGTATAATAACTTTTTGGAGCAATGTCAAATCCATTCAAATATTTCAGCAGATGCCCTGAGCATCAATGGACAGATCTCTCAACTCTCTCTGTCTCTTCCCCCCCACCCCTCTCTGTGAGTTTTGTAAAAGCTTAAAAAATATCCTACACCAATGAAATACTTTAATCTGCTTGCCTTGTTACTTCTAGATCTCAGGAAGACTTGAGGATAGATGGGGCATACTGGAACCGGATAGTAAAGGAAGTGGATGGCAACCAATGGCAAACCTGTAAATCATAAAGACTTTCTACCGGGCTGCAAGCAGGACACAGCCCACTGGCTATTTATGGTGGTTCACCAGGGGTTCAATTGCCTGGGACTGCAAAACAGGACATTGTGATGCACCTGGCAGGCTGTAATATACAACTAGTGGCCTGCAGTCTGCTTGGAGGGTCACAAACTGAACAGGTGACAGGGCTAGACTGGGTTATAGGCAGCCACATTGAGACCTGGAGTGTCTGTTCTCTGACTTACAGTCCTGGGTGTAAACGGCATGAGCTGGAAGTTGGTGTCTGCAGCAAATAAAAGCTACTGTCCTGTTGACTAGGCAATGGCAAAAGATCAGACTCCTAGTAATTATACCAGGTCTGGCCAATCTGAAGGCTTCGTAGTGCCTGCCAATCACACAGTCAAATATTGCACACCCCAAATCCATGCTCTGCCTGATGAGAGCTTTGCTGCCTGAGTGCCATGATCACTAAGGTTGTAGAATGACCAGGGAAAAAACCTGGCCTCTTCTTTCTTCTTTCCTTTCAGATGCCAGAAAAATTAATGGCAAGGCTTTTTTATGCCTCATGTGTTGTTGTTGTTTTGAAGCTGTATGCCTGCAGAGTTTTAGCAAAGGGTCCATTTTTGGACCCACAAAAACTGCTGTGCTCTGCTTCACTGCCAGACCTGCCCTGAGCTCTGCTCAAGATCCAGAGGGGTTCTTCTGCCATCCCAGTGACCCACATTTTTTATATCAAGAGTTGGTAGCCCTTTAGCTCATGAGGCCAAGTTCCAAGCCTAACCATGAAGTTCTAGTCCAAGCTTTAGGGTCTTTGACAATAAGCCTGCTTCTCTAGACACATTGCTAATGGCTTGTACAGTATGGATCTCACAGTCCCATCCACATGCAACTATTTTGCATCTGTCTGGAGTGGGTCCAGTGCTATCCCAGTGATGCCGCCTGTTCCTCCTCTCGGACTCTTCCATGCAGCTTTGAGCAACTTGTTTCTACTTCTGAGGCTTCTAATAGTTACTACTGCAAATTATGTAAAATGATACTGGCAGCAGGAGATTAGCAAACTTTCCAACACTGCTGCTATAAGAGCTGAAGACTTTAAGAAGTGATCCTCATAGTTATCTGAAGTTTGGGGAAACAATTTAAAATCATACAGGTCTTTTCTGTCACTTCAAGTTCTAATCAAGAAGTGGTGCTTTTTGTACAGAATATTTCTTTTGGCTGCTCAGTTTGTTTAAATTTATTTATCAAAAGTTTATTCACACATGAACATATACTCTAATCTGCATTGCTACCAAATAATATAATATAAAAACTGCCATTCTGGGCCATAATATATAGATCAGCATCTTTGACATTGCAACTTCATTTCAAGGGGTTAGAATAAAAACATTTCACATCCATTTCTGCCTAACCTTCCATGATTTGGGCTGTAAGCCTAAACATACTTATTTACGAACCATTTCTGCAAAAAGAATGAGATGTTTGACAAAACGTATCTCTACAACACAGACAGAATTTCTTCCCAGCAGCAGGCAGTCTCATTCAAATCAATGCTTGGAAAAACTCTGTGTGAGTGGGAGAATATGTGTGCACACATCAGTGTGTGATCTTCCTTCCAAAACAAACAAAAGGGTTGTACAGATTAATCTACAAAGTAATTAAGATTAAATTGATAAAAATCAGTTTAACTGAATTTATAGAATGAAAGAAGTTAGTGGGCAAAACCAGTTCAAAGTTTGTCTCGACTAAATTGCGGATTGAGCTACACGACTTCACTTTTCCCGGCTTCATCTAGACAGAGTAACAAGACAGATGCAGAGTGTTCAGATGAATCATTATGTCTGTTTAATGGAGTTGTGATTATAATATGCACAAGTTTGGTTTCATACTAGTTTCTAATATTCTGATTATGGCTAAACCACTGATGCACTGACGTTTTTTAATTTCCTCGGTAACTCCAGGTCCCCTCCCTGATCACTGTCTACAGATTTAAAACATACTCTGTGACTGTCCGGTTAGCATAACTTTCTGTCCCATGTGTATCAATTTGCACACATCAAGACCCAGTTTTTTAAGTACTGTATCTCACAGTCCCAAACAATACTGCAGCCTCACATCAAAAGACTACACAAAGCTGTTGTGGGAACTTTCAAGAACTTCACTTTCATGATCCTTGAGTTGTTACTTTTCCGCCTCATAAGTGACAGGAACATTAAGATGCGTGAGGGATGAACGGGGAATGTTACAGCGCCAATGAATGACATCCCATTCAGCCAAGAGACATCTGAGAAGCATGTCCCCCAACTTCCAAGCCCTCCCCCAACCACTTGCAAATTCAACATGGCTGTCAGGCCATTCCTGACCTCATTCATCAATTGGCAGAGTAATGTCGTGCTGATAGGAGAGCAAAGAAAGAGAGAAGGCGTAAGTGGAGACGCAGTGTCTCTGAAAACTGAGAGGAGAGAAGGGGGTGGAGAGCAATGGAGACATCTGACCTGGACGCTGGGACAGCAGATAAATTAGAAAGAGCATAACCCCATGGAGATGCATGCTCCAGCTCATGCAGCAAGCATTAAGGATGAAATATTTTCAGAGTAACAATTCACCTCTAACTGGAAGGACAGGGACCTGCTGACATTTTGGCAGTGACTGGGGCCTGCTAGTGTCCATCCTCTGCACACTCTGAGAGATGATGAGAAATGGGGAAAGACGCATCAAATAAAAGCAAAAGTGGCTAGAGGTCCCTCTTGTATGAGGTTCAAAGCTATAGTGGCTTAGCTCATCAGAGGCAATGTTCATGCTAATATTGGGCCATGAGATCAGAGGCTGCAGTCCTTAAACATACCAGCTTGGAATGGGAGTAAAGATCACTGAAATCAGTAGGACACACTTTCAAATAAATGTGTTTCAGTTCTGCTCCAAGCCCACAACCTCCTATCAGTCTCCACATGCCACAGGCAAGAGGTCTGCGCCCGTAGGAAAACGGTGGGGCTTTTATGCCTATTTTCGGCAGATTTTTTTGAGGGGGGGGGACAGGAATCTGTAGTCTTTCAGGTTGTTTCAGTTCTTCAACATTTCCCCAGAGCAGGGGAAATGTTGGAGAGTTTACTTAAATGCAGGCAAACTATAGGATTGGTCACTTGAGTTACAGAATTCAGAAGAATGGGTCATCTGGTTCAAACTGCACAAAAGCAATCATTAATACAGAATACAGAACAATGCTGTTTGTGCAGGTACATATTTATTTATTTGTATTTATTAAAACAATTTTACCCTGCCTTTCTTTGTGGTTCACAGCAGCTTACAATAATAGTTTTTAAAATTTTCAGTGAGCTCTGATCTGGATAGCCCAGGCAAGCCCAATCTCATCACATCTCAGAAGCTAAGCAGGGACGACCCTGGCAAGTACTTGGATGGGAGACCTCCAGAGAATACCAGGGCCAGGAGGCCAGAGGCAGGCCATCAAGGAACTTCTCTGAATGTGTTCCATGCCCCAGTAGGCATTGCCAGAGGTTGCCATGACTTCCAGGCATGGGCACGCATACACATGCACACATGCATGCACGCACACACAAAAATACAAAAACACCCCATTTCTAATGAAAACCAAAATAAAATAACAACCCCCAAATCTCCCCCTCCCCCCTTAAAAGATGCCTTCCACTTAAGACCTATCAAGAGCTCTGGAAGACAACCAAACCTTGTAGCACCTCCTGAACATGTCAGGGAGAGCATACCACAAAGCAGGGACCGTGATGGGAAAGGCCTGTGCTCTGGTTGATACCAGACAGGTCACCCCAAACAATGGGATAGCCAACAGATGGGCTATCTGAAGACAGTAGTTGGCTCACACAGACACATGGAAGGAGACAGTCCTTTAAATATATGGGTCCAAGGTTGTCATGAATTGAGCTTGGAAACAAACTGGCAGCCAATACAGCTGTCTCATAGAATCATAGAGTTGGAAGATGCCATACAGGTAGGGTTGCCAGGTCCCCCACTGGCCACCGGCAGGGGATGGGGGTGGTAAGGTTGCCAGATCAAGGCTGGGGAACTCCTGGAGATTTGGGGGTAGAGCCTGGGGAGGACAGGGACCTCAGTGAGGTACAATGCCATAAACTCCACCCTCCAAAGCATCCATTTTCTCCATGGGACGTTATCTCAGTAGTCTGGAGATGAGCAGTAATTCCAGGGGATCCCCAGTTCCCACCTAGAGGCTGGCATCCCTACAGACAGGCCATTTAGTCCAACCCCCTGCTCAGTGCAGGATCAGCCTAGAGCATCCCTGACAAGAGTTAATCCAGTTGCTGCTTGAAGACTGCCAGTGAAGGGGAGCTCACCATCTCCCTAGGCAGCCAATTCCATTGCTGAACTTCTCTTTCTGTAAAAAATATTCTTCCTCATAGCCAGCTGGTACCTTTCTGCCCATAATTTAAACTTCTTATTGTTAGTCCTATCCTCTGCTGCCTACAGGAACTGCTTACAGTCCACCCGTACCCCAAGATCTTGTTCACACACACTGCTACCCAGAAATGTATCCCCTATCCAGTATGCGTGCTCCTCGTTTTTATTACCCAGATGTAGAACTCTGCACTTATCCTTGTTGAACTGCATCTTGTTCACATCCACCCATTTTTCCAGTGTGTTCAGATCTTGTTGAATTCTATCTCTGTCTTCTGGGGTGTTTGCTAATCCTCCAAATTTGGTGTCATCTGAAAATTTAATGAGCTGTCCCTTCACTCCTTCATCCAGATCATTTATAAAAATATTGAAAAGTAACAGGTCCAGATCAAAGCCCTGCGGCACCCCCACTGGATACCTCCCACCAATCAGATGAAATGCCATCGACAACTACTCTTTAGGTGTGGTTCTCCAACCAGTTGCCTATCCACCTAACTATCCTACAGTCCAGTCTACAGTCCTTCAGTATGTTCATCATAACATCATGGGGAACCCTGTTAAAAGCTTTACTGAAATCCAGGTAAACAATGTTGAGGGTGTTCCCATGATCCAGTAAGCCTGTCACTCAATCAAAGGAGATAAGGTTGATTTTGCAGGACCTGTTGTTGAAAAGTCCATGCTGACATCTCAAAATAGGCAACATATGTTCCTGGCAGCTAACTCCTGATGACAGTCAGGCTGCAGTATTCTGGACCACGTGGTTTTCAGGCTGTATTCAAGGGTAGCCCCATGTAGAGTGTATTGCAGTAATCTAGCCGTGAGGTTACATAAACTTGGTTACATAATGGCCAGATTACCTGGGGTTAGGTAATGATAGAATTGGTGAACCAGATGCTGCTGATAGAAGGCACTCCAGGCCACCATGCCAACCTGCTTGTCCAAGAGCAAGGCAAAATCCATGAGCACCTCCAAGATCTTAACCTGTTCTGAAAAAGCCAACTCCACTCTATTAAGGACAAGTGGATTCAATCCTTCTAGAATATCAGGCTTCCCAGCCAGTATTACCTCTGTCTTAAAAAAAAAAAAAAATTATGTGAAAGTGTGTGTGCACCTTGAAGTCATGGCGACCTCTGGTGACTGACCTCTACTGGGGGCCTGGAGGATATTCAGAGAGGTGACTCTGCCTCCCCCCTCTGGTATTCCGAGGAGGTCTCCCATCCAAGTACTTGTCAGAGTCCACCCTGCTTAGCATAGGGATGTGCATTCAGTATGTTTGAACCGAATGCACTCCCGAAAATTGCCCATTTGGCCCCCTTTCAGGCAGCCACAGGCCAAATCAGATTCTCTGTAATGGCAATTTGGCGGCGGCTTAAATAGTGGCTGGAGTGGAGGGGGTTTGAGGGAGAGGGGGAAAGTAACATTTTGTCCACCATAGAGTACAATGGAGGGGATGGGGCAACCTCTTGGGGGGGGGGGCTGTAGAATTGGACCCTGTTGTCCAATCTTCTTGAAACTTGGTGGGTATTTGAGGGAGAGGCTTCAGAAGCTACCCTGCAAGTTTGGAGCCTCTCCATCAAATTTCCTTTCCTCCAGCTCCTCATATACCCTATGAATTTTTGCCAGTGACTTCAATGGCCCATAGGGTATAATGGGGCTGAAACTGACATTCGGCTGGCTGAATGACTCCCAAATTGGCTTGCATTGCCGAAACTGACATGCAGGGGTCATTTGGTGGCTGGAACAGATGCGGCCTGATTTAGCCTGATCCAAATCGGGCCGGGGTTTTTTTTGGGGGGGGGGGTTTACACACCCCTACTTCTGAGATCTGACGAGATCAGGCTTGCTTGGGCTATCCAAGTCAGGGCAGTATTACCTCTGTCCTGTCTGGATGAAGCTTCACCTTATTTTGCCTTAGCCACCCACCACAGCCTCACAGCACATACAGAATATCTATACGCAGGATTGCTCTAAATTCTTTTTGTGATGGACAGAGCTCAGTTTCCCTCCAATAGTGTTTCTTGAATGGTATAACTTATGCCAACTCCAACACTGGTTTCCTCTTCCTCTTGTCCCTGCTCCCTTCATATCTATCTATCTGATTAAACAATTGATTTCTTGCTTTTTGAAACTTTGAAAAATGGCTCTGAGAAGGTGTCTGTGGGTTGGAGGGTTGGCTTCATAGTTGAAAGAATGGTCAGCCTGCCTGTTTGGCTGTAAACATGAAGAACAGGTTTCCCTGAACTTGATTGAGAGGAGGATATTATATATCTGCCCCCAAGCACTTTGAGAAGGCTTATTGCTAAAAGTATATATGCCTGGATATACCCTATGCGTTTGTAGATTATATAGTGCATGACAAGCAGAAAGGTATTCAGGGGCACGGGGCTCAATGTACCCCATGTCTGAAGTGCTTGAAAGGCAAGGAATATGTTTCACAGTACAATGCTCAGATGGTTCAAACAAGTACACCACGTGGCCTGCCAGACTTGAAAGTGAAAACAGCCTAGACACGTCTGCTCATTTTGACCGAAGGTAAAATGTCTTCTCATTCCCAACTATTATAGCCCACACACACTGTGTTTTAGACTGACTAGGTTATTGTGAGAAAGTGCAAACCAACATTCTGTCTCCAAGACTAGTCAAGGAAAACACAAAACCTTGGTTTGGAGAGGATGAAGAATCTGAGTCTTCTCCTAACAAGTGACAATGCCTTTGTAGGGAGGTCCTCCTCATACCCAATTCCAGTTGGTTACTGCACAAGCTCAGTTTAAGCATGGCCACAGCAGCTCTTTTATAATGTCCTATAATGCCCTGGAAGCTGAAAAATAAGTAAAAACTCCAGCTGTTTAACTGGAATATAACCAGGAGGGGCCATGGCTCAGTGTAAGACCCTTTGCTTTGCATGCAGAAGGTCCCAGGTTCAATCCCCAACAGCTCCAGTTTAAAGGACCAGACAGTAGATTATGTGAAAGACCTCTGCCTGAGTCTGAGTAGACAGTACTGCCTTTGATGGATGGAGGGTCTGATTTAGTATCAGCCAGCTTCATATGTACTGAACAAAGAAAACAAGGGGCATACCTGCATGACTAATATAAACTGTTCATTCCTAATCTCTAGGGAACATGAAAATGGTAATCCTATGAAGGGTTCTCAGGATCCTTGCCAACCTACAACTCCCAGGATTCTTTAGACGAAGTCATCAAAGTTAGATAGATATAAACTAGTTACATAGATATGCCCAGTGAATTATCTGTAGTCAGCTGTTCAGTGGAAGCGTCCACAAGCTGCTGCCCAGCATTATATCCATTCCAATATAATGGAACATTCTCTTATGGAACTGAATGCATTCTTAAATGGAACAAGACCAATTGAAATCTGACTATGGAATCCCCCAGTTCTTCCCAAGCCCAGCATGGCACATGATCCAGACAGGGTACTGTAAATCCATATTATCCCCAGAGCTACTCTGTCCTTTTAATATGCTGTGGAAAATAGTAGCATTTAAGTTTTCATGGCATGAGAAAGGTGAACATTTACATGCCAGCTTTTACAGCTACTATTTTTAGACATTATTAATGTCTTTAGATCAGGGGAGAACAGGAGGAAACAAAGGGGAGTGAGACTCAGTATACTAACAGTGCAGTCCTAAACAGGATTATACCCATCCATGTTCATTGAAGTCACTGGGTTTAGAAGAGTGCAACTCTGATTAAGACTGCCCTATAGATATGTCAAGCAGGAGAAATATTTGGTAAGTTAATTGTCCTGCTTTTACCCATTAATTGACTAACTGAGTGCTTAAAAGAAATACCAGAGCACTTCAATAAATGTGGTATCACCTGAGGAACTTTAATGAAAATAGTTTCACAGATAAACCATTTGTTCTCTGGCAAATCATTGCCCAAATCAATAAATGTGAATCCATTGTTTACAACAATGCCATGAGCACTATCTTGAATGGGTCACGTCCAATGGAAACCTGATTAAAAATTCAAATTTTCATTTTTACATTCTTGTGGTTCGCTTGTCAATCATTTAATCATATTGATTAGTCCGTGAGAGCCTTTGGTTCTGGCCAACACACAGACCTGGGGAAACGAGAGAAGATAAAAGGAAGCGTCATACATTGAGGCTGAGCAACCATTCAAATCAGGGTATAAAAATATCCCAATTGAAGCTGTTGGAGGGCAGCATGTCAAAGTATTTTCTGGACAAAGGAGATGCTGACAAGTAAGAATTTTAGCAGATGGCTGGCCACCATTCCTCTAAACAGATCTCTTAAGCTGAGCAGTAATGTTCTGAGGTCTGTATTAGTGTGGAATATCCTCAGGGCATCAGGAAATAGGACTGGTGAATTAGCAAGATGTACTTGTCAGAATGGTCTCTGCATAGCACAGAGGAACGTCTACTACATTTATAATTAAAAGGATATTGAATTTGCTGCTCCTGACATTTGATGATAGCTGGGAGGTGTCATATTTTAATGGTGGAGCACACTGACATATAATTTCTACAGTTATAGAATCTCAGGAAGAAGGACTGAGATAAACAGGTTTATTATTGTTATTATGAATTGTCACAGACAGATATTTGACTGATAGATGGTGTCCTGCAATTCGAGATCTAGCCAAGTTCTTGGGAATTGCAGATGTATTTTCTCAGGATTCTTGCTGTTCCAAGTGCCACTGTCTTCTGGGGCTGAGCTGGTATTATTTGCTCAGTTGCCCAAGTGTTTCTTGAGACTTCTGGGTACTGCTCCAAGTGCTCCAGTGACAGCTGGCACAATGGTGACTTTCTTCTACCAGAGGCACTCCAACTCTGCTTGTAGGTCTTGGTATTTTGTGATCTTCTGCTGTTCTTTCTTTTCTGTTCTGCTGTCTCCTGGGATTGCAATGTCAACGATCCAGACCAAGGCTGGCCCCAGGCTTTTTTGCACACTAGGCAAGTCTACCTTGTGGTGCCTCCCCCAGGGGAGGCTGCCTTGTAGCGCTCCCCCACCACAAGAGCCGTCCTCTCCACCATCGGAGACCCCCCCCAGCCCCAGTGCCTGCCTGCCTGCCCAGGCTCATGAGCTCTCCAGCCCCACTGGCAGTCACCTGCACTGGCTGGCCGCAGCACCTACCAGTCTATCTGCATTGGCCCAAGGCTAAATTTGGTTCTTAGCCTGAATGGAAAGCTGCATTCAGACATAATGGTAAATCATGGTTTGCATAATGCACACACTCTTCTGGTTTGAGTCTCTCTCAGTCTCTCCACTGCCCTGTTTGCCAGCTGCACCCCTTAGGCGGCCGCCTAGTTGGCCTTGTGATACAGCCGGCCCTGATCCAGACCTATTTCTCATTTTTTCCCTACAATTGTGATATCAAAGGTCTTATGCTCTAGGTGTTTATCAGTTTGCAATCAGAAATCCCAAAGAATCTTTGTTTCATCATTCTCCATCATTTTATCTGGTTTGTGTTCCCATGAATTTCTGGCTGATGGTATGCCATACTTCTTGCAAAGATTCCATGCAACATAGCTGCAGTCTATCATGGGGGTTTGAGCAATTTTACTGCAGACACTAAACATGTGGTCAACTGTTTCATCCTTTGTCTTGCAAAGTGGACATTTGCCAGGGGTCCGTTGGGGCCGGAGCGAGGCGGAGCAAAGCTCCGCCAGCTCAAGAGTGGCCACTAGGGCAGCCACGGGCCGAATCAGATTCTCTGACCTGATTGGGCCCGCTGCCGAATTGCCACCGAAATTCGGCGGCAACTTTAAAAGCGACTGGAGGGGAGGGGGTTTGAGGGAGAGGCTCCAAACTTGCAGGGTAGCTGCTGGGGCCTCTCCTCGAAATACCCACCAAGTTTCAAGAAGATTGGACCAGGGGGTCCAATTCTACAGGCCCCCAAACAGGTTGCCCCCATTCCCTCCATTGTTCTCTATGGAAGGAAAAAAGTAACACTTTTTCCCAGCATAGAGAACAATGGAGGGGATGGGACAACCTGTTTGGGGGCCCGTAGAATTGGACCCCGGGGTCCAATCTTCTTGAAACTTGGTGGGTATTTCAAGGAGAGGCCCCAGCAGCTACCCTGCAAGTTTGGAGTCTCTCCCTCAAACCCCCTCTCCTCCAGCCCCTCATATACCCTATGAGTTTTTGCCACTGATTTCAATGGCCCATAGGGTATAATGGGGCTGAAACTGACATTCCCTTTCTGACACACTTCTGGTGATGACAGGTGACGTGGCATATGCTAATGAGTTATGCTAATGAGTTATGCTAATGAGCTCCTGCACCTCTTTTTCTACGAAAGGACCCCTGACGTTTGCTATCATCACAGGTGCTCTGAATCTTTCTGAAACCATTTTTGTCAATGTTGCTGGTTTTCCAGTAGCTGATCAGGTCTCTGCTTTGGTTGCTTTTAGAAGATTCTGCTTCCAGTAGCACTTCAGGACTCTGCCCTGGTTGCCTAATGGAAGATCCTGTGTCTTGTTGCTGCTCATCATCATCACCATCATCATCATCATTCATCACCACCACCACCACCATCATCTGAAAGGATCTCAGGATGGCATACATAAGTGTCTCTCTCACAATAATCCTGTGATTTAGCTTAGACTGAAAAATGGCTGCTGGCTGAAAGTTACCTGGGGGATTTCAGATGGTTCTCCCCAGTCTATCCCCAGCCTATCTGCTATACTACACTATCTGCCTGAAATCATGGAGAACTTCAGGAAAAAAGAGTGCATGATTTGTGGGGTTTTGTGCAGTATTCCTCCTTGTGGATTGCACCATCCATACTAATCTCATTCTGCCTTGTGGTTTAGTATAAGAAAAAGTTTTGCAGGATCAGATGTACCAAAGGAGGTCACCCCCCAATCATATGTGGATATGTCCATCCTGAGCCTCTCATGATATAGAATAAGAAAGCCACCTTATTGTGGGGGGGCATTAAAGGGAAAACAAAATTCTTTTGGATTACCTGCACCAGACAACAAAGGTCTGCCCTCGGTGAAATTTTATGTGAGACTATTTTTGTGGTGTAAAGCCTGCTGTGACTCCAGCCTTGAACTGGTTGTAATAGGAAGAGCAGCAGCATGGGTCAAACTAATTTTTATTCCTGAAATGTGATGTCAAATTCCTGAGATATTGCCAAAGCATTATTTTCACAAAGCTCTTCATGCATGTTACTCCAATAATTTCAATATTAATTCTTTCCCAGTATGTATCTTCTTCACAATATCTGTAACTGAGCAGTATCCCAGATCTCTGCCTATCGTAATTGTTTTGATGAATCTAAATTTCTTTGGTTTGAGAATGTGAACAGGATCCTGGGTGTCATCCAGTGAGTACCTGTCTCATAGACCCTTCTTGCTGGCCATGGCTTGCTAGGATGTAGACTGGCCTGCCTTTTAACATTGTTAATACATTTTTGATTAAAGAAATAGCCCCAATCTCTTTCAAAGAAGCTGTGGTGAAGCCACTTCTGAAAACAATCAAAATCCTCCCTGAACTCATCAGATCTATGTTAAGAACATAAAAAGAGTCCTGCGGGATCAAACCAATGATCCATCTAGTCCAGCATCCTGTCTCACACAGGGGCCAATCTGTTCTTCTGGACAGCCAACAACAGGGCATAGAGGCTGCGGCCTTCCCTTATGTTGCCTCCTAGCTCTGGGTTTCAGAGGTTTAGTGCCTCTGAATGTGGATGTTCCCCTCAGCCACCATGGCCAGTAATCACTAATAGACATCCTCCATGAATCTATCTAATCCTCTTTTTGTCTCTTAAAGGTGCCACTGGATTCTAACTCTGATCATACAGTACAGGTTAACCAAGATGGATTCCACAGAAAATATCTACTAATGGAAGGGGTGCATTTTTTATCGGTTCCCTCCTCCCACTCTTATGACCTCCGTAAGAATGCATTTTGGACTGCAGTAACAGGGAGGAAGCAAAGTCCCATTCTGAGGATAGAAGATCCCTTCCGTAATTTACCATGGAATCTAAGCCACTACAACTATCATTAAGGAACTACACTGGTGGTCAGTTTGTTTCTGGGCAGAAACATTTAAAGCCCTAAATGATCTTGGGGTATATAGAAATGGGTAGTGGAATGAATATGGTCTACCACATACCTGTTCTCAGGAGTTAACATTATCTGAGGATGACACTGTCGTCTGAGATGCAACAGGTAGCAACCAGATGTAGGGAATCCCCTGTGGTAATAGTGATCTAAGAGAGAACTGCAAGCTAAAGGTAATATATCTTGCATTTTCTCCCAATCTTGGCCATTCTGGGACATGTGCAATTGAAGTGCATGGACTAACTGTGTTTGGGGGATGCTCCCATTCTTTGAGGACTTCCCCATCTTGATTGAACCACAGCATTATATGGGAGTGGTCCTTGTCCTAGGTTTGGCATTCTAACAGCAACTAGAAGCTTGGGAGAAGCAGTAGATCTTCTGTGGAAGAACCCTGTGATGATATCTGGTCTTGGGCAGAGAATACAGTGCAAATTACAGTGCTGAACCCTGTATGGTGCCTTGCTCTGCTTTGACACAGATGGGTGGAAGATGGGATATAACCAGCTTATGTTGCATGTGGTCTGCAAGGGTTGGCTGCCCTGATAAAATATATTCAATACCATGTTGTTTGCTGTGTCAGTTAGGGATGAGGTTATATATCAACTACAACAACAGCAGAAAAGAAACACTTGTGACAGAGACCATGGAGTGCTATTCCATGGGTTCTATTCCATTCATTTCTCCTTTTCAAAAGTCTTTTCTTTGCTTGCTGCCTTGCTGTTTAAGTATAGGTGTTGTGTCAGTCTAGCTGACCTACTTTGAAGCCAAAAAGGGTTACCAACTTAAAGGTGGAGAGCAGAGTTCTTCCAGAATTACAGCTGATCTTCAAACTATAGAGATCAGTTCCCCTGGAGGAACCAGCAACTTCTGAGAGTGGGCTCTATGGCTTCACATATAGGGATGGGCATGAACCAGCTCATGAACTAAAGTTCAAGATGAATTTTGGCCAGCTTGTAGTTCAGGAACTGACTTTCAAGCAGTTGGTGGAGGTTGGTGCAGGTTCTTGAATGGATACATTTCCAGACAGACTGTCTTTGCTCAAACAGTTTACCAAACTTCAAAGCGAGGGGGGGGGAATTCTCCAGCCTTGGAAACACTGTTGTCAGTTTCAGTCTAGTTGTGCCAGTTTCAAGAAGGTTTCCCCTCCCTTTGCCTTCCTTCCTTTGTGTTCACTTCCCATTTTCTTGCACAGACATTTTCTTGTTACAAACTCCAACCTCCCCCACCCCCGGCTTAGATTTGTGACTGGGCACAAATCTGGGCACTCTGTACATTGTACTGGTTCTACTGGGCTTGCAGAAATGCCCCGTTGCTTGGATTGTGATTGAGCTGGCATTGTCACATTGGCACTTGGTTCTGCTGGGCACTAGTATATTGCACTGGTTCTGCTGGGCTTGCAACTCCCCTTTCTTGGAATGTGATTCTGTGCAAGACACAGAGAAGTCTTCGGACAGCACTGGCTCTTCAGCTTGGAAACAGAGATGAGCACCGCCCCCTAGAGTCAAATTCGATTGGCTTTCAAGCAAGGAAAACCTAGCTAACTGGCTAATTTGAGAACTGGATACTAGTAGAGTGAGGTCCTTATTTCCTCCTGGGGAGAAAAAAAGGACAGCTGTTATGGGAGGCAAGGTAGCAGGCACCACCATGCTGAGGCAGCAAGTTGCTCATGGTAGAAAGAAATGGATATAAGTTGACTCCTTTTCTAGAAAACCATACTTCTGCTCTAGATGGCTGGCTTCCATCTCTTTGTTCTCCACCTTCCTTCAAAATTCTTTGAGACCTTGGTCTCCACCTCCTTATCCCACTGTAGTGAATCTGATGGCAGATAATTCTCCAATGGCCTCACTGAGCCTTAGTGGCTCTCTGCTCTGAAAGAATCCTCAACTGTAGGGCACAACCGAGCCTAGGCTTTTCTCCTCACTGTCATGAACCAAGCAGGTGAGACTGGTGGCTTGGGGGTTCATGTTATCCATGCCGTCTCCTGTAAAAAAAAAAACAGGGAAAATGTAAAATAGCAGCAATAAAAAAACTGTCCACAGTTACTCCATAAGAGATTTTGGTCCATGATATAATTTCACAGCTGCCCTGAAATCTAGTATCGAGTTTTAATATATCCACAGGAATTTTTATCCCATTTGGTTCATTCTATTTTATTTTATTTTTATTCTGTTAACTTTATCCTATTGATTCAAATGTGTTTTCATTCCCCCAGATGGTCCCCTTTTGCATTTGTTTTTTTAAAGAAAAGGCTTGTGCTGGAAGCAATATATAACAAGGCTTTGCTCTGAAACCCACCAGGACTCTGCTCCCCCCACCTGAGTTTTCTTGCTTCTGGATTCTTTTTTCTCGCTTTAAGACCATGTTTTGAATGCAGAAAGGAACAAATAAATGAGAACATAACTGCTGAATACAGAAAGAAACCCCAAAGGTCAGTGGGTTATAGGTATGCAGATGACAAGCTATATGATTCTGTTGATGCAATTGCTGTTCCTGGCCCATTCGACACCTGCTGTTTGCTTTCAAACATTAATAAAAGCCGTTAAAATGCCACCATATTGACATTCTGCTGCTCGTTTCCTGAGCTGCAGCTCTTTGGCAGACTTGCTAAAGTCTCTGCAGCATGTCAGCCTTTCTACATCTGCGCTACCTGAATCCACACCTCCCTTTTCTATTCTAAAAGCTGCTAGGTGCCATGATTTTGGCTTCCATCCATCTTGACTTTTCACCTCCCTCCGGATTTTAACTAGCAGTCCTTTTTCACACAACACTCAATTAATTAATTAATGGCATTGATCGTCTCACAGCCACAAAACACCTTACAGCAATCTTACAATTTCTGAAAACTTAGCTACCTAAGGAAGTTAAATGATTGAAATTACAACCATAAGTGATGTTGAAGGCTTAAAAAAAGGATTAGACAAATTTTGCAGAGGATAAGTCTTATCAAGTGAAATGGCTGCTCAGTGAAACCTCCATATGCCAAGGAAGTCCACTTCTGAATACTGGGAACTAGGAAAGGCCCCCATGCCTTAGCTTGTGACTGCCCAGGGATATAACAGTACCATATACTAAGCAGAGTTATACCCCTCAATGGAGTCCATTACATTGGAAGAGTAACTCTTGGGATGTAAGACTGGTCGCTTTGAAAACAGAATGTTGAACCAGACAGGACTTTATTCTGAGATAGCCATGCTGTTTTTAAGTTCTTGTGTTTGTTAGAGATGCTACATCTCAAACACTGCTACGCGTGCTCTTGCTAGAGGAGCCTTCCCTCCACTGATACACAGTCACACTGAGATCAGACAGATTTTAGCCTGTGATCAGCGAAGGGTCTGGTCTGTGGTCACGGTGGTCAAATTATTGCTTCACCACTTTTACCACCTTACCCTCCAACCATTTGTGGCAGCTTCTCAATGGCACAGCACTTCACATGGATATACCTTTATAATGTGTGCTGCTCCAAAGCCGAGATCAACCCCTATATGTTTTCTCATTCATGATTTTTAATCCAATTAACATGACCAAACTGGATATTGTGAATGTGGATTGAGTTGAGCATGTATTCTGGCAAGTGTCTGTGCCTTTGTTTCACCATGTGGCCATTTTACAAGTCAACCCACATTTACCAGACCTGAACAAAGTTTGAGTCCAGTGGCACCTTTAAGACCAACCAAGTTTTATTCAAAGTGTAAGCTTTCGTGTGCAAAGCACACTTCTTCAGACAAAGGAGCCACTGGGCTTAAACTTTGTTCTCCTGCTTCAGACCAACATGGCTGCCCACCTGAATTTTACCAGACCTGAGCAGATAGAAGTTCTAGGTAACTGTATTAGTCCAAAGAAAGCTCTAAAAACAAAATCCATGTAATATCTTTATTAAGATCAACCAAAAATGACCCAAACAGTCTAGTAACAAACAAAATTTGTGGAGGGTGTGTGCTTTTGTGAGTCAATGCTCACTTTAAGGTGCTTTAAGATACTATTGGACTCTTGCTCTTTTCTACTGCTATAGACAGACTAACACAGCTACCCATCTTGATCTGTCTCCAAAACAGTCTGTGAGCTTTCAAGGCCTCCAGGTTAATGAAGAATTCTAGAGAACCTGAAACTTTGCACACTGTGTTGTCCAATCTGGGCTGATGTTAAGAAAAGGTATTATATTGTTACCAGACCTGGTGTTGCATACTGAGTAAGAATATGAACTGTGATCCAGGAAGTCCCAATCTGAATCTCATTGCAACCATATAGGTAACTGCGATAGCATGTTACAGCAAAATAAAGCAGGAGTCCAGTGGCATCTACCACCAGCGTAAGTTTTCATTAGTCAAACCAAACTGAATTGGATGAATCAGATGATGAAATAAATTCTAACTTGCTAAAGCTTATTCTGAAACAAAGTCTAAGAAAAAGAAGTACTTTTCTCCCTTTCTCACAATATAAGAACTTGTGGGCACTCCATGAAATTACTAAGCAGTCAGGTTAGAACAGATAAAAGGAAGTACTTCTTCACCCAAAGAGTGATTAACATGTGAAATTCATTGCCACAGGAGAAGGTGGCAGGTACAAACATGGAAGGCTTCAAAAGGAAATTAGATAAACATATGGAGCAGAGGTCCATCAGTGGCTATTAGCCACAAAGTATAGATAGGAACTCTCAGTCTGGGGCAAGTGATGCTCTCTATTCTTGGTGCTTGAGGGGGGGCAACAGTGGGAGGGCTTCTAGTGTCCTGGCCCCAATGCTGGACCTCCTGAGGGCACCTGGTGTTTTTGGCCACTGTATGACAGAGTGTTGGACTGGATGGGCCACTGGCCTGATCCAACATTGGCTTCTTTTATGTTCTTATGTGGACTCCAGCCTTATTTCATTACAGCCATGAACTCATTGGATTCCCCTAGGCAAACTGCTACTTGCTGAGTCTTGCCTTAATTTCCAGAATAGTAACAAATGCTAGCCTGCTGTTGAAAAGGTTACTGAGATAATGTATAACATGGGATTTGAACATTTGAAATGTGGTACAGAATAAATCGATGACGATGATGATGCCATAAAGCTCCCAACAGTATCTGACAAATTCATTGGTAAACGTGGACTGTTCTGAGTCAGTTAGTTTTGTACTAGTTAACACATCCAAATCAGCAGATTGAGAATGTGGATTGATTCAGCCAAGTTTTCTGGCAAGCATACATAGTGAAGCAATCACAAATAATGCAGAGATCCTTTTAAGTCACATTCTCAGGACATAGTACCATGATGGGAGAGGGATGGAGCAATTTTTCAAATATGCAGTTGAAAATGTGCTCCCGACTTTTATCCCAAAATGTAGCTGACTACACACCACACTCAAAAGAAAACAGAAGCAGTCAGGGTCAACTGTAGAGCTGCTTGCTAATGTCAGGAGTTAAAGCAGTATCAGTAGCCCAGCATCAAACAGTGTTCAATGTTGTAGCACAGATTTTATTATGAGAAGTTCAGGATATTAGAGAGAAGTGAGGAAAGAAGCATGACAAACATTGTGGCTTGTGAAAAGAATTGGAGCATGGAAATAATGTTACCAGACATGTTTTCAGAGAGGTATCAGGTTTGTAGAAGATTGGGTAAGAAGGGTACTAAATGTTTTTTTTTATTTTTGTGAGTATTTTTGTGTGTGTGTGTTTGTGTGTGCCTGGAATTCATGGTTGACTTCTACCAACCCCTAGTGGGTCTTGGACATTTCAGAGAGGTGGCTTGCTATTGCCCACCTTTGTGTCCCAGCCCTGGTATTCCAAGGAGGTCTCCCATCCAAGTACTTGGTAGGGTTGGCCCTTCTTAGCTTCCAAGATCTGACGAGACAGGGCTTGCCTGGCTATCCAGGTCAGGGTGAGTGGTACTGAATATTTGATGTTCTTTGAAACTCTCCATTTTGTTCAGAAATTATATCATACCCCAACAAAACTGTATTAGTCTCTAGCTCCTGGTCTTTTAATAGTTGCTTAGCTGAGAAGAATTTAGCAGGGGAGGGCAGTGTCTCCTGTTACTGTGCAGAATTTGTGCTGAAGACACAAAACCACTTTTCCAAGACACAGGACATCCTTATTCTCAGTACACCCTTTCAGCTGGAGTAACTATGTGCTCCTCTGTATCTGTATCTGAAGAAATGTGCTTTGCACATGAGATCTTACACCTTGAATAAATCTCTGATGGTCTTAAAGGTGCCACTGGACTCAAACTTTGTTCTATGTGCTCCTCAGTTCAGGATTACTCTATGAAACAGTCCGAAACTGGAAGGCCTATAATTTGTGGGAATGCCCTTGGAGATATAAATTAGAAACTTCGCCCTCCACCAGCTAGGAGGTTCATGGGGGTTCACCAGCTTTATTCTTAAACTGATTGGAGAAAAGCAGGAAATTTTCCTAGTTTGATGAATTAGGTGCATAAAATCCATGAAAGGATCATGAGTGAAGAGACCTTTCCCTTTTTTCATGGGGATAATATTTCATGATTCAGGGAGTGAGGATGGGGGGAAATAATTAGCCATTTGTAATTAACTCTTTTCACGGGTATTTTGTTTCTTTGTTCTGTGATGCTGCCTGGAGCCAATTTCTAAAAAATGATCTACCAATGTCAACAGAAATAATTTTTCTCAGTAATTAATGACTATTTCAAAATGTGGTAAGCAAACCAAAGTTCTCCAAAACAAGACACTGGTGGAAGAGTAGAACACCCTCTGCGGTATCAAATGAATTCTCATAAAGAAAGGGACACAGACCTAGCAGGATACAAAGCAAATTGTATTAACCCCACTGCCATTGCTATAAAACTGTCTGTTACGCAGTACACTGTGGCAAAACAGGGTGCCTGATATGTATCTCACTTCCTCCTGATGCTATAAAAATGGTTGTATTCAGTCATGGTCATTTTGACCTGGAACAAAAAAATTTTTGACCCCAGTCCTCTCTTTAGCTGATACCTTAACTTCACTGAGAAACCCTTAGATCTTTGTCAGGACTGAGCATGCATTGACCAGAGTGATATCAATCAAACATGGTGGTATGTTAGTATTAGAACCTCACATCATTAAGTTGTGTATTATTCTGGCCTAGCCAAACTAAATCCCCACTTCAGGGTTAAGATGGGGTAGTCCTCAGGATAGCCTTTATACTTATGGCCATTTTTGATCCAACTTTTGGCAGTTTTATCCTCACAGCTAGTAGGAACATGAGCACACTGTGATGTCAGTTCTTTCTATTTGTGTGAATTTTCAGGTATGCTTTATTTGGGTTCATAATTGTGTAATGCCCTCAAGCATGGGTGTCAAATTTTAAAAATCTGGGGGGGGGGGCTCTTCTGTGCGTGCGCGCAAAGCGCGCGCGCCCCCAGGACTATGTCCCTGCCGCCACCGCCTCCCCCCCCCCGGCCTGACCACTCCTGCTTCCGTCCCTTCCTCCGTCCATCCAGGGGCCAGCTGGGAATTTGCTTAGCTGGCCCCTGGACGGACGGACAGATGAAGGGATGGAGTGGCCAGGCCGGGGAGGGGGGGAAGAGAGAGGCGGCGGCCCTAGGAAGGGCCCGGGGAAGCACGGCAGACGGTGCTCCGTTTTCCCAGGGGGGGCTCAGTCCCCCCCGGGAAATTTTGGGGGTAGCTCGAGCCCTCGAGCCTCCCCATAGTTGACGCCTATGCTATCAAGCCTCTATGCCCCTATGATCATGTCAACAGAAGTGGATGCTGAATCACTGGCTGATACTCCAGATTCGTTGGGCTGTTGCAACTAGCATAAGTGATTAACCCATGTTCTCCTAGTACCTACCACCATATAACTTAAACATACCAGAAGACCATCAAGTCACTCTGAAACAGAGAGAAAGTATCATATGGCTTAATCACAGAGTGTGAAAAATGCACACACACCCCAATTAATTTGGGACTAACACTCACAAAAATCCATTGAAATATTACATATATAATATTATTGACATTTGTAAACAGTAATTGTACATAAACTATGTTTGCTTTTTACAATGGCTCCTCCTTCCTAACCAATATTTTAATCACTGTTTTTATGTTTTGTATGCATTCAAACTCAGTGTTTCAATCATTTAAATGATGTGTGTTGGGTTTTTTTATTTTAATGGTTTTAAAATGTGATTTTGTCGTGCACGCTTTAAATTGTTAGCTGCCTTGGTGACCTTTGTAAGAGCAGAAAGGCAGGCTGCAGATTTTGTAAATAAATAAAAGTAAATAAATAATGTTATGGAAGAAAGATTTTAAGCAATTCCACAAGGTTTCAAAACCACCCCCAGACTTACCCAGGAGTGACTCACAAGATGCTCACGTAAGAACCCGTGGTGCCAGCAACAGGGAAACCCACCAGGGCAGGAGCAGCAAGGAGAAATTCTGCAACACACTAGAGACCCTTTAAGGCCCCAGCTCAACCACACCCACCAGCTCCCAGGACAACAGCAGCTAGGAGGAGAAGTGCTGCAACTTCAATAATGCAATATGAGCCTTTTTAAGCCCCACTTCAACCAATGCCAACAGCTGCTGGCAGTTTAGTCCAGGCAGAGCAATGGGAGGGGGAAAGAGGCAGCAAATGCAGCCCAAGATTCCTCTGAGGTCTCATGAGACTACTAGTTCCCACCAGACTTCAGGGGAACTGACGGAGCATGTGCCACCTGCTGCCCAAGCTTCATAAGAGGCTTAGAATCAGGTCAGTGAGAAGGTGGCTGGGCTCTCTCGCCAGGCCATGTGGGACAGACCGAGAGGAGAGGAGGAGGAGAAACAACCAGGTTCTGCAAACCCCCTCCCCTCTTCAGTTCTGTGGTTCTGCAAGCTCAAGCAGTACAGAAAAGGGCATGATGGATAAGGGAGCTGCTGAGGGCATGGTGTGGTGTGTTAGTTAGGAGAGATGAACTCCTCAGGGGGAGAGGACTCCTCAAGAGGAGTCCTGTGTAGCCAGCTCTGAATCAGCAGAAGCCAGCAAGCAAGAAGATGAGCTGCAGGCTTGTCAGAGGTCACAGCCAACAGCTGACACAGAGCCACCAGCACCTTCCAGCCCCATTCCAACAGATGAAACCTAGATGGCCATTACCCACACCCTTTTAGCACTGAAGACAAAGGCTTAGAATGGAGCTCCAGGAGAGGTGACAAAGTGCACATCTCCTGGCCAATGCTAGCTGCTTGCTGATGATGCGTAGCTGCAGGTTTACTCCCAAGCAGTTGGCTGCAGGTAAGACCTCACAGCAGATGCCTGTAAAAGCCAGTCAAGGGAGACTGCTCAATGTGGAAGCAACAAGTCACCAGCCAGTGAACTCTGCAACCACAGCTCTTGACTCTGCTTTGCCCCAGTGACCTTCAGACTGGCTTTGGACATGGATCTTGGACCTGCTTGCTCTTGTGTATAACTTTGGACCAAACAGCTCTGTCTTGCCTGACTCCTGGAACCCTGACTTTGGACCAATGTTGACGCTGGACTCTGACTGTGACTTCACCCAGGCCCCAACACATGGACATGGAGGCCCCTGAACCCTATACTTTCTATCTCTTTAGTTGTCTGTCTGGCATATTGATGCCAGCTCCAGGATTTAATACTGCAGCAGCCACAATCATGGGGTGGAGCTAGTGGGAAGGAATGAGTACACATAATTAGAGACTACAGGACCAGGGAGTAGGCCATCCTCATGATATGGTCTACTTATGTCACTTCACGAAGAGAATAGGACATTTCCTTCAATGATACACTATATTTTATGCAGGGCTATTTTTGTAGAAAAAGCCCAGCAGGAACTCATTAGCATAATAGGTCACACCTAATAGCAGAAATTCATTAGCATATGAGGCCACACCCCTGACAGCACAGTTCATTAACATATTAGGGGGGCTGGGAAAGCACAGGGCAGGCATGGAAGCTTGCTTCCTCCCCCCGAGCTTTTCCGCCCCACTTCAGCAATGCCTTTCTAGTCTCTTACCCACCCCACCAGATGCCCTTCCCTCTTGTAATGTGTGGAGGGCAGCGTGCTCTGAAGCCATGCATGCCAAAGGTTTTGGTTGTAGGCATGGCCAACTCAGGAGCCAGCCGGAACTCCATTCCTGTGCATTCCTGCCCAAAAATAGCCCTGATTTTATGTATTGTATGGAATTATGTGTGTGTTATAGAGAAATAATGCTTGGGCCATGTTTCCTCTTACCTTCAGTTCTGAGCAGATTGGGAGAAAGTCAGCAATTCCTTCATCCTCAGTGTCTGTGGCTTTCTCTAGGAATAGCAGGGGGCTCTTCCAATCTGCACAAGCTGGAATATGGTTGTCTGTCCCAGAAGCATTTTCATTTGCCAGGGGAAGAATTTGTTTGGGAGCCTGCCTCCCTGTCATGCCATCCTTCTTACTCTTGCAGTGCTCAGTGGGACCTATGTAGAGCTGCTATAAAGAATAAATCAGTGAACATGGAAGGATGAACATGCTTCCTTTAGCCACTTCACAAAATAAAGTTGTGAACACCTCCCCCCCCCAAGGATGTACCCCTGTTCTAGTCTGCAGTAAGACAGAGAAGAGCCCTGTGCAAAATATCTTGAATCTCATGTTTTATAGATAGAATTCTTCATTTCAGGAAATTGTGGTGGAAAACTCATTCCTAGCACACTTTAGACAACATGTCTTCTTCCCCTCCCCCTACAATTTGGTTTTCCACTGGTTATTGTTTAAAATACAGAGATTATGAGGTCAAAACATTCACAGCCAATATTTCCCCTAATGAAAAATGTAGTCAGGCATAAGTCAATGATCAAATCCATATGCTGAGTGTTCCATGCCACAGTGATTTCCATCAGACAGGACTTCAATAAATCTAATTTTGAAAGAAATTATATGCATCTGATGCTGTTGTCTTACCAGCTGCCACCTTTGTGCTACTCTTTCTCCATATTTCAGTCTCTGTGCCAAGCAAACTGATACCATGATACAATACCCAGCCTCAGGATATGAAATAAAATCCACCAAGAACTTCCTCTGGCACCTTGCATGTGTTTCTGAGCCTGCAGCACTCACCAAATGATGGTATATAGGATCACAAACAGTGTGGACCAAATTAGCCTGGAGACATTGCATAATTCAGCATGGCATATGATGACTGTAACAGCAACAAGGCATCAAGAACTCAGCAGACAGGATTTGCAATAAATTTAGGTGGCCATCCTGTGGAACCCACTGCCACAAGGCAATTTGTGAATCTCAACTAAAAAAATTACATGAATCAACAAAAACTAAAATCATTTGTTTCTGTTAGAGTGGGCAGGCATTTCAAACCCATTTTAGGCTTTGGCAGAGACCTTCTGAAACTTGTGAAGGAATAGACTGGAATGTCCAAGATGAGAATCTGATCGGCAGCCTGCTTGTGGCCCAGGTGAACTGGGCATAGCCAGGCAGGATCAAGAGGGGGTGGACTTCCTAATCTGGGGTCAGAGGGGGAGGGAAGTTTCAACTCCTTCCTGGGAAAGAAAGTATGTGAGTACTGGCCCTGTTCTACTGCTCTCCATAAATGTTTGCTAAATTCTATAACAGGACATCTAGGACAATATTTCATGTCTTGTCTGTGTGATCAATAGAACACTTTCACCTGCCATTAAATATATCCTTCCTCCCTTTGCATGCCATATATCATCCTTTCAAATGCTGCTGCCAGGAGAGAGGACTCAGCTGACTATGGAGCAGCTTTTTAAATACTGCCACATTATTTGGGTTTTTAAAATGCTACTGATATCCTTTAGTAACAGAATACAGCACTGATGCAAACACACACACAAAATATGCCTTTCTTCTTGGCTCTCCACAGGGCTTTTTTTTGGTAGAAAAAGCCCAGCAGGAAGTCATTAGCATAATAGACCACACCCAACAGCAGAAACTCATTAGCATATTAGGCCACACCCCTGACAGCACAGCTCCCTCCCAGGATCGGCTTCCCCTGGTGCCTCGTGGCTTGTGGGGGACATGGGGAACCCAAGGGAAGAAAGGCAGTTTCTGGATCAGCTTCCCCAGGCACCCCACAGCTTGTGAGGCACCTGGGGAACTTTTTTTGGGGGGGGGGGGGAGCTGTAGGCGTGGCCCAACTCAGAAGCCAGCTGGAACTCCGTTCCTGCCCCAAAATAGCCCTGGCTCTCCATATACATATTAATAGATATAAATTGCAAACAGCTTATCCCTCTAAGGGGGGCTGAACAGTTGAGGGAATGGGAGAGATGCTCTACTCACCTATCCTGACAGAATAAAGAACAACCTACTTTGAGGTACCTCCTGTATTACAACTCCTGAATGCTACTGATGCCCACTGCCAAAGCCCTACCCTAGAATTTTGCCAGATTCAGAAGAAAAAAGAATGTATCTTGTGGTTGTTTTGTAACTTCAGGATGCAATTTCCATTCACCTCCAGGCTAAGAACTAAAATATCTGGTGTGGGACTTCAACTGTATCAGTATTAGCAAAGCATATGAATTGGGCAATAGCCTCAAGTAGTGGACAATGACTGGAAAACTAGTAGAGGTAGCACTACAGTCTGAGATGGAAAACCCATTCAGAGCATCCTCAGTTTTGGACTAGCCATATTACTGTAAAGGTCAGCAAAAGAGGACAGAGGTTGCATGTACACATTGTTGGATATGGTGCTATGACTGAGCTATAGCAGTCATTCACAACTGGATTGTTTTGTCCACATAAGATAAGCCAGGTGCAAATTATTGCTATAGTGTAATGATCACAGAGTCTTCAGATTTTGATTGATTTTCCCTTCTGTAATTTTGGGAGGTTGTTATTTCTGGGTAGGGGAGCTATGACTTTTCCCACAAATGTATTGAATAGTTGAACATACCTTGTTTTACTACGGTGATCAGACATGAATCAGTCTCTGGGTCTGTTTCGTTCAGCAGTGAGCGACTTAAATGCATCGAGTTTTGGCAAAACTGCGCATGTGCAAAAACTCTGCTGATGCAAACAAATCAGCAGCTGCTAAAGAATACTTAGACGAACACCAAACGGTAGGATTTATTTATGACTGATTTATATGATTTGTGACTGATTTACCTGTCTATTTAAAACAACTGCCTGCTGAGCAGACCAGCAGCGCAGAAAGGATGTGGGAAGCAAAACTCCATCATCATGCTGTGTGAGAACTTGCATGCACAGAAAGCCAATTGTGCTGTTCTGTGTTGTTAGGAAGAAATAGTTGAAGCAACCTGACAAACAGCCATGAATCAGTTGATGAACAATCCATTGAAAAATTGGCTCCCTGTTTGCAACCAGCAGGACATGAGCTGAACCGCTGGGTGCTTGAGCATCTCCAGTTCTGGGACAATTAGATGAGTTAACTCTATGACGAGTTCTAGTCTGGCCTCAGTTTTGCTTCTCATTTGGAAGAGCTGCAGCTCGATGGCTGTACTGCTCTAGCTGGCACTTTTGTTGCCTTCCTTTGCGCATTGTTCAGGCTAGGGATGAGTTATATAGAGGTGCCTTGATATAGTGAGACAGTTGTCTTTATAAGTGTCTAGGAAACTATCAGACACATGAAGTTCCCCCACTTTAAGATAGTAGAGCTGAAGAACAGAACGGATACATCTCTGTTTTGGGGACATTTTAGGTAGGATTTCCCCTCCCAAAATGTATGAGAGCCGTTTTCCAAAAGTCCCTGCTCAACTTTTTGACCCCAATTCATTGTACATCTTCTCCTGTTTCCAGCTGCAGCCTCCTCTTCCTGTTGCATCAGACCATGGCTGCTCCACCTCATCTCGCCTGGATCATTGCTTGGAATGGAGTTCATTCACTGTCCCACCTGTTGATGTTCTGTTGCTAGCCTTTAATAGTTCTGTGGATCTGCTTCTTCATCACACTTCCTGGTTGGATTAGGTGTGGACCTCCTCTAGTTGCAGATTTCTCATTAAACAGTCCTAGGAAATGAATCTACCTGATTCCTTGCTGTCCCTTTGGCTAGACATCGATGTTTCCAGTGCACAGATTGCTCTCCCTCATCCAGAATATTTGTAGTCTCCTGGGTACTTGTTGTTTGCCTCTCCCTCCCTTCTCTCTGCCATTCTATGGCCCCCCTCTCCATTTCACCAGCTGCAAAGCAATTTTGAAATCAATATTTTTCTCCTCCAGATTGTAATTGTGTTTAGGTGAATTAGGCTATAGATCAGGGTGGGATTAGTTTATAGATCAGCTTCTGGGCTGGATGCAGCTGATGTACACACATTAGCTCCCCATTCCATCTGTTTGGCCAGTGTCAGTGAACGGAAGCCTATACAGCAGCATTGGGTGGGCAGGGAGGGAAGAGAGCAAGCTTGATTTAGGCGACAGAAATGTCCAAAATATAAGACTCTTTTGGTGCTCTGTGTACAGAGGGTGTTTGTTTTATGAGTCTCTGTGGAGCTTGGGAGTTCTGGAATAAGGACATTCCCTCAAAATAAGTGACATCTAATAGCCCTGAGGGTGAAACTAGGAAGATTGGAGATGTGTGAAACTGTAGGGAACATGGTACATGGGGGGGGGGGGGGAGAACAAGTGGCTAACCATTCTTCAGTGTGCCAGGAGAAGAGAGTCTGTCTCCCACTACTACTGCCACAGCCACCACCATTTTCTCCAGCTGTCCTGGAGAAGCTGGAATATATCTTCAGTTTGGCATTTTACCATTGGAGCCTCTGGTGGCCTCTATCAGCAACTGCAGACTGAGGTAGCTGCACACCCAGAAAGTGCAATTCAAGAAAAGCAATCAGAATGGAGGTGGGATTTTGAAGCTGAAATATAGATTGCACACCTACTAGTTGGTTGTGCAAGAGATCATCATCAATGCCCAGCTAGTGTGTACTATCAGTGTCATAGGATGATTTTGCAGGACCTATGCTTCAATGCCCAACTGTGTGGTAGGATCCAGAGAGCAGAGCAAAGTATGATTGCAGGATTCCATAAAGTGTCTTTTCTAGGGCAACCCATGCAACAATGTTTCTGGTTGAATATATTTCCTAGCAGATGCACCACCCACTTCCTGTTACTTTCTATGTACATACGTGTATCATATGTACAGGGCTACTACAGTGACTTGCAGGGAAATGTTAAAGGGTTAATGTTTACTTTTTGGAGCAAGATCTCTTGGGCCATTACTCAAAGGCAAACCCATGTTTTGCCACCCCATGTACAGCACACTCAGCAGAAGATTCAGCCAATCACAGCTCCCTATCAAGAGCCTTTATAAGATCCAAATTTTTGCAAAATATGTTTGTCACATTCACAGATGACATTTTTAGAAGTATACTTAAACATGCACTTTAGAAGACTATACAGTGCAATCCTAAGCAGAGGTACACCCGTCTAAGCCCACTGATTTCATCAGTCTCTAGGCATGATATGTGTCATCAAGTGCTGTCAACTCACAGTCGTATTATGGCAGGAGACTAACAAGAGAGGTGGTTTGCCATTGCCTGTCTCTACATAGTGACCCTGGAATTCCTTGCTGGTCTCCCAGCCAAGTACTAATCGGGGGCAGCCCTCCTTAGCTTCAAAGATCTGACGAGACCAGGCTAGCCTGGGCCATCCAGGTTAGGGCCTAGACATGAAAGCAATTCTAGGGGGGGGGGGGGAGGCTCCTCCATGTTGGACCTCAGCATCTCCAAAACCACTCTTGGCAACAGTTTCATCAGCATCTACTTTAGAGTGGGTTTATTTCTAATTGCCTAAAGTTTTTCTCCCTGTCATGCAACTATCTGTAAAAAGTTGTTTCTGATTTGTTTTGGTTGTGGCCTAAAGTCTGTATGGAAGGCAATACTGGCCCAAGCCCACCAGATGAGCTTCAGGATTTACCAGTGCTTAGAATCTGAGTAGGGATTTTTCTGAGGCCGATGCCTGCTCTTCTCCTCTTTCACCAGGGATTCAGAAAGGTTGTTCTCAGTATGTTGTAGGTTGAACAGTGTTGTCAAGTTAATTACCTCACTTTCCTTCCCTCTCTTTGGCACAACCCTCCACACTGTTCCTTTTCCTATCCAGGACTTGGGATGATGGACCCACAGCTAGTATTCTCCCAAGCTGACCTTTGCGGATTTGTGTGGTCTCCCTTATTCTAAGAAATGTCCCATATCTCAGAGCACCAGATCTTATATAACATAACAGGCATCACTTATTTCTCACTCACTCACCCACACACACACACACGCAACCCTCCACAGACTTTTCTGAAGTCACAACTCCACAGTGTCTGTTACATTTTGAATTGATACCCTAGGCTCACGGCATGCTGGGATTGAGGCTTCCTCGAGCTCTTCTCTTTAGTCCTGTCCCATGCCTACCCCCACCCCCCACCATTTCTTCCCTCTTTTGGCACCAGGGCAACACAGGCTGATTTACTCTAATTAATGATGCCACCTGGGCTGGATTTCATTAGCTTCAATTTACATAACTGACTGGCTCTTCTCAGCCCAAGGCCTCAGGCCCTCCATGGATCTGCCATCCTGCCAGTGGTTAAGGACGATTCTCCATAGGCCTGACTCCTATCCCAACATGGCCAATCCAGTATTTTTCCATTAGGCCTCATGTAGTTTAAATGAGATGCTGCCTCCACAGAATGCCAATCTCGACCGCTAGCTGGGAAAAACAGTTTCCCTCCTTTAGCTTCAGTGCACCTTCTGCTTTCTATAATTAGCAGTGTTCAGGTCTGCCACTTCAGGGGTTTCCCTTTAAATAATTCTCTCCCTCCCTTTATTTTGAACTGGCACGCTGAGAAAACAAACTGCAGCTAAAATAAGCCACTCTGTTTAAATCTGAGTAGCCATGCATGACATATCAGAAGTGAGGAGAGGCATGTGTTCAACAGAAGCAGCTCTCTGGCTCATTTTGCTTTGATGGCATCTTGTTTTTTTCTGCATGCTTTTTTACAAGCATCCAGCTATTTCCAGGCAGGGAGAAGTTCCCTCCATGAAGCAATATGGCAGAAGGGAAATGAGAGGCTACAGAGGAAGGGACAAGGGATAAAAGATGCTGAATACCAATTTATTGTGCCATTCCCATCACCCCTGAGATTTTTTCTTCTTCAGAAAAATCACATTTGACATAAAGCCACAGTTATCTGATGAGATGAAATACAAACGGAGCTCAGGAAAATGCTGCCCCCTCGGTAAATGGATAGTGAGGCAATGACATGACTTGTCCCTGGCACCCTGCTCTGACTTTCCTAAGTAACCCTGTCTCCATCTCCCCTTCTCCTGATGCAGTGAGGGCCAGGATTTCGGAGATCACTTTCCACCCGTAAATCAGTCAGGACAGATAGCTAGCTCAGTTTCACCCCTCATAAATCCAGAGTGATTCCAGAGGAGTCAGTGGAGTTATTTTGGATTTACACCTGGTGTAACAAGGACTGGAATCTGAGATCCAGAACCACAGGCTCCAATAGGGGTTTCATTCCAAATCTACAGTTTGTAACAGAGAACAGAATCTGACAATCCCATCCTAAGCAGAGCAGCACCCCTTTCAGTCCATTGAAGTCAATAACTCTGCTTAGGATGGCACTGTGGGTGTCAGATCTTTTTGATACCAGTGGGTGCAGATCGGCACAACTCGGAACAGATCATAGTTGGCGTATTTCAGTCTCAGTCTGAGTGCTTCACTTGGTGTAGTTCATTGGAAACAAAAAGCACCAATGACTTTTTTTCTCCATGCTTATACCAAGTTTAATGGAGATTAGAATCTGAGCATCTCAAGTCCTATTGATTCCTGTGGTCTTATGTCATAACTATAGCTGGTGCAAATTCTTGTCTTCTCATCTGGCAGATCAGAATCTGATAGAGTGTGCCAGTAGACAACATACTGAGCCTCTATTCAATTCCACTTCAGAAATGAATGCATAGGCTATTTCATTTTTATTTTATTTAAAGTGTTCATAAACCTACCTTTCTTCTTGCACTGATGGATCCCAAGGTAGGTAATAACACAATCACTGTAATAAAAGCAATCTTTTAGGAAATCCTTAAAACAATAAATAAGCAACCAGCAAGGTTGCTTATTTATTTATCTTAGGATAATCATAAAAGCAAGCAAGGTGGATGCCTGCCTCACCTGCTCTGAGAGGTTGTTCCAGAGCAGAGGGGGGTGACAATAAAAAAAAATATCATAAGTCTGGGCAGTAGCAGAATGCACCCTGGCTAGGGAAGGGGTGGTCAAAATATCCTGTTGGGTACAATACAATTGTCACATGGGTATGAACCAGGAGAGGTAGATCCATCAAGTGTCTGGGTCTCAGGCCTTAAAGAACTTTAAAGGTAACCACTGGCCCTTGTATGGTATCTAGAAATAAATGGGTAACAAGTAAAAGGAGCTCAGAACAGGAATAATGTGCTCCCTATCACTAGCCCAGATACAGCCAATCGTGGCACAGGGACTATAATGTCAGACTAGGATCTGGGAGACTCAAGTTCAAATCCCAGCTTTACCCTAGAGGCTTGAGTAAGTTTTTCTCTCTTAGCCTAACCTACTTCACAGGGCATTTGGAAGAGAGTAGACCAGTATTGGAAACCCCTTTGAGTTCCCTTTGGGTAAGAAAAGCAAGGGATAAACAAACAAATAGGCTGCTACATTCTGCAGGCAATGGAAAATCACCTCTGAATATCTCTTGCCTTGCAAACCCTACAAGGTCACCATAAGTCAGCTATGACTTGACAGCAAAAGGGGAGGGGGGAATTCCACCCCAGCTGAAGTTTCAAAGTCATTTTCAAGAGCAGTCCCATTGTGAGTGCCCCTTCTGCACTGGGGCTCCTCAGGCCTTAGAACTGGGGAAGGTAGGCTGCCATCCAAAATACTACAGGTTTCTCCTTTCCTCCCCCCAGAGCAGCTCTCCTTAGCCTGTCTTTTGTTTCCCTCCATGATCTTACTCCCACCTCCTGTGTCCTTGAAGAGCCAATCATCCACCCATCCATCCTCATTCACCCAATAGCCCCTACGCCTGAACTGGCCTGTCCTCACCTGTTTCCCTTGCCCAGGTGTCCCTCTTCAATCATCTGCTGGCTGAATCCTGTAGATTCTCTTGCTTGCCTTAGACAAGCAGCTTGTTTCCTAGTGCCTTTCCCTCTTTCCCTTCAGTAGCCATGGACCAGGTAAGTTTCTCAGCTCTGAAGCCTCAGTGGAAGGGGATCAGTTGGGGCATGGGCTCACGTCTGTACACTCATATAAAGTGTGTTACAGCAACTGAGCCTCAAGATGACTGTAACATGGATTATTGTAGCCAGGTCCTATGTCCGCAGATAAGGGATAGGCTTCTATGTGATATACAGCTGGTAAAATACACTCTTAGCCACCAAGCTCACTTGTTTCCCTAACTGGAGATCAGGGTCCAGCAAGACTCCCACAAGCTTTTCATTCAGTTCTTTAAGGACAGCTTTATTCCAGCTACAGCTAAATGCAAAACTCCTACTAAAACAGTGGCCAGCATCATCTTGGCCATGTCTAGATTCAGCACCAGCTTGTTTTCTCTCAGCCACTTGACCACAGCTTTCTGGTGCCACTGGCCCAGAATAGAGAGAGGGGCATCTTTGGGGAACTACTAAGCCACATTTCCCCACCTGCAAACTGAGACTCAGAGTGTCCTTCTTTGCAGAGTTGTTGTGAAGATAAATCAGGCAAGAAGTTTTGTAATTTGCCCACCTGAGAAATAAATCTGAATTCATAATTAGGTTTATAGATTACACTTATAAGTTTCTCAAGACTTCCCATCACCATAGACAAAACAGGATAAGAGGGTACATTGTTTTGCCTATGAGATTTCTCTGACTTTATATCTGGAGAGTGTAACAGCTCAGAAGGATGTGTGTTTCTGAATATATGTGTGCGCATGCCTCTGCCGTTCTGAAAATTATCAGAGCAAGCCGCCTTTTATTATTTAGTGTAATTTACTCTTCTCCCATTGGATTCCTTCATCCGTACACAATGAAACCAAGTGGAACTAAACCAAATAGAGGATTACGGAACTTCAGCAGGCGATGGGAAGCGAGGAGGCAGTGAATGAGGCCAAGCCCTGCACTGAGCAGGAAAAAAAGGAGATGACGAAGTCAGTGATGCGCTAGTATTTAAAGTGCCGATGATGAATGAGTGTCATCCTGCAGTGGAGGGAGAGAGAAGAGAGGAAGAGGCAGGAGGGAGACAATCCAAACACGGAGGCAGCTCCAGGGCTGCACTCAACAGCTGCACTAATCCTGATCCATTTGGTTATGATTCTTAAGTGAAAATAGAGTTGACTCTACCATTTTCTGCAGGGCAGGGGTGGGGGGTGAAACTTGCATCACGTTTTTGATCAGGGCATGATTTTTATCCCTTCCCCTCCATATTACTTCACTCAAACCAAGCAATGTTTGAGAATGTGTTTCAGCCACGAATCACTCTTTGCTAATGAGTCAGTCTTTGCATTTCTTAGCAGAATGCCAAGATGATGGCTGCATTATTCAACCTGTACAGAGTGCATTTGCTGAGAGCAGACACAATGATGCCAAAACACACTCACTGCAACTCCCACAAGGCAGCTTTTTCTAGTCTTTTATTCCAGCAACTCATACAGCCAGAACCTCTGAGCCTCCTTGTTTTCTGACCTAGGGAAATGATGCATTTGTTGGTGCTGAACAGCTCCAAAAAATTGTGAACTGCTGCAGCCAGATTTCCTTTTCAGCAGCTTCAGTCAGTCATGAGCTCTGACAGAAATCCTCAGGGCTACTTGCCTGCCTTTAATATATCAGAGAGCTATGGGGCTCTCCAGGCGGCTTCTCCGACCAACCCACCCAAACCACTGCTTGATGCACCCCAGGGGGCTCAGCTCACTCCCAGCCATCAGCAGCAGAGGAGGTGATGGGGATCCCTCTTAGGCCCTGTGCTGCCACTGACCCTGTCTACGCCTAACTCCTGGTCAGTAGTGTTGGCCCACAAGCGGGTGGCTGTACCTTACCTGGGGTGGCAAAAGGTCTTGAACAGGCCCTGAGGGTCCTGTGCCTCTCCATTCTTTTGGACAAAATCCATCACCTGCTAGTTAGAAAACAAGAGCCACCATTTCCTTTAGGGCATGCTCTGTAGCTTAATATTCATGTACTCTTCAATAAAACCAAAGTAGTTCTTGCTTCTGTAATAAAACTGGGTACGCAAACGTGGAGTCAGTCAGTCAGTCAAAGAGAGCTCAAACCTGCACATCTCTGATGAATCTCTAAACTGCCGGAAGTGCAAAGGAATAAAAAAGCAAGTTAAATATTCTTTAGTGGTGGGTCCTAACCATATTTCAAGACATTTCTGTCAGCCGAAAAGGGGGAGCTAAATATGATCCACTCCTTAGTATTTAAAATACTTGACAGTCCGTCCAGAGGCAGTGCCCCCTGCACTTGCTAACTGGGTTGGAGGCTGCCCAGCAACACTCCATGGCCTCAGCTGGACCCAAAGGATCATCATCATCCCAGGGGTTTTGGCAACAGCAAAGGAGGCAGGGTGGGACCCAGCCCAGTACAGGGAAGGTCCAGATAGGGAGGACACAGATCCAGGAGAGAACACCTGTTGGGGTGGAAAAGGGGACAGGTAGTACAAGCTCCTTTAGAGAAGGCCAGGAGGTGGGGCAGGGTTGGGGTTGCCAGCTCCAGGTTGGGAAACACCTGGAGATTATGGAGGTGGAAGCTGAGGAGTGTGAGGTTTGGGGAGGGGGGGTCTTCAGTGAGGTATAACACCATGGAGCCCCATTCTCTAAAGTGACCATATTCTCTAGGTGAGGAAATACATTTGGCCCTGCCCTTGACCAGAGGGGTTGCTGACCTTCCTCCTGCTGCTCTTCGTTATCTTTTTCCATACACACATTGCCCTCAAACTTCACATTCCTCCTTTCATACTTGCAGAGTGAAACAGTCTCTGATTTAACCATCAAAAGGAGTTTTGAGATAATCTAGTTTGATCACAGGATCAATACAGTATTTGCCAATTAATTTTTCTCAAGTTATAGCAAGTCACTGAACTAGATCTGGTTAAACATGTACAAGAATTCAGCTCATTCCTGAGCAACTCTATTGTCAGCTCCATAGCCAAACATCTCACTGACAAAAATACATGCCCTTATTTCTGAAATGCATTATCGATGTTGTTTTCCAGCCAGTGTACCTTAAGAACATAAGAAAAGCCAATGTTGGATCAGGCCAATGGCCCATCCAGTCCAACACTCTGTCACACAGCAGCCAAAAACACCAGGTGCCCTCAGAAGGTCTACCAGCAGTGGGGGCAGGAAGCCCTCCCACTGTTGCCCTCCCCCCCCAAACACCAAGATTACAGAGCATCACTTGCCCCAGACTGAGAGTTCCTATCTATACTTTGTGGCTAATAGCCACTGATGGACTTCTGCTCCATATGTTTATCTAATTTCCTCTTGAAGCCATTCATGCTTGTAGCCGCCACCACCTCCTGTGGCAGTGAATTCCGTGCATTAATCACTCTTTGGGTGAAGAAGTACTTCCTTTTATCTGTTCTAACCCAACTGCTCAGGAATTTCATGAAATACCCACAAGTTCTTGTATTGTGAGAAAGGGAGAAAAGGACTTCTTTCTCAACTTGCTCTATCCCATGCATAATCGTATAAACCTCGATCATGTCACCCCTCAGCCATCATTTCTCCAAGCTAAAAGTAGTTCTGGCTTGTTCATCCCCTTCTCGGTCATTACAATTTATTTAGGATCACTGGGAAGTCATTTCAATCATCTCCTTATAATGAACAGACCAAAGTCTTGTGACACAGGTTTTTATTCTAGCCTATTTTTTCACGATTAGAGAGCCAACTTTGTCAGATGCATTCAGGCAATGAACATTTATGCTAGAATAAAAACTTCTCAGTCTTTAAGATATATCTAGACGCCACAAGCAGCACAGTGACCCCTCTGGAATTATAACCATGTCCTTTAATATCTCCCTGTCAAGCTTGTCTTCTGTCCTTTAATTCATGTCGGTCCCTTTGTCCTGATCCATGGTTAATACAGGCAAGGGGTTCTCCCAGAGGCCTCCTGATCTTTCTCTCACTATTATACAAGATGTGCTGATGAGAGAACTTTACTTCTTTCTGAAGAAATTGTTGCAAGGAAGGATAGGACAGAATAAAGCCCATGCCCTCTGCATGTCAAACAAGAGGGGAAATCTGTCTGTATTACTTGAATCCAGCAAACCTGATCATGTCTGCCAAACCCAGGTGGAAAGGCAAAGGCATCCTTTGCAAAGGCAGCATAAACAACAGTGTTGACAAGTCAGCAGGTGACAAGTCAACCAAGTCCACCCTAACCCCAAGGCCCAGCAGCTCACAGTTTCCCCCCTACCTCTGATGGCAGCTGTTTTACCGCACACAAAAACCCTATGGAACAATTGGAAAAGGCAGAGGGAAGAAGACTGCTTCCCATTTAAACTGCAGGGGGTATTCAGGGAGGCAGAAGGTAATTTCTCAAGCTGGAAGGTGTCCAGGATGCCAGGACTTACACACATGAGATGCCTGGAGTCTCAAGAGATAAACCCTCAAGTTGCACCGGCCTCCTGCTGTGCTGCAACTCACTCAGTAGCAGTCAGAGAGAGCAGCAAGATTGGCTTGGGACACAGAGCCCTCAAGGTGGCCCGTCTTTCATGGAGGATGCAGAGAGGAGGGCATAGCATGAATGCACTTCACCTTTGCCCCCAGAATCAAGAGGAGAGAAAGGTTTGGTTTGCTGTTTTGTCCAGCTGTAAATCTACTCCAGGCCTGGATAACTCTTGCTTTATACTGCACTTATACTTATCTTAATGATAATAATTGCTGAAGAGAAGCCAGATAGCAGTAGGATCATGGAATCAAAGGGATATCAATGTTTTACTTCAAAAGAACTTCCATTTCTAAAGCCCCAAAGTACAAAAAGGAAGGAGGAACAACACTGCTTTCACATACTGCTTGCTATCTAGTTTAAAATTATATTTTGCTAATTGCTTTTAGATTTCTCCAGTGCTTCTAGTTCCTTTCATTTTGGGACATTATTTTTTTTCCTGAAAGTTTTATTTTTTTTCTGGAAAAACAGGTGGTTTTTTTCACACTGTAAGGGAACCATTTGGGGGATATTATTTTTTAAGGAATGCCTGCATCTTGTTTACCAGAGCTATGGCACTTAGATCATAATTTCTCTCTTTATGCCTGCCTATTTGTCTTCAGACTTTAGTGTACCAGTACACGAAGGAAGGAGTAGTCATTGATCCTGTAAAGAAATAGCAATACACTGTTGGTGGGAACTGTGCTCAGAGCTCATAGAAATGCAAACCAGCTGTTGTAAGACAACCTTCTGCAATGGCTACTGAGCCTGCAAACACTGACATCCATTTTGATTATGTAGTATAAACGCCTCTTGGAGTCAACAGCAATGGGTGGAGCAGCCCAATCATTTTGTCCCAGGGAGACTCTTACAAAGAAAGAGAAAGAAAGGCAGGGAGTATTGCCAGGAAAACTATCAGTCAAGGTTTTGAATGAAGAATTATCACTCTGGAATGAAAATGAAGGCTTGACCCCGATCCTTACCCAATGTAAACTTGTCAGGGGAATGGACTTTTATGCCACCCTTTTGACTAGTGTTTTTCAACAAAGGGTGGGTAAGTGAGAGCTCTGCTTCCTATAACTATATGCACATTACTGGGTTTCTTCCAGCTTCTACCATATTTCCTATTTGGAAAGAAAATACCTGCTTTCTCCTACACATTGCTAAAGGCACAAAAATGGCCAGCTCTACCTTAATAAAATCTATGTATCAACCATACAACACCTACAATGAAGAGAATTTCTTAGGCTTGAAAGGTCCAAAAAAACAAGCACTAGATAGTTCAGTAGTGTGTAACATGGGGAAATACTAAAGTCTTGCTTTAGCAGGAGTGGAATCAATCAAGCCAGTAATGACCATAGTAGTTCAGACTACTGACTAGCCTATTAAAATATTTTCCAACTAACAGTGAACAAGGTGCCACAGATCAGACTAGTCCTAGATCACCCACTGGAACAGAAATGTTTGTCTCACCTGTGAGGTCTTCACAAAGCTCTGAGCAACCAGTTCTTCCAAACCTATTCTTCATCTCCTTCTTTGTTTCCCATTTTCCAGATGAGGAGTGGTCTTCTGTAGCTGTAGATGCTCACCAAACAGTTCAGGGAAGTACCCGACAAATGTCTTGCAGCTGCTCCAGCAACATCTATGTCCTTATCTTCCTCCCAAGATAAAAAATGAATGAGAAGAAAGAAGAAGCAAAGGTCATAGAGGTCACTAAAAGAGAAAGCTTGCTAGCAAGGTTAAGTTCTACAAATTTAATGTACAGCCAGGAGAAGGGAAGCTGGTATGATCCAGAGAGAAGGGAGCAGCAGAAAACCTAAAAGACAGCAAGAAAGTAGGAGAGATGAACTGGTCTGTCATCAAAGGTTTCTGAATGTTTTCTGAGTAGCCCATCCTGCAGCTTCTGTACTGTATTTCTGCAGCAGGCCAGAGGACTGCCTGATAAAACTGCATTTTCAAAGGGTACCGTTGTATAATAGGACAGTGCCCATCAAAGTCTTTATTGTAAAGGGTATTTAGCAGCCCCACTACTTATTGCAACATTTTACAGTCCAGGCATTTTAGGAGCCCTCATATATATATAAATAATCTCTTCAGCCCTGTGGTACTTATGACAACCTGAGAGTTAATTCTTCCCTTCATGTTTCCAAGAAATTCTTTGAGGCCAGGTGGTTATTATTGTTGTTGCTGCTGTTTTTTCCTCGCCCTGGTATCTGCTCCTATGGCTGGTAGCAATCCACTGCATCATCCCCTTGTCGAGTGCCAAGGCAGGGCAGGGGATAACGAGCAGCCAGAGTCATCTCTGAGGCCATCCATCATCACTTGAGCTCTTTGTTCTGACAGCTGTATTTTGTCTCCTAATTTTAGAGCAACACTCCATCAGAAAACTAGCAGAAGAGAGGATCCTCAGCTTTTGATTGAAGAGGTAGGGCAAAAAGATGTATCCTCCAAACCACCTCAGGATGCAAGATGGCTGGGAGTCAACGTCCTCCTAATTCCTATCCTGAGCTCTTGAGAGGCCTAGTCATGATGCACAGTCTTGCGTTTTGGCTTCTATTTCTGTTTCAAGAGCATTTCCCCTGACTTATTAACAGCCATAAGTAAAAAAGAGCAATGCCTGATCATTGCCTCATGTGTGTTTCAAATGTATTTGTTGTCTTGGCTGCACTTTGATGATCAGATACAAGGTTTATTGACAGTGTGGCTATGTTTCAAAATGAGAGTGATCATGCAGCAGACTGGATAAATACCTGTCTGGGATGCTGAGGATTGTGGAAGTTTGCCAGTCCAAAAGGAATCAAGTACAAGACCTTTCCTTCAATCCCCAGAGAACAGCAGAAATAAGGTCAGGCTGCATGCACTCTCATTTGACCTCGAGTCTTGGTTTTAGGGTTCTTTGCGGAGCATCCTATACCTAAAGAGTGGTATGCTGATCTGCCTGTGCTTCCCCTCATCACATCTAGCATAGTACAACACTTTGTAAGTCTGTTGTTATCACCCTTCTAAAGTTATATGGTTCAGCAAGTCTTATAAAAGATTCATGGTAAAAGTTTTCAAGTTTGTTCTATGTGTTTGAAAACTGCTATCCTGTTTCCTGTTTTTATCACTAAACTAACAGACCCAAATGGACCTGACTTTTTTTTTTTAAAAAACAACTCTCTTTTTCCCCTTTAAAGTACCCTTGGTGGACTATGAGGAGGAGGGCACAGTTTCAATTAATGAAACTATGGAGCGTTAAGCTTCCTTCCCCGTGTCACCCTGATCCAAATTTGGTACCTGTAATCTGTCCTTGAAAGAGAGAGATCCTTGATCTTTGTCACATCTGTTGAAGCCCTCACAGCATGTCCTGCTTCTTGATCCTTTCCTCATAGTTCTTGACTTCCACATTCTTTATTGCTACTCTCTCCCTTTCAACCCCACTTCCCCCCCATCCTCCTTAAAGTCCAGGGCACAAAATAGCTGGGGCCTAATAGGCAAAGGATCAATAAGAATCAGACCGGTGAACTTCACCCAACAAAGGGGGTCTAGCAAACAAACCAACTGTATATGAAGGGATCAAATGGCTAAACTGGAGGCATTCAAGTCAGATCTGATAACAAGCCCAAGGCGTGAGAGAGGCTGCAAACGTGAGCCAATTCCCACTGAGACAAACGGGAAGTAGGATTTTGTCACTTTCCCTGTGGAAAGTCACGTTTGCCATGGGAAGCAATGAAACTTAAACCCTGGATCAGGTTCTCAAACATTTCGTAGAAATATCAATGGATGGGGGTCTATATTCTTTTATGGACAATTGAGAAACTGGCCCCTTTTCACTTTTTCTCCATTGCCAAGGAAAAATGCAAGGTATCCAAATAAAGAGCTTGTCTATGTAACATAATTATCTCTATCTCATTTTTTTTATTTAGTTATAATGCTGTACAAGGTGTTTGGCATCTAAGGCTGTACAAATGCTCGAGTGCTCATTCTTGCAAATGTGAGTATTTCCAGCTGCACACAGGACAGACATATGGGTAAGAGCATGAAGAAGAAACCAGATGTCTCAGATTTGAGAGAAGCTGTGGAGATAAAGCAATTTCCCTAAATGGAATACATGCAAAACCTTCCCTCTTCTTTTATTGTAGTGGAGGATTACGCTGTTTGTCTATTACATTTTATCCTGCCCTAACTGTGCAGTGCGCTAAGCTGGGAGATAGTATTGGTAACTGGCTCAAGGTCACCCAGTGAGTTGCATGACTGAGTGGGAATTTGGTCTCCTGAGTCTTAGTACAAAACTCTGTAACCTCTTCTCCACATTAGATCTTGCTGAGTCTATTGATAAGTTTCCATTCTTAACTGCAGCCGTAGCACTGTCCATATGTCAAGATGAGCGTAGCACATGGGATATTAGGATTGTCCTAATTGGTTGCTACCATTCTCTCTATGTGGGCTTAGAATGTGCTCCTATAAACTACCTAAATCAGTACATTTTGAACACCAGCTCTGAAATGACCCATCCAGAATTCAGTGTTGAGATATGCGTTCTATATAGTTCTGCCCTTGAGAAGTGTTAAGTTGGTACAGAGTGCTGCCACTAGGATGTTGACTGGAAAGAGTCATAGGGATCATATCACTTCAGTCGTGGCTCACCTGCAGGCCTGTAGTTACAGTGGGGCATCTCGGGGCTAGGCCCCCCGACTTCCCATCCAGCCCAGGGTCCTCAAGTTGTGGCAGGTGTGGGGAAGGAGCTGGGTATTCCTATGCAGCTGTCTGGTGTAAAGGGCCAGCTACGGTGGCCATGCCGAGCTAGACAGCACGTCTCTATTTCCCCCAGAAACTTAATTAATTCCCCCATAAACTTAATTAAATTTCCTTTAATTTGATTAGGCAGTGCCCCTTAAGAAATTTAAATGCCTCCCAACTTAAAAAAAATCCTGGCCTGCCCATCTTCACTGGCTCCCAGTTTGTTTCTGGTCACAATTCAAGGTCATTGTGTTGATGTTTAAAACCCTATATGATTTGAGACCAACATACCTGAGGGACATCAACCCTCTTATGAACCTACCTGACCACTGTGATCATCTCTTGGGGTGAAAATTATGAGGGCAAGAATACAGAAAAGTGGGAGCAACATTAAATAAGGACTTAATAGTATAGTGGAGATGAGGAAGGAACTTTAAAAAGGTATCAAGATAGGCAGGAGATGGACTGGGATTTGTGGGATTAGGAAGCCCCAGTGTACAGGGAGAACTGTGAAAGGTAGAGCCTGCCCATGTTATGGTAGCTCAGATATAAATGGGAGGGATGGAGCCAAGGTGAAAAGAGTCACTGTGACAAGGAGAAAGAGGCTCTCCTTGCCTGTTCTGGCTAGGATACGAGGATAGCAGCAACTGACCTGTTCCACTCCAGCATCCCTCTTGGTGATAAAACTTGCTCCCTTGGTCAAAGAAGACATTGCTTTCCTTGGCTGGGAACAAAGAGCTGCCTTGGTTTCTGTGCCTGCTCCCCACCATTGCATTTCTGATTACAGAGCTGCAGAGAAAGGGAGTAATGGAGGGAAGTAAGGCCTCCATAGCCACAGACCAACTTTTCCCTGCACTCCCTTCTTCTACCACTCTGTAAGGTAATACAGTTGTCCCTCTTTCACCAGCTGTACTACCACCAAAAGTGCTTTAGACTATGCCTCTGGCAGTGGCTAAAGAGCCTACCAATACTACTGGGAGGAGGGGAGGAGTGGGTGGGAGATGCTGCTTAGAGCATACCTGGCAGCAGCATTTTATTTGCAACACATGTGTCCTACCTTTCTGACCTTACAAGGGTCACCAAGGTGGCTAACAATTTAAAACATACATGATAAAACAAAATTTTGAAACCACTAAAACCAACCTCCCCCTCCAAACACACATCATTAAAACAAAAGACAGTTAAGATATTTACAAAACATAAAAACTGCAATTAAAACAATGGTTAGGAAGGACATAAACTGGAGTAATGCCTGTTGCAAAAATGTGAAAGAAACAAAGTTTGAATGTCAGATTCTAGCATTTCAGCTTGCTGGGTAGCAAATGTCGAGACGTTAACACAAACGGTGGGTTTTGCATTTCCTGTGGTGCAAGGAAAAATGGGTAGGGTTATGGATTTCATCCAGTCCTTCCTTATGCCCCTTCTCACTGCCACAAGTAACTAAGAGTGGTGCCGGCCACAGAAGAGTCTCACGGTTTCCTCCCTGAGAGAGTGGGAGGGAGGAGAAAGGAGATGTTTACTCTTTGAAGTTAATGGAGTGACTTGATGTGTTAATGGGCTATTTACCAACCTTGCCTCCTCTCTCTCTCCTTTTACAAGTGAAAATACTTCAGTTCTCTGCTTTGCTATCAGGACAGTCCAAGAAGTATGCTTCTGGCTGTCCTCCACTGTTCATACTCACAGAAGTGAGCTACATTTTATAAAGGATCTCAAAGAGTGGATGATGAAAAAATTGGATCTCATTGTGATTTTTAAAATGTTTTGTGTTTCAATGACAATTTCCCCTGCTTTCAATACTTTCTGAAATCACTGGCAAAGTCAATCACCTTTTCCTGCAAAATTAAACTACAATGAAAAGTGGGAGATTCTAAAAATCCTCACAAATACAAAGGAAACATTTTTTAAAAAAAATTAACAGTTTATTGAAAATCAACCAACAACAATATAGGTACATTAGAATAATACGGAGTAGTAGAAATACAATTCACAATTCAAAACAAGGATATAATATATTAACATTACATTGAATCCACAGCCAATATTCATTAACATTTAACAAAGGAAACATTTTGTGATATAAGGTACATTGGGTAATATGATTTATTTTGTCAGTTCCTTGTTTGAGTATACCTGAGTATTTAAGCAAAAGCATGTTATCTGTCCTGTGTTGTCCATATGGGTGGCTCAAACAATTAACTATTTTTTGTGCCAACACAAGGTATATCCACCCAGTTAACCTACAGCAGACACCCACCTACACCCTAGTCTAATAGATGTGATTATGGGCCACTCCGAGTAAAAATCAGGACTGGAGAACAAGGAACTAGGAACTGGGGAAAATAAAGTGGGAACCAATGTCTGTCTCATTACACAGAGATGCCAGCCTCCAGGTGGGACATGGGGATCCCCTGGAATTACAGCTCATCTCCAGACTACAGAAATCAGCTCCCCTGGAGAAAATTTATGCTTTGGAGGCTGAACTCTATGGCAGTGTACCCCACTGAGGTCCCTCCCTGTCCTCTCCAGGCTCCATCCCTAAACCTCCCGGAGCTTCCCTACCTGAATCTGATAACCCTGTTTCCTGATCCCCTGCTGGTGCCCCGGGGGTGGGGCGGGGGAAATGGGATGTGGCAACCCTTCCTCAGTCATCCTCCACTTCCTGGACCACGTTTACAGGATCATCATTGTCTAGAGTCTGGACAACAAGTAGCAGAGGTCGGCAAATCCCTGGACTTCCCACCCAAATGTAGAAAAAGTGCAATATACATATGTGACTACATCCGGGGCCTGGATTACACTGAACATGAATTGTGGGAGCATATATGTAACCAAGCAATATGCACCCCAGTTCCAGTATCCCTCCCCCCCTAAAATTTGTTTCTTTGGGCTGGAAAATGAGTTTGGTAATTTTTTTAAAAGGTCAGTTTTGCATGAAACCATTCATAGCCGGTACTAGGATCCATTCTCTACTAAGTGTTTGATAGACAGCTTTCTTCAGGAAAGCAATCTGCCCAAGCCATTGCAATGGGTGATCAAATATACTCCACTGTTTTCTGTCCCTCCCCACTTCCCCATCCATGCCTCTGTCTTGTTCACACACCTCCCCCCCAGTCTACTATACCATACAACAGGCATATCTTACAGCTGCTCCCAGGTGAACAGGCAGCTCCATGGATTGATGGGCATGCGTTTGAAAGTGTATCCTTCCTTTCTGAAGGCAGATGCTACAAGGAGAATCTCATGCAGCCTTTTGGATTACAGTGAAATGGATTACCGTGAAAATCCATAGAGTTGCACAGCCTGTTATTGCAAAGCTGTCCACCTGTGTCTAGCCACAGATGGGGGATTGTAAAACACCATGTGAGAGATTTAAGCATGTTTCCCTTCATGACAACACCACCTGCTGTGGTGAAAGGAGAACCAGGGAGTTTAGGATGTAACACATCAGCAGATTTAAACCTGTACAACAAATTATTCCAGGGATGTGAGAGGTGAAAAAATGGGAAGATGCCCCACTGCCTGGTTAGTCACTAGATAGTGTAGGAGGAAGAGACAAGGGAGATTTTGGAGCACAGTCCGGTCAGAGGGTGTAAATGCAGAGGATGCCTCTTTAGGGTGCCATTCAGGACATTGCTGAGCATAGAGGAGGAGGAAGAGTCACTATCTTGGCAGCTTTGGAAGAAAAGCAGAGAGATAAAGCCCTTCTGGGGGGAGGGAGAAGAGGGTGGTGGGCAATCCCTTTAATTAGCCTGATTATAAATACTGATGTTTCATTATATCACTCTTTACCTGGGTGTCATTTTTAAAATATAAAATAAGGAGGCTGGAGGCTGGGTGGCAACTGTGCCATGATTGGCCCAGCCAGAAGTAGACATGGCCAGGCTGAAAGTGACATGGCACCAGTGTGGGCAGGAAGTCCACCTACCAACCCTGTTGAAGTCCTACAAAATACCTGTGTGGCTGAGGTGCAGGGCCTCAATAGGAACTGAAAGGAAGCCTTTATGTGCAAGGTGACCCAGAAAGATTTCACGGGATGCTCCAGCCTGACAAAGGTGGTAAGCTGGTGTTTGGCACCTCCTCTCACTGCTGCCTCATATGTCGGTCATACGTAAAAAATGGTGATGCTGAGAACACATCCCCATTAGAACCAGCTATTTCTAAGGTTGCCAGCTCCAGGTTGGGAAATTCCTAGAGATTTCAAGCCATAGAAGGGGAGGGACCTCAGTGGGATATAATACTGTAAAATCCATCCTTCAAAGCTACCATTTTCTCCACGAGAATTTATCTCTGTAGCTTGGAAATCTGCTGAAATTCCAGGAGATCTCCAGCTCCCATCTGGAGATTGGCAACCCTAGCTGTTTCACTGAGCTCTCTGTTTTCAGAAACATGCCCACAATGTTAAAGGAGGTATTACTGTACTGAACTTCTCTACAGTGGTTGATATAAGTACAGAGTAGTTAAAAAAAAACCCTGGTGGATTTGGCCAAGGGTCCATCAGTTCAAAATCCCATTCCCCACAGTAGCTGACCAGATCCCTCTGGAAGGCCTCCATGCAGGGCATAGTCCAGAAGGTTTCCCTGTTGTTTGTCCCAGAAGCTGATATTTTCAGAAGTACCTCTGAACATGGAGATTCCATCTAGCCCCTAAATTAAAAATAGCCGGCATCAGTGTTATTACAATAAGCATTTTGAAGCTTGTATTGAGATGCTCTAAAAGTCTTTGGCAAGGGGTTTAAGCAGTCTTCAAGCATTTATTGTAAAGCCTGATTTCTAAGTAGAGACGTGGAAAAGTTCATGTTGGACTGAAATTCTACTTTCTCCCATTGGGGCCCTCATCTTACTCTCCTTTTGTATCAAATTGGTTTTGGTTATTCCCTGATGAGAGAAAGGAACCAGACCCTCTTGTCTTGCTACTTCTCCTGTGCCATGGCTAAGCCCGGCTTTGAAAGCAGACTTTTGGGTTAAGCAGTTCGAGAGAATCTTTGGATTGAGTCCAAATCTTCACTCAGCCATGAAACTCAGAGGGTGGCCTTGGACATACTCCTCTCTCTTTTGTCAATCCCATCTCGCTTATTCATTTTAGTGACTGGCTGCATCCTTCTTGAAGATCCAGAGGCTCACTGTATTCAGAGCAGTTGGGCTGCTTTTCTCAGAATACATTGCCAAAGCTGGAAAACATCAGAGGAATGAGCCAGTATACAAATATCTGTGGAAGAAATGCTTTTGTTTTCCTGATTTTTCATAATGATACCATGACCATGATTACACATTAATAAGAAGAAAGTCTCACAGAGTTCAATGCAAGGCCAAAAGTAGAGTGTGGTCACACATCCTCATTTGGATCACTGGTTTGCTCCACCTAAGAACTTTTTGGGAAACAGGTTTTGTTTTGTTTTTGTACTTTAGAAAGAAATGTGTCATTCTTTTTAAAATTATGGTTTCATTTTAGAATAGGAACATTTCCAGTTTATAAAAAATCCCAGTGGCAGATGGGTGGTCCCTTTGCTCACCCATCTTTGCTCACCACCCCCCCATGCATTAAGTCGGCACACTGAAGATTCTCCTGGAGGATCACTGTTATCCTGACCATGCTTACATGAGTGACTCTGAAACCCCCACCCTTTATATTCTTTGACCATGAATGATTCAAGAAGTAACTTGAGAAAAGTTCCTGGTTATTTAAGGAAGGAGTTCCTCATACATAGGTAAAAGTTTCTGATCAACAACAAATGTTTCATCCAGCTTAAATATGTATAGAGTTACAATTCATAGATTATAAAAGAGACACAGAAAACTTGGGCTGTAACTGAGTCACACAAACTCTATCCTTTATGAGAAAAGATACCGATTTCTCCCTGTGCACAAGATAGCTCCACCTAGTAAAAAAGACTAAGGCTGTGGTCACATGGCAAGTTTATCCCAATTTGTTCCTGCTGTAGATTTGATCAGGAATATTTTTTTCGGGTTGGGATGATCACACATCCCTCCCCAACCTGCTTGCATCATGTGATGAGGCTCTGGGCACTGTCCAGATAGCCACACTGCCCAAGCAGCTGCAAGGCTTATTTTTTTTAAAAAAAAAATTGGCTTTATGCATGCACAAATGCACATGGCCAAATCACCGCTCCCACTGGGACTCGCTGGTTTAAAAATATTGCTAACCAAATTCTATCTTGGAATGTATCCAGATATGCTTACTTTTATTGTTGGCTCTTGCTATAATGCTTATACTAGTTATATTGTTACTAAGGTTTGTTATTGTTTGAAAATTTAATAAAAAGATTTATTTAAGAAAAGCAACTCACCGGCAATGTACAATTGAGCACTAGAGTCTAGATGTGTGCTTGAACTTTATTAAATGCAGGATTGCTCATGTGTACAACAGCGGAAGCTTGGGGGGGGACACACATTGCGAGAAGGACGTTCAGATGACCTAATCATGATCATTGCAAGAGACGGCTGTCCAGATAGGTGAAATCGCGGATTCAGAATGCAAATATCTGGAAAGTACTTGATTTTCCAGGTGTAGGAAAACTCGCTAGGGAACTGGGAGAATTGCACGAGGGATCCCACTTCGGTGTGGGAGACAGATGCAGGCATCTGATCAGCAATTTTAAATGCAAGAGGGAACAGCAGTGAAACCCATTCAAAATGATCGTGTGACCACAGCCTAACTAAGGCCCTGATTCAATGGGACTTGCTTTCTGGTAAGTATAATTACAACTGTAGCCTGAAACCTTCAGATTATGAGGGCTGGGGGTTTTTTTCTGTCTGTGTGTGAGAACTAGCAGCTACTGGAAAAGCTAGCACCGAGACATTTTATTTTGCTAAAATCCCAAAGAAGGTATGCTTTTAAAATTAACAAATTTGCCAGTGGTGAAAAGGCTCCCACTCATTACCAGAGCTGCTTCAAATGGAAAATGTGGAGTCCAATTTGGCTGTCTCCTTGTCCCCGGAGCTCCTTTCACAGTCCCTCCCGATCCCCTGCTACTGTTCATTCTTCCCAAGCGCTCTCCAGGAACAAGCCTTCATTACAGATAAACAGTAACTAATTAGATTTGGAGTTGATAATGTAGGTGACCTTTCAGAGTGGTTTGCGTGGCCTTCCCCTGCACAAAGCTCTCTTTCAATATTAGCTGGAGTTTATTTACAAATATGTGGGACGTGCGGCTGCAATTAAACTGTTCCACATTCTCAACATAAAGCCACACTGTTTAGGACCTGTTCACACAAGAGGATTCTTCTCTAATGGAGCAACCCCTGCCATACTTGGGCAGGCATTCAAAAGGAGCAGTGCTGCCGGAAGGGATCTGCAAGGCAAGACAGTAAATGGAAGGTAAGTCACTGGTTCAAATTCCGTCTCAGCCAGGAAGTGGAGATTTTAGGTAAGTCATCAGTCCAATTTACTTCATAAGGTTGCTGTGAAGCTGACATATTGTGATGGCCTCCTGGGAGGATGAGAAACATACAACTGTAACTAGTAAGATATAAAGAAGAATGACACCCCACAGTTCGTTAATTGGAATTTTCTAGGAGGACATTGTCTTCCCCTTCCCATGATGCCTCTGTCCACTACGGAGTAGCTACTTTCAGAGCTAAGAGTTCGGGAATATTTCTGTATGACTTCATTCTGCATGATCCTCCCAAAGAGAAAACATGATATTCTTGTGTGCATACCATACCAAATGCTTTCCTGAGTTACACCCTAAAGAGATAACTGATGCTGTTTGCTTATATTCATGTGAATGCACCCTTGAGAAGCTGTGAGTTTGACTGGAGGAGTAGCCAACATGGAAATGTCATTTAGCTCTTTCTTTTCTTGTCATTTTTTTCCTGCTCAAAATCACCCTGCCTGCTGCTTTTTTTTTCTTCATTTGTAGGGGGGATAATAGGGCTACCTCTATCATTTGGGAGGGGAGATTGAGTGGAAACCCTGCTTGAAGGGAAAGGAATAGCAGGCTTTCTCTGCCTGCTATTCCTGTACTCAAACTCACAGACCCTTGAGGCTTCTGCTGCTGTTTTGTTTTTGTTTTTAATTAAAAATCTGTGGGAAAGATACACGTGTGACTAGCTGTCATGTCTGGTGCGAGCCTAAGATATATGCATGCTTCCCTACTATTTACCCATTCACCTGGACTGTATGTGACCTAATTATGTCTCCTACATTTTGAACACTCGTATACACATCTTCAACTATAGTCTCTCTCTCTCTCACACACACACACACTTATATGCACACACGCACTCAGACCCATGTCCATAGTCATAAGCACATGCACAGAGGCTGTGATAGGGTGACAACTTTGGCCATGGACGGCGGCCCCAGCTTCTGACTTGTTGGCTGTCAGTCAATTGATTTAATGTCACGGGCATTGAGATGGGAGATGGGGGAGAGCTGTGGCTGTCACAGAGCAGATGTTGATACTCATCTGATGAAGCTGTTAATTTAACTGGAGTTTACTGAATGGCAATTAGGTGGGGCCTCATTACCAACAACGAGCAGTGCAAAGACACATTATCGAAACCCATGGAAGGAGAAGGCAGAACATCAGGGAAATGGTGCCAAAGTGTCATTTAGGATCTGGAGTTATGCATCTGAACGCCCTCCGATAGGCTGGCCTCCCAAATGCTCGCAGCTGGAGTCAGGCTTCCCAGGCTGACAGGCCTGCAGGTCTGGAGATAAGAGACTAGCGGAGGACTCTCAGTGGAGGATGAAAAGCAAAATAAGAGTCTGCCTGTGTAATGGGAAGGCAAAACAGCCAGGCAAGGAAGCAAAAGCACCACGTTGAATGAGAGGGGAAGGGGCACTTCCCAGCCATGATAGCCATAGTGTCGAGGGTCTAGGCCTCCTCAGACTGGGACTGCATTTTGAACAGCTTCTGCACGTAAGCTTGGAGTCAGTTGGGGCCAGAGCCAAGGTCCTGCGGCCCCTATGCTGAACCCTACTGGGTGGGGCCTTTTGTTTTTGCTAAATGTCCCTTTGTGTAAAGTTTGGCCAGTCTGTGCATACATCTTCCATCCTTCCCTTTGCTTTCTCCTGCCCTGTTCCTAAAGAAAAGTTCACTGCCTCTCCTCCCAGCCCGTAGTCTGCCACGTCTGTCAACTGCTAATTTGGCCACTACAAGTTCTCACTTCTTTTGCAATTAAAAACAAACAAAAAAACCCAGCTCGCCACTGTACTCTGAGGTCTGCTGTATGATTTTTATTAGATGTTAGTATATAGTTTTCCAAACTGTTACCAACATAGGTTATTGCAAAAGCAAAACACAAGTAAAGACATGTAAGAATTTTAAACAGTATTCACTTAGTTTTGCAAATTTTTGTCCAGGTTTTCTGGCTTTAGTAGCAAAAGTAATTTCCGTGCATTTTCTGGCTAGCAAAAATTCTAAGTCATCGAAAGAAAAACAATCCTATCCAAAAATGGCACCAGTTGGTCATTTAAAAAAAATTTCTATAAAGCCTGAAATATAATAAATAATGCAAAAATTCTTCAGTTTGACCCAAGACAGGATTCATGATGAGGTCATGCATCTCTGTGTTTCAAAATACATTGCAGTCTCTTCACAGCAGAGATCAGAGAGAGAAAGAGCTTTCAAAGCTGGGGGGCAGGGGAAGATTTTACGTACCATAATCATCACTGTGAAAACTTAGTGGCATTTATGGCTGCTAAGAGTTCTTGAATGCCAACTTTTGGGATGCAACACATAAGGTTTTGCTTGGAGGCTGCCCAGACTTGCTTGGAGACTGCCCAGATCAGGGGACTGAAATTACAACCATGAACTCTTTTTTTATATATAGTAAATTTTATTAAGATTTTTACAAGTTACAATTCCATCATTGTTATCAACATAAACAAAAAGATACAAACTTAACCAACTTGAAAAGCATATATATTTACATTTTATGACAATAATTTCCCCCAAATTTTACATTTTCATATTCATTCATCTATAAACTCTACTCCATCTTTGGTAATATAATTCTTCCTTTTGGTTTAAAAGTCTCATATTTAATTTATCCATTTCTACAACCTCTAGGATTTTTATAGTGATTTCTTCTCTTGATGGCAGTCTATCCCCTTTCCAGTTTTTTGCCATCAAAATCCTAGTTATAGTAATAATATATATTATAACATATTTCTCCGATCCTATATTTTTAGGAAGTATATTCAGTAAAAATATTTCTGGTAATAACGGCAGTTCCACATCAAATATCTCTATAATTATCTTTTGAACTACTAACCAACATTTTTGTACTTTTCCACATTTCCACCATAGATGAAAGAAGGTTCCAACATTGGTTTTACATTTCCAGCAGTTTTTAGATGCATTGGGAAAACACTTAGTGATCTTATCTGGAGACCAGTGCCATCTATGAAACATCTTGAAAATATTTTCTATGTATGGCACTGACCTCATATACTTAGCAGATTTCCATATTTCATTCCAATCCTCTATATTGATTGTATGACCAATATCTTTCATCCATGACACCTACAACCATGAACTCTTATGAGACCTTTTGGGTCAGATGTTGCACAGATCTGGCAAATGGCAAGATTCCTAGGTATGGATTATTAATCAGATTTCCAGTGAAGGGTGGGTCTTGAACTTTTCTGTTTTCCAAATTCTCCATGTATTTCTACAGGAACTTCAATCCTGAAGTCCTAGCAGAGCTTTCCGATAAGACCAGGACTCCTCTTTTGCTTGCTGTTATCTTGCTTGTTTCCCCAGCAATCTGTTCAATACTCCATACCCCAGTGAGGAAGTCCCAGTCAGGACATGTCCTGCTAAGGACTGGTGAACAGTTAAAGGAAAGGAAGCAGAGGGCTGAGAGTAAATTGACAGCTTTCACAACAGAGGGAAGGTTACAGTAGGGTCCTATGAAGATCTTTCTTGAGAGCAATGCCAGTTAACATTCATAAGTTATCTGGAGTCAGCAAAGCCAAGTTTGTGGATGACACCAGTTCCGGATAGTGAACCCAAAGTAAACTGTGAAAGACATAAGATGGATCTCTCAAAACTGTATGAATGGGCAACACAATGGCATGTGGCAAGCAATGCAGATGAATATCAAAGGATGCACAATGGAGCTGATGGGGCCTGAACTGGCAATGGCAGTCCAGGAAAGTGATGTGCCATATATATGGTATGGCCGCATTGGAATACTGCAAAAGAAGAAGAGACTGGATTTATACCCTGCCCTTCACCACCCAAGGAAGTCTCAGAGTGGCTTACAATCTCCTTTCCCTTCCCCACAACAGACACAATGTGAGGTAGGTGGGGCTGAGAGAGCTCCAACAGAAACTGCTCTTTTTCAAGAACATCTGGTACAGCGCTATGGCTTGCCCAAGGTCATCCAGCAGCTGCATGTGGAGGAGTGGGGAATCAAACCCGGTTCTCCCAGATTAGAGTCCGCGCACTTAACCACTACACCAAAAGCTCCATCTCAAAAAAAGGTACCACTTCACTGTAAAAAAGAACAGCAAGTGGTAGTTGTTCATTGTATGTATTGTAATACTGTTATTGTTTTCCTACAGTGTAATTTTATAGTTAATTATGTATAATACTGTTTTATTGCTTTGTTTTTAAATGGAGTCATCTGCCTTGAGTCTCAGCTAGAAAGGTAGACTATAAATGAAGTAAATAAATAAACCCAAAGGATCAAGATGTGGGCCACCTTCTTTACAAAGAAAGGCTAAAGTATTTGGGGCTTCTTAGTTTAGCAGGGGAAAAGGTGAAGAGTTTTATAAAAGAGAGGTGTATAAAACCCTGAATGGTCTGGAGGCAGCAGAGATAGCTTTTTTAAAAAAACGGATAAATTCATGGTGGGCGGATCCATCAATAGCAATTAGCCAGGATAACGAAATGTTATCCTCACAGATGCAATATTCCTCTGAACCCCAGACTACGGGACATATAGTGAGGAGAGGCCTTCAGACAATATCTGTGGGCATCTGACTGGATGCTGGAGTGGATGGATCGTCAGTCAGATCCAATGGGGGCTTTTGTTACATTCTTATGAAAGCTGCCAGTGGCAAGGAAGCGTTTGTGAAAGAGGCCGCCCTTTCCCTGTGGCCCCTGTTTGTGGCTTCTGGCAGCTGCTATAGTGACATATACTTGGCTTACACATACCTGCCCTTTGCTGAATAGAAAATGTGGGATTAATTAACTGATTAATTAGATACTCCTTTCCACCTCAGCGTTGTTTTTAAAAGGCACAAAATGAGGAGCAGCTAAGAATTAATATGACGGCAAGGTTCCTTCTCCTTTGATTTGGCTGAGGAAAAAAAGAATCGGGAACATTCGCTTCACATTCACTGGCATAGAAAAGTAACTAGTAAATTTAACGTATTCAGATGTCTTTAAACTCAGCACCAGTTCCCTTCCATAGGATGATGTGATAGCCAGCTGTATAACTGAGTTCAATAAAAGATAACACAGATTTACATAAGGCAAATGTATCAACAGCTACTGATTTAGTGCCTGAGTTCAGCAACCAGTTCTCCATGGGTTTTTTTTCCAGTTCTTTGTATTTATAACTTAATGCTGCAGTTCACACTGCTACTTCTAGTTTAATGCTGCAATCCTGTGTACTTGGGAAGAAATGCTGCTGAAATCAGTGGGACTTACTTCAGAGTTAACCCACTGACTGGGCTGCAGTTTGATCAGCGTTTATCTTGTAAAGGGGTTTATATCGAAGATCACCATCCAGGCTTCTCATGCAATCTCTCATTTCCCTGTGTCAAATTACCTCCTTGGTTTCTAATCACCTCTTTTAGTGCTTGGAATTTATTTCAACAAGAGCCAGGTGAATTTTTTCTCATTAACAGTTGCTTGAAATATTAATCCATATTTTCATTAGATTCAGAGATGCTTCAGAGCTACTTAGAAGGGAAACAGGTGTTATTTGTTGGAAGGAATACAAACACAGCAGAATCTTCAGTTCTCCTGACAGAACATAACTTAATTTCCAATCATTTGGTCAGCATCTGACCTTGCAGACACATTTTTCTTGTAGTACCCAATCACTACTAACCTATATCCAACCATGCAGGTAAGAAAACTTAAGTACACTTAAGTACACTTAAGTTTCCATAAAAGCGATCGTGATTTCCTGTGATCCCTGCTCCAACTGCAGCTAACTGAGGCCCCCCTCCCAATTTTCTTCCGATTCCAATTCCAACCTTTAATGGCATAACATATATAATCAAATATATACAATGGACCCTCATAAGCAGCATAGTGGGGAGTTTGCAGTGGAAGGTGGAATCAGCAGAAATTGCCATCCTGTGAGACTTAACAAACTGCCAAATCTTTGGACTATAGTGGGATACAGTCCAGGGTATCCAATCAAAAACATTTTCCAAGTGCCTAAAAGAATACTCTTCAGATGGTGAATTGAGGTTAGTGTTGACTTCACATTGACCATTTTCAGATCTGATAGAAGGTAGAGCATGGAGAGAAATAAAGTCTCATGTTTGCTGTGGGTTTTTGAGTAGAAGGTGACTCCAGTCCATTGTCCATACCCTTTTCCAAGTTTACCTCATATGTATCCAGATGTGAAACTGTGTGTTGTGGGCAATTCCCCTTCTGGGGATTCCCTCTTCCTTCTGCCACAATAACATTACACAAGAAGACAGATGTATTTTATTTAATGGAATAACTCTGCTTTAAAAGAGGTCCTGGGCCTAGCTAGGACCATAACTAGAGGAAGCATGTTCAGAACTTAGCATTCCTCTCTCCTTTCACATCCAGACTTCAACCCCAGTCAGCTCTGTGTTGGGGTTCTCTTCCAGATTTTCTGTGGCCATGTAAGGCTGGAGGTACAGTACTTTAGGATTAGGCCATGATGGGATTCCCTGAGGCTGCAACTTGATCCCTTCTTGTATGTTTTTCTCTGCCCCTTACCTGCGCCTACCATGGCTCTGGCATGATATAAACATGATCTCTTAAACATTCACCATAAGATTTACCATGCAAGGATTATGAATTTAGAAATCATATGGTTAACAGTTTGGTTGAGCCATAAATAAAATTAGATTTATGTCCTTTATAATTTTCAGGTGGCGGTGGTGGTGATTGTTGTTATTGTTGTTATTGTATGGCAATGTGTGTAGTATAGCAGGAGATCCGAAGGTTGTCTGGCAGCCTTAAGTTCTAATTCTTTTAGCATTATAAACCTCTAAAGTGGTGAGGTAGACTTATTTTGGTGGCTAAGAGAGCTCTGAAAGAGCTGTAACTGACCAAAGTCACCCAGCTGACTTCATGTGGAGGAGTGCGCAATTGAACCCAGTTCTCCAGAGTAGAGTCCATTACTCTTAACTACTACATCACAGTGGCTTCTAATTTTAAGGTAAATTGGAATAAAATATATTTAAATTGGGATACAAGTAGGATTCAAGATCTTTAAATAAGAATATAACTCTTCCTGTTCGAGGAAGGGGATCTCTACCAGAATTCACCTCATTCAAGATGGTTAAACATGTAGCTCTCTACCCAGCCAGAAGAGATCCCATATTTTATTACTCTAACTCTTCAGAAATAGGATATTAATCTTTAGAACATTAAAAAACTTTAACCACACTATCAAAATTCTCAGTATAATAGTTTCTGACTGTTTTTTCTAGATATTATTGAAAAGAGTATATCTAGTGCTACAATTCTGATTATGTTTATATGTACACATAAATGTCTGCCTTATTTTTAAGCCAAATGTTGGAAGATCGGGTGGAGGGGAATCTCAGGAATTCAGTATATGTGGAGCACACATATATGCCTAGTGGTCAGACAAGGTAGTGTGTAGTAAAGGTGGACATGTTCTCACTGGGGTCAAACTACACATTGCTTTTTTAAAAACAGCCTGGTTCCCAAATCAGACTTTCCCTGCAGTCACACAGTGGTTTTGATTCATGGTTTCTAAAACACTGCAGGTCTGGCTCAGGACCACAGCACGGGAAAACAAAGGACTGCTATCTAGGGTTGCCACGTCTGGGTTAGAAAATGCCTGGAGATTTGGGTGGTGGAGTAAAGCCTGGGGAGGGTGGGGTTTGGGGAGGGGAGGGATCTCAGCAGTATATAGTGCCATAGAGTCTACCCTCCAAAGCAGCCATTTTTTTCCAGGGGAATTGATCTTGGTCACCTGGAGATCAACTGTAATAATGGGAGATCTTCAGGTGCCACCTGGAAGCTGGCAGCCTTACTTCTACCTCCCCTGGGGTTGCCATCCCAGCATGCAGTTATGTGTCACACAACACTGTCTCATGCAACACTGCAACCTCACTTCTGGAAGTGATGTTACCACACCATGCAACACTCTAGGATTTCCTATAACTTTATTATGGTTAAAAAGAGCATTGCAGCACACAGGGATGTCCATTTCAGATACACAGTTGAAGATGACTTCGCAGCATCACTTTGTGCCATCCTGCCCTGTCTGGGGGCCAGAGCTCAGAACAGGTGGTTCCCTCATGCTGTCTTCTCAGATGAAATGTCCTGTGGGGATGCTCAAGCGGCGGCAAAACGGGACAAACAACATTCTTCCTGGGGCAATTTCAATTTGGGGGTGGCAGAAGCACCTCCTCCCCTCCACACTGTGGTCCCGCACCAACTTGGGCCCTTGCAGTTCTGTTGTGGAGCTGCAGGGAAAGGGAGTCGGGTCTGGAGAATCCAAACCCAACTCATTAAAAGCATAATGTGTATTATGTCCACAGGCGCACACTCACTGGCACACTGATGCAGACCAATGATGTAATTGACCTCCATCAGCACACTACTCATCTTCCCTGGCTGCCACCATCACCACTGCAATGAGGAAACTTCCTATTCCCTTTGCAATGACAGCAGTGAGTGGGACACGCTAGATCTCGATGTAAGCTGCCATATTGATATGGGTTGATGAAGCCGTTGACTCTCATTAGCACTCTTGAGTCTTGGTGGATGCCCTGGGTGGAAGAGGAGTCTGGACCCTTTCCAGACCATTAAAGGCTCATCAATAGTCCTCAGGGATGGACCCCAGATCACACTTCGGTATATTATGGCTGGTTTTGGTGATCACCGGCAACATTAATTGTGATTAACAAGCAGGCATCAGGAAACTTCTGGCTGAATAGTCAAGGTGCCAGCAGTATTTTTAGCTTGGCACATTCACACCTTGGCGTGCCAGGTAGCGTTTTCTGGCATTTGATTTGATTTGAGCCTGTTGGTAACTACATTAATTCTTGGCATTTCCTTTCACCATAATAGCCCTGGCATGTTCATTCTAGTGCTAGAAAAACACCGCGCTCTAGCATGTCAGTATTCAAGGGTCAATAGAAATGGTGAGCCTTCGTTTTGAATTTCCTCTGCCTCTCTGCACTTCCTGCAATGGGCTAGGAAGATCCTGCAGCTGGGATATGGAGGCGGTGGATGCCATTCTAGAATATGGCTTCAGACCGCAGTAAAATGCTTTTGGTAATCTCAGAAGATGGGGAGACATTGCTACTGCAAACACACACACTCCAGCTTAGTAGCCAAGGGGGGGGGGCGGCACACTCGCACAGCTGCTCCCATTCATTTCAATGGTGCTTGTGCAGGCGACCTTCCAGTCCAGTCGTGTGTGCTTTTTGTCCCTCTGGCCCTGGAGACAATGCAGGGATCAGTCCAAGACGGTGAAATGGGACTGAAGTCCTGTGTGGCTGACTCACGGCTCCTGATCACCAGAGAATCCCCAGAAGGACTTGCCGGCTATTGTCCCAGCTCCCCCTCGCACCAATTAGCTTAATTCATTTTTCCTCTTGCCCGCTCTCAGCCGGAGAAGGGGGAGGGAGGGTTTAAATAAAAGGATGAGAATAGTCCCTACTTGACCTCTCTTTTCCCCGTGGAGTTGGCAGGCAGGGCGAGAGGAAGCCGTGAATAAAAAGGAACTCGTGTTTACAGGAGTGATTCTCCCATTAATAGTAGCATATGTTTGCATTTATTTAAACCTGCAGGGAAGAGTGTGTGCATGTGTGGGTGGGTGGGCAGGCAAAGGAGGGGCAGGGGCGAACAGCAGCCGCAGCAGCAGCAGCAATATTGCACACAGCATGCCAGGTGCTTGCTGTCAGCCTGAACAAAAAGGGGATGTCAGCATTCTGTGTGCTTGGAGGCAGGGTAGGGGGAGCTGGCAGCTTCCTGTCATCACTGCTGTCTGCCTTCGTGCTCAGACTCTTGTCTTCCTATGCACAGGCGACCAGATCAGCCTGGAGGCCAGCTAGCCCCACTGTCTTGGCTCCACAAAAGGCCACGGCATCTGCTCTTTCCTCAGCAGAAATGTAACTTGACTGCAGACTGCAGCGTGAAGGCACCTACCCTTGCCACTGGACTCATGCCCCACAGCCACTCGAGGCATACTGCATGTTCAATCACTATACTTATACCCTGTTGGTCACTGTGGTCCCAGCTGGCTCTGCTCTCCTGTCCACTTGCATGCCCCAGGGAATCAGTATCTCTGTTCCATCAAACCTCCTTCTCTAGGAGTTGTTATCTGTCTTCTGCTACATGTTGCCATGATAACCGCTTGCATTAGGGCCAGGAGACATGCATTTTATTTTATTTTCCAATTAAATTTTTTTATTAATTTCAAAATGTTACAAATTAATTACAATTTTTTTACAGCAGGAAATGAAATTAACATTCTTTAAACATTTTCGACTACAAGTTGCCAACTCTATTCTGCTAGTATTTCATTTGTAAATTATAATCATTAATTAAGTCAAATAGATATTGGCATGCCTAAAAAAATATTTCTGCCTCTCAAAATTACTCCAGTACATCTGCAATTATAAACTCTGTTCCCCATAGTTTCCCATTAGATCTTATGTTTATAACCATATGTTCTATAGATATTTCATTTCAAAACTAATATACTAAAATGATTCACAATAAAGTAAGATAGAAACAAAATAATACTCCATTTCGTTACTCTGTTCTCTTAAGATTTTTTACTAAATTCTGTTCTTCCTCTTTAACTAGAGCTCTTCTAATCGGTGTTCTCTCCCCCGGGACTCCAGAGCATTGGGGAGATGTGGGGGGGGGGGGGGGGAATCCCAAAGGCCCTTCCTGTGTGCTCCCCTACGCTTTATATTCCAGACTACTTTGCTTGGGGAAAATATGAAAAACAAAAGAACAAAAATGATAACTCTATAGCAGCTGTCTCCTCCAATATAGTTCTTTGCAATCTTATAGTACATTCCTCTTCTTTGGTTACCAGTTCTTGATTTCCTAGCCCAAGTCCAAGTCCAACGCCTTCAGAAGTTCGTCATCAGGTGCTAAATCATGGGCTGTGAATATACGTCCTTGGTGTGTGACCAATATATGTCCGAGTGCAAACCAACAGTACCTGTAGTTCTTCTCTGCAAGCTTTTGTGCAATTGGATGCATATTTTTCCTAGCATTTAATATTTCAAAGGGAATATCGGGGTACAGCTGGACCAAAGTGTCTACAAGCTTCAAACTGAGGTTCCACTTAGGCCGCGGTCACACGGCCCCTTTAAATCCGGAAGGGCTCCCAGATTTAAAGGGGCCGCATTTTTAAACAGCGGGTTGGGATGTCTAAACATCCCAACCCCTGCAGCACCAAGATCGTTGGCCGCGGTGCTGAACTGGCGGCCGCGGCGGGAACAACGGCCGTGGCTCCGGCGGAGGCGGCGGAGGCCACGGGGAAGAGGCAGCCGCCGCAGCTGCGGCGGAAGCAGCGGCCGCGGCGGCGGAAACCAGACGTCAGCGGAGGCGGCGGAGGCGACACCAGCTGAGCAGCAAGTGGTGGTGGCGGCCTCCGAGCCACCATCCGCCTTGGTAAGTCGGGGTTTGTTTTTTTTCCCCCTTTTACACTTGGGTGCATGGATAGCCATGCGCCCAAGTGTAAAAGGGGGGAAAAAATGGCCGGTGGGGCTATCTGGACAGCCCTGCTCTCGCAATACTTGCGAGAGAGGGCTGTCCAGATAACCTCCAATGCGGGTTCCTCCCACAACACCCGGGAAAATACTTGATTTTCCCGGGGTCGGAAAATGCGGGAGGAACCCGCATTGGAGCCCGTTTTGGCTCGGGACGAGGGGCTGGCCGTCTGGTCGGCCCCTTTAAATGCGGGAGGAAATTGCCTTTCCTCCTGCATTTAAGGCCCGTGTGGCCGCAGCCCGTCTTTACGTCCTTAAGATCTGTCACAATGTCAGGTATTAACGCTGGTGAGCCAGTTCAGGGGGGGGGGGGTTAAGTGGAAAGCATTGTTTACTACTGCCCCCGGAAGCTGTATAATTCCTTCTAACCATTCATTTAAAGCAACAGTAAGGTCCTTGTTTAGTTCAAAGTTCAAAGAAATTCCACAAAATTTTACTTTGGTTTCCCGTGATTTGCATTCCAACAACATTAGCTTACTTTTCATCCATCCTTCAAAAGTTTTCAGTTCAGCTATTTCTTTAGCATTCTTTTGGGTGCTGGCAGCTGCTGACTCCACCTTCTCCTGTACATCCTGTAGCTTTTTATTGACTTCATCCAACTTATTCATAACAGAAGAAATATTGTTTCTTATCTCTTCTTTTAAGTCTTGTTTTAAATCTGTCAGCATCTCCTGTAAATGCTTTTTGGTTAAAGAGTTTTCTCTTTTCCTTTTACTTACATGAGCTTCTGCTTCCTCAATTTCCAACGGGGAAGGAGAGTCTTCATCCAAAGAGTTTTGGCTTTCTTGCATTGCTCTAGGCATTGTTTTGGAGGGATTCCTGCCACTTTTTGCTCCTCTATTCTTCCCCATTGTTTTAGTAAAGATGTGATATTTAAATTGCAGCCTGTTTTTTTTAATTTTAATTCTTTTGTAGGAGCCCAACACAGAGGCTGTATTGGGTGTGACTGCGCAGCTCGCTGCCACTCACTCCTCCCCGAGACATGCATTTTAGTTTACTTCTTATTTAGTCTGTTTTATCATGTCCTTCCTATAAGGAGCTCAGGGCAGCAGACAGGGTTCTTCCCCTTCCTCCATCTCATCCTCACAAAAACTCTGGGAGGCAAGTTAGACTGAGAGAGCATGCCTGGCCCAACGTCTCTCAACGTGTCTCATGGTGAGTGAGGATTTGAACCTGGGTCTGCCAGCTCCTAGTTGTATGTTCTAACCACTGTGACACACTGTGTATGTAACCCTTCTAGCCAGGCAATCATTTTTTGGTAGAACTACTCATGCAGGCAACATGACCACAGAAACATCTTCAGACAGCACTGGCTCTTCAGCTTGGATATGGAGATGAGCACTGCCCCCTAGAGTCGGATTCGACTGGCTTTCAAGCAAGGGAAACCTTTACCTTTTTTTAACTAGGGGTGGAATGAATGATAAGGCTACGAGTATGAGCGTAGTCTTATTACTTGTCTTCCACATCATCCCCAAAGTACTTTATGCTCCTGGAGATGGAACTTGTAAGTAAGAAGAAATCCATTTTAAAAAATACAGCATTGAAACTTTCTAGCTAGGAACCAGGTTCCTCCATATTTCAATCTGCCCAGAAAAACCACAGATATAACAAGAGTGATCCAGTGATCCGCCAGGGCACCACAGCATCCACTGATCAGTTTTCTGGTGCCTCTCTGTTTGCTTCTAGAGCTTTGGGGGTATAATTCAAATGCTCTTGAGGTGGTTTGGAGGTCACAGGAAGCATCACCTTTGCATCTGCACAGAGTGCCCCATCAGAAGCAGCTGCCTCCACCATAGGACTTCTGGTTTGGAATCTCCCAATATTTTGTGACTTGCCTCAGATCCCATGGCAGCCATATTGTGGTGGTGTCCATTATGCTTTTACAAAATGCCAAAAGCGTTCACATGCTAAACAAGGTTGAGGACCCCAGCTATAGTGTATAATCTTCTTCCACTAGAAGAGAAGGGGAGAGGCTGAAATTCACAACTGCAAAGAAGCTCATGCAGCAAACAGGAAGACATGCCACAAGTAAGGCAATGGTGCTATACTTTATAGGAAAGAGAAAGTTGAAAAAATTAATTCTGGTCTGTAGGAAAACCCTTCCTGGTACTGTCACACTAACCGAGGTCATCCAGAGAAAAACTGAGTCATCCTTAGGACAAGAGACTTTTAATGGGCCCATCCTGACTCAGATGTTGCTTCCCATGTGTTATTGTCCCATAATAAGTAAAGAAGACTTTCATCAGATTGTACATGGAAGCCTTGCCTTGCTTTCATTTGGGCTGTTCATATGACAAGAAACATGCCTGCTTCATATATATGATTTTCTTTAGGCAAAGATGGTATCACTGTGGGAAAACTGTCTTGCATGAAATAGCCCTTGGAGACAACAAATCTCTTATAGCATCACAGGCTGATGTCAGGCACTGACTATCCTGTGATTCTGCCCTATAGAGGTCGGCACCACATCTTCACACTTGCTCCTATATCACAGTACAGTGGCCAGAACGAATATGAATTGTAGTCCTGGATAACTCCACTAAGGTGATCTAGGAGGGCTCCTTTTGATGTTGCAGTTTTCTTACAAAGAGATAATCCATATGAGCTGCTCAATACAATAATTGTACTCTGCAACTAATACTCTCACTATAATTGGCACTTGACAATAAGCATGATTTTTCTTATGCAAAGATCAGCATGATAACGGAGGGGGGGATGTAACATATGCAGCAGCCCGGTGGCACATTCTCTGGCCACAACTTCTCCTCATCCTCAGTGCTGGCTGAGCTCCCCTATTCAAGCAGTCCTCCTGCACTGAAACATTCTAATGGCTCATTTAATGTAACCACTTAAAACATTGATATCCTTCTGCTGACAAAGTTTTCATCAGTTGGAAAGCAAATCCAACCTGGCAGCTTGCTTCAAAGGTTCTTCTAGTTAGAATAGGGGAATTCATGAGTGTATTATGGACAAGCCATGCGTGACGTTGGGGATTTGTGAACAGATCCCCAGAAATCACATTGAGCTGCAAAAAAACCCTCCAACCAATGGGGACAATTTGGAATGGAGCCATGGCATTGTGGAAGGGAGGTTAACCTGTCCCACGTGCTATTTTCCTGATTGGAAATGGCCTCCATGGGCTGTTTTAAGCACCAGGAGGGAAAGGAGAGAGTAAGAGAGAAACCCATAGGTTGCAGTCACACGTGCCAGAAAAAATGGAGGGGGGGGGGAGTGAGGCTATTTCCTCCAGAGGAATTTGACCCGCAGTTGCACAATCATACCTCCCTTTGAATCTGCGGGCTCCATCAGTGTGTGATCAGATGCAACTGCGGGTGAGTCGGGTTTTTTGTCCCTTTTCCCCCATTTGCTTAAATGAGGGATCGATGAATCGCACCTCCGCACCAAGGGCCCCCTATGGAGTTTGTGATGATGTGCATACTGTGAAGGAGGGAGATAACAGCATGGAGTCGGAATGGCCTGATCAAACCATCCCAATGCCATGAGAGCGCGCTGGAGCAATCAGACAAGGGAAAGTCCGTCCATGGCCTGTCACAACTCGTTTACTACCGGATTTTCCCCAGTGTCTTTTAACTCTGCTTCTGTGGCGGAGCAGGACAGGTTGCTGATGGCTGCGGGGTGCTTCCCAGATATTGTTGTCTGATCACGCCTTTTAAATCCACCTGGCATTTGCACCTATGTCGGGTCTAATTGTGCGTATGATCGCAGCCATATTGTGCCTGTCTTTCCACCCCTTTCCATTGCTGAAAGCACTGTGCATGTGTGAGTGGGGAGGATTTCTGAGCAGTGAAAAAGCACCAGGGGAAGAGGTGCTTCTCAAGCACCACAGCCCAATTCAGATCTGTGTCTCCTCCCCTCCCTCCATTATGGTTGTTTTTGTAGTCCTATGAGACATCTGGGCATCCAAACAGGAATCCCCAGCATCATATGGGGTTTGGCACTTAGATCAGAGCTCTGCATTATGGCTTTCAAGCACATACCACTTCAGATTGTTTAGTGTTGGTGCTGTCCTGGTATCAGGATGGAGACAGCATTAGTTGCCGTGGTGGATGCTTTTCTTACAGCTTGGCATCAGTAGCGCTTTTTATATAGATTTGTGATAGATCTGTGAGTAGCATTTGATGTGGTTGACCACTTGATCTTACTGGATCAACTACAGGATGGGGTAGGGGTGAGTGATGTAGCAGTCTGGTGGTTTCATTCATGTCTACTGGGTAGAACTCAAAAAGTTTCCATCAGATATTTAGAATCAGCTCCCTGGAATTTGCCCAGCTGGGTATCAGATGGCTCTACTTTGCACCCTCTGCTTTTCAGTCCTTATGTCAGGCTAGTCATTGAAATCATGAGGAGCTTTGGGGTTGGGGTGGGGTCATCCGTAAACTGGTGAAATCCAGCCCTGTGTCCATCTCCAGCACTCCAAATGGCTGTCTCTCTCTCGAACCAGTCCTTTGATGCAGAGTCATGCTACTGTAATCTCAAGGTGGGATAACAGTGACATGTTCTACACAGAGCTGTCCCTGACAACAACCTGGAAACTTCTAGTGCAAAATGACTGGGGTCAATTGATATCGCAGTATTATATCTTTCTTAAACAAAGTCCATAGGTTACTTATTTGTGTCCATGTTCATTTCTTGGTGTTTTGTTTTTAACATTTAAAACCCTACCTGTCTTTAGGAGCTGCATATCTGAAGGAGTTTCTTTCCGTGTAGAAACCCATGTATTATTTGTGCTCCAGTTTGGTGTAGTGGTTAAGCGCACAGACTCCAATCTGGTTTGATTCCCCACTCCTCCACATGCAGCTGCTGGATGACCTTGGGCAAGCCATAGTTCTGTCACAGCTGTTCTCTCAAGGACAGTTCTGGAAAGAGCTCTCTCAGCCCCGCCTACCTCACAGGGTGCCTGTTGTGGGGAGGGGAATGGAAAGGAGTTTGTAAGCTGCTCTGAGACTCCAAGTGAAGGGTGAGACATAAATCCAATCTCCCCCTCTTCTTCCTTCTCCTTCTCCTCTTCCTCTTCTTCTTCTCAGAACAGCTGTAATTTTTAGTTCCTGTTCTTAGGATGGTTTGCTCTACTGTTGCCCATTTATGGACTTTCTCTGCATTTCCCTCCGTCATATGGAATGCCCTCTGCTGAGAAGGTGGGGAGGGGGGGCTCAGACTCTGCCAATTTTTGGAAGAAAATATAAGGCAATTATTTTTCAAAGGGCATTGGGGTGATTTTTTTCAAATGGAAACATGGCTGCTTGAAACTCTTGTGCGGCTTGGGCTTGTGATTGATTCTATTTCTGTTGCTTTAATTACATAGCTGTGGTTGTGTTTTAAATTAATTGCCTTTGGGCAGACTGTCATCATCCCCTTTGGTTTTAAAAAAGGCAAGGTAGGATAGTAACATCATACTAAATAATCACGTGATGTGCTATAGCTCATCTTACGGTTTGGATCATTCTTTTCTGGGCCAGCACAAAGGATCCAAACTGAAATTTTGGATAAAGTTGCTCCACTTGCCACTACACAAATACCGAGCATAAACCACCACTCAGACTGCCACTGCATACAAATGGCTTATCATGTGATAACAGATGCCTTGGAGGGTGATTTAAAGCTACCTTCACACTGTGGCCTTAAACTAGATTATCTCTGTGACCTCATCTGGCCATAAAACCTGTGAATGTATCAAACATTTGTCAAAGCTAATCCATAACTTGTATTGGCTCGGCTACTTGCTTTTGTTTCATCACAAAGTCCTCTGGACATACAATCTAATCTCCTTTGTCAATTTTGTTTTTGTTTTTTGCAAGGCCCTTCTTTTAAAACCTCTCCTTTAACCTCCCAAGCCAGTTTTCCCTCCCATGTATCAGATACATTCCTGGCTTTCTCCTTTTCTTCCTGCAATGCTCAGAGAAAAGCATTTGGGTAGCATTGCCCTTGTCATATAAATCCCACCATAATTCTCTCTTTCCTGTTAAGCGAAAGAAAATAAACGTGTACGGCTGTTACTGGAAGCCAAGCTGTGGGACTGCTTTAAATTCTCTTCTTATTGAGTCTGGGCTGAAAATCATTCAATTCTGCTGAGGACACAGATATGCGTTTGCACACACACGGGGGGGGGGGGGTGTTGGAGAGCAAGAGGCAGGCGTATATAAATATCTCCAGCTCTCCAGATATCCGTCAGATTTATTCCTCTGCCAAGCCTGCAGAAAATTGACTTGTTTCATGGAGGCAGGCTATTGACACATTACCGCAAGGAGGGTTAGGAGAGAAAGCAGTGAGACCAGCGCCCCCTCTATTAGACGATAATGTAATCAGCAGTGTGGGAAATGAGTGTGGGTAAAATGGCATCGCTGACATTTATATTAGAGGATATTGATGGTGGGAGCTGTGACCGCATCTATCCTACCTCCCGTTTGCTAGGATTGACACAGACGGCTCTTGTTTGGCTGGATTCTCTCTCTCTCCCTTTCTTCTTAGCTGGGTGGCTGGATGCTGTCACAGCAGATAGATAATTGAAAAATGGATCTCACCTTTCCAACAAACAGGAGTGGTTCAGGCAATTACTGCAGAGGTTACCTACTCAGTCTGAAGGCTTCGTCTCCGAGAGAGATTCAGAGGAAATTGGATTTTACATGGATGTTTTATTCTGGCAGCAGTTTTAGTATAAATAAAGGCAAGGAGACAGAGAATAGGTGTAAGGATGAGTGAGAAGCGCACAAAAGAGGCTTGACAGAGAGGCAGCATGTGTGTGTGTGTGTGTGTGTGTGTGCATGCATGCGCGTGCGCCTGGGTGAGATTAATATACCAGTTCCCAGCCCTCTGGGGAATTTCTGGTTTGTTGTGCATGGTGTGTGCACACACTCACCCCTTTCTCTCTCCCTCTCTCTCTCTTTTAATCAGAGGCTAAAAGAGGTTAACTTCCTCAAGGCCACACAACTAAACCTGCCCTTGGAAGAAAAAAATGAGAGGAAAAATTCCCAGAAGAATAAAAAAATGGGAGGGGGGAGAGATAATAAGGAAAGAAAACAGAGCCCTCATCAAAGGCACATGAACAGTGAGCATCTCCCACACACACACACACGTGCTTGCATCCAGGGCTTTTTTTGTAGAAAAAGCCCAGCAGGAACTCATTAGCATAATAGGCCACACCCAACAGCAGAAATGCATTAGCATATTAGCATCCCTGACAGCGCAGCTCCCTCCCAGGATTGGCTTCCCCAGGCGCCCCGTGTCTTGTGGAGTGCATGGGGAACCTGAGGGAAGGAGGGCAATTTCTGGATCGGCTTCAACCGGTGCCCCACAGTTTAAACTGCCTTCTGTCCCTGGATCGGCTTGGCTTCCCCAGGCACCCCGTGGTTTGCAAGGCACCTGGGGAACCCGAGGGGGGGAGGTTGTAGGCGTGGCCAACTCAGAAGCCAGCCGGAACTCCATTCCTGTGCGTTCCTGCTTGTATCCACCATCCTAAAGACTGAACTCAACAAGGGCCTGAGCTTTAATACATCCTACTGAGATAGACCATCCCACCCACAATTCCACCACCTACAGAGCAATACTTATCTTCTTGAAAGATAGCCACACAGTGGGTGGCTACCAGAATACTCTGGCGCTTAGCAATCACCTCTACTTTCCAGGAGTCTGAACTTCAGGTTCAACCCTCAGAGTCGGCTACATGCTTCTCTATTTTAGCTACTAGCTTTTGACATTTTAGGGGAGCGCTTCCCTAAATAGGGGTGCCAAATGTCTAGTCCCTTTAACAGCGGCTTAATAGCTAGAAATGGGCAGTTGAAACTTTTTATGGCATGGAGGCAAAGAACATCGCCTGATAGATGCTGCAGATCAAACAGATATTAAAGGACAACTAAAGGGACCAGGTTCAAAACTGGTAATCCTACCCCTAAATGTACTTATTCCTTTTGGAATTCCTGCTGCTGGCAAGTTCTGTCTCCTGATACCAAGGGTGCAATTGGTAAGCAATATGATAAAACTAGATAGTTGCTTTATTTTGAACTTGTTCTGTGTTACTGCTTCACCAGAAGGAATCTGGTCCCAGCACTAGTATGTAGCACTATGTTTACGATTTACCTATTTTCCCTATTTTTTTCCAAAGGGAAAATACATTTAATTGAAAGCTGCATGTCTGCTGGGGGGGGGGGGGGGGGGTTGCAGATACAAAAAGGGACCTGGTCCAGCTTCTCAGCACTTTCAAGAGGAGATGAGGGAGACAAACTGCTGGAGTCCCTGGTTGCTGCAGGGGCCCATGGAGCCAGGAAGTCATGCATCTGTCTCCCTTTAGTGTTTGGGCTGGGACTCAGTGATGGAGGGGGGAAGAGGGACTTGGGAACACAGCCTGAGATGTTGATTAGAGACGCTCTGTTCTGCCCACACTGAAATGCAGATGGAATGGCAAACTTTCATCTCCATCATATCATGCAAAAAGAAGTCACAATGCATATTCTGCACTGGGCTGAATCTTGCAATGCAGATGCCGCTCTGGATGTACATCTGCTGCCAGTCTCCCTGCGTTGCTCCTGATCCAGCAGGGGACCCAGTGCACAAAAAGCTGTTTCCATGTGCTGATTTCACTTGCTGTGTCAGGGCATTGCTGTCTAAAATGCCTTTGAGTAAACAGGTGAGGTTTTATTTTTCAAATAAGGTTATTTTCACAATTTTCATACCTACAAAAATTTGCTTACACAGTACATTTTTCCCAAACAATAGCTGATTGTTTGTTCTTCTGCCCCTTTACCAGACTATTCTTAGCTGAAGAACTCAAATCTGCTTTGTCCCTTTCCCATTATTAGTCTGTAAATTGGTGCTCATCTATACATTTCCCGATTCAATTGCATCATCTTGTTTGTTTAAGAATATAAGGCAGTTAGAGTGCAGTGGCTCTGGCACCTGGAGATGTTTCCAGAGAGTAATTCATGTGAAGTCCAAGGTCTCTTTCCTGAGCAGCAGCAGTAATGCATATGACACAGCCGTGGGTATCTTGTAATTGACATTGTATGTGTTTGCATATGCATGTGACTTAACATCATGAAACGAAAGTTTCAAATGAATTCCGGGGATGTATTTTAACAAAATAAGAGAGCCTCAAAATGTGAACTCACATGGCTTGTTGTGAATTTTAGCGTCTGCTAATTCCAGGCCCAGTCCACCTCCTGGTTTCTGTCCCTAACTCAGTTCTTGCCATAGTCTTTCCCTAGTCTTCTCATCACTCACTTTTTTCCACTCTCCTCTACCTGTCCCCTGATGTCGGTGCATATCTCTCCGGCTGATTAAATCATCTCTGACATGCACTGTGGCAGCCGCAGCCTCATGAGGAGAGACTGTCTCTAGGTGACTCTTGCCACTCTCCTGCTAGGCCACAGTGAAAAGCAAAGATAGGTACAGATAAGATCAGGGGCCGGGCTGGTCACAATTCTAGGAGAACAGCTGTGTTACTCTGCTGATGGGAGGAGTCTTGTGGCACCTTAAAGACTAACAGAGTTATTGTTGCAGGAGCTTTGGGAATATCGTATGTACAACCTTGCGCTGCCTAATTTGCTTCCTCAAACATATTCAAGACAAAAGCTGAACTTTTATAGGGTGAAAAAAGCAAACATCTGCTTTTTGCTCAGATTTTTGCACCTGCTGATGTCATCCGCCCCCCAATTGGCTGCTGCTTTTGCATCAGTTTTTCACTGTAACATACCTCATTATGCAATTCCAGCCAATCAGTTATCACTTATTGTATTATTCACTTACTGTATTTTTAATCCTTCTTTCTTTTCCAACAGGAACCCTCAAGGGGGCTAAAAAAGGAGTATAAATACAAGAAGATGAAACCTGGCCACTAGGAGGAGCCTTGCGCTCTCTCCCTCCCTCTTCTGTCAATGAGCTCGCTGCTTGGGGAAGGGGCAAATCCACCCTTGGGCCAGTGAGGCCAGCTGAAGGGGGCTGGCTACTGCAGAATGGCTGGCTACTGGCTTAGGGTTGCCAGCCTCCAGGTGGGGCCTGGAGATCACTTGCTACTACAATTGTTCTTCAGATGACAGGGATTAGTTCCCCTGGAGAACACAACTGCTCTGGAAGGTGGACCCTGCTGAGGTCCCTCCCCTCCCCAAACCCCACCCCCAAATTTCCAGGTACTTCCCCACACAGAGTTGGTAACTCTACTGCTGATGGAGTCAGGTGATGTAGAGAGCATGATTATATCACAAAGCCACAAAACCAATTGGCATTGTAGTGATCAATGAGGGCAAACAAAACTGCCCTGATTCAGGTCTGGCTGTACCAGAATGTGCACTGGAAAGTATATTTAAGCATACATCCCATTGAGAGCTATATTGCAGACTGCAAATGGAAGAGCTAGCACTGATGCACATTCTGTGGCCCTGGCAGACAGGCAAGCCTTGCAGCACCTCTTGAAGATCTCCAGTGAGGGGGCCCCTCTCACCTCTTCAGGAAGCCCATTCTACTGAGTGGGAGCTGTGACAGAAAAAGTCCAGGCTCTGGCCAATGCCAGGCAGCCCCCTGTGAGAGAACAGCCAACAGGTGTCAGCCTGAAGGCAACAGCTGGCACATGGGAACATACTGGAGGAGAAGATCCTTCATACATGTGGACCATATAGTTAGCTTTGACTAGGGATAACCTGATAAGACTCCCACATGTGTAAAGGCTGCCTGCAAAGCATTCAGTCACATGGTGTGACGGAGTCATTATGCAAAGATGTGCATCTAAAGCTTCTATGCATATTTCATGAGGTCTAGCATAGCCTCAAGATCATGCTAGACCTGCTGGAGCTCTGGTTACAGTTCAAACTAGGTTGGTGCCTACAGATCTCCTGGAATAACAACTGATCTCCAGACATCAGAGGTCAATTCCCCTGGAGAAAACGTTCACTTTGGAAGGGGAACTCTATGAATTATACCCTGCTGAGGTCCCTTCCCTACACAAACACCACCCTCTCTAAGCTCCACCCCTCAAATCTCCAAGAATTTCCCAACCCAGCGTTAAGAACCCTAGTTCAAACTGTATTCTGCCTGGAATACAACTTATCTTGCTCAAACTCAGGTAAGTGCAAAAATTTTGGCAGTATCCTCACTTGGAAGATACTTCAGAGGCCAGTGAATGCTCTCCCTCCCCTCAGTGCTTCCTTATGCATCAGATCATGGGGGTTCTAATCTGTGCTGTTAATTCTGAATTTCCTTCCAAGAGGTGGCAGACATTCCAGATCAATTAATGTGGAATGCAAGGGTGAGCTCTTGTTGACGTGGTTGTCCCTGCTGTAAGATATTTCTAAGATTCCTGCAGGTCCTTTTATCTACAACATACTTCCTCCATACATACAACCCTCATCACCCTCAGGGGTGTTCATCTGGATTTGTTCATCTGAGTGATAACTAATATAGCTGGCAATTACTGTCTTTTCCAGGGCTCATTTCGTAGCAGGAGCTCCTTTGCATATTAGGCCACACACTCCTAATGTAGCCAATCCTCCAAGAGCTTACAGAGCTCTTCTTACAGGGGCTACTGTAAGCTTTTGGAGGATTGGCTATATCAGGGGTGTATGGCCTAATATGCAGAGGAGCTCCTGCTACGAAATGAGCCCTGGACTCTTTTATTTATCTTGCAGAACTGAAAGTTATCACAGCCCCAGGAAACTGTGAATCACTGGGTAATAGTGAGCAGGAGGGCCACCCACACCAGTGCCTGTGCTTCTTAGCAAAAGGAGGAGGAGAGCAAAATAGGGTTGCCTGGGGTTCTCCTGGAATTACACGTGATCTGCAGTCTACAGAGAACAGCTGGCCTAGAGGAAATGGCTGCTTCAGATGATGGACTGTACGGCATTTCCTCCCCAAACCTCACTCTTCCCAGGCTCTGCACCACCACCACCACCCCATCTCCAGGAGTTTCTCAACATGGAGTTGGCCACCCTAGAGAGCAAGGTCATTTCCCAGTGGCGCACCTGGCCCAGCTCCCAAGGGCTCCTCCATCAGCTGCTGATCATTCTGTAAGAAAAAGAGGAAGACGTAGTAAGGCCACTGCACCAGTTTGCATTGAATATCCCTTTGTTAGCCATCTTGGAAAAGAAATGCAGGAAGCAAATAAAATTTTATATATATACATACATATACATATATATGTAAGACAGAGATGTTGTGCCAGGCCTATGACTGAGGACAGTAATGGCTGGTTCCCATCGACCCTGACCTCTTTTTCTCTCCTCTTAATGCAACTTGTTTTAGTTATTGTAATTAATTACGTATCTATTACTGTTTTAACTGCTTCTAATTTTCATTATAAATGTGTTTATTGATGTGCTGTTCACTGCCCTGAGCCTTGTGCACAGGGGAGGGTGGTCTATAAATCCAAACAATAGATAGGTAGATGATAGGTAGGTAGACAGACAGACAGACAGACCCCCTTTTCCAGTAGATAGATCTTGTGCTGCAGACCTAAACTCTGATTCACGTCAAAGGCTGCCTGCACTATGGGAGAGGGTGCATGAGCCACAAGTCTGCTTCTGCACCTTGTTACATGTATAATCTGCACACTTAATTCATATGTGAACTGGAAGATAAATTCTGGAGTTGGGAATCTTTAACTCACTTTCTGCCTTTCTCTTTTCCCTTGCCTTATTCAGTTGAACTGCAAGAGCTTTACCGGACACAGCTGGCCTGAACAATAAGCTTTTGTCTATTGCTGGATGAAACGAAGGTCCTGCTTTGTGCTACTTGTGCTACACCTCAAACAGTATAAAAAGCCATTGAGGTATTCTGAGTCTGAGTTCATCACCTCACCACAAGGTGGAGCCATAATGGCACAGGGATCCTGCTGTGGGGCACTATGCAGACTCATTGGGAAGTCTTAGTATGTCACTGCTGCCACCTACTGGAAGGAATCAGGCCTGTGCAGTCTTAGGTATGAAAAGAAGCTTGGCTGAAAGACCTTAATAATTCAGACCACAAAGTAGTTTCCTCCACAGTAAATAAGTAGAGGTATGATCACTGATCACACAAATTGATGTCTTTTGTACTGGGCTATGAGGGCAATTTTGCATTTCCTGCTATCATACTGTTTTCTCCAACCTTATCCTTTAGTTCTGTATTTAATGTAGATTCTTTGCCACCAAATTTATCTGAGTGCCAAATAGCAATCGCCCCACTGGCCCCTCTCTTGCCTCATTTCCCCCCATTCCTGTGGTCACTCCTTCCCCATGCATGCCAGGAAACTCACTGCATACTTTGCTTGAATAATAAATATAAGAAGAAGATGACGACTCCTTTGTCTGTCTCTGCGCTTTACAGTGGAAGCATCCAAGACATTTTAATGGAATTTTGACAATGTCAAATATGCACATGGGGGGGAAGACACATGCTTAATATGCTATTGTTTTCCAAGATGTGAATTGCATGTGTGTAAATGCAAAATGCAGGAAGTACCAGCCAGATCAGGGCTAAACCAGATGAGACACTGAGAATTCTGTGCATGGCGCTATAAGCATTTTTTAAAAAATAGCCAGTGTGCTTAGGCCACAACTATAGTGCAGGGGGGCTAGTCTCCCCCCCCCCCCCCCCAGTGGCTATTTCCTGACCAGAAATGGTGCTCCTGGAACCAAAATATAGGTCCTGAATCCAACTCTTATCCAGCACCTGAAGGCCTGTGCTTAGTTGGGCCCCAGTCCTGCACTGCCTAAGCTAAGGAAGTTGTTAATAATTGTTTTACAATTTTTAAAAAAAATACCAAAGCATATGAACAGCAAACATGGGACATATGAAGACTTATTCCCCATGCTGCGAAGATCTCATTGCTTATGGTAGCATCAGACAGAAATGGAGAGTTCCCACAGTACTTTGATCAAATGCAAGATTTATTTATCAGCTTCATTTATAGCCTGCCTTTCTCCCCAGGGGGGACCCAAAGCAGCTTACTTCATTCTCCTCTTCTCTATTTTATCCTCACAACAATCCTGTGAGGTAGGTTAGACTCAGAGTACGTGACTGGCCCAAAGTCACCCAGCAAGGTTCCATGGCAGAGTGGGGATTCAAACCTGGGCTTTTCAGATCCTAGTCTGGCACTCTAACCGTTACATTTGTGCTGGGTGGGTGGATTTGAGAGGGGTTCCAAAGAAAATGAAGCAGCTGATTCACATGATTTTGACACCTGCCATAGCTCTGTCAGAAATCTGATAAAGTTTATGCATGCACTCATTCTCTCCAGTCTTTGTACTGACGGCTTAAAAGAGCTCAGTGGAAAAAATGGAAGTTTACATGTTGAGCAGCTGTGAGATCAATTGACACTATGGGTCAGAGGCCAGGAATTCTGGAAGGACTGGAACTGGAGGAGCCTGAAACTATGCAATCTATAGCATAGCTTCAATCTATAGTGACTTGAGACTGAACATGCAGAACAAGGGCACTCTTTGACATATAACGGCAGTGTTTTCTCAAGAAATTAGGCATAAGTGGAAGGAAAGAGCACAGTTTCTAAAGATGCCTTGCTCCAAAGCTTTGCATCAGGGATATCTCTAGCCCGAGTTCTAGTCACATCTGTGTTTAAAGACACAGCCTGGGTTTGAGGCCAGCCCTGCTTTCTTTAGGGATGGTTCACACTGTTCACAGCCACATGGAGAAAGATTATGTTAACTAGGCTGAGAACAGCAAGGGAGATGGCAGACAGTTGGGGGACAGCACTTTTCCCACAATGGTGGCTGCTTAGCAAGTGTTGCCAACTTATCTTGTGCTCCAATCAATTCAAGTTAACTATTTGCCTAGAGATCATATGTACATAAGAACAAGGAGTGTGCATAACGGAACTCCTGGGCCAAAAATATGCACCCAAAAATTGCTGTTTTGGGTTGTTACTTTGGGTTCCAGGAACAACATTAGGAAGCCAGAATTCTTAGTGAAACAAAACTACCCTCCCTGAAAATCCATGTTGTTTTGAGTTTAGGTGCTTACCAATCCAGCAGGAGCATGCATGTGCACTCTCCATGTTATTCTTTGATTCTGCTTGTTTTCCTTCCAACAGCATCCTTCCTTTCAGTCTGAACCTGGTAAGGGTCCCAGCCAATAATTTTTGCAAGCAAGTTGCAGAGAAGGAATGCAGTGTCCACAGACAGAAATTAGTTACCTTTGAGAGGCCCGGTAAAATGGAGCCACTTGCTGCATGTGGCCAAGATGAGAGAGGGTCTGGAGAGGAGAGGGATGACAGCGTACCATGCAACTTTGCAGGCATTATGTTCCATAACTGCTGCACAGGAGACCCTTGAATTGGCTGTGCATTGAAAAAGTGGTGTTCCTAGTGTGCATGTGCAGAAAATGGTCTTGAAAATCCAGAACACAAAAACACTGGTTTGGATTAAAAATCTGTGCCATAATGCCCTATATGAAATTAAGCAATCATGAGAAAAAAACCCTGCCGCTGCCTTGGATCCAAAACTGTAACAAATTTTTTCTCTGCACACACCCCTAATAAATTGGCAGAGTTCAGAAAATAATCCAATCCACACTTCAGAGTTTGCTTTCGCTGAATTCACTGCAATGGGATATTGCAAAGAGGACAGGAACTGACTATAGGCCACTAATACAACAAAGAAGCCTTCAGGGTGCAAACACTAATGCATACTAACACACAGCAGAGAAAGAGAAAAAACAAAAGATCAGTTGAAATGCAAGAGGAAACATTCAATAAACCCTAAACACTAGAGAATGCTCCACAGCTCCCTCTAGGGTGCAAGTGGACTAACTACTCCTTCAGCAGTAACTAGACTCTTAGCAGGCTGTCGCTTCTGCTACAATAAGAACATGCTGGATCTGACCAAAGATTCATCTAGTCCAGCACCCTGTTTCCAACAGAGGTCACCATCAGCTCAGATACTTCCAAAGTGTCCTGCTGACCAATCTAAAACCATAGATAGTGATTGGTGAAATAGACCAGGAAGAAACTTCAGACCCGTTTACACTGCCAATTTCCTCCCTTTTTGTTCTTTCTATGATACACATCATTTTTATTTAAGGAATAAGATATCACTCTGGGAACTGGGTTCCAATCCAACACCAGTCATCCCTTTTTTGTCTCTCTACCTCAGTCTCCCATCTGTTTAGTGGGGGGGGGGGTCTACCATACAGAACTACTGTTAATATTAATGAGATCAGGTTTGCAAAGCGTTTTGCATCTAATATTCCATCCTTAGGATATTTACAAAGAAGTCAATACATCCACTTTGGACAGCCACTGGACTGTGCTATAGACATGAGCAATAATATGCATAATGTACCTAACCTCTTATCAGATTGAACTTTTATTTTCCCACAGTGACTACCTCTGTTTTTAGGAAGGTAATTGGGCTGTGTGGGCATATTTCACTAGCTTGGTATTTTCCTATATCAACCTATGATTTAGGGTTCCTAAAAAATTAGGAACAAATATAAAATTGTACATTTCTTCCTTTCTGAAATACCACAACAGCAGACTGTGGCAAATGCATTGTAACAGTTTGTGCAACTCCACAAGGAACAAACAAATAAAATTTGAGTCAGGTGGAAAGCAGGCTTGGCTGGCTACACACATCGCTATGGGAAATGGACAGTGGAGAGGGTGAACTTAGTGGAAAGAGGACATAGTGGTTTCTGCTCAAACATGACAACTAGAATGCCTGAGAGAAAAGTTTATGTAGACCGCGGCCACACGAGCGAGATAATCCGGGGGGGAAGCGAGGCTATTTTGCCCTGGAGCAATTCAACCCACAGTTGTGCGATCACACAGATTGGTGAAGCTGCCGGTGCAACTAGCTGCTGTGTGATCAGACGCAACCACGGGCGAGTTGGGGGGTTTTTTTTGTCATTGGTTTCCAATTTGCTTAAATAGGGGATTGATGAATCGCTTCTCCACCCAGGGCTTCCAATGGCAGTATGTGATGGTGCACATACTGGGGGGGGGGGGGGACAATGGCATGGTGTCGGGATAGCCTGGACTATCCCTGATGCCACAAGTTTGCGCTGGAGTGATCACACAGGGAAAGTCCGGCTGTGGCCTGGAGCAAACTGTTTGCTACTGCATTTTCCCTAGTAGTTTTTTACTCTGCTTCTCCGGCGGATCAAAACGGCTTCCGACGGCTTGCCAACTGTTGCAGGACACCTCCCAGATGTGCTGGTGTGATTGTGCTGCTTTGGTTCACCAGTGAGTTGTCCCTCTCGCATGGCTAATGGGTGCATATGATCGCGCCTATGAGCTTCTGCCCTAGAGACCTATGTCTTTAAGAAGAAGCAAGGACATCTGGTCTTCTACAAAGACATACAATTAGAATCCACTGCACAGCACTGATTTTCATAATTTTTTTTCATTGTCGGCACTTGTGGTCAACTATACAGCAAAAGCAATTGTGATTCCGCACTGCCTTCTTATAAGCAAGAAAACAAGCCCTGTGACTTCAGATGACAGGACTGCCACAGGAGGTGGTGGTGGCTACAAGCATGGACGGCTTCAAGAGGGAATTAGATAAGCATATGGAGCAGAAGTCCATCAGTGGCTATTAGCCACAAGGTCTAGATAGGAACTATGGGGCAAGTGATGCTCTGTATTCTCAGTGCTTGACGGGGGTAACAGTGGGAGGGCCTGATCCAACATAGGCTTCTCTTATGTTCTCATGTTCAGAGCAAATCCTGAGTCCATCACTTGGAAAGCAGGAGGCTAATTTTGCAAGAAGCCGTCATGCTGCCTGTGCAAACCTTGGGGACTGCAGGAATCTGGCTCCTCCCAAGCAAACAGACTTTACACAGGCAACACAAAAGACTTCCTGGGTGTCGAAGGGACCCTAGAAAAGAGGGAACGGGCAAATTAGGGTTCATGCAAATACATACATGCCCATTAGGGCTGCTGCACTCTCTGCAACTTCAGCCCCGATTCCTACCCTCTCACTCACTCCTGGTCTTTGTATTACATTTGAGATTTGACAGCCAGAGAACCAAAAACTGACTCTGTCGCTTGTTGTCTCCCTTATTCCATTCTTCAGATGGACTGTCCTCTTCTTTGTTTTCAAAGCACCACTTACTCAATTAAATGTGTGTGTCCCCCCTTTTAAAGAAGATTAAAAGAATGTTAAAGAACTATCTTGAGCTGGAAGAGAGTTAGCAATGTCATTGGTTTTCAGCCCATCAGGGCTATGTATAGCTAGGCTTCTGCTGTAAACCCTGCTATCCCATTAGCCTATCGAGGAGACAAAGTGTACTTCTAAAATGAAACAGAGTGAGGCACTTCTATGGCAAGCTCCCTGCTCAGATTAGATACATCTGTTATGTACCCTTACACCTCCACTGAAAACTAAGGCCCTTTCTGTACTCTCCTTTTAATCTATGTTCACTGTGATGTCCTCCAAGCAATTCTGCACTAAAATCGAATTCAACCTTCCTTTTATTCTGGGTTTTCCCCCATTCTGCATTACATTACCTCCCTTCAGTGGTCTGCCCAGTTTCAGCCTGCTGTTGCACTGGGTTATTTGGATGCTGTTTTTCCATGGACTTAAATTGCCTCAGCTTGAACACTGAGAAAATCTGGAGTGGCAGGCCAATGCAGAAAGGACCTAAGACTACAAGTCCAGGTTTAGAAAAGGTGATGGGCCTTCCAAAGCATTGTGGTAGCCAGGCTATAGAATCAGCTTTAGAACCAATGAAACAAACTGATCCACAAAACAGAAGAAGATAATCAGGAGGCCTTTCCCAATAATGTTTAGAGGTTTCTCATTCTGTCTAGTGTTAGCTAAACTGAGACTTTAAATGTCTCTGTTAATAGAGTGCTCTTTTCTGTGACTACTGACATGGTACAGCCATGAGATTTATTTGCAGTCTTGCTCCATTCTTTTAAGGCAATATCTAAATACTGGAAACTTGTGTTAATAGTCTTTTGCCAGAATGACATATCTCTAATTTCTTCAGTATTTCTGCATTTTGCTTTAATCCCATTATACAGATCCCATTGCCATATTCCTGAGAGCTGAGATATGCTGGTGAGGGTCTGCTTCAAGCTCCTTCTCACAGAACAGGTAAATTGGTCCTTTCGTATAGCAAGGCCTTTTTAGTGGTGGCCTCTGCATTGTGGAATGTGTTCCCCCATAAGATTAAATTACTGAATATTTTGTAAAAAATATGTTTAAAGAATTAATGCTGCATTGGGTCCAGAGTGTGTAGCCTTTTACCATTTGAACTGCTGCTGTAGTAATTTACTGCTTTATTGTGAGATTTTTGAGATGTTGTGTTGGTCATTTTTAAACAAATTGTATTGCTTTACTTTTTTATTAAGTTCACTACTTTGGAATGTTAAAAAGTGGCCTATGGCTTCTATAAATAAAGTTCTTGCATGGCTGTTTAGTTTTTTTTTAAGTTAGACCCTCTTCCAATGTACACAGTTCTTTAATGGTAGGGCCCAAGACCCAGAACTGCAGGAGAGGCCTAGCTTATTAAAGGCCACAATTTTTTTGGTTATGCTCCAGAACAGCATTTCCATCAGTTTCAAAACCTGTTATAAACTTCTGTTGGGAACCAAGGCTGCAGTCCTAAGCACACTGACTAGAGGATAAGTCCTATTGAGGTCAGTGGGAATTGCTTTTGAGTATACATTTTTAGAACTGCATCACAACTATCTTTCAGCCTTTCCTGCAGAGTTACTGCCTGCCATGCTCCATAGGTTTGCTGGCTCCTAGGTGGGAACTGGATTTCTTCCAAAATTACAACTGATATCCAGACTACAGAGACCAGCTCTCTGAGGGAAAGTGGCAACTTAAGAAGGCAAACTCCATGGTTATCAAAGATTCTAGATGCAATCCTTCCCCAAATTCTCCTCTCCAGAGGCACCACCCCCAAATCTCCCGGAATTTCTCAGCTCAGAATTGGCAACCCTATGAATTCTCATACTGAACTTCTAACTTTGAATTTTCTTCTTTCCTGTGACAATGCAGCCACTGGCACTAGGGTTACCTGGATATAGGGTTACCAACCTCCAGGTGGGGCCTGCAGATCTCTCAGAATTACAACTGATCTTCATAATATCAGATTTCCCAAAGAAAATGGCACCTTCCAAGTATGGACTCCAATGCATTACATACTTGTTGAGTTTCCTCCAGTCCCCAAACGCCATCCTTCCTAGGATCCACCCCCAAGTCTCCAAGATTCCCCAAGGTGGAGTTGGAAACCCTACCCAGATGGGATGTTGAGGATCCCTACTACCTGGGACTGTTGTACTGCTTCTCTTTCCAAGGTCAGACAGTTTTATGTCATAGCTGTAATTCTATTGGAATCATGTGGAGCCATGTGACTGGTGCCTGCCACGCAGTTGGGGGTGCCAGCTGCCCTAGCCGCCAAGAGTGCTGCCTGCCACTCAATCTCTCCACCCAGTCCAGATTCTATTTCTGAGCGCGCCTGGTTGGCGGTCCAGTTCCTTCCGTATAGGGAAGTAAGTCTGTTCTTAGGCATCGGCATGCAGCTGGGGCTCCGGGAAAGCAATCATGCCGGACATTGATCGCTCCAGGATGCGGCAGTTTTGCTAAGACGCTAATAAAGGCTTGGCAATGGCATTTCCTGCAGGACTTTTCCTCCTATAGGTAAATGTGAGCAGCTGCTGTCTTCACAGTTAGAGCATTGGCAGAGAGGGCCAGAGCAGGGATGGTTCCAAAGGAAAGAGCAATCATAGGAAAAACAGCAAAACCCATGTCCAAAGGCAGAAAAGAACAGGTAAGAGGGCATACTTTGCAGCCCATTTATTTTTTACAAGCTGCCTGTACTAGCAAAATTGCTTGGGATCTGAGAGTGACATCTGTCAGGGTGCAAGATGTCCAGATAAAATCGGATTGATCCTTCCCAAAGCTGGAAGGGGGCAGGGTAGGAATTGCGGAAGGTATTCCATGCAAAGATCAAAGCATCCATCTGAAGTAGAGAAGGGAAACCTTGGAGAATCCCAGGTGCAGAGGTCCAGGTGCAGGGGTCCCAGGTCAGTGTCAATCACTCACCCACTGGGATGATGACTGTGTGAGGCATGCTGTGCATGATGTTCAAGTGGCCAGAGCTTTCAAAACCTTGGTCTTGGCCCAACTGGCCCCTGACTTGAGAAGCATGACCAAAGGGATTAGACTGCCTGTAAGGTGAAACTCAGCTCAATCAATTGACAGGGAGGAGGGGGGAGTTCTCTGCTCTTGGACACAAAGGTGGCTTTTCCTCCTTTTCCTTGGCCTTCTGGTCAACTCTTCGGCCTTTTTTACTGGCACTGCATATAGGCCTAGTTCCTGTGACTGCCCATTTAAAAATCACATTCCCCATTTTCCCCATCTGGCCATATGTTCTTCCACTGGATGCTTCCGTCTCTGTCCTTTGTTTTCTAGAAGCTATTCCCAGAATTTGGGCCGTCCATGAGAGGCATGCAAAAATAAAGTCACAGGCTGACCCCATTAGCTCATTTTCTTGAATCATCCTTCATATCTGTCATGATCCCCTGGTGCTGAGGTGTAGAGAAAATGGCTTTCCCCCCAGCCGCCTGTATCCTTTCCCCTCTGAGCATAACGCTTATGCCTTGTGTCTGTGTGGCCAGCTCATAGTATTTTGTTGCTACTGTTGGACTGTGGCATGCAGGAGTATAGTGCAAGGAATAGAGTGTGCTTGGGGGCTAGGATTTTGGGTATGTGTGTGTGTGTTTAAATTATGGCAGAAAGTCCTTAGCAGAATCCCATACCTCTCCTTAGGTGAGTATTAACGTGCTGCTTCCTGCCACAGCTGATGAGCCACGTTGCTTCTAGTGGAAGAGAGCAATACCTTTCTGCCCAAGGAACTATTAGCAGGGAAGGCTCCTCTTTTGCAATCTGTCATAGGAGTGCCACAACACCTTCCTTCCTACTACCATTCCTCTCTTTCCCCATGCACAGCATCTCTCTCTCTCTCTTTCTCTGCACTGCAAGGATGCATTGGCAGGTAATTCCAAACAGCCCCAGCGGGAAGGAAGTAATCAGCAATTTTCTGGTTCTTGTAGCCACCGCTGGCTCCAGCAGGCTTATCAAAGTAACACACTGCTATGTCGGTAAGCGCTCTAATAGCCGTTTCCTCCCTGGGGCACAACAATGATCACATCCAGTGGCGTTCCCTTTATTTATGGGTGCCATGCACACACCCAAAATCTGTTTGTGGAGGGCTGCATGCTCCCAACCCTCCGCCAGTGTCTCAGCATTCAGCAATGCAAACTACATTCAGAGGCGGCAGGGCTAAGTGTGCCTGTAAGAGAGTAAAGAGGGGCTCTGTGGGAGTCCAATTAACAACATGGGAGCTTCCCAGACTAAACACCTGGATTCTATTCCTGGCTCTGCCACCCGTCTGCTGGGGGACCTTGTTCACCTCTGCTTCTCCCTACATTTGTTGTCCGTGCTGATTTAAAAGGGACAATTGTGTCATTTTAGTTGCATTATTACAATTATTTGAAGCTGTATTCAATATGTGCTTCTACATACAATCTGCCCCTCTAATACATATTTATAATTTTAAAAATTAGCACATGATAGAAAAATTAAATACCAGGGTATAACCACAAACCTCTAACCCTATCCCGTAGAGTAACCCAGTCCCAAAACACAGCAGTTTCCACTGTCCTGAATGGTCAAAAACTCAAGATTTCAACTGACCTGGTAGAGAATCCTGATCCTGAAGAATTCCCTGCCTCTGACTCCTCTTCAGGTCCAGTTTTAATGCGGCCAGTCAAAGAACTCCAACTGATTTTAATTCCCAAGTTAGGAATTTAGGAAGAGATATGTAACCCAGAGTCAAATGGGGGGTGGGGGAGAGAGAGAGTGTCCCCAATGAGTATTTTTTAACAAAATGTAGCTGTAGGAGCTACAATTGAAAGGAGGAAAGAACCACGGAGAGGGTCTGTTTTATGCTTTCCCCTTAAACCCTTTTCCTGTGAAGAAGTGATTCTTCCACATATGGCCCCGCTAAGATTTCATTGACTGTTGCCCTCATTTACTGTTTGGTTTTGAAAACAATATTGGGTAACTATGGGGGGGGGGGGCACGGCAGAGAAACAGGAATAACCTGAAGGGCAACTAAGTGTGTTTCTCAAAAGCAGGTTCAGAAGATTTAGAACAGCATTTGTTTGAAGGAGGAGTACTTGGTATTAATGGTGTAAATGAAATAACGAACATCTGGAAGTTATTGTATTTCAGATTTAAATTTGTCCACAAAGTCCACAAAAATTCCCAAGAAGTGTCATGAAGCTCCTAGTATTTTGAAGGGGGGAAACCTACTGCTCTGTAAGTGAGGTTTACCAAATAAATGGCATGGCCCACCCTTCTCTCTGCCTCTTACTCTCCGAGAGGCTGATTAACCACTGGCTCAGCAAGGGAATAGATTCTCTATCACTTGCACCCTGCAAACCAAGGCTAAAAGAGGTGATTTAGTTTAATGGGCTTGACCTAGAATGTGTGTGTCCTCAAACAGTCTGTTGCAATATCTCTGGGCATAAGCTGCCCCATTTATCTCCATAATAGGGTTAATACAGATGCTCAGAGATTATGATTTGGAGGCTGACGTTGCTAACAATTTTATTCCTCATGCAAGAGTGGGGGTAAAAGAATGACACAGCATGCCATAAGCAAAGCCCATCTCTTGCAATGCAGATGTGAAGGGCATTGAGAAGTGCAGTTTCTATACACGTCACCTCTCTGTTATCACACTTTGCATCCCCGCCCAACTCCCAAACTGCATAGCCCGTAAAGTCAAGGCTGCACCCACATATTATTGGACCCTGTGTTATTCTGGCACCATAGTAAGCATTAACCACCAGGATTGCACAGGAAAATTCAGTTGGGACTGACTGCTACAGTGCAATGATAACACAATATCCAACAGTGTCACATCATACAAATTAAGTATACTGGCATTCATTAGTTTTATTTTTATAATATTTATGGTGCTTCTATGACTGGGCTTTTCAAGGAATGTGGACTTGTAGGGGAGGCATGAAAATGGCTGATTCAGAAAGATCTGAGATGTTTCCAAATCTTTTTTTTTTTTGTAAATGTGAGAGGTAAAATCAAATTTTAATAATGAAAAGTGAAATACTCAGGGCATCAGACTGGCAGATGGCACATACCTTGTTCCCCATGGCATAACTAAACCCATGCAGAATACAAAAAAAAAACCTGACAAAGGACTGCTAAGTACACTTAGCATAGTACGCCTTTTATCTATATCCTCCTCCTCATCCTGTAGAAAGCTCAGCTCAGTTGCCACAGCTGTGCAGTTCTCTCCCATCCAGGCACTGATGCAGCTTAGGAGCCCGCTGGCCAACCACTAGGCAATTCTGTACTGAGAATATTATTGACTGATTGATCTGAAATCTCCGTTGAAATGCTTGAGGTGGCTACAACATTTAAAAGCAACCGATCGCATAATAAAAGCAGCAGAATAAAGTCAATGCCAAAGCAGCAGTAAAAGAGCAGTAAAAACCAACGTGGCAGTAACTCAACCCTATAACCCAATGAATTAAAAAGTGTTCACCTGGTGCCTAAAACTTAAAAGGCTCGGTGCCAGGTAAACCCTCGAGGGGAGGGCGTTCCACAGTGTTGTATAATGGCTAGCATGCCAGGCTAGGACTTGGGAGACCTGAGTTCAAATGCTGCCTCAGCCAAGAAGCTCGCTGGGTGGCCTTTTGCCGGTCGTTGTTCTCAGCCCATCTTGCCTCACAGAGTTGTGCCATCAAGTCATAGCTGATCGACCCCGTAGGGTTTTCCAGGCCGTGGGCTTCCTCTCCACAGCAACCCTGGACTTCTTGGGTGGTCTCCCATCCAAATACTGACCAGGGCCGACCCTGCTAAGTTTCCAAGATCTGATAAGATCAGGCTAGCCTGGGCCATCCAGGTCAGGCCCATTACAGAGTGACAATAAGAGTACAGGGGAGGAGGAAAGATCCATGATGGCTCAGTAGAAATTGTCCGGGGAGGGGCAAACTATCAATGTGTGTCTACGCTCAGCATGAGTGACTTTAAAAACTTCAGTATTTCTGCAAACTGTAAATGGTCACAGGAAGACACAAGTCAGTGGTGCAGATCTTAAAATACAATAACAAAGAGTAGAACTAATGCTAAAGGGAAAGGGAACAAGGGAAACTCTCGAGCAGTAGTTAAATAGCAGCCTTCTCACACACACTGGCAACAGATCAAGCCAGGGACAGAGTAGTGAACTACTTCTAACAAAGTAACAGAACCTAAAAACTGATGGGTTTTTCCACAGCCAAAGGAATTGCAAAGAACTCCAGATAATTTCTGGTCTGTGTGGATGTCCAAGACTGAAGGCAGCAATTGACTGAGACCTTTGAAGGGACACAGAATAGGGGCCAGGCGTCATCTTGGGCCAACCACAGTACCAGTCTCAGATCTCCTGTCCAAATCACTGTCAGTAGTCCTGCCTGCAGTGGAGAGTGGAACCAACAGGGAGCCTCAGTGAATAAAAGCTGGTGAGCTGTCGTGGTTAAGAGTATTGGACTAGGGTCTGGGAGACTCAGGTTTGAATCCCCACTCAGCCGTGAAGCTTACTGGATTATCGTCAGCCACCTACTCTCAGCTGGAACTACCTCATAAATTTGCCAAGAGGATTAAATGTAAGGAAAAAATGAAAGCTGTACATCAGTCTTGAGTTCCTTGGAAGAACTCCTAGCTCAGTTGGTTTGTGAGACTCCTCCTTCAGTCATGCCCACCCCCACCCCCACCCCTCTGCATTTCATAAGATGGCGGAAGACTTCAGGCTTTAATTAATCCTGAGTGGCCATTGCAGCTGAGAGCAAATTCAGCATTTATTTTGAAAAATACCTTTCTTTAAAGGAAAAAAAAACTGAGCCTGCAATCTGAAGAGGAAATGCATCTGCACAGGAAACGTGTTATGGTGAGTGTTAGGAAAACTGGAGGCCAAAGTGAAGAAGAAGACGATCAACTTGAAGGCTGATGGAGTCTTGTTCTCAGTGCCTCACCACAGCCTCCGGTTTAGAGTGGAGGAGAGGTGGCCGGGGGGGGGGTCATTGTGCTTCATTACGTCCCCTTCTGCCACTGGTCTGCTCCAAATCTATTTTCCCCATTAGTGTCGCTTTTTCATTTTGAGAAATGATGTTGTTGCTTGGTTGTACGCATTTGTATGCAATAAATAGTCAGCCTCTAAAAATCACTCTGCTCAGCATCATTTTCTGGTGATGACAATGGGTGAAACACCCATCATGGCATGGTATAGGAATTCTGTGAATCAGCCCCCAGTTCTTTAACCTTCCATTCATTCATTCAGAGGTGCATCAGAAAATTTCATCCCAACCTTACTAATCCCAACCCAGGTCTTATGTTGGAATATTCCTGATGGTTTGAAATGAGATTTCATGATCACGTTTGTATCTTGCTGTTTGTCCAAGGGCATAAAAGTTAGTCCGTGTTATCCTCATAACAACCCTGACAATCAGGTTAGGCTGAAACGTAATGAGTTCACCAGTGAGTTCACAACTGAACAGGAATTCGATTTCCCCAGCACATTCTCTTTTCGCTACCCACTGTTTTCTTCTGTAAGTTAAAGTCTATACTGGAAGACAACACTGAATGTGGGTCCCCCCCTTTGGACAGCACTGGATCTGACCCAGCCGGGGGGGGGGGGGGGGGAAGCTGACCATCTTGTACAGAGGGACAGTGTCGATGAGGTCAGTGAAGTTAATCCAACTTACACCAATGCTGCATTTGCTCCTTGGGGCCTGAACACAGTCTCTTCTTTTTGCAACTAGGCTTTGGCTCTCTCTCATTAACATCTCCCTTTCTTCAAGAAACAGATGAGACACAAGGGAAGAGGATCTGGGGAGTGCCTGGATGATGGGAGTACTTCGATCAAAGTCGGAGTTTGATGCATCCTTAGTTATTTCCAATGCTTTTTTCGTTTCACCCCCTCTTCAGTGTACCAGCTAATAGAGTTGTTATCCCTGTTAGTTTAAGGGCCGTTCGAATTCTATTAGAATATTAAATTATCCCGCTTTGTGCTGCCGGCAATAACTGCTACACAAGGTCGTATGTTAGCCTGACAGATAAGCTGTCATTCTCCGTCTAAGTTAGCTACATTTAAGAGCCTACATCTTTGTTTTATCTGAGGAAAGAGAGGGACGTGGGATTGGAGAGGACCAGAGGGAGCCCGAGCTGTCTTTCTCCCCCTTCCAATAGCTGGCACAAATCAAGGCTGTTCTGACAGTCTCATCCAACCTTTCTTCTGCTGCAGGTTGGTAAATGTGTCTTCCTTGTGTTTGATCATCAAATGGCTCCCTTTATTGCATTTGTCACAGCCAAGATTAAAGTCCCCCACAGTTTTCCAGCCTGCAAACCAGGATGCTGCTGGGTCCTGAGAAGCTGGTGGCTCTTGCTGGGAATTGCAGTGCTCCTGGTTGGTGCTGCACACCACGGAAAGGCGCAAGCCCAGTGTACAGATGAGCTATACCATTGTATGAGTGTTGCACTGCAGCAAGGAAATCTGGCTCTCTCTGTACCTTCCAAGGAGTGGTCAGGAAGGATTCAGGAAGGGTATATGCATCACACATGACTCCTTCAGCTGCATGGCTCTCCTTGGAACATCACGGACACTACAGGCCCTCTCGAGTATGGTTGCCAACCTACAGGTGTGGGCTGAAGTTTCCCTAGAATTACATCTATCTCCAGACTTCAGTGATCAGTTTCCTTTGAGAAAATGGCAAGTTCCGAGGGTGGACTCCATGGCATCACACTCCTTTTAGCTCCCCCTTCCCCAATTCTGCCCTACCCAGGGTCTGCCCCTAAATCTCCAGACATTTCCCAACACAGAGTTGGCAACCCTACCTGTCCATCACAGGGCTACCTAACCTGGTATCAGTCACACATGGACAACTACTCACTTCCTCCTTACATTCATTTCAAGTTTTGAAAAAGATTTTAAGTATTCATTTTTTTAAAACCTGCCCTCATTCGCAGGACAGTCACAAGAGACACCTGTAAATTGGATAAAAGCAGTAGGGTTTGACCACAGTCCTACAGATGGGAGCCCACATAAATGTTGTTTCCTGCCATTCACAGATTCATGAAACTGGAAGATATTGGAAGGTCATTCAGGTAAGGTTCTTGCATACTAAGGGGATCTGTGTATGCATGTTCTAGCCCGAGTATGGGCAGATTGTACATAAGGATAAGATATCAGGAACATTCTTGTATTGATCACTAGCTGGACAACAATCCTGATTCAAAGAATAAAAGAGAAGACCTCCAGACTTTTCTTTTCAGGTTGTCATCAACTACTAGGGGTGTCAGCCTCCAGGTGGGACCCAGGGATCCCCTGGAATTACAGCCCATCTCCAGACTACAAAAATCAGTTTCCCTGGAGAAAACTGATGTTTTGGAAAGTGGACTCTGGCATTGCACCCCACTGAGGTCCCTGTCCTCCCCAGGCTCCATCCCCAAATCTCCAGGAATTTTCCAACCTGGAGCTGGCAACCCTACTTTCACCACCACCCCATCGGTGGCTAGGGGGGACCTGGAAACCCTATCAACTTCCTATTTGTTATGGAAGTCCTTATGCGGTTTCGATAACCTGTGCCAGAAGTGAGACCCAAGTGACAACCTCATGGCACTTTCTTTGAAATAGTCCCTTAGAAACACTGTTACCGTGCTGCCTCTGTCACAGGCATCCAAAATGCCATGCCGTCTCCTGTAATCTGGCTTTCCCTGGGCCAGTTTCAACTTACTAGCAGTGGTCTGGGGGGCACTTCAGTGTAGCTTCCTCCCACACCCTTCCAAGAGCATGAAGAAATCATTCACTACCCTTCCTAGTTCACGGGGAAAGTACCCTTACTAATTTTTATCTCCTAAGTCAGTCGGTCAGTCCCATGCATTCATTAATATGCAAAAGCTCCAGCAGCCTCTAAAAGTCTTTTTGGGGAATGAATCATTTGTGTACGCCTCCGGAACAGGGGACATGTTGCTTTCCACCTCCAATGGTCCTAGAGAGTTGTTGCTGTAAAGTGTTCTTTACACAGAGACCCACAGTTTGCCCTGTCTGTCTCACTAATTTGTTTGCAAACACCCCCCCCCCCCAGGCTGAGGCTTGAGACAGCAGCTCTAGGCCTTCTCTTCCAACACCATCCATCTTTATTGTTATTGGTTTGTCCTGATTTAATCAGTGTAGAGGCAACAGAGCTGGACAAGCCTTAGAGTAATTGGAAGCAGTCAAGAAGGGATGTTGTTGGCATTGTCCCCAAACATGCATACATATTGATTGATTGATTTTATTTAACTTGTATGCTGTCCTCCCCTGCAAGTGGGCTCAGGGCGGGTCACAACAGAAGCCACACCATTTGCAATGCTGCCCGTGTTGTGCTGACGAGGATACATGGACGGATATGAGGTGAGCAAGCAGTTTGCTTCTTGGTGATATATACAAAATTGGTCTGAAAAAGGCCAAAGAAGCCTTCCCTGATGATTGCCCATTTCTCCTACAAAACACCAAAGTGTGCTTCATGCTCAAATATGGTGCTACATTACACACTAGGACTGGAATAGTTCTCGATCATATTATGGTTTCCCTGAGCAACAGACCACTTAGGACTTGTTTAAACATGTGGCTTTCCGACTGTCTTTCAGTCTAAGTGAAGCCACAGTGTTTAACTTTTAAAATGACCTTGCTTAAGCTTACTTCAAACTTGTCATCAGGTTTTCAGATCTGGAAAGCCTTGTGACTAATTCTAAGCAAATGAGAGTTGGTTTTATTTACTCCGGGATTAATGAAAGGCATTTTGCACATGCTCTGTGACACAGACTCCCTTATTATTTTACTAGCCAAATATCCTTCATTACTTTGTGAAGGCCTGTTTATAGTAAGGGGCCCTGGAGGCTGCAGTGTATCTCGGGGGGTGGGGAGGGCTGCATGCGGAGAAATACTGCACAATACCCCTGTGGAACACCTGTCAATGAAGCCCACCCAGGGTAGTGTGCAGTTTTTGCCCTCATCACAACAGCATTCCCAAGTGTGGTGTCTTATTCCCCCACTCCCACCACATAAGAGTGAATTGCAATCATTCACTTATAGGGGATAAACTAATGAGGTTCATGCATGGGTGGGGGGCAAAGCTGCTCCCTCCCTCTGGTGATCCAACCTGAGAACCTAACCTGTCGCTGTATGTGTACAACCTCCCTCTGGATTCTTTCTTGATCACATCAGAGTGCATCAAAATGTTGGGTGGGGGTGGGATTATGACAGAAACTGCAGATTGTGTCCAACACTGAAGCCTAGCTTTTGGAACTACAGTTGCCAACCTCCAGGTGGGGCTTGGAGTTCTCCTGGAATTTTAGTGGACCTTCAGGCTACAGGAATCAGTTCCCTGGAGAAAATGGGTGCTTCAAAGGGACACATAAACAGATGAAGCTGCCTTATACTGAATCAGTCCCTTGCTCTATCAAGATCAGTGCTGCCTACTCAGACTGGCTGCAGCTCTCCAAGGTCTCAGGTAAAGGTTTTTCACATCACCTCCTACCTGGTCTTTTCAACTGGAGATGCCAGGGATTGAACCTGGTACCTTCTTCATGCCAAGCAGTTGCTCCACCACTGAACCACATCCCCTCCCCTCTACCAAGAGATGAGTCTGTGGCATCACATCCCTGCTGGGTTTCCTTCCCTTCCCAAATGCTGACCTCCCCAGGCTCTACCTTCAAATCTCCAGGAATTTCCCCACCTGGACACCAGTGTTCCCTCTAAGCTGAGTTAGTGTGAGCTAGCTCACAGTTTTTTAGCCTCCAGCTCACACATTTTTGTCTTAGTTCAGGAAGGATGGCTCCAAAGCAAACTGATTTGTGCAGTAGTCAAACTGATTAATGCCAGTAGCTCACAAAGTAGAATTTTTGCTCACAAGACTCCACAGCTTAGAGGGAGCATTGCTGGCAACCCTATTTGACTCTGGGAATAAGCCGTGGCTAAAATCTGTCATTTTGCCTAACCTTTAATCAACCTAAAAATCACCAGTGTACTTTTCAATGCTCATATAAGTTTATGGGGTGATGTGCTAAAGGAAAGGTCCCAAGATGGAGAAAAACTGGATACACTTTACCAGGGCCTAGTCCTGAATTGCAAGCTCATTATCATATTATAGTCTGTTTATATCAGTTCAAATATAGAAAATAATCATTTTTTAAAAATGATTCACGCAACTGTATGTGTGGGAATTAGGGACAGGCACGGACCAAATAAATGGAGATTCATATAGGTTCGTGGGTTTCATAAACCACAAACCACGAGTCACCATGGACCTTTCCATTTAATGAACCAGTTTGCTGTTCATGAGATTTGGTGGTGGCATCTCAGAGCTCTGAGTACACAGACAACTAGCCCCACTGTTCACACTAATGAGGATAACTACTAGTCCCTTCCAGCTTCCTTCCCAGTCTCTGCCTTTCTAACTTCTTCTCTCTAGCTTCTTCTCTTCTGATCTTCTCTCCCTGACTGCTGGCTACAAAGTAAACAGAACTGCCTGTGAGCTAGGTATATATGCAGTCTTCTCCCATAGAGCAGACTGGGAGGTCTTTTATTGGCAGCCAGAGCTGCCTGTCAAGCTTTGGAGGGCCAGTATTGGTGTTTTCAGGGCTGCAGAAGGGCTACAAAAGTCCATTCCACCTCATTGCCTTGACACTTGATAACTCGGCGCTGGGTTATCTGGCCCACAGACTGCTCGCACAGACCAAACGGACCTTTGCAAAACCCATGGCAGTTCATGGGTGGTCTGTCGAAAATGTGAACACACAAATGGGCAAATGGACCACAGACTGGGCCCCGGTTGGTGATGAAATTTGGTCCATGGCCCAGACCTTGCCCATCCCTAGTACGAATGGCAAATTTGTAAATTGAGAGAGAGATTTACTTCCTTTGTTGGTGTATTTTAAAATTCATGAAAGTGCTTCAAGGACGCTCACCTTGTGCGTTATAGTGACTAGTGTGGCTAGAGATGGACTAAAGCTAACATTAGGACGACCCTAATTCAAATCACCATTCTCCCATGAAGTTCATTGAGTCAGTCATAACTCTTACTTTGACCTAGCTCAGAGTACAGTTTTGAGGATAAAATGGGGAGGCGGGAACCCTGTACACATCACCGCCTTGAGCTCTTTGGCAGAAGGGTGGTATAAAAATGTAATAGGTAGATAGTTGTCCCATTGCAGACATATGTTCCACTTGCCTGGCTACCTTCAATAATAAGCTCATCAAACCTGAAGAGGTAAGCACTACCCAGAAGATAGTACTTCTAATCGGCTGTGTTTAGAGCTCAGATCTCTTGTCCCTACCTGCTTAAGATTGAAATTCGCTATGATAATTCTTCCATAACTAAGTAATGAGGAATAGAATTTTCAGTTACTTTCAAGCAATCAAACACACTTCAATTAAATATAAATGTAACATTGTAATGAACTAACACCCAAAGTATGAATATTAGGGGTGAGCAAAAAACCCGGTTATTTTGGGTTTGGGTATATTGAAGTGAAAAAATATCCATATTTCCTAATATTCCCAAATCCCAATACTGGTATGGTATTCAAATGCAGTAAATATTTAGGATTGCTGGATTTTTTTCAGCTCCATTATACCCTATGGGAACCATTATAGTCCCCATAGGCTATAATGAAGAATCAATCCAGGGGTATCTGAGGCTCGGGGGGGGGGCTGTTTTTTTGATGTAGAGGCACCAAATTTGCAGCATAGCTGCTGGTGTCTCTCCTTTAAAAATCCAAACTTCCCTTCAGCTACAACTGAGAAAATCCCCACTTACAATTATATGACTGATATCCGATACTATAGTCAAATCTTCTCCTATTTAACTAGGCCAATTGGATTTATAAAACAGTTTCATCTAAGATATTAATACATGTCAAGATTTTTCCCATCAGTTTTTCTCTTGGCTTCATCTGTCTAAGCTTGTTGTATGTTGGACCCTTCCTTCAGTCACTTTGCCTCTGAGCTCTCTGCCCTTTAGCTTCCATGAGCACTGGGACTTCTCTTAAGTCCTCAGTTACCCTGATAATGCTTTATTGTATGTAGGCCCTGTGTGAGATTTTAATTTCTGACACATGGACAATATTCCCTCCGCTCATGGAAGCTGGGCTGCCAACATCTGTGACAGCTTTGTTCCCTGAGCAATTGTAATACTGTAAACATCCCACTTCTATTCACTGTTGCCACAAGACCAATACAATATAGATCATACAGTTTCACAGGGTTGTTCTGAAGGTTCATAAGAAATACTGCAGAATAAAACTAAAATATTGGATAAAATAAGTAATGATATTCTCATGGTAATCTTTGCTTTTTGATGAATTCAGCAAGGATTGCAATAGTGAGCCATTTTTTCTAGAACATTTACAGTGCAATCCTAGGAACACTTTCCTGGGAGTATGCCTCATTGAATAGACCTGAACTGAATTCTGAGTAGACCTCCTTAGTATTGCTCTCTTAATCTAGGTTCTACCTTGTCCAAGTACACTAAGGGCATCACTTTAACAATCATGTCATGTGAAATCTCTAATCCTCTACAAAATTCAGTAATTTTAATACTGTATATTTTCTAAAATTTATACATTGCTGTAATTGATTTTGTGCTAGTCATGAACAGTGTTCCCTCTAAGCTGAGTTAGTGTGAGCTAGCTCACAATGTTTTAGCCTCCAGCTCACACCTTTTTGTCTTCGCTCAGGAAGGACGGCTCCAGAGCAAACTAATTTATGCAGCAGCCAAACTGCTCGCTCACAGCTTTAATGCCAGTAGCTCACCAAGTAGAATTTTTGCTCACAAGACTCCATAGCTTAGAGGGAGCATTGGTCATGAACCATATTAACGAAGTATCAATCTCACTACAAAGTAACTTCCTGCAGTGAAAGAGAACTGCTTCACATTTTGCCAGTGTGGTAGAAGGAGAAGGTGTTGCAGCCTTTTAGAAACAAGTAAAAGAAACACCAGCAGCACAAACTGATTCAGTCAGCAATTATATCCACTGAAAAATGGACATACAGCTGCCCAGCATACCTTATTCTCCACTCTTGGCCAGTGAATCACCATGGTGCAGCTTTTGACCCACTGTTAACAAATTTACAGATGGTAAGAATTGCATTTTGATACCATTAGGCAAAATCGTAGTACTAGAGGCTTTTGCTATCTTCCTGTGTTCTTCTTAATGCCTCTATGCAAGTGCTGAAATACGGTCCTTCTTTACTATTCAGTTGTGAGGTGGTCTTCCTTCCTGCGTCTATTTGTCTTGCTCATACACATTCATAACATTCAAATTTATAATGTAATCTTACTTGCCGTTCCATATTTATGAGAGGTTTTGATGGGTGTTTCTTTATGTGATAATATCAGGCGGAATGCTAACCCATTGCCTCAAACCACTGTAAAGTCGTTTTCTTACATAATTGACATCGGCATATTCTTTCATTATACAAGATTTAGCACGCATCTGCTCCACCATTGCACGGCAATAGATGACTTTTTCCAGTGCTTCCTATTATCAATTCAAATTACCCCCATTTCCCGAAGCTACTGTATGGATTTTACAGTTGACAGTAAGGGAAAAACACAGGAGCATAATAACTCTCTTAAATTATTCAGGCCTAGTTAAACCCAGTTTGGTCTCGACTGGAAAGTGGATGCAGGAGGGGAATGAGAGAGAGAGAGAGGGAGGGAGAGGGAGGGAGAGAGAGAGATAGGAGCAAGAAGCTCAGCCTACCATTGGTTATAAAATTCAGCCATCTCCACAGTGAATTATGAGATGTGCCACCTGCAAAAGAGGCTGGAGGTCTTTAATCAAAGTGAAAACTCTGTCATATTACAACACGTTCCTTTCAGTTAAGGTAATTGGGTTCAGCAAGAGGCTAAGAGGAAAAGTTGGTGATGACACAGACGTCTATCATCTTTTACCTTTCTGATATCCTGCCCTTTGAGGTGGCAGCAGCATCCTCCCATCTAGGCTTCCTGTCATCACACCTGTCTTTTTGACCACAGTGGTGTAAGTCAGGAAGGTTGTCATCAGTCACTCAGCCACCATTCTATCTGTACATCTCCTTTCCTTTGTTTCTGTTTGCAAGGAAATCAAGAAATAAGCACCAGTGCAATCATATCATGAAACGAGACACCAATTTTCCACCACAGAATAGGGTGCATCCTTGGAGACCCAGTGATATCTATTGTTTTTACTGTTGTTGTAGTAGTAAATTTTGGTCCCACTTGGATGCATATAGCAAACTGAGTACATGAAAACAGAGTATGCTAAAGGTGTGTTCCTTGGTGGAAGCCTGAAGACATCTTGGTCAGGCCTTCAGTGCCTATTGTTGGAATTATTCAGTCCCCTAAATTTCAGGACCTCTGCCCTAGATCTAGGCTCTATATCTTCTCCAGGATTTGTTTCAGATACCCTATTCTTTGTTTCCTACTGTTGCTGTCCCCAAAAATTATTTCCAAGGGGGGGGGGGGGAACTAAAGCTACAGCAAAGCATGATTCCAATAACAGAATATGGATGTTTTCCCCTTAAAAGCCCAACCTTTGATTGATGCTTATTAGAGACACAAGTCTCAAATCAAAGTCTGCACAGAGACAATAAGAATTAGCAGGCTATACATTTTACAACTGAACAGAGTGACTATTAATTAGTCTGTGGGACTCATTGTTATTGCATGTTAAGGCAAGCATTTGTAATTATCTAAAAGAGACAGATCATATCTATAGATCAGATTTTAGTGAGGGTTTCCTATTCATAGGAATAAATAAATCAATAATAATCAATGAATATACTTAAACAATGTGAAACATTTTAAAACTGCAAATTAAGTTGACATTTTTCATGTGATTGGTAATGGGTAAATTGGTGTGATTTACTGATTAGCACACTAATTGAAATTTAAAATGGAGATTTTCTTTAAGTTTTAATTGGAATTGAAAGAATTTCTGCTCTTGAATCAAACACATTATTTAAACTATATTTATTTATTTTTAGAATGCCTGCATTACATTTTCCCCAAAACAAAATCTAAAGCAGCGCACATGATACAGTTAAATCAGTAAAAATATTATCACTAATTTTAACATATAGTCAAGAGCAGTTTAAAATCAAGCTATGAACAGCAAGACTTCCTAATTCAAATGGAGAGGGGGGGAAAGTGGAAGGGCAGCAGCAGGGAGATTTGCACCCTGAACATGAGAGGAAGAGAACAGAATTTTTTCTGGCAGGCAGCAGGTTCCAGGTTTAATCCTCAGCATATCCAGTTAAGGATCAGTTAGTGGATGATGTGAAAGTCCTCCCCTGAGACCCTGGACAGCCGCTGCCAGTCTAAGTAGACAATACTTAACTGTCTGATTCATTTTAAGTAGCTTCATGTGTTTATATTCTTAAGAAAACCAACCTAGTAGTAAGTAGCCTGACTCCAAACAAATAGATATTCCCTCCAGGCTAGAGTACACCAAAGAAAACTTTAACCAGCAAAATAATGCAAAAACCAAGATTAGTTTTGTTTTCTCATTTGTAGCAGATTTCCCAGTGCTTTTATTAGGTTACCTCTATCAAGAACTTGAAAGTAGGATAGTCAGATGAGTAGAAATTCCACCCAAAGATCTGGGAGACCATAGACTGAATTCCCTGCTTTGCGTTTGGCAATTCTGTTCACTATGGGCAGTTGTCTTCAGCTTTATTTCCTGTTTATTTAATGGAGAGAAGAACTAGTGGAATTTCATTGCAATACAAGGAAGAAGAAGAAGAGATTGAATTTATATCCTGCCCATCACTCACTTGAAGTCTCAGAGTGGCTTACAAACTCCTTTCCCTTCCCCTCCCTACAACAGACACCCTGTGAGATGTGTGGGGCTGAGAGAGCTCTGAGACAACTGTCCTTGAGTGAACAGCTGGTACAGAGCTATGGCTTCCCCAAGGTTATCCAACAGGTGCAAGTGGAGGAGTGGGGAATCAAACCCAGTTCTCCCAGATTATGCATTCATAATACGTACCAGTGTGTGTTCACATAGTTAGCCAGTTTTTTACAACAAATGACATTTGTGCGTATAATCCCATGTCAATTTTTTGAGGTCACACTTTGGATATAAGGGTACGACATTTCACCAACACTAGAACAGCTATATTTTATTCCTGGGAAGTACTGTTCTGATCCCAAATAGCACAACCACTTTAATGTGATTTTATGAAAGTCACAGATACTTGTTGTCTATTGCCTGTGACATTAACAGCGAAGTGACACGTCTTCCTCCTCCCGTGGATTTATGCTGGTGCAGCACATTGCAACTACTTGTTACTTGTTTCTCATCGGATCTTCAGCACTGCATTGCTCCAAGCCAACTTCTTATATCTTTAATTTTTATAAGTTGCTATGAACTATAGGAGCTGAATAAATAATTAGAATTGTGTTTAATATTATGAATATAAATATACATTAGCATTGCTTGTAGTTATGTTGGAAAAGGTAAGCTCAGTGATAGGGCACTTTATTTGAATACATAAAGTCCCAAATTCGATTCCTGGCATCTCTAGATGGATATCAGGCTGCTGGGCTGGGAAAGTGGCTACTGTCTGAGATCCTAAACAGCTGCTGCCATCAAGGTAGACAATGTTAGGTCTAACCCAGTATAAGGCAACACCATATATCTGTATTTTATATATATTTTAAGAACTTCATTTCAGAAGAGCTATGATACTTCTATATTCACTCATGCAATAAAAAGGACAAAAATTAACTTTAACTTCCATGCCAAATACGCAATAAAAATGTTGGACAATTTCAGATACAGGATTGTGTTATTATTTTTATTATTTTATTTACAAAAAATTTACCCCACCTTTCTGCCCCCTTAGAGCCAGTAGGCAGCTCACAAATTAAAACATAAAAATTAAAATATCATCTTAAAAGCCATTAAAACCAAAACAAATATACTTCATTAAAACAAGTTAAAACCAAAACTTAAAATAAGTACAAAAGATAAAAACAACAGTTAAAAGTATGGGATCATTGTGGGAATGCCAAGTGAAACAGAAAAGTCTTCACCCACTGTATGAAGATGGCAACAAAAGGGACAAGCAACTCTCTCTATGCAGAGAATTCCAGAGTTTTGGTGCCACCACTGGAGTTCCCTTCAAGTTGTGCTAGGGGGTGCTGGCACACAAAATTTTAGGCGGCAGCTCAGGGATTTTAGCTTCAGCTCACAAGTAAACTGAGAAGGCATTTCCCCACTCCATTGGAAAGTCTTCAAGCACTGCCTTTTGAAAACTACCCTCCAGATAGGATTGGAACCACTGCCTTTCTAAGCCTGGAAAGGCGGTCCATAAAGATACCATGATCAATGGCATTGAAAGCAGCTGGGAGGTAGTTAGTATTCTACTAACAGCCAATGCAACATGCTGGTGGATGCTGATCTTCTTAACATTCTACTTTCCCAGCAGGGTCTTTTGACCTCCCTCCAAGGATGATTCTAGAGATCACTGGGCAAGAAGCAATGTGGGGTGAGGGACTGTACTGAGGTGGGTAGGGATGGGTTCGAACTGGGAAAATGTGGTTCAGGTCTGTTCATGGTTCATGGCAGAACCACAAACTGAACCATGAACCAAACCAGGAAATTCATTCATGAACCAAAACGGTTCATAGTTTTTGGTTCGTGGCCCGCAAACCCCATTGAATAGGATCACAGTCCCTTTAAAGTGACTGTACAAGAAACCCAAAAAAACAGCTGAGAGGCACTCCTTGCTGCTCAGCTGTTTTTGCAGCTTTTGTGGGAAACAGAAAGCGGGGGTTTAAAGGGACTCGAAGGTGCTTCAGAAGACCCCAGAAGGCATTGTCTTTGCATTTGTGGGGAATACTGTCTCCCTCACAGGAGGATGCTGCTTACACTGTGTGGCACCGTCAAATATTATAAGATTGTAATTGGACCCATTCTCCATGGTAACCATTCTGTGATTATTTCCACCATGACTACCACCTCTGCCATGGCATCCATTTTGTTGTGGCACCTACAACCTGTTGACAAAATCCCAAAGAGCCCACAGGCTGAACAAAGTTGGAGATTCCTGCCCCAATTAATAGCTATGAAAATTGTTTTTACTGATGTACCTTATAGTTTGCATTTTGTATTCTATCATTTTTCAAACCCCATGGCTTTTGATGAATGCAGTTAACCAAACAGTGGTAATTCACCCTTCAAAGAACCACTGCAAAAAAAAAATCACATGGTGATAGGTACCAAGTAGGCATTTGCCACAACTACACGATATGGTTTTGCAGGTAGCAGTACAATATTTTACATATGTCGCCATTAAGAAGATAATTTCTGAACTAACCATCAGAAAGGCTTGCTATGAGAATCTCTGCTTTAAAAACTGTAAAGAAGCACAGATCTCCACTATTGCATGTGCATTTTCGCCTTCCCACCAAGCCATGCTGTAGCTGAAACTTACTAGAATGCTGAGTGCAAGTGCATGTTGTACTTAGCCAGGAAGACAGCAGCAATCTAGAATTAGTGCCACCTCTCTCAAGGATTTCCCATTCTGAGACATCTTCCACTGGTTTCCCACCCTTGTTACAGCTCCACCCACCTTCCTTTGTGGCCTTTTTAAAGTCCCACTTGCTCACAGATAGCCCTCAACCCACTCAGCTTCTCACCATTTGAAGAGTAGGTGCAAATCTGTGAAATGTTTAGCATCCTTCCTAATAAGGGATGCTAGAGTGAAAATATCATAGAGGAACTGAGGGGGCTGGGGAGGATAACTTACAAGGACAGATTTTTAAAGGGCTGTTTATGGGAACAATGAGTCTATGAGGGATGTGACTGCAGGCTACAAATATTTACAGCACATTAGTAGCCAAGAGCAGGAAGGATTGTTTCATGAGCTACATGGGGGTGTGAATAGGATGGATTTCAGGAAATCATGCCTATCCTAGAATGAAGCACCCCATCAATGTGTGATGTAAAGAACTTGCACAAACTACTGAAAGGACTAACCTAGGGCTTCATTCCTTCCTTCAGCACCAGGTCTAGTCTAATCCCAAACCAAGATGTAAACCACAGGAACAAACCAGGAACAGGAGGAGATGGATAAGGAAAAGAATGCACAATCCACTAAATAAAGCTGTAGAGTCTTAACACAGAAGGCCCTGGTTAAAATCTCATCTCTGCCATACCTTGGGCAAGTTACTATTTCTACCTTGCCCACCATCCCCATGAAATACGGTGATAATGATGGCCTAATGAATGGGTTTGTTGAAAGAATGTGGTAATAAATGTGAAGTTCTTTGAAAATTACATACATATCTTGTTATATTATAACTATTAGTGTCAGCAGCACTAGATGCATGGCTGATACTGATCAGAACACCCCTCCATCATCCACCTGCACCCATGTTCAGACTGTTTGCTTCCTGCAAGCATTGCTCTTCTACCGCAGTCTGAAGCATCCTGTTAAGCAAAATCTTAGGCTGTCCCCATCCATTCAACTACACTGCTGCTTTTTTGAAATTCATAATTAAATTCTTTGGTTTCTGCTTTATGCATTTTTTTTCAGTTCAAAGTTTATTTCTATACAAGATCAGTAGTAATAAGAATAAGAGTAAAAAATAAAATATAAGAATGAGCACTGATTTTGAGGGAAGGTTATTATTAGGACTTGGTCGGCCACATGCTCAAAGGCAAAATTTAGCTACTTTATTTGTTGTCTCCTGGAAGGAATCTGTTGTTCAGATCTTCCCGGTAGAGTTGATAGGACTGGAGCTGTGTACTGAGATTGAATATCATTGTAAAATGGGCACTGCAGCAGAACATGGTCGATACACTCTACTTTCCCTGCATGGCTGTTGAGGGACTGGGCCTTCCAGGAAGTCTGAGGGTAGAATGTTAAAGGATGCAAGGGTAAAGGTTCTCCAGTATTTGGAGATTTCAAGGGATCTAAAATAATCTGCTGGTTGGAAGCATTTGGTATGCTGCAGAATAATGGGATATTTCAGTATCTATGCCCTATCTGATTATAGGGCATGATCCCAAAGCTGCTGTTTAATTGTTTCTTTTGCTTTTTCGTACCCAAGAGGCCGTAGGAGTTGAGGGAAGAGGTCATGCTCCTGGACTTTCTCCTCAATTGCTTTTTGCCAGGTTGAACGAGGGCTATCAGCAAGCATCAAGGGTGATAGGTCCACCAGACTGAAGGTGAGTTTTAACCAATAGTTAGATGCAAGTAGCCACAATGCATTCTCCAAAGTGATCAGCCCAGTCTCTAATCTAATCTAAGAAGTTTTGCACAGTGGCAGTATCGTAGCCAATGAGGTTAATCCAAGACATGATTATTGCTAATTGATGCATTTCAATTTGTGTTTAAGCAAACTGTTACCTACCCTCCATCAGTAAAAGAAGGACACAAACCACAATTAGTGCAAGGTATCACTGTTGCTGCCACCTCACATTAGAAGAAGAAGAAAAGTTTGGTTTTGTATCCTGTTCTTTATGACCCAAAGGAGTCTCGGTGTGGTTTACAATCTCCTTTCTCTTCCCCTCCCCACAACAAACACCTTGTGAGGTAGGTGGGCTAAGAGAGTTCTGACTGAATGTGACTGACCCAAGATCACCCAGCTGGCTTCATATGGAGGAGTGGGGAATCAAACACGGTTCTCCAGATTAGAGTTCGCTGCTCTTAACCACTACACCAAGATGGCTCTCTAGGGGGCAGACTGACCAGAAAGGCCATTGTATAACCTCCTAACAGATCTGGTGGAATTCACTTTGAGCTACAACTTTTTTTTTTTTTTTGGAGAATCATCTACCGTCATCAATAAAGAAGTTTAAGAAGTACTGGAGTCAGGAGGCCGGTAAGGGTGAAAACAGCATAGTAGTTTATTGCGGGTTCAGATGGTACATGAAAACTCCGGGCTTCGCACCCGCTTTTATCCCGGTCGGAGATAATCCCCCAACCTCACCCAAATGTCCGGATAGGACCTTAAGTTCACAGTTGCAGTTCATAGGTCCCCCAGGGGGAACCTAGGCACAGGATTGGTGGACGTTCAGGATCCGATCCTCTATTGTCCTACCTGGCGAAGCTCAGGTAGGTTTGGACCACGTGCGAAGGTCCATGTGGCAGTCACCATTGCGGGAGCACATGGCGACCGCAGCATCAATACACAACAAAGTTGGTGTCAACACTTTTGTTGTTGTTGTTCAGTCACACAGTCGAGTCCAACTCTTTGAGACCCCATGAGACCCCATGGACCACATCACGCCAGGCCTTCCTGTCTTCCACCGCCCTCCTGAGTTTGCTCAGTTTCATGTTTGTTGCATCAATAACACTGCCTAACCATCTCATCCTTTGCCGTCCCCTTCTTCTTTGACCTTCAATCATTCCCAGCATCAGGGTCTTCTCAAGTGAGTGCTCCCTTCTCATTTGATGGCCAAAGTATTTGAGCTTCAGCATCAGTGTCTGGCCTTCCAGGGAACAGTCAGGATTGATTTCCTTTAGGATTGACTGATTTGATCTCCTTGCAGTCCAAGGGACTCTCAAGAGTCTTCTCCAGCACCATAATTCGAAAGCATCTATTATTCGGTGCTCGGCCTTCCTTACGGTCCAGCTCTCACAGCCATACATTACTACTGGAAATACTATCGCTTTGACTATACGAATTTTTGTTGGCAGGGTGATGTCCCTACTTTTTATTATGCTGTCTAGGTTTGCCATCGCTTTCCTCCCAAGGAGCAAGCGTCTTTCAGTTTCATGGCTGCAATCACCATCAGCAGTGATCTTGGATCCCAGGAACATGAAGTCTGTCACTGCTTCCATGACTTCCCCTTCTATTTGCCAAGGAGTGATGGGGCCCAGATGCCATGATCTTAGTTTATTTGATATGGAGTTTCAAGCCAACTTTTGCACTCTCCTCTTTCACCTATAGCAAGAGGCACTTGAGGTCCTCTTCACTTTCTGCCATTAGAGTGATATCATCTGCATATCTGAGGTTGTTGATGTTTTCCCCAGCAATCTTGATTCCAGCTTCATCCAGGCCGGCGTTTCACACAATGTTCTCTGCATATAAATTAAATAAGCAGGGTGACAATATACATCCTTGTCATACTCCTTTTCCTGTACTAAACCAATCAGTTGTTCCATATCTGGTTCTAACTGTTGCTTCTTGACCCTTATACTGGTTTCTCAGGAGACATGTGGGGTGGTCTGGTACTCCCATCTCTTTAAGGACTTGCCACAGTTTGTTGCGATCCACACAATCAAAGGCTTTAGCGTAGTCAATGAAGCAGAAGTAGATGTTTTTCTGGTACTCCCTTGCTTTCTCCATAATCCAGAGAATGTTGGCAATTTGATCTCTAGTTCCTCTACCTCTTCAAAACCCAGCTTGTACTTCTGGCAGTTCTCTATCCACATACTGCTGAAGCCTAGCTTGTAGGATCTTGAGCATGACCTTGCTAACATGTTAAATGAGTGCAATTGTGTGATAGCTTGAACATTCCTTGGCATTGCCCTTCTTTGGGATTAGAATGCAAATTGACCTTTTCTACTCCTGTGGCCACTGTTGTGTTTTCCAAATTTGCTGGCATATCGAGTGCAGCACTTTAACAGCATCATCTTTTAGGACTTTGAATAGCTCAGCTGGGATACTGTCATCTCCACTAGCTTTGTCATTAGTAATGCTTTCTAAGATCCATTTGACTTTGCACTCCAGGATGTCTGGCTTGAGGTCAGTGATCACACCGTTGTGGTTGTCAAGGACATTGAGATCCTTCTTGTATTGAGTTCTTCTGGGTATTCTTGCCACCTCTTCCTAATCTTTTCTGCTTCTGCTAGGTCCCTACCATTTTTGTCCTTTATCATGGCCAGCTTTGCACAAAACATTTTTTTGATTTCTCCAATTTTCTTATAGAGCTCTCTAGTCCTTCCCATTCTATTGTTTTCCTCTATTACTTTGCATTGTTCATTCAGGAAGGCCTTCTTATCTCTCATTGCTGTTCTCTGGAAATCTGCATTCAGTTGGGTAAATCTTTCCTTTTTCCCCCTTTGTTTTTCATTCCTTCTTTCCTCAGCTATTTGTAAAGCCTCATCAGACAGCCATTTCGCTTTCTTGCATTTATTTTTCTTTGGGATGGTGCTGATTACTGCCTCCTGTACAATGCCATGAACTTCCATCCATAGTTCTTCAGGCTCTCTGTCTATCAAGGTGTCAGCCCTATGGAGCCACTATTTATATTCCCACCTCAGAGTGCTTGTTATAGACATTCTTGGATCTTTTCATGCATCTTGGTCCTCCACAGAAAAATGCTACCCATATTTCTGTTGGATAAGAAAAAAAATTGAGGAAATGCTGGATGCAAGTATCTGATTGCAAAAGACAGGTGAGGTGAGTATCAAAGTTGTCATCTCTAACAACAGAATTGCATGCAGTGGGATGATGTAATGATCCCTTGTCATGGGGAACATTGTAACATTAATGATGATTACTGCAATCTTTATCCACAGATCTCTCTTGTGTAGATGTAATACTTCTTTATAGGGGAGATGCAATATGTAATTAATGACAACATAAGGAAGTATATTTGAATAACTATAATTAGAAAGTTGCATTCAGAAAGGAAATAATCAAATCCAAGATTAACATTTTTTTTTGCTAATCTTGGAAGGATAATTTATCAGAATGAAATTATCTCCATCTTTTGGATCCAAATTTATTAGTCAATATCTGGCCTTTTTCTTTTTCTGGTGGCACCAGTAGCACTCTCTTTTCAGTCTGCATTTATTCACAATGTCAAATTTCTGTTTCCCAGGTCATGAGTGGGGCAGTGAGGGGATACCTGACAGGGGTGCCATCCAACCAGGGCACTTAGTCTATATTCACACTGCACATCATCATTTCTGAGTAGCACATAGTAATTCCCTGTTCACATTGCTAGTCTGCTGACTTAAGGAGGGCTATTAGCCTATATAAGCATAAATGTTCTTTGTTTGAGCCATTCCAGTTATTTCATGTTAACTTGATAGCAGGAAAGGGCAAATGCCTTGCTTCCAGGTAGGCTGAAATGGAAGCAGAGGTTTTGACCTAACCCTAACTCTCTTCACTCACCCATCTAGGAAGCCTTCTGCATTCCTAGCACCTTTGGGGAAAGAGGAAAAAGCTTTGTGTGTACACACTCTGTAAGGAGAAAGGCTGCTGTGCTATGTGGTGTGTGTATGGGGGAGGGACAGCCCAAAAGCCAGAGGCCAGTTGTCCTTTGTTCTATTTTCCACCCCCACCTCCACCCCCACTGAGGCTTCTATGCTTCCAAACTTTTTTTTAAAAAAGAAACATATCCACATAGGGTTGCCAGCCTTCTGGAGTTCTCCCAGAGTTACAACTGGTCTCCAGACTACAGAGATCAGTTCCTCTGGAGAAAAGGGTTGTTTGGAGGGTAGACTCTATGACATTACATCCCACTGAGGTCTCCCAGTCCCCAAACCTGCCCTCCCTAGGCTCCACCCCTTCTGGGGGCTTCAATCTGCCCCTGGCCAACTGGCTGGTGAGGAAGACCCGCCCCCAAGCCCTGCCCCCAAGAGCGAACACACTCCCAGCCACCCCTCTCCCTGCCCTCCTGCCCAATTTAAAGGGCTTCAGCTTATTGGTAGGGACCACACGGCCGACCAGCTGGAGTGCCCTTTAAATCTAGCAGGAGGGAGGGAGGGGGCAGTCGCGGGTTGCATGCTCCACTCACAAAAATACAATTTAAAAGACCCCCAGAACACCCACCCCCCAAAATTCCCCCACCAGAGCGATGAGGGGACCTGGCAATCCTACCTATACATATGCAAAGCAGGACTAGATGGATTGGACCTTTCTATATAAGACGATCTCTCTCACTTTCACAAAACAGTCCTGGGGATGGTCATCTGCTCTGCATTGGTGAGAATAGAATTTTTTTCAAAAATTGAGCACATGGGCAAAGGGAAGGAAAGCCCACACCATCCCCTGTTTTATCTGCCCATCCTCTGCTGACGGAAGGATTTTTTTTTTTCAAGGGAGCCCCTTCCCACTCAACCTGCAAATGAGGACAATAATGTTGCCCTATTTTACCATGCTGTGTTAAGGATCACAATAAGATAATGTATGTGAAACTCTTAGGACACATAAAGCATTAAATAAATGGTGGTAGTGGGGGTGATGATGGTGGCTGATGATGGAAAGGCAACAGAAGACCAACCCTCTGAGCTGAAAACATTCCTGCCACAAGTCTCCTAAACAGATCTTTCTGGTTACTGAAACTGGTTATTTAATTACTAATTTTTTCCTGTCTTTTTGGAATTAATTACTTCCTTATTTTAAGATGAAGGGGTATGCACTTTTAGCGAATCCAGATGGTTTGAGTACTCCATCTGATATAGCCCCTGGTTAAACATATCTGTTCTTTTATTTAAAAAAAAGATTACCAGTTTAAAGTCAGCTTGAATATTTAATAACATCTATTTTCCCCCTTTGATCACCTACAGAAAGATCCTGTGCAACTCAAAAGCTGGCTTCCATCATTTTGTTGCTTACTGTTGTTGTTGCAGAAGAAGAAGACGAATTGGATTTATACCTCGCTCTTCACTTGGAGTCACAGAGTGGCTTACAATCTCCTTCCCCTTCCCACAACAGACACCCTGTGAGGTAGGTGGGGCTGAGAGAGCTCTGAGAGAATTGCTCTTAAGAGAACAGCTCTGAGAAAACTGTGACTGACCCAAGGTCACCCAGCTGGCTGCATGTGGAGGAGTGGGGAATCAAACCCAGTTCTCCAGATTAGAGTCCTCTGTTCTTAATCACCACACCACACTGGCTCACTTGCTTTGAGTTTGCCTCACTTGTTTTGTGTTTTCCTGTGGATCACATGGGCTGAAATCCTTAGCTAGCAGGGAAGATCAAAGTGAAGGGCCTGTCTCAGGATAGAGAAGGCAGCATGTTGACAAGCAAGGCAGATGAATTAGTATCTCTCAGTGTTCTAGAGAACCCCTCCTCCTACTGACTGGGCTTATGCAAAGTAACGGAGGGGGGGGGAGGTTGATTGTAGCAACAGCTGGTAAAAGGCCTAAATATGATTAATTAATGCTGCAGGGGAAAAAATCATAGACGCAATTAAGATTTATGGTAGGGTGGGAAGATGCAGGACATAGAAGAAGGGAGGAGGCAGATGAGAGTGCTTAATAACTTTCCATGCTAAAAGGTATAAGGAGGAGGGCACCTGAAGCTAGTGAAAAACTGAAGGACTTTGTACATGTGTTCACAGGGATCTCAAAGAGAGGATGAGGCCATCAGAACAATATATCACACCAACTGATGGCTCAGAGATAGATGACTGTCAATCTATGTGGAGGCCCTCACTTAAATTCCTTGGTAAGAAGGACTGTAAGGGATATTAGCAGGAAGAACACCCTGGGGGATTGTCATGATGTCAAATTTACTTTGAATTATTATTGTTATTGTTAAGATTTCTATATCGCCCAACCCTGCAAGTGGACTCTGGGCGATTTAACCAGTGTATCTTATGACAATGCAGGAATTTTATTTTTGTGAAGTCAGAAGGAATTTAAGCACATACCCTCTACCAAAAAACATCCAACTGAGCCTCCTTGTACTGCACCTGCCATTTAAAAACCATTTTCTACCCAAGATATCAGGCTGCTGGAGCCTAGAAACGCACCATGGCCTCTCCTCACACTGTTACTGAATTTTAGTAGAGAATTTTGACTCTTGCTTATAACCTTTGCTAATGAGGTAAGAGGAGGACTTGGGGGATGAGCAGATTTGTGGCTTTGGGAATTCTAAAGCCAGATGTATATACACATATGTGTGTACATATAGGCACAAAACTATTTATGGCATTTATTTTGCCCCCTAAAAGTCATTGGTCCATCTCAAGGGCTGATAGCAATGTCCATCAGCTGTCTGCCGTCTGCAGCGGGAGGGGGCAGGCAGGAAAGCTCCATTCTGCTAAAGCAAAAATTTAGTCAAGATCCCATTCTCTAGCCTGTCTGCCCATCCCCTGTCAAAATGTCCACTCTTCTCTCAGACACACAGAACTCCCTCTGGATCCTTGAGCCCAAATTGAACACATTTGTGCAGAAAGCAGTGCCTTTGCATTTGGTGACGTTCACTTCCTAATAAGCAAGAGTAGGATATCAACCAAACTTGTACTCAGACATCACAAAAAGATTGATTTGTTTATGACAAGCTGGACTAGGAGTATTTTGATGCCTGTATGTTAGAGTTGCCACCCTCCAGGTGGAGATCTCCAGGAATTACAACTGGTCTCCAGATTACAAAAATCAGTTCACCTGGAGGAAACGGTTGCTTTGGAGGGCAGACTCTATGGCATGTTACCCTGCTGAGGTGCCTCCCTAAACCCCACCCTCCAAGCTTCAGGAATTTCCCAGCCCAGAGGAGCCCACATTCCATTGCCACTGCTCGACACACAGAGCCACAGCTGAAAACTTTGTGGTTTAGGAAGTCTTTGCGCTAACTTTCATTTGCTCGATTCAAGTGCCAGTGCATCATGGTTAGACTAAAGATTTCCAAAATCAGAAAATATTCCATCATGGTTCAGTGTGTCAGGAAAGGAGGGAGGGGGGAAGGAGCGTGCAAGCGAGTGAGAATAAACCAGGCTCCAGTAGAGTTTTTCCATAATACCTGAATACAGACCAGCAGCAGTAGACCCCAACGGAGCTCCCCATTCTACTTCTTGCTGTCCATTTTACCAAGTTGCATGTCACTCAAGCCATCCCATACCAGCATGCAACACCTTTTCATGCCAACTAACCAATCTGAATATCTCTTCTGTCAAGCTTCCTCTCTCCTCAGCCCTGCAGTGCCAATGCAAATCAGTGAGGAGAGTACAGGGAAATCTTGTTCCAGCTGTACTGTGCGCTCCACAACCATAAGGGCCCCCTCAGTGGTGTTTCTCCACTAAGCTTCCATTTCTTGCATTTAATCACATGCACACATCTGTGGGCTCCAGCAGAGTCAGCGAAGCAGGTAGCAGCAGGTGTAAGAAGCTGCTGAGTCTGGTCGCACCATGCAAATAGGAGTGAGGAAAGCAGGGAGGGAAGAATGGGCTGAATAAGCTGGAGGGCTTTGGTGGATCACTGCAGAGACAGAGCAGAGGCCACGGCTAGGGTTCAAGCCCACCTGCATGCTATGAAGGCCCATTTTCAGAAGAATGCCTCCTTCAGTGTTCAGCAGCAAACAGGTAACTTTAAAGTTGTCTAAAAATAGGTACAATTGGGCTCAGCAGAACAGCCTCTGTGCCATTGATTCACCTTGTGTGATACAATCTCTGTAGCCCATGCTGGCACCAAGAATGGCCTTTCTCTGAAAGTCAGAGAAAGTGGAAATCAGGTTTCATGCGAACTCAGCTCCCAGCGCATTTGAATTGTGCAAGCCCCTGCTCAAGAGCTCATTGAGCTGTGCTCTGCTCAGGTTCCTTTGTAAAGAAGCTGCTTGACCAGGACTAGGCAGCATAAAGTTTATGAGCCAAATCTACCCCCTCCCTGATTATCTGCAGCCCTTCAGGTGGAATTCCAAATTCAACTAGGAGCCGCCACCAATAATAACAGCAATAATAACATCAACCTATAGTGTGACCCGGCCCTGAATGCAGTCCAGACCTGATGGGCATGGTTGGGGGGTCCCTAACCTGATAGGACGCCATTTGATCAACAAGACTGGAAGCACTTTTGAAATTGTAGGCACTTTATTAACGCACTGTAATATATTTGTAAGTTTGGAATTTTATTGTTATTTATTGTTATTGTTGATTTTAATCTGTTTATGATGTTTTAACTGGCATGTGCCCTTGTAAGCCGCCCTGAGCCCGCTTGCGGGGAGGGCAGGGTATAAAAATAAAGATAAATAAAAATAAACAAACAAATAAATATACATTGTTTGTGGCCCCTTTCCCACCATTTTTGAGAACATTAAAGGACAAACTAAGTCCGCCATAAATAGCAGTGAAGATGGGAAGGTTCTTGTATCACTGTATAACTACATCTCCACCCACCCCATGGCTGGATTCAGAGGTATGAATAAACTTGGCCCCAGTTTTTCCAGCCTGTTTCAGCCAGCCAATGATATTGCATGGTCCACATGTACTGGAGACTCTCACTGTGAACTGCTGGGAGGGTGAAAGCCTCGTATGTATTGCCACTAAACAGAGAAAGGTGGAGTAGAGAAACGGAAAAAAACAGAATAAAGGAGAAGCCTAGGGTAGAGACAGAGGGCGATTTCGCACTAGCGTTTGCCCTGGGTTTGCCCTGATGCTTGCTCAGGAGCTTCTGGTTGATTTCCCACCAGTTGCTCCAGGCTCACGGTTTGATCAGGAGTATCGCGGCACTGCTCCGGAGCTTCCCCAGAGCAAGAAAATCCTGGTTTTAGAGGATTTTCCTGTTTGCTCCGGTGGAGAAGCTGAGACGAAAACATGCCCACTTGCCCACCCTCCATCTGGCCCGCCCTGTGGTGGTCGTTTCTTCAATTTTTTTTAAAAAATGAGCCCTCCTAATGTTCTATTGAAATGATGAGGCAGTGAGACAAGAACCCACCACAGGGACTGCGTCGGCGAGGAGGATTTGCTCGGCTTTTCGGTAGCAGAAGCTGGGTGCCATTGGCCCGAGAGCCCCTGGGCTTGCGGATGACCACTGCCCTGTGTCTGGGGTGCCCCGGCCGCAGCCCCGGCAAAGCAGGCAGGGGGCGCTTCCCTCCAGAAACCCACGGAGGAGCGGTGGTAAGCAGGCAGGCCAGGGACTCAACTCCTCCGCCCTGCTCTCTGGGTGTGCTCCTCTGGTCCTGAGGCTAGACTGTCTCCCCCCCCCCCTTTTTTTAAAAAGAACCCCTTATTTCGTTATATCAAAATAACAAAATAGTGATGCAGCAAGGGAAGACCGCACCATTGTTTTCTTTGTATAATACACACACGCTCACATTTATTTATTATGGGGGGAACTTTTTCTTTGGGGCTCCAATTCAGCATGTGGAGCGGGGAAACTGGGCTGCCATTGCTGCCACTCCTCCTCAGCTGCCGCCGCTGCCACCACCACTGGAGAAGAAGCCCTGGAGCCCTGAAGGAACTGCGACTCCCCCCCCGGCTTGCGCTCGCATCCAGCATCCCGAGTGCTGCTGCTCCTGCAGCCGGTGGCAGGATGGATGGAGGACGGCAGCCAGAGCATGTGGGAGGGAGATAGGAGGCCAATCCACATGCTGCTCCGCGGCTGGGGAGTTCTGCCAAGGAAGTTTTTCTGGCAAAAAAACCTTCATAAGTTTCATAACACAATTTTAAAATAAAATTGCAGAGAAAGTATCCTCGGTGGAGGGAACTGCACGAATGGGTTGCTTCAAGCGGCATGGTGAAAGATTTTTTTGATCCGTAAAGTAAAGCAGTAATGCATTCAAATATACAAGGGAAAACCGTCTTACTGGCGCCGGTATTTTATCTTGCAAATGGGCCACATTTCGTTATAACGAAATTGCAATGCATATAGGGCACCATGGCTATAAAGGCTTTATCCACCATTTTGTGCCTGAGATCCCGCTGGCAACGCGTCCAACATTTTGATGATAGAGCAGACACACCACCAATCACAGCGCCAGGCCGTATGGTCGATCAATCATTGTGTGGCAAGCAACAGCGGTGGGAAAATTTGAATAGGAAGGAGGGAAGTATTGAATTCTGGGAAGAGGAAGGCAACTACGGACATCTTAATCCAGACACCATTAGGCTTGCAACAGCAAAATAGTTTAAATTTCAGTAGCAAATAGCGTTCCCTCTACAATTCGCATGACCATTGCTCACACTATCCATGTCCACCGTCATTGCAGTATAACGAAATAACACAATCGTGTTATTTAACTGTGTTTAAAAAAAAGCCTGTGTTTAAAAAAAAATTCAAAGGAGGAAGGGAGGGGGAGGAGCGAGTGGAATGATGGGAGGGGGGACTGGAAGCCTCATTTCATCATAACGAAATAATGCAATCGTGCATGCGTTTTTAAAAAAAACAAGAGAGGAGGGAAGGGGGGAGGAGTGAGTGGGGAGATGGGAGGGGAATGGGAATGGAAGCCATGCAGCAGTCGGTATGTGCAAAATGGACACTGCGGGGCAGATGAGGGGCTTCGGCTCCAAGTGCGAACATGAAGAATAGACTCTGGAGGGAAAAAACCTGGAGAGAATGAGAGGCAAACGGCAAGTGCGAAATTGCCCAGAGAGAGAGCAAACACATACTACTGAGAGAAAAAGAAAAAAAGAAGGAAGAGGGAGAAAAAGAAGTTCAGAGATACCTGTGAGGATTTGGTCAGAAAAAAAGAGCAGGGATGCCAGCCTCCATGTGGGACCTGGGGATCCCCCAGAATTACAGCTCATCTCCTGACTACAGGGATCAGTTCCCTTGGAGAAAATAGATACTTTGGAGGGTGGGCTTTATGGTATTGTACCCCACTGAGGTTCCTGTCTTCCCCATATTCCCAGGAATTTCCCAACCTGGATCTGGCAACCATATCCCACCATTCCCCACTGGAGGCCGGGGAGCGGACCTTCTAACTTTAGATTGTGTTAAGAGGTGCAAAAAGAAAAACAAAGAAGTTAACACAGAATGAGGTCAAATACAGCATTATAACAGAAGGAATAACCTTTTTCTATGGTTATCACAGAAATATGTCCCTCTTGAGTTAGTAAAAAAAACATAAAGTGGCCTTCAGAGTGGTTTAGCTTTTGTACTCTTCCCAGAGGTCAGACTTTGATGAACAGAATTGCTGTTTGCTCCTAGTGGTCTTTGATTTCTGCCATTTTTCACTCTGTGGGCAACCTTTGGTATTTTTCCATTCTGCGCAGCAGCTTGCTCTTGCTTGTGGTCTTTCTCTGTTTGTCAGATGGGCAGAGGACCAGGCTGGGCTCAGCCCAGTGGTTGGGGAGGCCAGGTATATTTTCTGAAGGCTTCCAACAGTCCTTGAAAAATGTTTCTTTGTGCAGGAGCATCCTGGGTGTTCTTCAGTGAATGACCATCCCTCAGTCTCAGTTCTTTGGCTTGAAATAGGGTAAGAAACCTAAAGATTCTTAATGGACCTTTAGCACAAATAGATTTATTGTGCCATTAGATGTTTTGGATTAGAGCCCTCTTCATCAGGTCTATGAAGTGCTATCTTCATTCCATGTTTGTGTGTGTGTATGTACACTCTGTACTCATATGTATGTATATATATGACAGCTGAGGATTGTTAATTCCAGCCTTGCTCTGAGGAGCATAGAGCAGCATACATTGCCATCCTCATCCTCAAGGTCCAGCATGACCACTAATTTATTTATTTGGATTTATATCCCGCCTCGCCAGCAAAGGTGGCACTAGGCGGCTCACAACAATTAAAATTGATACATACAGAATATAATAAATTACAGTAAAACCACAGACCACTAAAAAATGGCGGCAATTACAAATCCAGCGCCAGGGTTGCCAGCCTCCAGGTGGGGCCTGGGGATCTCCTGCTTTTACAACTCATCTCCAGCTGACAGAGATCAGCTCCCCTGGAGAAAACGGCTGCTTTGAAGGGTGGACTCTATGGCCTTGTACCATGCTGAGGCCCCTCCCCTCTCTAAACCCTCCCCTCTCCTGGATCCACCCCCAAAGTCTCCAGGTATTTTCCAACCCAGACTTGGCAACCCTACCACTATACTACACTAACTCTCATGTAAACATTTCATGCCTCTGACAAAATGGGCTCTAGTCCACAGATTCTTATGCCACAATACACCTGTTGGGTTATACGTTGCCACAAGACTGTTTTGCTGTAACAGACTAGCATGACTACGCATCTGAAGTGAATCAAAATTAGCCTTTTCAGTGAGATGGACATTAAAATAGACAGTCTGAATATCCACCCCCCAGTTTAGTGCAACTCCATTTTCCCCTTAGCTGCTGCTTCTTCCTCCTGGATAATCCCATCCAATCATGAATCACATTATGAAGATGATGGCATATTTAACTGTATGATGACATCACAGATGGACAAGTGAGGACAATTTAAGGAACATTTTTGCAAGAAATACCAAAACACTGTGGAAAAGCAGAGACTTTTTACCATTGCTAAAACTTCCATTTAAAAAAGTCTCTGTGTAATTTGGTCTTTGCCCTAATTTTAATGGGGTTGCAAATGTGGAGAATAAAAATGTAGGCTCTTGCTCATTTATATGTGTTAGCTCCTTTAAATAGATGCAAATCTAAAATTGCCCGTGGCTAGCCAATGCCATCAGATGGTGATTTTTTAAAGTCCAGTTACCTCTCCCTACCTCAGACCCAGTCAGGCTGGTCTAAAAACAGCTAGGTGGCAACCATACACTCTGAGGGACAGACAGAGTAAAGACTGATGAAAAAAGGACTGTAAAGTGCTTTGTAGGTTTTAAGCTCCATGTGAATTGTTTCAGTTTTGCTTTAACGTTATATACTGCTGCCTAGAAAGGTAAGCTGGAAAAGGGAATGGCCACGAAGCTAAGGTATATCATGTTGCTTCAGCACAACACTCATTTTGAATTTGTTATAGCCATGGCCAAAGGTGTTTCAGCACAGCCCACTCAGTGGTATTTCAGTATAGTAATGTTCAGGGCTGCTGGCACTTTGCTAACTGCACAAAGTGCATCATTTTAGGAATTAATATATTACAAATATTTATATTGCAGTATGCACACACATCTATACACTGATTCTCAACAGTCCCTTCTGCGTGTGGATAGTTATTTCTGCGTGTGGATAGTTATTTCTGCTCACTGTCCCTGAACAGGTTTTTTCATAGACTCTGGGAATTCTGTGGGTTTGTAGAAAAATCCAAAAAGTAAAAAAAAATCTCAGGGAGAGTTGAATTCCCCCCAATACCTTTTGAAATCGCAGCTGCGGGGATCTACTCCAGGCCATGCTACATCAACAGTGAGAGATTAGACTGTTTGGTCTAATCAATCGATCGTGTGATTGAGGTAGCCCAGAAAAGCAAGCTCTCCCTTGTTCTCTTCCCTCCCTCCCTTCAGGGAGGAGTCTCAGCCAGTGGAAGGAAAGAAAGGCAGCCTGGCCAATAAGCAAGTTCTGGCTGGTTCCCTTCCCCTGGGAGGAGGACAGGGAGGAGCCTTAGCCAGTGCTTTACCAGACTCTCTCAATCGCACAGGAAAAGCAAGCTGTGATGTAGTAGCAGCAGAACTGGAAAAGGAAGCAGGAAATAGTCAGGGCCTTGTGGGCAATACTGCAGCCCTCTGGGAGCCTGATCCAGCCCACGGGCTGCATGTTTGACACTGTTGCCTTAGAGTATTACTCTCAGCTTCTTGACGCACACAAACACTGTCACCAAGAGGCAGAACATTAACTAGGCCAATTTTTACATAGCCTAAGCTACTTCTTTGTCTTTTCATTTTCATTCAATCAACCTCCGCACACACCCTGTCAGGCTCTCACCAGACCCTTGTAGCATCAGCAAAACCTGGATTTTTCTCTCCCAATTTGAGCCCCAACAGTTCAGCAGACAAAAAATGTATAAAAAGCACTCTTTTGGTCAGTGATTTGGATTTGGCCACCCTTGGGACTCAGGGATCAAATTAGAACCAGGTAAAGACTCTATCTCATTCAATCTCTCCCCCCCCCACCCCTCCTCAATGAATCCTAGACCATGAACCCCCTCTTCTTGTCATATAGGCAAAGTATATTTTACATTCCCCCCTTTTATTCCCCATTCAGCCAGCAACACACACACACATACCCACATGGATCTCTACACAGAATGAGATTGTGTACTAGTTTCCTCTGGGGGTATATGGTATTCTACTGGACCAACTGCTTAGTTTTAAATTGTCTCTGTCTCTCCACTTTCCTTTATGCTATCCTGTTATTCTAAATAAAAGTATATTACTTAAGTGTTCTTTGTCTCCCATTTCTGGGAATACAGTGCCAGGTTTGACCCATGTATAACACAGGCTAAAAGGTCCCCAAAGAAACACAGACTGCTTTAGATGCACTGTAGAAAAGCTGTACCTGTGTATAGGGAGCAGTTCATGTAACTCCGCTGAGTTTCATGGCAAGTAAGAATTTGAACCTGAGTTTCTCCAGGGCTAGTCCAACACTTTACCACACTGGCTCTCCTTATAGTATCTGAAGTGGCCCCTTGTTGCTTCATATTTTAAAAGATATATTGTAGCTAGAATTCCTTATAATAAGTGGGTATTATTTTATAAGAACATTTATTCCCAAGTAGAACCTTTTCTCCTCTCTTCCCACTGGTTGCCAGTGTGCATAAAATATAGTTATAATTTCTAATTCCCCTAATGACTTAATCTGCACTGATTGCAAAGCTTAGACCTTCAACCCAAGGGGATGAAAAGGAAATCCTGACTAGGGATGTGCATTCGGTAAAGCCAAACTGAAAAAAACCTGAATAATGCCTTTTTGGCAATATTAGGGACTCTATTCAGCTCAGTTCTCTGATTGTATTCGTCAACCAAATAGAGATTTGGAAAGTATTTGGCATTGCTGAATAGCACGTCTGGGAGAGTTTAGAGATTCCAGGCTTCAGCTTCTTCCTGTCTCCTGCCGTTCCTGGCTATTTTCCAGCATTTGCCCTGCTTTCCTGGGCACTGGGGGGGGGGGGGGGGGGTGAAGCTTACAGCCAATCACTGCAGTGCATTGCATTGGAGCAGGATTGTTTTGGAAGGTTGTGCTGTGGCTTCAAAGGTGAACTCCAACAACCACCACCACGTTTTCACGGCCTGTTTCCCAGGAAACAGGACAGAAAGGGGAGGAGCAACCAATAGGGCTTCAGATTAGGGAAAACACTGCTCCTCAGCCAGTCACAGAATTTTTTCCCGTTTATTTCAACTTCTGCGCACGGCAGAGAGCATAAAATCAAGGGTCTGACTAGACTCCTTTACAGAGAGACTTTCGGAAATTGTGTGGCTGCTGGCTAACTGCTTCAGTGCTACTGCTGTGAGCTTGATTGTCTCTGCTGCCTGGACTTCTTCTGAGATCCATTCCTGATTCCTGCCTGCTTGCCTGGAGAAGACACAGTGACTGGTTTGACTTTTGAAAAGTTTTTCATTTTGCTGTTAACTCTTTTTGGGCCTTCTTTGGTGGGTGGATTGTGGGATGGGGGGGTGTTAGAGAGGCCCGTGCCGGCCTAGCCTGGCCTAGGGTGCCTATGGCCTCTCAGCTCTCAGGTTTTTTAAAAGACCTATTTCTTTAATTTTTGCTGTTTGGTGTTCGCTTTGTCCTTCTTGGAGTCTCTTGGGGCCTGCTTGGGCAATTGCCTGGCTTTAGTGGTGGTTGGCTAAGCTTCTCTGTTTGCTAGTCAGGTTTTTGAAAAGATAGGTCAAGATGGGCAGCCGTGTTCGTCTGAAGCGATCGAACATTGCTTGGACTCTTACTTAGGTTTTTTAGCTGTTTGGTGTTTGCTCTGGGGGAATGAGAGATTTACTGTTGTGTGTGGGGATGCTTCTGGTTTAGTTTAGGATTCTTTAAGGGTCTGTCAGGAATTCTTTAAAAAGTGCTTTGAAATAAATTTCAGCATAGGGCTTTAGTTCCTTCTGTTAACTAGGCCAGTGCTAGGTTTTAAAAGAGGGAAGGTTTGCATTCAGAAATTAGTTTTTAATACCCAAGACTAATTTTAAAAAGCAGTGTGCTGTGGGTTGCTCTGCTCTGAGATTCAGTGAATGCAGGTGTCCTGTCCCCACTGCTGGACCTTCTGAGGGCACCTGGTGTTTTTGGCCACTGTGTGACAGAGTGTTGGACTGGATGGGCCACTGGCCTGATCCAACATTGGCTTCTCCTATGTTCTCCTATGTTCTCAGGCGCTACTTATAAAAGTTAATTCTCCTTAGGTTTCCCTAGAGTTTTTTAATTTGGGAACTCCTGCTTTTCCATACAGGAAATTAGGCTTTTCCCTAGAGAATCACATTAGGGGAAGTTTAATAGAGACCCCTAAATTTTTTAAAGGTTCCATTCTATTCTCCAGGATAGTGTATTAAACCTTCGGCAGGGGAGATTGGATTTATACCCCACCCTTCACTCAAAGAGGCTTACAAACTCACACACACACACACAAAACAAACACCCTGTAAGGTAGGTGGAGCTGAAAGAGCTCTCTCAAGGACTGCCCTTGAGAGGACAGCTCTGAAAGAACTTTCTATTGACCCAAGATCACACCAGCAGCTGCATGTGGAAGAGTGGGGAATCCTACCTGGTTCTCCCAGATTAGAGTCTGTTACACCAAACTTGACCATTTCTCAGTCTGTGGAAGTTCTTAGGCCCTTTAAGAACTACACAGAGATTCTCTCATCGGATACAGCAAGTCTGGCTCTGGTAATCCCATGATCCGTATTGCTCTTGACGACCTGGCCTCCTTTCTGGAGCCAGCTGCAAGATGTGCAGACATGCTTCCAGAAGTGCGCACGCTTGTGATGAAGCTACAAGAGGGACTCTAGGACTGCTTTCAGCCTATCCTCAAGCACAAGGTCTACATGCTGGCAACCAAGTGTGACCCACACATCAAGGGCAAGATTGTCGAGTGGGCCAATGAATTTAATCACTGAAGAGACTTGCTCTTAAAGTGAGTTGAGCACATGCTGGCCAAGAGGGGCACATTGCCGCAAGCTGAGGAAGAGGGGAGCAAAAGCAGCTCCATTGCTGTTCATCCCCCACCTCCCTCACTAAGCAACAACACACCCACCCCGCAGCCACGGCTGGGAGGACTGTTAAGATGGCAGTCATCGGGTGGATCCTCAGCCCCTCCGGGAGTGGCAGGCGCATGAGACAGGACATGGCAGGTGAGGGAGTACCTTGCAGAGCCCTACGAGTTACATGCCACCTGTCTGTGGAGCTACTGGGCCATGAAGGAGGCAGTCTGGCTGGACCTCTATGCTGTGGCCCAGAGGCTCCTCTCATGCCCTTCAACAAGTGTGCAGAGTGAGTGCATTTTTTACCATGCGGGCAACATTGTCTGCCCGCATTGCTCATGCCTGCCACCCTGGACAGTTGAGCAGCTGGTCTTCCTGAAGATCAACTTGCCATTGTTCAATTATCTGGCTCTGGACTTGGAGAGTGACTGAGGTAAGCACATACTTGTGCCTGCATCCTCTCTCAATCTGCGCTGGGAAGTTGGGGGTATGTGAAAGGCTCCTCCCAAAATTAAAGGCTAGAAAAAAGGGCTCAACCAATTGGCACAGAAATGCCCCAACCCACCAATCTCCCCACACTGCCATTCTGAATCCACCTGCACCAAGATACCTCAGCGGCACCCAAACCTAAATTATATTTGCATGCTGAAGTTAAATCAGCAGCACAAAAAAGGTTCTTCATCTGCAGTGGATTTGGATGAGGAGAGAAAGCCAGAGTTTCTTGCGATATCTGGTGCTTGTAGAATACCTTTGTCTTTTTGCTACGTCATCACTGAGCTTGAAAAACCTGGAACTGATGATGACATCATTGTGAAACCACCTGATACACTTGGCCCCCTTCTACCTCCTTTCCAAAGCCCCTCCCTGGCATTGGTTCCTAGTGTTTTTATTTTCTCCTCCTAAATAGCAAAGTTGTATCTTGTCAACATAGGAAACCTGGCACCAGTGACTGGGCATCTTCTCTTTTCAGGTAATGCACTGTGGTGACACCATCCAGTATAGAGCCATCAATCTCTGCTCGCTGCCAGTCTCCCTCTGGCCTCTTTCTGCTTCTCACTTTCTCATTTCTCTGTCACTCTGATCTTATTTTTTCTTCTTCTCATGACCTCTCTGGTGTCCTTTTAAGGGTAGTTTGCTTTAGTAGTTTGACTACCCAGTAATGAGTGACTCCATCCCTTGCCAAGGAACAGGTTCAAGATAAGTCTTGTTTTCAAGAATTACGCTCACAGGCAAGTGGCATCTTTACTGTCCAACTTCTTGGCTAAAACATCAATATCAAGACAGTCCTGTCCTTCCTTGTCTCCCCATGCTGCAAGATGAAATGAGAATTGAAATTCAACTATTTTTTAGCTTGGGAGCTGTATTGGTTCACATTGATCATAAGACTGAAACCCCATGAGCAAACTCATTGGGCAGAATACTCAGGTTCAAGGGGGCAAAAGGCTATGGATATCTATTAGAACAGGGAGACAGAATACTTCCAAAGGGGATGCCATGTTAGTCTGTCGTAGCAAAATAAAATGAAAGTCCAGTGGCCCCTTAAAGACTAATGATATTATTTCAGTTATTTCATGCATCACTGTTGAAGAAGTGAGCTCAGTGAACTAAGGGTAGTTGGTCTTTAAGGGGCCACTGGACGGTTGTTTTGTTTTGCAACAGGAAGCAAGTGGCAAATTCTGGTGAAGTCAGGATTAATCATAGCCTCATCCTTATCCCTATCTGCAATCAACTAGGGCTGCTACCCTGTAAGGGAGGAGGGGAATGAGAGGAAGTATCTAATTTACGTACAGTTCCATGGGTTCAGACTCAGAGATTTCCCAGTGCCTGTGCATACTACACACTGCTTCTCAGCCAACTCTGCTATAGGTTCACCCAGCTGACTCAAAAGTGAGCAGGGTGCAGCTTGCAAGAGTTTAGACAATGGCAGCGCTTGGTGCTATTTGCTTTTGAGGTTGCTATTCTTGCATTTTTCCTTGTGCACATGCCCTTCTCCCTAGCCAAAGGTTTATCTGCCTCAGACGGACACCACCGTGCATGCAAAGTGTTCTGTGTGCAAGACTTGCTCTCACGCTGAAATGTGAACCTTTCTCCTGGTGAGTCCATGAATTTTCCAAAGGTGCATTCTACGCACTGATCTGTGGAAACAGCTCCACATTGTCATTAGAATGGCAGTCCCATATGACCTTGCCATTTTCCATGGCAAAAACATTGCTGCTTTCACACTGCCTGCACTGGTGCTGCCAAGGGATCTGAACCCCTGCCTGTGGGACCACTGGCACCTGCAACTACAGATCTCAGTTGCTGGCTTCCTGTCCTCTGAACTTGGAAAAGATGCTGTGGTGTTGAATCTTTCTGGCAGGATGCTTGTGCCTTGTGTGTAGGAGAAAGTATGGGCTGCGGTAGATGACATTGCCCCTGTGGCTGCACATTTTAGTTTATATATAGATAGACAGAGCTCTCTTTCCTCCCCAGTGGGAACCCAAAGCAACTTACAACAACATTGTCCCCTCCTCCATGTAATATTCACAACAGCCCCATGATGTAGGGTTGCCACTCTCCAGGTGTGGCCTGGAGATCTTCCACTATCACAACTGATCTCCAGGCAACAGAGATCACTTCCCTTAGAGAAAATGACTGATTGGGACGGTGGACTCTATGGCATTGTACCCTGCTGTCTTTCCTCTTCTCCCTAAACCCCACCCTCCCCAGGCTCCACTCTCAGAATCACCAGATCTTTCCACACCCAGAGCTGGCAATCCTATCAGATAAGGTAGGTTAAACTAAGAGCACATGTCTCGTATGCGCGGAACAGGCAGCGATGGTCTGTTCAGTGATTGACACATGTTGTTCAGTATATTACCTAATCTCATTTGCAGAAAACAAAATGTTCCTGTTGTAGAATATCAATATTGTTAGCTCTTGGCCAGGGAAAGAACACATTCCCAGTTTTGCCATTCACAAACCTTATGCTGTTGGGCAAGTCTTTCTTTGCAGGTCTACCTGAGGGGTTACTATATGGCCACACCCTAGCTCCCTAGTGCCACAGTGCCCTCTTCTGGACAGGAAATGGAGCTGCTCCTCTGGGCTTCTATACTGTCCTTGTAGCTGGAGATGTTAGCTTTTGGATTCAGCTGTGGCCAAGAGTCTTTAGGGCAGTGCGAAAACGGATCTATAGACTGAGACTCCTGTGCATATAGAATGGTAACAATGCCCCCTGTGAGGGGTCTGTAATGGACTCCACTAGCAGAGGAAGTCAAGGGTGCTCAGTTAGCTTAAGGTGCCAGAGCCTCAGCTGGCAGTGTGTTGCTTCTAAACACTTCACCAACACCCCCTGCATTATCACCTCCCTGTACTCTTGCAAGCATCTCTTTACTGTCAGCTGCCTGTCAAGCTGATCTCTGCTGCCACTCTCTTCCAGGCCCCTGACATAATATCTTTTGACAAGGGCAAGGATCTGGAGTGTACCTGATTGGGCCAGCTGGGGATGGGATGGGGTGGGGATGGAAAGGCAAGGCCAGGCTGTCTGCTCTGAGGCTCCATCCCCACCCCATGCCTGATTAGGCACTCTGACGCTTCCTCTGTCTCCCAGCTTTCTCCCTGCTGAAGAATTATGTAGCATGAAGGAAGCAGGCGCCACCATCTTGAACTGAGAGTGAACTTTGCTTTCTACATATAAATACAGATAGCAATCACACCCCAATCAGCGTGCAGGCTTCAGGGCATCGTCTCAGCAACTCTAACTTTCCCATTACGATAATGTGATTTTCACTCAGTCTGTAATATCACCAGCCATGAATAAAACAACTGGCTCCCTCTCTCTCTCTCTCTCACTTTCTCTGTCTTTCACTCCCTTCACATTCTTTGCATACTAATGACAGCTCAGCAGTGTTGAAGAGCGGCACTGGCTTTACCTGCCCCAGATGGAGCAGGGGGCGTCATCTGCCGGCATCCCACGTCTCACCTGGAGCCAGCGTAGAGTTGACAGAACAGCAGCAGGGCAGAGGGGATAAACCCAACTGTGAAGCTTTTTCTTTACATGATTACCTGTAGTCTTTTACAAAGTGCTGGCTTCTGCTTTTTGTTTTTCTAATCATGTCTATTCCTCTTTTTTTCCGAAGAACTCAAGGTTACATCAGTGGGGTGGGGTTACCCCATTTTATCTACACTATTAGGTGAGACAAAGGGTTGCTGACTGACCTGGCCTTATCATTAGGTAGGAGGAGGCAAATCTCCTCGAATGATAGATTAGGGGGGTACTATCAAAAGACAGTGAATTGTCTATGATTTTGTTTATTGTATTTCCACCACCATGAAGATTCAATTGCAATTTTTTTTAGCAACAAATACCTTAGGCTGTCTCTGGCCCAAGGTCAATAAATGAATTTCATGCTGAATGGGTCTTTGAATTGGGGGGAGGGGTTGGTTTTTTGCCATCAAGGTGACCCCAGAGGGTTTTCAAGGCAAGAGAGGCTCAGAGGTGGTTTGCCATTGCCTTCCTCGGCATAGTGACCCTGGACTTCCCATCTAAGTATTGACCAGGGCTGCCCCTGCTTTGCTTTCAAGATGTGATGAGCTTGAGCAAGCCTGAGGTATCTAGGTCAGGGCACCGTAGTCTTTTTTTTTTTGGCTGACAAGTCTCTGCCAACTTATAGGGACCCCATAGGGTTTTCATGGCAAGAGATGTTCAGAGCTGGTTTGCCATTGCCTGCCTCTGTGCAGCAACCTTAGAATTCTTTGGTTATCTCCCATCCAAATACTTACCAGGGCTGATCTTGCTTAGCTTCTGAGTTCTGACAACACTGGGCTACACTTGGCTATCCTGGTAGTCTTCCAGTCCAGTAATCTATCCACCAGCCTTTATTGGCTTCCAAAAAGTGATGTGCTTTTTTTGAAAATTAAATCAAATATTTCCTCTTATTCAGCAAGATGATCAGGATTGCCAGGTCTTAACCCAGGAGGCATCTCGACCCGAGGAGATTTTGTTAGGTGCTGCTGTCCCTGATGGATCACTGCAGTGAAAGGAGAGGTTATACCCAATGCAATTTTCCTTGCAACACAACTTTTAAAGGCACAGAAGCCCTCTTAGGGTCTAGGCTTGGTAGCGTGGGCTTACAAATGGGCTTTTTGCTCTGCTTTCGGCTCCCAACAGCAGTGGATTATTCTGAAGCTTTCAGACAGCTTCATCAACCATCTGCTTTTCTTTTGCAGTTTTCCCATGCTTTCTGAAACTACCTTTCTTCTGATTTTCCTCCTGGTGCACGACTGAAGTGCATTTGCCTTCTATCTGGAAAGCGTGCTGTACTTCAATAGGTGACACCCACATTTCAGGACTACCATTTTGTGTGGCAGCTGGACAGCCAAAACATCTTTTAGAAAAGTATGTTCACAAAGTGTCTTAACCATTTGAAAGGAATTTTAAAAATATTAGGATATATTTATTATTTCAATTACTTAATAATAATTTGTTGTTCTTATAGCTAATTATTTATTATTATGCATTTCTTTGGAGCAATGTGTTTTGATTTGTCTTTTTGGCACGTGCCGTATGTTGACCAACAAACTAGTGAGGTGCCTTCAGATAAACCAACCAGCCAGGGAATTTCTCAAACATTTAGTGGGCTGAACAATCCGAGGAATTCCTCTGGCAATTCAACAACCCCTACAAGTTCAGGAAACCGATTGTTCACTTATGGCAAACTTGATGGGGGCATCATCACCACCCACCAAAAAAGGCAGTGTCATGTGTGAGGGAAAGGGCGCTACAAGAGTGCTTCAGGAAGAAGGAAAGAGCAGATTAAGGGGCTCCCTTGCCACTATGCTTCAGCAGGATTTGCCGCAGCAACAAAAATGCCACTGGAAATACTGCTGGAAATGTGTTGCCACCACCACCGTAGAAGTCTGCTTTGTGTGCAGGACAATAAAGTGACATAACTATTTACAAAGATGAGTGTTTGAATCCTAAGTTGCACCGCACCTTTAACCACTGTAGGGGCAGTTGTCCACTGTGAATCCCTCTGGTGTCAAGAGACTCATTCATGCATATTGCAATGGATGAACTGCACTATGTGCAGCAGAGGACTTCCTCCAGAATGAGATGAAGAGTGGCACAAATGGAAGCAAGGCTTAGAACTGAGGCCAATATACCTTCCAGAGAGAGCTAGTTTGGTGTAGTGGTTAAGTGCGTGGACTCTAATCTGGGAGAACCGGGTTTGATTCCCCACTCCTCCACTTGCACCTGGCTGGATGACCTTGGGCAAGCCATAGCTCTGAACCAGCTGTTCCCTCAAGGACAGCTCTGGAAAGAGCTCTCTCAGCCCCACCTACCTCACAGGGTGTCTGTTGTGGGGAGGGGAAGGGAAAAGGAGTTTGTAAGCCGCTCTGAGACTCCCTTGGAGAGTGGAGGGTGGGGTATAAATCCAATCTCCTCCTCTTCTTCTTCTTCTTCTTCCCTGGAGGCAGTCTTCAACAATTTAAAGTGCCCCTCTGAAGTTGCAACTAGTTCTGTCTGTGGGAGGAAAAAAGACAAGTACAGTTTTTGTGCTTGTCTTTTTCCAGCTGTAGGGCTAATTGTAGCTTCTGATGGGGGAATTTAAATCACTGGAGATACATGGGGGGAGGAAGGGGAACACCTCTTTCTCCATTAACCCTTTCCGGATCTTCAAAGAAGCCACACGGCTCTGCTAATTAGCTTAAAAATTATCCTAATTACAGATACCACACATTGTGTCTGCTTTGACTCTGAATGCTTCATCCCAGGCATCATTTGTGTAGCATGGTTCATGTTCTGTTTGTTTAGAATATGAAGCAGTAATAGCTTGAAAAGGGCTCTGGTATCCTAAAGCTCCAATTCCTATTGGCTGATTAGTAAAGACTCCCGTTGGTCCTGAAGCCATTCTAGATACCCAATCACTGAGCCCAGCTTGGGTCCAATAGTATTGCTTGTATATAGTTACATTGTTGAAAGTTATGTGTCGGAACAGTATAAATGAAAGTGCTGCTCTCATAGAGCTGTCTTTTGAGCTGAACAATGTCACTGAATAAAAGCCTGTTTGTTTAAATTCATCGCCTCTTGCTCAATACTTAAAAGTTCATCACATGGTTCTTCCTTTTCACACTTGAGAATTTTCATATCAGCACTGAATATTGTAATAGTCTCTTGGCCAAGCTCCTGTTACCGCTGTTGTGCTCTGATCCAATCCAACCGTCCCACTCCATGACATCTCCTTGCTTTAGATACTCACTTTTACGATTACAGAGTATGGTTCAACGTATTACTATATATCAGAGAGAGCTAGTATTGTTTGGCTGAAAAACCCACTGTTGGCAAACCGTATGGTCTTTTTGACATACACAATCAATCAGTAAGCAATCTGACCACCCCATCAGATCTTTCATTTCTGGTCCATAATAGCTGGGCCTTTGAGAAAGGGAAGAAGAAGATATTTTGAACAAAATATTTTTCTTTCAGGTCACCTTCTTTCTGGTTTCCCATTCAGGGAACCCAACCACTGGAGTGCATTTCCACTACTTCTTTCTGTTCATCCTTCAGGTTGAATGAGCTCATTATCTCAGGGAGGATAATTAATGGTACCAAATATCAGCAGCTGGTAATGCTCTGATACTGGGCTGTACTGTGAAAAGGAAATTGCAGCACTGAAAATTAGTGTGTTCAAATAAAAAGAAAAAGAAAGACAGAACAGAAACAACCATTCCCCGCTAACTGTTCTCTCTGATCTCTTGGAGTTTACTAGGCCTTGCCTGCTGTCATGATCCTGGGCCTATAGTGTTGCTGCCTACAGGCTCTATGGAGGCCTAGTGGCTCCAGGGGAGCCTATATTGGAGTAGTTATCAGGACCTGCATTTCCCAGGTTCCCTCTGGACTAGGGTTGCCAGGTCTCTTACCTATTGCAGTGGGGGGGAGATAGGATTGCCAGCCTCCAGGTGGGGCCTGGGGATCTCCTGCTTTTACAACTGATCTCCAGCTGACAGGGATCAGCTCCCCTGGAGAAAATGGCTGCTTTGAAGGGTAGAGTCTATGGCATTGTGCCATGCTGAGGCCCCTGCTCTCCCCAAACCCCGCCCTTTCCTGGATCCACCCCCAAAGTCTCCAGGTATTTCCCAACCCAGACTTGGCAACCCTAGGGGGAGAAGCTCCTGGTCCCAGACATTTGCGCTGTGATGACGTCACCTGGAAGTGACATCATTGTGCTAGGTATGTTGCCAGCGGACGCTCTAGCAATCGGCTTGAAAACTCTATGATACCACAGAGTTTTCAGGCCAAATGCTAGAGTGTCCCTGGGTGATGTGTGTGATGATGTCACCTCCAGGTGATGCCATTGCGCCAGGCACATTGGCCAGATCCAGGCACTTTGGGGGTGGGGTTCCCCCCAATGGCCGGATTTGGGCCAGCAGGTCGGGGGGGCCTTGAGCGGGCAACCCCCCCCCCCCCCCCGGGAACCTGGCAGCCCTACTCTGGACCCTGTGGTTGTTTAACAGGGGATTTTGGAGGGAAAACTACACCAGCAGGGGAGCAGAGAGGGGTGCCTGGGAAGAAGAGATTAAAGGCCTTGCCCAAAGTGGGTGGGTGCTCTCTCTCAGGGAGCAGGGTTGGTGAGGGAGCAGGGTTGGTGAGGCTGCTGCAGTAAGAGGGATCCCTCATCAAAAAGGGGTGAGTCAGTCTGAGACCAGGTACCTAGAGAAGGCTAGGACAGTAGAGTTAGATGTGTTAGGATTTATTATTTTGCTGGTTTACCTACCTTTACTGTGCTCATTTTTCCTACATGTTTTCAAATCACAGTTATTGTTAAATCTCTTTAATAAAACTAGTTTGTTACTCTGCCTGGGTCCTCACCCCTCATTTGATCACGTATAAAGGGAAACCTACTGGAAAAGTACTGTATAAAGGGGTAGGGTGGGTGCTTTGGGCCCTCCCAAGGAGTCCCATACCAAAATGGTGGCAGCCATTAGTGAACCTTTCTAGCCACTGCCTGCGACATATGCAGCAGCTAGACCAGTTATTCAAGACTGATTGAATGGGAACATGTCCACCAAGAAGATGAAGATAAAAGAGCAAAGCTCTACCCATTCCCACTCTCATAGACTTCACTGAGTTTAATGTACCATGGACAAGGTAGGCTGCCCGATTACTCTTCATTCATCCACCCACTATTATTAGGCAGCCATGCTGCATGCTGGGTTTGGGGGGGGGGGTTTGTCTATTGGATCTGTCTCTCTGTACTTGGACATCACAGTTTGACTGCATAGTGGCTGTCTAGAAGTTTTATAATCCTCAGGGTCCTTTCAGTAAATCAATGAACATAAACAGTAAATAAGTTAACATTAAAAATGAACTGCTTTAATAAGAATAGTAGGAGCCTCAACAAGTAGTGACTGCGCTTCTTTCACTTTTAGTTAAGTATTTATTATTGTGATTCAAAATAAACAAAGAACATTCTCTTTCACAGAACTCCTTTTCAGCCAAGAGACTATCAAAACCATATGATGTATTTCTGTACCACATTATTTATTCAGGATGGGGCAGGATGACTCATTATATGTAATCCCATGATTATTTTCCCCAATTTAAAAACAAAAAAAGGATGCAGCTGGGAAGATTAATTCAAAAGAAGAGCCCCAGCACAGGAGACAAAAGAAGTGTCTCCCTCATAATTTCCCCCCAGTATAGTCCTGACCTGGATAGCCCAGGCAAGCCCAATCTTATCAGATCTTGGAAGCTAAGCAGGGCTGACCCTGGCAAGTATTTGGATGGGAGACCTCCAGAAATACCAGGGTGTGGAGGCCAGTGACAGGCCATCAAGCCACTTCTCTGAATGTCCTGTCATGGACTACATTTAAAATACTGTTTTCCTAATGCAGTAAAACCAGAGAAGGGAGGTGAATAGTTAACTCTGCTCTAGAATGTTGAGTTTGAGTGACAGGCTCCTCCTTTTCTCTGACTGGCCAGTACCAACTGAGGAAAATATAAAATCAGTTGAGTGCTGAGGGGAGAGTGAGTTCATTTTGAGTTCTGTTACTATTCAGTAAAGTTCAGCTAAAGGAGTTGATATCTGAACAGTCTGACTAAAAATTCTGTCAGACACATTTACCTTTTGAATAAAAGGAGAGACTCCTGGGCTTAACTTGTTACCATAACCTGAGGAAGAATGCCATATAAGAATTCAGAGTCTAGTGTCAGCTTATGGTGAAGTACGCACAAATGTCAAGAACTGGGGTTTGAGATTTTGGCAAAGAGTGACTGGGTAGCAGGCTTAAACTCCCAGTCAGGCCAAAGAAATAGGATTATATTTTCAGGGAAGAAATATAAGTCCTGTCCAGTTATACAGGGAATTGGCATTGAGGTAGTCCCTGGTCTGTTGTGAAAGGAAACGGTTAGAGACTACTCAGGGGAAAGAAAACACACTGTGATCTCAGAAAAGGGAAAAGAATTTAATACACAAAAAGAATGACCTTTCCAGAAAACCTGAACAGTTAATAGAAAACTGTATGCAGAAATATTGTAACTGAAACTTAAGTACTCAGTCAACCATCTCTCACAGATAAGGACCAAAAATTTATAAAAATAAGCTGCTGCAACACCATCTTGTCTGTCAATTGGAAAATACACTGTTTTACCAACAATGTTTACCTCAGCCTTTCCAATTCCTGTCTACCCCATACCATACCAGCCTATTAAATGAAATCTTTATTATTGTTCACTGTTACACAATCTCCAGTGACATTTCAAGGAATCTAAAAAGAGGGCTCCTGTTTCCTCCTGACAAGTTTCTGGGTTGGGCAAAAGCCAAATTAGATTATAAGAACATAAGACCATAAGAGAAGCCAATGTTGGATCAGGCCAATCCTGGACAGGCCCATCCTGTCCAACACTCTGTCACACAGTGGCCAAAAATTCCAGGTGCCATCAGGAGGTCCACCAGTGGGGCCAGAACACTAGAAGCCCTCCCACTATTGTCTCCCCCCAAGCATCAAGAATACAGTGCATTACTTGTTCTTATCTATACCTTGTGGCTAATAGCCACTGATGGACCTCTGCTCCATATCTATATACTAATAGCCAAGTGGCCACTCCCGTGCAGATATCTAAATCCACGTGGGGGAGCACTTGGGGGGCAGGGAGGTTTTCCTGCACATGTGGGGGACTCCCCCCATGTGCAGAAAAATCTGAAAAGTAAAAAAAAAATGGGGGGGATATTTAAATTCCCCCAAAAGTAAAAAAAGTCACTTACCTCTCAGATCTGTGGCTGCTGTTGCTGCTGCTGGCAGTGGGGGCGGGTGGAGAAGCCTTGCCAGGCCTCACTGTCGCTGGGGGGGTGGAGCTGGGGGGCCCTGCGGCTGGAAGTCGCGCGGGCCTCACTGTCACTGGTGAGGGGCAGGGGGAAGAGCTGGCAGAGGGGGGAAAGAGCTGGTGGGGGGAGAGAAATCTGCGGTCCCCATGCCTCTGAGGCGCGCAGGCCTCACCGGGGCAACTGGGGGCGGGGGGGCACTTGGGGAGCAGAGAGATTTTCCTGCACACTTGGGGGACTCCCCAGGTGTGCAGAAAAATCTGAAAACTTAAAAAAAACTATACAGGGGATATTTAAATCTCCCAAAAAGTAAAAGAGCATTCCCTGCGCATGCACAGAGAATGCTCTGAGAACTCTGTGGTGGGCCCAGCAGTTGGGAGGCATCCAGGCCTTGCCACCAGTGCCTGGGGGGGGGCAGATCAGTGGTGGGCCCAGTGACTGGAGGCAACCAGGCCCTGCTGCCAGCGCCCATGTGTGTGGGGAGATTAGCGGGCTGGCTGCTGAGAGCCGCTGAGGCCTCACCACCAGTGCCCGTGGGGGGGGGGGGAGATCAGCAGCGGGCCCAGCAGCTGGGAGGTGTCTAGGCCTCTCTGCCGGTACCCGTGAGAGGGAGAAGGATTGGCAGGCCTGGGCCTCACCATTGGTGCCGGAGGGCAGGGGAGAAGGCTTACCTGCGGTGCTTCCTCCTACTCGACATGGAGCTCCTTCTCCCCCACCCCATGAGTATCATGGGTCCTCCTGCTTGTGTTTATCTAATTCTCTCTTGAAGCTGTCCATGCTTGTAGCCGCCACCCCCTCCTGTGGCAGTGAATTCCATGTGTTAATTACTCTTTGGGTGAAGAAGTACTTCATTTTATCTGTTCTAACCCGACTGCTCAGATTCTGTTACAGGGTGAGACATTCGGATTTATAAAACCTCAAATATTATCACGCTACTGGGAGCTAGCTCAGTACCTGAAGGGAACTAAGAATTTTGGCAGGAAAAATCTGCCTCTAAGTGGAGATAGTAATAGGGGTCCATCATACCTCCATGTCCCAGTGGGAGTCACCAGAGGTTGCCGTGACTTCCAGGCATGGACACACACATGCATGTGCATGCACACATACACACCCACAATGCAAAAATACAAAACAACAACAACAACAATAATAAAAAAATTTACCTAGTAGGGAAAAAAGTGCAATGGGGATGATGATTTTCACTGAGAAATCAGTGTGAAGGGGGAGAGAGTCTAATTCTTTCTCATTCCTCATGTTCATCTCCCCCTTTAAATCACAGCACCAATCTCTACATTCTGTTAAAATAATTATGTAACTACACCTTGAACTGAACCCAGAAACATATAGGTAGCCAATGCAGTTGTCATGTGATAATATGTGTATAATGATGAATCCCAATCAAAAAATGGGCAGCTGCATTCTGCACTAGTTGAAACTTTCAAGTCATCTTCAAGTGCAGCCCCATGTAGTAAGAGTTACAGTAATCAAATCCAGATGTTACAGAAGCATATATCAGTGTAACCAAGTCAGCAGGTTCTAGAAGGAAGGACAATTTATAGAAGATATGAAAATGAAAAAGACATGCCTAGCAACTGCTCAGCTTGTTTCTCCATTCACAAGGCGGGGTCCAGAAGTGACTGTACTGTAAACCTAATTCAGAGTTGACATATCAATCCCAAATCAATACCTCAACTTTCCCAACAAACATCACCTATCATCTGGATTCAGCTTCAGCTTGATCCTCTCATCCACTTAAATGCAGTATCCAGGCAATAGAAAATGGCAATGAACAGAATAAAAGACAAAATCCACAATGGGAGGAACTATGAATTCTGGTCTTCATGGGTCTGTTGCTGACAAAAACAACTGAAGTACCATTTTTTAGTTCAGGAAGACAAACACTGAATGTCCAGGTAATACAACTTTCTGAAATGGGGCGACAGGCTTGTTCCAGAAATGCACGAGGGTTGAAGTAGTCCATATAGTCTCTGTAAAACAGAAGACCACACAATAAACATAAAAACTTTTAGTTGGTTAAAAACAGGGGTCATTTCAAGCAGGAGCTCAGGGGAGCTCAGCTCCGGGAGTTGGTGCCAGACCCCCCCCCCCCGGGAGAATGCCTGCTTGTGTCATGGCTGCAGCAAAATGACCCTGTCCCCTGGAAAGGTCCTTGTTCCTCCGACCAGCCTTCTGAAGGCTTCAGCCACCACTGAAGCTATCCTCCCAGAATAGTGGTATTTCTGAGGCTTAGTAGCTGTCCCCTCTTTGCCAGCTCTTTCTTTCTCTCTTTCTCTCTCTTCTTTCTTTCTTGCCTCCTGACATACTTCTAATGGTGTCAGGTGATATAGCATATGCAAATAAATTATGGTAATGAGTTATGCTAATGAGCTCCTGCACCTCTTTTTCTACAAAATGACCCCTGGTTAAAAAGATCATGATGCTAAAATACTCGTGATTTTTTTAAAAGAGTCAGTAATGGTATGTAGGAATGGGCACGAACCACATTTTTAGGTTCATGGATCATGGCCAAACCATGAACTGATACAAACCGGGAGGCTGGTTCACAGACTGAACTGGTTCGTAGCAGTTCATGACCCCTGCTTTCCGCTCCACACTGCTTTTTGTGGCGAGCACAAAGCAGGGGTTCTCCCCATCTGGGCTGTATTATCTGTAAAGCTGTCTAGGCTGAAGTCTAGGGGTCCTGCAGGGACTAGGAGCCCATCGATATACTTGCACTATATATATATAGTGTTCTGCTGCGCCGCACTCAACCCCGGCAGAGCCATTGTTTTTGGTGCTAACACCACCACTGTTTTTTATTATTATTTTTCTCCCTCCTCACTCGATTCATTCCTGCCATGGCCAGTCCTGTTGTCTTCTTCAGCGTAGCCGCTGGTGGCAAGCCTCTTGGGCATGTCACTTTCGAGTTATTTGCAGACAAAGTTCCAAAGACAGCAGAGAACTTCCCTGGCTTGAGCACTGGAGAGAAAGGGTTTGGCTACAAGGGGTCCTGCTTCCTCAGAGTCATTCCGGGGTTCATGTGCCAGAAGTGACTTTACTCGCCATAACAGAACAGGTGGCAAATCTATTTACGGTGAGAAGTTTGCTGATGAGAACTTCCTCCTCAAGCACACAGGCCCTAGCATCTTGTCTATAGCAAATGCTGGTCCCAATACAAATGGGTCTCAGTTCTTCATTTGCACTGCCAGGACTGACTGGTTGGATTTGAAATGTGATCTTTGGCCATGTGAAAGATGGAATGAACATTGTGGAAACAGTGGAGCACTTTGGATCCAGGAACAGCAAGACAAGCAAGAAGATCACCCTCTCTGACTGTGGGCAGCTGTCATAAAATTCCATTGTCTTAACCAGTCAACCATTCCTTCTGTAGCTAGGGTTAGCACACCACCTGGAGTGCTTTAGTCCCCTGTAACCCTTGTGCACCTGACTTACTACTGCTTTTTATTGGGTTTCAATTTCTGCTCCCTTACAAGTCCAGCTGTACTGAAGACAAGTTTGTTTGCAAAATGAACAAAACAAGTTATAAAAAAATTGTGAATAAAACCCTCAAAATGGATATAGGGCTATGTACCATGGTCTAGTACCTACTGTATCAGGGTCAGCCTGTCAGCTGTAATGGGGTGAAAGACTGAAGTGCTGGGGGGCCCCCAAAATACCTCAGGGGGAAGCCTCGGGGCCCAGCCTTGGGTTAATATGGCCCTGCTCCCCATGAAAAATGTCAGGGAGCAGAAAGCAGGGTTTTAAATGGCTCAGAGCCATTTAACCTCCTACTTTCTGGCCACTGCCGCTTAGCTGTTTTTAGTAATGGCTCAGAGCCATTTAAACCCCTGGTTTTTGCTCTTCATGAACCACCGTGAGCCACCTTAAAATTAATGGAAGTTCATGGTGGCCCTTCAGTTTGTGAATTTCGGTTCATGGACCACAAACTGGACAAAATTCATCATGAACTTACATTCATGAGCCAAGTTCATACCCATCCCTAATGGGTTCTTATAGTTGACACTCAGCCATATTTATGCATGTGCTTATCTGTTTTGTCTTGTGAACTGACTATATAAGTAGCACATGTGTGCATGACCAAAGACTCAGGGGTCATTTTGAGCAAGAGCACGCAGGAACACTGTGCCGGGAGTAACAAGCCCAGGAGCGGGCACATATGGTGATGCACTGTGGAAAAAAGCAAAAGCATACTAACTTGATCTGTATTTTCATGCTTGTTGTAGGGTAGCTTCCCTGCAAGAGCAAAGGAAACCTAAAGTGTCTTTAGTCAAAGAGTAAAGCTGGCTCACCAGCTCTGAGTTGGGAAATACCTGGAGATTTTTGAGGCGGAGCCTGAGGAGTGGGTGTTGCCTTCTGACACACTTCCAGTGATGTCAGGGGGTGTGGCACATGCAAATAAGTTATGCTAATGAGCTCCTACACCTCTTTTTCTATGAAATAACCCCTGAAAGACATTTCAAAACCCTTAGCTCTGTCCTCAGTGCCTCAGTATGTAGCTGTCATTCAGAGAGTTCAAAATGTCAGTGCAACACCCTCACAGTTCTGGAGAAGATTAACCAGCAAACGTTGAAGGTTAAGTGTGCTGTGTACAATGGGCAGATGGGATAAACCGAACTGCATGGTGCTGCAGGATTCATTTTTAATATCAGAAAAGCTTAACATAATAGAATCTGGAAGCTAATAGTTCTGTGGAACTCTGGCTTCCCCCTGTTATGCATGTAAAGGAAGTTCCTGTATTCAGATTTGAGAACAAGGGAGCATAGATAAAACAGGAAGATAGACCTAAAACAGGGCTAGCCAACTTTTATAGTCTCAAGGGCTGCTCCTCCACATTCAGGGGCCTGAAAATCTCATCTTCTTTATTCAGGTGGCACTATTTATTAGTAAGGCTACACAAGTTACAGAGCACTTGTGCTCATATACAGCCATACATGTAACTGTATTTTTAATATCCAAAGTACCTGAGTGAACATAGGTGCCACATCCCTTCCTGAAGACTGTGTCATTCTTCCGCCACAAGGTGTCTACTAAACAAACTATAAGTACCAGTCTTCCCTAAGACCAGATGAGTCACAATCCAAATCAAGTGAGTTCAACTTATATAAGAGCAGGTAAACCCATCCAGGTTTAAAACAATCTAATATTGACATTAAAATTAGTGATTCCTTACTCTAGATTAATTGCAAGCCAATATTTAATAACCATTAACCAAGCTATAAGAGAAATTGTCTTCTGCCTAGTTTCCATTAACAGGGAGGATGAGGTGACACATCTAGGACATGCTAAAGCCAATCTAAGGAAATATGTCTGGATTATATCTGGGCATGTACCCAGGGTACCAATCCACACCAGAATAGCATACAAAAACAGCATGGTTATTTCTGCCCAAAATGCATCCAAAGCTGCAGGGACAAACTGAGCACCAGTAGTGGTAGTGGGAAATTCCTCAAAATTACAGCTGTATCCTTGGCTTTCATAGATTGAACATTGGAATGTAAGTCCCAGATATTTATAAAACTGGACTTTTCCATCATGTGACCTGAGATCTCTCTATATTACAAAGCCGATTTAGGGTGGCCAGGTACGATGCATTCCCTCAGCCATAGGCTGAATGAGCCGCCACTCAGCCCGGGGACCCTGGCCGATGCGGCACCGGCCTGAACATGCCCTGTGATTTGTCCATGCCATGCCGTAGTCCCACCCACCCACCCACAGAACTGCTGCCCAGCCTCAGTAGGCTGTGGGCCCATGGATGGGGTGCACGGTCTGCCAGCGGCCAAAAGGGGCAGCTACCAATGCCTGGATGTCGCAGGACAATGGAGCCGGCCAGATGCCAAACCTCAGCCCATTCCTGCCACCGCTGCAGCAACCCACCAGTGAGTGCAGGCGGCTGCATGCGGGACCTCAGGCCCTCTTGACGGCACTGCAACCAACACCCACAAGTCCCCGGGTGGGCAGTGGGCAGCTGCGGGGGAATGCCGGCGGGTGCAGGCGAGGGGCTGCACGAGCCCCAACGAGCCCTAATGGGCCTTGCTCCTAGTTCTAGCATAATTTCAGCCTACAAGATCTAGCAAAAACTAAAACCTTGGATTTTTCTAAATTAATTACCAGGTGTTCATCAGCACAATATTGAATGAAGATCTCAATTGATCAATGCAGTCCCAGTCTGGTTAGTGCTACCAGAGCCGTGTCATCTGCATGTAGCATGACTGGAATCAGATGAATCCGTAGCTGTGGGGGGTGCGAAAACAGTATATTCGGTCCAGGGGCTAAATCGGTAATGTAAAGATTAAATAAGGTAGGAGCAAGGACAGAACCTTGTCTTACACCCCTCCTGACCTCTATGAGAGCAGATAAACAGCCATTTACACTTTAATGGACTCTAATCTGAGTATTAGAGTACAGACAACTAATCAAAAAAAGTAACCTAACTGGTATATTTGTCCTGCATAGCTTCTCCCAGAGTCTATCCTGAAGGACCATATTGAATGCAGATTTTAGGTCAAAGAAAGCAACATATAACCTACCCTGTTTGATTCTAGTATATTTCTCAGTCATAGGCGCAAGGGCCACACAATTATCAATTGTTGACATACCCTTTCAAAATCCAGCTGGTTCTATTCCCAACAGATGTTCAGAGTCCATTCAAGTTTTCAACTTAGTGAGTAAATGGCTTGCATAAAGTTTGCCAAAAGGCTTATAGGTCTGTAATTCTTCAGGTTGAGTTTATCCCCCTTTTTTTAATAAATAGGAACCACTATAGCCTCCTGCCAGGTCACAGGAAACTGTCCAGAATAATCAGTGGTCTGAAACAGGTTATGTCAAAATTGGGACCACCAAGTGGCAAAATCCTTGATTAAATCTGGTGGTATCCAACTGAGCCCTGCTGCCTTACCTATCTTTAAACCAGCAATAAGGTTCATGATGTGAGCTTCCATAGCCAGGGACTAATTAATATCTCTGCCTTTACAATTCAACAGCTTTGATAGCTGATGGTAGGGAAGAGGCATCAGCTACTCTGAAGACATAAAATTGTTACACCCACTTATTACGGGAGATACAATTATCTGTATTTTGTTTTCTTTAAGCTAATGACCTGTTAACGTGCCTACAAAAGGATCTTGTGTCCTTACTGGTGGATGCCTCAATGAGATCAGCCCCAAATTGTCAGATACCATGATACTTCTTGTGCCTAAGAAGGATCCTATGTCTATGCTTTGAATGAAGGTATATTGTTTGTGTAGCAACATTATTAGATCTCTTAAATTTATACTAGTCTTTCATGACTTGCCTCCTGCTATTTTTGCACTCTACATCAAACCAAATCTTTTTGTTTTTCCATTTAGGTTTATTACCACCGCTCCTCACCAATGCGGGTTTAATTTGGTCTAGCATCTCCTGGAATTCCCTTAAAATCTCTTGAACAGAGGTAGAATCCATACATTTGTTCTAGGGTTGCCAAGTCTTACCTGCGGGAAAATGGGGGAGTCCTGTCCGTCGTCCTGGAGCTCCACGCGCGCGCTTTGCACGTGCCATGATGACGTCACCCAGAAGTGACGTCATCACGCTGGGCACGTTGCCAGGTCAACGCTTTGGCAATCACCCCAAAACTCTATGGTACCATAGGGTTTTCAGGGTGATTGCTAGAGCGTCGCACCGGCAACATGCCCAGAGTGATGACGTCACTTCCGAGTGATGTCATCATGCTGGGGCAGTCATCCTGATCGGGTGACTTCGGGGGTGGGGTTCCCCCGCCGGCCGAATCCAGGCCAGCAGATTGGGGACCCCTTTAGCGGGAGATTCCCCGCCCCCTGGGGGGACTTGGCAGCCCTAGCTTCTGTAGCAGAGTGGGAATTTGAACCTGAGACTTCCAGATCCTAGTCCAGCACTTTAGCCAGTACAATACACTGACTCTTTTGTAACTTCAGGATAAACAAAATAGCACCTCCTTCTTCTTGTAGGAGCTGTGGCTCAGTGGTACAGCATCTGCTTGAGATGCAGAAGATCCCAAGTTCAATACTCCATTTAAAGAAGAACAGACAGTAGGTCATGTGAAGAAACTCTGCCTGAGACCCTCGAGAGTCACTGCCAGTCTGAGTAGACAATACTGACTTTGATGGACAAATGATCTGATTCAGTACAAGGCAACTTCATGTGTTCACCCAAGAGATAGCTGACTTGTGGAACTACCATGAGATGTAGCAATGGCCACTGGCTTAGATGAATTTAAAAGAGATTGGTAACTTTATGGAGGACAGGTCTATTCTGCTTATTAGTTATGATAGCCAAATAGGTCCTCCAAGTTCAGAGGCAGAATGCTTTTGACTGTCAGTTCCTTGGGAAAGGTCAGCAGATGAGGGCTGCTGCCAGCAGGCCCTGCTTATGGGCTTCCCTGTGCAATCTAACTGGCCATTATTGTAAATGGGACATTGAACTATGAGGAGCATTGCCCCCCTCCAGTACTGCTACTCTTACATTCTTTTGCTTCCCCTTTGCCCCACCAATTATCTGATTTTCTCCAGAAACAGGAGCAGCAAAACAGAGTACACAACCAAGTAACTTCTCAGCTATGTTTGTGCCAAGAGAGGCAATCATCCCCCACTCCCTGAACACTATCTTCTTCATAATGCACTACATAAGCTATATTTGCCACAATATTGCTCTGATAGATCATATGTGGTGGTCTGGTGGCTGTGAGCAGAAAATCCTTTCTCTGGGGTAAGTCAAAACAAACCTTTTACTGTCAAAAGCACTTTTGCAACCTTCCAGAAATCTGCAACCTTCAAGAAGTACTTTAAGTGGGACCTATTTCCTAGGGGGGGAAATGAGCAGGAAAGTATTTGGAAAATGTTGTGTCAGAACGCGAAAATCCCTTGGAAATTTTACAGGCAACAGCCATGAGCAAGAATAGGAAAGATGTTTTTTCTTCTGATTATGTAGGTTTTCTCAAAAAGCTACACAGCATTCTCCACTGGGTATCTTTGCCATATTGTCGAAAGAAAATTATGTTCCCACAAGGAACTTTAGCAGCCCTTTCTCTGGCAGGCTTGCTATATTGCATTGCAAAAGATGTGTTCTAGTGTGCATGCATGCAGGTGCATCCCCCTTCCTCTTGCTGTCACCAGAACTCATTTTTGCCCTTACTCTCCAGTCTCTGTGTTCCCTCTGCAGTTCTAGTACAAGAACAGTGAGAGGCAGTAACTTGAAAATTATAGCATAGATTCCTTTGCTAGAGGTTTTCTCTTCATCTACTGTATAGCCTTTATTATTGAAAAGGAAGGAGATAATCCCACTCATTCCAAACAATAACAAGCAGTTTCCATCAGCCAACGAGCAGTTTCCATCTGCTCCACCTCTCCTATCATTCAGGCTTCCAAACATAATCTCCAGGGGACAGCCAAGCCCAGACCAGGCTGGAGTAGACCCTCAGCATAAGAACTGGAGCTGAGTAGTAGGAGTAGGCGCCTTCCTGCAAGATGTCCAGGATGAGCACAAACTAGTGCAGAGACCTGTTGAACCAGCAAAGGCTAAAGCACAACTGAAGGCCTACAGAGGGAGCTGAGGACCCCAACCCCTCCTCTGGCCAGAGTTACATCCTGAATCCTGCAACAACTGAGAGAGTGTTGTGGTCCTCCTGCATGACACTGGAGGATGCTCCTTCATCTGGTCCAAGCTTCAGCTCTGGCTCTCCAGTTTGTTTGCTCCTGGAAGTAGGGTTGCCAGCTCTGGGTTGGAAAATACCTGGAGACTTTGGGTGTGGAGCCAGGAGAGGACGGGGTTTGGGGAGGGGAGGGGAGGGGCCTCAGCATAGTACAATGTCATAGAGTCCACCCTTCAAAGCAGCCATTTTCTCCAGGGGAGCTGATCTCTGTCAGCTGGAGATCAGTTGCAAAAGTGGGGGATCTCCTGGCTCCACCTGGAGGCTGGCAACCCTACCTGGAGGAGACTCTAGGGGGTGCTGGAAGTGAATGGGTCCACTTAGGGAGATCCTGGTGGAGTCTGTGGTGGTTGAGAAAGAACAGAGACTTCCTGTGGAGGCTCTGCGGTGCAGGGAACCTCAGGTATAATGGGGACCACAGAGAGCTTCTCAGTCCAAGCAGGGTCTTCCTCTAAGGAGTCCTCCTTTCCAGTCAAACCTGAGTAAGGGCAGGTCCTCCTGACACTGATGCCCAAACAATGATCACACATCAAGGTCAAGTGCCCCCATTCTGGAATTTCTATAGCACCCAGAATTTTCCATCCATTTATGAAAACAGTGCTAGCAGGAATCTTGGAAGGTATGCCATACTTTAATGATGAGGTACTGAAAAGCAATTTATAGCATCAGTAAGAAAAACTGTACAGATTAATCTGGTCTCAGATTAAAGAAAAAAAATCCTGAAGCTTCCACTACTACCTACGAAATGTATCTGGCATTTACAAGTTAAGGGCAATGTGTGGTGTCCCTGCATCAAAATGCAGACAAGATCTTCCAGCCTTCCTAAGATTAATCACTATAACATTTTCTTGAAAGATAAAGCCAGTATAGAACAACTCCATCAACTGATGAATAAATAAATCAACTGGAAGCAGTCTCAGGAGCATGACAAAGCCTTCTGTAGTATCAAGAAGGTAAGTTACCTGTTCTTCTTCACTGTTATGTGTGATTTCTCACTAAATGGTGTTGGATCAATCCACAGACAATTGTTGCCTGGCGCTACTGATGCACCTATTGCTTATTACTCTAGAACAATGACCTCAACAAGAGAAACAATGGCCGGATGGATAAAGAAGCTCTATCACTACAAGAGTAAAGAACACCCACAATTATGATCGTGGTCATACCTTTGAAACCCGTGTTTGGATTTAAAAACAACAGCCATCTCTACTTTTGTCTAACGGTATGAAACATCATGCTTAACGAATATCACCCACATATAAACCTGGAAATAAGCTTGCTAATGCTGATGTATTCAGTCATCTATCAAAGTAGAAACTACTTGTACTATTCGTCCACCAACAGCAGTTCTCATGGCATAATCCATGTTGGTACCCCCTGTTCAAGATGAACAGAGAGCAATAACAACTGCAAATCTCCTCCCTTGACATGTGTTCCCAACTGGATGTGGAAGAGATGGACACATTTCCTTGGTTTTCTGTTTCATTCAGTTGCTATAATGACATGAAAGGACAGTATAGTGGGCTAGGCCTCGAATTAAGTTGGACATCGATTTTTGTACACATTCTAGCATTTTGCCTGAACATTGTAGATAAACATTGCCAATAAATATTTAATATTTTAGGCAAAGAAATCTTTGTGGCATTCTCACAACAAAACCAATGCAATTTGCATTACTGGTATGGTAAATTGGGGGCAACCTCATTTTGTTGCAGCCCAAGATGTAGGCTTAGCCTCAGTAACAGAAGAGAATGAAGAATACGGCAGAGGACCAAGCAGAGAGGGGAGTCAAGTTGAGCAGCAGCCTTGCCACAGAGGTAGCTGGTGACCAGTTCCATCTATTGACCAGCTCAGGAGGGAGGTAGTGATGTACTACACTACAATGGGCTGAAGAAACTTCCCTGAGCCAGAGTGAGGCCTACTCAATAGCAATAGTCTGGTCAGACAAGTAAGGTACTTGTGCAAAGTGAAGGAGAGTCAGGAAACAGGTGTGACTGAAAAGCCATGCTTATACAGCAGAAAAGAGGAAGGGCAAAGGAGGAAGGGATTTTGTGATTCCTTACAGTTAGAATGGGAGTCTCAGAGGAAGAGGAACTAGGTTACAATTAAATAACACCCGTTCATTCTGGCTGAGCTTACCCCATCCTCTTTTCTCACACCTGGGAGTGTTACAAGTTTTACTTACCTATTACCTCTGTTAATCTATCTTTTGGTGTGGGCTCCCCACCTGAAAAGAAGAAGTTTGGAACAGGATGACGTGGGCATCTTATTGTCCCCAGAGACCAAAGTCGTCCTCCCATCCATAGCATTTTGAGGAAAATTATCATGCTGGGCCCAAGGTGTAAATGAGAAACAATCAAGGAACAGAAAGAGTTTCCAGAGTTAAAGACTGCGAGTCTAAGGTAGAGGAGCCACTGACATATTGCACCCCCACAGGGAGCAATTACTGCTGTCTAGGACGCAACCATTTCTCACAGAGGGGCTCCATTTCCCTTTCCATTACGGTGCAACCAGGGAGGGTTAGATATACAACCTGCCCCCCCCCCCAAAGACAAGGCGCAATAATCAAAGTGGCTAGGGAGCTGGGGTCATTCAGCAGTACTCCCATCAGAAGTGGAATCCGTTCAGCTCCCCAGCAAACCCCTAGTGAAAGGCAATCAGGCTCACCGCCGCCCAGCTAATTCCGAGGGTATAAAAGCAGTAATGAAATTCACGGCAGGATTAGCCTCTCCATCCAATGGGCCGGCGCGGCAGTGACATCGCTTGCTTCTCGCCCGAATGTAACACACCAATCTAATTTACGTCGTGTAGCGAGCGGGAATGAAATGTTCATAAAGAATGGCTGCATCTTGTCACCTTAACTGCGGCCCCGGGCTCTGAGGCATCTGTCAGGCAGAGGAGAGCGGAGGAAGCAGGGCCTGCTTTGCTGAGCAGGGGCCTGTCGAGGGGAGGGGAGGAATCTTTTATAGATGCTACTAGGGGGTGAAGGGGTGTGAAAGTTCATCATGGGGAACAGAGAGGGGACGAAGAGTGGTGTGCAGATGGGCAGGCAGGTAGAAGGTGTCTGTGTACATGGAGATGTGTGCATGCGGGTATCAGTTTTGGTACCTCATATGATATCAGGACACTAGGCTGATTCACACAGCTACTCTGAGTGTAACCCAATGCCCTTTTCCTCTCTTCCCCACCTAGCCTGCATCTTACTTGAGGCAAGCAGATTGTGTGAATCATTTGTTGTGATTTTGCACTCTGCCATGAGACATGTTAAACATTCCAAACACCTAGAAAATTTGTGGTTTGTATTTGTGTCAAGTGGTTCAGATAACCTGCTTGCCACCCGTGTGGTGCAAACTGGTCAGGGAAATAAAAGAGCCTACACGGAGCAGTCAGTCATGTGAACCTGACGTATGTATCACTGAGATTACAAGGTTACAAAGGCTCATAAGCTGTAACATTTACTTTTGTAAATTTTGTGCATAATACTCCTCTGCATGTACCAGTAGAATCATTTGAGCAGTACCCGCAAAACAGAATCAGAGAAATGTATTTTTCCTTACAACATAAATAAGACTGTGGAAACAGAGTTCCTCGCTGCATGGTTAAAATGTTGAAAGGTCCCAGAAGATTGCTCTGTGTCAGAATCTGGTCATCCACAGGTTTTGGTTATGTGGTGAGCTAAGTTTTACCATTTTAGCTATGTTTCTGGCAACCAGAACTGCCAAGAACCATCATGGGCCCCCAGACAGAGTTTCCTTTAGACCTCCCTCACCCCACCTGGATCCCAAACATTGCATGAAAACAAATCCCATGACTTTCCCAGCTCCATGGGTCTCTGAGGAGACCTGTCCTCCCCTGAATTTGGTTCCCCAAGACCTATCCCCAACCTGACCTGGATGGCCCAGGCAAGCCCAGGCCATCTACAGATCTTGGAAGATAAGCAGAGTTGGCCCTGGCTAGTATTGGGATGAGAGACCCCCCCCCCCAAGGAATACCAGGGTTGCTATGCAGAGGCAGGCTGTGGGAAACCACCTTTGTTTATCTCTTGCCTTGAACACCCTGTGGGATCACCATAAGTTGGTTGCAGCTTGCCAGCACTTTACACACACCCTTCCCCCTTGATAGTCCTGCTGATGGCATGGTATGGCATTGCTCACATGCCTCATGATATAACTGGCAGGGGTCATTTCGAGCAGGAGCTCAGGGGAGCTCAGCTCCGGAAGTTGGTGCCAACCCCCCCCACCCCCCCGCGGGGGAATGCCTGCTTGTGTCATGGCTGATGCAAAATGACCCCGTCCCCTGGAAAGGTCCTTGTTCCTCCGACCAGCCTTCTGAAGGCTTCAGCAACCACTGAAGCTATCCTCCTAGAACAGTGGTATTTCTGAGGCTTGGATTAGTAGCTCTCTCCTCTCTGCCAGCTTTCTTTCTTTCTTTCTTTCTTTCTTTCTTTCTTTCTCTCTCTCTCTCTCTCTCTCTCCTTCTGAAATACTTCTGGTAATGTCAGGTGGTTTAGCATATGCAAATAAGTTATGCTAATGAGTTATGCTAATGAGCTCCTGCACTTCTTTTTCTACAAAATGACTCCTGAACTGGAGCCTAAAAACAACATTGTTAGAAACAATCATCACATGACACTTGCTGAGAAAGTAACTAAGAAGCATTTCATTGTCTGTTTCCATCCACTGAGGAAGAATTTTTTCATTTGCTCAGAAGTGAACTGCTCCTCCAAAATCAGTGAGGAGAAAGGAGAGCAGCAGAGAGCAAGGATGGAATCCTGCTGAACTGAAGGTTGAAGTGGAGAACAAACATTAATAGAAGGATAGTTATCTCATCTCAAACCGACTCTAGCTTGCTAACGATCTGCAGATCTGCAGAGGGGACCGCATTTCAACAATTTTTCATTCCCATTCTTTTAACAAATTCACTTGCACTTTTCCAGATGCTGTGATATAAGGCACAATGTTTGCATACATGTTCAGAGCATGTGCCATTTTGCCACAGCATGTTTGCACCATGCCTTGTGCGTATGGATGCGTCTGCTTTTTGCAGTACCCTCCTGCCCTCTGGCTCACTCCTGCAGCCTCCTGCACATTTCCTTGCCGCTAATTTCCCTGGATCCAAATGGCTTGCAGCCTGCTGTGGGATGGGAGTTTCTCTTCCCTGCCTCTTCAGTCAGAAAGTTTGCAGCAGTAAAATAGCCCTTCCCGTCGCGTTAGGAGTAATAGCATTTTGGTGTCCGGAGGCGAGTTGGCAAGACAACAATAAACTTTATTAAGAGCAGGAGATTAAATTCTGCAGTGCTTAATTGAAATAGCATGAGTGAGCTGAGAGGGGGTGGAAGAGGGTCCTGCTAAGTTCCTCTAAAAATCCTTGCCCACCACCCCATCTCCTCAGTGGGAGGCCAAGTTGCAAAGTGGAACCTACAAGGAAGAGGATGAAGATGCTCTGTATGTCTAGTGGGTTTGGGCCAGTTGCAATTGGGCCAGCTCATTGCCTGGATTATTAAATCCAATGTAGACACAAAAAGGCGTACAAAACAAAGAAACACCCCCTCAGTATCTCTTAGAGGCAGCTGCTTCTCCTTCTTGGCGCCTTTAGAGCCCAGGATCGCATATTAAAAGCATTAGAAACATTTCCAGTAGTAGTAAGTGCTTCACAATTATTATTCCATTCTTCCCCACAAGATGAGAATCAAAGCTAAGGGGTTTCCCACATCATCAGAAAAAGCATACCACCTGCATATTTTAGCTGTTGCAAGGAGGGTGGCCAGATGGAAAGAAAGACAAGGCTCTTGTGCATATAACTGTTGCGTACCAGAGGAAATGTTAGCAGGCAAAGCTTTTCTCAACCTTACATGACAAAATTCATGACCATAGTCCCATTTTTGGACAACTGTGAAAGACACAGAGGTGAACTGGCCATTTAATTGTCAGAGAAATTTCCCTATGGTTCACTGGCCTGGAGAGCCACGGGTGCCAGGAGCAAGCAGAGTCAAGCCCTAGTAGCTCTCCCAGCACCTTAGGGGCTACTTGGCTTGGATGAGGGATGGGCATGAACTGGCTCATGAACTAAAGTTCATGATGAATTTTAGACAGTTCATGGTTTGCAAACTGAAGTTTGTGGCAGGTCAACCAGCACGAACTTTCAAGTGGTTTGTGGTGATTTGTGATAGATATATTTCCAGACAGACTGTCTCTGCTCAAAATATAGACCAAACTTCAAAGCAATCCACCCCAAATTTGGAAAGATTGTAGAGGAGCATGTGGCAGGGTGAGGTTCCCTGTGCATTTGGTGTATGTAGCTTGCAGGGAGTCCATTCTATACACTTTTGAATCTGCACCTGACATTTTCCCCAAAAGCACTTTCCTGGGGACATCTTCTTGGGGGGGGGGGGGGCTTAACTCGGACCTCCTAAATTCAATCTGCATGTAACTTGAGGGGGCATGTGGAGAGCATCAGAGGGTGGTCCCCTGTGAGTTTGATGTCTCTAGCTTGCACCGGGTTCGTTCTATACACTCATGAACCTGCGGCTGTTATTTCCCCAGAAAGCACTTTCCAGGGAGAACCTTCCTTGGGGGACTGTAATTTGGACCCTGTAAATCCAATCCTCACCAAATGAAGGGTAGGTAGAGGAGAGTCAGCTGGAGACACACACACACACACACACACACACACACACCATGTGAGGCATTCTACCACATCATGAACTTCACAAACAAAACCAGTTTGCTTGACTCTTAGAAGTTCGTGATGGTTCATGGCTCACAAACCAGGCATGCCATGAACCACGAACCAAAATAAACTGCATTTTCCTGGTTCATGCCCATCCCTAGCTTGGACAGTTCTGTGGCATCAGTGATTGGTGTTGGCTCACCAGTTGCCACCTCCAGCACTACTGCCAGCAGGGGAAGCAAAGAGTGAGCTGACACACATCACTGATTCCAGTGGGAGGTTCTGAGCAGCTGAGAGGCCCTTGCTTGTAAAGGCTGCTCAGCTTCATCGGCCCGTGGGCCATTTTAAGTTCCCCTGGGCCTTCACAACTGATCAGAATACTTCCCAAAGTGACTTTTCAATGACAGCCATCTGCATTTAATGCCTCTGCACTGAGTGGATGTGCATCACTTTAAAACCGTAACTAACTAGTTGGGGGGGGGGGGGTCTGAAGGAAGCCAGACAAGGACATTCAAGGCCCTTTTCTGAATTTTCAGTGGAATTTTTTTTGTGTTTGGCTCTTAGCTTTAAAGGAAAAATGGTTTAAATATATTAGACGCTTTCAAGATGTTGACATTTTGCATATTTTTAAAATATCACTAAATTAGTGTGTCTGCATTAGAATGATATAGTGGAGGAGTATAGCCCCCACTTTTTTAAATTCAGAAAACAGCAGCAGGTACATGGAGTTAGGGGAGTTGACTTACCTATCTTTAGCAGAGCAGTGGTTCTTTAGAAGAGCAGGGATGGTTTTTGAACTGTGTGCAATAAATGTGCATAAAGGTCCCGACATTCCCATTTTTCAAAATGGGGAACTAAGACGGGGGGGGGGGGGGGGGGGGGGATAAAGAGAGAGAAGCTGTTCTCTAGAAGCCTGTATCTAGTTTGTCCTTTTTTGCTTCTTTTTAAATTAAAATTGCTCTCTGTTTTAGGCCTTCAGAATTGGTTATGGTATATTCCTAAATAAACAAACAATATATTAGTTTTGTTGCTCCCAGAACCAGGCATTTACTCTACTGCAGAGGATACCCCCAACTGCCTACCACTTAGTGGCACTTTTCTGGCACACAGATGGTTCTTGCAGTCTAGCTCATCTCTTCACTACTTTTTCTTTGTTCTCTCGCTATTGTCTGATTGCAATTCTTCTGACAATGGGGACCTCTGTTCAGGGCTTCCAAAAGCCACCCAGACAAAGATTCCCTCTGGGCTACCTTCTGCAAAACACATGTTAAAATAAAAAATACACGCTTGGTTAGAAATAGTGTTATGATGCCCCCCCCCCCCAACCCCTTTCTTCCCCACAGTGGCAAAATTTTCCCTCCGTTTTTCTTATCCTGTCTGACTGAGCCACCCTAGTAATGTGTTTTCTTTTTCCCTGACAAATTGTGACTGTCCCTTCCTGTCAAAATATAATATTTTGGCTGTTTGCTCAGCCCAAGAACCTGAGGAAACGATTGGGAGCTCCCTTTAACTTTAATGGCACTCAAGACTTTTTATATTCAAAATTTAAAAAATATTTTATTCAACATAGAGGGGAAAGGTCAGGTGAAATCAGGGGCTGAAATTTCTGAGGTTAAGACCAGTACATGCACAGACTTCAGTTCTTACGTTTCAGGCTAATGAGAGTTTCCCAAGCTATTCAGAGTTACCTAAAATCTTTATGTTGAGAGGCTTTTGTTCCAATGTTTTCCTCAAACACTCCAGTACACTTTCTTTGAGAATTCTGTAACTCATTTGTTTCCAGAAGGCTGGTGCACTCTTTCCAGTACCCAAACCCCTTCTTTTGAAACACCAGTACGCATCTACAGTTTTTAACTGACTCTTAAGGTTTCTACAGGCAGTTTCTAACCACACCAGACCAGGGATCTCTGTACTCTTTAGAGCTAACTCCCTATTTGATTGGAAAGGGAAATTCTTCAATCTCTAGAAGAACTATCCCCTTTCTTTGGCCTGAATGGGAGTCTCCATCTAACTACCCATTCGTCTTTGCCAACTTCCCTCAGGTTCTCCCATCTATGTTAAACTGCTCTCAGTCAGAGCTGAATTCTGAAACTGTCGGTACTCAACTCTTCCCAGCTAAGGCTGAAGTCAGACTGAATTATCCTCCGCATCCAGTTCATAAATCTTTCTCTTCTCAGCTGATGCTAAGCAATCAGATTTCTTGGAACAGCCTGTTACTCAAGGTTCTCTGGCTCTGTGAAGAATTAACTCTTCTGTCTGTTTATACAGCACGTATAAGCTTTTAAAATTGTAATCCATCACTATTATCCCCTAGTATCACCTTGCCTGGCACCTGGCCCCCCAGAATTTTGTACTTCTAGTCTCCACCCCACCAGTACCAACTGTATCTTTTCTGTGCATTAGTGCTGCCAGATCCTAATTCCTTGGAAAAGGATGCATTCCTTTCAATATTTTAAAGTAAAATAAAGATCTCTCTGTGCATCTGTAACAGAACAAACATCTGAACTTATGTTTCCAAGACAAAGGCAAACTCTGGATTATCCTGGCTGCCTTGTTTTGAGATTTCATCCTTTGCCTCCATTGTTCATCATGGTTCATTTCTGACTGGGTAAATTGTCATCTATCTCCTGTTTCCGCAGTCTGGCACATTTTCTCTTCATTGCTTTTTGATGACACATCTTGTACAACCCCTAATGAATTGAGGAGGCATTTTTCCTGATTTCATTCCTACGCAATGGCAGCTTTGTGAATGAGAAATTACTTAGAAGCTATAAGCTTGGAAGTCATCTTTCGAATTAACTAATGATGCCTTCCCCTAACAGTGAAAGACATTTTTAAGCCTAGCTTCCTTTTATTGCTTTATGTTAATATGGAACAATTGCAGGTTTTAAAAATCATTTTCTGATAAGTTTGCTTTTTTTACTTTCATGCTCTAGTACAAGTAGCAAAATTTGAATTCTACACTCTGCAAGGTAATAAAATCTATACTATGTCAGGATTTTTTAAAATTGGAATTGCTTATTTCAGTAATTAATTTATTCTAGGTGTAACTTGATAAGATCAGCATTCTGATGTTCTACTTTAAAGGGAACTTTATGCATTTTATTCTGTATTTTAATGCAGTCCTGTCTTCTGCATAAATTCATCATGACTAGAATGTCAAATGCATTTGAAGTCTGAGAAATACAACCAAGTTGCACTGGACTGCCTCACTAGTAAGAAGGCTGAGGATTCTGACTGCCCTTAGAATTGTTTCTACTAAAAATCTTTTGGGTTTGAGTTCCCAATCCTAAAATAAGGAATACTTCAGGTCGCATATTAAAGATCTGGAAGCATTAACATTAGTCATGCCAACTGACAGAGGCATACGCAAATTCTACTCGTTTCTGGTAGAAATCTTGAGATCTTTGATGCTAATTCTGGGATCTTCAAACTCATGAGTTTTCTTTTGCAACACATCTGTGTAGGATCTCCCATTTAAAATTTTACATGTCTGTAGACAGAGATGTTACTCATGAGGGGGCATGTACATCTTTTAATGCATGAAAATAAAATTCCATCTAGTTTTCTGGAGAATAATACTGTGGATAACCACTTGCATAGGAACACAGATCCAGCTGGTAGCCAAGGATACATAAGTTGTACCAGCAGATCCCAAATGTAATCACACCATGACCTGGAAGGCCCAAGCTAGCACAATCTTGTCAGTTCTTGGAAGCTAAGCAGGGTCAGTCTTGGTTAGTACATGGATGAAGACCACCACGGAAGCCCAGGGTTGCAACATAGAGGCAGGCAATGGCAAATCACCTCTATTTGCCTCTCCTTGAGCACCTATGGTGTTGCCATAAGTTGCCTGTGACTTTACACACACAGTCTTATCACCTGATTTCCCTCCGGCAGGATTCTCAGCATTTACCAGCTGCATCAGAAGAAATCTAACAGTATAATCCTAAACAGAGTTAGACCCTTCTTAGTCCATTGACTTCAATGGATTTAAGGACATAAGAAGAGCCCGGGTATATCAGACTAGTGGTCCATCTAGTCCAGCATCCTGTCCCACACACTGGCCACCTGCTTACATTGGAGGGCCAACGACAAGGCATAGAGGCCAAGGCCTTTCCTTGATGTTGCCTCTTGGAATTGGTATAAAGATTCCCTTTAGCCGCCATGGCTAGTAGCCACTGATAGACCTATCCTCCATAAATCTGTCTAATCCTCTTTTAAAGCTGTCTATGCTTGTGGCCATCACTACATACTTTGGCAGCAAACTCCACATTTTAATCACTTGTTGTGTAAATAAGTATTTCCTTTTGTCCATCCTAAATCTACTGCCTACCAATGTCATTGGATGGCTTAGAACGGTATAATTTGTTTAGGATTGTATTGACTACTGGACAAGTCTTTCCAAAGTAATACAGCTCTCAAACAGGGTTGTCAACATCTTGAAGGAGTGTTCATGGGCTGCAGTGGGGGCCTAAGGCATACTGGGGGAGACACTCATGTACAGTCTGACTAGCTGTCAGTCACAGCTCATAGAAACATTCCATTCCAGCTGCAAAACAGTGGTCAGTGCTATTAACATGCAGTTCTTCTCTTCATGCTGTACTCTAATATCCTTTCCATAAATATGGCTTCACACCTTCTTACAAAACATATGGAGGCTGTGATACATAGCCAGGGATGAACCTCCCTCCCACACCCACTCTGTCTTCTGTATTCAGAAGTACTTCTGTATTCCATAAATGAAAAGGAAGAAGATGTGGAACCATGAGAGAGAAGAAAGACCAAATCCAGACCTGAAGCTGTGGATAGAAATGCAAACCAAATGAACATTCAGATTTAGTCCTACCACAGTGCATAAGATTTGCAGACTGATTTTTAACAGCCTTTACTCAAAATTAAATTCCAGTGAGCTGAATGGTACTTATTCCTATGCATCTCCCAACTGCATATTTTCAGCTTAAGAAATGTAAGCCCTATCCACTGTTATGGCATCCCCACCTCCACTAGAGACCAAAAGATAGAAACATTTTGTAGTTATCTAGTATTTGCTGAGCAAACCCTGAATGGTAGTTAATATACAAGCCAAGAGTATTTACAGGAGATCTCAGCGTCTGTAACTTAAAGCATTAGCAAAACAAATTGGAATTGCCTTCTGGAGGCCGTTGTTATAAATTACAGGCCCAACATCTGCCCACATCTGCAATGTCTAGACAGCTTGTCTCAAAGAGAAGAGTAAGAAAGTGATCGAAATAGGATTGTGGCAAAAGACTAAAAGTTCTAGAGAATCATATACACACATGAATCTGCCTTATACTGAATCAGGCCACTGGTCTATCAAGGTCAATATTGTCCCCTCAGACTGGCAGTGGCTCTCCAGAGTCTCCAGGAGAGGTCATTCACATCACCAGATCCGTTTACTTGGAGATGCCCAGGACTGAACCTACATGCAAAGCACAGACTCTTCCACTGAGCCACAGCACCTCCCCAAACACATGAAGCTGCCTTATACCAAATCAGACCATTGGTTCATCATGGTCAGTATTGCCTACTCAGACTGGCAGTGGCTTACCAGGTTCTCAGGCTGAGGTTTTCCATAGCACCAAATACCTGGTCATTTCAGCTGGGGATGCAGACAATTGATCTTGGGACTTTCTGCATGCCAAGGAGATGTTCTAACACTGAGCCACCACCCTTCCCACTTCTATGAGGAAATTTGAAATCTGGATCTATCTCTGTTCCTGCCAGGTGAGATCTAATTCCCGTCCATACCAGACAGACTCAGAAGTAGTTTAAGAGAGATTAAAATGTGAAGAAAGTTGTGAAAGAATTTTAATTAATTCATATTATTCCATGTAGTACCCAGTGTTTTCTCATTCCCCACAGTCCTCAGCCACTACCAAACTATTCCTACAAGGTCACAATAGCCACAGAGTTCTCCAAATGTTCTCTCTGTCATAAAGTCTGTTTGCCCCCCCTGCCTCTCCATTTTCATTCCAGCCTACTCAGCTGAGCCACTTTCCCACTCTTGCAACACAAATAGGCCTGCTTACCTGTGACAGAGGAGACTCCTGCAATCTGTAAACTACATCACTGCCTTCCCAGGTGGGGCTCCAGCTGTGGTTCTTTTCCTTCCAGTAGTTGCTGCTATACACAGAGAGGGGCTGTCATTATTACGTCCTTCTTGCCTGAGATGGCCCAGGCTCTACTCAGGTTCTCTCTTCAGGGCCAAGCATCATTAATGAGCACAGTGGCAAAAGCAGAGACTGACTTTGTCCCTAAATTCCCAAGCATTTGTTAACTAGGTGGATTTTGAGGAGGCCAGGCTATTACTGTCCTTAGGCAAGTTTTAGTCCCTCCTTCCCCCTGGCCCCAGTACTTCACTCAGATCAAAGAGGACAGAGCCTGCCAGTGAGCGACTATATTTTTTAAACAGTTCCTAGCACAAACCTTCTCATTTATATGTAAAGTAGCCATTAGTCATAGCTCCGTTCCCTCAGACTGCCTGATGTACAATCACATTTTGCAGTGGATGAATCTTTCCACACAGCTGCTCTGCTATGAATAATCCGTCACTGGGCCCATAAATCAGAAAAAAAATCATGCACCTCCTTTGCCTGATCCTTACACAAAGTCATATATTTTACATGAGGACAAGCTAAATATTCATGAGGCTTTAAAAAGCCTCTTCTGGCTCTAAGGGACTTGTTGGGGCTGTTTTTTGTGCTGTTGAACTGAACTAGCATTTTTATTTTTATTTTTTTTTGCTCTATTTTAAAATAAAGCAAAATCTTTATCCTTTGCTGCCATTTCCATCCCATTTGTTATTCTAAATATTAAATACATTGATCTACTTTTATATCTTGTGAAGTGTTACTGTATTGAATTGTTGGATGGGCAGGATCTACCTCTTCATGTAGCACCATGTGGGCACCATCTATTTTTTACACCTGCTGTTCCTATTGACCAACAGCACATCAACCCCTCAACGGATATATGTCCACATGAATAGTGGCCATTTACATTTATGCATAATGGTTAAAAAAACGGCCACTGGGGGGGGGGATACTGAATGTTGACAAACATAGACAGCAGCACATTCAGTTATACAGTTACTGTGCTGTAAAGCAACAATGGTGACTGACGTGCCAGTGATCATGGGTAACAGAAATGTGAAGAGGAAAGAATGTGAAAAGGTATAAAAGGAACACATTTTCAAAGAACTACTGCGTCCTGGTGCAGTGGTACCAGATGTACAGTGTGGGGGCAGATTACTTTAACTTCCTGGGAAACTTCCTGGTGGGCTACTGCCCTGGAGGGCAGCTGGTAGCCAGGAGTAAGCTGAACCAAGCCCCAGTAACAATGACAGTACTACAGAGGCTGCTTAGCTCAAATCCAGACATCACTAGTGACTACAGGCACAGGCTTGGCCTGCCACTGTCTGGGTCCAAGCCAAGCAGCCCCAGCCTATGCCAATGATCCTGCCACTGCTGACAGAGTCCAAGGGACTGTTCAGCTCTGCTCACATCTGGGCCATTTTAGTGTCCTATTCCTGGACCAGTGGCATGATAAAGAGATAAGGAAGTACATGTTGCCAGTGTTAACAAACCTCCAGCAGCTTCATGGCCAGCCCATGTCCAATCAACCTATCCTCATCCTTCCGTTTATGCTGGTGTCTTTAACAGCCACCATGGAAACTGGATATACACACGGTTAATGATAAGAATGGTGAGGCACTTCAGCTGGGCTGAAGAACATGGCTTGCATCTCATTTTTGATGCTAAAGACAGAGGCACCTTCAGATCAGCAGCATGGAATATAGAGTCCAACTCTGATTTGTTTCATCTGACTGGAGAAGTCAGCCCCTTTTCATCTTGTTTCATCTGACTGGAGAAGTCAGCCCTTGCCTATATACAGACGTGTTCTCAAAGCTTTCCCACACAGTCAGCATCGACCTGTAATCCTCAAGTTAGGAATCCAAATATCAGTTGTCAAGTCTTTTCCAAGACCATAATGGACATTTAAGAGGGTGAATTGGAAAGGTTTCAGTGAAGATCTGGATAAGCGTTTTAGATTAGTCCCTCCAACACATAACCACTGCCAATTTGTTGACGCTGTTAATATTTATGGCCAAAAGGCACATTCCTCAAGGATATCAGAAAGAATATATTCCAGGCTGGAGTGATCAGAGCGAAAGGCTGTATCAAAATGTCCTTGACAGCAAAGACCCAGAAGTAGCAGATGAACTACTCCATAAACTCAATGCTGCATGTATACAAAAATGAACCGAAGCAACTGCAAATTTGGATTTCAGGCATTCCAGTAGGAAAGCCTGGATCCTGTTAAAAAAAAACACCTAAGTGCTAGCCCACCTGTGCACTAAGGAAATCCAGAGGTAGCATCAAACCAGGCAGCTGCCCAATTGGTATCCCTATCCAGAGCTCTGAAGGACCAAGATTTTACAATCAGGATAAAAAAAGAACTCCAGATTTTGAAGCACACCTGCCCTGAAGACTGCGAGTTGCCAGGGGATTTCAGTGCTGATGAGATTTCCAAGGCACTGAAGGATATTAACAGTGGAAGGGCACCAGGCTTTGACTGCATCCATAATGACTTCCTGATCAACAGAAGCATGTTCACTAAGAAATAGCTTACAAAGTTTCTCACTGGTGTTATGAGAACAGGAAGAATCCCAGGGGAATTCAAGAAAGCAAAGGTAGCTGCTATTCTGAAACCTGGAAAACCAAAACATCTGGCAGAAAGTTACAGACCTATTTCCCTTCTGAGCTCCTGTTATAAACTCCTCCAGAGGCTAATCCTGAACAGAATCAGTGACAGAATTAACTAACATGTCTCTATAGAACAAGCAGGATTTAGACCCCATCATAGTTGGGGACCAGGTTCTCAGCTTAACACCTTTAATTGAGGCAGGGTATCAGAAGTGTTTTAGGACATCAGCAGTTTTCATTGATCTGACTGCCACTTATGACACAGTCTGGAGGGGTCATCTGCTGTACAAGTTTTTACATTTTTTCCCCTGCAGAACATTATTTTTACTCCTAAATAACATGCTGAGTGATAGAACTTTCCAAGTAATTATGGGTCAATCAACAGGCAGAAAAAACTGGATAACAATCTACCCCATGGCTTGGTCCTTGCTCCAGTTCTTTTCAATCTATACATTTCTGATGTTTCCAAGTTGATATTCAAGAAGTTTGATTATGTTAATGACATGGTGATTGCAGTAAGGCACAAATTGATTGAAAGGACTGAGGAAATACCAGGCCTGTAGGTACAGGGGGGTATTTCAGGGGCCTGCCCCCTTAATTAAAAGCTCTGCCCCACAAATAGCCATGCCAGAAATCTTATTTTTGAGGAGGGACCCCTACTGCTGGAAGTAGTCAGGGTGAGAGTGCCTGCCACTGCTCAGCTGGGTGGTGGGGGAAATGCTGGTGGAAGGGGGGGGGACTGTTGTAGTTCTGATGTCATTGCGTTGGGTAACACTTTAGCACTTGCCCCAAATGTTATGATATTGCCACTGAGCCCCCCCCCCCAGTAAGTCACTGCAATAGTCTTGTAAGGTAGTTAAATCACCCCATGGGACTATGGCTGATGGAGGCGTCAAGTCCCCTGACTAAGTAAATGGATGGCAGGAATGTTATTTGCACTGGGGACGACCTGGTTTCCCGGTTTAATCTCTTAGCCACTCCAATCAACTAAGGGTTACTAAACTTAAGGTGGGGCCTGTAGTTCTCCTGGGATTGCAAGTGATCTTTAGACCACAGAGACCAGTTCTCTTCAGGGGTGCCAATTCTTGGTTGGGACATTCCTGGAGATTGGGGGTGGAGCCTGAGGAAGGACCTCAGCAAGGATGTGATGCCTGAGTCTGCCCTCCAAAGCAACCATTTTTTCCCAGGGAAACGGATCTCTGTAGTCTGGAGATGAGCTGTCATTCTGGGAGATCCCCAGGCCCCCACCTGGAGATTGGCAACCCTAGTTCCCCTAGAGGAACTTACAGCTTGAAAGGTAGCTTCTATAATATTACATTCCTGCTGAGCCCCTTCCCCTCCCAAACTCCACTTTCTTCAGGCATCACCCCCAAATCTCCAGGAATTTCCAAACCTGGAGTTAGCACCACAATGCCAACAGCTCTCAAAAAATTCTAAAATAAGCTGAATTGAGGATGCAGTTATAAAACAAGCTCAAGGACAATGCACAAGGCTGCTAAGGTAGAGCTGTATAAAGCTGGCACAGATCACTGGAAACAGAGTTCTAAAAGCTACACAATGACAGGGCTGCAACTGTATATCCACCTCATGATATCGCTTCTTTTGAGTCTCCATTATCTGTTCATGAAACCTCCATCCAGACTTTAAGGCTGTAATAGTTTTATAACCTCTCTGCCATCAGAGGCCATTCCATTTCCTCCTTTCGTCCCATTACATTTACATTTGTCCCTTTACTTTTCATTTTCTTCTTCCTCTTGGTAACAGGGCATATATTCTGTATGTTGAACAGTGAGTATGACAACCACATGTAGCCCTCCCCCCAATTGGCGTATTCAAATCATCCACATTATGAAATAATTTGCCTTCTTTATAATACAGAAAGCCCTATATTTTACATTTAGCGCTGACTACACATGCACAACAATTAACACTGCCCCCTCACAATAAGCTTTGCAAGAAACTATCTTATTAACTTCCTATTCCTCCTCACACGACTCCCTTTATTTCTCATTTCAGTCTGAAAAGAATTAACACAAGCAGCTGCCTGTGAGGATAGTAATAAAGTCTGAATGCATGCAGATGGCAGGCCTGCAAATTTAATTTAAAACCATCCTTCTTATTATTCAAAATATTATAATGTAGGAAATAATGCCCAAAGGACATGAAATGATGGGAACTTGCCAGTGTTTCATGGGTTAATCCTATCGTGTCCCCTAAAGGGTTATTAGGAGTGCAATCCTAAACAGAGTCCTGCCCTTCTAAGCCCAATGGGTTTGGAAGGGTGTAACTCAGCTTAGGACTGCATAGCAAGACTGGAAATGTAAAGTGGAAGGCAAAAGGAGCAGACAAATACCTGTGATAGACTGTTCACCAAAAGGCTACATATTGACCCCAATGTCTTTACTGTATAGCCTATTACCCCTTGAGTTTACCCCAGGGATGATCATGGCCGATGGACTCTGAGTGACATCAAGGCAACAACAGTATGTGGATGCAACAGCTTCCCTCTTGGAATGACCATTAAAATGCTGGTCACCTTTTCTTTCAGCACTATAATATAGCCTTCTCTTGAAGTTGTACCAATGACTGAAAAAAAGAAATGGAACTGAAAAATTAACTGCATGTTTATAATTAAGACAACATATAAAAATCCACCCAGTACTTTAAGGACTTCATGCATATGTACTTAATCAAAACAAATATAATAGTTAATAAAGTTGTTGGTGGGGGTGTAGTATTGAAGACACAGAGTTAAAAATAATAGGTGCCCAATACTCTAGTGCAGTATCTTAGAACAGGGGTGGGCAATTGTTTTGGCTCGGGGGCCGCTTTGTGGGAGCGGAAGTTAGTGGAGGGCTGCACCTTTTAAAATGATTGCATTCATTAGTTAACTTTGCATTTCAGAAAAGGTATAAATTGTATCATAAAAATCAATAAGTATAAATTAAATAAAATAGTGGTAGTTTTATTCAATTTATTTATTGTGCTAATTTCATAACATCTATAGCTGCAAGCATATTTAATTTTAGAATCAGTTTAATGAGACAAATGTACCCTATCACACCACGTGGCCGACTGTCTTGGCGGGCCGCAAAAAACTCTGTGGCGGGCCGCATGTGGCCCCCGGGCCGCTATTTGCCCACCCCGTATTAGAACAAGCCTTGTTGCTAGAACTATGGCTTATCAGAAAATCATCAGTAAGATCAGTAATGGCAAAGGGCCATTACTAACCTGAAGTTTTCTTTTCCCCTCCCTTTGGTCTGGGGAATGTTGATAGTATTCAGTACTGTACAGTCTCTGTTCACACAGGTGACAGTAAGGCTCACCAGTCCTAAGCATGGCCAGTTCTCCACATGAACGGAGCATGTGCACGCCAGAACACATGACAGAAACTTCTGCAAATGCATACATGTTCCATTGCAGCCTTGGCTGATAAACGGATGAGCAGTGGTAGAGGACTACCTGCCAAAGTTAGGGTGTGAGAACCACGGCACTGAAATCATATATATTTAAAACATTTATAAATTTGTTTTTCTTCCAGAAAATTGGAACCAAAAGAAAGTAGCCATATAAAACTAATACATCATTAAAATATCAAAAATAACCATTGAAACGGTTAATAACAAATGTTAAATAAACTTTAAAGATATTTCTTGCAGCAAATTGGAATCCTGATAGACCAGTTGCCAAATATGCCAGCTTATAGTGGCAAAGGTGCTTTTGGCTTTGGCTTCCAAAAAAATTGATATTAGAAGAGGTGAGATCAAAGGCTGTCAAGTGTCTTCTAAATGGAAGAGATCACTCAGAATTAATTCTGGACTTCTGAATGTCTACAGATTTTTCTGCATTCTAGTCATTGTAGATGTATCTCTGACTAATCCAAGGATGCCTCTGAGTTGTCACAGATGTTCCATGTGATCATTTTAGCAGTGGAATACCTTAATCGATCCCAGCCAGACAGTTACAGCTGCTGCTAGAGAGTATGGTAGATATTTCAGTGCTTTGGGGAAGCAGCAGGTGTTCTTACCTGGGGCCTGAAATTCTTAACACAACTATGGGGAAGAAGAGAGAACTATATAAAGTTTCTGTGTAGCATACATGAGATAAGAAAAGCTCCTCCACTGCTTTTTAATCACAGCTTGCTCTATAGAGATCTTCAAAAGATCCTATATACATCACGACATTAATCTCATAATAACTTGTAGGGGAGATCAGTTTTATTATTTTCAGACTGCAAGTGGAGTATTGAGGCAGAAAAGAGCTTGCCAAAGGTCAAAGTGTTTTTATCATTCTTTAAAGTGCTGCCTATGCTTATGACACAATAGGAACAAAATATGAATACTACAAGTGGAGGACCTGCACGGATTTGCAGGGGACTCTCATTTCCCCTTGTATCCTCAGTTTCCTCTTTTCCTCCTCCTTGCAGCCTCCATTTCCTTTCCTCTTTTCCTGCTCCCGTCTTTCTTTCCCAGCCCCCAGCCAACCTATCTTTACTTGCTCCCTCCACTCTGGTCTTCATCATTTCCTCCTTCTAACCCCTTAGAAGCTTTTCCCTGGAAAAATTCTGCACAGTTCCAGCCACTGGGCTGGGGTCAGTTCCTCAGTGGACAACTGACAATATTCCCTGTATCCCACCTCCCCACAACATTTCCCTTTCCTCTCTCTTTGCTGCCCCCATTTTCTCACCTTTCAATGCTTCCTTTTCTCTTTCCCACCCAACAACCAATTAACATTTATCTACCCTCCATATTCAGTTATATTTATTAAGTTCATTTATACCCCACCTTTCTCCACATTGGGGACTCAAAGCAGGTTACATCATTCTCCTCTACTCTAGTTTATACTCACAACAACCCTGTGAAGTAGATTAAGCTGAGAAAGTGTGACTGGCCCAAGATCATCCAGTGAGCATTATAGCAGAGTGGGGATTCACACCTAGGTCTCTCAGATCCCAGTCTGAAACTCTAACCACACTAGCTTTTGTGCAGTGGCTGCTGTTGAATAGTAGCAAGCAGCCAGGCCTGGCCCTTATGAGTCTTTCTTCAAAGACCCAAACGACCCTGGAAAGAGCTCTGCCCCCCATTTATGAACAGAATCCAAGGCTTGAAGGCTGGCAATGTTGTTGTGGTTATCTAAAAATTCCCACGAGGGCCACTGCAGAAGCCATCTGTTTCTAAAAGGTAAAGGTGCTGCTTTTTATTATTTGGGTTTTTTTCCTGCAAACCCGGGGCTTTCCTCAGGTTTGTAGAAAGATCTGTCTTTTTTGTTTATGGCTCCAGCCTCTAGATTTAAGTATCCACAGAGATAATTGAGTATACTAATGATAATATGATTATTACAAAATTAAAAGTTCAATACTCTAGATGGTATTACTGATAATAGTAAAACAACATCAGAAAAATGCCCTGTCTCCTTAATGTGCGGAAATGGCAGGTGAAGTTTTTCACAGCACAGAGATAAATAACATCACCTGGTAAATAATAGTCCATTAAGCCTCTGTTAAAGGGATGTCATTTTTTCTCCATGCAGTTTTATTTATTAATTTTAAACTTTTTAATGCTGCCTTTCCATGCAATCAGGGTCTCCAAGGTGGTAAACATGAAAACATTAAGACATCTGAACAATTAAAAACAGCTTTAAAATTATAAAATCATTCAATAAAAACACTGAACATACAACACCAGAAGCAAGGAGGCGGCCAGTTATTGGGGGTATGGCCTATGAAATTAAAGTCTTCACCCACTGGTAGAAGACTCTGATAGAGGGAAACAGACAAATCTGCTTAGGGAGGGAATTCCAAAGTTTTGTTGCCATGACCGAGAAAGCCTTTTCTCAGGTCGCCACTCATCTAGTCTCAGATGATAGGGCAACTGAACTGAAGCCTCCAAAGATGACCAGAGTGAATGGGTGGGTTCATATGGGAGAAGATGGTCCTTAAGGTATGTTGGTCCCATGTCATACAGGGCTTTAAAGGTCAATACTAGTAATACCAGTTGGCAACTCAACATGTAACTCTGCATAAGATGGCAGAGGAGTACCCGAAGAACATTTCCCTATTGAATAGACTTGAGTAGGGTTATAAGTAGTCCTTCTTAGTATGGTACTGTTAGTGTTTTAATCTGTATACCATCTAGGGTTGCCAGGTCTGGGTTGGAAAATACCTGGAGACTTTGGGGCAGATCCAGGAGAGGGTGGGGTTTGGGGAAGGGAGGGGCCTCAGCATAGTACAATGCCATAGAGTCCTCCTTTAAAAGCAGCCATTTCCTCCAGGGGAGCTGATCCCGGTCAGCTGGAGATCAGTTGTAAAAGTGGGAGATCCCCAGGCCCCACCTGGAGGCTGGCAACCCTAATCCCATCCTACTACAGAGTTTTATAGCCTTATTGGGAAAATTGCCTTACAATAAAATGGCAACCCTATAAAGCATTATGTTGGCGTTTCTTACTAAATGAAGCATAATGGGAGTAAAAAATTAAAATCCTGAACAGGGTATGGTAGAGATTGGTGGTACAGATTTGCTTTCACGCAAATATACCTGAACCAGTAGCGTGCAGATTTTCAGAGCCTAAAAATGGCCATGTTTAATAAGCTATGGTTTAACAAGCCTTAGTTTACATTCACTTAATCCTAAAAAACGGCCGAATCTAGTCCATGTTTGGCCTCCTCCAGCTGAATTAGGCTGCCCAACTCAGTCTCTGCGGAAACTACAGCTTTTATCGTAGTCTCGTTAGAAGAGACGCAAGCGATAAACCTTGATTCCGCACGTTAATGTACCCCGTCTACCGCTTTAGAATACTACAGCACCCACCGGCCCTCACTTCCACTGCCTCATACGAGGCGACAGGCGCGGGCCTTCCTTTCGCAGGGGTTACTGGGAATTGCAGTCCTTTCGCTCCCTTTGGCTGCCTCTCAGGAGAAGGGAGAGGACTACATTTCCCACTCACCTGAGCAGTAGGAAAGCCGAGGTTTCTTATCTGACTGTGCGCAGGCTGTGGCCTTGCATTGAGGGAGAAGGAGTGGGGGGGAGGCCTAGGCCCAGGCCCAAGCCCAAGCCTGGAGCTGGCGGGGGAACAGCAGCCCCAGCAGAAACGCATCGGAGAAGGCTATGGACCCCTCCGAAGCGGTGGTGCAGGAGAAGGCTCTCAAGTTCATGGTGAGAAAGGAGCAGGGAAGGAGCGGCTTAGGTTAGCGATGACTATTTGCTGTTGAAGAGGAGGGTGCAGAGGGGGTGGAATTATGGTGCAGGAGTGGGTGGGAGGTATGGAGAGAGGACGAGAGACTAGAATAAACTGCTGGCCTCCAAAGAGACTCGTAGAGGACAGTTCAGGTAACAGAGAGGGCGGAGCGCGGGGGGGCGGGTAGGGGGTTACGAATCTGAAGATCCTCCGATGTGTGTAGATGGGGATGGGTCATCCAGCTCATAAATTTCCCTATCGTTTACGTGGAAGGTGCACTGTTCTCTTGTACCGGGTTTGATTTGGGATTTTCTTACACAAGGGGTCTGGTTGTTCTGGAATGGAGTGTGTACAGTCTTCTGGAGTGAGAGTGTTTGGAAGGTTAAGTGTTAATGAACGGGGATGGGCGGTAAAGGGGAAGTCTGTGATTTTGGAATCCCTAAAAATGGGCCTAAATAGAAGGACTGGTTGAAGAAGTGATGGGGAAGCTGGAAGGATTGATGTTTTTGAGAGCAGGGTAGGGATGCGTAGATACCAGCATACTGAATAGGCTCTCTGATTGGACAAGTACGAATAAAAAAGGGGATGGGGGTTGTTTGTTTGCTTGAAGGTGGAATTTGGTAGCAAAGTTAAATTGTGTGCTGGGGCCGTGTTGAAGGAAGCAAATGTTTTGGTAGGGCCAGGTGGGTGGGAATCTGGATGAAATTGCATTTACCCAAATGAACTATTAAAAGGCGAATGCTGACAATCTGGAATAATTTCTGGGAATGTAAAGGTCACTAAAGCATTTGAAAGGGGACATTGAACTAAGTGACAGGGGCTGTTTTTGGTTAAGATTTTAAGAATTTTAAAGTAATTTTATTATACAATTGAAAGTTGGCCAAGCATTACAGCCTGAGGACTGATGGATTTATACTGGGAATGCCAGTGAGCTTATCATTTGGCTGTAGTCAAGTGTTTCTCAAGAACTCCACTACGTAAATAGCAACCTTTCTTATTGCATCCTGATCACACCAGTCTCTTCTCCCCAGCCCTGCAGGGGAGTTTTGAATTCTTCACCTCCAACATGGTTCATTTTGTCCTGCTGGTCATGTGTTGTAACTGCAGCATCCTAGCATAGTATCCTGTAGCTTCCAGCAGAGCACAGAGGTTCAGGAAGGATACATGAAGCAATCACGTACAAGCAGTTGACTGGCATAGATCCACAGCTGCCATTGCCTTATCTAGAATATTAGTCTCTCAGCTCATTGCTATGATTTGAGGATGCAAAGTTGAGAAACATTTGTGTGGGAAGAGTGACTTCCGTGTGATCTGGATTTGTGCCCTGCATAGCTTTTCTGAAAGGTTGCAGTCTTTTGGAAGAGAGCAGTTTTGGCAGGTAGTGTAATTCCCTGTGGATTTTGTTAACTGGTTTTAAAATGGATGCTTAATTTTTGATTTACAATATTTTATTGATTTTAAACTTAGTGAGGGTTAATGTATTTAGCCTTAGCTCATTTTACTGCAAATACAGAACAGATATTTTCGCTATCAAAGGCCAAAGGAACGCACAGGGAAGGTGATGAGTTGTTCATCTCACAGATCCTGTGTGTGCCAACCTCAGAGCTATAGCGTGAACTACCAAATGCAGCTGGCCTCTCTTGTAGAATAATATTCATATAATTGCTCGGAACAATCATGTGGCTGTTCATCGCTGGATTTCTACCAAAGACTCTGTTTAGCTGTCAGTAGTTGTTTTTTTAAAAAAGTGTCCCTTCTCATTCTGATGGTAGGGGAGCATGGAACAAAACTGTTTACTCCTCCTGTGAAAGGCAGGGCCGGCAAAACCTGGTCTCCTGTCCAGAGGAGAAAACTCTTTATCTCAGTTTTCTGCTAGTAACTTCCAAAAGAGACCCGGTTCTTTTTGCTGTTCCTAAACTATAGCTGGGAACCTAGCCAGTATTTTTTCACCTCAAAGCAGTAGTCTTTTCCTGCACTCCTAGGCAGACAGGGGGCAATTTTTTTTTCTCCTTAGGCGGAATAAGCCCATCTCTAATGGATACCTGAGAATGCAGAAGGGACTTTCTATTCCCCTCCCCCCAATTATTCTCCTGATCATTGCAGGATTAATGCACCAACTACATTTTCAGTGGTGGATTAGCAAAACGGAAGTGAAAGACACTGCAACCACTTTTGCCCTGGATTCAAGGTGTGCAACCAGAGGGTAGAGGACAGATATATCTGAGTCAGATACTAGCTCCTCTCATGTTCCCAGTCACAGCGCAGATAACACAAAAAGAACAGGCGCAGTTAGTGGCATACTCACAAGCTTCATTGTCAGTCTCCCCTTTTTGTCAAGGACTCCAGAGAGCAACACCCAGTTGGCTCTGGTGCCTCGCTCCAATTGTCTTATGTTGCCCAAAGCAATTTGCCAAGGCTACGAGTATGGCTGCCCTCTTCCATCTGGGAGGGATAACCCCTTCTAGCCTGCCCCTTAACTCTGACCTCCCTCCCTCCCTTTCAGGTCAGCTTCTTTTCAGGGAAGATGATTCCTGTGACGGTTAGCCTGCAGAAGAGCATGTTCCTACTATTTTTGTTCCATCATGTTAAATGAACCTTCAGTCCCTTCTAAGTAGGGCTTCACTAAAATGCCAAACCCTTGTCCTTGCTCTCCAGGTCCAATTGAAGAAGTAAGCTACCAGACAAAAGCCATCCCAGCCTTTTTAGTTTAGTGGAGGGTTGTGGCTCCTTCAGTTGGTTCACTGCATTTGAGCATCTGCAATCCCGAACAGATGGATGCTAGAGAAGACATGTTGGGACATGAACTGTGTTACCTTTGAGAGACCACTTTTTCACTCCCTGTATCAGTGTAGAAGTTGTTGCTCCTTGGAGTGATTTTAGACATAGTCTCAAAAAGGATGTTCCTTCCCAGGAGTGGCAAAACAAGATTTTATCAACTATATACAGAATTCTGGCAAAAAGTTCACAAATCTCATGCAGTTAGACCACATTCATGGTACTGTGAGATCCTGTGCAGACAATCATAGAATCATAGAGTTGGAAGGGGCCATACAGACCATCTAGTCCAACCTCCTGCGCAATGCAGGACCAGCCTAAAGAATCTCTGACAAATATTCGTCCAGCCTCTTCTTGAAAGCTGCCAGTGAAGGGGAGCTAACCACCTCCCTAGGCAGCTGATTCCATCTTTGAACCACTCTGACCATGAAGCAGACAATTTACCTGTAGGTCCTTCTTAACATGAGACTTTACATCTGCTGCTGGGCTATACACCACTTGTCTAGCTAGGGATGCTTCTGGAAAAACCTCTGTATGTTCAGATTTCTATCTTCATGAGTTTCATGGGGGTTTAGTGCTAGGCAGGCCCATAGCTAGGTCATTTTTGGGGGGTGGACTGGGGAAACTGATGAGGCGGGACGCCACAAAATAAAAAATAGAGAATAAAATAAAAGGACCCACTCATTCACTAAGCAGATGTAAGCTCCTCTCCTGCCCTGCTGGATTGTTAGCTGCAAGGAAGAAACAGAGCAAAAGGCTTAGAGTCGAACAGCGTTCACAACTGGGGCCGGGCTCTCTGCTGGCTGGCTTTACCATGCATGCACCAATGGCACCTCTATTCCCAACAGATGCAACCAGAGGTGCAACCCGCCCACTTCAGCTGTTCAGAAGCTCTTCTTACCAGACGAGGTGGACGCCCTGGGGCATGACCGAGCCCAGCCAAGCCATGCTGCCTCCCTTCCCTGCTCTGGCTCAGCCCCTTTGCAAGTGGCGGCTTCACTTGCACCGAGGTCCCCCATCCCAGGGAGAGCAGGAAGTATGCCATCATCCCAGGACCAGCCAGCCAGCTGCCTGGCCTCCCTCCCTCCTCTTCCTTCTCCCCAGCTAGGGGCTCTCTGCTCCTGTCGGCGTGAGAATGGGGAAAATGGTCTTAGAAGTAACAGAAAATGATCTTAGAAGGAAAAGAAGGAAAACCTGCTTCCTGAAGGCAAACGTTGCTCCTGCCAGTGTGGGAATGAGAAAAGCATGGAAGGGTGGTGCTAGCGAGGTCAGGGCTGGCCAGGCAGGGTGCGGCGCAGTGAGACAGATTAAATTGGTGCGGTTTGCCACAGGCATGCATGGCTGAAAAAAATCTACAAAAATTAAAATAAAATTTTAAAACAGCTTTTCAGGCTCAGAACTTGTGGGGCAGGGCCTGTATGCCCCACTGTACCTACGGGCCAGGTGCTAGGGTATTGTAGGCCCAAGGTGAGCCCACACTGAGTGCATCTGGCCTGGTACTGGCCTGGTCTTACTGTGTTTCTCAGGACTTCAGACAACATATAGAGAAGTCTTTCCCAACATCTTTTTACCTGGAGCTTGGAGGAATTGAAGCCAGGACTTTAAATAAGCAAGTACAAGCTGTGTCATTGAGCCGCTGCCGTATCCCAGTTAGGGCTAAAGGATCCTAGAGCCACCCTGCATGGGTTTGGTGTTATTTGGACAGGAACTATCTCAAGCAAGCACTGATTTGGATGGACAGTGACTGTAGAAGCTCACATCTTTGTCCAAACTGTATTGGATCCAGTGTCCCTCATAGAGGAAGTGTACAGTCTTTGGGGTAGAGGAACACCTCCTATCTATTGCAGTGGATTTGTCCAGGGTTCATGCAGAATAGTTGAACTGGAATACCTTGAACAAGGGAGAACTAGTGCTTTATTCTGAGGTTTTCCAGCTTCTAGCCCTTCAGTGGAATCCACTGATTACCAGCCTCTTTGTCCTTAGAGAAAAACCAAGCCATTGGGTTTTACTTCTGTGTTCTGGGAACAGCCTGCAGGGGTGACAAATGCGTTGTCTGTTGAGTGGTCACACAGGCTCCTCTATACTTTTGCTCCTCTCTCCTTTCCTTTCTGGCCTACAAGGCAATAGTTCCTGATTTCCTGATCATAAGATCCTTGACTTATAGTTCCTGCCAACTAGACTCAATCTCCTCTGCCAAACACCAAGCATGGCTACAACGGAATATGTGGAGAATGAGAGATAATACACTCCTATGCCAAGTTACTCCAGTGTATGCCTATAGATGTCAGTGGATGTAGACTGTGGTAGCTTTGCTTAGGATTGCAGCAGGAATGTATCACCTTACCTCATAGGTCAAAGGTGAAGTTTCTGCCAGTAGAGTATGATAGCCTCTTAGGGCAGCTGCTACATGGATCAGACCCAGTGCCTCCTTCAGTTATTGGGTCCACGAGTCGAGTCAAGTGTGTATCTTTCCTTGGGATGGAGCATGTACTCTTGACCATCTCTTTGCTGATTGCTCTTCTGCTAGCTAAATGAGAACAGAAAGTTGGGCTTACTATGATTTTTTTCCTTGTTATGTGGGGCTGTTTTGTAGAGGGACATAATTGTATGGGCTCTTACAGGATCACATAAAGAATCCCTTCTGTCCATTGCTATTTAGATGTTTTCCCTGCTGTCTACATCTTATTCACCCTCATTTGGATGATTTTGAGGCTAGTTTTATTAGGAAAGGCAATTTTGATCTGGCATTGTCTAAGATCTGGGTGGACGAGGATGAAGTGGTGGCTCTTACTCAGCTGACTCTCCCTGGATACTCAGTCCTTTGTCAACCACTAACAGGAAGATGGATGGGGTGAGGTGGCAGTTCTCATCCAAGATTCTTTCTCCTTCAAACGGCTTCCTGCACCAAACATTATTGACACTGAATGTGTAGGCATGGCATGGGGTGCCAGGAAGAGGGAGTCTTGCTAGTTAACTGTCCACCTAGCTTTACCAGTTGGCTTCCTCCTGAGGCTGGCTGAGGCAGTGACGGAGTGGGCTTTGCATTTCCCTAAACTGATAGTTTTTGGGGACTTCAATGTCCACGCTGACGCTGCCTTGTCCAGTGCTTCCTTAGACTTTTTGACTGCCATGACATCATTTGGACTCTCCCAGGTTGTATTGGCCCCCACACACAGAGTGGGCCACACACTGGATCTGATCGTCTGTGCAGGAATTGATCTGGATTCAGTGGTTCTTTGCAAACTGGTGCCTTAGACTGATAATTACCTTGTGAAGGTCAGTTTGAGATTTACCTCCTCCCTCTACAGGGGTGGCAAGCTCATTGATTTTTGCACATGGAGACTTGTGGATCCAATTGGATTTCAGAACATTCTGTGGGATTTGTCTGGCTCTGCTGGCAGCTCTTTTGATGACTGGAATCTGGGCCTTCAGGAGGCCATTAACCGATTTCCGCCTCCTGGTGCCCTCTTCCCCCCCATAGTACCTTGGCTCCCTGGTATACGGATGAACCAAGGATGGTAAAAAGGGAACTTAGACAGCCCCTTTGGTGGCTCCAAAAGTTGATGAAAATTTAGCTATTAGCTGTGGCATGTTTGCAGTGTTCTTTTCAGATAAAGTCTCGCTCCTTCACCAAGACTTGGCTGCCAGATTTGGAGTCAGTAGGAATCTCGGGGCCCTGTGTGTGCCCTGTGTGTGCAATCAGGTCAATTTTTGGAGTCCTTCAACCCACTCTCCCTGGCAGATGTTTACAGGGTCCTATTGGCTGTGTGGCCTACTGCCTACTCCTTGGATCCCTGCCCTTCCTAGTTGGTGAAAGCCTCCAGGGAAATGGTAGGAGGAGCCTTGGGAGGCATTATAAATCTCTCACTGTCCCAGAGCTTTCCCTAGCTCCCTCAAGGAGGCAGTGTTGACACCCCTCCTGAAAAAGTTAGATGTGAGGACCTAGCCAATTACCGCTCAGTTTTTAACCTTCCATTTCTGGGAAAGTTGGTTGAGCAAGCAGTGGCTGAACAGCTCCAGGAATTCCTGGATGAGACACCTGCCCTAGATCCCTTCCAGTCCAGCTTCTGGTCAAGGTTTGGGACTGAGACAGCTCTGGCTGACGAACTCTGGTTACACCTTGATGCAGGTGAGATGGTACTACTGATCCTGTTGGATCTGTCTGCTGCCTTTGACACAGTTGACCATTTAGTCCTGGTCAACCACCTAGCCTCCCTAGGTGTGAGGGGGACATCCTTGAGCTAGTTCTTGTCATTCCTCCGGAGTCAGTCTCAGAGGGTAATCATGGGTGGAGAGAGGTTGTCACCACAAACCCTGACCAGTGAAGTTCCATGGTTCTATGAAAAAAGCCCACATGTGGGCTTTTCTGGTCACCGAGTTCCATAGGGGTTGATTCTCTCCCCAGTGTTATTTAACATCTATATGCACCCTCTAGTGGAGATTGGATGGAAGTTTGGAGTGGGGTGCCATCAATATGCAGATGACATTCAGTTCTACCTCTTATTTAAGGAGCAACTGGTAGCTGGAATTCCAGCCTTGGCCTCTTGCCTGGATGAAGTGGTGGAATGCGTAGGTGAGAGTTGGTTGAAGCTAAATCCATCTAAGAGAGAGATTATGTGGCTGGGGAAGCCCAGACCACTGGGATGGCCACTTCTACCAACCATTAATGGGGTCGGGACTTGGTCAGGAATTTGGGAGTATAGCATGATTCTCTCCTCTCCATGGACAAATGTGTCCTTGGTGAAAGACTACATTTTACCATCTGTGGCAGGCCCACCAACTTGCTCCCCATCTGTCCGGGGAGGACCTTGCCATGGTAATTCACTCACCACCAGTCACCTTGAGACTGGACTACTGTAATGCACTTATATAGGGCTACCTTTGAAGATGCTTTGGAAGCTGCAAGTGTTCCTGAATGCAGCTGCCAGATTGCTCACAGAAGTGTCCTGGTCAGCACATATAATATGTATCCTACGGCAGCTGCGCTGGCTCCCTATTTGTTTCTGGTGCCGATTCAAAGTGTTGGTACTTACCTTTAAAGCCCTAAATGGCCTGGGACCCTCATACCTTCGGGACCACCTCTCCTGGCATGATTTTCCTTGTCTTCTCCAGTCTTCATCTCGGAATTTAGTGAAGGTCCCTGGTCCACGAAATGCCTGCCTTGTGTCATCGAGGGCGAGGGCCTGCTCAGTAGTGGCCCGCCGTCCTATGGAATCAGCTGCCTGAAGAGGTGTGTGCCTTGCGGGACATCCCTAGATTCCACAGGGCATACAAGGCTGCCCTTTTTCAGGCAGCCTTTGGGTGATTGTGATCCACCAGGCAGCTGGTATACTTCAGCTGTGTCTTCACACTCCATGTATCCTTTCCTGCTTGATGGTGGATAGATTTTAATGGGGAAAGATTTTTAACTGTTTTATATTTTAAAGATTCTTCATTGTACCTTTGTGTTATTTTTGTTGATGTATTTTAAATGAGGTTAGCTACCCCAAGTCCTGTTCAGGGGAGAAGGAGCAGGATATAAATTCGATAAATAAATAATAAATAGTTTCTTTTTTGCATGTGGTAAGTTTCTCAGCTGCAAACAACTACTGAACTAGGATCGTTCTACCCTCGGGATGGAGCTAAGGCTTAGTGTCTCAATGTTTCTGCCAGTATTAAACTTGTTGCTGCCTACTGTCCGACATGCTGAAAAGAAGTTAATAAATCCAGTTCTTCATTTTACAGTCCAACAAATCTGGAGTTGTAGCAAAGGGTCAAATTAGATGTGACGGAGATCTTTTAAAGGCAAAGTACTGCCACTCATATACTTGCACCTCTTCCTCGTTTCACTGATTAAATTCACTGCCCCTCTGTTGCTGTTAACCCTTTAAAGGGGAGAAGAGGTAGGTATAACTCTTTTTGACCATCTTTATAAAGGACGTGGGGAGACTGGTTTCAGTTTGCAAGAATCTATGGAGGAGTGAGAGTTACACACTTTCCCCGCAATAGCCCTGATCTGAACCCGAGTGGTTCACGACTGTAACTGAGCTTTAAAAGATGCAGGGAATATCCAATCACAGATCTCCAAGCATTTCATTTATTTCGATCCTTGAACAATATTTGTAGATCTCTGAAATGGAGACCAGTGTTCAGAATGTCAGTTCCTGTCTTCAGAATGTAAGTGTATTATAGATTAATGGTTTTATAATGCAAAATCTACTTGGTCGCAGTGCAGAAATGGATTAACCCTTAACTTGATTAAATACTTGTATAGTAAATGTACTCAAAAGCATAACAATATACAAACCTTATGTATTTGTTATCTGTGCTTCTGCTTCAGCAAGAACACAAAAAGCAACTTATAGACAGAGTAACACCTGTTAGAAGCAAAATACTGGTGTGTTTTAGTAAAATAATGATGTAGCAAAATGGGGAAAACAGCAGCAGCCATAAGACGAAGACTGAGAAGCCAGACAAAGGGTTTAAAAATTATGAAAATATAAAAGTATTTTTACTTTTCTGGCAGAAGGAAGACAAAAGTGACGTGGAGGGAGTTCTGTCCCTCCTGCCATTCTCATGTTAATAAGAGGATCATTCCCTAATCTGTCAGTGTTATGAAAGGTATTCCCTTAGTGTTACCAGTCAGTTGATGGTATGTGTGGCCCAGGTAATGGGGGATTTTAAATGATCAGCTCTTGAGCATTAAAAGTAAGTTGGAGAACTAAAATGGGAGTGATACACCCCTTTCTTGCTGTTACTTCAGTAAGAGGTGGTCCATATAATTCTGTACCAGTTTCCAGACCATCTTTAAAGACAGCCACAAACACTACAAGCACATTATAAGCAAGTATTTTTCTCCTGCCACCTGAGAATCCAGCAGCCGGGTCCAGGACCCTAAGTCTCCAAACCCTTGGGTACATAGGTCTGCCAGTTATCAATATCTCTATTTTGTCTGTATCCAGCTTCATTTTATTTGCCCTCATGTACCAGAGCCTAGGGCTGGTTTATGGGGTCCATCATTGTTTCTAGATGAAAACAGAAGAGCAGAGTTGAGTGTCACTATAATTAGCTGCTCTGGCTGTTAGCTTGCAAAGTGGATTTTTTTTTCTCCCTTTAGACCACTGGCTTTTTTGAAACTGGTGTATTTAACAAGAGTATCTCTGACAGTAAAGATGGAAAAGCAAAATAGTCGTCAAAAGCTACTGGGACCAAAAGAGTTCCACTGATTTGTTATTGTTGAAGATTGTCTCTCACAAGATACAAAGCTAACGTTGCTATAGATTTGGTTTCTTAGGGTATATGATAATTATAGATTTGTACCCTCCTTTCCCATGCAAAGAGCCACTAGTGTTTCTTGTGCCTCCTGGGTTTTGACTCACATGGAATTAGTTCAGCTCCATATGAGGTCAATTCTAATCCTGCTTTTCAAAGCCTTCCATAAGAGTGACACTGCTCCTGGGAATAGGTTGACATCTTGAAAACATCCTAGCCACAGTCTTCTGTAATAATAATAAAACTGGTAATCAATAGGTGAGAACATGTGTATGAACTTTTCTAGAGTCTAGATCAAACAGTTGAAGTTGCACTACAAGGAACAAGAATGATTAAGGGCATCATTAGTTTGAAATAGCCTCACCAACCCACTGTATGAACTTGTATAGCAATTACAACTGCTGGATAGAAAAGGAATGTGTCTTGTCTTGCCTAGGGTATAGTGCTGGTTGATTATTGTGCTGGTTAAATACCTTGGGTTGGCAAAAACAAGATCCTTTTGGGAGGAACTTTGCTGATTTCCTTTCTTTTGTCACATGTCACATGTTCATACAACCTAAAACCAGCAGCCCCCCTGCCCACCTAATCTATTCACCTGTGCCACTCACAGGTACTTTTTATGTATTGAGAAGTAGGAATTTTTGCCACTTGCTAAAAGTCAGTATATATGAGCACACATACAAAGGTCAAAACTTTCTGAGAGCACTTTAACTGTATTATCACCATCTCTTGATTTATGTATGGATTTGAATTTTAATCTTTTATTGTATTTTGTTTTAATCTTTTAAATTGTAATACGTGTTATGAGCTGCCCAGAGCCCGCTTGCAGGGTAGGGTGGGATACAAACCAAATAAAAAATAATAATTTCCTGAAGCAATCACAAACAAGCACTCTCTCCTTTTTTGAAATTAGGACTCTGACTTCATCCAGATAGCCTTTTATTCTCCTTGGAATAACAAGAGTGCCCACCCCAAACCCAGGTCTTTAAGGCTGGAAATGCTTCTTCCATAGAGCATGTCCCAAAGCTAACTGGCTCATCTCAGTTTCTTACCCCTTAATACACAGCAAAGTAGTAATATGTCATTAGCAAAAGGCTTATGAATTTGCAGCTACTGCTCCTCAAGCCTAGGCCAGCAGTTCAAAGTATTTTCTTGACATACTGACCTGTCTTGGGGACAGTGTCTTTCAGTTTTTAGAGCTTGCTTAATTCACTACCTAGGCAAGTTTTTGGTTTTATTCAAGCCCCATTGTGGGTCCCCACTCTGCTTCTGTGACTGATTCCATGGGGAATCTCTGCTAAGTTGTTCCATCTGGTCCCTTTTTTTGGACAGGACCGATAAACATTCTGTTGGCTGAGGGATATCTTTTACAGAATTAGTAAGATAAGACTAGGTGCTTAGTACAACCTGCAGAGGTGGAATAAAGTCTGGGTCTGTAAGTGTTTCTGTGAGCCATAGAGATTCTGTACCTCTTTGTGTAACTCATGTAATTAGTGTGATCTCAGAGTGGTATTATCATTCATTAGCAGTTGCTAAAGCCTCTAATCGGCTTCTCATAAAACATTATTTTGGATGGATCTTCCCTCTGGGCTACGTTTCAAACTTAGAATTATTAGCTTGGTTTGTGTGCTTTCTCTCCCAAACTTCCTGGTTTAGGCAAACCGTAGATGGCTGCAATGGATAGCTCTTGCTTTCCTGATTACAGCTGGAGACACTTTGAAGAGTATTTCCAATTCTGATTTGGATGGAGAGGGAAAGCCATAAATCATAATCCTCCATTTGGGACATGAGGGCAACCCTCTGGTTTACCTGAACTGGGAGGTCAAAGAGGGCATCAGGGTATGTGAATCTGAAGTTCAGAATTGTTGGCCTACCCATTGTTTGTCTTTTATGTTTGAACTGGGCTGTTGAGTTGGGAAGGAGTCCATTGGAGACCACGCAGATACCTGTGCCATCTTAAGCCTCTGGTAATACTGACTTTGGGTGACTCTCCTTAATTAAATGCTCTCCTTATTCCTGTTTCTGATCCTTTCTAGATGTCTAAAGTGGAGGATTTGCAGTCAGATGTACTCAAAAGCCAGTTGTGGTTGAAACCAGATGCTTTTCCAGTGCAGTCCTATGTAGATTTACTCTGAAGTAAGCCTCTTTGAAATCATAAGCCTTATTCTGAAGTAAGTGTGCATAGTATTGCCACTTGAAGGATATATAGAATAGCACAGTAGTTTGCCCATGAAGTGATACACTTGCTGGATTGTAACTGTTCTGGAGACAGTGTTGCAAATTGGGACTACATTTGGCTGAATTAAATCTGGGTTGATATAATGGTATATGCAGCAACTATGAAAGTATTAAGACTATAGGTGCTGAGTACTATATCTGTCTGGTTTCTAGAGGCTTAGTTTAGATGAGAACTGCACAATTTCAACAGTTAGTTGGGCCCAAATGCTACTTAAATTTGAGCTAAGTGAGTTGTTCTGACCCTCCCCATAGCATCATTGGGGGAGGTCCTCTCAGGCCTTCAGGAAGAGGTGGGGAGGAATGAGTATTAGCCAGTGCTGTGAGCTGCCGAGCAAGATGCTTCTAGACTCTGGAATGCCTCTGCATCCTGACTCCTTTTCTTGGAACAGCCCTCCTCCCTTTTGACTTAGGGATCTCCATTCCTACTAGTATCTGACTAAAGGAGCTTTGATTCTCAGAGGTTTATACCCCAAAAACCTTGTGGGTCTCTAAGGTGCTGCCAGACTCAAATCTTGCTCTTCTTTGCAGACCAGTGCAGCTATCCTCTGAAACTGTAGACAAGGCCTGTATTTTTTAGCTGTATGAAACAAAATGTCTGTTGGGAAGAAGCTTTGGCTCACTCATGGAGCTCATGCTTTGCATGCAGAAGGTTCCAGCTTTAATCCATGGCACCCAGTGAAAGGATTTTAGATAGTAAATGCTGGGAAAGACCTTCCTTTGTCTGAGATCCTGGAGAGCTGCTGCTAGTCAGAATAGAAAGGGCAGCAGTAGATGGAGCAGTGGTGTGTGTCTTAGAAGAAGACAGTTTCATATATTCTTACATGTTTTCATGTGTATTTATTAAGTTTAGCATGAACTGAATAGAGAACATGTACCACTGAGCAGCACTGATGGGGTCTGAATATTGAAGTTATTATCCCTCTTATTTTTCATTTATACCCTGCCTTTCTTTCCAGTGGGGGACCCAAAGTGGCTTACATCATTCTCCTCTCTTCCATCTTATCCACACAGCAAACCTGTGGAGTAGGTTAGGCTGCGACTGGCCCCCAAGGTCACCCAACAAGCTTCCGTGGTAGGATAGGGATTGGAGCCCAAGTCTCCCAGATCCTATTCCAGCACTCTAACCACTACACCAACTGGCTATTCTGTTTGAGTGTACAAAACATCTTTTGCATTCTCAAGGCAGCTGTCTCTAAATCTCTGGAAGCCTGAACCACTGTGGCTGGAATATTCCATTCCTGCCAATTTAGAATCTCCCCGTAACACTTTATGCAGACCAGACCACTACTAGAAATGGAATACTAGGGCAAACCACTTATCTGGTTTAGGAGTTCCTATAGTTGTGGGTCCTGACATCAGCAGCTGTTTGATTGAAACATGTATTTATTAGTAAATAATAAAATATTTTTTCTGGGCTTTATCATTGGCCTAATATTGGAGAATTAAACCTCTGCAATTCACAGTCAGTGGTTCTGCTATTTCATATGCATATGTATATTAATTGTAGTCTGCATTTCTCACTGAGACTCAGGGCAGATTACATAATGTAAATCAGTACAATCAATAGAATGAGGAGACATCTAATAAACACTGTAACAGGACTAGGACTGCAGAAATCAGAAATTGTGTAAGTTTTGGGCATGACGTGTTAAGCACTGCAGGGAATGGTATTACGTAAGAAGAAACACAATTTGGTGAGAGCAAGATAAAAACACACAGCAACAGATAATACAAATTAGCAGTACAATCCACAGTCTTTCTCCCTTTAGGGAAACATCTTCCTGAAACATTCTAATATAGCCCTATTCCTTTACAAAAGTGTCCTCTGGAACAATTCTGTTTTACATAGTTTGTGGAAAGCCAAAATGGTGAGAGCCTTTCTGACTTTCTCAAGCAGGCCATTCCAAAGAGTGGAAGCCACTGCAGAGAATGTGCGTGTATAGGCAGTTGTTGATCTTGCCCATTTATAGGATGGCACCAGTAGAAGGACCTGTTCAGATGAACAAAGTTTTTGTGGTAGGACACATAGGAGGAGAGGTGATCCTGCAGCTATGAGGGTTCAAGGCTGTTAAGTGCTTTGTACATAATGGCCAGTACTGTGAATTGAACCTGGTAACAAATGGGAAGCCAGTGGTGTGACTATGGAATGGGTGGACGAAACATACACTGCTCTGGTTCCTGATAATAACGGAGCTGTGGCATTCTGCATGAACTGGATTCTCAGAGTTGGTTTTGAGGGGAGACTTCTATAGAGTGCATTATTGTAACCCTAGTCTCAGTATTACTGTGTCATGGATCCAGGTGGTCAGATCAGCTGAGTCAGGGTAGGGGAATCTCCGCATTTAGAGGCAGTCGACCTCTGAATGCCAATGCCAGGAAACATCAGGGGAAGGCCTCAGCTGCCATGCCCTGTTGTTGGCCCTCCAGAGGTACTGGTTGGCCAGTGTGTGAGACAGAATACTGGACCAGATAGACCACTGGTCTTCTTACGTTCGTATGACCATCTTATCTTTTAAGATAAAGTGAATTCAAAGAAAGCATTTTTTTTGCAGCTGTATTAATTTGCCATGTCTGCAGTAATGCTAGATCTGTATAACCCCTAGACTCTTAACTGAGTTAGCAAGGGTTAAAAAATGGGAGGCACACTGTCCTTCAAGACCTCAGTCTTCCTGACCAGAATTAACTCCATCTAGGCAAGGTTCAGTTTCAATTTGTACACTCTCAACCAGGTAATTACAGTAGTCAGTCAGTGGCTCAGGACCTGCATCCCCTGGAGATTTGTATAGAGAGATATCGAGCTGGGTGTCTTCAGCATACAGATGGTATCCAGTTCCAAAACTCTGAATGATTTCTGTTAAGGGCTTTACATAGAGAATGAATAAATCCCACAGGACAAATCCCGCACTGATGATAACTGGTCTCCAGTGGCAATCCTTTGAGTCTGGTCTGTAAGGAACTATTTAAACTAATCCATAGCACATTCCCTGATATCTGCTTCTGCCTCCAAATGTTTCAACACCTCACTGAGGTCTAATGTATCAAAAGCAGCAGACAAACCCAGTAGAAGTGACAAAGAGCCCATGATCTGATTCAGAGATCATCATATACTTTGGGGCATTCTAAAATATGGCAGATGAAAATATTCCATGATCTTAATCACTAAAACCTAAATAAGGGAACCTCTGATACTTCTGTCAGCAGAACTGTGCAAGAATTGACTGCTGGTTATGGATGCTTTCCTGTTTAGAGCAGCAGCATCCACTGTGTGGGCTGTAAACTCAGTCTGTGGGTTGTACAGTGTATATTGCTGATATATCTAGAGGAATCTGTTTGAAATCTTTAATTTAGGAAACCCACAAAACTCAAAATGATTCCTTAAATTAGCATGGGGTTTGTTTTGTTGCAAGCATGCTATGGATGTGTTTAATAAGCAATGTTATGTATTTGAATAAACTACTAAAATGCAGATACAGTACTTAAAAACACAATAGAATAGCCTTGGCTGGGACTTTGATTAAATATCATCTAAACTACCCTACATATGCCTGCATCAAAAAAGTTTTTCCCCCCAAAGAAGCTTCAAATGGTTCTGTTAAATGTAGGAATGTTCTGATGATTATCTTTTTAATTAAAATGAGAAATCTTTGTTTAAAGTGGCATTCTTTTTTACGGCCTCTTACAGTCTCTGTAACAATCATTTCTTAAGTCTGAACGTTTTTAATTCCAGGAATCCATTTATATAAAACTATGTTTAGACTTAATTAAAGAACAATTTCTTACAAAGCTTGTAAATAGCCACGAAAAAAGGGGACAGAAAATAAAACTGACATTCACACTTAACAAACTGATTCTTACAAGGTATGTAATATGCTATAAAAATACAATAAAGCCCTTTTTATAAGAGTTCATATTTTCTGATCCTTGTTTTCAAAGGTATTTAAGAAAGATATCAAGGTTCTGTGAAACAACATCTGTTTTCACGAATGGCCTAGCAACAACTTCAGTTTCATCTAATTACCAGTGCATGGAACTAAACCTTATTAGTTTAGATTTCTAATTAAATACCTTTGCCATTCACTTTAACTTTTTTCCCCTTGATACTTTTAAGTTGGCATGTTTGAATATTCTGTACTTTTTAACAAAGAGGAATTTATGCTGTAATGAATGAGAAGGTATTAGCATTCTACCAAATCTCATTCATTCATTCATTCATTCATTCATTCATTCATTCATTCATTCATTTATGTTTTAAACCGCCCTCCCCGAGATACCAGGCTTAGGGCAATGTACAATATAATATCATATAAATAGCATTCAAAACAAATTAAACCCATAAAACACAGCAATAACCAAAAGATGGTGTTAAAATTTTTTGTAATGGTGCCACTGGCCTCACAGGAAGGCAAGGGTTGGGAGTGCCAGAAAGATGGAGCCGTCACTGTCCTCAACCAAATGCCTGGCGGAACATCTCTGCCTTACAGGCCCTGCAGAACTGTTATCAGGTCCTGCAGGGCACAGATGTTATTCGGCAGAAATTAAAACCAACCTAAAGAAATATCATTAAAACAATTAAAAACAGTTAAAATACATACAAAACAATTAAAATAAATATAAAACATAATGTTTATATGTATATGTATCATCTGGTAGACTCGTGCTGATCCAGTAGATATGTATAGCTGTAAGTGGTTTTCTGTTGATGTCACTTGCACTTGTGTGTTGGAAATGTGGCGTTAGTCCAGCTATGCTGCCTGTCAGTTATGACATTATACTTGATTAATAGGATTGTGCCAGTGCCTTCCAACTCTTCTTCTCAGCTCATAATTTTATTAATTACAGTTTTATACATTGCCACTAAATCCTATTGGACTGCAATGTGATTTTGTATCCCTTACAACAGGGGTATGGCAATCTTCAGCATGCATGCCAACAGCAGCTCGTGAAACCCTCTTGCTTTGCACCCAGGGCCAGATCTCTGCCCAAACTACTGAGGCACTGGTAACACTGCTGAGGCCATCACTGTGGGAGAAGGCAACAGGCATAGCTTATGCCCATCATCACCTCCCAAACTTTCACAGACACCAGCCAAGTCCAAGGTGAAACCCTGAGATGCTGGCAGTGTCACTGGGCCTTGGCTTGCTCCAAGTATGTCTGGTCAAGCCAAGTATAGCCCTGCCCTGCCCTCCCCCCCCCCATTTTGTTTGCCAGCATCTTCACAGGCATTGTTTATGGCTCTTAGGCCTACCCCAAACTGCAGTGAGCCATGCTAGCTTGGACTGCTTATACAATAGACATCGTTCCACAGGTGTCTTTAAATTAGCCCTACCAGTTAATTGCTAATGTTCCAGCAAAATGAATTGGGCTCAGAAGAGCTTAAGTTAGAAATGGTTCCTGATTTGATTGGGTAGGTTGTTCTAATGTTTAGTTAAGACACTTTGCTGAGTGAACAGTGGTCTTGTCAGTGTTATCTTGCTTGGCCCTAGGTTTTTGTTATTTGTATTTGGAGAGATACTGTTTTTAAGCTTGCAGACTCAAACAGACTTTTTATTTGTGTGCACTTTGTTTTGCCATGACCTGGACTGGGCCAGCTAGCCCGATCTCATCAGACCTTGGCTGCTAAGCAGGGTTGGCCTTGGTGAGTACTTAGATGGGAGACCACCAGGAAGGTCCAGAGTTGCTGCTCAGAGGCAGGCAGTAGCAAACCACCTCTGTTAGTCTCTTGCTTTGAAAACCCTACAGGGTTGCTGTAAGTTACCTGTGACTTGACAGCACTTTCCACTACCATTCCACTCTAGTGAAATTTCAGGCTTGTTGTTTGCTGTTTACCCCAAGGTGGCTAACAGATTAAAAATGCATATAATAAACACACATCTTAAAAACCATTAAAACCAACAAGAACATCATTAAAACAGTTAAAACCAAGTTACAATGCACATACACAGAAAAAGCAATTAAAACATAGGGCAGGAAGAAGAAATCACCGAGGGAACGCCAGACAAAATAAAAGAAAGCAGTCACTCACTGGCGGACTATGGCCATTGAAGAGGACAGATGACTCTCCCTTGGGAGAAAGTTCCAGAGTTTTGGTGCCACAACCAAGAAGGCCCTCTCCCAGTGTGCCACTCAAAGTGAGGATGCCTGAAGCAGGGCCTCCAAGGATGACCATAATGGTTTGGTAGGGTCATATGGGAGAAGGCAGTCCTTCAGGTATGCTGGTCCCAAGCCATATAGGGTTTTAAAGGTCCTCACTAGTACCTTGCATTGTGCCCAGAACCAGATTGGGAGCCAGTGTAGATAGGCCAAGATGAGAGTGATACGGCCTCTGATCCACTCTCGTCAGCATCCTGGCTGCAACATTCTCTATCAATTAAAGTTTTCAAAAACTTTTCAAGACCAGCCCCACACAGAGTTCATTGCAGTAATCTAATCTAGATGTAACCTAGGCATTCACTACAGCGCCCAGATCTTTTCTGCCCATGGCCAGATCTTTTCTGCTGGCTAACAAGTTGAAATTAGCAAAAGGGGCTTCTGGGCACAGCTGCCACCTGCTTACTTAGCCATAAGCCTGGGTCAGAGAGCCCTCCCAGATTGTGAACCATTTCCTTCAGGAGGAGTGCAACCCCTTTCAGAATGGGTGACACCTTAAGTCCCAGCTCAGACTTTCCACCTTCTCAGGATTAAGCTTCAGTTTATTAGCCTGGATCCACTCTAAAACTCCCTCCAGACACTGGTACATAGTTTCTACAGCCTCAATGGGATCGGCCAGAACAGCTAGATAGCACTCAGCATCATCTGCCTATTGGTGATAACCCAGCCCAAATCTCTGGATGATCTTGCCTAGCAGTTTCATGTAGCTGTTGAAAAGCCTAGGGTACAAGATGGAGCCTTGCTGGACCCTGAAGGACAAGGAATTGAGCAGCAGTCTTCCAGCACCACGTTCTGAAACAAGGCAGTGTCAAGAGATGCAGCTTGATCGATAAGATGTCATAGCATGGCATTATTTGTTTTGTTAGTCCTGCTCCTGAACATACGCAACTGCCTTATACAGAATCAGTCCATCTAGTCCTGTATGGTCAGGCAGAGATATGTTTCCCAACTGGATTTACTGAGGATTGAACATGGGACTTTCTGCATGCAATCCTATTACATTATATCCAGCTTTTTGACCATGAGGTCCACAAAGCCGTTTACAATATTTTAAGGATCAGTTTTAACTATCCTCCTCACTTCCAGGTGCCTCTTTAGAAACTATTAAATTTGCACCAATTAAGTAATGACTGCTTTGAACCGTTGGGTTAAGATTTATGTGCAAGACCTTTCTTGATTTCTCTTCCTTTACTCCAGTTGTTTGATCCTGTTCTTTAGTTGCTCTAGGTACAGCAAAGGGAAGTGTGGGGTTCAAGTTAACAACATTTTCTGTTTGCTTTTTTGTTTCGTTTGCTTCATTAAATATATGCAATTAGTAAAAAAACAAATGGTAAATTTGCTAACACAACACTGGAGTATTTAGCTTCATGGACTTAGAAAGTGGAATTTGGTGCTCCATGCCCTTTCTCTTAGCATATATATTGCAGGCATTGAGATGAATTGGCCGACCTTAATATTTGCTTTCCAGATTAAATCGCCGCCTTGCAGCAGTTATTTTCTACTGAATAAAAAGTTTAATTTCACGCCCTGATTAGTGCTGGTATATGCAGGTGGATATTTATTTTATATAGCTAAATTGGTCTTCCTTGGCAAATTACTCACAAGCCAGAAGCACTATAATTCCTCATGAGTAGTTAGTACTAAATTATAGTTCTTGTTAGTGAAGTAAATCAAAACAATACTAGCTGCTAACCTTTTTGACTAGGAAGGAGTTATGGGAAAGGTAGAAGTAAAAGAAACAGAAGCACAAGATCAGACTGAGGTGATGTGAAAGTCTCTGTATGAATGTTGGAGAAAAAGACTGGAACATAGAGACTTTGTATATACTCTGTATACTCCCCCCAAACCCACTGTAAAATGGAGGGAGGGATTTGTACACTACAAAACATTGTTTTCCAAATGGGCAGGGTGTGTGTGCAAGTGAGAGAGATACAAGCTGTGTATCTGTGTATCTTAGTATTCCAAGCTAAGAAATGGAAGAATTGAAAATTTGTGAGGGAATGCTTCTGATTCTTTAGCTCCTAGGTGTCCCTATCTTAGCACTTCATAAAGATCATTATATAACTAAATTATGATGCATGAATATGTCAGGAGGAATGGGTGGTAGGGGAGGATCCTTATTGTAGATTACCGGAGAGTTAATTTGCAGATGTTAGAATTATAAGTGTGATAATGTTGCATTGTCAACACAGTTGGTTTTCAGCCCTCATTTACAAGTATTCTCTTGGATTTTCCATCTGGCAGTATTCCCTTCGTTTTGTTAAGACTCTTACCTTTTTGCAAGCTGTTTTTTCCCCCTTGAAGAATCAAGTCTTCATTAGAGTTAGTTTTTAATGTGACTTTGGACAGTCAGTTTATCCACATGAACAGTAGTAGATCCACACCTTAAAAGATAGGAGCCCACTTTGTAGTACTTGGTTCAAGCATTTGTTGAAGACATTCCATCCATAGTTTTCTTATGAATATTTAAGATCACCGCTGTTTGTAATAGGTGGTTCTGTGCATGACTGGCGGATCCGTGGTGTCTCTGAGACCTATCTGTTATAAGCTACTGTGTCCTAAATGGCTTCTGACCAATTGTTGTGGTCAAGATGCACCATTTTCTACTGCCTTTAGTTATGAACATTGATGTGTCCTCTAAATCAGGAGTGCTTTTGAGATAACTATCTTATGTGAAATATGAGGGTAATTTTTCATCTTTTTAAGGACATTGGTACATTTTCTGCCACACATGAGTGCACACACACACAGTGCATACAAATGTAGAACAGGTTTTCCAATGAGTATAGCATGATGTAATATTTATTGCCAAAAAGTCCACAGATATCACTAGCCCATCAAAAATATTACTAGCCCATCTGATTATGTGTATCTGTTAGTTATTTTTAGTGATGGCCCCAAAGTCAGGGGAATGGAATCACTTCCAATTTATAAATGGTCACTTGCATGTGATTCTTGCTTGCAGTTGGTTGTGTTACAGTTATTTCCTTTCACTTAGACACCCACACACACTTATCCATTCATTCTGTGGAGATATATCCATAGTTTTACCAGACACTGAAATGTAACCTTTAAGTTAAAACTTAATGTACACTTTCAAGGATGTTGTTAAATACCACTAAGATGCCATAAGAACATAAGAAGAGCCCTGCTGGATCAGACCAATGGCCCATCTAGTCTAGCATCCTGTCTCACACAGTAGCCAACCAGTTCCTCTGGACAGCCAACAACAGGGCATAGTGGCCGAGGCCTCCCCTGATGTTGCCTCCTGGCTCTGAGATTCAGAGAATTAGTGGCTCTGAATGTGGAGGTTTCCCTCCGTTACCATGGCTAGTAGCCACTGGTAGGCTTATTCTCCATGAATCTATCTACTCCCCTTTTACTCCTGTGGCTATCTCTACATCCTCTGGCAGCGAATTCCACATTTTAATCACTCTCTTTGTAAAGTAGTATTTCCTTTTGTCCATCCTGAACCTACTGCCCAATGCCCATCAGTTTCATTGTATGCCCTAGAAGTCTAGTATTTTGGGAGAGGGAGAAAAGTTCTTTGTCAGCTCTTTCTACCCCATGCATAATTCTATAAACCTCTATCATGTCCCCCCTTAGTTGTCTCTTTTCTAAACTGAAAAGTCCAAGTCTCTTCAGCCTTTCCTCATAGGGAAGGTGCTCCAACCCCCTAATCATCTCGGTTGTCCTCCTGTGTACTTTTTCCAGCTCTGCAATGTCCTCTTGGAGATACGGTGACCAGAACTGTACACAGTATTCCAAATGAGGCTGCACCATAGATCTTGTACAGGGGCATTACAATATCAGCTGTTTTATTCTCAATCCCTTTCCTAATAATCCTTAACACAGAGTTTGTCTTTTTCACCACTGCAGCACACTGGGTTGACACTTTCATTGAGCTATCCACTATGACCTCAAGATCTTTTCCTTCTCTCAGTCTCAGCAAGTTCAGTTGTCGTTAGCCTGTACTTTAAGCTGTTTTTTTGGTCCCAGTGTGCATCACCTTACGCTTACCAGCATTGAACTTCATTTGCCACATTGTCGGCTACTCACCCAGTTTGTGGAGGTCCTCTTTCAGCTCTTCACAGTCATGACAGTTTAAAGGAATGAGGCAGCTGCATCTGATTTGTGGCAAGGGGAAATAAGGTATAGAGAGGTGCCCAGTATTTCCCCAGAGCCATGCAGCAAATTGATAGCTGGAACACTATTGTATTTGCTTTTCTAGCATTTTTCTGTTCCTTTAACTATGTTTTGGTTAATTTTACAATTGGCTACCCACCTGTTATAACACATTTTATCATTAAACAAAATTAATTTTAAAAATGGTCTGGAGCTGTCTGTTTTTAATGGGATCTGAGTTTCTTTAGTCCTATAATCTGCCTCATGAGGCTTGTCTGTCTTCTAGGAAGTGCAGCATTGCATCATTAAAATATCACCCCCTGCTGAGAGAAACATCAGTCCTATTCACTAAATGGAAATGCTGAAGCAGTGACAAGTGTTTCTAAAAACTGTATTAAAAATTCATTTATTCTTAGCTAAGCATTTAGCTAAGAATAAATGAAATTTACCAAATAGGGGGTTATAATAAATTACTGTGATCTTGTTGTGAAGAAATACATCTGTCCAAAGGACGACATAAAAATAATAAATATTCTGCCACCCCAGCAGTTGTTCCATAGTGCCAAAAAAAGAGCTGTGGCTTTTGATTTCGTATCATTTCAGAATTAACTGGTTTAAAATAGAGATGCTGGGTGAAAAAAGGTTTATTCTCTTATTAAGAAGTATATGATCAAGTTTTCATTGCCACGCTAATGTGGCAGTGTTCACCTAGAGGATGTACAATTTGCAGTCCTCCTGATTCTCATGGTTTAGGAATACTACTGGAGAGTTAGCCATGTTTCTTTCTTCTGTCCCCCATGCCAGTTTTGGCCCATAATTTCCCCAGCTGGCTTTATTTATTCTTTCTTCTGAGAGTGGTGAGGCAGATATTTAAGAACCTTTCTTGCACAGAAAGCCCTATTCTTGCTTGCTACTTAATTAGCACTTGTTTATGACATAGCCTTTGATTTGATTTTTAAAACAAATTGCACAGTAAAGAAGCTGATATTTAAACTGTATGGTAACCACAGCTCCAGCTGTGATTCAAATATTGCAAGCCTTCAGGGGTTGTGTTAGGCTTAGAAAATAGGAACTAAGGCCTGTAATTTAATGTCTGTCTTTTAAAGGCTGCATGTTTTTTAGGGAGAAAACAAATGCATTCCATAGAATTTAAAATATTGAGTCATTATGAGAGGACAGCCTTTTTCAGACCTCACTAGAGGGTACTCCAATCCATTAAGTTAAAAATGGAAGAAGGGATAAAGGAAGATAATAAAACAAAAAGTCAGTTAAAGGTTGCAGAGGAAAGATGGCCAGTATGAAATTGGAATGAGCTAATGACTTTAGTATGTAGTAGAAGTGAGACAGTTGAAAAGGCAGCTCTGGAAGTAGGCTGCATATTAAATGAAAGTTTAGGCTGTGGTGCATTACAGAATTAGACTCTGGCTTGTGTTAGGTTGGTAATACGCACCAAATGATGTGGCAGCCCCATGGTTGTAAACTTGTTTGCATCTTATTCTTGAACACCACCAAAGCATAATGTTATTATTACTGCAAGTCCTTTGTAAATTTTCATGGCAGTCACATGTTTACAGCAAAGTTCACTAGCATGGTCTGGGTTATTAAAGCCTATGTAGGACATATATTGTTGAATAGGACAGCAGTGTTGGGTTATCTTCTGTATTTGAAAGGAGCCCTGGGATTTTACGTTGCAAAGTGCCTCAAATCTCTTTTGAAGTGGTTACTTGGGATGAGTTCTAATAGTTCTGAATAATAGGATTTCCACTTTTTAAAAAAGTATTTACATTCTACCATAACTTACTTTTCTGCTCATTTTGTTCCCTTATTTATAAAATGATTTCATTTTTAAACAGTCAAAGCTTTCTTGTTTAATGTAATTTTTTTAGTGCTTGTAAACTTTTCTTCCATTCTGCTTGGCTCTTGACACCAAAAGGGGTTATTACTACAGTACTGAAACCTGCTGTATTTTTTACCAGTTTGGTATTTTATTTTGTTGGGTTTCAAGGTAAGAAGCTGTAGGTAGTCAGTCTCAGACAACACTCTGTTGTTAGCACAATGGTTGTGGAAGATGTTGAAGAGGTGGGTAGACAGAATGCTTGATATAAGTCATCTATAGAGTTCAGCCCTGATAGGGGATGTCATATCCCTGGGCTAGAAACTGCCTGGAAATGGCATGCATGTATCTTTATGTTCTTTGGAAGAAGCATGGCATACAAATGCAACAGAGAACTGTTAGAGTGAGTTAGAGTGAGTAGAATTCAGAGTATACACTCTGAATTGGCATTTGCTATTCCTGGTTCCAGCTCCTGCCAGCCTAGCAGTTCGAAAGCAAGAAATTGCAAGTAGATAAATAGGTGCCACTATGGTGGGAAGGTAACAGCGTTCTGTACGCCTTGGTGTCTAGTCATGCCAACCACATGACCACGGAAACGTCTTTGGACAGCACTGGCTCTTTGCCTTGGAAACGGAGATGAGCACCGCATCCCTAAAGTTGTATCCGACTGGCTTTCAAGCAAGGGAAACATTTACCTTTACTATTTCTGGTATATTTAGCAAGCTTGCTGGGTTTTATTGTAACCTTTTATTTTACTCATTTGAGTTTGGCTAACAAGTGTGTACTTTCACTCCTTTCTTACTTGTGGTGTACAATAAAATGGATGATCACAGATTGCACTCTTCTATTACTGTTCCAGAAAATATGTCTTGACTGCTGGGTACTTGTGCCAAATCACTAGAGCTGACTCAGTGTTCCACAAATGTAGATACTTTATCAAATTTTAAGAATCTGGGCAACCTGGCATTGGGTTTTCAGTCTAGTTCAGGACTCACCAACCTTTTCTTGAATGAAAGATATTGCTGAGTAATGAGGAATATCCCCAGCTACTTCCATGTGCCTCGCAGCCTTTTAATTTTGTTTTGTTCTAGAAATGGGTCATGAAGTAAAGCACCAGAAATGAAACTGTCAGTTAAGGAGCGCAGAGAAAATCCTAGGAAATCTTTTTTTAAAAGTCTAGAACTCATCTTTTCACAGACTTTTCCTGGGTCTTCTGTGGGTAGGCAAGCTACTGTTAGCTCATAAGCTACCTGTTGGAGACCCCTGGTTTAATCACTTCTGGGATCTCAGGATGTCTTAGTCTGTTCTCAACTCAATGATATTACTGGAGGAGCATGTAGCTGCTTGGCTTACGTTAATCGTGAAGGCCTGGATCAGAATTCTAGTCCCAACCAAGATCAAACACAACGTTTATTGAGAAGTGCTCATGTTTCCCTTTATTCATTTGCTTCTGTTGAAACTACAGTTCCATTAAAGGTTAGAGCTGGTTAGAAGAATTTGGTGCATGTCGGACAAGATCATCTTCATAATTCATGTGGTTCTATAATTATAGATTGGTCATAGTTTACCTGGAATTTTCCTGGGGAAATAATCATTATGTTTAAGAATGTGTTTGGTACTGGAAGATAGGTTAGCCAGGTCTCAATATAAAAGTAGGTCTCTTATGTCTATTTTCTCCTAGCCCAGAATACACATGCCTAAAGATGGATTCCAACTTACATCTTCTGGATACCAAGCATGGCTAAAGCAGGTTGGATTGTATTACCATTTCTCATCTGTTGTGCAGAACTGCACCAGAAACTTGTGTGTGTTTCATTAGTAAAGTATACATAAAGATTTGACACCTCATGGTGCTGTGTAACTTAGTACCCACAATATCCATATCTGTGTGTTTTCTCTGTCTGCATGTTGTGTGCATCTTTTTTCTTCACGACCCTTGCGCAGTTGCACTTCTCATGAGTAAAAGTTCAAACAAGGATCATCAGAAGGGAGAATGGAACAATGTATAGAAAGATCTGCAGCAGCAGCTTAAATTGCTGAATTAAAATTAGCCTTCAAATGTGAAGGTCTGTGGTAGTGGTAATAACGGGGAGGCCAGTGGGTTAATACACAGGAGGCTCACATCTAGAGCCTAATTCACATTTGATTGGGTAAAACAAGTGTGGACATTTGCTCGTATCCCATAACAATCCTGCAGTTTGACACAATCTGACACTGTTGGGAGTCCCTTCTCAGATGTGGCCTGGTGCTATATTACTTTGGTGATTATTAAAGGCCAAGTTTTAGATGTTTCGGCAGCTAGGCTCTAGCAATTGCTGTCAGCATCTCAGATCTAGTATAACAATTCTCCCCAAAGAATCTTGTTTTAAACTTTGCATTTAAGACACATGCACGCTCACAACACATGTGTATTGTTGCGGGAGAATGACACATCTTTAAAGCGGAAATGGAAAGTTCCTGCATTGTCAGAACTGGGAATGATTGTGTTAACAGTGCTGCAAAATGAATGTGATGCAGATAAGCTGCATCTTGTTGTGGCAACTACAGATGACAGGCAGAAAGTAAGTCACTGGTACTCTGAGCCTAATGAAATAAATGGACAAAGAACCCATTGGCTCAGTGGAAGGAAGGGAATAAAATATACTTAAATTTCATCATTTTTAGCAGGAGAATGGATGGTGCTGGGGTATCTCAAGCCTTTTCTGACTGTGTAATACATGTGCCCACTGCCCAGCTCTACAAGCAATAAAGCAGCCAAAGCAGCCATTTGCTTTCAGTGGTGTAAAGAAAATGTACTAGATAGTTATGCATATATTAGTCAAAGGAAAGCAAGCCTTCTGTAAGAAATCACCCTTCAAAGTCTTGTGCTGTTATCTCCTACCTGATGTCTGCAGTATCATCTCTGACCTAGTAACTGGAGGCTGTTGCAGTGAGAACTGAGTCTTAGAATCTGCTTCTGGTGAATTTAAAAAAGGCAAGTTTATTGACAAATAGGCTCTGCTTTCCTTTTCTGTCCAGGAACGGGGCTAGTAGAACTGCTATGACATAGATTATATCATAAGTGGCTTACTTCTCTCCCTCCCTTTTTTCTTTTGCTACCAGCTTAAATAAGCATATCTATACATTGGCTTGCTCAATTTTCATATTAATGAAAGCATTTGTGTACCTTTGGATTTACTAACTTTATTACAACAACTGTCCAGGTACAAATTGTAGCTATTAACAATGATAGACATGAATGAGGGGGATTGACTGTCTTTGTTCTCTAGCAAGGTATGTTAAGGACCTGTTCAATTTCATTCCTGCATTTAATAGTTTGCCAGGGTGGATGAGTCATCTGTTTGCCAAAAATTTAAACCTAGATATTTTCCCCATTAAAATGATAGCACTCATCTCTGTGTCTCCTTTACCTGAAGCTGTGGATGTTTTGAAGAGATACCTGGAATCGTATATGCAAACTAGGTTCTCAGATCATCTGAGGCCCTGTTGCATCTCCCTGCCTCTTGAGCTGCAGCAGATTAGGATGCAAGATAGGACCTTTTCAGTTGTGGTGCCGGATCTATGAATCATTCAGTGAGCAATAAAAATACACCTATTTCAAAAGTTGTTCAGGACTGATGCTTATGTCTTTGCTGCTGTGGTTTAGATTGTCTGTTAGTATCCTGGTTCAATTGATTTGCTTCTTTTATACTGTATTTTGTGATTATTTATAATGCCTTGGAGATTTTTCTTGATGTTAAAGTAATGATGGATGGGGACCTGTAAACTGATTCTCAGTCCAGAGAACACTGTTAGCTGATGATATGGTTGAATAGGCAATGGTTTTGGGGCCTGGTTTCAGAGAAGAGTTTCTACAGCTTTGGATTGCTGTTAAATTCTGGTAGATACTTGCATGTAGATACTTGGAAATTATTTGTAGCAAGAAGTGATTTGAATTATCTTAGGTTGGTATGCCACCTATTGTCTTCTGGGAAAAACATGACTGTCATTCATGCTCAGGTAGAATTTATGTTAGATTATTGTAACATGCTCTTTGTCTTCACATGTTGTGAAGACCATTCAAAAACTTTAGTAGGTTCATAGCATAGCTGCAGTGCTATTAATAGAACTGTTTAGTATTGACCAGTACTTCAGGAGCGTCACCAGTCACTATTTTGAGCATAATCAGTCTTTTTATGAACCATTTTGACCTGTCAGGATCTTAGCAACTGTAAAAGCCACCACTTGTGCTTTGGGATCCTTGCCCATTTTGGTAGCTGAAACCAAGGACCACATTAACAAGTCCTTGGTACCCATTATAATTCAGTCACTGACTCAGTAACTCAAAGAGGCAGTTAAATCTATCAATTACTTGAAAACCATCCCTACAGAAAAAATGTGAACAATTATTTGCCCATTTTGGGCAAGGTGATTGAGTGAGCTGTGGAGGACCAACTCCAGGTCTTCTTGGATATTCAGTCTGGTTTCAGGCTGGGCTATGGGATGGAAATGGCACTGATGGCCTTACTTGATTATCTCCATCTGAGTGTAGACAAAGGTCATGCCCCTTTGTTGTTCCTACTGGACTTATCTGCAGCCTTTGACACAGTAGACCAAGCCATCTTATTGAGATGTTTAAAGGGAGAAGTAGGTATAAGGCAATGTGCTCTGGTTTGGCTTAAATGATTTCTTACAGAGAATGAACTTTTAGAAATCAATCAAGATAAATAAAAAATTATGTTTTTTACTAAAGCAATCAATAGATCTACTAAGGAATGGAAAATAGGTGCATACAAGTGGAGACCCACAAGAAACTTGTGGGATGGTTATCCCATTCCTCACACCTTTGCTTCCTCCCTTCTCCCCCTACCTCTCTCACACTCTTTCTCCCTTCTGCCCCCCCTTTCTTACTCTCTTTCTCTCCTCCATGTATGTTACTTCCTCTCTCTTTCTGACCCGTCATCATTCTAGTTGTTTTTCTGTCTCCCCACCTCATTACTTTTTCTCTCTTTCTGCCCCCCCTCTATCACTCTTTCTGCCCCCAACACTCTCCCAGCCTCCTGCCTGCTTCCTCTCCCCCCACAGCAGCAGTGGCAGTGCTCTGGGAATCACAATGGATCTCCTAGCTGCAGAGATCAATTCACTTTAGGGCTGCCAGCTCCAAGTTGGGAAATTTCTGGAGATTTGGGGGTGGAGCCTTGGGACAGTGAGGCTTGGGGAGGCAAGCAGGCTCAGCAATCCGCCAAAGCAGACATTTTATCCAGGGGAACTGATCTCTGTCACCTGGACAACAGTTGTAATTCTGGGTGCTCTCCAGCCCTTGTCTGGAGGCTGGCAATGGTAGTTTAAGTGAAGGAAATGGCTGCTTTGGAGGGTGGAGTCTATGGCATTATGCTGGTCTGTAGTCCCTCCTCAAATCCCACCCTCCCCAGGCTCCAACTCTCAAATGTCCAGGAATTTCCCAACCTGGAGTTGGCAACCCTATTTTCTTCTCACCCAACAGCCAACCTACCTTTATCTGTCTTTAGCTTTCCATCTCCACCCTCCTCCCCACATCCTCTACCTAGGAAAATTACAGTCTTTCTCCACAGTGGGGACTAAAGCAGCTTACATTATTATTTCCTCCTTGTTATCTGCACAACAACCCTGTGAGGTTAGTTAGGCTGAAAGTATATGACTGGTTCAAAATCTCCCAGTCAGCTTCTACCACAAGATGAGGATCTGAACCTGGGTCTCGCAGATCCCAATCTGAAGCTCTTAACTGTTACATCACAATAGCTTTCATAAGGTGGCTGCTGCTGAAGAGTAGCAAAGCAGCTGGGCCTAATTAAGTCATGCAAATCAGGTGGTATCAAGTCACCCAGAGGGTGCTGCCTAGGGATGCCAGCCTCCAGGTGGGACCTGGGGATCCCCTGGAATTATTGCTCATCTCCAGACTACAGAGATAACTTTCCATGGAGAAAATGGATACTTTGGAGGGTGGAGTTTATGGCATTGTACCTCACTGAGGTCCTTGTCCTCCCCAGGCTCCACCCCCAAATCTCCAGGAGTTTCCCAGCCTGGATTTGGATCCACTGCTGGTGGCCAGGGCGGGTACTTGGCAACCCTAGACTGCTGCCAGTAAAAACCCTACCTTTTACAGACAGAAACAGTTAGAAGCCTTCCCCTCTCCCGAACATTCTAATCTCTCACAGTTGATGCCTGGAGCTGATGCCATTTCAAAAGGTATTGGGGAAAATTCAACCGTCCCTGAAGTTTTTTTAAACTTTTTGGATTTTTCTGCAGACTGAGGAAGGCCCCTGACTATGTAGGAAAAGCTGTTGGGGGAGAGTGAGCTCTCTTTTGGCAGATATAAGTGTCCACACAGAAAAAAACGCCCTCGAGATTAGTATATAGATAAATTTCAACAGGTTGACGACTTTAAATACTTGGGCATTTTATTTCAGTCAAATTTGAAGTGGACAAAGCATATTAACCACCTCAAACAAAAAACTGATTTGGCCTTATTGGCATTAAAAAGTTTTTTTTAGTATGCAAGGAGCTCAATATTATCCCAGCCCTTCTGAAAGTATATTGGACTATGATTCTTCCATGTATTTTGTACAGTTCTCACACCTGGTTTACTGGACCAATTGACCAGCTTGAAAAGATTCAACAGAATTTTTCCCAGAAAATTTTATCTTTGCCATCATCTGTAGCCTCCACTGTAATTTGTCTAGAGTTAGGCTTACCAAAGATTTTAACATTGAACTGGAAAACTGTGATCACTTATAAATATAGACTGTTAACCACTGATAATCTTCTGATTTTCACTACTTTATCAGCACAGGAATATTAGTGGCAGAAGTGGAAAGATGCAGTGCATATTAAACTAAAACAACTGGGATAACACAAAAGTGGAAAATTAACACCAAAAAATAGAGTGATGCTCATCAGGAAACTTATAGATCAAGATTGGAATTCACTTTTAATAGATACTGAGTGGAAATGTTCACCGTCATACTTAGGGATTAAATACTCAACGAAATTTGAACTACCGTTCTATTTGTATGCTGACCATCCCTAAATTAAAAAGAGCATATATGGTGGCTGGTTGTAATGCATTTCCTTTTGTGCAGATGAAGGGTATTCCTGTTCATCAGTGTTTCTGTGACTGTTCACTGGAGGATGTAGCCTCCCTCTCCCACATCTTCTTTTTATTGCCCTAAGCATACAGCTGGGAGAGGAAAATTTCTAAGGAAATGGCTACTGAAATTCTCACCCTTCCGGAAACCTACAAGATTGAGACTCCTGTTGAACAGTTTGTTTCAACTGCATAAAAGATGTGGCAAAATATAGTTTTGCTGTAATTTTAAATCTGTAAACTTTTAAGGTTTATGGCTTATGGGCTTTTAAACCTAATAAATGAACATGCATGAACATGATTTCTTACAGACTGGCCTGGAGAGGCTGTGGGTCAGTGGCAGAGTATCTGCTTAGCATGCAGAAGGCCCCAGGTTCAATTCCTGGCATCTCCAGTTCACAAATCGGAGAGTAAGTCATGTGAAAGACTTCTTCCTGAGACCCTGGAGAGCTGCTGCCAGTCTGAGTAGACAATACTGACTTCGATGGACAAAGGATCCCATTCAGTATAAGGCAGCTTCAAGTGTGTTCATGTGACTCAATGGGTTGCCACTGGAAACCAGTTGTCGTCAGTATGAGATTTGTCCTTTAGGTTCCTCAGATCGCAATCCTATCTCTCATGCTATTCAATCTTTATGTAAAGCCCTTAAGAGAAATAATTTGTAGTTTTGAAATTGGGTGTCCTCAGCATATTCTGCATCAGTACAGGTCTTGAGCCACTGTCTGTCTGCTGTGGTTAAAATAGGAAATAAATTGAAACTGAACCCTCACAAGTTGGAAGTAGTGCTGCTTGGGAATGCTGAGATCTGAAGGGCATTTTGCTTCACATCTTTGATGGGATTCAGCTGAGCTTGCTTACTTGGAGCCTAGGGGATACAGTGGATCCAGCATTTCTGCTGGAGAAGCAAGTCAATTCAACTGCAAGTCAATCCACTTTGTTCTAATTTTATTCAGGACCATAGCTATGGTGGGGCACTTCAGGGCTCCACCCCCTCAAATGTGAGGCACGTCCCGCAATAGCTGCTGCCCCTGCAGACATTAAAAGGGCCCTTCAGCTGATCAGCAGGATGACATGGCCCACTGATCAGCTGGAAGGCCCTCTTAATCTTGCAGCTGCCCCTCTCCCTCCCCTCCTCCAAGATTTAAAGAGCCCTCCAGCTGATCAGCAGGCCCTTTAAATCTTACAGGAGGTGAGGGAGAGGGGCGGCTACCAGCCACACGCCTTTCTTGAACTCCATGATCAGGCACTTACAGCTTCTGCTAGAAAAACAGCATTTAAATGGTTGCCTTTAAATGCTGTTTTTCTAGCGAGGGCTGCCTGTGCCTGATCCCACTTGGAGTTCAGTGAAGGTGTGTGACCACCCTCCCCCTCCCGTCCCCCTCCCTCCTCCCCCTCCTCTTCTGCCCCACCAACCCAAAATGTCTGGCTATGGGGCTGACTTCATTTAGCCCAGAAGATGGTATCTTATGTTGACTTGGCTGATCTGGCCTCCTGGATCCATGCCACAGTAACACTGAGATGAGACTGTTGTAATGTACTCTATGTTGATCTGCCTTTGAAGTTGGCTTGAAGACTCCAGTTGGTAATTTAAAAAAAAAGTTTATAATTTTTATAGCATAGTCATTACATTGGTCACACTTATAATTATTGTGAGTCTATCCAGCTTAGTATTTAACCATTTATAAACTCTTGACCATCAATTCCAATTTTATATTTTTTTTATTTGACTTATATCCCGCCCTCCCTGCATGGCAGGCTCAGGGCGGGTTATATCAAATTTGATAAAAATACAATATACACAATTAACACAATTAAAAGACTACTAAAATACCACGATGGCTTTTATCTGGTGCTGTTGTCATTGACATTAAAACCTCACAGATGCCAATTCTGGTATGCAGTTCTGACTCTCTGAGGGGAGGCTCAGTAAAGAGGGAGGGACGTTCGTCGCCCTAATTAAAAGCCCGGTGGAAGAGCTCCGTCTTGCAGGCCCTGCAGAACTGAAAAATGGACTCTTTCATCTACAAGACCATGACTCCTGCTATTCTCCACCATGACAGCTTCACTCATCTGATCTTGGCCTTCTGTAGGTCCCACCTTGCAAATGGGCAAGATCAACAGTTGCCTGTACATATGCATTCTCTGTTGTGACCCCCACCTTGTGCAGTAACCTGCCTGTGGTGGTCAGGAAGGCCCCCACATGCCTGTTATTTCACCAGCTATTAAAATAGAATTGTTCTGACGGGTATTTTCATAAAGTAATACGGCGGTGTTATAACAAAATGGTTCAAGAAGGTACTTTTATAAAGGAATGAGACTGTGAACTATACTACCGTGTATAGTATGTATTATCTGTTTGCTGTATGTATTACCCTGCTCCCACAACTTTGTGGAAGCATTGTGTTTCTCACCAGCCAGTAACATTCCATTCCCAAGATACTGATGTTATTTTTTCCAACATCTGTTTACAAAGGACTGTCTGATATTTTTGGTTCGTTTACATATCTGATTATTTGAGTTGAGCTGTGAAGTTAGTGTATCAGTTTGTGTCTCACATTGAATGTCAGCTTAACTTTGTGCTTTAGTATGATGTCTGAGTTGACAGACCACAGATAACTACAATTGCTCCATCTCCAAAGGCTGCCACACAATGGAGATGGGAGTGAGTTTATGAACCAAAGTGCTGAGAGGATGGAAGGTGAAAGTAGACAAGAAGCTTTTAAAAATTATTTTCATGTTACACCTTTGGAAGCTCGAACCGGGATTTAGGTTAGCACAATCTGTGGCTTGTATGGTGTCTGAACTGAGCCATAGAAAATAAGCTTTTAAATTGAACCTCTGCCTAATCAAGTGCCATTTCCTTTGTTACATAGCCAGACAATCTATACCAGGGGTCCTCAAACTTTTTAGACAGGGGGCCAGTTCACTGTCCCTCAGACCGTTGGAGGGCCAGACTGTAGTTTTAAAAAAAACTATGAACAAATTCCTCTTATTTTGAAGTAAAAAAACAAAATGGGAACAAATACAATATTTAAAATGAAGAACAAGTAAAGTTAAATCAACAAACTTACCAGTATTTCAATGGGAACTATGGGCCTGCTTTTGGCTAATGAGATGGTCAATGTCCGGTTCCATATTTGTCACTGCTAGTCGTAACAAGTGATGCAAGTGTGCATCAGTTACTCTAGATCTGGTTGGAGATTTCCTATGTAGTAGCTACCTCTCAGCTGGCTAGGAGACTTGGGGCCAGCCGGAGCGCCTGCCACCCCACACTTACCCTCTTCCAGTCTTCCTTTTGCCTCCTCCTGGCTGACTGGAAGCAGGGGGGCGGGGCTTTGTCATGTGGCCCGGGACGAGCCGGCTACAATTTTTCCGCTGCTTTGTGTGCTGCTGGGAATTGGAGGACAGGCAGCGGCACACCCGGCGGGCCAGAAAAATGCCCTTGGCGGGCCGCATGTGGCCCCCGGGCCGTAGTTTGAGGACCCCTGATCTATACCTTCCCCAATGTTTTTGAGCCTGTGGACGCCTTTGGTAATTTGACATAGAATGGCTGCCCAGGAGGTGGAGCCATACACAAACACACAGAGGAAGCCCAAGAGCAAGAGACAAGAGCTATAACTTTGAAAAAATACTCTGGGAAAGAGAAGTGAGAGAGAATATAACCAACCCAGTGGTGGCAACTGCTGTTGAAACAATGTCTAAAAAAAAATCTACACAGTCAATCAGATCTCTGATGGTCATTCAGAAGCCCTGCTGGCCAGGAACCCCACCCACTTTCTAGGAACACTTGGCCATGATGTCTGTGGGCACCACACTGGCAATCTCGGATCTAAACTAAAAATTGGTTATTTACTTTCCCCACCCTACTCAATTGAGTTGCATCATGCTGTGCACCTTGGATGACTTCCTGATCCCTTGTTTTGTTTTTGAAGACACAACACACAAAATAAAATAGGTGGCTGGATCCTGCCTGGGAGATTTAGAAGTGGAATTCCACGTTACTAGTATCAGGAACAGAAGTTATGGCATAGCTTTTTAAACAAACATCATACTCTAAAATGCTTACTCCTGCTTACAGTGTTCATACTTTATTATTGCTCCTGTTACTCAGATATGGAAATGAGAGGTTATATAATTTATTAGAGGCCATCTGGTAAGCCCTATATCTCAGGTTCTTACTGACCATTATTTACTAGCTTTTATCATGGAATTTGAAGATACAATAATTCATTGTCAATAAAGGCAGAATATTTGAATATTCTTGAGCTAAGTCGGCTGGGGGCATAAAGGAAAATCCAACAGATTACTAAAAACTGGATCCTTGGAATGTGAATATTCTGGTCAGAGGTTGTTCCTTCTCCTGCCCCTTCCTTTTTTCTTACAGAGCTCACAAAGCACCTGAGTAGTAGAATCGGTAAGAAAATGCTTCAAGTTAGTAGAACTAAGGACATCATAAAAGGCAAGAAATGAAAGCAACATGAAGACATCCTCAGTCTCACCCCTCGCTGATCTTTGCACTGTCTAAACAGAATGTTGGGTCCTTGAAGAATGCATTCAGAAAGAAAACTGCGTGTCTCCAGATTTTTTTCTGCAATTGAAAAGTTATACTTTCCACTTTAACATACTGAATAGCCCAAGTTAGGTGCAGCCCTTCAGGAGTACTGACCGTTCTTGTTTTGCTAGATAAAGGCATTAAGCGAGGATGCATTTTGAGCCCCCTGTTATTTAATTTATATATTAATTCTTAATTCTTTTTTGTTACAAGAGGATTGCCACTCCACTTATCTCACATTGGTGAAATTGCCAGTTCCCCTGTAGGTGGATGACTCTGTCTTACTGTCTAGATCTGTAGTGGGTCTGTGTAAACTTATCTGTTTTCTAAAAACTACTGTAGAAAAGGTTTAGTAATTAATGCAGCAAAGTCTAAGATTGTTATTTTTAGTAGAAAATAAAGTAAGGGATTATAAATGGACAATGGCTGGTCTGCCTATGCAACAGGTCACTCTATCTAAATACCTGGGGGTATTTTTCAGTGCTGATCTTTCATGGAAAACTCATGTGACATCGGTAATAAGAGCTACAAACAGCATTGGGAAAGCAATCACTAGGTTCTTTTATACTTCAGGGTGACAACATGTACCTTCAGCGCTCAGAATATTTAACTCTAAGGTAGCTGGCCGCTTGTTTTATGCAGCTGGTATATGGATAGAGGCTGTTACTGAGGATATTGATCAACCCCTAATTAAATTTCTTCATGGTATATTGGGGGTCCCAAATGTGTGGCTGGCATTGTTCTAAGAACTGTAATGGGTGAGGCTAAGGCATGGAGGCTAAGGCATGGAGGAGGGCACTTAAATTAAAGTTAAAGAACTTGCAGTCACATTTGGAGCTAAGTTTGCTTGGTCTTATTAATTTAGTCATAAGAGAAAATGGGATAAATTGGTGAATGATAAGCTAATGTGCCTAGGGATTTTAATAGAATTGATGAGGAGGGTAAATGTCAATGAACTAAGACATCTGACTGAAATTCATTTGAACCATCTGGATTATAAAAGTACAACAATAAAGTCAAGAAAAGTTTGCTCAATCTTCGCGGTCAGCATTCCCCTACCAGTTAGCTTTCCACTGTATTTTTGAGATCTAACATATCCTAAATATAGACACGCCTTTATGTTGGCGCGTCTTAATTCTCTACTATTGGCAGTCTTGGCAGTTAAATACACTGGTATTTCATATCCAGAGAGAATATGCAATTGCAACCCTAATCGCATTGAATCTATTGACCACATACTTTTAAACTGCCATGAATTCTTAAAATCTAGGAGCTGATTTCCCCCTTACTTAGTAAGGCCTTTGCTTCTCCAACTGCTGAGACTCCTAGGCTACTGAGCAATGTAGATGGATGGGTTACATACAGGGTCTGTAGATATTTGGCTGCTGTTGTAGAAATACGGAAACGTTATAAAACAACTACATAATCCCTATCATATTTTATTGGGGAGATCCCATTATGTGGATAGCTTTCTGATAGTTGCTTAAACATAAACTCTCCGACTGTTCGAGAGCACTGGGTCGAATGAACAGTAATAGAAAAGAAAAGAAGTTCTCCCTCTGAGGCAGAGGACATTTTGGTAGTGGGTGATTCTCACCATCCACTTAGGGATGCAGGAACAACTTTTTCCCTTTCCTATTTCTGCTGTGGGAGTCACCTACCCTTCAGTTCTTTTCCTGCCTCACCAGGGAGAGCAGCTAGCCAGTAGGCTGCCCTACTTCCATTTCAATCCTTTTACTTACCTTACTATTTCTGATTTAGATCTTTATCTCTAGTCTTTTATTTTACCCTGTTCTTCTACTCTTGGCTTCCCTTTCCCTTCTCCTCCTGGCTCAGGAAAGGAAGAGAGGAAAGACAGTGCTCCAAGTTGGAGCGGTGGCCATTTAAAAACAGTCAGCTTGCACTTTTCAGATGGTACATTACGCCCAAAGAAATTGCAAAAACTAATAAGGGTTATAATGGGAAGTATTGGAAATGTCAGCGCACAGAAGCAACATTTTATCATATGTGGCGGACATGTAAGAAAGCAAGACAATATTAGATAAAGATCTGTGAAGACATACAAGTTTAAGTTTGTGATGGACCCTAAAAACATGTTATTAAACATTTTACCAAATAACATTACAAGGATACACGGTGAACGATTTAAATATATGGTAACAGCGGCTAGGGTGAAATTTGCAACTAAATGGAAGGCGGAAAAATGTCCAGAACCCATGGAATGGAAGAATAAATTAATTGAGTGTGTGACAAAGGCAAAACTAACATCTTACTTACATAATGGACCAATTTCATAATTTCAAGAAAAATGGAATGTATTTTTAAATTATATAGCTGAAAATTAGGACTAAATTGTTAATGATTGCAAGAGAATCAGGCAATATATGTTTGTAATAATGAAATGTTAGATATGAAGCTTTGAAGATAATATAGAATAAAATTAAATAAAATCAAACATTTAGAGCATCCTATATATAAAAGCCCTAGCATATTGGCACTTTCTGGCTCTCCCATTGGCTGGGGGCTGGGTCTGCTCCTCTCCCCCGCCCACTGCCAGCTTGGCCACTCTTCCCTATCTGAATAAACTCCCAAAACAACTGTCTCTCCTGACAAAGACACTTTTACTGCCACTGTTTTGCTTCTCTGTGGCTGGCTGGCTACTGAGGTGAGCCACTGGCCATCAAATCATTCTCTTCTTCTCCTGTTATGGGGCTCACTTTCCCCTCAGTGGCTGTTACTAGCTTGGTTCTGGCAGTGAAAAGGCAGGGGCAGGAGGCCCTTTCCAGGTCTACTTTGATCTTTGTGGGGAATTCATTGGGGCCAGTCCTGACTAGAATTGCCGGCTCCAGGTTGGAAAATTCCTGGAGATTTTGTCTTGGAGTCTATGAAAGCCAGAGTTTGGGGAGGGGAGAGGCCTCAGCTGAATAGAATGCCATAGAGTCCATCCTCCAAAGCAGTTATTTTCTCAGGGGGAGAGAGATCTGTTGTCTGCAGTTCAGTTGTGATACACCTGGAGGTTGGCTACCCTAGGCCTGGCAGTGCCCTCTGGGTGACTTGATGCCACCTGACTGGCATGTCTTAACTAGGCCTGGCTGCTTACTCCTGTTCACCAGCAGCAGCCCCCCTAGGACAGTCAGTGTGGTGAAGCAGTTAGCGCTTCAGAGCAGGGTCTACCAGACCCATGGAAGCTGATGAGTGGGTGATTTTGGACCAGTCACAGAGTATCAGCCTAACCTATCTCACAAGGTTGTTGTGCAGATCAAAAAGGGGAGAGGAGAATGATGTAAGCTGCTTTGGTCCCCACTGCAGAGAAAGGCTGAACTTCTCCTGTGGATCCATTGTTGCCAATCTCCAGGTAAGGGCTGGAGATCACTCAGAATTACAACTTCTTTCCAGATGGCAGAGATTAGTTCCCCTGGAGAAAATGGTGGACTCTGTGTCATTATAATCTGCTAAGGTGGCCCCCCCTCTATGACAGCCAGTGTGATGGAACAGTTAGCACTTCAGAGCAGAGTCTGCCAGACCCAAGTTCTTGCTGTGGAAGCTGGCTGGGTGATTTTGGACCACTCACAGACTTTCAGCCTAACCTACTTCACAGAGTTGTTGTGCAGATTGAAAGGGGGAGAGGAGATGGATGTAAGCAGCTTTGGTCCCCACTGCAGAGAAGGACTGTACATTTCCTAGGTAGAAGCTTTAGGGAGGGGGGAAGAGATGGAAAGCTGAAGTCAGAGTGGCAGATAAAGGTAGGTTGATGGTTGGCTGGGAAAGAAATAGGGTTGCCACCTCCAGGTTGGGAAGTTCCTGGAGATTTGAGGGGTGGAGACTGGAGAGGATGGGGTTTGAGGAGAGATGGGACCTGAGACAGGTACAGTGCCATAGACTCTACCCTCCAAACCAGCCATTTCCTTCTGGGGAACCATTGTTGCCACTGTCCCGGTGAGGGCTGGAGATTACTCAGAATTGCAACTGCTCTTGAGATGGCAGAGATCAGTTTCCCTGGAAAAAAAAGTGGACTCTGTGTCATTATACCCTGCTGAGGTCACCACAGTAAATTGATGCTGAGTGCCCAAGTCTAGGGCACCTGCCCAGAGTCTCTTTCTAGAGCCTGCTGTATTTATTTCCACAACAGGTCTTATTCCTAGTATATAAATAAATGATATGCAGGCAAGTTAGTTGTGATTGACAATTGTAATAAATAAATTATTATAGCATGGTAGTGTATGTAAGAATTAGATATGGTAGATGAAGTAGATGATTATAAATGATTGCCCATGTTCATGTTTATGCTTATGTAAGACAATTATCTATGTTATATGTATAATTGTAATAGTGTATTGTATATTATTTTATGTTTGTTTGGTGGCTGAAGCCATGGATTGTCAGGCGGGCAGCAGTGACTTCCTCTCCAATGCAGAATTAAAGGCCCCTGTCATGGCAGGAGCCTTAGGGACCTCAGATCGGGTGGGCACTGACCCTAACAGGGCTGCCTTGGCAGTGATCAGCAAAATGCTCATACAGGAGCCACAAAAGTGTGCAAAAACCCACTGCTCTCAGAATACAGCTCTGGAGGCTCCCACCTGCTCAAATCTGCTGATTATGAGGGACAGCCATTTTGACTATGCAACAAGTGTCATTGAACAGCAGCCTATAGCCTCCACAAGTGTATCCGGCATGGGAAACGGTGAGAACGATTGGCAACACCTGATTCAAGTGTCCATAGAGCCGGCTAACACTTCTGAAGGTTGACGGCTTGGTAACGTAATTGCTTCCGGGCTCTTTAATTTCCTCCAGAGTTTTTCTCCTTAACAAGGCAAACCATGAGGGAGGAAATCAAGAGTTTCTGTCATCAGGGAAATCTTAGATCAGAGAGACCCCTATCTAGTTGTTCATCTTCTCCCTCTTCCTCGAGGGATGAGCGCTCTAGAGAAGCTTCATTGATCAAGGAAGGGTCTAAATGGCCAACTAAGGCAGCACAGAAAGGGCCAGCTAACAGCAAAAGAGGGAGAGCTAGTCCTCAAATGGGGACCCAGTCTCTCCTGACATAATGACATCAGTTGACAGGAAAGGGTGGGGGGAGAAGAGGAAGAATAATAATTGAGGTTTCTGAGCAGTCTGTCAGGTTTTTTAAATCTAAGAACTATCAATATCATTTATCAAAGACACTGGCAGCATTAGATCTATAGAGAGTTCTTTGAGAAACGGTTGAAAGTAGAATGGGCAAAAGCTGTGGCTAACAGGCAGTTCATGAAAAACCTATATGCTTTACCATCTTATGCCAAGAGGTTTGATGCCCCACTCACCACATTGCAGTCCTCAGGACTATTGTCAGAATATGGTGAGGGCCACATCAGAAATAGCCTGGACCAAAGGGCTGACATTGCACTAAGGAAAGTGTACAAGGCCACAGCCGTGGCTATCAGAGTATCCACCACCACCTCTATAGTGTCCAGGGCTGCCTTAGCCGGGACTAGAAAAGTACTTCAGTTGATTCTAGGCAATAATCGTCGACTGAATGAAGGTGCCAACAGACTACTCGAGGCCAGTTCATTCACAGCAGATGCAATCCTGGACTCCTTAATTTTTTCATCAAGAGACGTAGCTTCAGTGGCAGCAGCCAGAAGAACATTATGGTTGTGCACATGGCAGACAGATTACCATTCAAAGGCAATAGTCTCAGTTTACCCATTCCAAGGGGATAGAATGTTTGGTGACACACTCAACAGGATTCTGGTGGAGACTAGAGATAAGAAAAAGGCCCTCCCCAAAACCTTGAAACACAGTAAAAGAAGACCATAAATTTTTCCTTTGGTGCCCAATATACACTACCTAGATTTAAACAAGAAACCAGAAGACCCAACAGTCAAGACAGTCATTCAAAAGAGGAAACGTCAATTCCAGATTTAATAAGCAACCCAACACCAGATCAGATAGAGCCAACAGAGATTTTAAAAAATCTCTAAGGTGTGACTTGCCAGCCACTCCGGTGGTAGGACGTCTGATTAACTTCAGGGACATCTGGATCAATTCCCATGCTGACAGTTGGGCAGTGGAAATAGTCACCAACAGATACATAACAGAATTTGACAGTTACCCACCGGACCGATTTATAACCTCCCCTGCTCACAAGAAATCACACAAACAATTCAGAACCATCAAAGTGATCAAACATCTTCTAAACATTCAGGCCATTGAATGTGTTCCTCACTCAGAAAGGGGTCATGGGGTATATTCTGTCTTCTTTATGGTCCCCAAAAAGAATGGGGACTGGAGAGCAATCCTCAATCTGAAATACCTCAACAGGTTCGTGAAACGGAGGCATTTCAGAATGGAGACACTATGATCAATCACCAAGTCCCTTCAACCAGAAAATTATCTAACCTTAATAGACCTGATGGAGGCTTAGCTCCTCCACATGCCAATCTTTCAAGGTCACTAATAATTTCTGCACTTCTGTGTCAGGCAGAAACACTTGCAAGTCAGAGTCCTACACTTTGGTCTATCTTCAGGCCTGAGCGTTTTGTCCAAATTGCTGATCAACCCAGTGGTGTAGTTAAATAAAGCAAGGCATCCACATCCACCCATAACTGTATGACCTGTTAATCAGGTCCAGCTCCTGACAAGTCAGTAGTGGATACAGAGAAAACAGTCTGCTGTTTACAAGCTCATGAGGGAAAATATGCATACCAAGTTCGTTAAAATCCATATAAGACAGCAAGACAAACCTATGAAAAAAGAAGAGCGGCATCTTTCTCTCAGATACATTTCAATCCACCACACAACTCCTGGCACTCCTAGCAGAGCACCCCCTACCAAGTGAAAAGGGTGCCTTTGCTTGGTGCCAGAAAAGGGTGCAGAACACATCAGGCTGTCAACTCCAGAAACATTTTAGTCTTATGTTTAGATCCCAAAGTAAGGGAGCTGATGCCTCTCAGTGCTGAGTTTCAGTAGTTCCGAAATCATGAATCATAGAAAAAGTCTTCAGCCTGGACTCCCAGTACAGCGTATTTCACATAGCATGCCACAAAGAGCTACATGGACTTTAAAAGAACATAAGAACATAAGAGAAGCCAGTGTTGGATCAGGCCAATGGCTCATCCAGTCCAACACTCTGTGTCACACAGTGGCCAAAAATACCAGGTGCCATCAGGAGGTCCACCAGTGGGGCCAGGACACTAGAAGCCGTCCCACTGTTCCCCCCAGGACCAAGAATACAGTGCATCACTTGCCACAGACTGAGAGTTCCTATCTATACCTTGTGGCTAATAGCCACTGATGGACCTCTGTTCCATATGTTTATCTAATTCCCTCTTGAAGCTGTTCATGCTTGTAGCCACCACCACCTCCTGTGGCAGCGAATTCCATGTTAATCACTGTTTGGGTAAAGAAGTACTTCCTTTTATCTGTTCTAACTCGATTGCTGGTAGAATCACCCACCACCAAGATGTCCTCTTTTCTTCTGAGGAGAAGGACCCTTCGTGGTAAGTATCCAATGGTCCCTTTCCACTTTAAAGTTAGTGTAATGCATGACAAGAAAGGCTCTAGTTGAAATGATCAAATTCTATATGTTTGTCATCACTCATTTATTAATCTTGTCTGAAATGTATTTTGAACATGGGTTCTCTGTTTGCTTTCAGTTATGGAGGAGTAATGATTTCCCTTCCCTCTCCCATCCCACAGTCAAAATTTAGACTGCAAGCTCCTTGGGTAGTGATAGGAACCCGTTCAACCTCTTGCCCTTGGCTTATGAAACCAAAACTCCATTAATTAATTTAAAAGTCCATTGGATTTAAAGCTCCACTGATGTCACTAAGTAAATAACAGAGTCAAATCTATTATGGTATGCAGCTTTTCCATGGCCTCTGGTATACCTTCATACATCCACTTTCTTCCCATATTCCTCAAGACTTAACAAAGGTATTAATTTGCTCAGGGACTTGAGTATCTCTTCAGCAAATTCACAATTAGACAAGTTTAGAAATCTGTTCTGGTCTTTCATGTATAAACTGTCATAACTGGTAAGTCTCTATTCATGTATTCACACAATTCACTAAAATAGCTGTTTTGGATATTAGTTGGTGCTGTCATGTAATTATGCACTTAGTGGGCCTGGCATCCATCGTATTACCTGTTAAAATCCAAGGAAGAGCTTACTCGTTGCAGTCTGTAGTTACAGGTGCTGATGATAGCTGGGCATAATGCAGATGCTTCAGAGGGGAAACTTAGGGAGCCCATGAAAATCTTTATGTCAAAATGGTGACCCCCCCAGATTGCTGAAGTTTGAAAACGTCAGCATTAACTTTTGCTGATGTATACATCTAAGTGATAAACATAACCCACCAGAGTTTTGCAAGAACCCAACCCATGTATGTAAGCCAACGCTTGACAAATCCCAGGTGCCAGGGTACCATGGCACCTAGAAATTTCATTATGGCACTAGTATTTTCATCACTTATTTATTGTAATTTATTATTTATTGAATTCAGCGCCTCTTGGTGATTCTCAGAAGTACAAAACTTATTTAAGTGAGAAATAGAGGTTAGAGAGAAGAAGAGGAGAGAAGAGATTGGATTTATACCCCACCCTTCATTACCCGAAGGCGTCTCAGAGCGGTTTATAATCCCTTTCCCTGCCCCTCTCCACAACAGACACCTTGTGAGGTAGGTGGGGCTTAGAAAGCTCTCCCGAGAACAGCTCTTGAGAGAACAGCTCTGAAGGAACTTATGATTGACCCAAGGTCACACCCACAGCTGCATGTGGAGGAGTGGGGATTCAAACCCGGTTCTCCTAGATTAGAGTCCGCGCTCCTAACTACTACACCAAACTGGCTCTCTTTGCTTTTTGTTGTGATGACCAGCAGGGTTACCACATGTTTGTTTATACATGATAACACTTTTTTTAATAGCTTAAAACATTACAAATGACTGTGAAGAGTTCAGTGTTAGGTTTTATGGCAGCAACAATTAGGAAATATGATCATCACCCATATATCTAATTCTCAACGGCCACATCTGTGGATGCTTAAATCTGGAGGTTGTAGCCATGAACAGACAGCTCTTTCTATAAGCCTGGAAAAAAAGCCCCAGGTTTGCAATCTGAAATCTTAAAAATAAAAATTGGGGAGTCCATGTATCCATATAGCCAAAGATGAATGGAAGATAGGTTGTGGCTGGTGTGTGGGAAGAAGAGAAGAAAGGGGGAAAGGCTATGGGTGCTGCCAGAGAAGGGAAAGAGAAGCAGTAGGGAAGGATTAAATGAGATGCTTCCTGCAAGTCCTTATGGATGCCCTGCTTGTTAAAATAAAATAAAAAATGCTTAAGGCAGAAAAATAAGTCTGGTTCTGAAATATTTGGGATGGCTCTTAAAGCCAAAGCAAATTTGTCAAGGCCTTCTGTATACTTCATGCATCTAATGAAGCAAGCTCTGAATCATGAAAGCTTATTGTTAGTCTGGAATTCTGAATAATTTTTCTGCAACAGACTAACACAGCTACACCTCCAGAATTTCATGTGTAAGCTTTGTTGAGAACAGGGTCCCCAAGCATGAAAGCCATGCTGTTGAATTAGCCAAAGTCATTGAGCTAATTTGTGTTCCATAAAGAGACCAAGCAGAGCTCGTGGATTCAAGTATCCCAGTGAAACCTTAAGCATGTTGTGGCTATAGCCAGAGTGAATGGAAATGAAATGGTTAAATAATGCTTTGAAATAAGAAGGTTTGGGTTCCATTTCTGAAAGCTTGCTGTGTGACCTCCAGAAAAGCAATTAACCTTTGTCCTTCTGCAAAAGGAAAGGCAGTTATAACAATAATATAGACATATTGTTGTTACCACAGAGACGGTATAGATTTTTTAAAAAGAATAGTTTGGGTGAAGACTAGATAGGAATTACTTTTTTCCCTCTGTTTAGCATCATTCACTTGAACCCCTCAGTAAATGTGTATGTGTTCTACCGTTCTCATACGAGCATGCAACAATTCTGGGATTGCATTGTATTAAAAATATGCCTTGTGCTTTTATGCCAACAATGATTTTGAAAGTGGGTAATAAGAAGAATCTATCATTGTGTCATGGAAATCTTATGGAGTATGTAGTGGCAGTGGGAGTTGGGGGATGATTCTAGAACGGCGTTCTCCAAACCTTTTGAGCCTGCAGGCACATTTGAAATTCTGACACAGGTTCATCAACCACAAAATGTCTCTGTGGGCAGCAGAGTCAACCTCAAAAGGTCTGCCACAAGAGGTGGAGCCAACCACAAAATGTCAGAAGTGAGATCGTGCATAACTCTAATGGTAACGCCACATTTCAGGCAAAACCTCTGTTTAACAGGATGCCTATAAAAATATTTTCGTGCATACACACAGTCACACACACACACACAGTCACACACTGTGTTGTGGCAGCTGCTGCTGAAGCGAGTCAAAAATATATACAATATATATATACAAAAATATATAAAATATAGACAAGTAACCAGATCTCCAGTGGCCAGTCAGAAGCCCTGCTGGGCAAAGGTCTCATCTGGCTCCACCTATTTTCTAAAAACATGTGGTGGGCACCAGAAAAGGTGCCCACAGGTGCTATGGCTCTCATGGATACCACATTGGGGATCCCTGTTTTAGGATAAAGGGCCTAAGTAAGGATGTAATTTCTCTGTAAGGGCCCAAGCAATCATGGGTCCTAACAAATCTACACTACACATTGCCTTCTGTGCTGCTTGTAACTGGGTCTCACTCTGAGCTGAGTCCCTACAACAGCACTGGCAGCATTGCCACAGGGGCCTGGCTTGACCTTGTCCATTAAACAGCACTGGAAAGTGATAACCAGTGGTTTCCACTGTCCTCTCCTCCCACAGTACTTGCAGCCAGATCTGATCTGAATCCCAGCAGCACCACTGCTGAAGGAGTCTGCCTCAGGCAGCCACAGTGCAGGTGAGGGAATTGACCGACTCCACCTATTGAATCCATCACCTCCTACACTGCCCACAGCCGGTTTTAAGCTGTAAGAATGGTGCTTGTTTTTGCCATCTACAAAAACCTGTCCAGTGTAGTTTTTATCTTCCTGCTCTGGCACTATAATTTTAGCATCATTTACTGAATTTAATTTTTTTAATGGAATTACAGTTTTCTCCATTATTTCAAGTAAGAGTGACTTCATCAAACTTATTGTTTTGATTCCTTGTTATAACAGTTCAACATACTATGTTTTTTAATGCTTTTTTCACATACTTTGTGGAATTGCGCTTATAATTCAGTCTTCATTTCTGCATATTTTCAGTGCAGCTTACACAAAGTTAACAGCCAGTTACAAAATAAGGTGCTCTTGGAAGTTTTTCCTTTCTTAGCAAAGCTTTGTAAACAGAGGAACACAACTCTGTCTTCATTGCAGTTTGATTAAATAATATTTTGAAACCTCTGACACACAGCAAATAGCAGGAAGGAGCCAGAATAATTACTATCTTGATACACTAGGCCAGGCAGTGTAATTTGGTCTGTCAAGGCAAAGCCTTGTCATAGTTTATCACAGGGGTAGGCAGCCATTTTGGCCTGAGTGGCAAAAACTCTTGCAACATCTATTTGTGAAGATGTTGGTATGCTGGCAAACAAAAGGGTGTGTTGTTGGGTGATAAAGAAATGTTGGATTGGCCAAACACACTGGGAGCACACCGAGGCCAAGTGGAGCTGCCAGCACTTATTTTATTTTTATTACTTGTTATTTATTCAATTTATACCTCGCCCTCCTTGCTGAAGCAGGCTTAGGGTGGCTCACCCCTGTCTATAGATGCAAAAATTCTAGATATTTTGAAGCCATTCAGGGCAAAACCTTTTCCTGTTGGTCAGAAAAAAAGGAAAGGTGTTTTTTTTAAGCAATACTTACTTTTCTATCATAAACCTATTTTGCTGCTTTGACAACATAAAATGCATCATTTGTAGCATATCAAATTGTAGTATTTGGTGTATTAAATTCTTTAATACTACAAGCAAAACTGCAAAGATGCCCAAAATTGTAAGCTGAGAGAGACCTGAAAACTGCTACACGGGTACCTTAGCATATATATATCTTAATTCTTGATGAATGAAAGGTAGGGAAAAAATAAAAATAGACATTGGGAAACAAATTTTATTGTTAATAATGAAGGGTATTTTTTGAAAGAAATATCCTCAAACAGTCACAGTAGGAGTACCAGCATCTTTGGATATCAAGTTAAATGTTAAAATTGTTGAAAACTGTGATCACTTTAATGAAGTATTATAATCAAATATATTGTAACATATTGTTGCAAAAATTGTTCAAATTTAAACAATAAATCTATCCTTGAAAATATTTTGTACATGTATGTTTACAGTATACGTATAAATTAACAATCTAATACTGTAGATTCTTACATAATGTCATGATACACTTTTTGAGTGAGTAAAACTTTGTCTTAAAAACCATTTCACTCATCCCAAGAGAAAATATTTCAGTTTTTTCCCCACAGTGCTCTCTAATTTTTTTCCAGTTTTTCCCCTGGAAAAGAGGTGGTGGTGATGGCATACTGTATATAGTAAAACTAGATATTTCTGTGGAGGAGAGATCTAACTAATTTTTCTCCCTGACATGCCAGGAATATTGATTGATTGATTGATTGATTGATTGGGTGGAGGAGCGTTCAGCCCTGTTAGCTTCCACCTGCATTCAGGAATGATACAGACCAGAAAAAAGGTTTACATTTGCTGTTTTGTTAGAACAGGGCCTAGTTGAGACATCTGCAGGAACTCCTATTTTACCAATCTGTTTTCTTCAAATTTGGATCAACAGTTCTAGAAATTTCCTGTTCTTACTGCAAAAGTGAAGAAACGTGGCAAGGAGCCCTAGGTCTGTGTTTACCCAAACTATGGGTTGTGAAGCCCCTAAAAGTGGATCGCAGGCCAGCCCTCTCTAAAGGTGGCTTCTGTGCTTTGCATCTTTCTCTTTCTTTTCTCCTCACCAACTTTGCACATTTTTATTTCCACCTCCCTCTTTGTGACAATAATGAGACGGGGAAAGCCCCTCTGCCAACTAGTGACTTCATATAGTTGGTGAAAGAACAGGGAGGGAGGTTGGAGAGTAGGTGGGACCTGTTCAGCATACCATGACAAAACCAGGAGAGGACAGAAAGAGGTCTGTGTGTGGGCTCAGTCTTGGTGCTGCTCATTCAGCTACCCAGCCTGCAATGCCTCACTGCCCTCCACCTGCTGTAGGAGATGTACCGCACCAAGCCCCTCACTGTGAACCTCTTCACTGCCATCGGCCATCACATATCTCATCAACCCAGTGCACCCCAAGCACCCCTCCTCAAACTCTTGCCCAGCTGGCAGAGGAGGAGGAGGAGATTAACTCTTATTTGCTTGGGGTTCATTGGGGGGGGGCAGCTGCACATTTCTGTTATGTTTGTTGTTTTCTCAAAAGCATCTAGTTGGACACTATAGAAAACAAAATGCTGGAATAGATAGTACCAGCATCATAGTTTGCCTAGGGCACCAAAAGCCTTGGGTCAGCCCTGGATGAGTACCCCACGCAAAGTAAATTTAGATTTCTGGTTCTCCATATCAAAGAGGTTGGGAACCACTGCTTTAGGTGATAACAGAATGGACAGGAAGGAAGGAATTAACTTTGGCTTATATCTTGCAGCAGCATACTGGTGTTCCCTCTTTGCCATTTGTTTTTGCTTTGTAGATGAAAGCTGATGCTTCTTTGGGTCCAAATGGTACTGAAGAAGACCGAATCATTAATTAGTCCAAATAGCAAGAATGGGAACTGCTTGGGATGGGATAGAGAAGGGGTCCCCAACCTTTTTGAGCCTGTGGGGACCTTTGAGATTCTTACATAGCATGGTGGGCGCAGCCCCAAAATGGCTGCCACAAAATGGCTACTGCAGGTCGATCCTATTGGATATTGTTGCTCTGCATGCTAGATGATCTGGGTGGGAAAGGGTTAAGAGAATTCTCTCATTGAGGTACACTTGCCAGTTGGTCCCACCCTCTTATCGGTTAGATGTTGAGCCTCTTTGGCCCTTGCTTGCCTTCTGTTTCATCTTATATTGGACCTCTCCTCTCTCTTACCTGGGATTGGAGATATTAACCTTTTGATGTTAATCTCTTCAAAGTTAAATGTACTTGCATGAATGTGTCATGTAAGATGTGCTTCTATTTTTGTAAAAATTTCTTTGTCTTGTTACTATTGAAGTCGGATCATCTTTGTAATTTGTTTGAACAGCATTTCCCCTTAACTGGGAATATGGAGGATCAGAGATATTGTATATAGCTTCTGTGCTTCCAAGGCAAATGATATTTTTACATTTAACCCAATAGTTTATGGGCCCAGAGTCTATCAGAAGCTTAGATTAAGTTTAACATTTCAAAAGAACTTTAAGTCTTTGATTAGCAGATCTCCTTGTTTGTTTTTGGTCTTTAAAAATTCTCCATTGCTTTTCTGTGATAAGGATGGCTGAATCAAGCAGATATTTGGAGATCGCAAATTTACTGCTGAGAATGATAGAAGCTGGCTTAAAAGAGTTCATATAGTCCTTGAAGCAAAAGAAGCTGCTGGAATCCTAGTGGAAGAAAAACCAACCGAGAAAGGCAAGGAATTGGACTCTTGGATAATCAAAAATGGGTTTGCCAAGAACGTTATTATGGGATCATTGGATGACAGTGAGATGTTCATGTTTGAAAATTCCCAGAAAGCAAAAAATGCTTAAAAGCCTAGAAAAGTCTTTGGGGTTTACAGCTATTAAATCACAAGGAGTATGGATACGCAAACTTTGCAAAACAAGGTTACATAACAGAAAAAATTGTGAAAAAATATATATCTGAACTGAGGCTGAAAATCTAGCAATCTGTGGCTTTAATCTAACTGATGAACAAAAGGCAAATTTTATGCTTGGGACTTTGGGGGGAAATTTTTCTGTTTTTGTGTGTGCAGAGTCAAAGGAAATGAAAGATGCAAAAAACTTTTAATCAGACACTAATAGAATTGCAGGAGGAATGCTCAAAACTGCTTATTGAATTTGAATTTCTGAAGGGCTCAAATTACATTCCTAGAAAGAACTTGAAAGAGCAAGTCCCACCCAGAGAAGTCGGGGGGAATTGCTATATTGCTTTAATCGCAGTTGAAGGGGTCGCTTTGCAAAGGACTGTAGAGAGCCACCAGCTAACCATACTTTTTCTAAGAAGCACACAACAGAGAGGCAGTTTTAAAGATCAAAAGCATGATTGTTCTAATGCAGCAGTCAAAGGAAAAAGGGTTTTACTAATTAATCAGTAAAGCCTTATTTATGATGCTGCTGAATCAGAATCAAAAGAGAACAAGTGGCTAATAGACAGTGGAGCATCTAGTCACAGCACACACTGCAAAGATTCCTTCAGGGACCTTAATGAAAGTGCGAAAGAAGAAATAAAAATTGCTAATGGTGACTGCATACAGATGCAAGGCATAGGTCCTGGCACTTTATGCTGTAGCACACCTCACAAAAATTTCCTAAATGAAGTTGGAGATGACCTGTATGTACCTGAATCAAGGTGTAATTTATTGAGTGTGTCTACATCAGAAAACAAAGGCTTTGACGTATGTTTTGGAAATAAGAAATGTACTATTAGCAAAGACACAGGGTAACCAAAGGGGAAAAGTATATGAATTTTGTAAGGTAATGCACATTGGGGCAAAAAATGGGGTCTGACCTTTCTGAGACTGAGAGGGAAAAAAGATCTTGGTCATAGTGAATAGCTCAGTGAAAGTGTCAAACCCAGTGTGCTGCAGCAGTGAAAAAAGCAAACTCTATGTTAGGGATTATTTTTAAAAGGGATTGAGAATAAAACAGCTGATATTGTAATGCCCCTAAATAAATCTATGGTGCAGCCTCATCTGGAATACTGTGTATAGTTCTGGTCACCCTAACCCGAAAAGGACATTGTAGAGCTGGAAAAAGTATAGAGAAGGGCAACCAAGATGATTTGGGGGTTGGAGCACCTTCCCTATGAGGAAGGGCCGAAGAGTCTGGGACTTCTCAGTTTAGAAAAGAGACAGCTAAGGAGGGACATGATAGAGGTTTGTAAAATTATGCATGGGGTGGAGAGAGGTGACAATTCTTTTTCCCCTCTCCCAAAATATCAGCACTCAAGGGCATTTTATGAAACTGATGGACAAATGGAAATACTACTTTACACAGGGAGTGATTAAAATGTGGAATTCACTGCCGGAGGATGTAAAGATGGCCACAGGAATTATTTATTTATTTATTTATTTATTTATTTGATTTCTAAGCCGCTCTCCCTGCGATTGCAGGCTTTAAACAGCTTTAAAAGGGGATTAGATAGATTCATGGAGGATAAGTCTTTCAGTGGCTACTAGCCATGGTGACTGAGGGAAGCCTCCACATTCAGTGGCACTAAACCTCTGAATCCCAGAGCCGGGAGGCAACATCAGGGGAAGGCCTTGGCCTCTATGCCCTGTTGTTGGCTGTCCAGAGGAAATGGTTGGCTGTTGTGTGAGACATGATGCTGATCTAGACAGACCATTGGTCTGATCCAGCTGGGCTCTTGTTATGAATCTTGCAGGTGAACAGGTACACCTGGCACATGAAAGGAAAAAAGAGATTATGAAAGTGTGGCACAGACACCTAGGGCATTGTAATCCAAAGGTAATCCTAGACTTTTGGAACAAGAACCTTGCCAAAGGCATTAAGGTAAAGCCGTGTGACATCAATGACATAAGCAAATGTGAGTGTTGTATAAGAGCAAAGGGAGTTAGACCCTCATTTTCACCCAGAACCGAGAAATGTACAAGCAAGCCATTGGAATTAATTCATAGTGATGTCCATGGACCAGTACATGTACCATCAAATGGTGAAAATAGATATATTTTAATATTTCTGGATGATTTCTCAGGGTACTCAGTTGCATATTTGCTAAGGCAAAATAGTGAAATTCACAAATCCCTCAAGAGATACATTGCTGTGGTTTCTAACAAGTTTGGAAGAAGAATAAATACAGATGAATAACAGTGGTGACTTTATATCACATCACATGCAAACCTTCTTGGCAGAAGAAGGCATCCTGCACAGGAAGTCAGTGAGCTTTACACTTGAGCAGAACATCACTGCTGAAAGGAAACTCAGATCTGTACTGGAGAGGAACAAACATATTCTTGGATGCAGGATTTTTCTAGGATTCCTATTCAATCAATGGTAAGGCGAAGCAATCCTAACTGCAAACTATCTCCAGAACAGACAGCCCACAAAAGAGAGCACGCATACGCCGTACCAAATTGGTATAGCAAGTTGCCAGACATTGGGCACATTAGAGTATTTGGCAGCAAGATGTTTGCATTTGATCCCCAAAGCAGAGAAAATGTTTTTGTTTCATGTGATTCTGGAAGTAATGGGTACAGAGCAAAGGGCCCTCTAAGCTCATTAAAGTTGTGAGCAAGTGATTTGGCTGCTGCATAAATTAGTTTGCTCTAGAGCCATCCTTCCTGAGCTAAGACAAAAATGTGTGAGCTGGAGGCTAAAAAACCTGTGAGCTTGCTCACACTAACTCAGCTTGGAGGGAACGGTGGTACAGAGTGCTGTACCCAGAAACAGGAGAAGTCTATGTCAGGCTTTGATGAAAGCAGAGCCAATAGAGATGGGACTACATCATGTGACTCCAAAGGCAGATGATCAGTACCAGCTTTTGGACCTTGAACCAGTGCACAATTATGAACTATCAGAACAAAACACACAACCTGAGAAGGCAGATTCCGAAGCAATTGTGCCAGAGATTCAGAGCAGTACAACATGGAAGAAGGAAGCAAGTGAGAATGAGAAGACAGGTGGACTGGACAGCTCTATGACAGCAGATGAAAATCCACACCTCTGATGCTCATCACAACCAAACAAAGGCGTACCAGCCTCTCACTTGTCCTGCCTCGCAAGGTCAATATTACCATCTGACCTCGCTTGTCCTGACCTCGCAAGGTCAATATTACCATTTTACCTGGAAGGGAGTAGAACAGATGCCAGTAATCAAAGCCAATACATGGAAGAAGGCAGCGCAAGAGGAGATGGATGCTCTGCATAAAAATAAAACATGGACTTTGGTGAAGCAGCCACCAGGAAAGAATCTTATTGGATGCAAGTGGGTATTTAACGCTTCCAGATTCCTTTATTTAGATCTCTTCCAATCCGGCTTTTGCCCATGCCACGGTACAGAGATGGCACTGGTTGCCCTCACAGATGACCTCCGAAGACACCTAGATCAAGGTGGGACGGTGGTACTGTTGTTGTTATACCTGTTGGCTGTACTTTGCACAGTTGACCATCAGTTACTGATCCACTGCTTCGCCGATGCTGGGATTCAGGGGTCTGCCTTACAGTGGCTCACCTCCTTTCTCCAGGGATGGGGGGAAAGGGTAGCGCTTGGGGAAGAGCTGTCCCAAAGGCATCCGCTGACTTGCGGAGTGCCTCGAAGGGCAGTTCTATTCCTGATACTATTCAACATCTACATGCACCCTCTTGCCCAGATTGCTCGGAAGCAGTATGCTGATGACACCCAGCTATATCTGTTGTTCCAGCTGGTCTGACTCTGGGCTGGAAGATCTGGAACTGGGTGTGGCTGGATGGCTTATACTGAAATTGAAATTGAATCCGACAAAGATGGAGATTCTGTGCCTAAATTGCAGTGGTCTGGGGTTAGGGATTTCAGTCCCGACCTTCGGCAGGATGCCATTGGAGCAGTTGTCGGAGATTAGGAGCCTGGGAGTGCTCTTGGATGCTTCCTTAACAATGGAAGCCCAGGTAGCAGCTGCTGTCAAGTCAGCCTTTTACTATCTCCAGCTGATCAGGCAGTTGGTTCCTTCCTCGAATGTAGTGACTTGGCAACAGTAATCCATACAATGTCATGTTGAGATTAGACTACTACAATGTTCTCTACATGGGGCTGCCCTTGTCCAAAATTCTGCAGCTGGTGCAGAATGCGGCGGTCAGGCTGTTGTTGGGTTTCTCTTTGCGAGAGCACATCCAGCCTGCACTGAAAGCACTGCAGTGGCTGCCTGTAGCATACCAAATTTGCTTCAAGGTGCTCCTTCTTACCAATAAAGCCCTTTATGGTCAGGGACCAGAATACCTGAGGGACCACCTTTCCCCACATGTTCCCCAGAGAGTACTGTGTTCAGGGACACAGAATCTCCTGGCTCTCCCTGGCCCTAAAGATGCCAGGCTGGCCATGACCAGGGCTAGGATCTTTTCTGTGGTGGCTCTGCGCTGGTGGAATGAGCTCCCCAAGGATATTAGGACCCTGCAGAATTTATTACAATTCTGCAGGGCCTGCAAGATGGCACTCTTCCACCAGGCATTTGATTGAGGAGCCGTAAACACCAGAGCCTTGCCCTGGGATCTATCAAAGGCTATTGTACCGTGCTGTTATTTAACATACTAGGGGCTGGGTGGCAGCCCTATAAGCGAACACTGACTGGATACCTGTTATGGACAACATCTAAAAATTACATTTCGTTGCCACATATGTAATATTTATATAGAACCTTAGAATTGTTTTTATGGTTTTAACTTGTTTTTAAATTTGTTCTGAATTTTATTGTAAGCCACCTTCAGCCTGCCTCAGCAGGGAGGGCAGGATGTAAATCAAATAAATAAATAAATAAATTTAAGGTCAATAATAAATAAATAAATAAATTTACAGTCAAACAGAATAGAGCCAGAAATGTGGAATGCTATGAAGCAATATTAGTTGTTAAAGGCTTCTCATAAAAATATGGTCAGGACTTTGATGAAACCTTTTCACTGTTGGTGAAACATAGTATAGTCAGATTACGTTTGAGCATAGCAGCATCCAAGAAGATGCAGCGCAGACATCTAGATGTAAAGACAGCATTTCTTCATGGGGTGATCCAGGACAATCCAGGAGCAGCCAGAAGGTTTTATAGACCCCAAACAACCAAATTTAGTTTGCAAAAGGGGTTGTATGGACTAAAATAGGCAGCAAAAGGCCTGGAATGAAAAATTACACATGATACTCATAGCACAAGGCTTCAAGCAAGGAGAAGCTAATTCATGTCTGTACAGTAAACACAAAGATGAACACTGTATTTTAATTCTTGCATATGTTGATGACTTGATTCTGAGTTATGACTGGAAAATGGACTATAACAGTGTGGTAAAGTATCTAAAAAGGGAAGTAGAAATGAAGCAGCTTGGAGATACTTCTTATTGCCTGGACATACAAATTGAAAGGCAGGAAGATGGTTAATTTCTTAGAGACAAAAAATAATTGAATTCTTACAGACATTAAGTTTAGAAAATGCTAACACAGTGGCAACACCTATGGAAACTTGCTTTCTTAAGAACCCCCAAATAAGTGATCCTTTACCTAAAGACAATCAGTTCAGAAACACCATAGGAAAACTATACCTAAGCATCACTAGAAAAAGTGGGTTGCAGTAAAAAGGGTGGCTAGATATCTGAAAGGAATTTTAGATTTGAAACTAAAATTGTCATCCACCAATAATCCAAAGTTGGTTACATGGATGCACATTGGGCAGGGGACAGTTTAGCCTTAGATAATAAATCAACAAGTGGGTACTTATTCTTGTATGGAGGTGGATCAATCTTCTGGGCCAGTAGAAAGCAAACTATAGTAAGTGTCTTCTACAGAGTCTGAGTATATAGCATCTGCTGAAGCATGCAGAGAACTGTTGTGGCTAGACCAGTTACTTAAGAACTTTCGAGTTAATGAGCAAGAGCCAATTCAAGTTAAGACAATTAGAGCTGCATTAAAATTTCCTTGGTATGAAGTTTCTCTTAGTGTATGACTTAACTGAGAAGGGCATAATAGAGATGGAGTACTGTTCAACGGAAGAGGAGATGGCCTGACCAAACCTCTGTCAAGAGAAAGACTTAAATAACTACAAGATAAGCTAAAACTTAACAACTCCTGCATGTGACATTAAGAAGGGATGTTGGATATTGTCGTTCTGCATGCAAGAGAATCTGGGAGGGAAAGGGTTAAGAGAATTCTCTCACTTGGGTACACTTGGCAGTTGGCCGCAACCCTCTCATTGGTTCGATGTTGAACTTCTTTGGCTGTTGATTGCCTTTTCCCCCATCTTATATAGGACCTCTCTCTTATCTGGGCTTTTGAGGTTAATCTGTTCACAGTAAGTTAAATGTACTTTGAATATGTCGTGTAAGATGTGCTTCTATTTTTGTAAGTAAAATTTCTTTCTCTTGTTACCATTGGAGTCTGATCACCTTTGTAATTTGTTTGAACAGCATTTTCCCTTAACCAGAAAATGTGGAAGATCAGGGATTTCATACTTCCAAGACAAATCATTTTTTTTTACATTTAACCCATTAGACCCAGCCACAAAATGGCTGCGATAGCTTACCTTCTAGTGCCCAGTGAAGATCCTTGTGATGCGGTGCCAGCTGCCACCAAAGCATTTTTAAAAAGCTGCACAGCCAATCAAATCTCCAATGGCCATTCAGAAGCCTTATTCTGGAAAAGCTCCACCTGGCCCTATGCACGTTCTAAAACACCTGTTGGGCACCAGGCAAAGTGTCAGTGAGTGCTGTGGTGCCCACGGGCACCATGTTGGGGATCCCTGGGATAGAGTGAGGAGAATGGTGGATGCTCTGAGGTGCCAGCTGAAAACTATTGTATTCTAGTTGCTGTTTGGTTGTTATTGTTGTTTTTAAATAACTGTAGTTGACTTCATGAGGAGATTTTGTCAACCACATTCCCTATGGCAAAGGGTATGGTGAGCTCCTTGTTTGTGGAGCTGTCAATGCGCACAGTTTGACCAATAGTTTTGAGTAGAGCCTGTTGAGCTTTCTTACAGTCCATGCCACCAATGAAGGTGTACTGTTGGGTCAATTCTCTGATTTACACACATGGTGTTTCTGTTGAAGCACCTGAGGCCTTTTGTTTGAGTTTGCGAATGAGCTGCTTTCAAACACTGATAGCAATTTAAAGCCACTGAGTTTTCTATGGTGGGCAGAAAGCAGGAACAGGAATGACATTTTCCATCAGTATATGTTCTTTTAAAGATAAGAACTGTTGCTTTCTTTTTTCTTCTTTTTTTAAAGCAACAATTGTAGAGGTAAATATAAATCTTGTTATGTACATGACAGGAATCCCAAATGACTGCATTTGAGTATGAATTAGTTTACTTCTTTCTAATCAGTGATAACATGGAACAGTTGTTACCTGTGACCTTGGAGAGCTGCAGCTAGTCTGAGCAGACAGTATTGACGGTGACAGACCAATGGTCTGATTCAGTATAAGGCAATTTCATGTGTTCTCCAACTCAGCTGTATAATCAATTAGAACTTTAATTAGCCATGCATGTTTGGTAATGGTAGGCTGAGGAAGGCCTGGATTCTACACTCCTAGGTAGAGGGCAAATAGCACAGGTATGCTACTGGGCATTGGCCTAGGCCCATTGTTACCCTTGGGAGTCTCTACTTTTGTTTGTTGTGCCATTTATGTATGTATGTATGTATGTGTTTATTTATTTATTTATTTATTGGTTTAATTTATACCTCGTCCACCCCACAAGCAGGCCCAGGGCAGCTTACAAAATCGGTACACAGGTTCCATTAAGATACATTAAAGGCATTTAAATAATTCAATACAATAAAATCATAAGGTCAATAAAATCAAGGTGCTAGTAATATTTTCATAAGATGGCTTGATATTGCTTTCAAAAGTGCTTACAGACATTTTACTATCTCAATGGCCTCCTGAGTCATGATGGAGTAGACCCACTGTTGGAATTGTGGGCCGGGCTCGTTGATGGTGCTAGTGAGGGCGGCTTTTTAGTTGAAAGCCTGGTGGAAGAGCTCTGTCTTGCAGGCCCTATGGAACTGTAAAAGGTCCCACAGGGCCCTGATCTCTTCCAGGAGCTCATTCCACCAGTATGGAGCCGCCACTCCATTTTCTCCCATCATTAGTTTCCATTCAGAAAGTAGGGAAATGAGACAAAATATCAAAATACTGCTATTATAACAGTTGTCTGTTTCAGATTTCTTCTAATCTGTTCTCAAATACTGTTGAGTTGGATGTTACACAAAGGCTCAAATTATCATTCTGCTTTCCCCTACCTTTCCACATATATCAGCATTTGACCAACTTGACCAGTAAATAGTTCAGGATACCAGTATTAAAGTCCTTTCAGTGATAATATCTGAGTATGGTGTCAGAAATCTTTATTTTTTCAGTAAATCAATCCGAAGTGGTTGAAAGCTAAATGCTTTCTCTCTGGTAACTTCACATATCTTTAGTTAGTTTTAGTAACAGAGAAGAATTCTTCTTGCTGCTGAACATCCCGGCAAAGTTAACCAAACAATAGGGCTGGTGAAGGTTCTCTCTAATTGAATGTATTGTTTCTTTCCCATTGTACACAATGAGGTTTCCAACCTGCTTTCTACTTATACTATAGAATTATTTAGCTCATGCTGAATAGTGGCACTGCATGGGGGAAGACAGCAGGTGAACTGGAGACGTTATGCTTGGAGAGGGTATTAATTGGTGCTGTGAATAGATTGGTTCATAATACCCAGGTAAGGATACAGCGTATGGAGTGCATATGACATTTGTATGAATCTTTTTATTCAGGTAATATCTTTGAGGGTGTTTTCCACAGAGTAGATTTTTTTTCCTGCTCAGATAGCAGAAACTAATACCTTTATTACATACCCTTAAAATATTATCTGGGTTGAAATACTGGACTCCAACAAATGTAATACCACCCATCCTTTAGCCAGAGTTAAAGGGAATAGGCTATGAAATTGTGCACTGTCTCACATATTCTGTCTGTCCCCAGTGCCATTACCCTGGCTAGTTTTGAACCAATATTAACACAAACCAGGGTCTGAAGCTGGTTGCAGAGCTTGGTTGGCATTAAATGTGGTTTCTGTAGCTGTTGACACCATGACTAACCAGGGTTAAAGACCGTGGGAGTAGAGCAGAGTGGATTTGTGCCAGGAGAGACCAGGAAACCCATGATTCTACTCCTGGTGTCTTAAAGATAGTTGAGGCAACGGCAGGGTTAAATATGTACTGTTCCACTGTAATATTTCTTTTGATTGGGTAGTTGGTTTAAAAGTGAGCAGTTTAATCAACTGAAATCCTTGAGCTGATTGCCTTACTTTAGAGCACTCACACAAACAGGACTAAGATCTGGGAGACCCAGATTCAAATCCCCAATCTGCCATGGAAACTTCCTGGGTGACCTTGGGTCAGTCACACACTCTCAGCCTCGCCTAGCTCACAGGCTCGTTGCGAGGGTTAGATGGAGAAGCGAAGACGGTTGAAAACCACTTTGGGTCCCCATTGGGGAGAAGAGTGAGGTATAAATGAAGTAAATAAAAATATAAAATATTAGAGTTTACTCAGTATGTCGGTGGCTATGTATGTTCCCCACATCTCTTTCCCTTTGTTCTGCTTTTCTCTACGGGGGACGTGCAGATCAGTAGCATTTGTGGAGGCTGTTCCAATCAGCAACAACTTTGCTGAGAAATTAATTGCAGCCTCAGATTTTCCTGTAATCTGTGCCATCCTGTTCATACAGTCCCATCTCATAGTTGTCCTTTCTCTGCAGTGCTCTATGCCCCGGTCTCTGTGGCTGGGCTGCTCCAGCCTGGCGGACAGCATGCCCTCGCTGCGATGCCTGTATAACCCAGGGACCGGCACACTCACAGCTTTCCAGGTACTCTCTCACTCTCTCTCTGTCTCTCTCTCACTGGGGTGTGTCTGCTGCTTGTGATCTTGCTTGCTTTCATTCATGAACTATCTTTCTTTTTACCTATTTACTTAACTTCACAGTATCTGTTCCCTTCACATCATTCAAACTAACAGATACCATCCTCATCTTGCATATATCCAGAGCTTGGCCACCAAGTGTGGAAACGACAGTGATTCAAGCAGAACTGAATATATTTTACTCAAGTTTATAAGGATGCCTAGCCAAACCGGGAGGGAATGGGTGCAGTTTTGCCATTTCTGGTCTTAGATGTGTTGGTTTTATTGTCCCAGATATTTTTCTCAGATTTAAATATTAAATTGGGTGGTAGCACCCTGAGGGTTGTTCCCTTGTGTTCCATCTGCTGAGCATTATTCAGTGGCAATTTTATTGAACTTTCTCATGGAGAAATGGGAAATCCAGATTTTCAGATGAACCGTATTTATGCCCTGTTAATGGGTTTTCATTAGGTCCTTTAGTTATATCAAGCCTTTCCAGTGATGTCATCCTTGGCATCTAATTAATGTGGCAAGGTGATGTTAATCCAGTCCACTGCACTGTCCCAGCTCACCTGTTTGGAATCACTGAATTGCAAGGGTGTAAAAACAGTGCTGTGGTGACTGTGTAAGCATAATTAGAAGCTGAGCCTAGGCAGTGGAGAAAACCTGAACAATTATATACAGGTTACAAGACAAATAGGTGTGTATAGCTTCAAAACAGTCAGTGGAGAAAGCAGTCCAGGGTGCTAGCCTCTGGGGAACTCTGGGGGTATGAATGTTCCAGCACACTCCTATGATCTATGAATCATTGTGACAGACAGCTGTGAACAGCCATTCATTTGTGGCCAAGAACTTATGATTTGACTTAATTATGAATCTGGCTTCTTGCCCTGAATGGTGTGAAAATACTGCTGACGTTTCTTAGATCCCTCTGTAGTAGCTCTTCTAGTTGAACTAATACTTGGTGTTGATGAACTCTGTAAGGTGCCCTCTCAGCCACACAAGCATTTGGCACAGCTTTACAAGGTAAAAAGAAGAGGGCATTTTGCTGGTTTTCATGCGTAAAAATATAGGTAACATTTTCAAGCGCTCCTGTCTTGAGTTGTTCAGTTTTGCATGAATCCGAGGTGAATTAAACTTTGGTAAGGAATGCATCCAGAGTGCTCCTGCTTTAGAAAGCATACGTGGTAGCACATGAAAGCACTGTTTTGTCTGCTGATTGATACACATTTCTTCTTCCATGATTTCTGGTTCAATTGTTTGTTCTCCTGACAAAAGGAGGATATTTTTATTTACATTGAAAGATGTCTCACACATAAGATGTTTGTGTATTATTAACTGAAGGTTATATGCTTAGAATCACAGGAAACTAGGAAACCTTGGACCTCTTTGGAATGACAGAGAGATTATAAATTATAATTACCAAATAAAAAGGAGTCCAGTAAAGAGTAACAAGATTTATTTCAGTATAACCTGTCAAGAGTGAGCTCTGACTTGTGAAAGCTTATGCTGGAATAAGTGTTAGTCTTTAAGGTGCCACTGGGCTCCTGTCCTGTTTTGCATCTACAAGCTAATGTGGCTACCCATCCCAGCTATGGCTAGAATGATATTAAACACTCTTCATCTACAACAGTGCACTACCATATTTGCTTGAAATTCACCTGTTGCCTCTCAGATCTTGGAAGGGGAAGTGAAGTGAACTCAGAAAGGATATTATAGAATTGGAAAAAGTGCAGAAAAGGGCAACTAGAATGATAAAAGGGTTGGAACACTTTCCCTATGAAGAAAGGTTGAAGCGCTTGGGGCTCTTTAGCTTGGAGAAACAACAACTGGGGTGACATAATAGAGGTTTACAAGATTATGCATGGGATAGAGCTGGTAGGGAAAGAAGTACTTTCCTCCCTTTCTCACAATACAAGAACTCGTGGGCACTCAAAGAAATTGCTGAGCAGTCGGGTTAGAACGATAAAAGGAAGTACTTCTTCACCCAAAGAGTGATTAACACATGGAATTCACTGCCACAGGAGGTAACAGCAGCTACAAGCATGGACGGCTTCAAGAGGGTATTGGATAAACATACGGAGCAGAAGTCCATCAGTGGCTATTAGCCACAAGGTACAGATAGGATCTCTCAGTCTGTGGCAAGTGATGCACTGTATTCTTGGTGCTTGGTGGGGGGGCAACAGTGGTAGGGCTTCTAGTGTCCTGGCCCTGCTGGTGGACTTCCTGATGGCCACTGTGTGACAGAGTGTTGGACTGGATGGGCCATTGGTCTGATCCAACGTTGGCTTCTCTTATGTTCTTATGAAGTCCATGTAGCTCTTTGTGGCATGCTATGTGAAATACACTGTACTGGGAGTCCAGGCTGAAGACTTTTTCTATGATTCATGATTTTGGAACTACTGAAACTCAGTGCTGAGAGGGATCAGCTCCCTTACGTTGAGATCTAAACATAAGACTAAAATGTTTCTGGAGTTGACAGCCTGATGTGTTCTGATCAGTAGCTGAGGCAAAGGTACCCTTTTCACTTGGTAGGGGGTGCTTTGCTGGGAGTGCCAGGAGTTGTGTGGTAGATTGAAATGTATTTAAGAGAAAGATGCCACTCTACTTTTTTCATAGGCTTGTCTTGCTGTCTTATATGGATTTTAGCAAACTTGGTAAGCATATTTTCCCTCATTAGGTTAGGCATTTTCCCTGTAAGTTTGAAAGAAAGGTGGATCAATAATTTGCCTAATTGCAGTGAAGAACATGCAGATTCTAAGGCTTCTTACAGTGAAGTCTTAACCATTTACTTTAGTCTGTCCATCAATTTCACTTGGCTTAGATTGAAGTAACTGTATATTGCACTGCATGTTTAGTCACTGCCAACTATTGAGTTATTTTCATACTTTCCTCAAATGCGTGTAAAAACCGGGGGGGTGGGGGGGAATAGCAGCAAGGGCTGTAGCTTTCCATAGAAGTAGATGCAACTGTTTTATTCTTGCCTGTTTTGGATTTGTCGGATGAGGCATTTTGCCAGTTATTCCCACTTCTCATTCAGTTGGCTGAAACTATGATGGAAGTCCAACTTCAGATGGCGGTACCTTCTAAGTAGGAATTAATATAAATGAATTGCATTTTAGAAATGCCTTTGTTGAATACACATGATGCTGCCTTCTACTGAATCAAACCAACTGGTCTATCAAGATCAGTATGACTGGCAGCAGCTCTCCAGGGTCTCAGGAGGATTTCTTTCACATCGCCTACTACCGTGTCCTTTCAACTAGAGATGCCAAGGATTGAACCTGGGACCCTCTGAATGCAAAACAGAGGCTACCCCCTTATGATTAATAATGAAGAATCCTGAAGAGAGTCATCTGTCACCAGCAAATAAAAGCCAAGACTATATTGATCCTAGCCATACAATGGTTTTTGAGCAGAGGTGTCAAACTCATTTGTTACAAGGGCTGGATCTGACATAAATGTCATTTTGTCAGGCTGGATCGTATGTGCTATAAAATGTAATATGAGGTACTGGAGATATAAATTTTATAAAGGTGATTTCAGATGCCAAATGGCAGTTGCAGGTGAATGACAGTAGCAGGCTTAACTGGATTAAATGTGATATGCCAAGGGGTAGTAGGTGTGGAGATACCAGCACTGGTAATGAGACCGGAAACCTAGGTCATAATTCAGTCCAGGAGAATTCAGTCCAGCAGGATGCAAAGAATAAGTGGACATAAGTCTGACACTGGAAACCACAACATTCAAAAAACAGTGGGAGAACATTTACCCTTCCAGGACATTCAGTTGCTGACCTAAGAGTAGCAGTTCCCTTACAAAGGAATTTCAAAGGGAGATTAGAAAGAGAGACTGCTGAATTGCAACTGATAATGAAGCTCAAGATAATGCATCCTCCAGGACTGAACTGAGACCTAGGTTTCCTGTCTTTTGGCATCTGAAATCACTCCACTCTCCAAGTTATAAGGACAAATGGACTCACATTTTAGTTGTATCTGAAGAAGTGAGCAGGGACTCACGAAAGCCCGTGCCCTTCCACAAATTTTGTTAGGTGCTACTGGACTCTTGCTCCTTTGCACTCATAAAGATTACAAGCTGTGCTGTTAGGTTTCTTTCTTTCTTTTTTTTTCTTCAACTATTTCTCTCCAAGTGAAATAATGTGTTGATTTCAAAGTGGGCAAAATCCACTCAGTGCTAGTAATAATAATGAAAATAGCAAAGGCAGCCAGTGAGGTGGCAGGGGAGAAAGGGAGATGTATTGAACTAGAACATATGAAACCATAGATACAAATATTTCTAGTCATTAAACAATGGAATCTAATCCAAGTGTTCGAATTCCTAATCAGTGTCTTTTTGAAAGAAAATAAAAACAGAAAACTGTTTTTTTTAAAAAACTTTTCAGAATAAGCCAAAACAATTTATTTTTAATTCTCCTATCTCCTTATCTCAACATGTCCCTTCCATTTAACACATGTACTTGTGTGTGTGTGTGTGTATGTGTGTTTGTGTGTGTGTGAGAGAGAGAGACAGCAGATCACAATGATCTCAGTGTAAATTGTGCTTGTCAGAAGAATCCTCCCTCCCTCTGAAGAAGAAGTAGTAGTGTGTGTGCATACAAAAGCTTATACCTGAAATAAAACTTTGTTGGTCTTAAAGGAGCCACGGACATTGCTTTCCCTTGCTCTTTCCTGCCCCCTCCCTTCCACCCAAAGGAAGAGAGCTTAGCCAGTGGAGAGAAGCAAGGCTTGGCTTTGTATCTCTCCTGTGCAAACAGAAAGCAAGAAGCAGCAGCTGAGGGAGCAGTGTATGTGAGTGAGAGAGATATCAAGTCTTGAGGAAGCAGGAGAGGAAGCTGGGTAAAAGTGAGTTGGAATGTGGTGGCAGCAGCAACCTTGGGGAAGGAAGCAGGAGACAGCCAGTTGCTCATGGGCCAGATTCAAGTCCTGCAGGAGCCCGATCCGGCTTGCAGGCTGCATATTTAGCACCCCTGTTTTAGAGGATGGCTGTGTTAGTCTGCATTAGAACAGTTAGATCTGAGTCTGACAAAGGGAGCTTTGACTTTCAAAAGCTTATACTCTGGAAATCTTGTTGGTCTATACGGTGCTACTGGACTTGACTCTGACTATCCACACAGTGTCATGCAGTGTACACTTTAAGATTCTGCAGTTTGGGAGAGAGACTGAAGATAAACAGCTAGTATTGTCATGCCCCTATAAATATTTGCGATATTTTGCATTCAGTTTATTCCCACACAGGTCAGGTTTCTACATTTCAGCTGGGATACTGTGGATCTGGAAAAGTTTAAACAAAGCACAACCAACATCAAAACTATGTGTGAGTCCGTATGGTGGAAAATATTAATATGGGTGGGGGGTTAAAGGAAGAACATGATAGAGGGTCATAAAATTATGAAAGGTCAGTAGATTTTTTTTTCCATTCTCACAATATTAGAACCAGATTTAATTGATTCCACATAAATATGAGAGTTCTCATGCAAGGAATTTGCTGCAATAAAGCACAGTGATGGTCTTTGGCCTTAGACACCTGTAGTCTGTCAATTGATGTTTGCTAAAATAGATAATAAATGGATTCAGAGGTAGGGTGTCTCAATACCAGTTTCTGAGAGGGAAGAACAAGGGAGAGCGGTTCCCTTTGTGTTCTGTTTGTGGGGCTTCTTGGAGATATCTAGGTAATCACTGCTGAAAATGGATTGTTGGACTGGGTAGGCTTTGGTCTGATGCAGTAGACCTGTTTTTAAAAGGTAGCTCATACAGCAGGTCTTCACAAATTTTCGTAGGCTTGAGGAGCCAGCCATAGATTTCAGTTTTTTTCTGCGTTCTTTACAAACTGACTGCCCTTTGGAACCCACCCCAGAATGACTTGCAGCATGTAGGATTCCTTCACTGGCAATTTTATATGGAAAGGGCTCTCTTGAGGGTCAGAAGTTCTGAAATCCACTACTGTGGATTTACTGCATCATCCTTATTTGTGACATTCACAATGAAGTTACTACAAATAACTCTATTATGTTAAGACTATTTAACCTAAATGAATATTGGGCTACTTTTGTTTCCCCCTTCTTATGGTGGGAATAATGCATTTGAACCAGTACATTTAGAATAAGAAACATATGCTATATACAGCTTGTATGCGTGTTAAATGTTGTCAAGTCACCTCCGACTTATGGCAACCCTATGAATTAATGTCCTCCAAAACGTCCTGTTTGTTAGCAGCCTTGCTTAAGTGCATGTCGGGGCAGGGGTATACAGCTAAGAACTGAAATATTGTATAAGAGCTTGTGGGGATTATAGCTATTTAGAAGAGAAAGCAAATAGGTTTATAAATTGGTAATACTATGTGCTAGTGTTTTTTCTTCATAGCAGGCAAAGAAGCCAGAAGAGAGTGTTTGTCTATAAGTGTATCTTCATAAGCAAACCTTTTAAGTTTTTGTTTATTTTGGTGGCTGGTGCTTTGTTTTCATCTTGCCAACAAGTCTGTGAGTTATCTATAAGTAGCAAAGCACATTTAAATTGCTTTTCCAATGCAACTTATCCTTGTACCTTTTTGTAGAATACTTTTACCTGCTCATGTCTGTTTTGCTTTGAAGTGTGTGCATATACAGAAGGAAAACAGCTGTTGTCACAGCTGATTCTCTTCTAAAAGCTAGTCAGGCAAACTCAGGTGGGGACAAGTACATCTATCTAAGACTCCAAAAGGGGCGAGGCTTCTCTTGAAGAAACTATTTAGAGAATGAGCCATGTAGTTACTACAAAAGGCTCTTGCCTGTTATTGGAAGTGGTCAGAAGGTTCTGAGAACATCGTGGAAGTATTGACTGTACTTGACTGAAATCTGTGCAGTATTGCCGTAGTAGTTCTGATAAGGTGCTGCAGATTGTTTGTGGTACAGATTTTAAAACCAAATCCTAATTTTGGGGGGGGCCTAGCAGGCAAAGTCTGTGGCTCCAGCCCCTAGCTGGTGGCTGGCTTGTCCCCTATTTATGAATGTACTTAGATGGCTCCCAACTGTTTACAAGACAGCAGAGGTGAGATCTTTGATTGACAAGTTAGAAATGCATTCGATCATTCCCTCTGCCAGTCTCTGGTTCATGCTGTTAAAAATGTCAGCCTCTCCAAGTTTGAATGGCAGCCTGAGGGCCTCCAAAGCTTTTTGTTTTCTGAGATGGAAACACAAATTGGATGTGTGCCTGAGCGCACCATCCTGGGCTGTAATTTCATCTTTTAGCTAAGAACCACAAGGTACATGAACAAAGCACCCTGTAAACAATAATACTGGAGAAAAAAATAAACAAGGTCGTGTTTCTGGTACGTTGATCCACTGGTGTCCTGACCTCTATCACGTTGAACATCTCCACTCTGATTGCTGCTCCCTCTGGCATTTCAATGAGAGGGAGAGGCTGACATAGGGGATTTACCAAGATTTAAAGTTGAAGCAGTGTTGCTCATTCCTTGTATTGGCTATGAAATATTGAACTGCCATTGTATGTGACACTCAGATTTAAGCAATGGTCCTCATTTGAGAGGGACTGGATACAGGCTGAGAGATTCTCTTTTCTCCCTCCCTCTTTGCCACTGATAAAACTGAAAGTAGTAACTGTGAAGGGCAGAAATGTAACCAAATCAGCAGTTTGATAGTCATACCTAAACACAGCTGTGGTGGATAAAGATAGCTTTATAGCATTTATAGAGGAAATGAGCGAGCAGGTTGCCCAGAGAAATGTGTAGTTGAAATGTGTGTGCTTTAATTTTTAAAGAATAATAAAAAAGGTGAAAGGCTTATACCCAGAATATTTACCTGCCAAAATGTGCTAGGTAAATGTGACTCATGTGAAAGGCTTGTTCCAACAGAGTGGTTATTTAGCATGCCAAGGTAAAAAGCTGTAGATGCTTTCTTCCTGCTTTCCTTCCTTTTCAGTTCTTACTCTTCCTCATAACACCTTGAATGAATGCAGGAAGCCCCATGGTATTTGCTGAGAAAAACTGTATTATGTACATCTAGTATATGTCCTGTATTTATGATACTATGACAGAAAACACACAAAATGTATATAAGTTTCTAATCCCCTTTCTTACTTCACTGACCTTGACTTATTTTGGTATACTTGCAGCCACAGTTCCATCATTACAGTGTGAGGAATCTTCTGTACAATTGCCAAGTTAATATATTCCAGGGTAGATAAATTGCTATTTTGGAACAAGAAGAAAACATAATTGTTCTTGGCTTTTCTTAGCATTCCAAATCATATACCATGTCATCAAAGTAGCAAGGTGTTTTGTTGTTATTGTTGAACAAAAACTCAGTTGGATTTAATAGTGTCAGATGATTTTACAGGCTGCTTTAATCTCCTCCCACCCCCAAATCTAGTATGTCCCTGAAGGCATCTAGCATGTTGAACACTTGAAAACACTACCATTGCAAATTTGGCTTTAAAGTCAGTGATAAAAATTTGTCTGTTCTAAGGAAATTCTCTGTATCACTCAAGCAATGTATTGGCATGAATGATTATGACCGCCAATAATGTGCAGATGGCTCATCATCAGTGGTTTCCCCAATAGAATAACCCCAAATTCAGCTTGGAATTAATGGCAGTGTTATATAATAATGCATTGTTCTTCTTGAGAAGCTGTATTCTGAGGCCTAGTCCATGTTTTTAAAAGGGGAGATTCTTTGCCTTCCTCTCCTTGTTAGGTCAGGAAAGTGTGCACAACCATTATGACAAATGACATATGTAGTGCCAACCGGATGGGATACAGGTACTTTTTAAAGCTAGCTCCAAGTTCCTGAGGATTGTGAACATCTGCTTAGAGGTATTGCAGAGCCCCACAATGCACTAATTGAATTACTCTTTTTCTGGAGTTGCAGTCTGCACTAATTGAATTAGAGCCAGCTATTTTGTGTGTGTGTGTGTGTGTGTGTGCTTGTGCTCTCTCGTGTGCATGTGTATTGAAATGAGCAAGAGCAAAGCTGTGGGGAAAAGGAAAGGAATGAAGAAGCATGACAAAAGATCATGTATACTGTGCTGCTCCCTAATGGTAATCTGTGGTATTGTGTGATTTCCAGAAAAGAGAATCTTGCCTGCTATCATTAGGAATGACTGGCAAGCATTAAGGCTCATTCCCGTGTTTGTAGTGTGGCTTTTGAAACTTTAGGCTTCATTACTGATAGAGCAAGTTTTAGTCACTAGGCTTGTTAGCAGCTACACATTTGCATCACAAAATGAACTTTGAGACAATAGCTTATTTTATTCATTTAATATTCTTCCACTTAAAAATGCAACCAAGTTCTTTACTTTTACAGAAAACATAAAGCTGGCATATGCCATGTGGAAAAGACCTAATGAATGCAGAAATACCTCTTTGGCCAGTGCTGGGCAGTCTGTTCTGCCAGTGCTGGGCAGTCTCTTCTGACTTTGCTATCCAGGGCACTCAATGGTCAGAGCCAAAGATATTGTTGATAATGCAAAAATAATTTTTTTATTATCTCTTTTGAAGAGGAAATTAATGAACAAATTTAATTTTACCACAAACTTGAGAAGTTTCGATAAAGACTTTTCTTCTTGCTTTTCAAGTGAATTCTGGTTATAAATTACCATCACTCTAAACAAGTACGGAGATATTTGGCCAACTCTAGGGGGTTTTTTTCCTTGTGGGGGAGACTTGCATGTCGATGAATTGCTTTATAGAATGCTTTCTTGAGCATCCCAGCTTCCAATAATAATTACAAACTTGCCCAGTTAATAGGCTGTTGGCATTAAAACAATTAGTTTGATATAGTTATACTTTTATTTAAGATAATTGCCATGAGAAATGGGAAACTCTGCTGATTCCCACAATGCTATTTCTCAGATTAATGGTTCTTGTAAAATAATCTCTCAAGAATCAGCTAGAGGCTTTGCAATAAGGAGAATTTATTTTACCTTTCAAAATACGCTAAAATAACTTATGGACCTGTGTATAAAGCAGTGTGTGTGCTGGCTTTTTTGTTTGCAATTTAGTTTGTAACTTTGGAAATCTGATTTTAAATTTGATTTTTGGCTCAGATTAACGCAATTTTGGTTTGGTTTTCTTTTCTAATCCAATCTTAAACAGGATTACTTGAAATTCAGTTCCAGTAAGTAAGGCCTAAAACTGTGATACAAAACCCCTTTTCACTGAGCTAGAAAACCATACAAAAAGTCCCTTGAACCTAGATGGACACTTAGGGTGGCCTATCTGGCATCAACCAGGCCTGGGCCTTTTTCATTGTGGTTCTTGTCAAGTATCTGCAATCTAGGGGATTCTTGGTATGGGGGGGGGGGATGGGGTGCAGAACTCAAAATTAGAAAACAAACCTGAAATGTGAATCTAAACAAGCATGTGGGGTAGCCGGCCCCAGCCCTTTTGTCTACCCACACAGTCAGAAGCCAAGGGGCAAGCTTCCAAACTTGAGAGCCAGGTTGGTGTAGTAGTTAGGAGCACAGACTGTAGTCTGGGAGAACCAGGTTTGATTCCCTACTTCTCCACAAGCAGCTACTGGTGTGATGTTGGGTCAGTTACAAGTTCTTTCAAAGCTGTTCTCTCACAAGCAGTTCTCAAAAGAGCTCTCAGCCCCACCTACCTCACAGGGTGTCTGTTGTGAGGAGAGGAAGGGAAAGGAGATTGTAAGCCACTCTGAGGCCGCGGTCACACGGCCCCTTAATGCAGGAGGAAGGGCTGCTTCCTCCCGCATTTAAAGGGGCCATCTACATAGGCCCGCAGTGAGTCCCACGGCGAAGCGGGCTCCAATGCGGGTTGCTCCCGCATTTACCAACCCCGGGAAAAACTAGTGTTTTCCCGGGAGTCGTGGAAGGAACCTGCATTTGAGGTTATCTGGACAGCCCTCTCTCGCAAGCATTGTGAGAGCAGGGCTGTCCAGATGGCCCCCCCGCCATTTCCCCCCCTTTTTACACTTGGGCGCATGGCCACTCATGCGCCCAAGTGTAAAAGGGGGGGGGGGGAAATCCCCTACTTACCAGGTGGTGGTGGGTCCTTGGCCGCCACCGCTGCTTCTGGGGCTGCCTCCATCCCGGTCCACACAGCCGTCTTCGCCGCCGCGGCCACGGCCGCCTTTTCCACCACGGCCACCACCGCGGCGGCCGCCGCCTCTTCAGTGGCCGCAGCCGCTGATCCCGCCGCCGACACGGCCGGCGACGATGCCGCAAGGGTTGGGATGTGTAAACATCCCAACCCGCGGTGGATAAATGCGGCCCCTTTAGATCCGGGAGCCCTCCCAGATTTAAAGGGGCCATGTGACCGCGGCCTGAGACTCCTTTGGGTAGTGAAGGGCAGGGTATAAATCCAATCTCCTCCACCACCTCTTCTTCTAAAGATTAACCAAGAAAGTCAGCTCTGCAAGGTTGGCCACTTGCAGAATGAGTTTCCACTAAAGATTAACCAGTAGGTGAATGTTTAAGTCTAAGTTGCTGGAATTAGATTGCAGCACCTGAAATACAGAAGAACCAATTTAATCAAAGTAATTTTATTAAAGAGTGCAAGAGTATTTCAAAAAGCAATGAGTGACAAAACAAGAAAGCTACATAGTAATGTTCTAGCTACACAATGCAACCTTAATTCATATTTACCAGGTGTTACTCTTCTTGGTTGAAATTAGACAGCATTACAAGTCTCTTTGTCCAAAGATTATTGGTCTGTGTGTGTGCCAGGCAAGCGCCTGCCCTATGGCGAGGTTAGCCCATCTCCTCAGAATAGTTGAAGCTGGCAGCTCCAACTGCAACTAACCACAGAGAATAGAAAAGCTAAACTTCTTGAAGTCTAAGACTTGAACAAGCAGGGGCCCTTTAGCCAATCTAAAACTCAGACTTGCCATAGACCTGTGACAACAAATGGCTCAGAAGAGAAACAGTTTATGACAAAATGCTTCCCTTCTGTAGTGTAAATCAAAGCATCAAAAGAAGGAGTAAGGTGTGGTTCAGTGAGCAAGTGGTGTGTCTCCATGGTTTCTGTTATTCAGAGGCATGAAGTTGACTTGCCAAATTTCCCATGCCAACAAATGGATGTTTCCTTCAACCCATAGTGCAGGCCTAAATCTTAATATTAAGCCTGAGTGATGTTTAATTAAAGAACAAGGAATTGAGCCAGAGGTCCAATTCCTTCACAGTTCTGGCTCTGTGAAATGGGCTGCCTTGAAGAGGTGAGAGGGGCTCCCTCTTTGGAGATCTTCAGGAGATGCTGTAAGGCCTGCCTGTTTGCCAGGGCTTTTAAGGGGGTTTGAATACCAAGCATATTTTAAGGGAAGGATGGAATTTGGGGCTTGTTATTTTATCTTTGGTTATACCTGGAGATGTTTTAACTATTCTTGTAAGCAGGGGTCATTTCGTAGAATAAGAGGTGCAGGAGCTCATTAGCATAACTCATTAGCATAACTCATTTGCATATGCTAAACCACCTGACATCACCGGAAGTATGTCGGAAGGAAGGAAGGAAGGAGAGAGAGAGAGAGAGAGAGAGAGAAAGAGAGAGAGAGAAAGAAAGAAAGAAAGAAAGCAAGAGAGAGAGCTGGCAGAGAAGGAACAGCTACTAATCCAAGCCTCAGAAATACCACTATTCTGGGAGGATAGCTTCAGTGGTGGCTGAAGCCTTCAGAAGGCTGGTCAGAGGAACAAGGACCTTTCCAGGGGGTGGGGTCATTTTGCTGCAGCCATGACACAAGCAGGCATTCCCCTGCGGGGGGGGAGGGGGGGCTGGCACCAGCTCCCGGAGCTGAGCTCCCCCGAGCTCCTGCTCGAAATGACCCCTGCTTGTTAGCCACCTTGAACCAGGAAGAACAATGAGATATAAATGTTTTAATTAATAGAAAACTAACATGACAAGGAGAGGGCCAGGCTCTTTTCCTCACATCTAGTTTCTTATGTGAAGGGATGTTTTGTATGAAGGAGCGTTCAGTCATGTGAGCCCAAACCCGCATGAAGTGGTATAAACCAGAGTACAGGTTTACTGCCCTTTACACATTTATTTGAGAGTAAGCCCCATTAATCTCAATGCAACTTGTTTCCAAGTAAACACACAGGGTAGGGTTGTTTGTAAGCTATTAGTTTTCAGGTAGTTGGCCACTTTTACAGGGAATAATGATTGTCATTTAAAGAGGCCTTCAATACTTAAGATTCTTTTTAAAATTGCCTCTCAAGAAATGAGTTGTGTGTTAAATTCTCAGACAAGTTACAGCTATGTACAGTCATTTTAAAAACCCTCTCTGCATAACCCTTTTTAGGGATATCATTTCCTTTTAGGGTCACCTTCCTTTTGGGCCAATATGGTATATGGGTATCTCCCACTACGGTTTAAGTGTAAGCAACTTGATGCTGCCTTCGTTTTCAAAGTCTAAATGTTCATTCTGAGAGGCTATTTTTTTGTTTCAAATGTTCATCCTTTAGCAGCTAAGATCTCCAGGTTGCTATACATAGAGCTTTTGTAGAAAAGTCTCACAGCCACCAGAGTATCACTAGGCAGACAGGATAATTACCAAGCCCTTTCAAGTAAAACCAAGAAACTGCTTTAAAAGGAGAGAAGGGTAATTCTGGGTCTCCCCTTTAAGAATGTAGTTTTTAATACAGTAGAACCTACAAGTGAAACATACATTATAAACTTGTGGTGCTACTTAGTCCGTTAGCAGGACAAGAGCTTTTGGCCTGGGCCTCGTTCATTAACTTCAGTAAAGCATTCTTTTTTCAGTGACTCTCACTGCCTCCTGCTGGTTGGAGTGTGCTGAATATAGAGTCTTTTTGTAAAGAGTCCAAGTCGCCTTAATGCCTGTAGGGGAGTGTTAAGCTGTAAGTGGTAAAGAATCCATTTCATACACTGTGCAAAAAGCTTTTTAAAATAATCTATTTCTGAACCTAAATTGTCCTGGGACCAGCTCTTGATATAAAAATTCATAGAAACCTTTTCCCCCCCTGATTGTGGTAACTCTTTGCCTTCGCACTATAACGTTAGAATTCACATTGGCCAGGTTGTTCTGTAAATTAAACACTGACAGCTTCCCTCAGGGGAACAGCCAATGTATTTATGATGATGTGCTGATTACACAAAATACACTGCAAGCAGAAAACAGCTGCAGAGAACAAACCTCTTAAAAGAATACAATTACAAATAGCACCCTTAGTATTTCTAGTGGCGAGGGTAAAATACAGCATGCTAATGTAAGGTTTCTAGCTGGCTTTGCAAGAGATGGAAGACCTGCAAGAAAAGCCTTAAAATAAAATTGGATTTGCATGTCATTCCAGTACGGCTTACACGTGTAACCTTTTCCCAAAGGTAAGGTGGACCAAGCTTGTGCTTAGTGTGTTGCCTGTGGCAAACCTTTTCCCTTAAAGTTTTCAGCCAGACTTGGGCTGCAGCGGGGTCTTACTGCTGAAGCTCGGTCATTGATTCTTTGCCTTGTTATATCGGTGTTGTATGCACCCTTAGTTCCAGACTAGTTTAGAGTGCCTGGTGGTGAAAATGCTAGTGGTTGGTTGGTACAGTGGAGTATACAGTATATTTGGTTGCTCTATTCAAAAAATATTTGGGAGATGGGATGTCATCATTAAGTTGCAAGGAAATAGTGCACTGGCTGGGAAGATACTCAATTGCCCTGTGCCTTTCAGGAACTACTCGTAAGGCAAGGTCTTCATGGGGCCAGTGCTAGCCTTGCAGCACAGTTCTCTTCAGAATTACTTTAGTCTAAACCCAATGAAATTAATAGGCTTATCCTGGAGTAACACTGCATAGGATTGCGCTGTTAGACATCTATGCACCCAAAGTGGAACTGTCTAAATAAAACTTACCTGATCGGAACTGGAACTGGAAATAGAATATACACACGTGTGAAAAATAATGCTTCTGGAATTTACTCTCTGAAGTGAGTATGTCGCATTGCTTCGTAGCAGGATGACTCCTGGACTGAAAGTTCATGTCACAATAAATTTATGTTTCTTTCATGTGCTGCAGAACTTTCCTTCCTTCCTCCTTCTGCAACAGACTATTTTGGCAATGTTTTTAGAATTCATTAGTGCTATTTCTGTATTTAAGATACTACCTGGAGTATCTATAGAGTTGAATTGGGGTTGCATCTGTCCAGTGGTTCTGACTACTAGATTATAAAGAGGCTTGTTCTTGCTTTGACAGGTTCCCTATGCTAACCTGGGTGGATGAACATTCTTATAGCAACAGGATGTGTGCTAGATTCAGCAAAGAATGTTGTCCTAAGGCTGTTTTTAAATTTGGAAATCAGCTGAGGAACCGGTGGTAAGAAATTCTGGTGCTATGGGAAATGTATTGGAGTATAGTTTTTCCCAGGAACTAGAATTCACATGTTGTTCCCCACAACAAGTGCCCACATCAAGTGAATTCACAAGTGCCAGGTGGGGAACAATCAAAATGGCCACCAGTCTTTGCTCAGCAAAGTGATAATAGTTCTGTTATGACTGCTCAAAGATTCAGAGCTCAAATTAATGATAATGTTATGCTCTTTAATGTTTATATATGGTCTAAATTGAATGACAAAGCCAGTTAAGGAAGTATTTCCAAAACAAAACTCTAAATATGATTGGGGGTGGGTGGCTGGAGCTGTATACTAACATGCATAATAACTCCTCAAAATGTCAGAAGAATCTGTGACTATGATGCAACCATCATATGCCAAATTCTGTTGATTTGGCATGTAATGACCAGCCTATGTATCACAACACTATCATTGTTGTATGAGGTAGATGGATAAGATATATTGTGATAGTTACAGTGATAGAAGAGTGGTGTCCCTGTAATGAGCAGAATGTAGGAAAGGTACTCTTCTCTAGATAGAGAATACCATTTATGACCAAAAGTGAAAACATGCCAGCTCTTAAATGTTTTAACACCTTTTGATTGGAAGGTCCATGTTTTGGTGGGCTTGGCACCCAGATTGGGAATCCACATGGGGACAAATCTGAAAAGGGGAGCCCTTCCTTTGTTTCAGGTTCAGCTGTTGGTTGGTTTTTTAACTGCCACTCCTGCATGGATTTAAAATGAAGCATGATAGGGGTATGATGCTAAAGATGTTTGCAGGTGCACCGGGGGTGTGTGTATGTGTGTGTGTGCAGCATGCAACCAACAAAGACTAGATATGCCATGAATTGTAGGTACCTAGTTAGTAACTTTGCTTTTCCTTTATTTTGCTGGATGTACCTAGAGACTGTCTTGTAGTTACCCTGAGCTTGTGACTTGCAGAAATAAAGTTGTTTGGCTAAGAGAGTCTGCATACTTCCTTACCCACACACCATGGCTACATGGCATGCTAAAGTAATATACAACTGTGGCCTCGAGTGATACCACAAGAGAGAGGGGGATTGATTTTACTTGGAGTTGATGCATGCTATTGGAGAAATGAGGGCAAGAAAAGACTTTCTGTCCCAGCTTCCTGATTGGGCTGTGAGCTGGCTGGGGAAGTCTGAGGAGAAAGTACCCATTCCCTGATATGATGGTTAAGCAGTCCTGCCACAGGTGGCAATCATCCCACTACACGATGACAGCAGTGGTCTTCACTATGCATGCAATTCAGCTTGACAAAAAACAATATAGTTAAGGTCCTATTGCCTCTCTTGCAGTTGTTTTTTTCTGGGATGCACAGACCTCTGCTTAGAATATACAATAAAAAGGAGTGTCTCTGCATGAATAAAAATGTGTTTTAATGAGGTTTCTTTGCATATAGTGCCTTACCTTATTTTTTAAAATCTGTTCACATCTTATATAAACATTAAACAGCATATAGTTTTTTAATTTGAGACACAAGCCTTTGCTGAATGACTATTTCTAAGGGTTTGATTGCTGATTTGCTGAGCAAAGGGTGACAGCCATTTTGATTCCATCCCTCCCTGCAGCATTTGTGAGCCTGGCAATGTGTGGATTTGATTGTTGACTGGGGGAAAAGATCTTCCAAGAATGATCATACTCCGGTACTGTACCACAAATTTCCTGTGGAAAATCACTTGTTCTTCTATTAAATTGTAGAATTAAAAAAAAGCATCAGTGAAACCTGGAAAGGTGAGGACAACTCTGCTAAGGTGAAACAATGAAACTTTAAGTCAAGATGAGGATGACAGATGTGCTTAAAGTTCTCTGCAAGTGGCACAAATCATAAAGGAACTCTTTAACTTAATAAAGACTACGAATGTTTATTATTGTTATTGATTTACTTCATTTCTGCTCCCCCCCCCCTTTCTTGCCAATGGAGATGCAAAGCGGGTTACATCATTCTCTCCTCCATTTTATCCTTGCAACAACCCTGTGGGGTAGGTTAGGCTGAGAGCATATGACTAGCCCAAAGTCAATCCAGAAAACTCACGTGGTAAAGTGGACAGTGAAGCCTGGGTCTCCCAGACCCTAGTCCAACACTCCCCTACAAGGCTGAATCCATGATGGGGGTGAAGGGGAGATTATGAAATATGTGCAGCACTTTCAAACTTAAACTGTATTATAGTACAAATGTAAGTAATATTATGCATTAGCACATTATATACTTTAAAAATTCATGTAATTACAAATATACTAGGATATTGAGATATAATTTCCCCACCTTTCCGCTAAAAGAGCTTAAAGTGGTGTACTTGCCCTCCCCAACCCTCTTATCATAAAAGGCTTGTATAGTGATCTTGTAAAGTACATTAAGCTGAAAGACTGTAAGCTTTATTTAAAAGGTTTAGTAGCCGCCTTTCTCTCTTTTGGAACTCAAGGTGTCTTGCAGTATAAATAAAGCAATTATAAAAACCACAATAAAAACAATATAAATAAAACAACAATGATAAAAACCTATAAAAAGTCACTATTTAAAAGCTCCAATTAAGACTGCCAGCAAATAACTGAATCCATCAAAACCAGTCCTCTGGAAGATCAACAGGGAGGAGAGCCGGTGCAAGTCATCTTTGTGGATGAGTATTTCAACCCAGGTCTTCCTCGTCCAGCACTCTAAAACATTACATCACATTATCAGTAAAGGTGGAGCTACAAGCTCCTGTGTTGTAAAGTGCAGATTTCCAATTTTTAGGTATGGTGACCTGCTTGAAAAAAACCCAACATGCACAAATCAATAAAACCGCAGTAGCCTGGGATCCACTTTAACAGGATTCACAAACCAACTTTTGGGTTGGAAATCTCAGTTTGGGATGTGCTGCTCTAAAATACCTATATTTTTTATGGTTGTCAAATGGGAAAAAAGCAAGAGAGTTGTAAACAGAAACCTTCAACATAGTTGTAATCAGAAAGGAAAGCTCTAGGTATTTGGCTTACAAACAGAATATAAACCTCACTGTTATCTTGCTGAAGCAGAAGTAGTTGTTTAGCAATGACCAGTTCCATACTGTAACAGGCATGTTGTTAAGTGAATATTTCGTCTAACACTGCGATGGTGGATTCTTTAATAATGTGTCATTACTATAAAGTAATAATTGTACTAACTTTAGACAAAGGTTGCGATCACATGCACAATTTGGCCCGACATAGACACAAATGCCGGGTGGATTAAAGGAGCACGATCAGACGACAACATTTGGGAAGTGCCCTGCAGCCTTTGGCAACTCATTTTGTTCTGCTGCACAAGCAGAGTAAAAAAACACCTTGGAAAGTCCTGTAGCAAATGGGTTGCTACGGGCCACAGATGGACTTTCCTGGGTCTGATCGCCCCAGCATGCTCCCATGGCATTGGGATAGTCTGAGCAGGCTATCCCGACTCTGTGCTGTTGTCCCCACCCCCACCCCAGTCACAGTATGTGTATTAGCGCACACCCTGCACACTCCATAGGGAAACCTCAGTGCGGAGGTGCGATTCATCAGTTCCTTGTGTAAGCGCATTGGGAACAAACGGTTAACCCCCACCCACCCCGACTCACCCGCGGTTATGTCTGATCAGGCAGTGGTGGGCTGTGCCCGCATCTCTAAAAGTCAGTGTGCTTGTGCAACTGCGGCTCAACTTACGCAGGAGGAATTAGCTTTACTTCCCCCCCCCCCCCCCCACTTTATCTCGCTTGTGTGACCACTACCAAAATTAGCCATCCCAAATCTTGAAATAGCTTGAGTATTTGTATTGAATCAGACTCTATACCTGAAGGACCCACAGTTTTGGATTTTAAACTATCAAAGGTTTGTCATTTTCCCCCTCATTTTTCTCAAACAATCTTTTTTCCATTTTGGACTTAAGAAAACCAGATGGGTTGCAGTAAGTAGAATTTCCCTCCATACATTTATTTGTGCTTTACCTCCTTGTTAAGGCTGCACTATGTTGATGGTAGCCCTACTCCTTTTTTGTTTAACAACCCCCCACCATCTTATGTGTCATTACAATGTACAACTTTGCTAAAATCTGATTTTTTTAGAGTGAGTTTTCTTTAATTTTAGGTATGTAGGGTTTTTTATCTGGGATGCCTATGAAGAGAAGTCTAGTGCTATAATTGATCTTCTTACCAAACTCTGTTGGTTGTTCCATATAAAAGTGTTATTAGATACTTAAGAAACTGTGATCAGGCAGAAGAAATTCTGTTCTTGTTGCATTATAGAACTAGCATCTATTAAACGAGTCAACTACTAGTTTTTGACTTGAAAACATAGACAAAATAAGCCTAAATTCCATGGCACACATTTTTGACATTTAACTGAGATAGCATGTTATTGCACTGTGATCAGAAACACTCCTGTTACCCTGAAACTCCTGAAACAAAACAAAACAAAATTAACCCATCTGCATATCTCAAGTGAGTTGTAATGAGTTCATATTGGTCTCTTCTTTTTTGAAGTCTTTGAACCTTCAGAGTTTGTCTTTCTCTGACATTTATTCCATGTGGGAAAACAGCCTTGCATAATCACCCCACTTTAATCAATAGAATAATTGATAAACCAGCTAAGATTTAAACTGATTATCTCCCCAGTGGAACTCCCCAGGGGGTCTGGGGGGTCTCTTAATTTTTGACGTGTGTTGTGTACCTTGTGTATGAGGTGTGGTTTGAATTATCTGTTTTTATTTGCTTAATGATGGGAGGGTGTTAAAGTCAAATGTTTAATTAACCCAGCAATGGGCTGCGCTGCCTCTTACACACGCACCCAGCTGATTGAGATCTCTCACAGAGAATACTGAATAGGAAGGATAATGTGGCACTCAGACGGAAGATTGCTTTTTCAATCCATTTGCTGGGTCACTGCTTTGAATGTCTTATTGGATGAAAGGCATTCAGCCCAAGGGGGGGGGGGGAAGCCCAGCATTTAAGTACATTTTGTTTCTCTCCTGGTCCCCTCCCCTCCCAGAAGTTAACTAAAACAGATATATTGTAGGTTTAATAGGCCATTCGTGTCCGAGCAAGAGATTGTGAATAGTGGATTTTAAGACACTGGATTAAAGTAGTATACTTTTCTTTGGATACCAGAAAATCTTATTGGCAGTGAGGCACAGGAGTATGATGTGAACGTAACCCTGTTCATCCATATTGCCATTGTTCAATTACTCAAACACTCCCTTTGCAGGAGTCAAAGAGAAACTAACATACTGTGTCCCAGTCAATAAGGAAATAGTTTTACCTTTTGAAGCCCTTTTGTTGAAGAGATTCTGTGACAAAGTTGCAGTTATGTTGAATTAAAAAAAGACCCTTAAAATTTTGCTTTGGAGTAATTTACGCATGGCATTCATAGTAGTAAGCGGTGGAGGAGGTAGCTAATGTGTATGTTCTGTAGCCGCTTTATTTATATGTACATGTATGTGCTGTTATCTGCTGTCATATTCTTCTGTATCTTTGCCATGTCCCCACAAACACAATGCATTAATAGTCAGCTGTCTTGGTTGCTAGTGTGGAGGGTCAGCTGCCCCCTTAGCCTGGCCCAGTAGCCACTTTTAATTACTAAACAATGCCAGGTTTGGGGGTGGAAATGGTTCTACTCCCTAATGATGTGAGCTGCTTTTTGCTACATTATCATGGCAGATTTTTCTGGTATGTCTTAAATTGCTGTGCAAAAATATTCAGCAACTTTTCATATGTTTCTAAAGCCATATACAATATGTGTATAAACCTTTGTCATACTAGATGCTTTTTTGAATGGGATTGAATTTTGCTGTAAAACAACTATGTGTAAATCCTTCCTTCAAGCAGCAGTGGTAATTTCCATACTTAAATCTAAAAGAATATTCATAACTGCAGATACTAAATTATGGCTTGATTTCTGTAAGTTTAATTCGAAGGCCAGTAAATGTGATTAGTAGGTAGAGGGATGAACAAGAATGGACACAAAATTAGATTACAAATTGAAAGAGGAAAATAAAATTTGGTGTGTCAAAGATCAGTTTGTGGTAGGGCTTAGATATTTCACAGAGGAGAAAAGAGAAGTTAGGTATTCATCAGGAACCCTCAAAAGGAACACAACATGGTGGTCCAGAACTGATCTAACCAAGAGCAGGGATTTCCATCAGGAAAGTTACAAGATAAACTGGGTTCGAGAGGTGTGGTTTACAAGAAGATGGCCTAAGGGAGATTGAAACAAAAACTGCCTGTTCCTAAGTCATGAAATCCCCACCTTCTATTGCATATTGCAAAGATTCATTTGTGCTGAGCTTTATGTCCAAGTCCTCGTCTTTGCTGGCAGGGTCGTCCAAGTGTAATGGCCCAGCTGCCATTTTCAAACCTTGGCTGTGGCCCATTATTGCCATCTGCTCAAAGATGATCTTGTGGTTATGGGTGGGGTGACTTACTTTGGAACGTAAGGCAACAAAGCGCATAGAGAGTGTAAAGTATGTTCTGTGGTCACTGTAACCTAAAGGTGGTAATAAATATGTTTTCCTGATAACTTATGGGTGATTGGGTTTGAAATCTTAACATAGTGTGTAGCAAGTCTTTATTATGTATGCTTCAGTTAGAAATTTTGTGTCAGGAGTTAGGAAATAGTATTTGAAGAGAGGGTACAGAGTGAGTAGAGAAACTACCCAAGCTCATAACCCATTTATCAAGTGCCTGCAGTTCCCATGCAGATGAAGCCGTAATAAATACTGTGCACAAAAAGAGAATCTGTGTCTAGAGAATTTTAATAAATAAGAAGTTTTTTAAAAAGGAAACTCCCCAGACTGGTTGTTTCCTGCTACCTCTTGTCAGTGGTAGAAAAATGTTTTTGACACTTCTTTGGCATGTTACTGTAGGTTCATAACCTGCTTTGCGCTGTTCTTTACCACTTGGAACATGAGCTCAAGTAAATAACTCATTTTAGCCTTCACCAGTGGTCCTAACTGTTTAAAAGTACATGGCAGTGAGAAGAATGGAAGTGACCATTTCGTAAATTTGATACTTCTGTATGTTGGAATTTAGTTTGTTATGTGTTCAGACAAAGGAGTAAAAGCAGAGCAGACAAGCAATCACGACAGTTACATGTGTTTTTTTGTGGTGGGGGGAGGTATTGTTTTATATAGCGTTTTTTCAGGCTAAACCTAAGTCCACAAATTGTGTGTTACAGCACTTTGCTATTTTAAACATACCAATCACAACTGCAGTTGGCAACGGTAGCTTTAAAGAGGAATTTGGAAAACACCAAAGTATTACCATAGGGGAGGAGCTGTTAAAAGACTGGTGTTAACTTAGATGTAACAAAAAATTGTCCATCATTGCGTGGGTATAGTAATAATAACAAAGCATGCTTAAGGATAGTTCAGAAATATACTGAGAAATAGATTTTTCAATTATAAAAAATCTGTAGGCCAGAATGAAAGTATTTGAACTGCTCTTTACATTTAAAATAGAATATTCAAAAATACATTTTGATTCCTTAAGATTTCTGTAGCTCTAATCTAACCTCTTGTTAGGCGAAATTAAGAAACAGCTCTGCCTAATGCAGATGTCTGAGCTACAAAAATAACCAGATGTCCTGATTAGCAGAAGCAAATGTTCTTTCCTTAATATGTAAGAAATTATATTCAGTGGCTCTCTGGATGTAAGACTTGTGTAAATAAAATGCTAGCAAAAATTAATCTAAAAGGCCATTGCCAGGTAGCTTCATTTAAGCAATTTAACATGTAGTGGTTGTTATTCCTCTTAAATTCTTAGAAATGGGCAATAGCGTTTACTTCTTGGAGGGATGCTAGTTATTAGGCATTCCTTCCTACTCCTAAAATCATCTAGACTCTTTTACTTAAAAAAAACAGACTATTAATCTCAGATCCTTCTGAAATTTTTGAAAATCTTTATTTTTATACACATGCAAGCTTTTAGACATGCAAAAACAGAATGCTGAAGTTTTAAAACCATTTTATCTTAATCTTTTCAATAAATTACTAAGAATGATCAGGAAGTCACATAATTGACAGCGCCCTGATTTTGAAATTTTGATATCCGGTTTCATTGCAATGAAGCATGTCAATGTGACATTTTTAGACATGGCTAGAAAAAATATATGTAGATGGTATTAACTTCATAGAATATCTGAGCCCCTAGGGAAGAAACATAGAAAAGGATGGTACAATCACACGCACATCATGCTAATTGCTAGTTTGGTTCTTGAAAATGTGTCTGAATAGCTCAGTGAACAACTGCATTTCTGTAGTAGTCCAAAATCCCATCAAAGATGTGAATGCTTTTTTACATTAGCATGAAACAGTTATGTTTTAAATTGGAAGCCAAATTAGCTGAAATAGAAGCCTTTTACAGATAACACAAACTGTTTTTTTTACATGAAGCTAGGAACTGCAGCCTGCATCTCACACTGATTGACCTGAGCAGTCTGTGGGCAGATCAGAGGAAGAAAGGCACAGCTTCTGTGATCCATATTTCTATATCCCTCTTGTTGGGGCTAATTTCCATTGGACAAAACTGCTCTGTCGTTCGACCTTGGGGTTTGATCCTGTCACCCTGGTTCTTCTCTCCAGAGCACTAGCTTTGCAAATGCCGCTTGCTGCACACAAGAACTTGCTCTTCTTGGGACATGAAACAGAAGCCTCCTCAGTGGTTTAGTTGGGTGTTGAGCCCATAATTTTTGTAAAGATGTTTATGTTTGTTTTGGCAGGAACAGTCAGTTTTCATACTACAGCTTTTGAAATAGCCGAGATTTATAAACTGCCAAACTGCATTTATGAAATCGGGATGCTATCAGTCCCTTTACAGTAGCAGGGCTCTTGGACTCATCTATCACTTACAGAGGTTATTGGAAAGGGACTACTGAAGTTTTACTCTCCTGCAGCCATTAGATAGGCATTTATTCTACTCCTTCAGTCTATATTGTAGCAGAGTTGCAAAAGTAATTCAAATGATTTTTTCCCCCAGCCCTCTTACTCACCCTTTACACTGTCCCACAGGATGATACAATCCAGTTGGGATGCAAATAACTCTTCTATAATACCTGGAAACAAAGAGTGAGCCTACCAAAATATCTGGAATGTTGTGTTTGACCTTTAGATTGTCTTTAGGCTACTTATGAAATTAGTTGTAAACTGGCTGCTGCTGTTGTGTTTCAGAAATGTTCATGTGGAGCAACACACACTTAATCCCTACCAATGTCGCCATTTCCCCTCCCCCTCCTTTACCATTGACGTTGAACTACTATGTATTCATAGGTGTTGGCTTGTGTAAGTCCTACTTGTTTAGAAGAGGTTTTCTTTCCACTGGGAGTTCTCCTAAAATAGGGACTGCACTTGACAAGGTATTAGTAACTTGTTTTCCCCTTTCCAAAGCAGTAAGAATTTTTCTTATTGGATGCAAGCTTTAATGTTTTAAAGGCCAATGCTGCACAAATTCTGGCCTCTGGGATCACGACAAGTGTTTTGCCTACATAGACAATATATTTTTTTTCCCTTTGAGGTCCCCACACACCTAGTTTCCCTCAAGCTCATCATCTCTGTCAGGTTAATCAATAGGCACCGTATGGCAGAGGGTCAGTAATCAGTGTCATCGTGCCTTTAAATCGTGTTGAAAATTTGCTTAAAGCCTGGGCCAATTAACATCGAGATGATGAATGGATGGGTAGATGGGAAGAGCCTTGTGCTTGGGGGCTTTGTGCAAAGGAGATGCTCAGCTGTTGAGCAGCCGACACCAGCGAATAAAATCAGCCATTCATGTGAGCTCAGTCCACCCACTCTTAATGATAATGTCAATCTAGCAAAATATATACACATTGGAGTTGTCATGAGTTCATAAATCAAAGGAGTTTGTCAAAGGCATTCAGATTAACGAGGCAGCAGCAATAACAAGTCAAATTTGCATAGAGAATTGCCCGAATCTCAGTAAATTATGATCCTGTTTTTCATTTGATTATTTGCTAATGTCTCAGGAGGGAGAATGATTATATTAGCATGCAAAATCTACTCCAGAAGTAGGAATTGGAGGTACAGCCGACCAGCACATGATGACAATTAATCAGTTTCTGCATACTAGCATGAACGCGCAAGGCCCAGAAATGAACTCCTTTTATTATTATTTCTCCTTGCTACCGATCCAAATGGTTCAGCTTGACAGCGACTTTATATTGCTTTAACAGTGTTCTGAATTGTGCCTGCAGGCAAGACATAGTTATGCAGCTATAACCGACCTATCCATCTGCCAACCAGATTGGAATTCTCCTATCCAAAGCTTCCATTAACCCCCACTGACAGCTCCAAACAGGATTAAGGATTTCAAAGCATAAAAAAGTGCTCTATGCATAGACATGGTTTATCTCACTCTCATACACATGCACGCTTGGAAAAGTGCTGCATCTGTATGGCTTTATAATTAGAATTGGCAAGGACAGTCCCTTTACTCCCACCCCCAGAAAAAAATTACAAGCACCTCCCCACTTGGCATGGCTATGATGCCTGCTGTGAGACAAGAGGCAGTCTTAAAGGTACCTCTTTTCAGATGAGAGTCCTTTGGAATGCTTTTATCCATCTATTACGTCTGATCTTGGTGTTGGTTTAGATGGGCAGGCTATAAGAAATTCTAAATATGGTTATGTAGAGGCTTACACTGAACAGCAGGGGACATTTTCGGTATCTGTGGTGACATCCATAGTAAAAAATGGTGCACTGGGTATTAGGATGGCTACATGCCATGCAAGAGTATTCCATTAATTACAGGATGAAGTCTTTTTACCCAAATGAGATCTGCCAAGACTCTTTAATAGCCTGTTTCCCTTCTAAGAATACAGAACAGTCTTGATAGCCTGCTATTCTCATATCAGCTTTGGGAAACGGAAGTCTGCCTCACTGCTTGCACTTATATTGCTGCTTACCTATTTAATTTAAGAATGAGAATCTCTAACTTCATTCACTTGTTTAGCTTCTCCATGATTTTCTAGAGGGCTCCATGTGTTGTTGTGTGCTGCAAAGGGAATGGGGGTGAAACTCCTTGGAAATCTTGTGTGATCAGAGGGGCTAGGGAATTTATAATATCCAAGGTTTTTTTGTAGTAGAATTCTTCTCTAATCAGGGGTGGGGGGTTTTCCCTGCCAAACCATACCCATCTCATTTCACTGTCTTCTTGACAAGTGTTTCTGGTCAAAGGATAATTCTGATCACCGGCTTCTATCCAAGATTGAGCTAAGGATATTGGAATCTGAAAAAAGTTACTTTTTATAGATATGGACAAGGATCACAAGAGCATATATTCTGAGCTAAACTGATCCCAGGAAAAATTCATAGTTGTGCCCTGAGGTCCATGGATGAAGATGCAAATGTTGTGCAAGGCCTGCTTGTGAGCAACTCCATATATTATAGTATGAGCCTGCTTGCCTTATCTTGCTTTAATAAGGAAGCCTGTCAAGGAAAGCGGTCTCAGTCAGTCACGCAAATAAATTTAGTAGCAGAGTTGTCTGTATTTTCATCCACTTTTGTTTCTTGGACTTCTGCTTGTAACTTCTGGTAACTTAATGCTCCTGGAGACCTCTTGTCATTGCTGCTGGAATACTATATTTAGGGTTTTTGAATTTCACTACTGGCAGACCTTTATTGATCCCTGGAAGGCATCAGTAATTTTTTGTTGCTATTCTGAATACATCATCTTCTTGCTGAAGTAAATCTCCATCACTGAGTTCAGTGTGTGTACATAGTGAGCAGCTCAGAGAGGAGGAGGGATGGCAAGCAGTGGCCTGGCATCCCTGTGTGCTTGGGGGACAGGGCAAGGAGCAGAAATGACATTAGACCATGTGCTAATGTCAGTCCAACCAGAAGTCTGGCTGTGATGTCAGTGTGTCAGCTGCTCTAGAAACTCTATGGTATAACCCTAAAGTTTCTAGAGCTTCGGCTAGCATCACATCCAGATTTTTGCCCAGACATGACATTGGCACATTGCCCAGCATTGCTTCCACTCCCATGGTTTCTCCCGTCAGCCCAAACCAATGGTGAAGGGCCCTTTGCCAGGAGATTGCCCACCCGAAGCAGGCACTTGGCATACATAGTGAGGAGGATGCTTACAGGTATGAGTATCATTCTAAGGTACAAAGTAGAGTTAAAGGATACCTGCTCCTGAGAAAAACTTGCAATTGGACATATGCAAATAATAACTAAGGAATATTCTTAAGCTTATGGACTGCCCATGGGGGGGAAAAAGGATTTCCATTTTCCAAGCCATCAGTTCCATTTTTTTGCTGCTGCTTAAGGAGTGTAATGTTTTGTAGACTTTCAGCCTTTTGCCAAGCGTAACTTAACTTGCTGACAAAAGTGCATGAACAGCGCTCCACTTTAATAGTCTGCTGTGTTGGTGCAGTAGAATGGGGCGATGGCAAGCTGTGAGCCACCATATGCACTTGGCAGTCATTGTCTGGTCTTTGTTCAGCCAACCTCTTAGTCTTGCCACCTATAAAGATAATGAATTAAACAAAGGCTTCAAATTAGCTGTTTACTTTCAAGGAAGAAATTGGTAAACTTGAAGCATGTTGGGACAGGCAACATAAAGGCTGTTGAATTCCATGGCTTTTGGTACTGAGGTTGACCTGGAAGGAAGGCTAATGGGGCAAAGAAGAAAATGGGCTGCAAAGAAGAAATTCTTTTCTGAAGTATGTTGCTATTAGTAGTATTCACTTAGGAGCCCAAAAGTACAGTGAATCTATTTCTTTGTTCACTTTCTTCCATGTTTGTTCTTCCCATTCCATCCCCATTGGCTCCCCCCCCCCCCCCAGATTGTATCTTATTTGTGGAATAATGTATCCCTTTTCTATCTTGAATCTTGTTCTCCTTTTCTGTTACTGTTTCAGATCCATCCTTCAAATACACTTTTTAAACAGAACAGTTCAGACAGCAAATGGTAATCAGTTATCTATCCGTTCCCACTTCATTGCAGCCCACCCCTTAATCTTCATTTTGGATTAGTCTGAGCAGGAATTCTGTCTTCCTCTAAAAATGCTAGGATCTGTGCTTAACAAATGTTGTCAAAACACCAAGCAGTAATGTCACATTCTTTTGTGCCTGCAATTCTAAAGGGCTTTATTCATCTTTAGTGGTACATGCTACCTTTTAAAACTCCACTTTTTGATCTTGAAATGCTTGTTTGGAAAGTACTCAAACTCGAAGTGATAGGTTTCCAGTTTTTGCATCCTTGCTACAAGGATACTGGAGCAGTGATCTTCAACCCATAGGTTGAGAACATCAAGCTGAATTGCAGAGCCCTCACCTGCTGAGTTGTTAGTCCCTGTTTTTGTGCTTTTGGGTCTTTTTAGAAAGACCTGCTGCTTGTGCATGTGAGAAGAGAGCAAGCCATGTCTCCAGGTTTTCTTTGTGTATGAGCATACTGCAAGGTGAAATTGTGAGGTAAGGTCACCCAGTGAAGGATTCTTTCATGTCTTTGACCCTTGGCATGTTACTCACTATGGTAAGGGTTGCTGGGTTGTGTTTTTCTGTCCCTGGCTCACTTGGTCTGCTACCTATACACAGTAAGCTCATCACTCCAGCTTCTTGCCATGTGATGCTCATCTGGAAAGATAGAAGACCAGTGTACTAGAGAATGGCTTGAGTTATGTGATGCAGTTCCACAGCTGAAGCTGAGTGGGTCTAGCTCTGAGCATTGCACAAACAGAACGTGTTGTGGGAAGCACGTTGTAGCCAGTCTGGGCATTCTGTAGGAGAGGCATGTAACTAATACTAATGGATCTTGTCTGCCACCTTTATTTCTATCACACACTTTTGATGGAATAAGAGGTTTTTTTTGAAGGGGAGGTAGGTGTGGTGCTGTCAGTCGTAAAATCATGGCATGTTTGGTAGGGGCTATAGCTCAGAACATATGTCTTATATGATTCCCTCCCTCCCTTCCCTTCCCTTCCCTTCCCTTCCCTTCCCTTCCCTTCCCTTCCCTCCCTCCCTCCCTCCCTCCCTTCCTTATTTTGCCCTTCTTCTTTGCCAGTTTTATCCTTACAGTGATTCTGGGATGTAGATTAGGCTAACATTGAGCGACTGGGCCAAGGCTTCACAGTACAGTGTGGATCTGAACCCAGATCCCACTGATCCTAGTCTAACCAATTATAGCACACTGGCTGCCTCCAACTAAGGCCCTCATGACTAGGTTTGTGAATCTGTCTGAGACGAAGAGCCACTCCCCACTGGAGTAGACAGTACTGGGCTACATGGACCAGTGGGAGGTAGCTTCCTATGTTCCTGTACCATTATCATGGCTAGTAGACACTGAACACAGGGCTGTATTATCCATAAGGCTGACTAGGCTGAAGTCTAGGGGCCCTGCAGGGACAAGGGGCCCATCAGTTTTTGTTGTTGTTTTTTTGCTGAGGCACTGTTATTTTCTCTTCATAGGCAGCCTGTAAAGTAGCCGGAGGGGCCAAAATACCTGAAAGCCTAGAGACCCGGCAGTGGGTTAATACGGCCTTGACTGAACACATGGGAATTTTGCCTAAATGAATGTTCATATATGTTAAAAGATGCCTTCAGGAATGGGTGCACAGTGTATTACCATTGTAACTGCAGTGGTTTTAAAGCTGTATGCAAAATCCCAGCAATTATCAGCAGTTATAAAAGTACAATGATGTTTAGGGAGACTGTGTAGCACCAGATGGCTGATAAATAAACCCCAGTGCCCTATTAGGTGTGTAGAATGGCTTTTGGTTCCTGGTCCCTTGTTTAGAGGAAGCTGCCCTTAACCTACCCCACTCTACCACCAAAAATGTCATTGTCATTTCTGCTCTTAAACATGTATTACTATTATGTCCTTTGTCAATAACCAATGAAGATTATTTCCAATAATTTGGATAATCCAATGTTTGGATTATTAGTCCTTCACACACAAAATGGCTGTTCTGTTGTAATGTTAGTTTAATATGCAGAATTCTAGTCCTATAAGGTGCCTTTGTCAAGTATGGTTGGGGTAGTAGTTTAGCTTTGTAGAAGAGCATTGTGACAATGCTGGATTGAACATGGAGACTACATCTGACTATCTGACTACAATATTTGATAGTCTATTTAATTGTATGGGTAATTGTCATAAAGGATCATGTCAGTAGTACTTTGCTTTTATTCAGTGATTCTTGATATGTTATGAGAATTCATGTTTCAGATATTCATTCAAATGTAGCTATCTAAATATGTGTCAAAATAACAAAAAATTCATAGCCCTTACAAGAAATTACCCTATGAAAGAGAAGGTAAAGCTGTTGGAAACTTCGACTTCTCTTGCTTTTTTGTTGAGGGATGGAATACATTAATTTTTTTTCTTTTCCTCCTCTTTTTCATAGAATTCCTCAGAGAGAGAAGATAGTAACAATGATGAACCCCCTAGGAAAATCATTCCAGAGAAGAATGCACTCAGGCAGGTATGCACTTGCTTTGAATCTGCAAAAACTACCTGGCTCTCCTTCACTCAAAAGATATGGAATCCTCTGACCTACCTGGGACATAAACCATGTAAGGCAGCAGTTGCATCATTGTTTTTTGCTGAACGAGTTTGCACACTTTCACACTAAGCAGCACTGTTGAGAAGGTACCTTAGGGTTCACTGATACTTTTTCATAACAACTTGGGAGCTGCATCTCTGTACAGGCCATCTTGTAGCCTGTAAAGAGAAGCCCTGTGGATCAGGCAAAGGATATGGTTCTTTTCTATGCCAGCATTACCTGGCTGCTATAGTTTTATCTTATGCCCAACATAGACTTGTGTGTCTTTTGCAACCTATTATATCCTTGAGGAATAGCAAGCTTGAACTGACACCAAACAAGGTTTCAGACAGTTTCAGGGACAGCATGGCAAAAGTAAAGGTGAGGTTTTGATGGCTCTTCACAAAGTCAAATCTTGCATGTTGTTATTCCATAAGGTAGTAGCCAAGGAGGCATTACCACAGAAAAGCCAGTGTGCTGTTCTTCTGAGGAAAGTAGTAACTCCTTCTTGCAAAAAATAGGTTGAATGTATATTCTCAAGAGGGCAAATTCATTGTAAATCCAAAATCAATATGGACAAAAAAGGGGATTGACCTCTTTATCAGAGTTTTACTTTTTAAAAAAAATTCAAAGTTTACCTTGAAGGCTTTTGCCAGCTTGTATTTCTTAGCCTAAGTTGTTTCTAGAACTCACATCATTCCATCACATTCAAGTTTGGGATCTTATAATAGTTAACAAACTGTCATAGCAAGTCATGACACAGCAAGGGAAACAGAGGATTGTTTTATGGAGCATTGATGGCTTGTAAATACTTTTGGGGAAGAAAAACCTCTGAACTGGGAAAAACCAAACAAAAGTAAGACAGTATGTTTACACTGCTGTTATAATAATTTTGTCAGTTTACTGGTTATGTAAAGAAGGAACAAAATGGGGTGGGAGGGAGAGGGAGGGGAATAGACAATTATACTAATTATATGTTTTGCGGGGGTTGTTTATATTGTTAAGTAAAAAATGAAAAACTAAAAAGTTAAATAAAGTTGCATTCAGCTACTCTATTTTTGGCTGGCAACTTTTCAGCTTTTGTGAGAATACCAAGTTTGCCCTTCCTTGCTAAATATCAACAAACTGCTTTGCTGTCTTTTCCTAGTAACCCATATATGACCAGCTCTCATGATGACCCACCAGTACTTCAAAATAATATGTAACTGATGGTCAGCATTTTATTAAAGGCGTACCAGGGACCAATTCAGCATTGCTTTTTCTTACACATAGTTGCTGTGTCAGGGAAAGAAATTGTAACTTGTGAAAAGCAGCACCAGTGTATATTTAAGCTGTAGGAGCATGGGCCAGGGAACTGCTGTATCACCCACCTTATATGTGTACACGTGGCAGATGCACAACCCAACTTGTTATGCATTACAAAGTAAACACATTTTTCTAATGGAGACACATTTTCCAGTGTGGACGTACCATATGGTGGCCTTTATTTTTGACCACTTTCCATTGCTCTTGCATTAAAGACATTAATAGACAATCTGATTTAAATCTATGTGTAGCTTAGAGGAGCAAATATGATTCTGTAAGCAGGGTATTCTTTGTGGAACGGTTTGGGATAAAAATTGGAGGGGGGGGGCTTGTGGGTTTGAGTGAGGTCGGAGAAAACCATGATAAAGGGACAAAGTTTTTGGCAACTATGTTTAAGCTAACAAACGAATTTTCTCAGTGCTAAGTTATAAATTAATTTTAATAGGCTGATCCAGATGGTCCATTTGGAAAATGGATAGCTTGATCTGTTGAAAATTAAACTAAATTTATCTCTCTCATACTTCAAGCTGAAGATTGTGAGAAGTGTGCCCATTAAGTCCAGCGAATACAGATGGACCAGCAGGTCACACATGGGACTAATCTGATTCATTTTAAAAATAAATGTGTGAATTATTGAATCTGGCTCCTGGTTTGAGACCTGTTCTATGCATGTGTGCAGTCTTTTTCAAAGAGACTTTGAAATGCTTCAGTGCCTTTTTAACCTGTGTGTTTCCATTTTAAATTCAGAAACCTTGCCAAAAGACAATAATTAGTTTTCAGTACTCATCATTTAGCATTGAACCCGAATGGTAGGTTGATTAGGTCAGGCATTTGTAATTGTAAGGGCTTCTTCTCTGTTTCTGAAGAACTGGGGCTTAGCAGCCTTGAGAGAGAGTTGGCCTTTAGAAAGCAATGAGGGGGAAGCTCCCCGGGGACCTTTGAGCCTTTTGGCTTTTTGGTGTGTTATACAGAGCCATGAATGAAGATTTGTAAATTTATTGCAGTGCCATCTGGGCTCCCCCCCCAACTTTCTGCAGGAGCCATATTATTGTTGGCTTGTAGCTGTCTATTGTGGTGGTCACTCACCAGGAGCTTGCCCTGATACTCCAGAGGAAAGTGATGAATAGCAAGGGTCAGCAGGCATAGGTCACAGGGCAGCTGTCCAGGGCTGCCCTGAACTTGATTACCCTACTGTCTTTTTAAAGAGATTGGCACAATGCAGGTTGTTTAAAGAAAGCTTCTCCATTTACTTAAATGGAGTAATAATGATGTGCCTTTTTGCTGTCAAGGCTTGTTCTATGGGGTAGGGAGGAGGCTCTGTGGAGAGGAAATCCTGTCAAAAGATGCCATGTGGGGAAGTGCTGACAACAGCAGGATTTCAGTGATGTGTGTTGTTGATCATGCCTCTCTGTAATGCCTTCACAAGGAATTAAACAGAGCAGCCATCGCCATCTCCACACACACACACATCACCATAGAACTGTTTCTTTCTCATCTTTCCTCTCCTTCAGTAGTTCCTCATGGAATTCTGTTGCTGAAATGAGTAGAGATTTTAGAGGTCTTACAAGGGGTATCTCCTTTTTTGGGGGGGTGCAGAGTCTCAACCATAGGATGCTTATATATAAGTATAAGCAGTCTATAATGAGGAAGAGGCAGAATAAGAGATGCTTCTGCTTGTGAACTCCTGTGATCATTTATGTATTAATTAAATTTCTTCAGCAACTGTGGCAAAAAAAAGAAAATACTACTAGAAAGTACAAAGAAATATTACTTCCGTTCCATCACCTGATACTGTACAGTAGAGTGGAGATTATCTGTTAGAGGGTGGAGGAAGAGTCAGAGCTAAAATCGTAATTTTGTATCAGTATTTAATATTAGGAAAAAACAGGCTCGGTATGAATTAAAGCAGGTATCTCAAATATAAGGGGGGGGGGGGACCTTTCCTGTTAACAATTACAATTCTTTGAAACTTCTTTCATTTACACTGTAGATCTTGTGATACCCTGAACACTGGATGTGTAGAAAATGACTGCTCAGCAGAGATGTCACACAGCATAAAAACCCACTACTTTTTTTTCTGCTTTAATGCTAATCGGGTCTGTCAGATGCGCTGCATTTCTACATCCCTCCGTAATGGAGTAAATTGCAAGCATTGTCTGTTTTCCTGACCTTTTGTTTCCATGTCCACTTACAGCCCAGTGAACGTGGGTAGTGATAAATAAAGCTCTGAACAGGACTCTCAACTCTTTGAAAACAGCATGTTGCCTTCTCCCTAGTTATATTTCTTTAAGTGTTTATGTGTATGCTGAATTCTTTTCTCTTGTGTGTGGCTGGAACCCTGGGGCTTCAGAGCCATGAGAGAGGCCAAGAAGCTAACAAAGTAGCTGTCCCCTTGTTAGCTTGTTCCTTTCTTTCTTTTTTTAAGCACAAGATGAAACCCATCTGGCTTAGGGCATTACATTTTCCTCCCCCATGCACCTCTATAGATGGAGCATTTCACCTGCGGTGAGGGTTTACATTGATTGGGGAGGGTGCAGTAATTCAAGTCCGGCCATCCACTTCAGTGATACTTGCAGTCTTTAAAGGTGCTGACCCATTGAGTTAAACTGTCAAGGGGAGGATAAAAAAGGAGCTCCATCCCAGGAGGTAACAGCTGCCAGGTTTTCAACACCTTGTGCACTGCTGGAGAAATGTCACCAATTGTCAATGGGAAGAAAAATGACTGACTTGGCTGCCATCTTCCCTTTTAATGACTAGCCTTATAAAATGAAGGATTTAAGCCTCTGAATGTTGGCAATTACAAGGCAAGCTGTCATTGGGAGGGGGGAAATCCAGAGCATTTTAAGTAGGTGCTTTCAGATAGGTCCCTGGAGCAAGGGTGCAGTAGCCCAAGTGGCTAGGGTGACCTTTAAATGATGAGGCGCTGAAGTAAAAGTGTGCTGCTGCCACACACAGTAGCTTTTCTACTTTAAAAAAAGTCAGATTCATAAGCCAGTGAACTGAGAGAAAACATACTGTATTTCTGCTCTTTGGAGGACAATTTGTTTTCAAGCAGCTACCAGATGGCTAAATACCACGACATTTCTCTTTTGTTTTGGGGTTTGTTTTGGGGGGGGGGGGGTTGGGTTGGTTGTTTCAGTTTTTGTTTTACAGGCAATTCAATTCTCCTTGCTTTTGTCAATATTGCTTCACTGAACAACTTCGGGAGGGGGGGACAACACTGGGGAGAAAGAAACTGGAGTTGCCCCTTTTTCCTGTTTTCTTGTTTTGATAACAAAGAAAGCAAGAACAAAATCTTAAGATAATGAAGCCTCAGAATGGGCTCAGTATCCCCCCCCAGTTTGTTTTTTAGGTTAGTCATTTTAATTGTACAGAGTAATTAGAAGGTACATACAGCCAAGGGAGCATTGTTATGGAAACTGCTCAGGAAAACCCATTCCCTCGCTACCATTGCCATGTGTTGAGACAATTCTTCCCTCTAGTGGCAAAATTAGGGACTCTGGCTCCACAGTAGGCAAGGTGTAATGGCAATATGACAAACTGAGCTTCAGGGACATTTCTGTAAATGTTCTCAGTTTTGGCTTGGCTAGCCTATATTTTGTCTTTCCAACTTCCTGCAGAGATCTTTCTCCCTCCCCACAAATGTTCTGAGTTATGGAGTTTAGAAATTTAGCCTTAAATATAGAAATAATAATAGCAGTGGATTCTGGGTAATGTTTTGCAGCTTGACAATTCTCATCTTCCTTTTTTAATTACCTATTTATAAAAACGCTTTTAAATTTGCAGGCATTATTTAATACTTTCAGAAGAAGCACCTCATTGGAAATAAATAAATAAATTGCCTTTTTTTAAGTAGTCTGTGTGAAAGACCTTAAGGGTAATTAATGGAGGTCTCCTAAGACCACATAAATGAGATGAAAGCGATCTCTCTGAATCTGCAGGAGTGATTTGTTTATATAACTTTCCACTTCTGCTGAATTCTTCAGAGCCTAATAACTATTTTCTTATGGTTCAGCAATTGGCGCTTTGCTACAAAAGCCCTTGTTTGAACAATGAAAAAAAGAGTTTAATAATCTTGTCTCTGGAAATGACTTGAAGGCTGTATTACCGTATTTTTGTTGTGTTTTTATTACAATGTTATCTCTCTCTGATAAATCATGTAATTATTGACCGGTGGGGAAAAAATGTTATTGAATACTTAGGTTGCTGCACCTATTAAAAAGTAGTCTTTGGCTCAGAGACAGGGATGCTCCAGACAAATTGCCAAAGAAATTGCTTTCGGTTTAAAGTCCATAGAGTTGCCGAAAGGATCCACAGATTTAGATGGAAAGCTAGGAGACTCAGGGGCATTTAAAGGGTGCTCCTTTCTAACCATTAGGCCCACCACATTGCCATTTTTTACATTTTGTGCCATGCTGGGTTTTTCACTCAGGAGCTGCAGCCAATCCTAGCTCTCCAAGTATGCTTGTGTGATGCATATTTTTAGTGCCTATTTGTTATATGTATCGTTTTAGATACACATCCAAAAAACTGATGTGTAAAGAGAGCCCTATGAAGCTTGTGAGTCAAATGTAATGTATATGAAATTATGGAATCCAGATGGTGATAAAAATGTGTCCCCAAAGAATCGGTTTCTGCTAGCTTTTTTTTAAAGTTTCTAGTTCATATGATTGCTGAGAAAAGGTTCAAAGTATATCAACAGTTTACTCAAGAATCAAGTCAAAGTGAATCATTCTGTGCTGCATAAGCTTTCTGTTCTTATATGTGTTCCTTATACTCTGTCCCCCTTTGTTTTGTTCCTCCATCTCTGCAAAATATTCTGAAGTGAGCAAAAACTGGACAAAACAAATCCCTTAGTGTAATCACACATTATATAAATTTTCACCAATTGCATAAATTGTGTCATTTTGAATAGTGGTACAGATACTGGTTTCAGGCAGGGTGTGTTTTGTCAGCAGGATAGTAGTATGCAGGTAGTTTAAATGTTTGTTTGGGAATGGATGCAGCTTTGCACCTCTCAGTTACTCTTATTGTATTCTTGCTCCTGACATGATTTGAGCTAGCTGTAGGTTTGTAGATATTTTTTCCATTAGTGTGCTTGTTGCTATAGGCTGCTTAATGCTCATCTCAAACAGCTTTTGCAAGGTTAAAGGAATGCACCTTGGTAACAAGTTTGTGTCATTTTAAATATATACCTTCCAGTAAATAAGGAGGAGTCTAGCAATCAATCCCTTTTAGTGTGTTATATGTTTCACCTGACAACTAAACCCTCTATTGATTAGCCATTACTTTGTTAGATAATCCTGTGTCATTGAAGCCACTGTAAAAATTAAACTCCTTAAAATGTTTTACCCTAGCAGCGGTGTGAAAATTGAAAACTTGTTCAGAATTACAGCCAGCTTTCACCAAAAGGGTAGTTCTCAACAAACTGGTTTATGCTTGCATTCTTTATATGCAGTATAAAACGGTATTAAAGCACTCCAATACAAAGCTGTCTGCCTGTGGCACAGAATCTGGCTGCCATTTCAAGTAGTGTTTCCATGGCCTAGAAATGGCCTCTCTTGGTGATCTGGGGATGAGGAGATGTATGCCTAGTTCATACTTGTAAGCTAGAACCAGAAGTCCTTTATGTTCCAGAAATGGAGTTTAGATTTCTGATTGTCTTGTGGAAGCTGTATGGCTGACTTTTATGAGCATGATGAGGAGGGACTGGGAAGGTATTACTGTGTCAGTTTAGACTACTGAACTATTTCAATGTGGGCTGCAATGTTTAGTTGATTGATTTAAAAATCTTTATATGAGTTTAAAAGGTGACCCTGATTGATTTGGCAACATATTTAAATAATAAATAGAATAATAAATAAAAGAAAAAAGTGATAGTTAACCTCCTTAGGGGAGTTGTTTCCCCTCATTCTCTCACAGTCTTATAAAATGGTACATGTTGCAACATATGCAGCCTTAATGTAAAAACCAGAATCCTTTTCTCTTCAGAAGCATTCAAACATAGATTTAATCAGTTAATTGACTGAAAGTCAAATTATTAATCAAGTAAGATTTCTTTAATTGGTTGACAGTTCAACTTTCACTTAATTTCACCATATGCATAATTGACAAGAAATTTGGAGCAGAAATTGGTTTTATGTGAAAACTAGTTTCTAGTGCTTTCTAAGAATTGCAAGTAATAATCAACCACAATACCAATCATGTTGTGTATTGCCATTATTTCTGTTAACAGCACTTTAGACACTGGGGTGCAGTACTTTCGCAGCTGGGGTGCCACTGTGTTCAAGTGTCAAGAACAGAGGTAGTAAAACACACCTCTTTGCACCAGAAATCTGTTACAGAGTAATTTAATTGGAGTTACTCAAATATCTCATCCTCAAATTCTTCCAGTTTTGTTTTTACATTTGGGCTTTCCTGTCTCTCTGCTGGTGCCATCCCACTTTCTTTCTCCTAGATAGATCTCCAGTCTATCATGGTGCTTCAAGTATGAAGCTCTTGATTAAAGAATACAAATCATTTCAAAGGGGATGGGCGGGTGAGAGAGAAGGACATCGTACACAACACTTCTGAATGGCTATGTAATGCAAACTACTGATGGATGCAGCCCCAGGAGATCTGGACGAGGCATTACAGGCTGTGGCTGGATGGTTGTGACACAGTCTACTGAAGTTAAATCCACTCATGACGGAGGTCCTGTACCTGAGTCACGGGGGATTGGGATAGGAAATCAGGCTCCCAGCCTTTGATGGGGCTCCATTGGTTCCAAAGTTGAGGATGAAGAGTCTGGGGGTGCTCCTGGATGTCTCCTTTTCTATGGAGGCCCAGGTCACCGCCACTGCCAGGTCTGCCTTTTTCCATCTGAGGCAGATCAGGCAGTTGGCCCCATATCTCAACCCCCAGGACCTGGCTACAGTGACCCATGCAATGATCACTTCCCGACTGGATTATTGTAACTCTCTCTACGTGAGGCTGCTCTTGACTCTGCTCCAGAAGTTGCAGCTAGTGCAGAATGCGGCAGCAGGGGTGTTGACGGTGATGCCTGTGCGGGCTCATATCCACCCAGTGCTGCGCGAACTGCACTGGTTGCCTATTGAATACCGAATCCATTTCAAGGTGTTGGTACTTAACCTTTAAAGCCCTATACAGCCAGGGACCAGCATATCTTCGAGACTGCCTCTCTCCATATGAGCCCCGTAGAGCACTAAGGTCTACTAATCAACATCTTGTGGTAGTCCCCTGCCCCGGGGGCATCCAACTTGCCTCAACCAGAGCCCTTTCAGCTCTGGCCCCCACCTGGTGGAATGAACTCCCATGTGAGATCAGGGCCCTGAGGGATTTATTACAATTCTGCAGGGCCTGTAAGATGGAGCTCTTCCACCGGGCTTTTGGTTGAGGCGGTGGACATCCCCTCCCTCTGGCTGGTCCCTCGTCAGCAGCCTGGATTCTTAATTCTATCTTAACTGCTAAGATATCTGATGTCTGTTAGAGTTTACATGGTATTTTTGGGTTTGTGTTATTTTATACTGTTGTTTTAAATGATTTTAACTGAATTGTATATTATATTTATATTGTTGGAACATGCCCTGAGCCTGCTTGTGAGGAGGGCGGGATATAAATCCAAATAGATAAATAGATAGATAAACTATTTATAGGTTTGTTTGTTTGTTTTTAGCAGTGGTATATGAATGCAGTTAGTTGGATTAAGTATGTGGAAATACATATGTGCAAACAGTGTTTCCTTATCCACAGCCACTCTTTTCTCTCCTTCCAGACCTACAATAGCTGTGCCAGACTGTGCTTAAACCAAGAAGCAGTATGCTTAGGGAGCACTGCTATGAAGACTGAAAATTGCGTGGCCAAAGTGAGTAAAACTACAACTTAACCTCTTTGCACTGTATTCTGTCTTGCATGTAGAGGTATTGTTATGGACAAATTCCAGTAAACCTAAAGAAACCTCTAGTATCAACTGGGGCTCTCAATACAAGCCTTAATTCTGCGACCTGGAGTTTTTCTGTTAGCCCCTGAGCTTCCTACTTTTTCTGAAGGTGCCTTTGCTGCATTTAGTTTCCAAAGTGCATCTTGAAGTTCTGGGGGGTAATGTGTTGAAAAGCTTAGAAACAAAGCAGCAAGTTCAAAAGCCCAATTTTGGTTTTCAAATATCACATCTTGTAGGCCCATTGAACAGAATAAATGCCTCATGTCTGCAAAACGTAGCCTAGTAATGACTGTGTTAATGTGCAAAATATTGCAGTGGCCTTCCAGCTGCTGTTATGTTTTTCAAATGCTCCCATGCCTGAACAAGTTGTGCATCCTTGCTTCAAAGGGAAAGCAAGCACTAAAATGGGTATTTAGGCTGTTGGGCCAGCAGCCTGCTTCCTCTCCTAAGGCAAAGCTATTGAACTTTAGCCCCATGCTTTCCAGGCAGTGACTTCTGCTAAGCTGTTAACATGCCTCTGTGATACTCTCATGCCCCCTCTGCTGGTCAGTGTCTGGAGTGTGTATTGAGGAAGGATCTCAGTGCAGTATTGAGGCGGTCGGCTTATGAGGAGAGGGGAGAGACGATGCTGAAGAACCTTCTGATTTGAAAACAGAGCACTTCCCAAGGGATAGAAAATCGGGTATGTTCCCTTTTAGATAGCCGCATCAAAAGAGGCATTCTCTGGGAAATGGGCATCCTGTCTTGACTTTCCCTGCAGCTAAATATAACTCTATAAAACAAGAACCGTGTCTGAGGGATTGTGAATGACTGGAAAACATTCCAGCCACGGTGCAGTGTGTATAAAAGGAACATGTTTAGCCTTGCTTAAGCTTCATGTTTCCATTGGAAGGAAGTTCAGGATAGCCCTGCAGGACAGATCAGTGCATACAGCCATCTGTTAGCAAAACCAGCTGGCACTTTTGCTGTTTCTCTCTTTCCTGGCTGGTAGGGAAACTACCTCACTTGTCACAGCTTTCCTGAAATCCTCATTTTCTATAGAGTGCACAGTAAATCTGTATAGGCATCATTTATATGCCACCTTTCTTAGGCTAAACTTCAAAGTACTTTGTGTACCGTATACAACAATACTATGGGGATTTCTCCCTGACTTAATAATGACCATTGCACAGAATGTGTGTGTATACTGGTACTCCGTTTATGGCTAGTGTCAGGGTGTGATCTGCCTGGGCAAAATACTGATGGGCTTCTGCAGGAAGACTGCTAACCGCAAACTGAAGAAAGCTCTCTCTAAAACTGTGTTGTCATATGGCAAAATCCAGGCTAAGATATCTACAGTGTTGCAACAAAATATCAAGCTTGTGGAGCTGTACCGGTGTAGAACTGTGTCTGTTCCTTTAAGGGTGCTGCACAGGTTGAGTGCTGAGGATTCATTGCAGCTTCCAGGCTGCAGCTAGGTGTGACTTACTGGCATGCAGGGCTCCCTCTAACCTGTGGAGTCTTGTGAGCAAAAATTCTACTTGGTGAGCTACTGGCATTAAAGTTGTGAGCAAGCGATCTGGCTCCTGCATAAATTAGTTTGCTTTGGAGCCATCCTTCCTGAGCTAAAACAGAAATCTGTGAGCCGGAGGCTAAAAAACTGTGAGCTAGCTCACACTAACTCAGCTTTGAGGGAACACTGCTCTGGAGCCATTCTTCCTGAGTGAAGGCAAAAATGTGTGAGCCTGAGCTGAAAAACTATAAGCTAGCTCACACTAACTCAGCTTAGAGGGAGCACTGCTTGCATGTGAAGAAAGGGATGGGCTAACTGCAGTAGAACTGGGGGAAGAGTCAGTGTCCATTTCATTGTGTTGTTGGGATCCAGTGGAACAGCTAAGACAGAGGTGTCAAACTCATTTGTTATGAGGGCTGGATCTGACATAAAGGTCATTTTGTTGGGCTGGGACACATGCTGGGTGGTCCATAGGAGAGGGAGGCCCGGCCACCGAGTTGCATGCTGGGTGGCCGGATTAGGCTCCCGGTGTATGGAAGAAACTGCCAGAGAATGCCCCCATGGGCCAAAGCACAGCTACTGCTTGGGGGTCATGAATATGGTGGTGGAGATGGCTGCCAGTAGGCCCCAACAGAGGATTGTCTGCATCCCCCATGTGCAAATGCTGATCCCTGTGGCCATCCGGGACAGCATTCCTGGAGCTGCAGGTCGAGTGGAAACATATGAATGCAGCTAACTTACCAGTGAGTCTGTCCCTGAAGAAAAGGGGTTCTGTTTGACTGCTGCAGATGAGGTTGTCCCACCGTGCTGAAGCCACAATCAGAGCCCCCCCCCCCCCCCCCCCCCGAGCAGCCTCCTGTTCCCTCCCTTGCACCAGTTGCTCGCGGGCTGCATAAGAGCCCTGGATGGGCCAGTTCCAGGCCACAGGCCTTATGTTTGACTCCCCTGAACTAAGATGTTTGCATGCATAGTCAGAATTTGGACCTTTAACACTGGGTCAGAGAGAAGTGGAAGCCTCTAGGTGTCTTTGAGAAAGATGGATCTGGGCTATGGCAGATGGGGGAGGCCTTTGAATGCAGTCTAATGTTCAAATGCCACCTTCTCGTTCAAGTGGTACTCCATGTGCCATTCTGTCTGAGCATCAAAAATCTGATTTCTTGCTGTTTTGTTTCTATACAAATGGGGAGAATCTCTTAATTGCCCCCTTCTTTGGAAAACCATTGGAGTTCTTGGTTTGCATTTTTCACCCTGAGTTTATGAAATGGTTTGGCAGAACTTTCCCAATATGTAGCTGCTCCAGTGATAAGCTTTATTTCTATTCAGAGCTCATTGGTTTGACCAGAACTTGCACATGGCTGGCAGGAAAACATGAGGGAGATGCACTGACTAAAAGTACTTTGTAGCACCTTTAATTAAAGGTGTGCCCTTAAAATGGTTGCCCACAAAAAATAGAACTCTCTTAATTTCCCCTGGGATCTTGACAAACATCAATGAGAAGAAAGCCAGAGACAAAAATTAGGTAATGAATCCTAGTCTCAGATAAAAGACATGTTCCTTCCAAGCCCTGCTCCTCCAGGGTGTTTATTCTTGGGCACGTTTTGCATATTTATAGGTTGGTGGGGGTTTCTCTCTCTCTTTGTGTGTGTGTGTGTGTGTGTATGTGCATGTGTGTGTGCAGTACTTTATATAGGAAGCACATATTTCCCTAGATGGTGAATATAGCCCAACTGTGTCAGTGATTCAAAAGCTTTCTGCTTTGACATAAGAATTTACTTTCTCTGTCATATAGTTTGAAAGTAAATCACTTTGCACAATTACCACCAGGATAGCAGCCATGAATATAGACATAGAAAGATAATTCACAGGTGAAATTCATCCTGCTGTGTAAAATTTTCTGGGTGTAAATTGAGCCTTCAAGATCTTGTGGCCCACAGTGTTGTACAGAGGGAACTCTTCTAGCAAGCATCTCTGTGCCTTTTGCAAAAATGAAAATGCAAAACTTGCCCAATTAAATACATTTTCAGAGACAATGTAGTTTTGTGCGACTCATTGCTGCAGGAAGATTTTACTAAGATTCAGAGAAGGATAGAATAGTTATATGGCTGGTAAGGATCTGCCAGTTCTGGTGAAAGAGATAAAAAGCCTCAAAGAGAGTCTGAGCTGGTCTCTAACAATTAACTTGTCAAGGTCATCCAGAAGTCTTTCAGCTTCTCAGAAGCACTGAAATTTTGGCCACAAAGGTTCTGCATTCAAGTAGAATAAGGATCTGAGCCAGTATGATATGATTCTAGGACAATTGAGAAATGTCAATGAATTTTACAGTACTGCACCTTGAGACTTATCTGTCTTTTACAGCAGATCTGTTGGCTGTGAAGGCTATCAACTTTCACTATCAGTTCAGATTAATTAGTAAAAAGTTTGGCCTGGCTCTCAAAGAATATTCCATCTAGTCCCAGTGCTCTTGTTGTAGCTATTCTAGGTGGGTGGCCTCTCAAAGTAGTCATGAAACTTCTTAGATAAGGTATTCCCCAGCAACTTGTGCTACATCTCAAGGATAACCAAACTGCTGATTTTCATGAAGCATATTAGCTGGCCAAGCAAGCCCCTGTTCCATTCTTTTGCAAGCTAGTTTCTCCAAGCTAGGTATTAGTGATTATGGTGACTTAACTGGCCAGGAAGATGGTGTTTAGCTAATGCAGTGCCTTTTGAATTGTGAGGTCTCCAATGTGAGGGTGGCTGAGAACTCCTGGAAGGAGGTGCAAAGATCCAGGAGAGGTAGCATCCTGAGGCAAATAGAAGTTGTCTTCTCCAGCCAAAGCTGGGAGACCTCCAGTATTTGATTTGTGGGGTGGCAGCCCACCCCTCTTCCCATCATCACAGCCTAATTTGGAAGGAGCTGCCTTTTTGTACAAGTGATGTTTCCTTGAATGTGGCTGAAGGGCACAGATCAAAGTTGTTTTGTTTTGTTCTGTTCCTCTTTTTAAAGTCTTAGTTGGTCCAGAGTACACAAGCAGGCTTCATATTCTGTTTTATTTATTCATGTATAGTGTACCTTTCTGCCCAATGGGGACCTGAAGCTACTTACTTCATTCTCTTTCCCTCCCCTCTGTTTTATCCTCTTGACAACCCTGTGAAGTAGGTTAGGCAGTGTGACTGGTTCAAGATCATCCAGCAGACTTCTGTGGAAGTGGGGATTGATCCTGGGTCTCCCAGATCTTAGTCCAACACTATAACTACTACACTACATTCCCCTTACTGGATGCAAGAATCTCTACATGCTTTACTGTGGACAGATGACCAAGCCTGAGAACATGGAGGGAAGCATTTAGAAAGGAGGCCCAAGCTTGAACAGTTTAAGACACACTGTGCTTAAACTTTGAACCTTCAGACCCTTGGCTTAAGGTCGTGGGATGTAAATTTATTGTCTGTCTCTTCCACTGCTGTCCCTATCTCCAGTGTCATTTTGGCAAGCTTTCCTTGCACATAAGGACAGTTAATGTCTTAGATCAAGATGGATAGCTGTGTTAGTCTGTCTGTAGCAGTAGAAAAGAGCAAGAGTCCAGTAGCACCGACTAACAAAACATGTGGTGCTACTGGACTCTTGCTCTTTTCTACAATTAGTGTCTTGTGATCTTTCTGTATTCAGTGACATTGTTCACAGCTCCTTCAGTCTTAATCAGCTAGGGTCTATAGTTTGCCCAAGTTCATGTTACCTTTGTAACAATGGATGAAGAAACAGCTATGCCTGCCATCCAGGAATGGTTGCCTTTCTTTCATGGTGGTGATGCACTCTTCCCAGAATTGGTTTATGAACTGTGGTGTTGGATGCGAGTCTCTTACCCATCCCCCTCCTCCTAAATAGGCAATAAGTAAAGTATCTTTGAGGGAAACTGCATGTCTGTTAAATGGAAGTAAAAGGAATTGAATAATGAAGAAGTGATGCGAGGTTTAGTTAATATTCATAGTGTTCTGCCTACATAAAGCATAATTAAAATGCTCAGTGTTAGGCTTTTTTTACAGTGGCTAACATGTGAGTTTGAGGTTCCGAGGCCCTAATTTGGAACATTTTACATTTTGGGGCTCCGTTCTGTTGCCAGTGCCCCTTCCACCCACTTGTCAGAGTTATTTGCAGAGGGATTGAAGGAAGAATGTGCAAGTCCTCCCCCCTTCCTTCCCCCTTCCCACATTCTCCAGATTTTGATAGAAGACTTGTTTTATTTATTTCCAAAATTATATCCGCAGGAAACAAGCCGTTTAAATTCAGATTATGCTGAATCAAAATGGTACTGGTATGAGAAGCAACGTGCTGTTTTATGAGCATGGAGTCCCTTTTCTCATAACTGATTGATAGTAAATATTTTCCTGAAGAGTTATTGCCAGCCATGAACAGTGCAACTGTTTCACTGGGTTTTTTTTTTCCTATGGTACTTGCTGTACCAGCCATTGTCTGTAATTAAGATCTACAATTCACAATGCAGACGTTTGCACTTCCTCTGGGTCTGAGCTATTTATAAGGTATTTCAGCTGTTCAGAGTTTCTTTTGAGTGTTAAACTACATGTTAACAGGCATCTTTAGTCTCCCAGATGCACACATTGTATATCATTCTCCTTTATTTTTACCCCCTTCCATCTTGGAAGCTGCTTTACATGTTGGATTCATCATGAATTAAATAAGCTCATAAGGGGTTTTTTTTTCCTTACTATCTCTGGAAACCCCACAAACTATTAATCAAATCCTGTGCCCTCCAACAGTCAGCGTTCATCCAAGGACCTCTTAAATGCTCTATCAATATAAAGCTACTCATGACATTAGCTGACGTGTGTACTGAAATAACAAGATGGGAAAGCAAAAGGATGGGCATGTTGAAGCTTTCCAAACTAGGAATGGAAACCAGGTCTTAGGGATTCAGTATGTTTGTTTTTCTCCCTACACCTTCAGGAACATAAGTAGGGCCCTGCTGCATCTAGTCCAGCATTCTGTTTCTCACAGTGGCTAAGCAGTTGCCCTGAGGGACCACAAACAGGGCATGTGGGGGTCTGTCTCTCTACATCTCTGATCCACTTCACATATTACATTTTTTTCCTGCATGGGTGTAGGCATAAAATGTATAGTCTTCTCTGTGAAAATTTAACAAGTGTCTGCTGCACATACATATGTTTTGTAACCAGTACAATGGAAATATTTTTTATGCTGTCTAGCGTCGTTCTAGTTTGGTGTAGTGGTTAGAAGTGGGAACTCTAATCTGGGAGAACCAGGTTTGATTCCCCACTCCTTCATTTGCAGCTGCTGGGTGACCTTGGGTAAGCCACAGTTCTCTCAGAGCTGTTCTCTCAAGAGCAGCTCTCAGAGAGCTCTCACAGCCCCACCTACCTCACGGGTGGGGAGAGGACAGGAAAGAGATTGTAAACCACTCTGAGAATCTGAGTGAAGGGCGGGGTATAAATTCAATCCCACCCCCCAAACCTTATCTTCCTGGGGTATTATGTTGAAGGCTTCCTTTTTTTTTAGCCTTGTTCATTTAGTATAATAGATTAAATCATATGCAGTTAAGTTTTGGGGTTCTACCATGTTGGTATTAAATGGAAGACCTGCTTGCACCTCTAGTATACTTCTGTGAAAACTAGGACCTAGAGCCAATTTAGTGTAGTGGTTAAGTACGCGGACTCTAATCTGGGAGAACCGGGTTTGATTCCCCACTCCTCCACTGGCACCTGCTGGATGACCTTGGGCAAGCTGTAGCTCTGGCACAGCTGTTCTCTCAAGGACAGCTTGGGAAAGAGCTCTCTCAGCCCCACCTACCTCACAGGGTGTCTGTTGTGTGGAGGGGAAGGGAAGGGAGTTTATAAGCCGCTCTGAGACTACAAGTGAAGGGCGGGGTATAAATCCAATCTCTGCTTCTTCTGTACTGTTGGCAATCACTCTGCATTTTTGCTGTTGACTGTGCTGGCTGTTGGTCCATTCGTTGCATATTTCAGTGGTAACACACACTGATTTTGTGGGCAGAACATTGACCTTGAAGAGTTGGATTTAATTCAGAACTCAAGTATAGAATAATTACAGACAAATTGTTAGCTTGTTGGTGTTTTCCCATTTGTAAGCGGGAAGAATAACAATAATATGCTTCATTGGGTGATTGTGGAAACGCATGTTACTAAGATTCTAAAATATTTTGTTAAAATTTTCTAGGCTGAAATTTTAGACATGCCCATAATTCAGTTGAGGCAAATGTTTCTTGCTTGAGTAAAGGTGATAATCTTGGGCTCCACTTTCACTTTCAACGCTTTGGAATATCAACAGCAGTCAGAAAGCTCTGATTGAATGGTGCCTATGCTTCAGTTTCTCTTAAGGCAGTGTATTATAGGCTTCCTACTTGGCCTGGTTTGGGGAAGGAAACAGTAACGCTGACTAGACTTTTCAAGGACTACGCTACTTTTAGGCAGCACATTCAAGCTAAAACATTGGAATAACCTTTTTGGACAGCAGCCCAGCACGTTGCAGGAGCATCACCTGACCCAGTTATCTGACAGCAGAATGTTGAAAGTGAAAGCTGCTTCTGACCTTAGTAGTTAAGAATGAGGCAGTTCAGAAATCTTTCTGGGTTGAGCATGGAGGTGCTATGGTGTCTTTGTCCCTTGGTGGGGTAGTAATGAGAGCCAAGCTCCTCATCAGGCATGCATTGCAGCATTGCCCACTGATGCATGCTGGATCACCCCCACACATACAGGTATCATGTGACCGCTCCAAAAGTCAAACGATCAATTCGCCTCGTTTTGGCTCTGTAGTTAATGCACAAACAGTGCGATCTGCAGGGCTGTAATTGCATTGTTAGGGCCAAGGAACAAGCCTGTGCCTTTTCAGCAGACAGCTGGCAGGGAGAGAGGCATGTTGTTAGGAAAGAGAGAGGCAAGGCAAATAAAATTACTGCTAACGCTCAGAGATCGGCAGGAGTCCTACTTGCCTAATCTTACCGGTGGGAGCAAGCGGCTGTTGTAATCCAATTATAGCAGCATAAGCAATTTGTTAGACACTCCGCATAATGTAACAATTTCCCAATAAACTCTGACTTGTAATAACGTCGGCAAGAGCCCACATAAATCTGCCCGAATGGTGGGGGCTGGAGGATTCGGCTGGGGGCTTGTAATTTGTGCCATCAGCACGTTTCTCCGACTGTGGCATGGTGCAATGTTTTCCATGCACAAATTCGGAGGAGTGAAAACTGGCAAGGCCTTGCCAAACAGGAGTCCATTGGAAGGGGAGGGGCCAAGCAGTGCACAGAACAGCACAGTTCTGGTTTACTCAGAAAGGGTTGAGAAACTCCCCTGGACAATGGAGTCTTAAAAAAACGAGCTAAAGACAATAAAGAAAAACCAGTGATAAGGCTCTTTTCTTGTTTCTTAGAATTCATGAATAACTGTTGATGAGGCAGGTTTGCTGTGTTCTAGTAAAGGCATTAAAATAGCAGTTTCTATCCCAACCGAGTAATAATCGACTGGAAGATGTAGATTTTTTTCTGGAATCCTCTGTCTTTTCTTTGTTGCTTGTAGCGAGTATAGAGCTGGGTTTGAATTTCCTGCATTGGATTCAGCTTTTTTGGCTCAGTGATGTTCATTCCCCACTGTTCCACCCAGGCCTCTACAATGAGCTAATTGAATTTAGAAATATGTGTAGAATCTGTTTTCCATGCCTTGTCTGTCACAGTGAGAACAAGACTGTTTCGGGGATTGATGTGCTTGGCATGTAAGAATTCCTGTTTTGCTGCTGTATTTCAACAATTTGACCATGGGTCTGGGGGGAGTCATGGTGCAGATCACTGGTTTGTCAGGCCGCGGCATCACAGCAGTTTACTGTGGAAAACTTTAGTTTTCCATAACCTCCGAGGACGTCTGTTTCCACAAATTATTGAGGCATCAGGTAGCATCCTGCACTGTGCAGTCTCTGCAGAAGTTGAACTTGCTCTCTTATTGATCAAGCAAAGCTTATACAGTCTTTGACCTTCAGAGAATCTGCAGACTCGTAGGCACTCCAAGCAAAATGCCTGACCTTGGGAGCATCTCCGGGGAATACAGAAGATTATTAATGCTTCCTAGGTCCTCTGTTGTGCTGGGATACTGCTTAATGTGATATTTTGTGCAGCAAGGGGTGTAGGCGTTTTGGGGGGGCGGGGGGCGGGAGATGGTATTGCATTACAATTTTCAAAGGAGTAGTTGAGTGACATCAGGAAAGTCACATTACCTTGCCTCCAGATTGTCTTTCTTAGTGCTTAAGCTGAAACATTGTCATTGTTCCTAATCTGCTGTACACATCAAAATGCCAATTAACTGTGTCATGCTAGCAAGCTTTATGTTGCTCGCGGAATTAGTCTAATAAATATTGCCTTTCCACTGAAGCATCTTCGTTTCTGTGTTTGCAAAGAAAAAAGGCAGTCTTTTCTGGAGCTACACATCAATAAGCTGCAGTGTCCTAATAAAGCCACTCAGTGTCTAGGTTTAACTAATGACTGATTTTCATGGCTTTGACAGTGAGCTGTGTGCGTTATTTTCTCCTGATATTGTAAAAATAATGAGAGCAAATTAGAACAATCAGTTTACACAGATAGCTCCTGATTGGAGGCGATGGGCAATATGGCAGCAGGTAATCCATCTTCAGACTCCTGTCACATTAACTTCAACCGCGTGGAAAAGATCAGGAGGAGCAAACGGGGATCCTGTCCAATCGGAATGCTGAAATTAATGAGAAGAGCATTGTTCTGTGATCAACCTTTTAATTAGCAAGACGGGAGACAGAGGGAGTGATGACGCCGGCAGCACAGCTGCGCAGTGACAGGCATGCCTCCTGCGAAGGGGAAGCAAAAAGCACGAGTTTTAAATTACCCTGCTCTGTGCTCTTTGCCCACCAGCAGCGTAACTTCATTTTGAACCCTTTTCTTGGAGCTCTGCAAACAATGCTTGCATTCACTGTGATACTGCAAGCAAGGCCCTTCCTTATATGCATGTTGGTATCAGCTCCTGGCGTAGGTCATTTAGGGAAAGGGTGCTTTAATTTAAAGCTTTGCTGTATTTCACATCTGAACTGAAGGATTTGTGCTGTAGTAGCCCATGTGCCCCTTTTGGTTTTCAGCAGCTGTTTATAGTAAGTCTTCTGGATTCAAAGAAGTGATAAACTGCTTGTTGGTGTTAAATGGAGGGGGGGGTGGCAGAATGTGGTATTGTGTTATTGTTGGTCCTGCTGACTGTTGTACCTTTTCTCACTACAGTTGTTTTTGTTTTCTGGTGTTAAAGGGCTTCACTAAATGTTCTGGGTGAAAAGTTCAGCTTTGTGTAGTATGCAGAGGATAGATATAAATTCAAAAAGGTTATCAAGCTTGTACACTAAAGTTAATAACTTCCCGTCCCAAGGCCTCCTTTAGGAGTGGTGCTTGAAAGAGACAGCATGAAGGACAATAATGAGGGAATGGGGCTGGATTTTTATTGCTGAAGAGAAGAAAAGCAAGGAAACATTTAATTCTAAAAAATAAAAAAAGAGAATAAAAATGTCTGAGAGGATTTCCACGAGTACACATTTAGGCAGTGTCCAGATACTCCTGACACATTTTTCAAACTTAGCTTTGTTCTTCTGTTTTCATTTTTCCCTTCCTTTTTTTCTGTACAAATTATGTGCAGTTTTCAGCATCTGTGCTATTTGAGAACAATGAAGCTGACACGTGACACTGTGCACATCTTTGTGCCACTTCTGGTTTGCATACGACACATTTGATTGATCTAACACTATGAGGTACCAGTCTATGTTTTAAAAAAAAAATTAAGGAGACCCCCTCCCCCAATATCCCTGCCCAATAGCTGGTGGAAGTTGGTCTGCTTTTGTTTTGTTTGTGCAACTGAAGCATTTTTCCTTATAACGAAAGATTTACTGGATGATATTTAAGAAACAGGCTTAACTTCAAAGGTTAAAGAGTGCAACCATGAGAGGCTTTCATCAGTGATCGGCTAACCGATTTGCTGGCTGCTTCTCTGTGGAGAGTGCTCCAAAATGCAGGGACATCAGAAGATTTTTAGAACTCCATATGAACAAATCACATTTTCCTAGAACTCTTAAAAACTGTCGCTATATTTTTTGCAAAGAAACTTACCCATGGGCTGCAACTAAATTAGAAATTTTCTTTCCACAGATAACTGTATTTGGAAAAAGTTATAGGCATGGAAAATAAATATGTGTTAGAATGCTTTGGCCCTTGGGAGTTGCTGTTGAAATTCCACACTGGATATGACCGGAAGGTGTTATTGCTTATCTGGCAAATATTCTAGGAAGCTGCATGGGAATACATTGCATCCTGGGGTGTGAGAAATTTTTACTTTTTTGGTCCTATCTAGTGTTTGGTAGCTTGGTTCTTTGAGTGACTCAACATGGCTGCTATATGCCATATGTAGGACTTAAAGAGTCTCTCCAAGAATTCTTTCACAAGTAAATAAATTATTTATGTTGTTGTATATTGAGGCTCAAAGATGAATTATGATTGTTTGTGCTTTTTTCCATGCCAGTTTTTTTTGGCACCAGTGCAAGCACACTGTCTTCCCCCTCTCCCCCCTTCCAGAATTTGATTTTGAGAAGGGAAGATGTTCTGTAGGTCTCCAGTGGCTATCAAAAGACTGCTTTTCTGTGCTTCAGTGAACAGACTGAAAGATCTGAGTGTTATAATGATCATGCTACTTTTATTTCAACTTTTAGCTAGCGTCTTTCTTTTTTACTGAGTTCAGCCCCACAGTATTTGTGTTACTGTGCAATGCTCCAGTTAGACAGGAAAGCAAAGCCTGTTCTCTAGCATTAACCAGGCTCATCCAGAAAGGGCTACAGAAAGAATAGACAGAGCATTCTAGCTTGGCGAGTAGGGAGCCACCAGTTTAACAGATGACATGATGGCTCTAATAGATTCAAACATCTGCTTTTCCCTTCATGTGTTTTCTTCTTTCTGTAAGACTTCTCTAGTGTTTGTCCATATAGAAAAGCCAATTTGGATATTTAAAGCCATTCTGTGATACTTGAATTTATTTATTTTTTAAGATCTACAGTTGTCAGGAAATGCAGGTCTTAATGTTTAAATGCGCTGTCTTGAACAACAGTCCTATTTCTTGAAATTAATAGCTAAGCATGAACAGCTGCCATCTGGTGGTCAGTCTGAATTGCACTGCATGGTGTCCGCTTCCATGTGATAACACTGTTCACCTGGAGTTACTATGCTGTGAGGAAGCCTAGACTGCCACCAAAAATGATGAAAAAGAGGGCAGTTTTCACTGGCATGGCGTAACTAGGGTTCTGCCTCATTGTGGATGACTCCATACAAATATTTCACAGTATGGAAGTGCCCTCCACACAGTAAAATTTAAATTGAACACCATGCAGCAAAAATACCAAGAAACAAGCTTACAAGCTTCTTTGGTTTTGGTCCATCTGTGATTCTGCCATTTTCTGAATTTTTAGTTTTTCTATGAGAGAACAGAGATTTGGAATTAACAACATAAGAGTTCTGAACTAATTATTATAATAAATGGATGCTGCATTTCTACCTAATATGTGTCCACAAGTCCATTGACAATTGTAACATTTCAGTGTGTGTGTATCTGTCTGTCTGTCTGTGTGTGTATATTCATACATATATTCATTCATATATATGAATGAACAGATGGTCATACGTTTAGCTTCAACCTATGCTAGAAAGATTGCAAAACTTTCTCAGGATAGAAAAGCAAAATGTTTCTTTCTGTAAAAGTCTCAGTTTGTGAACTCCTCTGCTAAATCTCTTTTTTCCCCCATTTCCCATCACTGAGTGCCAGTGTTCTAGGACTGCTTCACAACGGTAGGTGATCTTGATAGCTTCGACACATAAGCACAACAGGGTGAGTTTAGCAGTTTCATTTCTTAATTTCTTGCTTTTGTAGGTTTGAATCAGCCCCATAGTATGTTAATAAAGAGGAGGGAAGGAGTTCAATTTATACTGGTCATTAAGGATCCCTTGGTGCTTATCGCAAGAGTGAGGTTATTAACCCTGATGTTCTTCTGGCCAAATTCAACTCTGATGATTACATTCTGCGACCTAAATTACTTTTGTAGTTTCCACTAGAGAGATTGACTTTTTGTAGTTTCCGTTGGAGAGATTGACTGGTTTCTAAAAATCCTTTCTAATGACACAGTTGCATTTCACCTTGGAAGTAGCTGCATCTTCATGGAAGCAGCACTGTGATTTTTTTCCACTACTTATTCATATCTCATTTGTCTCCCTGGCAGTGTGTTAGTTCGTTACAATTACATCTGACAGATGGAACACTGTACCAAGGCCACCTACTGAATCCATGCTGAAGTAGAACTTTAGCCTAGATGACACAGCTCTCTACTGCACCACGTCTTCAAAGACACTATATGATTTTAAAAAAATAATTTTGAACATTTCTGTGCTACATATAACAAAGACCCTACCAATTAACCATTATTTAGTTGATTAAGGGCAGCTAACGCTTTGCATAGTACCAGTGTTTGCATACTGCACGCTCTCCGTGTAGGCACCATTTTTAGCTTGTTTGAAGAAAGCATGAGGATTCAGTTTAATAACCAGCCACCACCCCATTAATTGATAGTCGGAAAGGCCATCTAAAATGCTTTAACTTGCTTTTAACCTGACATAGAAGAGCCTCAAAGTAAGAATGTCCTTATCTCAGTGTACTGATTATTTGCCCTCACTGATTTTTTTTTTGTAAAGGGCCCCTCTGGCTATAGTTTATTAATCCCTTATTCTGAAACAGTGGCTTCATTAGAATTTGAAATCTAGCAAACAGATTATATCAAGGAGGGCACCAAAAGAAGAAGTTTGGTTTTAATAGCATGGCAGTCAACCATGACCAAAACTGGCCATCTGAAATCTTAAACAAACAACAACAAGAAAATTGGCCAAGCATGAGATGACATGATTGCTGCCTTTAAAAATCTTTAAAAATAATCCTTTCCAAATGAGTAGTGATGTTTTTAGAATGATTCTCTGCAGCTGTTCTAAATACATTTTAGTAAGCATTTTGTTAGTGTGTTGAACATTTACAGTTCTACTGTTGTCTCACGCGCAATCTGGATCGCTACATGGTGCACTGCAATATACTGTTGAGGCAATTGCTGCTATCATTACTATAGGCCTTCTGTTATACATGGCTGCTTACATTATCTGGTGACCTCTGTCCTGTACATAGAGGACTTTGGTGTGGAAAAAAAGGTTATTACAAGGCAAGAAGCTACTACTGGGCTTTGTGGAAAGCCTCTTTCATGCTCCCTTCCCCAAAAGAACTTCATTTCTTTGGTATTGACAGGAAGAACTGTGCACTGATATTCATACCTTCAGCATTCTGAACTGCACAAACATTGAAGTGCAAGACTGCAAGTTGCAGGTGGTTTAGGAACACTTTCTGATTGGTCAGAGGGTATGATTGATACAAGCATTTGTGTGTGTTTTTTCCAGCAAGGGGTAGACCTTTATGTTTTCTAATGAGAATATCAGAGCTCTATTGTCCTGCTTCCTGCCAAAAGGATACAGTAGTTTTCATTTACAGTAATACCAGTGTTCAGTGAATTAATTGATGTATAATTTTTCATTGTTGATTACAGTTAAATACAGTTCCATTAGTAAATGAATACTTAGTGTATGAGTCTCCTCTTTTTGTAACATTTACATACACCCCCAAAAGCCAAGAAATCTTTCTTGTTTTATCAACGCCTTCTGAAAAGTTCAATATCCCTGATAATTCAGTGTGAATAGTATTTGGTTTATATGTGCAAATGCTTCCTATTAACCCAGGAGCTGCCCATCACAAGGTACAACAAAGCCTCCTTTATCAATGCCAGCAATTCTGAAACTTACTTAATGACTAAAATATTTCACTATTAATTCTCCTGACCTCAGGATTCCTGTTGATTCCTCTGATTGCCTGTGTGCTTGGACTGAGCTCTCCTGTATTACATTAATTTAGGAGATATAAAAATGAAAAATATCTCAATTAGCGGTGACACCACAAAAAGTTAGATTCTTAATTGAGTGAGGCTTGTAATTCCTTAGTGGAGCTGACTGGTAAACCTTCCTTGTAATGCTTTGATAGGAGGTAATAAAAATGTTGCTTAATTAATGCCAGTGTGAGTTCTTTTGAAGTCTTAGATGGTATAAAACTGAGAAAAATAAGTAAATCAAAGAAATGAACCAGAATGTGTGATGTTAATTTAAGAGTGTCACATCCGTTTGAAATAATGATTTATATTATTCACTATTGATTAGGTGAGACGCAGGAAAAAACAAAAGCAATTAAACACCTCAGTAAGTTAATACATCATAGCCTGTGATCTCATTCTCTAAATTGTCTAGTATCTCAGATAAGGTCTGGGGGCTGGTTCACAGGGAACATTTCCCTTAAATCATAATTCAGGATCACCCTTGGGAAAATATCAAGATTACCAACCTCATCATGGGACTCATGAGGTGAGCTCTTCACCCTCCAAGTATCACTTTGAGACAAAGGGTTGGGGAAGGGTATCAGTAGGTCACCTTGATGGTTTGTTTGGCTCAGTGTTCTTCTGGATGCTTAGCAGTGAAGTATACTAATGCAGTAATCAATCTGTGTTGATTATGTATGGCTAATATAGTCTAAGGTTTTGGGATACTGTTAACAAGGAAAATGCCATTTAAGGCAAATGTGTAAATAATCATTCTCCTAGTTGCCTGTAGCAAATAAGAATTGCCTCCAAGCGACCAGACTAAGAAACTTTACACAGATTCACTTTTATTTTTCTTTTAAACCACAAGTGATGAACAAGTATGAGCAGCTACTGCTTTTGTTAATGTAACTTTGTTTGTGGGCTAATATTTGCAAGGCCGCATTTCAAGCATTGATACATGTCATCTATCAATCTTGTCCTTTTTTGAACCCATATGGTTGGCTGCTATGATGGTAACAAGCTCCTACAGTAAATATTTCCCTTTCTGATTTCTTTGGGTCCCCCAGCCTTCCCATATACTCTTGCTCATGCCAAGAACAGTTCTCCCTAGTAAAGTTAGCTAAGTGGAAAAAGGAGAATGATTCTTGTGGCCTACTGCAGTGCCTCCATCAGTGTGGTAAATGGGCAGATGTGCACAATCTGGATGATGATCATTCTGGTTTATCTCAGTTGTGCCCCATAATATTGTCCTGTGCGGGTCAGCAGATGCTCCTTTGAAGTTAATCAGTAGAGGCCTTCTGTCACTTAGGAGGTGCTAGCCTACGCTGAAGGGAGCAGCAATCAGGTACACTTTTAGTTTAGCAACAAGTGGTATAGAAGGGAAGCATTCATTTTCTCCAGTGCAGCGCCTCCAGAACATCTCGGCACTAGCTGTTGTTTTCACTCGCTTATCTTTTCTTTCCTATCAAGTACTCAGAGGGAAAGAAAAGTAAAGAAAAATGTAATTGTGGTTATCCTAACACAACCTATTGTACTTATCGCTTTCTCTCTGTCTCTAGATGGCAGAAAAATTAATCATTAACTTCAAAAACTCAGCAAAGTTTGGAAATCCCCTGATGGTAAAATATTGAACTTGCTGTGATAAGTAAGGTAACTTTACTAAAGTGCTGCCTCTCTAGGGCACTTCTCTGAACTCCCAAGAATTTGTTAGCTGGTTTCATATTGGTATTGATTTTAAGGCAGCTGTCAGAATGTAGCATGTCTATCAGGAAGAATCATGAAACTTCAGCAGTAAAAAACACAAAGTGCCATTTGCCTTCAGAACTCAGGCCCTAGTTGCTCAGTACTCCAGAAGATTTGGAGGTATTCAGGCATCTCTGTCATAGAACGTGCCACATCTAGTAAAAGAACTTGGAGCAATTGGTATTGTTTCTGTAAATGACAAATGCCAGTCTTCCAGCTGACTAGAGAGTAGAAAAATATTTTTAAACTGCATATCAGTATACATTACAGAGAGAAAGTACAGAAGAAACCCCATGCTGTGATGATTTTTGCAGTCAAAGATGAGACATGACAGAGCTTTGGGGAGCAAGCAGTGATTGGAAAAGAAAAGACAAGGTCACACACCAAGATTTGCAAGCACTAATACTAGAGAGTTGTTAAAGGGATGTGTTGCAGACTATATAGAGGTGAAAAGGTGCCATAGCATGAGTAGACTGGAATAGAGTTTCTAGGCACTGGGAGCAACAGTGGAAAACTGGTAAAAACTCTTTGAAAATAAAGAATACTGGAACCACTATAGGTCATAAAATTGTATGTTGAAATTTTTGAAGAGAAAAGTTGTGACAGATAAGAGCAAGAAAACCAATACTGAATGACATTGTAACTTAGAATGGCCTTTCCACCAGGAACAATCTCCTCTTCTTCCCTTTTATATGGTTTTCATTTGGAAAATGAAGTCCACAAGTAAAAGTCCCTTCTGAGCTGAAAGATTTAAGAAGGGTATCACCATCCTGTGACTACTCAATATATTGGGAGATAGATAAAATTTGTTGCCATCACTATCATAGTACCTTTTGATATAAAATTGAAATATAGCTGGTTGAACTTTACAATACCTTATCATTTTGCCAATAGTGAATGGGCAGTACCTAGTCAGTACAAGTTTTACTACTGGCCATGTGGAAGCTCCCTGTTTCTGCCAATGTATCTGGTGCTAGAAAAGAGCTCTGAAATAATAATTGGAAGAATTGTAGAATACCAGCTTCTGATTTTACAAGCATATGGGTACATTCAAATGGTAGAGAGATCTTTTAGAAGGGAAATGGATGAATAGCAGATTGTCAGCTGTGGACAATACAAGGTTATTTCTGAAAGTAAATCTGTATAGACATTCCAGGTAGACAGCTGCCTAATGTGCTGCATAGCACCCCAAGAAAAAAAAAGATTATCATCAACATAAACAACTATTATACAAAGTGTGCAGGTAGTAGAGGCTACTACCTTTTTATGGTGTAACTATCCTTTCTGTAATTGATTTTTTCCAGAACTCATAGCAACAATTATTTTCACAATGTTATTGTAGACTATTTTAGGCAGAACATATAATAAATAAAGCTGGATTAGATTTAGACGGAGGTGAGTGAAAATTGATGGAAGGAACATCGACAATTAGAGATCTGCAGAGAACACAACATTACTGGCAGAAAACAGTGAAGGCTTGAAACAACTATTGATGAAGGTTAAAGGTAGTCTGAATTCACCCTAGAAGCTAAAATGACCAATGAAGGCTGTCGTACTTGTGTCACTGGAAAAGACAATATGCTAGCAAAAGTTAAAAGAGGAAGACCCAATATGCAGTAAGGTAAAGGTAAAGGTTTCCCTTGCTCGAAAGCCAGTCGAATCTGATTCTAGGGGGCGGTGCTCATCTCCATTTCCAAGCCGAAGAGCCAGCACTGTCCAAGGACGTCTCCGTGGTCATGTGGCCAGCATGACTAAATGCATGGAATACTGTTACCTCTCCACCGAAGCAGTACCTGTTTATCTACTTGCAATTTCCTGCTTTCAAACGGCTAGGTTGGCAGGAGCTGGGGCCAGAGACAGAAACTCACTCTGTCAGGCGGCACTCAGGTTTTGAACTGCCAAGCTATCGACCTTCCAGTTTGCAGTTCAGTGTCTTACCCTCTGAGCCACTGTGCCCCCCCCCCCCCCATATAGTAGAGTGACTCAATAAATGGCCCTCAGTTTGCAAGACCTGAGCAAGGTTGTTAACAATAGAACATTTTAGAGGTCATTAATTCACAGGGCCACCATAAGTCAGAAGCAGTTTGACAGAACTTCACACATCTTAGGCAGAGTTAAAAGGGCAAAGTGGAGTTTATAATTTATCCAAGCTTGGCTGTGGCATTTTGGAATGCCCCAACTCAAATAAAATTATGGTTAAAATTTGGTTGATGATTAAGTGATTGGAGTTTCAGATATTCTTTTCTCCCCCCCCCCCCCCATTTATTTTCCTGAATTTCAGAAGAACTGATGGGGGAATAACCTATTTGTATAGCAGCTGGAGCTAATAAAAAATGTATATTACTGCAGGTTGTGGTGGGTTACCATTAACTATTTAAAGAAGAATACCTTGATATTTTGAAGTTTGGTCAATAAAAGTCAAATTTACATTTATTTTTTTAATGCTGTGGTTTGTATTGAAGTTGTACTTGCCTTTTGCTTCTGAAGGCTTACCCCTGTTGTAACCAAAAGAGTTACAGTGGTTTAACAGTAGATAATTACCTATGATAAAGGCCCCCTAACTTGTAGGGGGTAGCCTGATCTTGTCAGATCTTGGAAGCTAAGCAGGGTCGGTCCTGGCAAATATTTGGATGGGAGACCTCCAAGGAATACAAGGATCATGACACGGAGCCAGGCAATGACAAACCACCTCTAAACCCCTCTTGCCTTGAAAACCCCATGGGTCGCCATAAGTCAGCTGTGACTTGATGGCACTTACTAACAACAATTTGTGGGGTAAAGATGGAAAGGATTCTCATAGAGGAGTTTGATGCTAGCATCCTCTGTATTCCCTTACCTGCAGCAGTAGGCTGACGTAGCCATACATTTTTCTTCGTATGAAGTAAGTGTTGTATCTCAGTTGGCGTGTGCATTTGCTACAGAAATAAAGGCATTTAATGCTACATTACCATGGAAATATTGGAGTTTAAAAACTGTGTGTACAAAAGCAGGTAGAAATGCCTAGCTTGATTAATGATCAGCTGCTGTTAGCCCAAACAAAAAGAGAAGCTGTTCTTAGAGATGATTAAGTTAAGGAACACCCTATGAGTAGTTTGGAGGAGATACGAGTGTGTGTGTGTGTGTGTGTGTGCGGGGGGCGGTAGGGGTGGAGAGAGAGCCATGCTTGTGTTAGAAGGAGACTTGGGTCTGGGTTGTTTTAATCATTCTCTAATGTCAGATTTTTTTTTGTCCTGCAGACTTTTTGGTATCTTCAGGAGACAGCAGCAGTACTCTATGGTGGTTGGTTGTGTTAGCGATACTCTTATGAATTTGTGGTGAATTAAAAGAGGATGTGACCTTCATACCTGAGGAAGACCAAAAGTCTAAGGGCTGAGTCACATAATCAGTTTTGTTTCTCTTCTTTAATTCTGGGATGTATTTACATGGAAGAATTCATATGAACCAGGATATCCATGGGTTTGGCCACAGCTTCTCAGACACGTGAATACTGCTTCCATGATAATGGGAATTATCCTAGAGAGTGGAGTTTGGGTCTAGAGAAAGAGTCATGATCATATAAGACATTCGCCTTGTGTGGGGTGAGTGGCTGAAAATGCATTGGGACAGATTTGACCACCCAAACAAGAATCAGCGTTTTAAAGAGGTATTTAGCTCTACTGGTCATCATTAGGGCAAGATAATTCCATTTCAGATTATCCTTTATGGATCAGCTTGGAGTTAAAATTGATAAAGTCTTCTCAGTTCTTTTTCCTACCCAACATCACAGAGATTTTATTTCAGTGGTTTCACCAGCATTTAAAATCCAGATGGGAGACCTATATCAAAGGGAAGTTATACAGTAAGAGTCACCAGATTCCAGACAATTAAACTTTATTAGTCTGTCTGAAACATAAAGTAGTGCCTCTTAAAAGAATAGTTTTTCATCTCCTCTCCCTGTTGCTGTTTACTGTTTAGCAGTGTGGGAGAGGCACTGCTCTTTTGTGAAATGAATACGAGCATGCATTTTCCTTAGTCACTGGACAAACTGCCATAGTTGGCTTTCCTGCTAGCGTGTTTTAAGAAAAACAAACAAATACTGGTCTCTAAATATGATGTTTCCAAGTTCCTAAGGAAAATTCTTTGTCCTGTACCTCTGAGGCCAGTGGTGGATAACCGACAGACCACATGCAGCTGTAGAGCCATTTTAATGCCGCTCAGGGCCCTTATTAGAACCATAAGAATGCAGCCATTTCACAAAGAATTAATGTCTCTAATCCTCATACTTGCAGATGTAATTCTGAATATGTTATAGCAAAAATGCTAAAGGCTCTTAATTAGGTCAAGATTACTCCAAATTCCTTGTTCATGTCGAAATTTCCCTACATACCAGACACACACATATACTGCAAGCAGCTTACAACTGAAAGTTGCATACCATAAGCAAATTAAAAACCAGAGGAGCAATAACAGACCAAAATGCAGATAACAGCAGACACCAGAATTGAGCTTCAACAGGATATTTCTGCCCCCATCTCAAACTAAAAGCCTGTCAAAATATGGAGCAGCTGTTCTCAGTGTGCAGGTAGGCTTGTGTTGGAGAAGGTGGTCCTTGAGGGGTACACTTCCCTGGTCACAAACTGTTTAGAGTCTCTCACATGTGGGTCATGAGGCTGAAACTCCTGAGCTTCCATACAGAGGAGGGGAAAGGAAGGGCAGAGCTGCCACAATCCTCCCCCTTCTATTTGCCCTGCATCCTCGTTCATTCTTAGGGGTTCAGTTTCACAAATAGTGTAGGTAATGATGGTTGCAGTCTTACACCCATTGCCTCTGAGAGCCAGTTTGGTGTAGTGGTTAAGTGCGCTGACTCTAATCTGGGAGAACCGGGTTTGATTCCCCACTCCTCCACTTGCACCTGGCTGGATGACCTTGGGCAAGCTATAGCTCTGTACCAGCTGTTCCCTCAAGGACAGCTTGGGAAAGAGCTCTCTTAGCCTCACCTAACTCACAGGGTGTCTGTTGTGGGGAGGGGAAGGGAAAAGGAGTTTGTAAGACGCTCTGAGACTCCCTTGGGGAGTGGAGGGCGGGGTATAAATCCAATCTCCTCTTCTTCTTCTATCCATAATGCTGGTGGGCTGTGGAGCTGGGTCATAAAAAGAAGGGTATGTTGAGAAATATATCCAAACAGTTTAGGGATTAAAGTAGAATTTTTAATTAGGTCCAGAAACAAACTGGAGGCTAGTGAAGCTGAATTAAAATTAAAGTGATATGATCAAAGTGACTTACCCCTTTCAGCAGTCAGGCAGCCACATTCTGGACTGATTGCAGTTTCCAGTATCACATAGAGTGCATTACAATAGCCCAGCCTAGAAATCACCAGGGCATGTATGTAGTTCATCAGTACAAACTATACAGTATCAAAGAATAAATGATGCCCTCTAAGCTGAGTTAATGTGAGCTAGCTCACAGATTTTCACCTCCAACTCAGATACTTTTGTCTTTGCTTAGGAAGGATGACTCCAGAGCAAACTAATTTATGCAGTAGCCAAATTGCTCGCTCACAACTTTAAGGCCAGTAGCTCACAAAGTAGAATTTTTGTTCACAAGACTCTACAGCTTAGAGGGAGCATTGTGCTGGCCCCAGAGCTGGCACTGTCACTAGGGCTGCTGTACCTTGTGGTGCTAAGACTCTGTGCAGTGTCCCAGTCTTTCTGCTTAAGTAAAATTCCAGAATTGTATTCAGGGGGAAAAAGAATAATGTGAACTGAGAAATTTATATTAGGATTTTTCAGTTCTCTTCCACAAGCATGAGGGCTGGAAGCTCCCCCCCCCCCCCTTTTAATGAAAGCAAACACTTTCAAGATTCTTTGTTCTAGGCCAGTGCTGGCAGCCCTGGTTTTGTACCCGTGCAAGCTGACCTTATACCATAGCGTCTACAGTTTAAAGGAGCTGGAGCTGCTGTTACTTTCAGTGTAATTCTGCAAGCCTTTTCACTGAGATGCATCAAAACACCCGCTGCATAATTGCAAGCCACATGTGTGGCGCAGGAGACCTGAGTCTTTGGGAACTGGAGATAGGGTTAATTTCAGCTGGTGTGTATTTTGGTTTTCCTTTCTGAAATAAATAGCAATGAAGTATTTGGTTTCTTTCATGGTTGTTCACTTTGACTTTCTCTCAGATGATTTACTCCTCAGTTACCCTGGGTTTTTAGATGTTTCAGTGAGCTCACAGTGTGGAAAGGGTGATTCAGCATTGGGTGAGCAGGTTCTTGGATTCATTAGCTAACCTCCTGGAATGATTTTGAACAAGCTGGGCTGAAAGAGGGAGGTAAACAAATTGGTAGCTTCCAAACTGAGTTTCTGAAAATAAAAGTAAATGGACTGAGTTGTTCAAAGATCTAGTGCTGTTGCTTTTTAGTTTGTCAAGGCAAATGTTAGCAAAATAAGGTCATTCATTTATTTAGCAAAAAAAGAAAAGAAAAATGAGAGTATAATTTCTGCCTGAACCATAAAAATCTGACTTTTTAGCCACCCGCTATTGTATCTCAACCAGAATACTTGTGGCTGTCAAACTCTGTCACAGTGAGTCTCCCTCTCAGAAGTAAAACTTTTCAAGCCTCCTTTTATATACCTAAACCACAGATATTGCAGTAGTTTTAAAAGGTTATAAAAATCATCCATAATGACATGAGTTGAATCATTAAAAGGTGAAGGAGTCCATGTTTCTTGGGTCTCAGTGTGTATTTATTTACTGCTTTCTTATCTTGCCTTCTTTCAAGGAGCTCAGGGTAGTGTATGGAGGTCTCTCTCCCATTTTATCCTTACAACAACTCTTGAGGTAGGTTAGGATGAGAGAAAATGTTTGGTTCAAGGTCACTCAGCAAGTTTCATGATGAGCATGGGTTTCAGCCCAGGTCTATTCATTCTTAGCCCAGTACATCAACCACTGACTGCCAGAGGTGTCGAGCTCATTTGTTACAAAGGCCAGATCTGACATGATTGTCACTTTGTAGGGCCAGGCCAAGTGTGCCATAAAACGTAATGCCGGGTAACAGAGATTATACACTTTATAAAGGACACAGGCAAACCCAATTAACGATATTATTTTTTACGCAAAACACAAACAAAAGCAATTGTTTCCTTCCAGTGAAAGCAGTTCACATGCTGGTCCTCCTCCTCCTCTCTTCCCCACGGACCCCATCCCTTCATTGACAAACACGAAACCAGTTGGTGCAGCGGTGGCAGCTCCAGCTCCAGCTGTTCGGCTCTGTCCCTCCATGTAGTGGCTTTGCCAGTCCTCACTAAGCTGTGTGTTGCAGGAGGTGGGGGGGGGGGGGAACACCATGCCTCTTTCTCCACCTTTGCTTCTATTCCCCCACACTTTTTTTACCTCAGCCTCTTAGTCCCACCTCCTAGCCATTTCCTATTTCTTGACAACTTTGACCACACACACACCTCACTGTGTGCGCCTGCTCACCGTCCCAAGCAGTCTCCTGCCTTCCCTTCCTCACACCAGTTGTGTGCGAGCCAGGTAAGAGCCCGGACGGGCCAGTTGTGGCACCCAGGCTATATGTTTGACACCCCTGGACTACACCATATACCTTACTGGCTCTGTATAATCATACAAAGATGCTGACATTCTGATGGTATTACAAGAGGGAGACTAAGGAAAATAGCCAGTTACCAGCAACCTCTCTTAGCTTTGTTCTTTAAAAGCCATTTTCCATGCCAAACCCCCCCCCCCTCCCCGGTGCACTTTAGAGTTAGCAGATCAAAGCCTTGGAATTGAGCAAAATTGCCAAAATCACACATGTACACTTGCATACTCTTGCTCTAGTGGAGCAAATCTTTGAACTTACTTTGCTTGTGGAAGAGGAAGAGGAAGGGATCAGTTTTGCTCAAATTCCCTAGCCTTAATGCATTCCTCTTTGCCATGATGCATTTTGTTTCTAAGGATCCTCTGAGTCTCAGCAGAAGAATTTTAGGGTATACAGCAGGCTGCTGGGGAAAGATGAGGGAAATTAACTTGCATGAGCTTCTTATGCTCACAGAAGTTTGGATCCTGTCCATTTGTACTATATCTAATGACCAAGTTGCATGGCTTGTATAGAACACAAAAGCAGCAGAATCCTGGATAAGAAATATGTGAGGAAAGGATTTCCAAATAATTTATTCCCTCCCCCCCCCCCCCCCCCCGTTCATTATGGTCTCTCAGATTGTTCCCTCTTCATAGTCAAGTGCCTGTCACAAAGACAGCAAAACAGTTCCAATTACAGACAAGGCTTGTGCTTATCTGAGTACTCAGTATCATTCAGAAAATATTAGCTTCTAAATTTGAAAAAGGCAAAAGGGAAGAAGCCCACAAGGAAGGACTGAGCTTGCTCATTGCCCTCAAAAGGTTGAGGAAGCAATCAAGGGGGAGGGGACAGAATTGGCTGGCTCAGGCCCTTAAGAGCTGCACTATCCAAGATATTCTCTTCCGCGCACACACACTTGCCCCAGTACTGCATTGCCCTTGCCTTCCCCCTTTTTCTCTCCCTGCCTTTGCTTTGGTAGGGTCCCTAGTGCTTTTTATCTTCTCAGCAAAGTTTGAACAGTACACAGAAAGTTAACTGCCTGGAGTCTTTTAAATATAAGTAACATACACTCAGTAATAAGCTGTTGGTTGAAGGTTTTTTGTTCATTTTTTTGTTTCTGTTTTGTTGGGGTTTTTTGCTTCCTGCAAAGAAACATAAACACAGCACTCATTTCTGGCAGGTTTTTACTGTCAGAGTTTCTCCTATTATATTTATCTTACAATTTGCCAGGGGGTGAAGTTATTAAGTTTTAGCAGCAGCCATCGATCAAGTTCACAAGTTAACACGATAAAGGCTCTGTGCCGTTCCGATCCGGGAAAATGATGATCCTCACTCGGTAATTAACTAAATGAGAAAGTTAAATCTTACTTGAGAGCTGGGAGAGATGCAAGAGAGGTGTTTGTCAGTTTCTCAGTGGAAATTAGAAGCAGTTTTTTTGCAATTCCCTAAGCTGCTGCTCTGTCATATTTTACATAAGCACTGGGAAAACGTCTTGTAATTAGTGCTGTCATGGAGAATTTTTTTTTGCTGAAGGATGTTGGAATAATTCATTAGATTATCAAGAAAGGCTTGTGTCCTGAAATGATTAGCACAGTGAAATTTAAACCATTAACGATAACAAGTTTAGAGCTTGCTGCAGTGCAGAGGCACCCGGGGTATGTCTGTGCCTATTTCAATCATTTCTTATAATTAAACATTATGTCCTCTCCCCCCACCTCCCTTCACATGGGCCCATCCAAAAATCCTGTTAAGGTGGCTCTCTCCAAATCAGCATGTTTACCAATAAGGAACAGAAGCTACCCTAGACGAGAACTGCAGAAGGGTGTGGGACAATTTCTGTCCTGGTTTTTTTATTTAGAGTGCAGAAGACTACCAAAGCCTTAATTCGAGCTCAAGGGTGTTGCTTGCTTCCTTACGGGGAGTCAGAGATATGTATAGATTGCTGTCTAGTACTGTCATTGTGTGAGAACATTATGAGATGGTGGGGCTGTCTGGACACAGCGGTCCCCCATCCTTCTGCTGCTCTCTCGTATGTGCATTGCCTTGTAGTTGCACCACTGTGTAAAAGGCCATGATAAGTGTATGCAAGGGTGACATTGATCTCACTTTATACTTAAAATGCTCTGATTACAGAGCGGGGTGAAAAGAATGGAGACAAAGGTAAGTGCATCTAGTAGTGCAGAACGGGGATGGTGAATGGAGAATCCATGCTCTTCCTCCCACCCCGTGCAAATCTGGAGTGTGTGCTTCTTCTTTGAAAGACATGTGCTAGTGCATGACACTCCTCAGTTCCTCTGACAAGAGACAAAAAGCAAAAGAGTTCCTTGATGGTAAATCTGTGCATTAGAGAGTTAATAATGCTTTATTATACACCCGAAATATAAAATCATATGGTAGAAGAAGAAGAGATTAGATTTATACCCCGCCCTTCACTACCCAAGGGAGTCTCAGAGCAGCTTACAAACTCCTTTCCCTTCCCCTCCCCACAACAGGCACCCTGTAAGGTAGGTGGGGCTGAGAGAGCTCTGAAAGAAACTGCTCTTTTTCAAGAACAGCTGTGCCAGAACTACAGCTTGCCCAAGGTCATCCAGCAGGTGCAAGTGGAGGAGTGGGGAATCAAACCCATTTCTCCCAGATTAGCGTCCACACACTTAACCACTACACCAAACTGGCTCTGGTACTGCTTTACGGGACCAGAACAAATATTGGTGGGCCTAAGCTGTAGCTTCTCAGAATACTCAGATGCATCTAGTTAAACGTGCTGTGTATTATCTACTAATGTAAATAGCGCTTGCCTCTGTAGCCTCCACCAGTGGCCAAAAGTATAATACTTCCTGGTTAAGAGAAAATGTGAGAGGGGAACTATCCAGCGATATAATGTAAGGACAGATTACTCCTGGGAATTAAACTGTTTGCAGCTAAAGTACATATTTTCGTGATCAGTTTAATGATCTGGTACTCTGCATAAACTCTGGCAAATGTGTATGAAATATGTTAAAAACTCATTTTTTATTTTTGTTATTAACTTGGAAGTCCACTAGAGAAATATGGCACAGAGCTTCTCTGCTCCAAAAAGGCCCCCACCTTCCCTTAACTGAACTGAAAGTATGCCATACTGGGCCATGGCATAGATTCTTGCAAGGGGTTTTTGTGTGTGTTTGTGTGGTTTATTCTGGGATTAAACTTCTTGTCCTGGTATATTTGCTTGTTACTCTAGGGGCCAGCCTCAGTTCCCACTAATTATGGTTTCTCTCTTGTCCATATTTTCTGTTGTGCAATTTATCTCTTGGTATGTAGTATGAGTTCATTTAAACATATTGCCTGCAAATAATTTGCATTACTGCTATTCCCATTATGCCTCCTACACTTCCTGTAGATATAACAGGGAAGCATTTGGCCTTAACCCTTCCTACTAACAGCTGATATATAGCTAATGTCCTCTATCAAGCAAGTTTGTTAGGCATGTGGATGGGCTTGTGCACATCCAGTAAAGTGTTAAAATATTTGTTGCAGTGCCCAGAGTGCATTGCAAATGACTGGATTTTAAAAATTACTTGTAATATCAGTGGTAACTTTGGTGAAAGAAATCAAAATACCAAAGGGACACAGGAAGCTGCTTGATACTTTGTCAGACCCTTGGTCCATCTACCTAAGTACTGTTTGCTGAGACTTGGCGGCAACACTGCAGGGTCTTATTGGGAAAGACCGCTCTCTGCCCTCCTCATATGAGAGATCCTGTGAAGTGGAGATGCCAGATTTTGAATCTAGGATCTTCTGTATACAAAGAATGTGCAGAAAGAATTAAGTCATAGCCCCTTCCCTAGGTCAAGCCACGTGTTTTTGTTAACCTTGGTCAGTTTGCCATAGGTTATGACAGGGGTCATTTCGTAGAAAAAGAGGTGCAGGAGCTCATTAGCATAACTTATTTGCATATGCTACACCACCTGACATCACCAGAAGTATGTCAGAAGGCAAGAAAGAAAGAAAGAAAGAAAGAAAGAAAGAAAGAAAGAAAGAAAGAAAGAAAGAAAGAAAGAAAGAAAGAAAGAGCTGGCAGAGAGGGGACAGCTACTAATCCAAGCCGCAGAAATATCACTATTCTAGGAGGATAGCTTCAGTGGTGGCTGAAGCCTTCAGAAGGCTGGTCAGAGGAACAAGAACCTTTCCAGGGGATGTGGTCATTTTGCTGCAGCCATGACACAAGCAGGCATTCCCCTGCCGGGGGGGGGGGGGGCTGGCACCAACTCCCGGAGCTGAGCTCCCCCGAGCTCCTGCTCGAAATGACCCCTGCTTGTAAGCCACCTTGAACCAGGAAGAACAATGAGATATAAATGTTTTAATTAATGGAAAACTAACATGACAAGGAGAGGGCCAGGCTCTTTTCCTCACATCTAGTTTCTTATGTGAAGGGATGTTTTGTATGAAGGAGTGTTCAGTCATGTGAGCCCAAACCCGCATGAAGTGGTAGACCAGAGTACAGGTTTACTGCCCTTTACACATTTATTTGAGAGTAAGCCCCATTAATCTCAATGCAACTTGTTTCCAAGTAAACACACAGCACCAATTCCTGGAGCTGTGCTCCCCTGAGCTCCTGCTCGAAATGACCCCTGGGTTATGATATGGGAACTGAACAATGGGAAACTTGCAATCAAGTTAGTTGCCTCTTGGTAGTTGGAATTTTGTGACATGAAACATGTCCTGTTCTCAAGAACTGGCTAACTTTTAGATCGGTTAATCCTTTTTACCTTACTCTCTACTTTATTGTGCCTATAATATGGTTTCCATGTTAACTACTACTCCTAAAGGATCTCATAATGGACAGCTCAGCAGAAATATCTCGTGTCCTTCTTGCGATCAATAGAATGCCCTTGTGTTCAGTACTGTTCGATTTATCTTCAGAAGGCCCCACCAAGAAACCTCAGCCACACAGAGAACTGCATTGTAAGTTGAATTCTAATAGAATGAACAAGAACAACAAAAAGGTACAGAGCTAGATAGTGCTTATAGTTCCAGCAGGGCCTATCTCACCTTAGAAACAAAAGCAGGAAAAGGTAAATAAGTTGAGGTTCTTCAAAAAATACTGCTAATGTGGGATACTTCTTCACTGACAGTGGATTATGATGATGGGTACTGAGGCAGATTGATCTGTCATCATTTCAACAATGTTCCAAACTTTCAAGCTAACTGTTTTTAATATCTGTGTACTTGCACATCATGTGTCTAACTGCACTTGATAGCAGCAGTCTTTAAACATGTGTTTGCTCCCATTCACATGTAAAACACTGTTAGGGGAGGAAAACATGCTTTAAATGTCTGGTCTGCATGGGAATGCAAATAGGGGAGTCCCAAAATGCACATCCTGTCTGATACTGCTCCCCCACCCCCCACAGTCTGTCCCACCCGATACCCTTTTCGCAAAATTATTTAGAATTAGAAATGAAAAGCACTTGGATAGTGGTGGGTGGTAGTAAAAGGCCATTGCTGCTGAACAGCTTGCCAGCTGCTCTCTGTTTCTATTGCCACTATGCAGTGTTGTCTAGTGAGGCCTAAGGGAACCCCCTTCAGTTACTGTTTAACACAAGATGCCCCTTATTATATGGTTTGTCGGAACCATATATTGTTGTGAATTGTCTCAGGGTCTTGCAGTGGAGAAGCATCATATAAATAATGCTCCTGCCTGGGGGGGGGGGCGCTACCAGAAGGGGTGGTAATCTCCTCAGTGGCACTTCTCCAGCCCAGTTCACCCCTTCCACACACACACACCCCTCCTAGGAGCTGCTTTGTTCTAGGGTCCCAAGAATTCTGATCACAGAACTTCAACATCTTGTCTAGTTTGACCCTTAGAAATAAGTGGTAGAGTCATCACTGATTTTTCAGAGATGCAGTCAATTCTGTCACTGTTATAAGCTTCCTTCTCCATTTCTTTAGTAGGGAACAGTGTTCCCTCTAAGCTGAGTTAGTGTGAGCCAGCTCACAGTTTTTAAGCCTCTAGCTCACACATTTTTGTCTTAGCTCAGGATGGATGGCTCCAGAGCAAACTAATTTATATAGGAACCAAATTGCTCGCTCACAACTTTATTGCCAGTAATTCACAAAGCAGAAGTTTTGCTCACAAGACTCCACAGCTTAGAGGGAGCATTGGTAGGGAACCAAATGATTTTTGTCTTTAGTCTGATTGTTTCACCAAAATTCTGTGGAGATTTAAAAAATATTTTAATGCTGTAGAGGTGGGTGGTGGGCAGGAAGACTGTGTTTTATGGTTTCTTGTAGAGATTAAAGGACAGGCAGTGAGACTTGTCCATATAGGGTTAGAGATGTTTATTTTATTTTTTTGCAGTCATACAGTTATACTGCCTAGAAATTACACATCACTTTCCATAAACTGAAGCAGGGAGGGTTGGAATGACTGGCCGAAAGCTACGAAAAGTCAAAGAAGTAACCAAATGGGCCATTTCCAGTTCCAGACATCTCTTCTAATTGTTCTCCACTCCCTCTCTTCTTCATGTATTGTTATGATCTTCATTCATTCCCTCCATCTCAGTACCAAGCAGTAGAGCATGCTCACTTCAGTTGGGTCTCATTTGAGGCCATGCAAGGAAAGTGTACATAAAAGGAGGAACAAAGTCAGTGCTGGAACAGTAGAGGGTGGGATTTTCTTAACAAGATTCAAAATTTGTTATCCTGAGAGAATCCCTATCTGCACATAAAAGATATTGCATAGTTTTTCAGTGGCAAATGCATGCTGATTGGTAGTGTGGTTTACCAGGTATTGTCTTACTCTGTGGAATCACACACTAAAACTAACAACTATAATATTATTTATATGATTACTTATCTAAGGATGGGGAAAGAGGTGAGCCAAGGCCACCTGATAATACCAGGGATTGTATGTGCTTGTTTTCAGTTTTGACATTTTAGTGTTCCATAAGTGCATTGAATTTTGCATGAAGCAAATAAGGACTTTAAAAAACTGGCCCTTGCTCTAGAAAGTCCTTGATCTAAGAGCTGCATCCAGATAGAGTCCTCAGCCATCCATAATTAGAGCCATTTAAACATTTCAGGAACTAAACCCTGGGATGCTTCAACACAACTGGTTGAAATGTGCAAGATTCCTTTTTTTTTTTTTTACATCTGTACAAATCTACTTAAAACATAGATGTTTTACAAAATCAAAATAGCTCCTTGATAGAAATGACCAAATGTACAAAGTTACACAAATACTGCAGAAGGGTTTCTAAATTTCTAATGTGATTCAACATCTCATTCAGCTTTTCAATGCGGAAACAACTCGCGTTTAAATGAGTTTTGGGGTTATCATCCCAGGTTGGTTGATTAGTATAAAGAAGACATTAAGGGTAGGAGATTTAGAGATCCTCATTCACTTGATAGTAACACTGTTCCTAGTACAAATTTCTGATTTGTCTTGCTTGTGTCCACACTTTAAAGGCGTATGGGTATGAGAAAAGAGTAAGTAAAACGGCAGACACTGGTGGTTTTAAAAACATGCTGGATGAAGACAGCCTGCTGTAAGATTGGCAGTGCAACAAATGAAATGGGAAATGAAATGAGGTCAGGCTTATAAAATACACCATTTATCAACTATCTAAATCTTAATCCAGCATTTCATCGGTTTTTCTGTTCTGCAAACAACTGAACTGCTGTGAAGACAGCCACTGAATCCCTCCAGGCCAGTGTTCAATAGAGTCCAACCTTCATGGTTTAATACCAGACCATCACCAGCAACACTAGTACATGGAGAAATCAAGCGTTTCTGTGCTAAGGAACTATGTTTTATCATTTCCATAAAGACTATTGAGGCTTCAACATATAGAGAACCCAATTTTGCTTGTCTCTGATTTCCAAGCAAAATGTTTCTTTTGTAAGTCAAATGCTGAAAGACTGCTATCAACGTGGGTATGTTTTGCATGGTGTAGCATCTAATTATGTCAGGATCTGAATTCTGGCAGTATCTGTTTCCATTTTTAAAATGGGAAATGTCAAGCTGTTATAATTGAGTAATAAAGAAATGAGTAGAGCCTTCCAAGTAAAAATGAGGCTTTTGAGGTTCCCAGTTATTTGGGTACAGGTGCTCACTCATAAAGGATTCTGAGCTTTTGGTCAGTCTGTGATTCTCTGTGTACTCAGAACCACCCACTGTCTGTACAGCAGTTCAAATGCTGCAGCTGCATTGGTGTGGAACTGATCCCAGCAACTGTACATTGAACTACATGATTCTGTGAACTGTGAGTTGATGCCTCATTGCACTGGCTTACAGGATTGGGCCATTAACTTCCTTCTTTTTGTATCATCATACGTTACAATATTTTAGCAAGTCACTTATGTTGTGGGCTATTGTTACAGTGTTTGTCAGAATGCTGAATCACATCCTTGTGTCATTGTAAAAAAGTGTTTGGTTTTTCCAATATCCTTAATGTTTTTTATACCCCGGCCAGGACATGTAGGTATACAAGTCTGCACTGTCTAAATGTATTTCAGTGTACTCTTTTGTTAAGGGGAAAGTTCTTCACTGAAAATGGAAAATGGCCTTCAGTTGTGCACATGGAGACATCAGAGCCTAATTCACTTTGTTGGGCATGCAATATGTCTTCCTATCAGCAGGATGCATGCAGCTAAATCAAGTTAAATTGCTGCAAAAACTTTTGGACAAGTCTTCCTTCTTGACAGTAGATCAGAGGCTTGCCCTACCTTGTCAAGGCTTGTCCTACCTTGTTTTTGTCAAGGCTTGCCCTACCTTGTCTTGCACCTCAGAAAAAGACTCCTCAGAAGGAGCTCCCCATGGTCCCCACTGTGCCTAAGGCTTCATGCATTTGAGAGGCTCCAGGAGAAGATCCCCTGCCTGCTCTCGAACAGCAGTTTCCCATTCAAGTTCCCCTAGAACCAGGAAACCAGAAACCCTTGAGTGGGCCTGTCTACCTTCTGTACCTGCAGAATCTCTACTGGAAGAAAGCTGGGGGCAGAAGCCACGCCTGATCCAGATGGAAGAGTACATACTTGGCACCGGGACTCTCACACTCTGAAATTACGCAGAAGTCCAGGGGCATCTTAAAGACTAACAACATTTATTTCAAAATGAACTTTTGTGAGTTACGGCTCCCTTTTTCAGATATGTTGAAGAGAAAATTCATGCTGGGAATTCTTCTTATGGGGAATATTACCAAGGAGGGGGAAAACCAAGCCAGAAAGGCTTGATGAGAATTCCACCATCAAACTTCCAAGTGTAACTTTTCAGCCTTTATGCCTTGGCTCACCGCTCTCCTTGGTTACCTTTTCCATAAGAATTCCCAGCATGATTTTCCCTTCACATATCTGTCTGAAGAAGTGAGCTGTGACCCACGAAAGCTCATACCATACTGACTCACTTTGTGAAGTCCACCTTGAGTCCCTGGAAGGCTGACTATAAGTAATGTAAATAAATAAATAAAAATATTGAAGTAAGTGTTGTTAATCTTTAAGGTGCCACTGGACTTAGTGCTGGGGGTGATACTTACCATGCCAGTGGACCTTACACTTAAAGTGTTGGTGTTCTGAATGATGCTGAACAGCACTGAGGAGAAATTTGTTCATTTTTTTCTGTCATCTATGGTCTGTTAATTTTAGTAGCAGCCCATTGTGGCCCTAAAGCAAACAGAAGCAAAGTGTGAGAAAGGCAGCTGTGTGCTGAAGTGGTTGTTGATGGGTATGTAGGAGCCTGATGGCAGTTTAGTCCGTATATTGCTAGTTAAGACCCAGATACATTTGCTTTCTCCATCACCTGGGTGTGCATCTTCAAAATGCCTCTTCTTTCGTTACTTTCTAAAGACATCAAATTCTGTACTCCAAAAAATCATTTTTTTTTCTTTCAATAGACAAAACTTGCCAATGGCACTTCAAGCATGATTGTGCCCAAGCAAAGGAAGCTATCTGCAAGCTATGAAAAGGAGAAGGAGCTGTGTATCAAGTATTTTGAACAGTGGTCAGAGTCTGACCAAGTGGAATTTGTGGAACATCTCATCTCGCAGATGTGTCACTATCAACACGGGCACATCAACTCATACCTCAAACCTATGCTACAGAGGGACTTCATCACAGCACTGCCAGGTATTTCAGTGGGACAACAGCAAGAGGAGTGCTAGTTCTGGCTTTTTCTTCCAGGATTTTGAGTTATGTTGGCAAACTTCAATTTGGCTGTATTATATTTATAGTTTGCTTTCTAAATTTGATGTGATCTGTGTTGCAAGATGCAGCCGCATACTCATACACCAAACTGATACACAAAATCGATCATACACAAAATCGTCCCAATGTCGGTGTCATGGGAAGGTGCTTTGTTAGGAAGGGTGATCTGTAGAATTGAAAAGGGAAAACTTTAAGGATTTACCTGTGAAAACTGTTGCAGTTTTGTGTAGAATACAGGCTCTGTGATAAACTTGCTATGGGTTACATAAGTAATCCTTAAAAACCCTAAATATATGAACTGTTTGTTGGATGATAGGATTTAATAGCCTGTTTGCAAGAAACTGTAACTCCTTCTGTATAGTCTCTTACTAACTAGAGTTCAATAACGTCCAGCTTTACATGGGATTTAATTTTTTCTGCCCAAGCTGTTCCATGATCCAATTTCACAAAAAAACTAATCCCATTTTGTTTTCATTCCAGCTTCTAAACATTAGGTTGCAAAAGAACAAGCATGGAAGGTTTCAGGGAATCCTTGGTCACAAGCGGTTTCTTTCTTGTCAAGTTTTTCAACAGCCTGACTTATAGTACTGTGTCCTCAGTATCTGTTTGATGACTGCTCTTTGGAGGTTGTTAAAGGATTCGTCATATAGGAATACTGTGATGTCACGAAATTTATGTTCTATGGGAGATTTTCCTCAGCAGTTTGAATCAATTGCTTTTCAGTTAACATGCATGCACATTCCAGTTACAAAACTGGGTCTTTTAGATCATGGAGTTTATTAGGGTTTAGCATGGGATCATAAAGTCCTCATTCCTGTATTGCCTGTACAACTTATTTCTTCAATATTTAGAAGTCACAGAGTGAGGGAACTAAAGCAGAAGTGCTCTTTGGCATCCAGAGATGACTTTTCCTTTCCACAATTGTGATGTACAATGCAGAATAATCATTGCACTGTTATATTGCCATGCTATGCCTATAGATGGATTGGCATAGATGAAGTTCGTTGGGTTTTCATCATCTTCCCTAGCATTTTTTCCTTTCCTTCAACTTCAGCACAGTGAAATATCAAATTTCACAATGCCTAATACACTTTATATTTTTAAAAACCTCCTGAGTCCTTCCTTTCAGAGAGATACCTCATGTTTACCTCGGCTTTTTTTCTCATCTCCTCTTTCGTCTTTCAGTTTTTGAAGTACTGCTTTCTTACTGACTATTTTCAATTGTTAGGCTTTTCCCCATTGTCTTGTATTTTAAGAACTGTACCCATATGCTGAAAAGTCAGAGCTGTGTGATAAGTCACATTTTTTTAAAAAAAAGTTATGCTTAATGAATTTTTCCAGAAACCATGAAAGAAATGAATAGCCATGCTGTTACACCACTTTCATGTATGAGAAGCTCATTAAGGGGCCCTTTGCTTGTCTGCCATCAGCAGCAGAGACTGGGTACAGGATGTCCTGCATTAACCCTGATAAGAGTCATCTGATAGGCTTCATTGTGCATCTGTCTGCTTAAGGGTAGGCATATGACCTCGGTCAGCCCCAAATGCATTTACTACTTCCTATACTCCGCCTTTGCCACTGACAAATGATGCTTAGTCTTTGGGGTGGCTGTAACAAGATCAGGAAAAAGAATATTTGATCTCTTTGCGGATGTTCGGTAACATTTTACTTGAAACCAAGAAAAGTTGCCTGTAATGCCAATATGCATGCTTGCCTCTTTCCCAAGTGAAATGGGGCAAAAACGGATTTGATCAAACAGCTGAAGTAGTTTTGCAAATAGATTGGGCAGTCATCTGCCCACTCAGAATACCCAAGGCCAGGTTTACATATGCAAGAGAATGAGGTGATAATGAGGTAGCAAAGCTCTCATGTTGTAGAATACACCATGTCAGAGTACAAATTGTGGGTTCCAATTTTGAATGTTCCTTTGCCCAAAACTCCCTGCAAATAGAAAACCAAACCAGCACAGCAAGCAAAGAGATGGAGTAGAAACTCCCCCCGCTCCCACATTGCATTTCTGTTTGAAGGGAGTTTTTATCATAGGGAATCATTCCAAAATATGATCCACCGACTTCATTTTCCTGCATGTGGAACTAGATCTGTTAGCTTATGTCTACTAGACATTTCAACAACCTCTGAACTGTCCACTGTTTCCACTGATGATCTGTCTGTTCTTTGCAGCAGCATCTCTCTAGTTTGAAAACTAATCTGTTGACCATATTTGTGTCCCAGTCTTCCTCTTAAGGAGCTCAAGGTGATGCATATGGTATTCCTTTCCTTCATTTTAACTTCAAAACAAGCACACAAGGTAGGTTAGACTCAGGATGAACAACTGGCCCAAGGTTGCTCGGTGGGCTTCGTGGCTCTAGGGATTTCATCCTGTGTCGCCCCAGTCCCAGTTTGACACTAATTGCTACGTTGTACTTCAAACATGTCCGCTTCTTGAAATCCATCAAAGGCATATTGCCATCTTCCTGTGTCCAGTTTGCATTTCAGATTACTGAGAATCATCTGTGAAACAAGTATAGTATAATGTGGCAGTATGTATGGGAATGCAGTTCAGTTCACATTCAAAACTCAGGAATCCAGTGCTTCCCAGCATGTTTCAAAAAGATCTCCCTTGGCCCTGACCTGGATAGCCCTGGCAAGCCCAATCTCATCAGATCTCAGAAGCTAAGCAGGGTCTACTGTGGTTAGTACTTGGATGAGAGACTTCCGTGGAATACCAAGTCCTGAGGACAGAGGCAGGCAGTAGGGGGTCAGTCACCAGAGGTCAATGTGGCTTTCTGGTGCAGGTGCAGGCACACACACACACACACAAAACACCCCCGTAGCAAAAAGATTCTAAGTGAGAATCAAGCCTCACTATATGGCCTATAACTGGGGTATTGCATCTCTCTCCATTATACCCAGTCTCTGCTTACTCTCACTTGTTCTGAGATTACAGTAAGGCAATTTCCACCTGTAATTTGGACAATTTATGTCTGTATCTCCTGCAGTTAAGGCCCCTTCATTCCCCTGTGGTTTGGTTCAGGGCAGGGTTACATGCATCACTGCAGAAATGTCCCTCTGCTATGCCAACAGAGTAACTGCATTAGTACAAACACTCCAGGTGGGCTTCCAAGACACTGCAACCTTCTGGTGCAGATCTTTTTAATGCATGTATTTTGTAATCCAGGTAAAGCTTCCTGCTTCCCTGTTTAACACAGCATCTGCCTGTTTACTTGTCTGTCAAAATGCAGCTGTCAAAAGAGAAATGCCTTCTCAGCTACCTCTATCTCTGACGCATTACAACAGCAGTCAAGTGAAGCTTTATTAGTGAAACCATCTTATTTTATAGGCCTGCTATTCTGAGGCCTCTGCATGATTAGGCATGAGTGGAAGGTAGTAAGCTTAATGAAGGAACCCATCCAGTTTGAGCAGCCCATGGTGAACCCAGTCAACACATTCCTATCACTTATATGCTTATGGGGTATTAACCAGCTTATTGCTGCAGTGTCCTTCTATTTTAGTGGATTGTCGCCTTCCTTCCAAACATTTGTGAGACATGCTGGCAAATGTTTGCAATTTGTAGTATTTTGTTGCATGTTTTCTTCTATCTGACAAAATAAATAACACCAGTAAAACTGCTTTTTCCCCTCCCTCTCTCTTTCTGTGTGCAGGCAGCCTTACCACACATCTGTGCATACACATACACGCCCAAATACTATTTTCAGGTACCACTTCCCTTCCGGCTGCACATTAGGAATATATATGTTTTCTGTTCTTCATTGCATCAAAAAGCTTCTGTTTTTTAGCAAAAAGTAGCTTTTGGAATACAAGAACAGCTGTAGCAGCAGAATGAGAAATGGGCCTAATATAGCAAGTTTTGGGGGTCTGCATCACCAGTAAGAAAAGCCTTCTACAGAACCTTTCCCTAGTGCTAAAATCTGCAGAAATAGACCAGACCAAATTGCTGGATCCTTTGTCACCTTTAATGCTTTGTTGTTTCTTATCCAAAAGAAGCTGCTGGTTTCTGAACTGCACAAGAGACTGATTTCTGCCCAGTCATCCCAGCTCTGCTCTGCACTAACAAGATCAAGCAACAGTGTACCTTTACTTTTTCTTTCAGCCCGAGGCCTGGATCACATTGCTGAGAATATCTTATCATACTTGGATGCCAAGTCATTGTGTGCTGTTGAGCTGGTATGTAAGGAGTGGTATCGGGTGACATCAGACGGCATGTTGTGGAAGAAGCTGATTGAGAGAATGGTCCGGACAGACTCACTGTGGAGGGGTTTGGCAGAGCGGAGAGGATGGTAAGAATACCTCGTATGCAACTTTTCCATGCTCTGTAAATTAAATAGGTCCTAGTGATGCCTTGTTTCAAATGGAGTTTCTATTAATGGCATGGCCATTAGTTTGACAGTTTGTATTACTTGAACATGTGGGAGTAGGGATGCAAGCTCAGATATATTCAATCCAAATATATACCCCCAATATACCTTAATAATATATTCAGTTAACTTGAATGGTGTTCAGGGTTCCTGGGAATCCTTGTGTCCAGATCCTGTATATTTCTGAAAATATTCAGGAATTGCTGGGGCTGGCATTTTAAGAATCCCAGGTCTGGTTTTTTCCCCCTTTAACAAGTTTCCTGGGCAATAGGAAGGTGGCTCCTGATCAGCACAAGTCTTGGGTGGCTCCCAGCGGAGCTGCAGGTCTGGCCATCTTCTTCTCCTTCCCTCCCTCCTTTGAGGGGGTGGGGCCATTTACCAGGGCCATTTTTTCCTCCCAGTCTGCATCCCTGTAAGTAGGGTGGCAGGGGCACTTTTTCAGGGGCCCATAGAATTGGACCCTTTGGTCCAATTTACTTGAAGCTGGGGGGGGGGGGGTGTCTTTAGTGGACAGGCAGCACTAGCTCCCCTGGAATTTTGATGTAACTTGGTTGAAAAACAGGTACTCCAACCAACACACACACACCCAAAATTCCCCAAATAAGACTCAGCAGCTTTCTGTATTTCTTGAGGGGTTGGTTGTGTGTAGTATCTTTCCTTCCTCTGTTAAGAAAATCTCATGCTTAAATCTAACAAGCATCAGTACCTTTTTGAACTGAAAGGTAGATGTGTTTTCACATTACATATACAGCAGGTTACTTTGTTTTCCTCAGCAGATTTTTGCAACTGGAGATCAGTTTAATCTTAGCTATCAAACTCAAGCTCAGAATACAGCCCACTGAGGATAGGCATACCAGAACACAGATAGATTAGTTAATCAGATGGAGCAGTCTTTCCATTATGCAGGACTTGCCCAAGTCTAGAGAAGCTCTGTTAACATTTCATTAGATGTTTCCCTCTCTGGGGCAATCTCCTTAATACATAATTTTCCATCCAAAGGGCCTCCCTAGTATGTTGTCTGTGAGAAAGCTGGGTATGAATTTTTCATAAATGAGACAAAAGTGACAGCTAAGGAATTTTAACTGCTATTAAAAAAATAAAATCACAAACATGCAAGTGCAAATTCTGTTAAGGGTTTTGACATTAAGAGTATGCTGTAGCTTAGCAAATTATGGATACAAATAATGCTTGTGAAATATTTTTAGAACTTTTAAATGATCTGAAAGACAGCAGCTCTGTTTCTAATATTGACTTTTTGAAGGTACTTTTTCCAGGGCAAATGAGACAGAGCATGAGTCAGATAGAAGGGGAACAAACCTGTGGAATCCTTGGGCTCATGTTCCGTCACCCACTCCCTCTTACTCTCTTGCAGACTTAACGAAAGACTTCCAAGTCTGTGGTAGTCCACATTTTGTTGTAGCATCACATCCATAAATTATTATTTGCTGTCTTCCCTGCAAACCAGGATGAGGAGGGTACACACAAGTCTGAGGGATTCCCTGGGCTTAATTTTTATAATGTCCGATCCTTCACTGGGGGCAGGAGGTCTTTAACTTTTGGATCCTGAGCTTTACCCTGCACATGCCCTGAGCAACTTATACACAAGGGAGCTTTAGAGAGCCAGTTTGGTGTAGTGGTTAAGAGCAGCGAACTCTAATCTGGAGAACTGGGTTTGATTCCCCACTCTTCCACATGCAGCCAGCTGGGTGACCTTGGGTCAGTCACAGTTCTCTCAGAGCTCTCTCAGCCCCACATACCTCACAGGATGTCTGTTGTGGGGCGGGGAAGGGGATTGTAAACCGCTCTGAGTCTCCGAGTGAAGGCTGGGGTATAAATCCAACTCTTCCTCCTCCTCCTCCTTCTATTGATGCTTCTCAGCAGAATTCCAAAGTAAGGGAAAGGCATTAAAAAAATCTGCCAGTATGTATTGTTGTAGTGCAGCAGCAGATGGAAGAGCAGAGAGCTCGCCTAGGCTAAATGCCATGCCTCATATGCCAGGATTATACTCTGAGGCATTTGTGCCCATCTCTGCTTCATAAGGCACATTGCCAGGCTGAAGAGTGGTTAGTACGCCCATGGTGGGGTTTACTAGCTTCCGCACAGTGTTTGGTGGCTCCTTAACTTTAGGATGTGGAATTAAATTTTTTTTGTTGCACAGCAGGAAGTGATTGCAGCTTGCTGATGGGTTTTGGGTTGTTGTTGTTGTTTCCCTCCTCCCCTTTTCTGTGACAAAAATCTGGCATGAGATAAGTGGATTTCATATCCAGGCTAAGCTGAGAAAGAATCCAGTGATGTTTACTAGAAATAGTAAAATGCCCGGCCAATTACCTACCTACAATTCTTTGAACAATCTCATTCTGGGGAACTTGCTGGCTTTTTCAACATTCTCCTGGTATGTCGTCCCCCCCCCTTCCGGTGCCCCATCTGTACTTGCTAAGATTTCACCTCATCCCTTTAAAATGGGGGGGGGGGGGGGGTTGCACTTAGGTGCTTCCTAGTCTGTGAATCTGCCACATTTCTAAAGACAGTAGTGTTGTGTGGTGGAAAGTGGGAGAAGATGTCCCTCTTATTGTCTTCCAAATCTTTGCACAAAATAAATAAACCGGACAGCTGAATAATCAGTGCTGCTTGTTTTCTTTTCTTTTAGGGGACAATATCTATTTAAAAACAAGCCACTTGATGGAATAGCCCCACCAAATTCCTTCTATAGAGCACTTTATCCCAAAATTATACAGGATATTGAGGTAAGAGCGAGAAAAGAAAATGTTGCAGGCAGCCAACGTGATGGGATAGGAACACTTTCCTTGAACCCATGTTCTTTAGAGTTGCCTCACACACAACAGACTCCTGCCCAAATATCATAGCCAATTGTGCCTTCCTACTGTATGTGCAAAGAAGCCATAGCCGTGTTATAGATTATCGCTTATGAACTGGCCCGTAAGACTGATGTCATATACCAGACCCATTCATAGCCGGTCCCCCTCTCATTGTATGTGAACAGTGTTCAGACATTTGGTGACAGGTTACCCTGTCTGTCTGTCTATAAATTTGCATAAAATTGAAGATATATTACTGTATACAACCTTATTTTCACAATTACAATTCAAATGCACTATAAATCATAAGCATTCAACTTCCAGGTTATCTCTGTTTCCACTTCAGTGCTTACAATGCATTAAATATGACAACGTCTCCACAGAAGCAATATCTCGTAATGTCTCATTCTTGATCAGTGGTTTCGAAACATCATCATAGTGAATCTTCCCATATCAAAGCTTCCCCTAGTGTAGTTAAGACAAAATCAAGACAATTTGTCAGTACCATTGCTGCCCTTAGTGCTGAAGGAGCATGTTCCAAAGAAAGGGAGTGGAATAGGGCCAGAAGAGCATGTATTCAGAGAGCATAAAAGGGCAGGAAGCAAGGGGAGCAGAAATTGTCCTCCAGTCGATTTCAGAGATTGACAGTCAACACAAGGGTAACTAACAAACAGTCTGAAGGTGAGAAAGGTGAATTTGCATTTTGCTTTTTAACCCACTCAAAGTCGAAGGGAAGGCTTAGAAGAAGTCACACCCCAACAAGCTCTGTATCCTTAGATATGCCTGCCTTCCATGTTAAAAACCTCTGGAACAGATAGCTGGCACATGTGCCTTCCTGAGAATGTCTTAAAATCCCTTTAGGATTTGTATCACTGTGGATGCTACAGATTGGGGGGGGGGGGGGGGGGCCGCGTCCCATTTGTAGCAAGCTCTGGGACTATCTAATAATAAATGGCTTCAGCATTAACGCTGCGTCTGTTGTCCCAGTAGTCTAGCAGGCTTTATTGTTGCAAAATTTCCATGATGATTGTTCCATGCTTTATAATTGTTTCTCTCTCCCCCAGACGATAGAATCAAACTGGCGGTGTGGAAGGCACAGCTTACAGCGAATCCACTGCCAGAGTGAAACGAGCAAAGGGGTTTATTGTTTACAGTATGATGATCAGAAGATAGTGAGTGGCCTCCGAGACAATACCATCAAGGTGAGAGCTCCCCAGCAGGCAAGGGGGGTGGGGGTGGGGATCTAGTAACAGAAAGAATGTACCTGTAATTTAATTTAGGGAGAAACAAAGCAGGAGAGGGACAGAGAAAGGCGAGGGTAATCTTTTCTTCCTTGTCTTGCTTACAGACTGCATGCCCCCCCCACCCAATCAGTTTGATTTTGAACTGCATAGGTTTCCTCCCTCTCTCCCAAAGAAGAAGAATAAATCTATATTATCTGCTTCATTTTCTTGCGCATTGTTCATTGCTAGCTGTGTTATTGGTCCTTCAGTAATTAAAGTCTTCCTGTTCCCTAATGAGAAGGGTAAAGACTATGTTCATATTAAAAACAGAGATATTAAGGATAGTTTATATTGCTCCAAAGTGCCTGTGGAATACAAAGTGCATTGCGTGCCACTTAGAAGTTCTGCTCGCCTTAGTGGATAAAATGCTGTGTTGTAGAAAACAAAAGAGCCAGACTGGCAATATAGTCCATTCCCTTTGCCCTCCTAGATCTGGGACAAGAATACACTAGAATGCAAGCGGATTCTGACCGGGCACACAGGATCAGTCCTTTGCCTCCAGTACGATGAGCGGGTTATCATCACTGGATCATCGGATTCCACTGTCAGGTATGCACATCTGGATTTGAGATCAGTTGTGCAGTATTCTCTGTACAACCTTCTCTCCTTGTTACCATCTGTGGCCTCTTCAGACCAGCAAGTGGTATTATCCCCATGTTGAAAATGGGGTTCGGTGCTGAGGGTGGATTAATGGTTTACCAGTACCTACCACCAATGCTCCCTGTAAGCTGTGGAGTCTTGTGAGTAAAAATTCTACTTCGTGAGCTACTGGCATTAAAGTTGCAAGTGAGTGACTTGGCTACTGCATAAAATAGTTTGCTCTGGAACCATCCTTCGTGAGCTAAGACAAAAATCTGTGAGCTGGAGGCTAAAAAACTGTGAGCTAGCTCACCCTAACTCAGCTTAGAGGGAACACTGCCTACCACATTGCTCACTGAATTGAGTTTTGAACTTTAGGCTACACCAACTACCTAGAAGTTAGGTAGATTGGGGGGGGGGGGATTTATTCCCTAAGACCTCGTCTAATCTCACTCTCAAAGCCAAGGAGACTGAAGGCATGCAAAACTAGTGTGTTACAGTGGTTAGAGTGTCAGATTAGAATTTGGAAGGCCCAGGTTGAAATCCTTATTTTGCCATTGAATAAGATTGCCAGGTCATCTTGAGCCAGCCACTGTTTCTCAACCTAACCTACCTCAGCGGGTTCTTGTGATGACAAACCAGAGAAGGTGAGGAAGTTATTGTTAACTACTTCAGGTTCCCATTAGGAAGAAAATAGGGTATGTATGTATGCATAGGCGTTAACTACAGGGGGGCTTGAGGGCTCGAGCCACCCCCGAAATTTCCTGGGGGGGACTGAGCCCCCCCCCCGTCGCGCCTCCCTCGGCCCTTCCTAGGGCCACCGCCGCCTCTCCCCCCCCCCCCCCCGCCTGGCCACTCCAACCCTCCCTCCGTCCGTCCAGGGGCCAGCTAAGCAAATGCCCAGCTGGCCCCTGGATGGACGGAGGAATGGAAGCAGGAGTGGTCAGGTGGGAGGGAGGCAGTGGAGGCAGCAGCGGCGGGGACATGGTCCCAGCGGGCTCACGCGCACGGAAGAGCCCCCACCCCCCCGGGAGTTTTTAAACTCTACGCCCCTGTATGTATGTATATAAATAAATAAATGGGAAAGAATACTGTTTGTTTTCCACAAGCTTTTGTAGGAATAAGTCTTTAGTCAGCAGTGTCCGTTCTAAATTTCAGGGTTAGCAACATGTATAAACTGCCCTTGAATAAGGATAAGTTTGCCAGCATGCTGGCCTTATACAGATTCTGTGTGTTTAAAAATCCCATTAGGCCATGTCATAATTTAGCAGTGCATTAAAAAAAATTTAACATTCCTTGGAGGAACTAAAAACAATGTATGTGCCTCTGAACTCCTTTGAGGAAGGGTGGGATAAAAATGTGACAGATTCTTAAATTATGTTCATTACTCCATTTTTATGTGCCAGATTTGAGAAGGATTAAAGAAATATTTCAAATCCTTAGTGCTATTATTATTATTTTATTTTATTTTTTAAAATACACTCATACAGCTGAATACCTAAAATGTTTCTAGACTTAAAGCCTAAAATGGGAGGGGTGGAGAGAGAGGTAGAAGGAACATAATATTTGGTTAAATTCTGTGCTAGGAATAAATGTCAGGGATCTTGCACAGAATTAGTAGAAAGCTGAAAGGAGGGGTGAAGTGTGCAGTGCTGACTCAATAGATTTTGCTGCCTAAGGCCCTGACCACACTTATTACTCCACCCAACACTGCTACCAGGCAGGAGCCAGAGCTAGTCTTCCTTGCCTTTTTACCCCAGCCTTCCTTAAAAACACTGACAAGGCATGCTCCCCCAGCTCACACAATACTCTTCCTTCTCATGAGAGTTTGGAATAGGCAACACTGCCAGTTACCATGGTTGCTTTGGTATAGGGCATGCATGGCTTGCCTTACTGTTTTTAAGGAAGATTGAGAGAGAGAGAAAGCAAGCAGAACCAAGTGTTCCAGCTCCTAGATGGAAGCGGGGGCCACAGTAGTGGTGGAAGTGTGTGTGAGGAAGTAGAGATGGCTTGGGCCAAGAGGTGTAGGTTTCCACTCTCCCACCCCCCATTTTTCACGTGGTAGAGCCAGCCCTGAAAATTTGCCAAAGAAGAGCCTGAGTTGAAGGAGCTAAGGGTTAAAGCCAGTGTGGTGCAGTGGTTTAAAAGTGTTGGACCGGATCTGGCAGACTGGAGTTTGAATCTCCACTCGTGGCATAGAAGCTTGCTGGGTATCCTTGGGCCGATCACACTCTCTCAGCCTAACCTACCTTGCAGGGTTATTGTGAGGATAAAATGGAGGAGAGGAGAATAATGTAAGCTGCCTTGTGTCCCCATTGGGGAGAAAGGTGAGGTACGAATGAATTAAATAAATAATAAAGATCTCTGAGGGATGGTGAGCTATCTAGAACACAGGAGACCTGACCTTCTGTAGATTTTGACCATATTCTTCTCAACAGCCGGCACAACTCAAATGATGATCTTCGGAAACCAAATTCTAAAGCAGAGACAAGACCTTGCGTTATGCTCACAAGCACAGACACACGCACGTCCTGCAGCAGAAGATTCATCAGTCATTCTTCTTGCACCTTCCACACTACTAAATAATCTCTGTGACATTTTTTATTTCCAAACTCTGTAGTTCTTTTAAGTAGACAGAGAAATCCAGTGTATGATGTTCAGCTTGGATTAAAATCTCACTTCAGCCCCAATTCACCTTGAGCGAATTTCATGGTATCTTAGTTTCAGTTCCCTGTCTATAAAATATGAATAAGGCTGCCCTGCTTCACAGAATTGGTGGAAGGTGGAATAAGGTTATTATTGAAAAACTTTTTCATATCATACTTGAAATATGTTACTAATTGAGCAGGTGTAAAAATGGCTGGAAAAGCTTGTTTAGTGTATCTTTTTATGATGGTGTTTGGTATGCTTCTACAATAAAATCATATTTTCCCTCTGTTAGTGTACTCAAGTTTTGGTGGACCCTTGCTCACTACAAAAAAAATCCTCTCCCCTTCCCTTTCTCCTCTATCACAACTACAGAGTGTGGGATGTGAATACAGGTGAGATGCTGAACACCCTGATCCACCACTGCGAAGCAGTACTGCACCTGCGCTTTAATAACGGCATGATGGTGACTTGCTCCAAAGATCGTTCCATTGCCGTGTGGGACATGGCCTCTCCAACAGACATCACCCTTCGCAGAGTGTTGGTTGGACATAGAGCAGCTGTCAACGTGGTAGACTTTGATGACAAGTATATTGTGTCAGCGTCAGGTGATAGAACTATAAAGGTGCAAATCTTGGAGGTTTCTGGCAAAATCAACAATGTGTGTCTTTCTCATACGAGTCCTGAACTGCTAATAATCAGTCCCTTCCTTTCTATGTGTGTGTCTCTGTTTCAGGTATGGAACACAAGCACCTGTGAGTTTGTGCGTACCTTAAATGGCCACAAACGAGGTATTGCATGTCTACAGTACAGAGACAGACTAGTAGTGAGTGGTTCATCAGATAATACAATCAGGTAAGCAGTGCCACATTTGCGTGGAGCATGTGCTGCCTCTCTCTGGACCTACCTACATCTCCCCCACACACTCATTTGCATGGTATTGATAGCCCGTTTTATATTGGGGGGAAGGGAAGCGTTCAGATATGAATTCCCTCTCCTGCAGTATGAAGTAGTACAGTCCTTTTTACTACTTTTTACTACTTTTTACTTTGACCTTTCAGTTTACTGAATGTGTGAGACCAGGCCTGAGAGTTAGCTTTATAAGGTGTGAAAGCGGCTGGATGTGTGGTGTGCCTAGGAATTTAAGTGAACCACAAACACTTAAGCCCAGAGTGAATTCAGTAATATTTGATTTATGTTTTAATTAAACTGAGGCTTTGCAGGAGTTAGGATATTTTGGAAGGCTCAACCATGAAAGTAAGCATTGAGTTCAAGGACAACTTTGGCAATGGACCACACTGTTAGAAGCATCTCATCCCCCTATCTGGAGCAGTCTCAGTAATCCAAATTCTGCTCCATGTTCCATTCGTGCTTAAATTGACCACAGGTTTGACACCAGAATGTGAAGAAATGAATTGCCTCCGTTTTTCATCACTGAAAAACTCCAAAAAGCTCCAAGCCCATCAATCAGAAGTTAATCAAACAATTTGAGAATAGTATATAGTTTAATTTTATATGATCTTTTCATTTAATCTGGATTTTTAAAAGTACAGCTGGTTCTCATTTTTTTCTAAACTAAAAGCTATAATGGTTGCTTTCTCAAAATGTAGTACGTGAAAAAGCTTATTGTGACCCATCGTATAGTATGGCTGGAATCCTAGCACGATCCTTTAAATTGGTCTGTGTGCCTACTTAAAGGGTTGGATTTGCAATAAAAGGCTTTTAATCCAGCACCGAATCCTGCTGGGATCTTGCCAACTAAGGTCTTCTCTCATGGTGTTTGGCCTCAAGCACCATTTGAAACAGGTGGCCAGGAGTCATGGAGTCAATTTGCTCTCTCTTGCTTTGAAACAGTCTAAACCTTAATCCATTCTGTATAAGGCAGTGAGGATTTCTGCAATGCCATTCAAATGATGTCCATTGGATTGGACTCGATAGCTTTCAGCAACGTGGCAGATACTAGTGAAATACTAAACAGACATTGATTGGTCAGATTTCAGCAAGCTGGAACCAGTGACTTTGTATATCTCACTCATTCTTAGAAAGCCAGTATTAGACCTTCTGATTGTTCTATTACCATGAGGGTTTTTCTACAGCTACAACCTGCTTCCTTGTCCAGTCTTCTTATTAATATTTACATTGACAAGAGGACCAGTTTAAAATGAAAAACATAAAGGATCAAGCTAGGAAGAACCTGGTATAATGGTCCAGTGCTCTTGTTTAAGGGTTCCATTTGCATTTTCTTGGTTCTCGCAACAAACGTATTTACGTTAGCCCAACGTATTTACATTGTTTCAGTTAGAAGTTTCTTTCAACGATTGGTCATTACCATTTCAGCTTCAGCTCTCCATCGGGGGATGCGTTAACAGCCTTGTTCTAGTTGATGCCACGGGCAATTTAAAAAGCAGATAAAGTTGCTGCTGCCAGCCCAAAGTTGTAAAGTTTAGTGAGTTTGCCGAGACTTAAAAACTGGTAAGGGGATCCCTTTTGTCGGGCCAACAGAGGTAGGTCCAATTAATAGTATCGCCTTTCCTCTTCTTTGTGTGTAATTCATTAGGTCCAAGGTCAAATGTACCACACCACCAGTATCCAAATAAAGATACAAAACAAAGAAACAAATCCTTTCATTAAGGGACTGTAGAGGCTGGTAATTGACTAGTGTAGCTTTAGAGAAAGCTAGTTACTGAAGGTAATTGCAGTAACATGAGTAATGAAAAACACACAGATCAGAGTGCTGCAGCAGACAATTTAAATAAGAGACATGGGGAATTGGGATGGGACAGTTGAAGCCATTAACCAATTATCGCCTCCACTCTCCAGCTGCATTCTGTTTAACGCCTTGTAAAGATCAAAGGGATTGTAAACAGCACCACAGCATTGCTTGAAGAAATGCTGACTTTGTGGTGTTGACCTTGTGGTGTGACGAAAGGGAAGGCTGATAAGAGCACCAGTATTTGTGAGATAATTGTTTGTTAAATATGGTGAACTTGGGCCTGATGTTCCACTGCAGCAGGAAGCTCTTTGGATTTTAAAAAGAAAGATAGACCTATAGTCCTTATACAGCAACAGAAGCTATAAATGGGAAAGGCAGAAACATCAATAGTAATCCGAGCAGGAAACAGTTAAACATTACAGGACTTAGAAAAACAACCACACCACCATACATAGCAATAACCAGCAAATATAAATGTCAATATGGTAATAAATTTAAAGAGGAATACAATTACTTTTATGCTTACACTGAATAAAATCCTTATGCTAGAATTTTGCAGAGGTTGGCAGTACATCCCAGCAGAATCCAGGTTGGGTGTTATTCAAAATAGGCCTATGTACTTCTCAGGGATGGCGCTCAAAGTTTTGATGAGGTGACCTCTCCTTGAGTCCCTGTCATGTCCATCGAACGTGGGTTGTAAACCCTCCAGACGGGGACTGCGCAACTGCAGTGTTCTGTACAGCAACTCACACTGTTGGGGCAAAAGGAATATTTGGCAGTAAGGTAGATGGTAATGATAGAACCTCTAAATAAATATGTACTTGGTTTTCCGTTTACTGGAAAGAACAATGTGAATTTTTTTTAATGGGCCAGTAGATATCACAGAGGTTTAAGACTGAAATTTTCCAAAGGGGGATTGAATCAAGTCAATTAATTAATGAATATAATGAACCAGGTAGCAGAACTGCAACATATAACAATGCTGGTCGTTGTAAAAATGAATGTAATAAAGTGTCTAAAGAAAAAAAATTGAGCAGAAGAAATTGTAGCACAGCAAAGTTGGGGGGGGGGGGGGCTTGTTAGTAAGAGAATTCTACCAGAGCCACCATATAATAGGCCCGGCTCTTTGTGCTCTGATTTCCTGTGGATGCAGAACTCTGATCTCCATGAACAACTTGTATATTGAAAAGATACATGATGCTCAGGCTAACTGTTTTGGGATTTTTTGATTGAATGACCAGCACCACTTAGGTCCAGAAATAAAATGGCAAACATGCTACTGGTACAGATTGGTATAATGTATTCCTTATTACCTATTCCAGTTATTAGCAAAAAACTACAATCTGTGCTGATTAGACTTCAGGGGTAATTCCACATACAGTACACTACAGTAATCTGTGCTGATCCATGCAGCAGTTATCTTAACATGCGATTATTGTAATACGCTTTATATGAAGCAGCCGATTCAGTATCACAGGCCAGCTGTGTGGAACACACTACTCCCGTTATATGATCATGCACTGGTTGCCTACATATTCCTTGACCTAGTTCAAGGTGCTGGTGCTTTCCTTTAAAGCCCTTCACAACGTGGGACCCACATACTTGAAGGACTGTCTCTCCCAGCATGAACTGGTGTGGCAGCTGTGCTCTGACCATCAATAATCTGTTAGGCATTCTGACCCCTACAAAGATGCATTCTCCAACTGCCTGATCATGGGTTTTCTCAGTACCACCCCTGTGGAACAGTCTCCCAGATGAACTAAGACAGACTTCATCCCAGTCGCATTTTCATAAGGGCTGTAGGTGTGAACTCTTTAAGAGATCCTTTGGGGCTACTTGACTGTTTTACAGTGTTAAGATTTGGGGGGGGTGGGCAGGGATCTGTAAATGAGTATGATTTATTAAACTCACCGGCTGTTTTTAATTGTTAAACATTGTTGTATTTTGTGGCTTTAAATGATTTGATTTGGTTATCTGCCTTGGATCTGAGCTATCTGGGAGAAAGTCAGGCCTATAAATATTTTAAGTAAATCACTCTGAGAGGGGATCAAGATGTAGTTGACAGAAGCAGGGCTTGTGTCCTCTGAGAAGCTGATGTAACTGGAAAAAGCTGTGCAAGCAGCTATCAAAGTCTCCCTGCAGCAGCAAAGCCGGTTTCTCACTCAGTCTGCAGACCTCTCCTTCAAAGAGAGTGTAACCCAATCCAGAAGAGGCAAGATGGTGGGGCCCCTGTCACTGTTTCTGTTTTGTCTGGATTCTCCTATGGATTGTGAGTCTTAACCCAATCCAAAACACCAAGCAAACAGTGAATCCGAGGCATCATTGGCAGGAAATGAAAAATAATAGGGTTAGAGTTTAGATTCAGAAGGAAAGTGAGCATTTTAAAGTCCTTCCAGCCCTTGGTGAACAGTCAGGTAGGTCTGATTAAGAACTTGCATTTCTCAAGTAAAATTTGAAACAACTACATAATTATCTGACTTGTCTTCTCCCAGGCTATGGGACATTGAGTGTGGAGCATGTTTGCGGGTCCTAGAAGGCCATGAAGAGCTGGTGAGATGCATACGCTTTGATAACAAGAGGATAGTCAGTGGGGCCTACGATGGGTAAGAATCGGGGAGAGGGGAGGCTCTAGACTCTTTTTGTCATCTCCCAACCCCCACTCTACACCATCTTTCCTGTGATTCATGCCCTGAATGCTGGAGTGTGAAAAAAACTTTACAGGGAAATGACCGGCACCCTACTGTTACTTGTCTGCAATTTGTTTTTATTTTTTTAATAGAAATCAAAATTTTCCCATTCAGTTATAAATTCTGGGGGAGGAAATATTTATAGTAATGTAAGCAGGAAGTAATAAAATATCTGCAGATCTTGGCTAAGCAACTGCACTACTACCTGCCATAATAACCAAGCTTGCTGTTCACCTGACCTCATTTCATTACAGTTGTTCTGAGCTTCCCATTAGACTGATTATCTCTTACCTGGGGCCAATTTCATTGATCTTTTTTTTAATCTCTCCATTAGAAAAAGGAGATATGGGTTGGACACACTTTCAGTCATTGTGGACATCCAATCCAGTTGTGAGCAAACCTGCTTTACTGATGTTCCCATTGCTTGTACAACTTTTGTTTCTTCTTTGCACAAAAACTCATACATATCTCATATTCTTCTTTTGCACGTGTCTTAGCTCAGCATCAGTACAAACAATGCATAAAACAGAGATTCAGACTACTTGAAACCAGTCTGCCTGCTTCCCATCTGTGTATTTCTGAACTTCTGTGTCCATCACCTGTTCACTTACTGAACTATTTGTGGTGTTCTGGTTCACTTTTGTTATGGACTCTGCAGGGTGAAGGCCCTCAGTTCAGAATTAGCTAGCTATCACGGCAGGCTGGCTGCTGTACTCATTAACCTCACAAGTGCACCTTTTCCCCATGCAGAAAGAACACAACTGCAGTAAGGCAAGAAGACTGCAAATACAATTTGGAAAAAGTCAATCTCTTGGTTATGTTGTGGACAGGCAGTTTATGACTGTGGTGTTCAGAAATACTGCCACGAAATGCTATGTTTAGAGGGTATCTGTAGGTGTAAAGTGCCACAGGTTAAGAGGCAGGCTGACCCGAAGGATGCACAGCAGTCACCAAGAGCACCAACGTTCAAAAAGATATCACACAAGTATACAGAGGGTACAAAGAATTTCAAGAAGGGACTTGCGGTTTCCAGCTTTAATTTGCTTTCCTGTAGAGAGCTGCTCATTGCCTGTGCTGATAACAGTTTCTCAGGGTGCTGTTCTTCACACATTATGTACCACTCCTCACTATTTCAGTTCTTGTGCCTGCAGTCTAGTGTATATCAGACTCTTGGCACTGTCCTGTTTCCCACCATCAAAAAAGGTAATGAACACTCTATGCCCTTCTCTGTCCCCATTGTTTGGGAGCTCAGGCCTTCTCAGTAGCAGATGGCATCACATTAGTATGCATGGAGAACTGAATGCTGAAGTTATTGCTGGCCCACTCTGAAACACTTGCATCATTATAGTTTTGAGGTTTTGGTGGCAGCTCACCTGCCTACCGAGAAACATCACTTCGGAGTAAGATCGTTCTACTGCCTTCTTCTCTGCCAATCTACAAAATCAGGAATGGACTGGGGACCCCTGGCTGGAGGGTTAGGCGCAAATTTGAGAGTGTCAAACAAAGGTGGTCACGCATTTATACTGCTCTGCCTCCTTGCTTCCAAGCCACAGTATGATACAGAGTAGCCTCTGTCATTGCTTCTGCTTTAGTCAACATCACTTCTTTTGTTCTGAATTAATTTGTATGACAGCCATATACTCCCCCCCCCCCTTAAGATCACTGAGCTCTCTACAGGAGGGAATGGGAGAATCAAGGTGCAAGGTTTAAATTATTCTTTTTTGCCCATGGACTAGATTTATTATCTTAAGTTGTGTTAATGGCTAACTTTAGATCTCGGGAAGTGTTTGCTTTCTCTCCAGTGGGATCCTGATTATCTCTCTTTCTTTCTTTCGTCATTAGGAAAATTAAAGTGTGGGATCTGGTGGCTGCCCTGGACCCTCGTGCCCCTGCCGGAACTCTCTGCCTGCGCACTCTTGTGGTAAGAGCCTTCAGTTGCCGAGTGGCTGTATGCTATTAACTATGCTATTTGTTATACTAGTAGTATGTAATAAAATCTTAATGGTTTGGCAAACAGCAGTTGCCACCAATACAGTAGGGCTCTCCTGTATCATTGAGATCCATTTAAGGTTGGATCTTAGGAGAGGACTCACAATTTGGTTCCACTGCAAGAAAGGAAGAATGCTGGTTTGAGTGAGTTTATAGCAAAATGGGGAAAGGTGGTAATAGTGCTTCGCTCCTCATTGCTTGCATTGTGTAGATGTTGTCACTGCCTTTTTAAAAGTGTACACAAAGTAGAGAAAATACACAGAGCAAAGACAATGGATTGCATTCACCCACTCCTCAACTAGGGGTGGCACATCCACTGATGCAAGTCACATCGTGTTAATGCATGTAGTTCCTCCAGTGGAAGGACACACCATGCACTGACATGGGAATGCTGCCTTTCGGCAAGTGTAGGGTGCAGCCTAGTAATGTTAAGCATCAGACGGTTTGTAGGAACTTTTTTTACTGTAAGGCTGGTTGTCTGCTTAGTCTTTCCACCTCCGTGTCTGGCATGTCCGTACTTTCCATTGTTGCAAGGGCATAATTGTGCTTGTTCTACAAAAAGCTTTTGCTTGATATCCCTAGATAAGTTGTGCTTCTTTATAAAGAACATAGGAACATGGCCACTTTGGCTGTGTCTTACTCATTCAGCAGAAACAAATGAGGAAAGCAGTACAGAATTAGCTGAGTATTTATAAAGTGCTAGGCAGTTGGTGTTCATTACTCCTAAGTTAACTGGGCCCATGGCGTGAGCTGAGGCTGGGTGGTAGATCTTCTGCTCATGGCTAAGTCTCAAACATAAACAAGGCCTAAGGCTTCATGACCTCTTAAAGGTCTTCCGAGGCTAAATCAGACAAAATACTGAAAGATCCATTATTTGATCTCCTGTGTATTTTATAATACATAGCAGGTTTCAGAAACCCTGATTCAGGCTAGGAAGAAGGGTTCTAACTCTTTCTTCACTGCCATTTTTCCATAGCTGATATTTTTTTGGGAAGAACTTGCCATCCAGGGGCCCAGCCCTGCCCCCAGCTGTTTACCTGAAAAGGACATGAAACCCAGTAATGCTTTGTTAATTACTGGTTAATTGTTCAGGAATTTTTTTGTGAGGGGTTTTTTTTGCATTTTATCAGGATTCTTTATGTTTCTAAGCCACCTTTGATGTTCTGTTGAACAGAGGTGGGATCTAAATAAATAAATTAAATATTTGCCCTGTTGGGGGAAACATACAGGTTGCCAACAGGGTGCCTGTGTATTTTCCCCCAGTGGGGCAGATAGCCTCTGTGAGGGGACTTCTGAGGTAAGGAAACCTCTCTCACACTTTTACAACTGCTAATTTACAGAGAACGACATGCTGGAAATCTGGTTATAGATCTTACAGCATCTCTTTTGGTTTGGCCTTCATACTCTTAGCCTAGAAAGGGTGGGCAGCAGTACCATTTTTTAGGTGTTGTGTATATCTATAGCAACTTGACGGGCATCCTGTTTACTGTTTTTCTTGTTCTCCTCAGTTCCTGTAATTAAGCCTGACTGCGCAATGAACATAGCATACCCCCTGCTGTTTTATGTTCAGTTTCCAGAAAGCAAGGGAAAAGTCCACACAACAACAATTCATGAGAGCCCTGCTGGGTCAGAGCATGGATGCATCTAGCCTAGCATCCTGTTTCCCACACTGGTCAGCAGATTTTTGGGGAAGTTAGCAAGCAGGGCATGAAGGCAATGGCCATCTCCCACTGTTTAGTGGGAGCACTCCCAGCATCTGGTACTTAGAGGTGTACTGCCTTTGAACATAGAGATCCTATTTAGTAGCCACGGCTAGATAGTTTTAATACCGCTATCTTCCATTGATTTCTCCTCCAATATATTTATGTGTGGCAGATCCATTCCTCAAATAATGCCCTGTTTAAGGTACGATTTTATAGGCATACTCAAACACCATCTGCCCAGACCAGAGCCTTCTGTAGATTGGTTTCTGTGTTGTGGACTGGCCTTCTTGAATACCTCCAGATGGCATCCTCTTTGCTGGTATTCCAGCACCACTGTAAGACGGAATTGTTCAATAGAGCATAGCAGTTGTGTTGATGTCTAAATTGGGTGCATGACGTAGTTTTAATATTGTATTTGTTGAGTCTTAACATTCTTATATTCTGGATATATATTTTGATTTATGTTGTAACTCATCTCACATCTGTGGCGGAGAGGTAGGTCTGATTCCTATTTTAAACTGGGAGCCATCACAGCATCTTGTGGCAGCATATTGTATAAGAAGAAGAAGAAGAAGAAGAGATTGGATTTATATCCCGCCCTTCACTCACTTGGAGTCTCAGAGCGGCTTACAAACTCCTTTCCCTTCCCCTCCCCACAACAGACACCCTGTGAGGTAGGCGGGGCTGAGAGAGCTCTGAGACAACTGTCCTTGAGAGAACAGCTGGTACAGAGCTATGGCTTGCCCAAGGTCATCCAGCAGGTGCAGGTGCAAGAGGAGGAGTGGGGAATCAAACCTCAGTCTCAGAGCGGCTTACAAACTCCTTTCCCTTCCCCTCCCCACAACAGACACCCTGTGAGGTAGGCGGGGCTGAGAGAGCTCTGAGACAACTGTCCTTGAGAGAACAGCTGGTACAGAGCTATGGCTTGCCCAAGGTCATCCAGCAGGTGCAGGTGCAAGAGGAGGAGTGGGGAATCAAACCCGGCTCTCCCAGGTTAGAGTCTGCGCACTTAACCACTACACTAAACTGGCTCACATAAGTTCATATGTGTTGTGCAAAAAGGTACTTCCTTTTTCTCTGTCCTAAATCTATTTCTAGTCCCTTTAGAGAGAAAGCAAAACACTTCTCCATTCACTCTTGCTGCACCATTTATAATTCCAAAATCTATCTCCAGTTTTTCCCTTTACATTTTTTTCTGAATAAACAGTAGCTGAAACTGTTGAGCACGAGGAATACAGATGGCATATTGAATGCTAGGCCTCTGTCCTTTAAAGCCCTCTTGCCAGGTCTGTTCCTTAGCAGCTCTTGGCATTGGTTGGGGAGAGCAGGTCAGAAATGAGCATTTAGGCATGTTGTCTTGGTTGCCTCTTATTTGTTAATCAGGTAAGTACTTCATGGAGAGAATGCTCATTTGCAAGGCACTGTTCACACGCTAAATTCTAAAATGTTATCATATTCTCATATGCATGGCAACATGAAAGAAGTTTCGACAGACTCTCCCCCACTCCCAGGCAGATTTTCCCACCAAAAATATTTTTAGTTCCCCTTTTGTAGCATGTATTTCTTCTTTATTTTCTAATGTTTAACTGTCCCACCCTGTCACAGATATTAGTTTAGACTTCTGACCCAGCACAGAAACTGAAGGAAAAATACAGGAGCTGTCTTGTCTTATATTTAAACCCTTGTTAAAATGGCACTTGAGGCAAAGCAACTTTCAAAACAGAAGTAATATCTTATTGAACAGGCAGAGAATGTATATAATAGGACAGGGGTGGCCAACCTTGCTTAACATAAGAGCCACATAGAATAAACGTAAGAGCCACATAGAGATGTCTGAGAGCCGCAAGACAGGAACAAATATCACACACACATTTTTATTTTAAAAAAATATGCAAATTTGCTTTTTATTAACATTAAATGGGACTGCCAAAAATAAAAACAAACGAGGAAAACCAGTTATAAGAAAGAGAGAGAGAGAAACTAGGAAAGCAAATAGATGGGAGGGAGGAGGGAGGGAGGGAGGGAGGGAGGGAAGGAAGGAAGGAAGGAAGGAAGGAAGGAAGGAAGGAAGGAAGGAAGGAAGGAAGGAAGGAAGGGAGAAAGAGAGAAAAAGCATGCCTCCCCTTTGCTTCCCCAGCCGCCCTGCCAGGAGCCGCACAATATGTGTGAAAGAGCCGCATGTGGCTCCCGAGCCACAGGTTGGCCACCCCTGTAATAGGAGATTGTCAAGGTTTAGAAAGGTGGAGGTAAAACTTCATGCCATATACAGACTTGAAAGCTTAGATCATACAAGAGAGAGTATTTGTAGTTTAGTTTCAAGGTTCTGTAGTTCTTTCTTCAAGAGGTACTGTATTTAGTATATTCCATCACTAATACAGTTCTTATTAATGTTTCTTCTGGAGAATAGCGTTTGCTTATACTTCCTAGATTTCTTCTCTTAGAAATCTGGTTTCTCCCTTCTGGTATTATAGCTTTCCAGAAATTCTTGGGGTGTCTAATCTCTTTCCCTTTATCACAGACCAGAGTCCTCTCTCCAACCCCTTCTTACTGGCTAGAAGTGGCAGCTACAAGCATGGATGGCTCCTTGAGGAGCAAGGCTGCGTCCAAGCCTGTAGCCATGGGGAGCATTTGGGGATGATGCTCCCCACGGATGAGCTCTGCCCCAGGAAAATGCCAGACCCACCCACCCCTGGTACGCTGTGCTCCTTACCCCTGCCTGCCGCTGCCTCACCGGCTCTTCTTGCTGCAGCCAAGCAGGAGGGGAGGGAAGCAACTGTCCACAGGGGTAAGGAGCTGCTTCCTGCTGTGACGGAGGGGCAGCCTCGCCAGGTCTGAGAAGCCCACTGCAGATGGCACCTGCAGAGGGAAGGGGGGGGAGAGGAATGCCACACTAATTCACCTCACTCGTGTTCGCCTCCCCCCGGGGCTCTCCTTCTCTAGCTTGCGTGTGGGTGAGCTCAGGCACAGAGAAGGCTGGCATGCAGGGCAACAGGCCGCGTTGGCGAAGAGAATGGCGGAGGAGGCAGTCGGGCAGGGGAGAGTGGCCTCCCTGGTGCCAATCATCAGGTCACGTCACAAGTGATGTCACCACACTGGGGGCACGCATGCTGCCCTCCGCCAAAGATTTTCTGGTTATGGGCCTGACTGCGTCATCTTAGTCTGTTCTCTTTCAACCACAGCAGCATTGCTGAAAGCTTTCTCCTTTTATTCAGTGGGCGAGGCCTGTTTTTTCATTCCATTCTCTGTGTCTGTTCTTCTTCATTATTCGGTTTTCTTCCTTTCTGTTTTGTGGTTAATTTCCCTTAGGATCTTCCCACATATTTCTGAGCTTGTGCATCTATCACTGCTTGCAACTGAGTAACTATATTCAAAAATATATTAATCATTTAACTTTCTTAGCGATGAATAATGTCTAAACAGAACTTGCAATTGACTTGCATTAAACTTTCAACAATTCTAGAAATATAATCTGCATTTGATTTGTCTTCCTTCCTTCCCTCTCTGCAACTCAGGAGCATTCTGGCCGAGTTTTCCGGCTCCAGTTTGATGAGTTTCAGATTGTCAGCAGTTCACATGACGACACCATTCTCATCTGGGACTTCCTGAATGATCCAGCTACCCAAGCAGAATCAACCCGCTCCCCCTCCAGAACGTATACTTACATCTCCAGATAAATAGTACTACACTGTACCTCACACTTGCACAGGTAAAAATAAAGAACCCTTGCAGGCTGCAAAGTGTGTGTTTGGGGGGGGGGGGGGTTGTAAATGGCCAGGTAGAAAATGGGGATATATTTTGGTTCTTTAACTTGGAGGCATTCTTGAGAGCTTAATAGCCAGCCCAACGTGAGACTACAGGGCCATTCTGTCATCACATCAGCCAGGCAGGAATCTGGTTTCCTGCCTGTAAGGTCAGGTGACCTTTCAAAAATTGCAGCAGAGCAAAGGGAAAATGCAAGGATGGTATTGGAAGGTGGTATACTTTTCTTTGGGCTTGTGATGCTCTAAAACAACTGTAGAGTTAGATGCCTTGCAGATAGCTAAAAGTCCCATTCTGGGATTATATGATGGTCATGAAGTTTATTCAGCATCCCCCCACAGAAGGATGAGGGGGGTACTTTGTGTCATGAAGACTAAAGAGTACTAGGAGATTATAACAAGCTGGTGTATAGACAATTGGGTTGAAACCATATAATGGAATCATCTTTTCACTAATCACAAGGTTCCATTTGCAAAGGTGTAGATGAAGAACTGTTCTTCTCTTGTCTTCTCTCCCCCAGGACTCATTTAAGCTGCGATATTTAAATTATCTGCCAATGCCAGGGCAAAAGAATTATCCACATAACAGATACTCCTGAAGAGAGGCTCTCAGACATACTTCTGGAACCAAGTTGGCATGCGGTTGATCTCGATCAAGGTCTCCTCGGCACGGCTGACTGCTCAAGTGCTGCTATATCAGAAGATTTCTTTTGTCTTTCCTGAATGACTGATGTGCTAAACTCCCCCCGTTTGCACTCTTTCCCCTCTCCAATTCCCCTTTGTTGTCCTGAGTGCACACATCCTATAAATATATTTAACATGTTACCAGGATTTCTTGCTTTGCTCTTAAGCAGAAAAGTCATTGCCACCACTCATTCTGCTGGAAAAATCATACTTGTGTTTCTGGTACAGGGGAGCAGTAGGCTGATGCCTTTACTTTTTGAGATTTGCATAAAGGGTATCTCTGTTTAGCTGTAGAATGCAATGAGACTTTACAAAAGGGCCAAATTAATGCCAAATAAAGGCCCCGGTGGCCAGAAACTAGATGGGAGGAAGTCATAATGAAGCCCAAACTATTTTGTTTAGACCTTTCGGAATAGTTCCATCTGTACAAGGTATTGGTTTGGTAGATGCCAGTTAGTGAAAGCTCTCATTTGCCAAAGTCTAGTGTTGCTGAAGAGGTGAGAGTTACTGGTGATATTAAATCCCTGATATTGCAAGAAGTTCTTGGTTGCTGTGAGAAATGTTTCTCTATCATGGGGCGGGGAAGGGTGTTCTACAAAAAGCTAGATTTCTCTGTCCTCCTACAAAGCACTGTGTGCTGGTTTTCCTTTCCTTTTGCCCCTCTCAAATCCACCATATTGCACCAGTACTCCTTTATGCACAGCATGAAAACAGAGTTGGATGGTGCCTTCGTCAGCACAGAATGAATGACCTGGTAATTCAGACTTTTCCTGCTCACCTGTTTGTATCTGTTCATGGACTGACATATGTGAATTGCTGTCCTTCCCAGTCAGCTGCAAACGTGTATCTCAGCCCACAAACTGCAAGGCAGAGATATCGGGGAAGGGCAGGGGGAAGAGTGGGAGACAAGGGAGCAGAGCAGGATGAGCAGCAAGCCTGTGGTACTCAGTAGCTCTCATTACTTTACGGAATGCTTTAGAAAAGCTCTGACCTTCCAGTGGAAATATCAGAACCTTTGTCTCCTAAAATGGGGTTAGGAGTAATGGGGCTACCCTTGGTAAACACTTGTTTTAATTTAAGAAAGAAGAGGGCTTTACTTCATGCTGCTAGGCAGGCAGGCTTTGTCTGTGTCCTGTCCTTATTCATTTGGGAGTTGCTGTTGTCCCAGTAGAATCCATGGTGACGTTTGGCAATTGCCACAGCAGGCTTGGGAGGCCTGGGAATTGTTGGGTACTTTAGAGTAAGTGGGCAGCTGGTCCTGTCCTTGTGGTTCTCCATACTGGTTCAAAAGGGATACCCCATCCAGGGATTTTTAACCTACACATGAGCCAGGGACATATTATCACCAAAGGCATAGAGTCAGAGGCATTTCTTCTCTGAACAGAAATATTAGTGCTGATCTGATTTTTTGTTTCTAAGTGTCAGTTACTGTAACTAGGAAATTCAGAGCTGCAGGTAGGAATTTTATCCTTACTCTGTGCTGCCCTTCAGTGGATGGGAATTTTTGCCTTGCACAATACTTTGCAACTTCATGCATAGCAAGAATGGAAATGAGAGAAACAGAATTTTCCATGTATTATTCTCTGTTATGATCAGTGTCTCTCTCTCACCTTTAACATCGCTTAATATGCCCTTGAGTCCTATGCCTACAAAGCTTGCAGTGTTGGCTGTATATGTGGAACAAGATGCAGATCTGCTACAGCTGGAGCATCATCAAGTTATTCTCTTGCTTGCAGGTGGAACTGTGAGACCACAGTGTTTTCTTCTCTGGATACCACAGGCCTCTGACTTGCATTTTTTAAAATGTGTATTTGATGGTAACTCTGACATGACTTTTGATGTGCTGAGTTATGTGGAGCTAGGGATCATAAAAGAGGCTATGCCATTGTTGGGGCAGCGCTTCCTTGGCCAGAGTTGCCTTGCTGCTGTTCTCAAACCATTTGTAAGCACTGAACTTTTTAAAACAATCATGGTACCCAAGAATGAATGACAGTGTGCAGAGCATGTTCTCAAGGGGGGAGGTAGCAAGATTTTGCTACAAGCCATTTCAAAGGAAAAAGCTAGAAGAGTGTTTTTTCCTGATAGACAAAAAGGTTACCACAAAACAAAGACCTTTCCTTACTACCCACTTGAGTTGCATGACCTTGAAGGAAATTTTGAAGTTTACAGCCTTCATTATGTTACATTTTCAACCATTTGGGATGGGTTTGATGTTCATCTGATGTGGTTCTAAATCTATCTGTGTATTTGGATGTTTTCCGGATGGTTAGTTCTCAGTTGGATTTGAAGTCAAAGCAGAAAAAAGGGAAATTTAATGGTTGTGATGGTTCTTTAAAAGATCTGTGAGCCAGGGCTAGAACTTGCTTTAGAGTGAAATGCTAACCTGGAGTTGCTGCTTGCAAAAAATAGCCTTCTCTCTCTCACACTGTGGAGCAGAGAGCTCTGCAGGCAGGTTTTCAGAGGAGGAAGAGCAGTGCACTAGGAGAGATCCCTGTTTCAAGAATGTACCTGTCTAGCACCAGGATTGTTGGCTAATTTAAAGTGTATTTAGAGAGTGTGGATGCACAATGAGATATAGCACATAGGAATCCCCTGCAGGAAAACATGCTGAGTCACTTTCACTGTACTTATTTAGGCTTCTGAGGTCTGATGACAGTTACAAGGCTTGTTTGTGAATCTGAAGATGGAGAAGAGATCCCATTGCTGCAAAATAAAATAAAATAAAAACCCTGTGTTTAACTCTGTAGGACAAAATAAGAATGCAGCATATCTATGTTTCCCCCCACTTCACTGGCTTCCCTTATGTAATTCTGCCTGTTTGAGCCAATGTAAGTGGCAGGTGCTTGGCATCTTCGATGTGAGGCCCTTTGGGTCCTGGGGGTTTCCTCCCTCCAGGCCAGTCTCAAGCATATCTACCAGTTAACAGTGTTACTAAAAGAAATAACTGTGTGTGTATTACTTTCCGTAATTAGCCCATTCTAGAGAGAAAATGTTCTATGCAGGATTTGAAGGAATATTCAGAAATTTCTAGTAACTATCCAGGTTACATGTCTCCCATTTAGCGTATCCTCTTTCTCTAAAGGAAGATCTGGGGAAATCCCTTTAGTACATGGCACTGCCATGGCCTCCCTAACTGGCATGTGTGATGCAGTGCTGAGTTCCCTCTAAGCTATGGAGTCTTGTGAGCAAAAATTCAACTTTGTGAGTTACTGACATTAAAGTTGTGAGCAAGCGATTTGGCTGCTGCATAAATTAGTTTGCTCTGGAGCCATCCTTCCATCCTGAGCTAAGACAAAAATGTGTGAGCCAGAGGCTAAAAAACTGTGAGCTAGCTCACACTAACTCATCTTAGAGGGAACACTGGTTAGGATCCAATTTATATCATTCTCCTTGGCCAAATGATTAAGTAACTTCCTTTCCTGAAACAGGAGAGATCTCCAGATAGCTTCCTACTTCCTTGTCCTCCAGGTTTCACTTCTGGATTAGCCTCTTTCACATGAAATTGATCCTACATATCCAGCCAGGAGTGAACTTACTGTGGCCTTGGAAGCACAATTCTCCCTGTGGGTCACTTTGGCTCAAGCAGCCTCCACACAAGTTAAATGCTGCATACTGAGAGGTGCATATTCTGAAAGCAACATATATCTGTCGTAAGTCCCTTTTGGCTCCCTTCCGAGCTATAACTTGGGTCTTGGTATTAAGCAGCAGTGTGGCCTCTCCTTTACAGGTCTCCCTGATGGAAGCTGTGATTGATCAGTTACTGCTTCCATTTGCTTCTTAAACAGCTTTCTTCAGGGCATCACATTATCATTCATCATGAGCATCATGTTGGAGGGTTGGCCTCCCCGCCCCCTTATGCAATGTGCAGTTGGGCTATAGATCAGTTGAATTCAGGTTCTTCGAAGTAGCAGTGATCATATCAGGATTTCTAATTGCTTATTAGTGACTCTTCAATTATATGAAGTATACTTAGGATTATGGGCCTTGGAGAAATCCACATTAGTGCAAGCACTGGAATATTGTATAGATCCATCCCCACAAAAGTCACTAATTCATATTCTAAAGTCACTGTAGACTCGTCTCTTAAAATCACCTTTCTAGAGCCAGAAACATTTGTTCTGGAATAATGCACAGCCGTGCACCTCGGCGTCTAGTCATGCCGGCCACATGACCACGGAAACGTCTGGACAGCGCTGGCTCTTCGGCTTGGAAACGGAGATGAGCACTGCATCCCTAGAGTCATTCAACTGGCTTTTGAGCAAGGGAAACCTTTACCTTTTCTGGAGAAGATACAAATGGTTCATTATTTTCCAGGTCTGCTCATGTGCGTAAACAATTAAAATTCAGTGCTCAAAATCAATGCAGATCTATAAAATGTACACAGATTTTCTTAATTTTTATCAATTTGCATGCTTTGTTCTGAACATGAATTGGAGTTTTTGCACACTATCAAACTTGGGGTGAGGAATGATGGGTTAGCAAAGGGAAAATGCAAACTGAGGTGCTGTATGTGAGAGCATAAAATTGAGTGTTATGAAGGCAGACTACAGGAAACAGAAGCACCACCTTCTGACTGGATAATTTCACAGCACCTCCTGCCTGTTTCAAATGTATTTTCACAATAAAGAAGGATGGTCATTTTACTTTAAAGGTGGGGAGTGGAACTGAGATTTTCAGGAACCCAAAAAACACAAGTATTTGTGCACACAGAATTGCAGATTGTTCATTAGAAGAAGGCTGAACATCTTAAATTGCTTCTAAGCACCCCATTTTTGTTCTTCAGGTATCTTTACTGGTAAGTGAAGAGCTCTCCTTAGTTCTGTGGAACTAAAAGAATGGTTGATGTTCACTTACCAAATGATGAGTTCTGGTTCAGTAGGGAAAGGGCCAAGAAGCCCTGGTCCATAATAATGGACCACTCTAAAGAGGAATTTTTGGTAACACATTTGGAAAGGATGCAGCTTCACCCAAAACCATGCAAAAAAGAATTAGCACCTGGTGACAGTTCCCCTAACCTAACAGCATGTTGCTCTTTGAAAGTATGCAGCAGCTCAATACATGTATATTGTAACTGCAGGAAGCTCAGAGAACTGTGGGCACAAAAGGTTAGGAGGCAAACATACGATCTATGAAATTTTATTTGTAACTGCTCTCTGTTCTCTAGATCCTTAAAGTAAATGAGTGCTTTGGAATTTTTGTGATTACGTTCTGTTGATGTGTAGCTGATGTACTAATGTTCACTTGAGCTAGGATCATGGTAACAAGTGTGGTTTTTTATAATTTTATTTTAACTGTTCAGAAGATAACTTAAATACAAATATAAGATTAAGATGTAAACCCGATAAGCGTTTTTATTTCTTGTATTTTGAATGAAAATCTTGCTTCCCGGGCATTCTGGCAATGGACAAACTAGTGCAGAAGTGCAACACCATCTAATTCAGTCAGTTAGCTGTCATTTGTTCACACTGGAACAAACTTATTCATAAAATCTGAGTACTTTGTACAAAGGTTATTCATGTTGGCTTCCATCTGAGAGCACTGTAAATCGATCAGGATGCATGTGAGCACAGGCAAAAGGGGAGTTGCTTTTTATTAAATTAATCCAGAAATATATACAAGAGAGACCAAAAAATAACAAATTTGTCTTTAAAAGTTATTCTCATTGCAGTTGTTTAATGATGGTGGATAAAAGAAGATGGCCTCCAAACTGATTCAGATGTGATGCCATTTAATCTGACCTACTCTGTTGAATCCAGTCTGAGCACATTCAACTTTGGTCTAACCCAGGACCTGTGGGCCGGATCAGGCTCTCATAGGGCCCCAATCTGGCCCGCAATTCCCTGGCTGTTTCCTGCTTCCTTTTCCAGTTCTGCTGTGGCTGCCATGTCACAGCTTGTTTTACTAGGCTCTCTCAATCACACACAGGAGAGATAGATAGGCAAGCCTGTCCTGTGCAATTGAGAGAGTCTGGAAAAGAACTGGCTGAGACGGAGGGAACTGCCAGAGCTTGCTTCTGGCCAGGCTGCAGGAGACAAATGGAAGCCTTTCTTTCCTTCTACTGGCTGAGGCTCTTTTCTGAAGGGAGGGAGAGCTTGCTTTGCTGTGCTGCCTCAACTGCACAGGAGAAATACCAAGCACCTTTAAGACCAACAAAGTTTTGTTCAAGATACAAGCTTTTGTGTGCCTTGCTACAGTGTGTGTGTGTTTTGGTGGGCTCTTTATGCCAGGACTTTCCTGGGTGCAACTGGGTTCTCTCCCCATTTTCACTGTATTCATGCCCTCATGATTTAGTCTTTCTAAGTAAGAAAGCAATGTGAACTATTTTAGAAAACGAATAGGAACAAGCCAGTGAGGTGGATTAGGCTGTGAGTATGTGTGTCCAGACCAAGTTCACCCAGCACATTTCCGTTGTAGGAAGTTGCAGCTATTTCTCTGGGGGAGACTATAGTTTTGTAGACAAACACATGGCCCTCAGTTTGTGGCTGTGGTCACACGGCAAGTTTAACCCGATTTGTTCCCACTATAGTTTGATCAGGATTTTTTTTTCGGGTTGGGAAGACCACACATTCCCCCCCCCCCCCAAATCACAAGCATTGTGTGATGAGACCTCACATCTCGGGGGGACCTCATCATGCAAAGGATGGTCAGATGACCTAATCACAATCATTGTGAGAAATGGCTGTCCAGATCAGTGAAATCGTGGATTCAAAGCTCAAATACCCAGAAAGTACTTGATTTTCCAGTGTTGGAAAACTTGCTAGGGAACCGGGAGGATTGCGCAAGTAAGCTCACTTCAGTGTGGGAGGCGGATGCGGGCATCTGATCAGCAATTTTAAATGCAAGAGGAAACAACAGTGAAACCCAATCAAAATGACCGTGTGACCACAACCTGTGTCAGGATGCCTTCTCATGTTCTTGACCAGCACATGAAGCAATTTATGTGCAAAAGGTTGCAATGCCCAGCCATTTCATGTTTTATCCTGGGTCCTAGACTCAGAACACTGAGCATGAGATTTCTGTAATGAATGTCAATAAATCAAAAGTATGTTTGCAGCTTACAGATACACATCTGAACAGCATAGTCAAGATTGCTACAGCACAGACATTTTGATGCAGTATTTCAGAGCAAGAGGCGTCAGTTATCAGAGACTATTTAATAGACAAAATATTCCAAGAGTTCTAGTGTTTTAAGCATGTTTTATTTAGAGTTTTAAAAAATCTTTAATTGTGTTTGTGTCCTTTATAAAGTTTATATCTCTGCTACCAGGCATTATATTTCATGATACACATGGCCCGGCCAAACAAGTTATCATTTATGTCAGATGTAACAAATGAGTTTGACACCCCTGGTCTAACGTTTCTCAACTAGTATTTTTTTGTCTGTGGTCAGCGGTTCAGTGCTCCACTCATCCTTGCTTCAGTTAGTGTGGTTTGTGACTGGAAAGCTTGCTCCTTTGCCAGCACATTTGGTCCATTGAAATGTATCATCTGGACTAATAAAGAGGAGGTTCATCTAATACAGCACAAGGATACAGCAAAACAATGCAGGTGACTTGAATTTGCCCCACTTTTGCAGAGAAAGGGACCATCGGTGTCCTTTGGCTTCTCCTCTTCTTTTCTCTGGAACTTTCCCAGAGGGAAAAGGGGAAAAAAATAGCAGGAACAGCTTTAGAGATTTTTATGGAGAGTAGCATCTCGCATCATCTGTTATGCTGTAGGCATTGTCTGTATCTTACTCTGGAAAACCCCTGTAAATTGTTCAGTAGGTTATAATTGATTTCAGAGGAAGAGAAAATGCAAGGTGTGAAAAAAGAGCAAGCATCAAAGGCTGAGAGTAGGGAAATGTATATATTCCAGTTCAATATGTAACTCCCATTCGTTAACAGAAAGCAAGAGTAGCTGCAGAAATGGAATTTCCGGAATCAGAGACCCTTCATGTGATCCAGTATTGCACAGGTGACTTAGGTGGGCAGGTTATCAAGTAGAAAACCCCTTTCAAAACAGCTTAAAGGGTGATGGGGTTGGCACAGGGCAGGGAGAGAAAGAAAGGACAGATCTCCATTCCTTTTACCTACTGGTATGATTTACTTAAGGAAGTCAGTATCCTATCTCTCATCCCATATCTTTTGTCTACACTGATGGACTTCTTTTCACTAGGTTTTCAGTTGAATGTGGGCATTCATCGTTACCTGTCTGCCTTGGTGGGTTGTCACTGCAACTCATGAGTCAAGGGAAGGGATTTGGCAAAAATTTGGACCACATCAAGCAGTATATTCTGGGCCATTACCTGTTAAGGTCCACCTCCATTTCATTCCATTGGTTGCCATTTCAGCTAGAAGTTAAGTGATTAGGAGAAGTGGAAATGGTGTCTAGATCCTCAGGGTGTTGTGAGGGGCATTCTGAATAAGAGTGTGCCTGACACACTGCATCAGGGAAAATGGCTTGATATTACAGACTTAGCAATGAGTTGCTCCTTTTGCAGTGGAGATCATCTTCCAATTGTCCTGGGTCCCAAAAGCCTTCCCAACTTGTTCTGAAAAGACCATGGCCATATACCTAGGATACATTTTGTAAACTGATGTGCAGCCAGTAGTGGAAAGCCCTTTACCCTCATGGACTATATGAATGCCCATATTAGAATTATGTGTAGTTCATAAAGCAGCAGCATACGACAATGATGGCTATGGTCAGGGCTTTTTTTCTGGGGAACACGCCAGAATGGAGTTCCGGAACCTCTTTGACAAAATTCTTTTTAAAATGTAAGTTCATGAGTTTTCAATATACAGACTGAAAACTTCATTTCCCTCTTGAGAGGTCTGGCACCTCTTTTTCCACACACAAAAAAAGGAAAGCCCTGGCTATGGTATTTATCAAAATGTTGTGACCCTCCCTGAGCCCGTTTACGGGATGGGGAGGATATAAATGCAAAAAATAAAGTAATATGGTACTGAAATACAAAACTATTTCCTCTTGAGCATGAATAATATACATCAGTGTAATCTCATCTTGCCGAAAAAATAAGTTAAATGCCTCTTGTGAAATTGGTCATTCACGCAGGAAGCTTGCAGATTGGAAAGTAGGCCTATGATGATCTGGGGCTGGAACAGCAATAAGGTCACTGATATGGGGCTGACATATTGAGGAAACTGCTTGCATGTTGCTGTACAGCAACCTTGTATGTGCTACAAGTAGATTTTGTGGGGCAGCAAGGAATGTTCCAGTTTGGCAGAGTGCCCAGTTTCTGCATAAATTTTCTCACCACCACCACCAAGTCTATGGCAAATACAAAGTTACCCTTTCATAGCTAAAGACTGAAGAACCACAGGCTGCACAGTAAAGAAAATTGTTCCTTTGTTCATGTGGATTCGCAGTCTTCTACCTTGCTGCCTGTACTGTAAAGTCAAGCTGGTGCTCAAACCACCACTTTCCCCCAAAAGGAACTATATAACAGTGGTCTGCTCTTTTCCTGGTCTACAGCCTTTTCTCTCTTCTTGCCAGTTCAGTTTCTGTCTCTGCAGGTCTTCATAGCCCTGTGTTGCTTAGCCCACTAGCCCCCACTAACTCCATTAAAATGTGAACTCCCCAAGAGCTTTTGGCCTGGGATGGATGGATGGATAGATAGATAGATACAATTTTGTACTCAAGAATTTTTGACCATATGATGTCAGGAGTGAGGGGAAATGCATACTTCCTGTGCATGCATAAGTATCCCTTCTACCACAAGCTGGTTATACTCTCTTATCACAGCCAAGGACTTAAATTTGCACAGGTAGCATTCCAGGGCTTAAGATGCACCAATCGGAGCCTGTGTGTTGTAGTGGTTAGAGTGTTGGGCTAGGGTTTGGGTGACCAAGTCTGAATCCCCACTCTGCCATGGAAGCTTGCGGGATGATCCTGAGCCACTCACACACTTTTTCAGCTTAACCTATCTCATAGGATTGTTAAGATAAAATGAAGAAGAGGAGAACAATGTAAGCCACTCCAGGGGGCCACTGGGCAGAAAGGCAGGTTATGAAGTAAATAAATAACCTCAATTCACTAATGGGCAGCTAGGTTCAGAAATTGTAGTCCAATGCCTGCACAGAGCCTAGTCTTGCACCAGAATGGGGCAATACCTTCTCCATTGGCACCCAGGCAAATTTGGGTGGATAAGAAGGGCATCACAAGGCTTCCATTTTGGTATCTGGTTCCTCTCCAGAACTCTCTTCCATCACCATGAGCATGAAATCACTGGCCCCTTCTTCAAGACAGGTAGAGTATGATTTCTGCTATACTCGCTCCCTTACAAGATTAATCCTTTTCATGAGATTTATCCCTTTACTTTCTCTTAGCTTTCTGTTCAGGACTGACTTTACTTAACATTTGCCAGCTCTTCCCCACAGCATCCTGGTTAGGGACTCCTTTACTTCTGCTTTCAATTGTGCTCCAATTTACCCTGCCACACTTTTTAGTCCCAATTTGGGTAACCCCCCCCCCCCTGCTCTGAGTAGTCAAGAGGAAGAGACACAATTCTTATAAAATCTAATTTGCTATCTATCTTAAAATAACACAACCACACACAAAGGAACTGATTTTTAGTGGGGTTTATGATGTAACTGTTTATGCTTGCATTTCTTTTCCATACTGATTCCTCGTTTTCTAGTCTGTATCTTGGTTAGGGTAAGTGCTTGGATCCCTTCCATCATTACATTATCTGTGATCTATTATGTCCAATTGGGAGTCATAAATACAACAAACTAAATTATTTTAATTTAGTTGTGTCTTGGCTGTTCATCTTCAGGCTGACCCTGCTAAGCTTCCGAGATCTGACAAGATCAGGCTAGCCTGGGCTATCCAGGTCAAGGTTGGCAGTGAATGTGATCACACTGCTTCCACTTCCCAGCTCTGAATGATCATCAGCTCTGTACTAATATGGGGAGAAAGTATGCAACTGAGTGGGCAGTCATGTAGAGATGCGGGCGCTGAGGCTACTGTCTAGTTTCCCAGTCTGCATGCTGACTGAATGTTTGGATGGGTTGGGTGCTCAGAGCTCATTTTCCCTCCTATTAGAGTGGAAGTGCTGATTTAGAGGAACAGACTCTGCTAGGGATGTGTACTCAGAAATTAACTAATCTGAGTCAAAACTCCTGTATATCTTCAGCATGACTAATCCAGTCACTAAAAATAATATGGTAATGTTTGGCAGGCCTAACCTGGATAGCCAGATCTCGGAAGTTAAGCAGGATTGGCCCTGACTAGCATGTGGATCCAAGGAACACCCAGGTTGTGATGCGGAGGCAGACAATGGCAAACCACCTCTGAACATCTTTTGCCTTGAAAACCCTCTGGGGTCACCATAAATCTGCTGTGATTGATGGCACTTTCCACCACCAATATTTGGCAACATATAGATCTGGCTGTAATTCTGGTGTTGTGGTGGCTCAGAGGTTAAGATGCCAAGTTGCAGACCGGAAGATTAGTAGCTCAGCAGTTTGAGACCCTAGTGCCGCGTGATGGAGTGAACTCCCGTCTCTGGCCCCAACTTCTACCAACCTAGCAGTTCGAAAGCAAGAAATTGCAAGTAGATAAATAGGTACTACTTCGATGGGAAGGTAACAGTGTTCCTTGTGCCTCAGTGTTTAGTCATGCCAGCCACATAACCACAGAGAAGTCTTTGGACAGCGCTAGCTCTTTAGCTTGGAAACGGAGATGAGCACCGCCCCATAGAGTTGGATTCGACTGGCTTTCGAGCAAGGGAAACCTTTACCTAGATCTGGTTGTAATTCTGGTGCTTCACTGACTGCTTTTCAAGATGCAAAACATGCGAAAAGTGAGAGGGGCAGTGGGGGAGAGAGCTGCCATAGGCATCTGTGCACAATGTTTTCACTTGCCCACCAATCATTGCGTTATCCTCACTGGCACTGGGAGGGCTTTCCTGGTTATATAAGCAGTTATGTCCAGTTTACTTCCTGTTCCATTTTCTATTGTGGTACTGCACTGAGTTAACTGCCTACTCTGGCAAACATTTTGCTAGGCATTCTCAGGCATCACACCTGCAGAAAAAAGAGAGAGAATATTTTCTTCTACTCCCTGGAAGGCAGGCAGCTGTAGACAAACAAAACAAACTGAATAAGATTTCTGTGAGCATCCCTAGAACCTGCCACTGATTTAACCTTCCTCAGATTACATATTACTCAGGCATGACCAAGCAACTCTCTACTAAGGAGTCAAAAAATAAAATTAACCTGTTTTGTTCAATGTACAATGAGCATACATATCAGGAGGAAATGTGAGACAACTGATTTTCTGTGTTGCTGCTGGCTGAAGAGGGAGGGCCATCCTGCAGGAACCATGGTCTCTAATGGCTTAAGTGGCAGGACAACAGATCTGTTGTATAAAATATTTGCTTAACTAATAAATCTCCTGCACTTTTTAAGATAATTCAGGATCCATGGTTGAAGCCACATCCTGCTATGGTTGATCCTAAATCACAAATCACTCTTATGATACCTATTCCAGCCTTTGTACCAAGAGTATTCCATTCTTCCTTGTGCTCATTAAGCCCACTTGTATCCACTGTCTTTCTCTGTCAGGAATCATTCATTCCTGCCCCACCAAATTTCCAAATGTCCAATGGTAGCCTCAGCATCCCTGTACTTACCAGAGGAAGAAGAAAATCCCAGGAGGAGTAGGCTGCCAAGAAATGGCCTACAACACAGCAGAATTTGGCCCCACCCCATCAGTCAACACAGCAGGGCAGTCTGCCTTCCAGGTGGTAGGCCCATTGAAGCAGAGCCTGCCTGAAAGGCCTGAGGCATGCCCAACCCAGCAGAATCAGGCAAGAGAGGACCTGGGAGGGGGGGGGGCTTTGAGCCTTAAAAACACCAGCTGACTGGGGGGGGGAGGCAGGGAAGCTATTTAAAGAAAGTGGAGGAGGAAGCTGGCCAGGTCCTGTCACACTTGATTGGTAATAGCTCCTGCCAATCTACCCAGGAGGGTGGGGCAACCCTCATAGAGGCAGGAAGGAGTAGGATATTCCAGGGAGTCTCCCTCATAAGGACCAGGGACTCTTATGACAGAGTAGCCCTTCTGCTAGCTAACTGGCTACTGGGGAAGGCAATGGAAAGAGAGGAGGAGGACTTACAATGGCATTAACCCAGTCCCCTGTCTAGTTTGAGGCCTCCAAGAGGGTTTCTGGAGAGTGTGTTGGCCCTGCCCAACCCTGATGGTGTGGTAGACACACAGAATTATCTCTACACTACCATTTTGCTTTACAGCTTCACCTGCCAGTGTGGTGCAGTGGCTAGGGTGTCAGACTAAGACCTGGGAGACCCAGGTTTGAATCCGTACTCTGCTATGGAAGCTTGCTGGGTGGCTTTGAGCTAGTCACACACACTTAGCCTAGCCTATTTCACAGGGTTGTTGTGAGTAGAAAATGGATGAGGGAAGAGCCATGTAAGCCACTTTGGCTCCCCAGTGGCGGGAGGGCGAATTATGTATGATGTAAGTAAAATGCCTGGGGACGTAGGAAGTGAACACATCAGCCCTCCCTTAGGGTTGCCAGCTCTGGGTTGGGAAATACCTGGAGATTTTGGGAGTGGAGCCTGAGGAGGGTGGGGTTTGGGGGGGGGGAGGGACTTGAATGCCATCTAGTGCCATAGAGGCCACCTTCCAAAGCAGCTGTTTTCTCTGGGTGAACTGATCTTTGTCACCTGGAGATTAGCTGTAATCTCAGGACTTCTCCTGCCACCACCTAGAGGCTGGTGACCCTACCCTCCATCCATTATTTCCTACAATCACAGTGTTTCCATAGTAGAAAATTTGCACAGTGTTACGTGAAAGATGATCAGAGTAGCTTACCAAAAATTAATAAGGAATAGGAAAAACATTCTTGCAAGTTGGAAAAGCAATAACATCTCCTCACTGTGTGATCCTGTATTGGATGGCTAAAACCTGTCCCTTTTAAGCTGTCCCAGTTGCAGCAGATAAGTGTTTCCTTTTTTCTCCACAAGGGCCAATGGGTAATGTAGGAGCTTTTAATTAGTGCTACTTGTAAAGCACTTCACTAGCATTTAGAAAGCCACTGTGGTCAGAGAGATATTAGGGGCTTGTTTTAGAATGATGGGAGCCTAATTGTTTCTCCCTTATTTTGATTTTGCTGCACCATGCTCTGGGTCCCGAATACCCACCCTTGGGATGAATGCTCAGATAGGGTAACAGCTGGACATCGCTTATTGGCACTCTTCTACAATAAAAGTGTTAGGCTTTAAAGATGTGCAATGTTCCCTATAAGCTCCACAGTGTTGTGAGCAGAAATTCTACCTTGTGAGTGAAAAAACCTAGTAGCATTAAGGTTGTGAGCGAGTCTACATTTGACTATTGCATAAATTAGTTTTTTAGATTATTTCCATAACCTTGTAAAAAGCTCAGATTGAATTCTTTTAAACATAAGAGAAAACAGAATCAAGTCAAATTTCATTAGACAAAATGTCCTCTACAGGGGTATACCAGGCCTCTGGAGAACAGGTCTACCTGTGCATTTGCACTATGTTGGTAGACCTGACCTCCAGAGAACAGGCCTGCCCGCTCCTGTTAGCCAAATTGCTCTGTTTGCTTTAATAAAAGGCTAGGGAATTATGATATTAATGTGCCATTGGCATAACCACAGGATCATGGCCTTTGTATGCCGGAGTTCCACCTTATCTAAGTCACAGAAATAGACATGGAGACTAGATTACAAAAACAGTGATTTCTTTACTGAAGGATTCTTAAATTTATGAAGTTTAATCAAACATTCATACACACAATACAGAACTAAGGAAGCAGAGGTGATTGATAAATAGAGGGGTTGAGTTATGGGGTGATACTACCTGTCCAGATGTGCAGAGAGGATTATGGGCATGAAGAAAGGATTATGGCCTAAACCCAGAGGGTAAAGGGGTGGCCTGCCAGTTGGCATCAGGATAGAAACACACACAATCTAAAACCATGTGGTCACGGATATAGGCACTAGAAAACAATGCAGACCAATGGAGCGTCTTGGGGGCTGGTCTCAGGTGAGAACAAAAGATTATCTGGGCCAATCAGGTGTCCCAGGAGGTATGTGACATCAGGATGGGCAAGGCCTAGATGTAGCCAATGAGCTTCCAGAGGGGGCAGGCTTTAACAACAGAAACCAGGTGTTGGATGACTGTGCTGGGGGTGTCCATTGTGGAACAATAGAGTGGTCTGGCGTTTCCCTGGTGCCAGACAAAAGGAGTGATGTTTCTTAATGTGTGGCAGGATGATCCTGAATGGGTGACCACTCACTAGACATGGAAAGTTAATGTTTACCTTGATGGGTCTGGCATAGGTGTAAGAATGCAGATATCTTAGACAAATATATGGAGGCAGGGATGAGAGGATTATTTCAAAAGTATTCCCTGACAAATTGGTGAAACAGGAGAGGGGGGTGGAAACATGCAACGTACTTCATTCATGACAATAGCACAGACCAGAGGCTTTTTGTCCCTCCCTGCCTGTACATTTGACAGACAAAAGACTAGCAATTCGGTCAGCAGAAGATGCCTGAGGCAAGGGCAGAGACTTGCCCATTCTTAGTCCTTTTTGGACTAAGCTGACAGGAGAGGGGGGGGTTTGCTTGCATGGAGAATTCTCTTTGGCCAAAATGTGGTTTTCTAGCCTCCCAGCAAAAGCCACTGTTTAAGGCAAGCCTGGCTTCATAGGGCACTGCTTATGGAGATTCAGAGGTCGCTTTGGGGCGTGTCTGTCTCTCAGGAAAGACCACCCCAGGTGCTGTGTCTGTGCTTCTGTTTAGACTCCAGTCCACTATATTGGTAGACCTGGTCTCCGGAGAACAGGTCTCCCCACCCTTTTCCATAGGGCTGCCAAGTCCAACTTGGGAAATATCTGGGGACTTTGGGGGTGGAGCCAGGAGACTTTGGGGGTGGAGCCAGGAGAAAGGAAGTGACATCATTTTGTGAAGTCACATCCTGTGATGTTGCTTCCACATGCTTCCACATGAACTCATGAAGTTTCCTAATACTGAATCAGGCCATTGGTCCATCAAGGTCAGTACTGACTACTCAGACTGGTAGTGGCTCTCCAGGGTCTCAGGCTGAGATCTTTAATGTCACCTATTACCTGATCCTTTTTTAGCTGAAAAGGCTGATACCTCCTGCATGTCAAGCAGATGCTCTATCACTGAGCAACGGCCCTACTGAATCCTTCCTCATCTCGGCAGAATATGATTTTCATATCACAAGAACAGGAGAGAAGCCACAGTGGATCGGCCCATCCAGTACAGCCCATCCAGTACAACACTCTGTGTCACAACAGTGGCCAAAAATACCAGGTGCCCTCAGGAGGTCCAGCAGCGGGGCCAGAACTCCAGAAGCCCTCCCACTGTTGCCCCCCCAAGCACCAAGAATGCAGAGCATCACTGCCCCAGACAAAGTGTTCCATTTAGACCTTGTGGCTAATAATAGCCACTGACAGACCTCTGCTGGATGGGGACAGAGAGAGAGAGACAGACAGACAGACAGACAGACAGAAAAAAGAAAGAAGGAGAGAGAGAGAAGGAAAAGAGCTGGCACAGGCACTTACTTCCATTTAGACCTTGTGGCTAATAATAGCCACTGATAGACCTCTGCTGGATGGGGACAGAGAGAGAGAGAGAGACAGAAAAAAGAAAGAAAGGGGGAGGGGGAGAGAGAGAGAGAAGGAAAAGAGCTGGCAGATGGACTTACCCCAGGCCCAGCAGCAGCAACCTTTCAATCTTACACCAGCCGCATGCAAAAGCAGGCCCTTCAGTAAGAGCTTAGTCCCTCGTTAATCTCTGGGCGGGGCTCTCTTGCTAACTCTTAAAGGGGAAATGTCTGGTGAGGCTTTTCACTGCAGGCTCTTCAGACATTTCCCTTTAAGAGGCCTGGAAGGGAGAGGGCCCAGCAGGCTCCGACGTTCCCCTCCTGTTGGCAGCCATTGCCTCCCCCTGGTGGCCAGTTTTGAAAAAGCGGGGGGGAAGCATGAAAAATTGGTGTTTCCCCCGCCCTACCGGGGGACTTGGCAGCCCTACTTTTCCACTATATTGGTAAATCTGGCTTCTGGAGAATAGGTCTACCCTCCCCAGTCCCCTATATTGGTAGACCTGGCCTTGGACTGTCACCCTGTGCTGACTCTTAGAAAACATACCAGCACTTGTGGAGGGCGAGACTCTTGCAATCTACTTTGGGTTTTTTTAGTGAAATATGACAACCAGCATTACAGGTGAAGTATAACAGAGGTGGAACAATGACTGTCAGAACACTGCCTAACCTAACAAACAAGAAGTTGCCCAAACTACTTATTTATTCAGATATTTATATTCCACTTTTCTCTGTGACTCAAGACAGCTTGCAAATTATACTGAAAAGCATAATAGAGGTGTGCAAAAATAATTTTTTTCTGGTTCAATTATAGCCTATGATGATCATTATAGTCTATGGGCCCCATAGGCTATAATGGAGAATCGATCCAGGGGTATCTGGGGCTTGGGGGGCTGTTTTTTGAGGTAGAGACACCAAATTTGCAGCATAGCTGCTGGTGCCTCTTCTTTAAAAAACCCCCACTAAGTTTCAAAAAGATTGGACCAGGGGGTCCAATTCTGTGGGCCCCAGAAGGAGGTGCCCCCATCCTCCATGGTTTCCTATGGAAGCTTGGTTGTAAGCTGAAGCAGAAAGCCTCTGAGCTGGCCTCTGAAATGCTATGCACCAGTGCCCCCTAGGGAACTGTGGCCACAAGCCCTGTGTTCATTTTTACTCTGACAGGAGTTTCTTACTGTATAGATAAGTTGGGCTCCCTGCAACTCCAGGTCTTTTTCCTTATCTCCAAAGGAAAGATCAGTTATCACGTTCACAGCTGGTAAAATTCACCTTGCCAGCATAAGCAGCAGAACAGTCTCTGCACTGCAGGGGTGGGTGAGGGACCCCAGGACAGCCACTCAGCTCCTACCACCATATATATGAATTTGGCAATGGAGGCAGCATGCCAGTGTGAGAGGACCGACTTGCAAGGCCTCCCAGTTCTTTTTATCTAGTCCTGGTTAGAACAGGAGTCTGATGCTCAAGCTCTACTAAACACCTTGGCTTCTCATTGGCATTTGATTTGCATTTGACATCTTTAAGCTGCCAAAGCCCCACCAACCTCAACTTCAGCCATCCAATGAGCATAAAGAGGGTTAATCATGCCTTGGGCAGCTGCCTGTGCCGGAGGGTCCTAGCGTCTCCAGATATGGTTCATATATCTCTTTCTCAGCGGGGCAAAGTGAATCACATTAACCATCATGTGATTGCATGCTGCCTCTAAAGGCTTAGCTAAAGAGAGCCTTCCCCGCCCCCTTGCCTCTTTCTTCCTTTACCCTCCCTTTACTGGCTTGATCCCAATGCCAGTGGCTCTTACAAAACTTTGTCCATCACTTGATGAAGTTCTGTGGATTACGGCCTCTCCCTGGCTTGGCGCTCTCTAGAGGGCCTTATAAAATCAAACATTATTTTACTTTGTTTCCAGAAGCTTTTCTCTCTCTTCCTCCTGAGACTGTTCCACTCATGGGTCACTGAAATGAGCAAGCACACCACAGCCAAGCCGTTTCACCTCTTTTTGCATCATTCTGTCTGGACATAAGAGACAACGAGTTACGTTTCCCAAATGGATGACAAACCCTGCCACAGGAAGATGACTGGGGTAAGTGATTTCTGGAGCCTTCAGAGTGGCTCAGAGCTTCCTCCTTCCAGCCTGGCCCACTGCTGTGCCTGGCATTCCTCAAGGGATTAGTCAGGATTTTAATTGCACACGACTTGAGGATGCTGGCAAGGGCTATATTCTTAGCTACTGTTTTTTGGGCTATGAGGAGTGACAGTTTCCTGCTCTCTTGGGTCTGGGGCTTGATGTCCAGCTGAGGTATCTGGGGCAAAGGGGGGCTGTTTTCAATCCAGATGGATTTCTTGTCCAATTGGAAAAGCCTTTCCAGTGGCAGATGTGCATCAGCCATGCTGCTGGGTAGAACTTTTAGTAAACATTGTTGCAACCGTGCTGCATTTTAAGCCCTATTTCACTCAGCCTGTTGCATGTTTTTCTGTTATGGAAATGAAGGTTAAAGATGGCCAACTGTGCTTCTTCTGACTTTGCCACCCAAAAAGATTCTTGTTTGTCATGGGACTGTGTAATTTTTCTTTTGGTTTTTTATGCTTTTGCTAGGCAGCGGTTTCTTTTTAAGTTGCACATATTTGTAACGATTTTTTAATGCCAACTATTAGGTTTGTGCGGGTTCCATTCAGAAGAGCAACCGAAATTTCTCTGTCCCTCCTCATAAGGTTAAATTTGTATATCTTCTCTGAGTCTCCAAATTACTCATAATCTAGCACAGCACAGAAGTAAACCTGGACAGGTTCCAGTTTAAAAGAGCAGGTTTCATTTTGCCTGGAATGATAACCCATTTTGATAAGCCATGGTAATCAGGTAAAACAATGTAACCTGGACTGGGGGGGAGAGGTAGCATGATTTTTGTACAGGTGCTACATACCTAACAGGTGCTACATTCATGTGAGTGACCTGTTTTTTGAAAGACACAAGATGGTAAACATTTGGAATGGGGAATGACAGGAACCCCAGTTTCCCATCTGTCACCTGTAGCGTATAGACTTTTTCTTTGTTCTCATAAAGAAAATGTGGTCCGTGCCTTGCTCACTGAAATTGCGCACTGACTCTCTGTCTCATTCATACACCCTCAGATGCAGACATGTTCATGAAAGGCTTTCTCTAATGACTAAACATCATCGATATCATGTACAAGACGGGGATCCAGAGTGGCAAGCCATCTCTTCTGTGCATTCAGGCCTGAAAATCACCTAATCATGAATGAGTTTCTGATCAGAGTGACCTCTGGTCCTCAAATTAGGAGCCAGTATAAGATTCCAGGCTTTTCTTCCTCATATTTCCTTGCTTACTTCTTCACGTAAGATTAGTCAACCATCTGACCAATCTCTTCTGGGTAATTTAAACTAGGGAGTCCCATCCACTTATTCTGATGCTAAAATATATCTCTTCAACCCTTTGCTGTATGAAGAGCATTTAGTGTGGGGATGATGGGGAATTAACTTCCTCCCATCTGTTTGCAGCCAATGACTCTATCTTCTATCAGAATGTACTTTTATTTCAGTGCAGTTTTCTCCAGTTATTTGGGGAGATTGTCTCCCTGTGTGTGTTTAAAGAGTCTCTCTTTCCTCACATGTAACAGGTTTTGTTTTCTTTTCATGGGGGGGGGTTGTATTTTTCATATATGCATGTGTGTGTTCCTGGAAGTCATGGCGAGCTCTGGTGACTGACCCCTATTGGAGGATGTTCAGAGAGGTGGCTGAATAAAGCCTGCCTCCGCCTTCTGACTGCTGGTATTCGGTCTCCCATCCAAGTACTTGGCAGAGTAAACCCTGCTTAGCTTCTGAGATCTGACAAGATCGGGCTTGCCTGGGCTATCCAGGTCAGGGCAACAGGCTTCATTTTCATTGCTTAGTTAAGGTGTCTCCACTTTTGTTGTAAAAAAATCTATTCTGGCTGCTATGGTCACATTCAAATTCATTATGGCAAACTTCTGTTTGCATGAAAAAAGCCTGCATATCTTGCATACATGCTGCTCTTGTGCATGGAAAGTGTTGGAAAGTTTCCCGGTTAAGAACTTGTGATGTCAAAATGCAGGGGTCAGTTCGTAGAAAAAGAGGTGCAGGAGCTCATTAGCATAACTCATTTGCATATGCCACACCCCCTAACATACCGGAAGTGTGTCAGAAGGCAACACCCACCCCTCAGGCTCCACTCCACAGGTGAGTGAAACTGACCTGCTCTTCCTCCATTCCCTTCCCCATCCAATACTTTGTGCAATAAAAATAAGCGTAAAGAACACACCCTCATTCTCTTCCAGCTCCCTTGAAACCACCAGGTTTCAAGTAGACTTGAGATACCCAGGACATGTGCACCACTCATCCCTTTCCCTTCCCCTCCCCACAACAAGACACCCTGTGAGGTAGGTGGGGCTGAGAGAGGTCTTTTGAGAACTGCTCATGAGAGAACAGCTCTGAGAGAACTTGTGACTGGTGCAAGGTCACACCAGCAGCTGCATGTGGAGGAGTGGGGAATCAAACCCGGTTCTCCCAGATTAGAGTCCAACTCCTGACCACTACACCAAACTGATGGGGTGGAAGCTGCTGAAGGCTTGGTGAAATTTCTCCAGTACTTATGTGCCGTGTGCCCAGATAAAAAATGGTATACTTAGAAAATTTATATGCCACCTTGAGCAAGTCTCTGGAAAAGCAGCACACAGTCATAAAAGGAACAATGATAAAATTATCAATATTAAAACAAAACATTAAAAACAATAAAGACCCTAGCAGGGCTTTCCCTGGGGCGCTGCGCCTCTGCACTGCTCGGGGAAGCCGAGGAGGGGGCGGGGCTTGGTCATGTGCCCGCCCCCTGGGCTCCTCACTCCCGGAGCTGCGCTCCTGTGCGCTCCCGCTCCAACGGACCCCTGTCAAAATGCATGTTCCTGGGCTATTTTTTCTTCACAGATTGAGATTCCAAAACACCGGGGTTTGATTGAAGTCTTCCCAAACCAAGAAGCATTTAGTCATACTCCGTGCCTAGGGTTGTCAGCTTCCTGGTGGGGCGTGGAGATCTCCTGGAACTACAACTGAACTCCAGATTCCAGAGATCAGTTCCCCTGGAGAAAATGGCTGCTTAGGAGGGTGTACTCTATGGCATTATACCTCACTGAGGTCCTTACCCTCTGTAAACCCCCCTTTCCCCAAGTTCCACCCCCTACTCTCCATAAATTTCTCAAGCCAGAGTTGAAAAAGATATCTATATATGAAGGGAGCTTCATGCTATAATAATGAACAAAAAGGTTTGTCCTGAATGCACTGCCTGTAAAATTTAGGTTAACATCCTGAATACCAGTCTCCTATTTTATTAATAGGTGTTTTGAATTGACCATATCAATTCCTGTTTAACGAAGCCCATCCAAACACTTTCTAACAAACGCAAACAGAACCTTGGCTGAGGCGACTGTGCTTCTTCCTTGCAATCATGCTGATCGGCTCTGAACTTCTTTACACCTGCTGTGTTTAAGAATTTTCCATCTAATTTTTCTCACAGGAACAAAATTGTAACTGAAATAGTTTAAATCATTTTCCAAACCAGGGCGCAGCTTGAACTGCGGTTTCTCTTTTAAATGGAGGATAGCATTTTCTTTAAAAGAGACTGCTTTCTAAAATTCCACAGTAAGATGCAGAAAGAGAGACTTGTTTTTGCATTCCTGACAAGAATAATTATACATGCCTAAATCAGATTACTACCCATTAGTATTAATCTAAGTACTGCCCTGTTCCTTAGCCTTTTACCATCTAAACCAGTATTATGGATTAAATTATAAGCATAATATTTCTGCATTTATTTTCATATTTGGCTTATGCTGTATTCTCTCTGTTTCTACTTAATACACTATCCATTTAAAAGTACTTCTTAGTTTTGCCCATGGCTGTTCATGAGATCTGACCTATGGCTACATAAGACTCTATACCTGCTTCCTATGATTATTTATTTACTATTTAGATTGCTCATCAGCCACCTGCCCAGTCTATTTCCAAATATATAGACATGTTATTCTTTAGGGGTCTGGATGGTAAGATTCATTAAAATAGGAAAAGGGTGTTAGCATCCATATCTATCTCCAAACACCACCAGTTTGTGCTACAATATCCAGAAGAAGAAGAGGAGGAGACCGGATTTATACCCCGCCCTTCACTACCAAAGGGAGTCTCAGAGCAGCTTACAAACTCCTTTCCCTTCCCCTCCCCACAACAGACACCCTGTGAGTTAGGTGGGGCTGAGAGAGCTCTGAGACAACTGTCCTTGAGGGAACAACTGGTACAGAGCTATGGCTTGCCCAAGGTCATCCAGCCAGGTGCAAGTGGAGGAGTGGGGAATCAAACCTGGTTCTCCCAGATTAGAGTCCGTGCACTTAACCATTACACCAAACTGGCTCTCTGTTACCTACCACCAGTACCTAAATAAACAAACAGGACCTATATTTACCATGATTTCTGAGATCTGGCCAGCTTCCAGTTTCTCTAGACCAAAGCTGCATTGTAGAAGCAGCCTTACTGGTGGAGCTCTAGAAAAACCAGGGAGTTTCTGTTGATTCCTAGAGCAGACTGAGATCACTTCCAGGTTTCATGAAGCCATTTACCAACAGTGGCCTCCCTCATATCCCCTCCCAGATTCCTGCTGGTTGCCAGCTACTAGGTGGCGACCCTACAAACACCCATCTTAGCCCTAAGTTCCCTTACTATACTCTTACTATAGGTGTCAGTGTAAATAAAAGACAATGTGAGTGTAGTGGTTAGAGTGACAAGAATTTTGGAGACCTGGGTTTGAATCCCCATTTTGCTGTGGAAGCAAAACTTGGGTGACCTTGGGCTAGTCACACACACTCACCCTAGTCTATCTCAAAGACAGGGCCACTGATAGGGGGGAGTGGGGGGGGACAAAATTTAGGGGGGTCAAATAACCTGGAGGGCATCTGAAGCCGGTGTAAGGCTGTATCCACCAAACACGTTTAATTTTTTTCTGATGCAGTTCTGACTGCAGCCACTAGGGGCATAGGGAAGACAGAGCACAGTAAAGAACTGTATCTGACTCTGGAGTTTACTAGAGGCTGAGGGTAACCCTTGCTTCTCAGATTCAAATCCACCAGCCAAGTCAGCATTGGAGCAAGACAAGACCAGCCAGGACAAACTACAGTCAATGCAGCCTCTTTCACAAGGTCTATGCTTTCCTTTTCCCTTTAGTTCCACCCAGTTCTTGTGCAGCCAGATTTTGCAAAGGGGCGGCCTTCCTTGTGTAGGGATGCCAACCTCCAGACGGGACCTGGGGATCCCCCAGAATTACAGCTCATCTCCAGACTATATATCTCTGTTCCCCTGGAGATAATGGATGCTTTGGAGGGTGGACTTTATGGTACTGTATCCCACTGTGAGGTCCCTGTCCTCCCCAGGTTCCATCCCCAAATCTCCAGGAGTTTCCTAAACTAGATTTGGCAACCCAACCCCACATCCCCCTCCAGGGGCCAGAGGGTCCTGGCAACCCTACTTATTAATGTGAGGTAACGAACAAACAAAACCTTCAGTGTCTTTTCCTACTTTTTTCTAACTTTTCCACACTTTTCTCCTCCTTTGTTTTGCTCTCTTCCTTTCATGATCTGCCTGGCTTCCATTTATCCCCACTTCTAATTTTTCTCTCCTTCCCCCTCCTTTTTTCAGTCTCAGCTCTTCCTCACCCATCCTGGTTGGCAACTTAGAATGTATTTAAAGTAGTATAGGAGCAAACCTTTGTTAATATTATGAACAGAAGGGGAGAGTTAATATTTCCCCCTAATCATCAAAGTAGCAAAAAGATGCTTCCCCTCCTCCACTCTTAACATATATGAGAATAAATGTTAATCTGCCTCAGTGGTATCAAATGAGGAACAGAAGTTATCACTTATTTATTTATACCCAAAGCAGCTTACACCTTTCTCCTCTTCTCCATTTTACCCTCACAATAACCCTGGGAAGTTGGATAGGCTGAGCGTGTGTGACACAGGCCCAGGGTCACCCAGAAAGCTTCCATGGCAGAGAGGGGATTCAAACTCGGTTTTCCCAGATCATAGTCTGCCACTGTAACCACTACACAAGCTTAGCTTCCATTGCAAATAGCAGGCGGGAGGGTCTGGAGATAACCTGGCCAGGATATTCCAATTCCTTTCATTTTTGGCCTTGGAACTCCCATGATCATCCTGAAGCTGGTGGCCGATTTTGAGATTCCTATTATACCTGCCACAAATGGACAGACAGATGGACATGTGGATCCTTTTATTATTATAGCCGCATGATAACAGCCAGCCAAATAGGGTTGCTGACTCTAGGTTGGGAAATACCTGGAGATTCGGAGGTGGAGCCTGGAGATGGTGGTGTTTGGGGAGGGGAGGGACCTCAGCAAAATGTATTGCCATAGAGTTCATCCTCCAAAGCAGCCATTTTCTCCACAGGAACTGGTTTTGGTCATCTGGAGTTCTCCATGTGCTCCCTGGAGGTTGACAACACTACAGACAAGTGACTTGTTTCGTTATGATATTTTGTTTGGGTCAGGGTCAAATGGAATCTTTGTCTGGGGGGCCTATGGTGGCTCTCGGCAGCCCTACTCACAGAGTTCTTGTGAGGTTAAAGTGGAGGAAAGGAGAATATTGTAGGCTGCTATTGGTAAGAAAGGCAGAGTATAAATTAAGTAAATAAGTAAAAGCTGACTTGCTCTTCTCCTTGGTAAGTCACCCTGGGCTGGTTCTGGGCAAGTTTTCTAAAAAGCTGAGCAGATTCCTAATAACTTTAACTGAGCTCAAATTCCTTAGCACTTTTTAACTCTGAGCAAAAATATTTAAGATTGGCCTATCAACTATTTTCTCTTCCCCTGTGCATCCTTGTAACTCTTGGTTCTTGCCTCCTGGAATTCCAGTCCCATTAGATTGGTAGCCTGCCTCACCAATCTAAGGCAACTCTTGACAGTAAAATGAGATGTTTGGGGTTTCCATGCCCATTTCCATCCCTTTTCTTGTCTCACATGCATTTCTATCTTTCTCAGCACCTCACCTTCCCTCTGATGGCTGCTACAATCCTGTCATCCTTTGGATCTTCCATGCTGTATGGATACAATCTGGCTGTGGTGAACTCTCCAGCCACGGTAAGACATTTGCCTCTTTCTTGGTGTTTTGGGGAGCCTGATGAAATCAACTCCAAGTGAGGCAGATTAATGAAGTATTCCAGTACTAGATATTAGACAGAAGTATGCCTCTGAACTGATACCATTTATGGAGAACAGTGTATATAAGAGCCTTTTATAGAGTTTTAAGGTTTTTGTTGGTTTATTTTTCTTCTTTGATAAAAAAGGCTAGGGTAGGAGTTTGTTGGGGGGCATGGAAAGGATGGGGAACTGCTCTTCCAGTCACTATGCATATTTCTTAGAACTTTTTGTTAAGGGTCTCATAAGAAGTGCTTGCCTTTGGTCGGGCATATGCTGTCAGCAGCTCTACTTTCACTGGATTATCAGGCTCAGGTCTGATTTGCAGCTGAATAGCTCTGCCTAGTCAATCCTCCATCCTTCTGCCTTGAAAGCATTGCGTCAAAGGTGGCAACTTTGGTGAGCTCCAGAGACCAGGTCTTTTCAATTGTGGCACCTCAACTGCTGAACTCCCTCCTCACAGAGATCTGCTTGGCACTTAACTTGCTGCATTTTAGATACCAGGTACCTATATTTTTATGCCCACAGTGTTTTTGGTGATTTCTGCCCACAACATTCTTCTTATGTTCTTTTGGTGCCTTTGCAGGAATACTGCTTTTACTTTATTGTAGGTTTGTTCGGTAGTCAAATGCTGCTTTTAAATGAACTGAATTTTATACTCTTTTTAAGCTGCTGTGGTTTTGTTTTGGTGTTCTGTGGTACAGTCTTTATAGTATCTTAATTGTTTATGATTGTTGGAAGCTGCCTCCGGAGTGGAAACTGAGAGCACAGAGAGTCAGTGTTTTAAGAAATAAGAGACCGTGGCCAGCATTTTAAGAGCTCAGAATGGACATTCCATCCTGCCTCCAGTTAGAATAGTGCACTTTTCCTGGGGGCGGGGTGAAGGGGAAGAGAGAATGGAAGAAGAGCCAGTCATTATTTGGATATTTTCATTCACTTAAAACTATACATCTATGAAATAGGTAGTACAGTATTATATCATTAAAGCAGAGCTTTTTTTAAAAAAAAAAAAATCTCCTTGATGCAAGGGGGGGGGGGATGTGGCAGCACCTGAGCTGGCTCTGCTGGAGAGCTCCCCACACAGGAATGAAAGATCAGGTGAAAGAGCTTTAGGTCTCTAGAAGTTATACAATTGCTCCCATTATTACTTCACTGTATTCTGAGGTTCACCCCCCAAGTTACCATATCCTATACCTGTCAGGGACTTCATCAAGCCTGGCCAGAGAGGACTGGGCCGCTTCAATCTTCTGTGGGCCCCTATTTAATATGATAGAATATAAATCAGGTAACAAGAAGTTTTATCTTAAACCAAATAACGTCTCTTATTTGCTGAAGATTTCAGTTTTCCCTGAGATACTGTGTCACATTTTGGTCTGATAGGGATGGTCATAAAAACAAATCGTGGAACTCAAATGTCAAATAATTAACCACTGTCTAAAATTCAGGCCTAGGATTGTCAGGTTGCCCACTATAGTGGAGATCCTCCTGCCCTCAGGGTCTGTGTTCCCGTTGCCACTTAATGGAGCAGCAGGAGCAAAATGTGCAGGGGGGGGGACTAACATCATGTGACAGCATGACATCACTTCCAGTTTAGAACCTAGAAGGGACATTATGGCATTGTGTGATGCATTAGATTTCCCCAAATATCCAAGCAAAAATCTGGGAAATTCCTAGAGCCTTATTTTCGTAATGTCTCTTCCAGGTCCAAAACTGGAAGTAATGTGAGGGTGTTGTGTGACACATTTTTCTAAGTCTCTGCCCACTCATTGTTCCTGAGGGTTGCCAGCTGGTGGGCTGTCAACTCTACTGTGGCACTATTTGAGCTCTCCTGGCCTCTGCTCTAGATCAGCCCCAAACTCCGTACAAGAGACACAGTCCTAATGATGTCCTGGGATATCAGAGGCAGCGCTGAATTGAAATGGAAAACATGCATGTATACAGGTGCACACAAATGCTCCAGAGAGTCCTCCATCGCCTTCCAGAAACTCTACAATAGTTAGGAAGTGCTGAACTCTCATCTTTGTCTACTCATTCTGGATGTCACCCTCCACTCCTATCCTCATACTCCAACTGTTTTGTGGTGAATATGCAGGTGAGACTCACCCAAATTTCTGACATTCACCCCCTCTCCATGTTACATCTTCTTCCTTGCAGCACATCCAAGCCTTCTATAATGCCACATGGTTCAAGCGATATGGACATAGCCTGACCCAAGGCACACTCACCCTCATGTACTCCCTGACTGTCTCAGTCTTTGCCCTGGGAGGCCTAGTGGGGTCCTTTCCTGTTGGAATGCTGGTCACTCGATATGGCAGGTAAGAACAGTACCAACAAAGCAGTGATTCTGCAAGCGTAGGAACAGAGAAGGGTGAGTAGATTCTTCAAATAACTTGGGAGAAAGTGAGGATTCTTATGGTGTCACCAACATGTTAGGGTTCAAAATGGGGATCCTGAAGAAGAAGAAGCTGCTAAAACTGAGTGTCAAGATGTGATCAAGGCAGACAAGAAGGTGGAAGGAGAAGAGTTAAAAATCACAGAATGGTTCTCATTTCACCCAGTGCCGAGGGTGAAGAGTCTAGAAGTTATCCTAGACTTCTCCCTTTCTATGGAAGTCCAGGTGGCCATGGTTGCACGGTCGGCCTTCTATCATCTTCAGCTTATCAGGCAGCTAGTTCTCTATCTCACTCCCCAGGACCTAGCTACAATGATCCATGCAATGGCCACTTCCAGACTGGATTACTGTAACTCACTCTACATGGGGCTACCCTTAAACTTGACCCAGAAACTGCAGGTACTGATGGTGACGCCTGTACGGACTCACATTCAGCCAGTGCTCTGCCAACTGCACTGGCTGCCTATAGAGTACTGGATCCAGTTCAAGGTATTAGTGCTGACTTTTAAAGCCCTATACGGCCAGGGACCTGCATATCTCAGGGATTGTCTCTCCCCATATGTGCCCCATAGAGCCTTGCACTTGATGGATCAACACCTTCTGGTGGTCCCTGGCCCAAAGGACATCCAACTAGGCTCAGCTAGAGCCAGAGCCTTTTCAGTGCTGGCACCAGCCTGGTGGAACAGGCTACCAATTGAGAGCAGAGCCCTGAGGGATCTATTGCAATTCCTGTAAGACGGAGCTGTTCCACTGGGATTTTAGTTGAGGCGGTGGGCGTCCAAATTTTTCTATTTTCTGCCTCCCCTACCAGCAGCCCTGGCCTTGTGGCCAGTGTCACTGGCACTGCTGAGAAGAAGTACATCATAGGGCTGCTACCAAGGCAATGTCTTATGCTAGTTTTGTTACCATCCTTTTAACTTTTAAATTTCTAATTTTGTAATATTTGTGGCATTCTACTGTCTTATTGTCACATCTTACGTGACCTGTAACTCGCCCTGAGCCCGCCTGCGAGGAGGGCAGGATATAAATTGAATATAATACATAATACAATAAATAATAATAATTAAAGTGGTTTGTCAGTTATGGATTGAATCCTCTTTGCATCAGCTTACGGTAACAGTGCCATCATCTCTCTCCTTCACTCTGCCAAGCTATATTTGTAAAAGTCTGAAACCAACATAAAATTACAGTACTCAAAACCCACTCACTCTTTATCCTGGCTATCAATTTGTGTCATGGATTTGACTTTGGGCTATTGCCACATTCTGTCTGTGCAAAACCAGTTTTCATGTGTTCTAGCAAATATCCCCACCTCTGGACATCACAACTATCCAGCTCATTGAGAGAACACTAAGTGACATATATTCTATCCGGCTAGTCCATTCTTGCCAACACGTTGAAACAGTTCTCAGATGAACTGAGAAGAGGAAGGGGTATCATTGCTCCATTTGTATGTCAAGGAGGAAAGAGGATGATATAGCACTGTTAGGAATGCTAGGTGCTACTGGGTTTTATGCTACACTGAAAAAAGTGGGGCTTGGAACAGCTACATTAGGGGAACTAAAGAGGGGAACACTGTGTGGTAGAAATTATTAAAATGTGGAATTTGCTGCCAGAGAATGTAGCGATGGCCACAAGAATAAACAGCTTTGAAAGGGGATTAGATAGATTCATGGATGATAAGTCTATCAGTGGCTACTAGCCATGGTGAATGAAGGGAACCTCCACATTCAGAAGCACCAAACCCCTGAATCCCAGATCTAGGACACAACATCAGCCTCTATGCCCTGTTGTTGGTCATCCAGCGGAACTGGTTGGCCACTGTGTGAGACAGGATGCTGGTCAGGGTGGAACTGTGGTCTGATCCAACAGGGCTCTTCTTATGTTCTCATGATATGAAAATTTCTAATATCAAAATACCTCATTCAGTGGCCTCTCTAACAGGAATGGGACCTTGACACGTAGCAGCTTCCTTGTCTTCCTGGCTGGTGTGCTAATGGGGTTCAGTCGATACATGGAATCACCTGAGATGGTCATCATTGGGCGTTTCATTACTGGGGTCCACTCTGGTAGGCAATGCTACTTTCTCACCATACTTGTGGGAGGGTAGGGGGGAGCAAAGAGGTGCAGCACATGAGACATCCAGTTGCCCCAACATTCAGGCCTGTTTCTCACACCCAGTAGCTGAGGAGGTAAGTCTGTTTCTGGACTGCAAGTAAGGAGTTCACGTGATTCAAGTTTGCTTCACATTTTTTTAAAAAACAATTTCTCATAAGAATCTAGCAAGTCTGTGTTCTGTTCTAAGCCTTTTTGTAACATGCTTGTTTTCTGTGTATAGGATTTTTCCCCATAATCCAAACCCCCATATGATGAAGTGGCACAGTCCAGAAACAAATTTGGTTTATCTCTTGATGAGACTGATTTTTTTGCCTGTTGGCTACAGATGATCAGACAAGGGGTGATTATGCCAAGACCACATTTTACCACATCACTGTCCTGTCTGTGTGCAGGGAAGGGGTTTGTGCAAAAGTCTGCACTCCATTACAAGCATGTACACTGTTACATGACTGGGGAAGTGTGTCATGGTTTCCCACTTCCAGGCCATTGTCCAAAACCCCAGCCTGGTTTCATTTATTCAGGCACTTTTCCTTACAGTAAATCTGTGCATTTGCACCCTTTTACAGTACACGTCTTGTGGGTTTTGTCTCTGGCTTCTTCATTATCCTATAATAGGCATTTTTCCTCTTTACAGTTCACCAGTCTGATGAGGTAGATGTTCAAATACAGCTTTTATTAAGGGAACCAGTCCAGGCCCACAGTTCAGGGAGGGTGAAGTACAGTGAAAGCATGAAGATTAATGCTCGGAGGATAAGGGCTGAATGTGAGATAAGGTGAATGTGGCAAGTTTCCTGGGCTTGGCAGGCTTTTATGACCTAGCGACCTCCTTTCACCCTCTTTCCTTCCCTGCCCCACACTTTGTACAGAAACTTTGCTCCCCTCAAGTGGCCAAGTAATGTGCAGTAATTGAAAACTTCCTCTTGAAGTCATTGCTGCCTCTATTGCTGATGAAGCTCTATGTTGAACTTTATTTTCAGAAGGTTCTGGTTTTTAATCTGGGTGTTGAGCTCTGGGCTCATCAGTTAGTGAATGTAGATTCTTTTCCATTTAATGCATTTTCTGAATTAAGATGTTGCTTGTGAAATGTCGCTTCATACAGCCCTTGTACTGCAGCAGACAAACCTGGTGGCCACTTTAGAATTAATGGGTTTAGTTATGCCTAACATAATTAGCTCATGTTTAGCTGAAGCCCTGATGTTGCTGGGTCTGTGTCATCTTGGCCTAGTAGAGTTTTCTTCTTAGTTGCCGTTGGTCCTCTTGCCTCCTTTTCTCTTCTCCTTCCCCTCAGGGATCTGTCTCAGTGTTGTGCCCATGTACCTGGGAGAAATTGCCCCTAAGAATCTGCGTGGCTTCCTGGGCCTTGTACCGAGCATCTTCATCTGCTTAGGGGTCTTCTCTGCTCAAGTCCTGGGCCTTCCAGAGCTGCTTGGGAAGGTAAGTGCCTGCTATCCCACACCGAATGGCATGGGCACATTCATCCCAGTGCCACAGCAGCAGTTCCAACTTAGTTGCTGTCAGAAAGTAAACTGAGGAAAGGGTGTGAGGGACAGCATTTGCCATCCTTTAGACTCACAGTATGTGTCATCAGCTGTAGGGGGGAAATAGTCTCTGCTATTAGTTCAGTAGAATAAAAGATGTGGGATACAAATGAATAATAATGTCATAGAGAAAGGAACCATTGCCATCAAGGATTATGCTGGAGATTGGCAATGCTGGATGGATTGCATGGTGTGTGTGTGTGGGGGGGGGGGGGGGGTGTCTGTGTCAATCTGTCAAAGCCTAACCACAGATACAACGTACTGTGGCCCAGGGGTCTCGGGGCAGCACAGGTTGCAAGCCCAATACTATGCTATGTTCCATTTATGTCATTTTGCAAACAAAATATTTTATGATGAGTCATATCTATGGGATCATCTCTTCTTATGTCCCCAGGAAGGCATTTTATTGGCGTTTTAACTGTTTTTACTCTCTCTCTCTGTTGTATACAAGTTATTATCTGAAGGAAGCCACCCCTGAGCCTGCTATGCGGGGAGGGCGGGATATCAACCCAAATAAATAAATAAACACACGGGTGATCCCCGGCCCTAAGGATATCCGGCTGTCCTTGACCAGGGCCAAGGCCTTTTCAGCCAAGCTTTTGGTTGAGGACAACGACAGTTTTTACCTTGGCTGGCACCCTTCTTGGTTTTCCATGCTCGTCTCGACCTCATCCCCCCCTGCCCATGAAACGGCTGGCAGTCTGTAATAGGGGAATAATTAACTCTGTTTCACTATTTGCCATCTGTTCTTTAATGTAATTTATTTGTTCGATTGTTTTATTTGATTACTGTTTTTAATATTGCACACATCACCCAAAGTCCTATAATAGCAGGAGTAGGTTGAAATAATAATAATAATAATAATAATAATAATAATAATAATAATAATAATAATAATAATGCATTCTGTTGGAGGGTGAGGGAGCTCTGGCACAATACCAGGCTTGGAGAAACAATGTTTGGGCTTGGTTCTGTCCATACACTTATTTCACTATGCATACGAACCCTTCACAATAATATTGTAGATCATTCCCTTCTTTGCATTTAGAATGTTGGTCCTATACATTTCCTGGAGTCCAGGGTGAAAGAAATGTGTGTTTCAACTCCTGCCTCACATGTATTCCTTGCTAGCATTCCTCCTATTTCTTGGGAAACTCTTTTCCCCCCTTCTTAGGACCCTTACTGGCCTCTCTTCCTCTCAGTGGTGGTTATTCCTGCCTTCCTGCAGCTCTTACTGCTGCATTGGTTCCCAGAAAGCCCCCGCTACCTGCTCATTGAGAAGGACAATGTCCGTGGAGCTACTGAAGGTGAGTGGAATGCATCCTGCTACCTACCCCCAACAGGGGTTTTGTACTGGGACACACCTATGCTAGCCATGCCTAGCCCCTGGGAGAAGTGGGGCCTCACCTTCTCCTACTCATGTCATATTTGTAAGACTAAACGCCCAGGTTGATTGGGCCAGCCTTCCAAGTCCAGTGGGTATAAACCATCAAGTCTAGCTTGTTTCACTTAAGCATCTTAGTTTGGGATACAGCACCAGAGGCATCCTTAAAGGCAGCATAAGGAGAGCAGCAGCAGCCTGGGAGACAGGCAGACTCAGAGCCAGTACCTCTCCCCCTCTGTATAGTTTTTTGCTCTTTGAGAGTTATTTAAGTGGAGAGGTGTATTTCTGTATGTTTTCAAGATTACAGTTCTCCTGCTTATGAGGGAGGCTGTGAGTTCCTGACATTAAGCCTCTGTCTTTTTCTAAAGAGGATCTGATGGTGCCCAAGTCATCTGTGTCAAAGATTTGTTAGCAAATTGCAACTGCAAATAATAAGGTGGGAAACACTTAAGGGCATGGCAGTCTCTCCTGCCTTCTTCCTTTGTAGCCCACAGATACAAAGTGGAATGACCCAGCATCCCAGAGTGGTTAGAGTCTTAGACTGGGATCTAAGAGACCCAGGTTTAAACCCCACTCTGCCTTAGAAGCTCACTGGGTGACCTTGGGCCAGTCATGCTCGCTCAGCCTAACCTACTTTTAGTGTACTTTTGGTGTTTTTGGCCACTGTGTGACACTGTTTAACAGCAGCCACCCCATGAAAGCCAGTGTGGTATAGCGGTTATAGCTTCAAAGACCCAGATTCAAATTCCCATCTTGCTGTGCAAGTTCACTGGGTGATTTTGGGCCACTCATGTATTTTCAGCTTAACATACCTCAGAAGACTGTTGTTTGGATAAAAAGGAAGAGAGGAGAATAATGTAAGATGCTTTGGTCCCCACTGTGGAGACAGGTGGAATATAAGTGAATTAAATAAATAATAAATACAGCTGAACATGGGAGGCAGGTAAAAGGTAGGTTGGTAAATGGTTGAGAAGAAGAGAATGAGGCAGAGAAAGGGGAGAGGATATGGGGGTTGCCAGAAGGAGAGAAAGAAGAAATAATGAGGGAAGGGGAATAAGGGGAAAGTGAGGTGCCCCCATTTACTCCTTGAAGGCTCCATACCATGCATGTGGGCCTAGCCCAGTGGCTGCACCACACAACTGGCCATAATTTTCCTAGTTAGAGGCTGCTGGGAGGCGGGGAGAGGGAAAACTGAAGATGGGGGGCAAGTAAAGGTAAGTTGGTTGCTGGGTGGGAAGAAGACAAGGAAGCTGGAAAGGGGGCTTTCATGGAAGGAAAAGAGGAAATAGTTGGGGAGAGGGAAGTGATATGCCTCTTCCAAGTCCTTGTGGCTTCCCCCTTGTAAATATGCAAATAAACAAATACATCAAATTATTTTCATAAGCTAGTGGAATAGCAGTTTAGCTTTTTGTGCACCTTTTTGACCTTTTAACTATTCGGGTTCCTTTGTGTGCCCTGTTGTATCACCCTGCAGTCTTTATGTCTTTGTTTAAATACTCCAGTTACACTGTACTAAAAAGTATTGAAGTGTGCTGTGTTCTTCCTTGTTTGTCAGTAAGTATATTCATGTGCTTGTAGTAATCCTTATGAGGCAGTCTGAGAGGGACTTGGTATTTTATTTAGGTATGCTCATCAGAGTAAAGTCCTCATATTGAGTACAGCATCTAGAGGCATTTGTAGTTGTACTAGTAGTTTGATAGGATGATTGTACCTTCCCTTTGCCTTCCTCTGGTGCATAAATGACTGACTTCTCTAGTCCCAAGGCCCGCTATTCTCCTGAGGGTGGTCCTGGGACTTGGTTAGCTCCATGATAAATTGGCACATGTAGTAGTTAGTATATATGAGTACATGTATTCAGTCACAGAATTATATATAAACTAGGAGTAAGGCCTGTTGTGGAAAGAAATACAACGGGCTCTAGGAGGAAGCTCCAGATGAGTGTCCCAGCTGTGGCTGGTGGGGTGGCAGAGGGAAGGGGAAAATAGAGGGAGGCAAGCCATGTATATTTCCTTCTGCTCAGCTAGAAGGCAAGGCTGTCTCAAGTCATTTTGCTGCCCCAAGTGGGTAGTATGGGAGGACAGCCTCATGGTAACAGCTATGGTTCCCTCTACCCCTGACTTATGTTGATTTGGGGTTACGCAGTGGCAGCTAAGGTAGAAAAGCACCTCCTCCTATGCCATGTCTTCTGGGTTCCAAGGGTCTGGAAAGCGGTTCCATAGCCAGTTACAGGGTTGCCAACTCTGGGTTGAGGGGTAGAGCCAGGGGAGGGCAGGGTTGGGGTGTGGAGGGACTTCAGCAGGGTATAATACCGTAGAGTCCACGGCCCAAAGCAGCCATTGTCTCCAGGAGAACTGATCTTGGTCATCTGGAGATCAATTGTAATAGCTGGGAAATTTTCTGTAGGGGAAATTATGTGCTGTGGCTGGGGAACACAGTGATTTCTGAGAGATCTCCAGGCCCCACAGGGAGATTGGCAACTCCAGTGACCGTTTAAAGGAAGATTGGGATATGTCTTTTACCTCAGGACACATTCAATGAGTTAACAACAGCAAACTGTTTAGAATGTTAGAGGCAAAGGCCAATCAGGCAAACGACCTCTGTGTTCTGACTGGCTATGGGGGGAATGGAACAGCAAACTGTTTAGAATGTTGGAGGCGACACTCGGGCAACGCAGCCAGTAGATAGGGACAGCTTCTGAGTGGCACATCATGGAACCAACTGATTTAGGAGCGTGTGGAATGTTCAGAAAGTGCCACCCCACTACTCAATTATATATAAGGAGAGATACAAATTTTTAAAAATGAGACATTAAGAGTGCGGTGTATTTGTTCCTTACAACCTGAAAAAATTTTTGGCATTGGCAAGCAAATTTGGAACTACTAGTTGGCCATTACACCATTGTTCTTGTGCCATTCACCTTACTTCTGCAGCCCTGCGCTGGTTCCTTGGCACATATGATGTGGAGGATGTGATTGAAGAGATGCGGGAAGAGCAGCGCTCACTTGCCTCTGTGAAGACTGTGTCCGTGTGGCATCTCCTGACAGACCGTTCTGTGCGATGGCAGGTGCTCTCTGTTGCAGTGATCAACATGGGCATGCAGCTTTCAGGAATTGATGCTGTAAGAACTAGCAGGGTCCTAACTCTCAGGACACTTGTCCATCCACCATGTCCTCCTGTTGCCCACCTTTTCCTCCTTCTAAATCTTTACACTCACTATGGTCTTAATGCACCCCTTTTGTCATACTTGTATCAGTTGCCCCATTACACACCTATCTACAGAATCTCAGCTAACTGAAGCTGAATAAAACTGAGCCACCAAAGACATGAATCACAACTGGGGACATTTACCCACCACTGAATTATTCTTTCTCCTTTATGTGATGTGAGAAACATGATGTCAGTATTCCCATTTTACAAATGGGGTACACAGAGAAACACTATCTGGTTTATAGTCCCCACCCCCTTGTATTCATTAGTTCTCTCTCGTTTGTGTTTAAGGATTAGGCAGAAATTGTGTATGGGAGATTATGCCTACCTCCCTGGATGCCTAGTATAATTATTCCCAGGATGGGCCTGCCATTTCCATCCAAATAAGGAGAAGAACAATTGCCAAAACAGAATATAAATTGGGTCTGCTTAAGCTCATGGCTTTCATCTCTTCCTCAACAGATCTGGTTTTATACAAATATCATTTTTGAGAATGCTGGCATCCCTGATCCAGAGATTCCCTATACCACGGTGGGCACTGGAGCCATTGAGGTTGTTGCTGGCTTGATAGGTGTAAGTGTGGAACATTCTGGATTGGGTGCTGCTTGCCCTTATGGTGATGTGCTACTCTTTGGCCACTGTGAAATAAACTAGTATGTCCTTTTTATATTGACATCAATCTTTTACCTTAACACCAGGCCTTTGCCAATGTTTAGGGCAAACCCTTATGAAACAAAGAGTGCTCTCTACCATTCTTCAGCAGGAAGAAAGGACCCACAACTGGTTGGGGCTGTATTATCACCTCTGTCCTTTTAGGCTTAATGTTCATCTCTGTCCGCCAATATAAAGGGAGAGATTGCTGGGCTGGGTATCAGAGGAATCAGAGGGTAGCTGTGAAATTGCTCTGACTCTTGAGTTTGTAGGCTAGAGTGACCTCCACTGGCTGCAAAGGGTCAGCCAGATCAGGGAATGAAGAAGGCTGTGGGCTGGTATAGAAGTGAGGCTTGGCCCATAGCCAGGGGTGCTCAGGGAATTTTGGAAGTGAAGCTATGGTAGCATGTTAAGGGGATCGAAAAAGTGAAGAAATACAATCATGCAGGTATTGCATTCAAGGTGAGACAGACAGAGGGGAAATTAGGAATGGTTAAGTAGGAGTGTGTGGAAAGTAACCTTAGAGGGCAGCAGCGTAAAGGAAACGGAAGGAGAGGCATGTCTCCAGCATCAGCTTTTCCTGGGAGAAGTAAGCTGGACCTTTCACACTGAAATATGAATGGGTTCCTTTGCCACTACCTGATCCTAGCAGAAAGCAGTTTCAGGCACTCATTCTCAGCTCTCCTCGTATCTTGTCCAGCACTTCAGCCAGGAAGAAGCTAGCACTTCTTGCTGACTTGGCCTCATTTACCAGATGCTGTTCTTCGGCTAGTATCCGTTGCAGCTCCACCTTATTCCCCTTGTCTGCTCCTGCTCAGTGAATGATGGCAGCAATGCTTTCTTGCCAGAGCATCAGATCGGGCAAAGGGTGGATGGAAAAAGAGCTGCCTGGAAAGCTTCTCTAGCTCTCTTTTATTATCCACTGACGGAGGAATGGAGAAGGTGGTGAGCGCAATCAATTGCAGAGTGAAGCTCTGTTCCATATGTTTCCTTCTTAAACGGGGAACCTTTGAACTAGCCCTTAGACTCCCCATGTTTAGAGAAAAGATGAATGTGAGGAGCAGCTGCGAGGTGGAATTGTGTGGTGGCATCAGGGGCTATATTGGTTTTGCAGGACCCGTCTTCACCTATTCCCACAAACTCGGGGGTCTAATCACAGTGCAGTCAATCTGATCTTTTTGCCCCTGGGATTCACATAGACACTTATATGCATTATCCTTGTCATTGAGAGGAAGAAGTGTAATCAATGGCGTCTCCTATCTACAGAGAGTGACTTGTCAGTAATCCTGAAGGACAGAAATAATTTATTGAGTAAAAAGCTCCCATCCTGCTATAGGAAGAAATCTGTAACACTGATTTGCCTTGGAAAGTGATTAAAAAGGAGCCTTCTGACTATTGTTAATAGCCCATAAATGTCCATGGAGCAGACTGGTAGAACAAGGGCTTCTGTGGGGTGCAGGGAGTCAAGTGCCAGATGAACTCAGTTACAGGCTTGCTGGTCACATGGGATAGGCAGGCCTTTGGGGGTTTTGGTCTTTGTTAGACCAGAGGAATGGACTAATCCTGTGCCCAATGCGTCTTGAAGTTATCTGTTTTTACTAGAGGTGTTACACTCAGCTCTGCCACGGCCTCTCTGATTCCAAATCTCAGCATAGCTGGGGACAGGTTTTCAGCCAGGTACCACCCTGGGCTGTTCAAGTGTCAGACCTGAGTCTCCCGCTATTACACAAATGCACAGCTCTCCCTCCCACCAACCGCCTTTTGCTGCCCATCAGCAATGCCTAACTCCGGCAAGCTCATCGCTCCATCAGCCTGATTGCTCCTGAGTGCCGGCAAAAACGGCCCCCAATGGATGCACTGAGGTTGGTTATAAAATTACAGGCATTTGTTCTGCTGTCAGCAGCTTTCCTGCTTTGGCTTCCTTCTGGCAGCATCTTTCCCCCCCCATCCTGGAAGTTTCAGGCTCCTTGATCCCAGAACATCCCCTCCCTTCCCCCCACCAGGCCTAATCCTCTCCTGTTGCTGGAGCAGAGGCAGGGGCCCACCTCCCAGGCCACTGCTAGTCTGCTGGACACCAGTCCTCTTCCATAAATAAAGTCACAAATGACTGTGGCCAAGCCTCCTCTCCATCAGCTTTAATCAAGCAGGCCCGTTGTACCACCTGCATTCAATATACCATATCTCAGGCCCTTCCCCGTACAAGAAACAAAACCAAGCGTTCTAATTCTTAGGACCTAACCTATCCATTCCTGGCATGCATAATTCAGGAGAGCTGATGTTCCCATTATTCCCTCATTGGACCTCACCCTCCTTCTTGGTATGATGGAGCCCTGAATTTCTACAGGTCAGCATTCTGGCCCCCACAGACAAGCAGAGGGGGATAGATACACACAAAACCCTAATGTAATCAACTTCTTCATTTTTTTTTTAGTGTTTCACCATTGAGAAGTTGGGGCGCCGGCCTCTTGTCATCACTGGATTTTTCTTCATGGGCATCTGCTGCTCAGGCATCACCATGTCCTTGGTGCTGCAGGTATAAGCATCCTCTTAGCTATGGCTATGCCTGTAGCACAGGTTGGTAACAGGATCCCTGCCAGTTACATCCACCCCACCACCCTGAGATATGATTTGGTGGTCCTCAGTAACTCCTTCCTGTCCTCTGTGTGCAACTCATGCAAAGGTTCTCTTCCCCTCTTGTAGCTAAAATGTATACTCAAGGATAATTTGGTCCTAGTCAAATGTGGGACCGATTTCCCACTAGCGTTGCCCCGGCATCGGGTCCTCCGTTTGCCCCGATTGCCTGCTCGAGTTTCGCACTATTTGATGCGGGGCGCATTTTGACCCGGAGCTTCGTGCCATTTCCTCCGCGGCTTCTGTGATCCTGTTTTTTGAGGATCACGAAAGCCGTGGAGGAAATGGTGCGAAACCCCGGGTCAGAATGCACCCCGCATCAAATAGTGCAAAATTCGAGCAGGCAAACAGAGGACCCGGGGCAAACGGAGGACCCGACGCCGGGGCAACGCTAGTGGGAAATCGGTCTGGATTAATTTAATGCACAGTAACAGAGCCTTAGGTAATGGAATTTGATGTGTGTATATATGTGAAATCCAGCTAAGTACAGAAAAAGAAAGAGGACCCATTCCAGAAAAACCCATCTAGCTCCCTTGGATTGTTCCAACTAATGGCAATTTGCAAATCTCTTCTTTAGGGTCAAAGTGTTTGTGCAGGTGCTGGCAACAAACTCCAGCTTTCGACTGAGTTATTGTTTGTTTGGATTGTGTTGCCCCCTGGATAGGGGACTTTCTCAGGTTTTCACAGTTTAATCTGTTCCTAGTATTCCTAAAAATATTATCAGGATCTTTGTTGCTAATATTCCTGATTTAAAATTTAAACTACTGTTGGATTTTCTGGCTTATAACATTTTGCTGTTTGATCATTTAATCCACAAATATTCTACTGTAAGGTTTTTATTGTGATTGTTTTTAATATGCTTTAAGCTGCTTTGGACATTAGAAAGCAGTGGGATACTAATGTTTAACTAAATATCGTATGTGACATGCCTCTCGAAGTGCATGAATCATGCAGCTGAAGGGTTAGGTACCAGGAAGGGAAAAGCTCAGAGCAAGGATAGTAAAGGGCTGTGGGTCAGAATGTTAGAGCTAAGGTGTCTGATAAAACAGGCATAGGATAGCCTGCAATGTACAGGCTGGAACTGAGCTTATCAATGGAATATGCAGAGATGGCAGGGACAGTGGTGGAATCTGAGAGCGAGAGAAAAATAGAAATAAGTTCTGCTAACTATTCTGGTGAATGTCTATCCTTCCTGCAGGCTACGGTGTCCTGGATGCGTTATGTCAGTGTGGCATGTGTCATTGGGATCATTGCGGGATTCTGTATGGGTCCAGGTAAGTCCCTGGTGCCAAGTGGAAATACCCCAGGAATGGCAGTATGGCAAGACTGCCATTGAAGTCCATGGAACTCCAGCAGAACTGGGGGCGTGGGGGAGGGAGAGACATCAGAGGTCTGGACTGAAGACCATCAACCAAGCTAAGGCTGAGGATCTCAAGAGCAGGACTGTGAGGGACAACGGGTGAAAAGTGAGCCATGGGATACAGATTAATTTGGGCTCTCAAGAAAGTCTGTGTCTAGGAAATGAATGGTGAGGAACTTTCTTCTTCTGAATTGTCCTCTGTGTGTGTGTTTTACCCGCTTAGATTTAGTTGAAGGCTTGAGACATAGACTTGGCTGTGGGATTTTGAGCGCTCTAAAGGTCATGGGTAGTGAGACAACGGCAGGAAGTGATTTATGCTTTGATATAGTTCCGTGGCTTCCTGTCATACCTTAGAAGTGGCGGAATGTGGACTGTCACTTGAAATTCCAGAGGCCCAGTGCCATCTTGCTGTGGATTGCAGGCAGTTCCTTTGCTTGCTGCTAACAAAGGGGTGAAAGCACAGCACTCTAAATATGATGGACGAGGCAGCTGCTGGTTTACCCAATTGATGTATTAGTGCAGCCGCCAACAGATCCATAACTCATTGTCGGCCCAGAATTTATTCGCTGTAATTACATCTTTAATTAGGATTTTAATGGCTCATTGTTCCCAAACAATGATGAATCTGACTTTTAAAATAAAAATATCTCTCTTCCCACTTTGGGTGATCTGTGAGCAACGCTTGATCAGGGGTTCTAACACTCCCTGGATGGATTTTTATTAAAGTTTTTTTTTAATTATGTGAGGAAGCAAATCTATATGCTCCTGAAAGAAAGAGATGGTGCTTGAATTGCCACAGTCTAAACAGGCAGATCTTTGTACAACAGGGCAGTTATTACAGAACTGAAAAGTTCCTCATCCAAAGGTTTGTGCTCCTCTGTAGGGTAGATTAAAGAAGTCTCCAGTTACCAGAATGCTGCTTCCCTAAGAGTACAGTGGAGCCAAATCCTGGGGGGCAGATATCTTGAACATTTTTGTGGTCCTCTTAAAGTGCTTCTGTTTTCAGCGATTTTTCAGGGGGCACTCAGTAAAACTATGCATAGGGCATGGGCCTACATACAGTTTGCAATGTTGAAACATGTTGAAGCATGGAAACGTCATTACCTCCCCTCTAGAATTCATTATATGCCATCCACCAGGGCTGGGGGCATCACTTGAGGCTGCTGCTTACCGTGGAAGACCCTGACACTGTGGGCTGGTTTGCCCCTCCCCCACCTGGGGTTGCTAACTTCCAGATCGTGGCTGGAGATCTCCTGGAATGACAACTAGTCTCTAGAGATCAGTTCCCCTGGAGAAAATGGCTGCTTTGGAAAGTGGACTGTACGGCATTATACCCTGCTGAGGTCCCTCCCCTCCCCTCCCCGAACTCTGCCTTCCCTTGGCTCTGCTCCCCCCCCCTCAATTTCCAGAGCTTGCAACCCTACCTCCATCTCTGGTGCCCTAAGCAATCAGCTAGGTGGGCCTAATGGATGGGCAAGCCCTAGATAGACCCCATAAACACTCAGATGTGTCTTCCAGTGTGCATTCAAATGTGCATCTGAGTGTGGTTGTTTATCCACATTATACTGCTGTCGGTGATACATGTGCTTGAACGCACCATCTGAAATAATAAGAGCTAGGTCAGGATTTTAGACTGCAGGTTATGCAGTTTTGTTTGTTCTCATATCACAGATCTGACTGGCTCTATGAAGCTCAGTTTTGTCAATTGTGACTTTCAGTGGCTCTCTGTTGCTTGTGGCAGAGAAAGGTTTTTCTCAATCCTTCCAGCTTTAGCTGCATGCAAAGCATGGAAAGCGAGTTTGGTGTAGTGGTTAAGTGCGCGGACTCTAATCTGGGAGAACCGGGTTTAATTCCCCACTCCTCCACTTGCACCTGCTGAATGACCTTGGGCAAGCCATAGCTCTGTACCAGTTGTTCTCTCAAGGACAGTTGTCTCAGAGCTCTCTCAGCCCCACCTACCTCACAGGATGTCTGCTGTGGGGAGGGGAAGAGAAAGGAGTTTGTAAGCCGCTCTGAGACTCCAAGTGAAGGGTAGGGTATAAATCCAATCTCTTCTTCTTCTCTTCCACTGAGCCACAGTGCCTCCCCTACTTGACACCTCAGTGACTGGGATCAAGAGAGGAGAAAAACTTAATGTTTTTTTAAAATAAAGGCAAAAATAGAATTAACAGTAAAGTAGCAGAAAAATCAGAGAACAAGTAGCTGCAACCATGCATGAAAAATAACGCAAAACTGAAGGCAGGAGTCTAGGGATGCTTTTTGCACTCTGTTTTTCCTGGAAAATAGTCAAAAGATGAAAATTCAGTGCAGATCTATTTAAGTTGACTTGTTTTTATGATTGCACTTCTAGTCTTTCTCTGCAGAGGGCATTCTGCCAGCAATAAAGGTGGGCTGTAAATAAATAATCTTGTGGATAATTGCAGTCTTTTAGGAGCCTAGGATTTAAAACAGGCTCCTTCAATAGAAATTGAACCAGCCCTAAAAATTCACTTGCAGGATCCAGCTTTGTTCCTCTACCAACAGTCTGGCTTTGTCTAAAACCCAGCTTGGCCTAAGCAGTGTCTTTTTCATGCAGCCGGGGTTCCTTTTTTGATGACAGCTGAACTCTTCAAGCAATCTCACCGCCCATCTGCCTACATCGTGGGTGGGTCCCTCAACTGGCTCTCAAACTTCACCGTTGGGTTTGTGTTCCCCTTCCTGCAGGTAAAACATGGCACTTTGAGTGGGTGGTGGGGGTGAGGATCTAGGGACAGAGATTCTTGCAAGATAGTTCTTGGATAACACCCGAATGACCAGAGTGCTGTATCGTCTGCCTGGTCTAGAAAACCCCAGCTACTGCACAGCATAATGCATTCTTGGGAGAAAGTGAACTTGGAACTGAAAAAAACAAACAATTAAGTGGTTATAATAGGCACACTACAATAGTGGGTACTTGAGAAGAACCGCCAGATTACTACTGAAGGAAACAGTGGTGCAGACAAAACACTGAAATGCGCTGCGTCTTTCCAGCCTTCACTTTATGTCTTATACTGAGGTTCCAAAAGAGCACAGGAGGACCAGCTAGCAATCTTTAGATTACAAGGGGAGAGAACTTGCAAAAAAGACCCAGCTGGTCTCAGCAGACCACTCCCTAATCCAGGTCACAAGAACGCACCAAATGGCAAACCAGTCCTACTTCAGGCAGCATTTTCCATAAATTATATTCACTACCTCAAAACCAGAAATCACTATGTTCTAAAGGCAACTGGAGCTTCTCTCAGATGAATAGCATTGGAAAGCTATGCTGCACAAGGGAAAGATCCCAGGTTGCTTGCTGCAGGGCAAGTCAAAGATACTGGCCTTTATCAAGCCAAAGATACTGGCCTTTCTCAAGCCAGAACTGCACCTCTGGCTTGACCAGCTGTCTTCCATAGGACCTGGCAGCCATATTGACAACAGTTGGGGGAGTCATGCATTCAATACTGCTCTAATGGCAAATGAATCATGCTAATTTATTTCAGTCATAGTTTTGGGGCTTTCTGGCTTCCAATTTTAGAGCTATGCACTCTAGAATATCAAACCCTCCACTCACTGAGGAGTGCACCAAGGGTCTGCGATGGTTAGGGAATGGCAGCCAGGTCTGAGTGCCCTAAATACTTTAAATGGTGCTGGTTGCTTCCTGTTGTATTGGACAAAATGAATGTATCACAGGACTGGAAAAGGCCACTGTTTGTTTACTTCTGATTGTCCTGATCCTACTTTATTTCCATCTCCAGATGTCAGCTGGTGCCTTCTGCTATCTGGTCTTCTGTGGCATCTGCATTCTGGTTGCTTTGTACGTTTATTTAATTATCCCAGAAACCAAAAACAAGACATTTATGGAAATCAGCCACATCTTTGCCTCTCGCCACTCCTTCTTCTCCTGCTTGCCGGACTCTGTCAAGATGGTCAAGTTCAATGGCTATGGTGCCCTGGAGAACAGCTCCCTGGAGTTCTCTGATTCTGGATCCAGCCCAGCATGATGCTTTCTCCCTTTTGCACTTTTGGGAGGTGGCTGTCCTTCCTGTTGCGAAGCCCTAGTCTTCTGCCACTGAACAAAAAAAGATGAGAGCTGACACAGATTCTCTTATTTTGGTGCCTTTCTTCCTACCTGGGTCAGCAATACCAAAGGGACTTAGGAAGGAATTTGGGGAAAAGTCTCTGGTTCGGATCTACTGAGGCTGCCTCCTCCCTCCACCCCCAGCCCTGTCCTTCTCCTGAGAGCTGGAAATCAAAAGACCCAGGTGACAGCCATTTTCAGGAAACTGGTCTAAACAGACTTTCTAGAATGTTATGGGACTTATCCTCTTTCCTGTTGGATTAAAATTTAGAGGCTTTAGGGAGATGTATTGATACACTTGCAGGTTTATAGTGTATGGTTTGAGGTCAAAGAGGTCAACAATAAGAAGACATCTCTGTTGTACTGCAACTGAACAGCAACCTCAGAACCTCAGCGACAGACCAACATAAAATTTACACATATTTCTAAGTGCCCAGTAATAGATATACATCCCACACTTGTTCTCATTATTATGTGCACATATGCGGTCAACCGAATTTAGACTTAATGAAGTCCCCCCCCCCACCCACCCACCCGAGAGAGAGAGAGAGAATTTAAGAGGTTGAGCCTATAGACTTGGAAGATCAGAAGTTAAAAACAAAACGGACAGAAGCTAAATAAGTTTAATCGCACAAGAATAATTTATCTCTACTCTTCCCACCACACCGCACCCCAGTAAATACAGAGACCATAAATGAGACCCACTCAGACCTGTGCTGTCCTCTCTTAAGAACAATCTGCTTTGGTGATGCAAGGAAACAGGTCCAGAACATGGGCAGTTCCAGCCTAGATTGTTCTGGTCCAGTTTTATCAATTCATTGGAATCCATACAGAGCATCAGAGTAACAGATTTTAGCAGCTAGCTAGACTAGCACTTTCCTTTTTTTGAAAAAAAGTGAGCTATCAGGCTACTGTCTCTCAACAGGAAGTGAGAGTAAACGAGGCTGTTGCCCCCAAGTAAAACCAACCCCTTCAGATGCCCACTGCTTCTCCCTCCTCCCCAACTCCTTTGTCACCTTCCTGGAAACTTCAGAGTAATGGGAGCAAATGCTGTTTCCTGAGAGTTTGCAAAGCAGAAATAAAAGGCTATCTCCTCTGAACAAATAATATTAGGAGGTGAGGGAGGGAGTTGTTTCTCTTCTTTCCTTGCTCACCTGTTGGGGTAAGAGTGGGTACAATATGTTTTGAGAATGAGAGCAGTTAATATGGCTAAGCAAGTATCTTCCCCACTGCATGATGTTTTGAATGTGCAGGTGTTTTGCCATCGAAGAAGGTTGGTCTGGCTTTGAAGTTAGTATGATATGATTTTTCGATGGTTAGGACATGCCTTCTGCACATTTATCAGAGACACTTTTCTGATATTGTTTCTGGGCTGAGCCTTGGCTCAGACTAAGCCAAGGGTAAGTAAACGGTGATCCTGAAAGAGCACACGAATGGCAGCACAAGGGAAGTTGTATGCATTAGTGAGACAAGAGAAAGTCAGAATAATGTCGCAGAGGGGAGGTCTGTGAAGGCAGGATTGTGACCCTGGAGAAATGGGCCTGATGGTAGGAAGGAGTTAGAAAACTAACACAGCACTAGTTTGTGTCTTTGTTAATAAAAGGCACACATTTGTAGGAAAGGGGAATGGGCTATATCTGACTCAAATGAAGTGCTGGGAAGCAACAACATGTAGTAGAGGGCCAACTGTATGAGAGAGCATTAGAGTGAGTGGTATGGCACAGAACCATTTGGGAATTCAACCAGCCCTTCCTCCACAGCTCAACACACCCAAAGAGAACAAGAGAGAGAGTTTTTGCTGTGCATTGGGGGGGGGGGGGAGAGAGCAGCAGCTGTATAAAAAACTTGCAAGAAACAGTTAAGACACTCTAACTGGGAAGATACTCCTCCAACAAAAGGCTGCCTGGCCAAGTGGGTGGGTTCAGTAATTCACAGCCATCAACAAGAGGTTCAATGACAGTGTTGGGATTAACACTAAAGAATTTTTGAACAGGCACCTACAAAGCCAAAAGCTTAGGACATCTGGCCTGTAGAATGCTGACTCTGCATGTGCAGAACCTGGAGAAAAATGTTTGTGGGGAAGGGTGCCTGGTTTGCAGTATAGCTGAGCATCAAAAGCTGGGGCAATTTGTATTCTAAAACAAGGTATAGTGATACGTATTAGCACCATCACTAGTATTGAAATAGCCAAGCAGGTCTAAATTTTTAGCTCCACTGTACCTTAAGGACTGGTGATGTTATTGTGTGCATGACACATCATAGATAGTTGGGCTGTCTGATGACAGCAGATGTGCTCTTCACTTTCTGGATTAAAATGTTTGTTATGGTAACCCAAGAGGTGGCCGTAGGGGACCACTCATGATATTCTCTCAGCATGCTAATGTGCCTTCTAAATGGCTGTCACTGCCCCTCAGTAGGGACTGCTCCTCAGAATTGGACTCTGGTAGGAAAGTATTTGTCAGGCCAAGGAACACGTGGCTGAATCAAGCGTTGCCTCTGGAGTCACAAGTTCTGGCAGGTTGTTTTCCAGAGGCAGTTTTCATGCCGAGTGGTCAGTGGGAGAGGAGCTCCCAGTGGCTGAGGCAGCCCTGTCAGGAAAGGTCCTTGCTGAGTCATGCCCAAGGCAGCATGGGATAAGGCAGTAACCATTGAGCTGGCGACAAGGTGATGCATCCATGTGCTGGCTAAGTCAGGACAAGTACAGAAGCGATGTTCAAGTTCCTCTGGTAATGGAGATGCATGTTCCACTTATCCAAGACTTGGCTGTCTCATGGAGCTTCAGGGAGAGCTAAGCGAGGCCACATTTAAGGACTGAAGGGTGATGAACCAGGAAAGATTCTGCTATGCCTCAGTAAGCTGTGGTGTCCAAGCTGATTGAGAAAGCATGAAGTAGTGATCAGTGTGCGAAGCACAAGAGGCACCCTCTCCTCTTTCAGTGCCTGAGAATTACTGTGGCTAGTAATCTGGGAGAGATTGCTTTTACAGGACTGCCATGACGTAACACAAGGTCCCTCTCTCATAGTATGGACCCTCACACTGGCTGTTCAGCGCTCTCTCTTGGTGATGGCCTCCATCCACAAGGCCCACAAAAGAACTCCAGCTTTCCATGTCATTCCTTCAGCAATCTGTAATAGTTTCCTGGACGATATGCCTAAAGCTGTTTGCTAATCATCTTTCAGAAGGCACATAAAACCAATCTCTTACAGAGGGCATTTCTTCATTTTATTTGTGCTTTCAGAGGTGCTGAAGTAGGTCTTTGGGGAGCATCCTCTTCTGTAGGAGTCTTACTGTTGGAGGTTTTTATCTCTTCAATGCATGTATGTGTTGTGATTTTAATGAAGTTTACTGTAAACGACCTTAAGCTTTAGAAAGGTGTGCCAAGTTTTAAATAGTTTAAAAAATGGAAGACTGTGAGTGATTTTTAGCAAGGAGGTGCCTGCTGGTCAATGTAGTCAATAAAAGTCTGGATGTTCCATGGTACGTAATGCCTTGTCATGTGCTGAGTGGGACCAACTCACACGGGTGCTTTCCCTCATCTATATCCCACATGGGTCTTCATTGCATGGCAAACCAGATGGGGAAAATGTCTTCTACCATATTTTCCCCCAAAAGTCCTCCTAAGCCATTACTGTTTGCGGGATTCTAACTAGTCGTGGATCAAACACCCCTCTCTTCAGATTGAAAGCAATATTTGAACTCTTGAAAAATTGTTCATTTCCAAGTTGTTCTAAATAATACTGCAAATGTTTTATGCATGCAGATTCTTGCACTGCTTTCTTGCACCTGCCCCTTTCTCCCACTTTTTGCTCAGAGCCAGTATGGTGCAGTGGTTAAGAGCAGCGGACTCTAATCTGGAGAACTGGGTTTGATTCCCCACCCCTCCACATGAAGCTAGCTGGGTGACCTTGGGACAGTCACAGTTCTCTCGGAGCTCTCTCAGCCCCACCTACCTCACAGGGTGTTTGTTGTGGGGAGAGGAAGCGAAGGCAATTGTAAGCTGCTGCGAGATTCCTTCGGGTAGTGAAGGGCGGGGTATAAAACCAACTCTTCTTCTTCTTACTCAGCAGAGAAAATACCTGGGATAAGTGTTTTCGTTAGTTGTGGGGGAAGCTGTGGTGGGTTGTTTCGCTAATATTCCATCCTTTCCCATTTTACCTGCATGACTCATGTTAATTAGCATTTATTTATGCATGGACAACTGTAACCATTCCCTGAATGTTAGACACTATGCACAACTTCTCACCTAACTATAAGGATCACAGTGGCCTAATCCAAGGACAACATACTACATGTCATTTATATTTACTGGAATAGTTATATACCCCAACTTCCCATTCAGTATAATGACTTAAGGCAGATATGGACTTGTGATTCCAGTCTCTTAAAGGGTATTCACTTGGTTCATTAATTTCTTACCATGATTTATTTATTTTTAGGGAATTTTTAAAAAAATGCTGCCTCTCCTGGGGAACCTGTCTGAGGCAGCTTACAAACTAACATAATAAAACATAACATTAAAAGTTATTTAAAACCCAGCATTAGAAAAACTCAGGATAAAATAAATAAATAAATGAGCAGCTTAAAATGAATTTAACAATTTTCAAATTAAAAGCCCACAATTATTTTAAAAGATAAACCCTTTAATTTTTTTTTTTAAAGAGCAAACAAAAATATTCTGCCCTGCTACCTGAAAGAGAGTTACACAGGTTCCAGGCAAGCCTCAAGGGAAAGGCTGTTCCACAGATGAGGTGCCACTACTGAAAAAGCCCTGTTTGCCATCCACCTCCCCTCTGAAGGCCAAGGGCACACAGAGAAGGGTTTGTGAGGAAGATCTTAACCAGCGAGCTGGACAATATGAGAGGAGGGCAGTCCTTCATGCTTGCAGTACATATGACACCCAAAAGTATTTTTTGGAGCTTTCCCCCTTACTGTCGGTGACACGTGTTAATAGCTGATGCATAATGGCAAGGCTTGCTCAGAGGTTAAGATGCTGAGTTGCAGACTGGAAGGTCTGTAGTTCGGTAGTTCGAGACCTGAATACCACGTGATGGAGTGAGCTCCCGTCCCTGGTCCCAGCTTCCGCCAACCTAGCAGTTCGAAAGCAAGAAATTGCAAGTAGATAAATAGGTGCCGCTTTGGTGGGAAGGTAACAGCATTCCGGGCGCCTCGGCATCTAGTCATGCCAGCCACAGAAACGTCTTTGGACAGTGCTGGCTCTTTGGCTTGGAAACGGATATTAGCACTGCCCCCTAGAGTCAGATTCGACTGGCTTTCGAGCAAGGGAAACCTTTACCATGCTCACTGGAACTGAGTCCTGGCACCTTTAGGAGGGGAGGCCTCTCCCAAGTCCTGAGGCAGGAACCTTATATATGAGCACCAGAGCCTTTTTTTTAAAGCCAGGGAACCCTCTATAAACTGCCTTAAATGTAGGGTTGCAACCCTAAATTTAGGAATTTAGGCTGGCAACCCTACTTGAGTTCCATGGCAGAAAAAATACTGGATATCAACGCAGAAAATAAATAAATTCTCATCAGTGTGAGTTTGACATTAACATTATAGATTGATTCAAACATAAATTTAAGCCTCAAAGGTGAAAACATCCACAGTCTGCATATCTGTGAGAGAAAGGGCAGGTTTTAGAAATCTCTATAAGAAAAAAAGTGGCTAGGTGTGAGGCAATTTGCAGGGGACAAATAGCAAAGGTGGGAGGAATCGGATTAAGCACACCTCTCCCTCCTTCTCTGCTTGGTATTACCCTTGGCTCCTTTTATTAGAAAATAGGGCCCTGAGGGGGGAGAGTTATTGCATGCACTCACACTTTATTTCTGCTTCAGTCCTGAGATCTCTTGAGCAAACGCCCCAAACCATAATTTTCTTCACGCTCACTGGATTTACAACGAGTGACCACTAGATGTCCCTGTTGGTCAGTAATCTCAAAAGGCAGCTTGCAATAAAACCGGGCTGCAGGCCTCAGAAGGTTTAGGTGGCAATTCTAACAAGGCAGTGAACACCACTGAAATCATTGGGACTTACTTCTGAGTAAACATCTTTAGGATTGGGTTAGTAGAATGGCTGCTGGTTTGTTGGTGTAGAAATCTGCTGCAATTGTCTTCATTACTCTCTTACTACCAGCAAGGATGGAGAATAGATTAGGAGGGGGTTGCCTTCATGGGTCCTGGTCTAAATCACTGATGGGACACAGGGGAGGGGGCAGTGTTCAGGAGACCTGGCCACCTTTGGGGTCAAGACAGGCATATGGTTTGTTTTCATAGGTTGTTAAGGCTGAGAGTGGCATTGGATGTAATCTCTGGTGGCCTCTGGTGGTTCTTTATGACCCTGGCCCCAGAATGTGGTCCAGGTTTGCTGGGGCTGATGCTGGGCAGGAGCATCAGATGTGTGGGGAAAGGTGGGGTACAGCCTATTGAACAGAGTAATAGCTCCAGCAGCCAAGCTTACACGCTGTTGTACTCTAGCTGGATCAAAAAAAGCCTTGATGTCATTGTCATCCTATGGACAGAGATACACTGGTCACACCCATACTTTGAGATTTAGTCCACAGTCCCCATTCAGAGAAAGTTATGTTGCAACTGACTTGTCCCACTAATCCAGGGACACTCAGTGGCTTAGGAGCCACATTGTGGCTCTTTGTCGTGCTACCTGTAGCTCTTCTGAGCACTATTCCCTGTGGCTTCCCCCTTGGGATCCAGAAAAGTGGGCAGTTCCTTTAGAAACTAGAATCATTTTGTTATGGGCCCAAGATAAAACAGTCAGCTTTATTTTTAAAACACAACTTATCCATGATAATCATATCAAGGTTATCAAGATCGAGGAGTTGTGTGCAATGTTCCCTCTAAGCTGTGGAGTCTTGCAAGCAAAAATTCTACTTTGTGAGCTACTGGCATTAAAGTTGTGAGTGAGCGATTTGACTACTGCATAAATGCGTTCACTCTGGAGCCATCCTTCCTGAGCTAAGACAAAAACATGTGAGCCAGAGGCTAAAAAACTGTGAGCTGGCTCACACTAACTCAGCTTAGAGGGAACACAGGTTGTGTGTATGAGGCTGTGGTCAGCCTATACAGCTGAATGAGGTGGAGGAATAGGGTGTGCCACTAATGAATGTGCCAGCCCAAAGAACAGAACTCCTTGCAAGTAGAAAACTAAGCAAGGCAGAGAGAACCTTAACCCCACACCTCCTTCTGCAGAACTAGAGTAAAACCTGAACTTAACATAGAGAAGCATTTATTTTTCAAAATGCAGCCTAATAAGTTGTTCTGCACTGCAGATCTTGCACACTGTTTTGTGTCATCACTCTATGACTTGCAAGCCCTTCCCCTCACTCCAGATACACAGAGGCTGGCTGTGATCTACACTGGAGCTGAGATTCAACAGCAGTATATGCTCTGGCAATTTAAAAGGTTATTACAGTTATTGCTTGGGGTTGTGTGCAAGGTATACTGCAGTCATGTGGCTCTTTTGGTTGATGGGGATTGTGCATTTGGCGCTCCATGATCCACGGAATGAATACCACTGCACTAACTGCAAAATGGATGCATCTCTATAGACAGTGGGGCCTATGTCAGCAGCCATCTACTGACCCTATTATGGCTTCTGCTTAGGGGGACCCCTAACTTCGGTTCATATAAGATTTCCCTTTTTAAAAATATCCTTGGTTCAAAAAGGGCCATCTGCTGCATCCATGCAGTGTTGGATATTGTGCTGTAAGTCATTCACCTGAAAATCCAGTGGCAAATAATTGTTATCACGCACTATCCCAAGATGCATGTAGGCAGCCTGTGTAGGAGTATTGCCTGTTTGTAGAACCAAAATGGGCGGGAGCAAAAAAAAATAAAAAATCAGCCCTTCTTATCCAGGTACAATGCTGGACATGGTCTCTTGGTTCCCAATCTTGTCTCCTACCCATTATCTGGCAGAGTGGATGTGTGTTGGGATTGGTACTGACCGGTGGTAAATTCAGATGTACAGTAAAGCGTATGCATGTCTGAGGAACACATTTGCTGCTTCTACCAGATTGCCAAGATCCGCACAATGCTTATGATTGCGATACTATACCATAACTGCTTTGGGGTTTGGGGCCCAGCTCCGATCTGTCCCCTTAGTGACCATGACAGGCCTAGAAATGAACAAGTTGCAAAGGAGGCAGCAAAATACACAGACAGCACTTGCTGCATTTCAGAGCCAGTGTCTTGAACCAGGCTGCCCTTTCCCCATCTCTTAATGGCCCAGAAAGCAGGCCACTCACTACTTGACTTGCCTGCTTCCCTGTAGCTGCCCCCCCCCCCGCCCCACATGGGGTGGTGTCACTCCTAGAAGAAGGGGTGGGGCAGCAGAGGAGTGGCTCCCTTAGCCCCTCCCCCAACAGCTCAGTTTGCAACTGAGCCGAGCGGTAAATATGTGCAACATTACATATGTATAATGGAGTGTAAATAATCCCAAAAAGTGCCTTGTAAATAGACTCCAAGTTTATCCTTTATTAATGAGCCGCTGAGCATCCTGCTGCTTTAGAGCAGCAAGGCTTTCATAATATCAAACCCTAAATTACACTTGGTGTCTCTCATTCCCTGCAAATGAGAATCATTTCAGGCCTCTTTGCTGCTTGTATTTATTTATTCATTTTATTGATTTTTGCCAGACTGAGCCCAGCATCCTCTGCACTGCCATTCCGGAGCATCATAACCTCTGTGAACTGGAACTCTGTCTCCAGAGCAAGCACAACGGCAGATGCAGAGGGGGGCGCCTGGCTGCCTGCTGCTGCCTTGCTCTCTAGTCCTGTGCTTGCTGGGTCTAAGGTGAGATCTTTGTACCGTCTTACCTTTTTTTGACGGGGGGGGGGGGTATCTTTTTTGTATTTGTGTGTGTGTGTCTGCCTGCACCTGGAAGTCATGTTGATCTCTGGTGACTGCCTGGAGGATATTCAGAGAGGCGGCTGAATAAAACCTGCCTCTGTCCTCCTGACTTGTTATTCCACAGAAGTCTCCCATCCAAGTACTAACCACAGTCGGCCCCTGCTTAGCTTCCGAGATCTGGCAAGATCAGACTTGCCTGGGCTATCCAGGTCAAGGCAACAGAAAGTACTTTAGAAAGAGTGAGAACAGGGTGGCAGGGCTGACCCAATCCCAACACCTCTTCCTCCTTGCCGGGCCTAATGCACACAACACCAGCATAGCAGTTGCACTGCTCTGAAGACTGGTGTAGGAGTTCGAGGGTTACTCTCGGTCTGGGGAGTCAAAGGTTCAAATCCTCACTCAGGTACAAAGCATAGTGGGTGTCCTTTTGCCAGGCACACTTTAATTTATACTTATTTATTAAAACATTTATATCCTGCCTTTTCTTGTAATTCAAGGTGGCGTATAATACTAGTTAAAAACATCTTCTGTTAACACCAGCAATCAAACAGCAAACCCCAGATCTCTCCCACCTAACCTACCTCACAGGGTTGTTGTGATAATTAAATGGAAGAGGGGAGAATCATGTAAGTTGCTCTGAATTCCTTGGAAGAAGGGTAGAAATGATGTTATAGTGTGAGTCAAGTGTGGGTGGGTCAAGCAATGGTATGGCGCACCATCTATAGAATTAAAACAAAAATTTAACTAGGATTTAGAAGAGGGGCCCTTGGGGATCAGCCATGGCTCAGTGGCGAAACACCTGTTTTGCATGCAGAAAGTCCTGGAAGGTCTCAGGTTCAGTCCCCGTGATGTTCTGTTAAAAGGATCAGGTGATGTGAAAGACCTCCACCCTGGAGAGCCACTGCCATTCAGAGGAGACAGTACTGACCGTGATATGCCCATGGGCTGACTCAGTGCAGGGGCATCTTCATGTGCTCATGTGCTCCATTTTTACACAGAGATGTCAATTTAGAATTTCAGTTTAACAGACTGGGCACGCAGCAGGGCCATGAGCAGAACTCTTTGCTTGTGGAATGGAGGCTTCCCACTTGCTCCCGTCTGATGCAGCCCAGTGTCCCCTAGGGTTGCTAGCTCCAGGTTGGAAAATACCTGAAGATTTTGGGGGTGGAACTTCAGGAGGGCAGGGTTTGGGGCCTAATGCCATAGAGTCCAACTCCCAAAGTGGCCATTTTCTCCAGGTGAACTGATCTCTGGTCTGGAGATCAGTTGTAATAGCAGGAGATCTCCAGCTACCAAGTAGAGGTTGGCAACCCTAGTGTCCCCCCTCCCCCAAAGGCTCCCCAGGGGTTCAGGGAGCCCCCAGAAACAGGAAAGGTGATGTGGAGATCTGCGGTAAGATGGGGAAATTGTTGAAAATCATCCTCCACTCCCCTTCTGTCTGTCTGGTCATGGAAAACTTGAATCTAAGCCTATATTTTAAAATGTAGACTTTTTTTTCTTTTGGAAGGTAAGTAAAAGTTACTTTACAGCTGAGTGGGGATTCAAGCTCTGTTCTTTCTAACCACCATACGACACTGGCCACCATCTCCAAAAAATCTTTATAGACCAAATTTTTTCAAGGAAGATCCCAATTTCATAATGTAAAATGCAGAACAGTTATATAGGTACACACACACACCATGGCTGAAATCTTTAGGAATCCAGACCAAAGCTCAAAAATCACCTATGGTCCTTAGCAAAATCCAAAAACAAAGGCCACATAATACCTTTTATCAAGACCAATCGCAATAATGCCACACAGTGTGCAATCTGTTGAGTGCTCCAGAACTCTTAATCAGACTGGATGTTCATAAATGAAAAATGGGAGCAGGGAGGGAAAGGGGCTCTACCAGGCCATGATCTTCACACACACACACCCCTTGTTTGCATCCCTTGGGTAGTCTGTGCGCTGGTTTTCCGGGGTTGCAGGGTGTATCAAGCTCCATCCATGGCCCTCTAGGAAGAAGGAGCAAACAATTAAAACTATTCAGCTGAAAACATAAAACCCAGTAAAATGTTTCTCAGATTTCAAATGGAACACCTGGGTCTCCTAAAATGTCCTGGGACATTTTCACATGGGAGGTTAAACTGATTTTTAGCCTCTTGTGTGCAGTGTAGGTATAATGTCCGTTCGTTGTTCTGGTGAAAGAAAGTGGAAAGCAGGGCCAGTGTTCTACATGTGGATTATATTCGTGGGGTGGGTGGGTATTTTTGCATTTTTGTGTGTGCCCATGCCTGGAAGTCATGGCGACCTCTGGTGACTCCTACTGGGGCATGGAGGGCATTCAGAGAAGTGGCTTGATAGCCTGCCTCTGGTCTTCCAGCCCTGGTATTCTCTAGAGGTCTCCCATCCAAGTACTTGCCAGCGTTGGCCCTGCTTAGCTTCTGAGATCTGACGAGATTGGACTTGCCTGGGCTATCCATTCAGAGCATACTTCCTGCATTTGACTCGGTGCCTTAGTGTCACACTTTCTGGTCTGGGCTCAAAAAACAGCCATCAATATATTATTCAGAATGAGGGGGTAAAGTAAGCTGGTTGCAGCTGTGAGCTACAAATAGGGGTCATTTTTTTAATGTTCTTCCGCTGAGCCCATATTATAAGCTCACCACATGTAGTAAAGTAGTATATCAGATGAACAGCAATGCTCAGTTTTTCTTCACAGTTGTGCTAGTTTGCTGTACAGAAAAAATTTTCTGTGTTGGGAAGATCGCAAAATAGGATCACATGAACACAGAACGCTGCCTTATACTGAATCAGACCTCTGGTCCATCAAAGTCAGTATTGTCTACTCAGACTGGCAGGGGCTCCCCAGGAACTCAGGCTGAGGACTTTCACATCACCAACTGCCAGATACTTTAACTGGAGACACCAGGGATGGAACCTGGGACCTTCTGCATGCCATACAGATGTTCTATCACTTAGCCACAACCCCTCCCCTCTCCGCAACGTGCATTCCAGAATTCTATCATCTCCTCCATAGTCAGGGACTTCATGAGGAGAAGCAAGACTTTTTTTTTCAGGTTGGCAACAAAAGATAGGTCTGACAGTGGCACTGATTTCTCACCTGTCTGCATACACAATAAATATGTCTTAAACTGATGTAGAAGAGTAGGCTTTTATACCAAGCTTTTCTCTTCCTTAAGGAGTCTCCGAGCAGCTTGCAATCGCCTTCCCTTCCTCTCCCCACAACACTCACCTTGTGAGGTAGGTGGGGCTGAGAGGGTTCTGAGAAAACTTGTGAGTGGCCCAAGGTCACCCAGAAGGCTTCATGAGGAGGAGGGGGGGGGGAATCAAACCCAGTTCTCCAGATTAGAGACCACTACTCTTAGCCACTATACCACACTGATGTTCAGCATTGTCATGGAATCTCTCTCACACAACTAGGGATGCTTGAACGTGCCTGGTTTGATTCATTTTCTGTTCACTCGCCATGAACAGGGAAATGATTTTTGATTTTTTAAATTGTTTTCAGATGGACTATCCAGCTATTTGGGAGCAGTTTGAGTCTGTTTGGGTTATTTTGCACCTATTCAAACCGTATGGTACAATACAGTCGGCAGCATTCCACCCATACATGTTCTTACAGAGTGCAAGCCCTAATCCCCCCCCCCCCCAGACTTATACTCGCTGCTCACCACTTAGCAGCCAATCACATCAACAAACAAACAGTGGGCCAATCACATCAACAAACAGTGGGCAGCTCAATCAATCAGCCAGGGATTGCAGCCACTGTCTTTTAAAAAGTCTTACCATTTTGTAAGTCCGTGTTATCATTGATGCTCTTTTGCACACATGCATTTTTACACAGCCTTCTGGGAGTCATCCCCCATCATTTAATGAGCTGACCTGAGCATGCATGACCCTGGGGGACAATTCATTTTACCTACAAAAGTAGCTTACAAAACTGAAGGAAAATGAAACTCCACCACCATGGCTACTGAACAGCCACAAACCTGCCTGGCAGCTGCTCAAAGTGAGCTGATCCTTGGATCACCAGTGTTTGCAGGTGTCAAGTCTATTACACTAGCCTGCCAAACCTGTTCATCATGAAGTTTGTGGCATACTTAGTTGCTACTTCTTGACATAACTTCCCTCTTACTCCAGCTGTACATGGGGGACATGGCAAACGGCTGCACACAATTAACACTAATGACACCAGAGGGCATTCAAACTGTATAATGCATTTTTGAAGTAAAAAAACCCTCAATGATTCTATTGGTAGGGGGCAAGGAATGAGATGGCCTCTACCTCAAGTTGACTCTGTACCTCATCTCCCCCGCCCCCCAATAGTGTGGGGTGGATCAGATTCACCTTTCCCCTGCTCCCAGCTGGAACTGCAGTGAGGATGGGGTGCTTAAGCATGCTGCCCTCATGTCACTATGGAATATCCTGGCTGGCCAGTAGTGACTAATGTTGGAGGGCTTTCTTCTCCCCTTAAAAGTTCCTCTAACTTTTCCTGGCAAATGGGCAATTCTACTTTTTGGGTTTTATAGTTTGATTCCTTTTAAACTTTTAAACTGAACCTGCTTTGCGGGGAAGGTGGAATATAAACCCAATAAATAAATAAACAAACAGTATCCTTACAACATAGGATATACAAGCAGGGAATGAAGGTTTCCCTTGATTCTAAAGAGGAGTACTTTATTTATTTACTTTAATTTAAAACACTTATTACCTGCCTTTCTTCCTGGGAAGCTTGTTCTTTTACCATGGGGCTGCCACTGAGAAGGCCCTCTCTCATTTGCCCGCCAAACAAGCTCTTTGATTGATGCAACAGTCAAGAGGGCCTGTCCCAGTAATCTTCAGTGTACCCGGCAGGAATGTATGGAAGACCATCGTTCAGATGCCCCATTCCCAAGCCATGTAGGTCTTTAAAGGTCAAAAACAATACCTTGAACTGGGCTTGGGAGTGGATCGTTAACCAGTGTAGTTGCTGTAATATCAGGGTCACATGCACCCGATAGCTGGTCCTGACCAGCAGCCTAGCTGCAGCATTCTGCAATAGCTGCAGCTTCCAAACACTCTTCAAGAGTAGTCCCAAGTAGACTGTATTGCAATAGTCCAGACTAGATGTAACTAAGGCATGGATCACTGTAGCTAGATCTGACTGACCCAGAATGGACGCAGTTGATGCAAAGCTGGGCAAAAGCACTCCAAACCCCTGCAGCCACCTGGTTTCTGAAGGTGACTGTGATGTCAAGTGGCCCTCCCCAGCTGCAAACCTGGCTTTTCAAGGGGAGTATAACCCCACCCAAGACTGGAAAGATCTCAAGTCCCAGGTCTGCCATTCTACTTATCCAGAGAATCTCTGTCTTGTTGGGATTAAGTTTCAAATTGTTCACCCCCATCCAGCCCATTACTGACTCCAAGACTGGTTTCTGAACATCAACAGCATCCTTGGAATTAGTTGGGAAAGAAAGGTAGAGCTGGGTATCATTGGCATATTGGTGACACTGCAGCCCAAATTAATTGTTACTTTTGATTACTGAGAAGCAGAGCAGCCAGAGGTGCTGAATAGTGGAACCCATGACTTTTCTTCTAAACAGGACCGAAGTATAGCTTCAAACTGCAAAAAACATTTTTGCTGTTTGTTGAACAAGTCTGTATACGGTTAATAAGTCAACAGTCTTCATACAAGAAGAACAAATTCTTATATAAGTTTGCAAGGCATATCAGAAGTCTAAAGTTGGGCCATCCCATTCATCAAAGTAGAAAGAAAAATCAGAACGTAGCCTCGAAATTTCATCACTTTATTGCTTTGGACCTTTGTTGTACATGCTACATTATATTTTGCACTAACTGTTATTTCATTGTAATACAATATACATCTTGTATACAATTGGCAGTAATTGTTTGTTTAGTGACCTTGCACAGCTTTGCATGTTCTCCTTCTCATTGGTTATTAGTGGCTGTGGTTCTCTGTTTGTTTAGAATAGTGGAACCCAACACTATTTCAGGGAGCAGTTCTTCCCTGGGAGTTTGGGATCTGAAACAAAAATGAATCCTTGGTCTCATAGCTTAGTACTTCTCTGTCATTATTATGATCCCTGCAATGAAGCCAACCAAGCACTGTCACATGATTGTCTTGAAGGACTTTTCCAAGTTCTAGATACTTTTTCCAGTTGTCCTGGAATGGGATGCGTTTGCTTGCAACTGTCTGAAGGCTCTGAAATCTCATTGATAAATGCAGTCTTTGGCAAAATGAGCTTCCCAGAGTATGCTTCAGCCAATATTTCCTTAAATCAGCACTTCTACGTCAGCCCCCCCCCCCAAAAGCTGTTTCTCACTTAATTTCAGGTGCTGTGGGCTTTTGGGGGCATTCATTGCCAGGTAGGCACTATGAACCAAGAACCAGAGAAAGTCCCAACCAAGTTAGATATGTTTCAGTTTTTAAAAATCCTGTGGGACCATGCCACTTCTGACTTGTTAGGTGAGCGATATCAAAACATTGTAATGCTGTAGGAAGCCTCTCCTCCATTCCAGTCAATGGGAAGAGGCTTCTGGTACTTTCCCTTGGATACCTGTGAAGTGGAAGACGGTGTATTTACCTCATGATCTCTTGCTGCTCCCCCAAGGTTGTGTACCAGGCAGATAGCACTAAAAGGATTTATTGCTACACCAAGCTGCCTCTCGAAGTTCAGTCATGTAGGAGATGTCCCATTATATGGGCAGTTGACTTTAATAGTCATTGTGTGCTTAAAGCACAGCAGAACAACAGTGGGGGGAAAAATCCCCACTCCACATTCAGATGGCCCTTCCCCCTCTCCCCAAGCCCTGCTAGTCTATTTGCACAGTAAATTAAAAATATGAATCACTTCTCTGTACTGCCTCCCCAAACACTCATCCTGTCAGGCTCTGGGTTGTCTTCATTTGTATTACCTTAATTTAATGTTAATTATGTTCTTCATTTACAAAGAACAAGCATTTACACTCCCCGTCTGGGGATACGCTGCACTTACCATCTCAAAGGATTTGGCTCAGGGAAGGGGGAGGGGGGAGGACTCGTTAGCACACTGCACAAGGTACCAGAGGGGACTATGGATGCTTCCCTCCCTCATCTGCAGCTCTTCCCCTCTGCTTATGCCGCAAATGGACTTTCTTGATGAGAAACACAATTACCTTTCCGTTTATGAATTGGCGTTTTCTTATCTTTCAAACTGAATTGTAAAGGGCAAAAGGGTTAATGACAAGGTATTGATTATTTTGGGAAAGGTGGGTTAGGTGAAGACCTGTGGTCAACACAAGGTCATCCATTTGGATACAGTAAAAATGTATTGTACCACGTCTTATCCTACTGTGAGATTCCTAGTGGTGCCATGACATAGCCGGTATGCCGGTATGTAAAAATGGGTGAATCGAAACATCAGAGCAGGGACCTCACAACAATGCAGAAAGCATTTCAAAAGCAAGTAGACAGGGAAAGGAGCTCACAAGAGGCAGGTGAGATCCCTGAACAGAGGACCCAGAGTCAGATAGTTTGGCCCTTGAGGTCAATTCGCCACCAGAGTCTGCTGACACGTCATGTAAAACTAAGCATCTCCTGATAGTAAAGCTCTGTGAATCACACCTGACAAGGAGATTACAGTTCTTGATGAAATTATTTATTTTATTTTAAAATATTTTACACTGCCTTTCCTCCCAATCCGGGTCTACAAAGTGGCAAACATGAAAACATTAAAATACAGTCAAAATATAAAATACAGTTAAAGCATAATTTCTGGCAGGGAATGAGCTTTCATGAGTCAGCAGTAACACACGAAAGCCCATACCCTGCCACAAATTTTGTTAGTCTTTAACGGGCTATTGGATTCTTGCTCTTTTCTGCTGCTACAGACAGACTAACACAGCTGTCCATCTTGATTTAAAAGCACAGTTCCCTGCTATATGCCATCTCCATCTTCCTGTCTACCACCAGTTTTCATGTACCATTTGGATAGTTGGGGGGGGGGGGATGCCAATCTATACATGTATGGATGTCGCTATTAACTCTGGAGAGATTAATGCCAGAATTACATTTTTAAAAAACGTTTCTGCAAACCTGAGAGTTCCCCCAGATCTGCCAGTCTCTAAATGGTAGTTGTGGCTGGTCCCACTGCATGGATTTTTTGATCCACATTGTGCCAATTATTGGCTGTTAGACACAGTGATGCTGATTTAGTGAAAGTAACTTCATAATTACTGTTTGTCATAAAAAATGCTATGTTTGGGTCACAGAGACCATATCATTCCAGTCTTGGCCCACCTACACTGGCTTCCAACTTGTTTCCAGGCACAATTTAAGGTGCTGGTCTTGACCTTCAAAGCTCTATATAGTTTGGGACCAACATACCTGAAGGACCGCCTAATAATTCATTCTTTATTACGGTCATTTGACTAATCATATAACACGTTTACACTTTAAAAATTCTGGCATGAGTGGACCAAATAAAACAGTTTAAATTCTAGTTACAGTACAGTTTCCAAGACCTAAATATCACCAGACAGAATCTAGCTACTTGATGAGTAATCTTGGCATTTTTATCAGACAGAAGATAATCTAGTCTAACTTTTTCAGTGAGACCCGAAAATCTGCCTATCAACAGAGTAATAATCTCATCACGTGCTTTGTATAATATGGGCTACCGGAAAACATGTGCTCTGTGGTTTCAACCTCTCTTAGCAGACAGGAGCAGAGCCTTTCCAGATAGGGAGTTTTGTTATATCTACCTTCCAGTACTGTAGAAAGGCAGGCCAAACACCTTGCCAGGGTAAACACCCTTCTGAATCCATTTATCTCTAAAGATGTTAGATAAGCTGCCAGCTTCATACTATTTTGAAAGTTTGACCACACATACATATTTTGTAGGCTAGCAATATCAGTTTGGCATTCTATGTCATCAGTCTTCTGTTTAACTAATCTCTTTGCCTGATCATAACCACAGGATAGGAGAGCATGAACCTACTCAACCATTATGGTCATCTTCAGAGGCCCTACCTCAGGTGGCCTGGCCCCACCTTCTGAAATTAGGAGGGTGGCAACCTGGGAGGGGGTCTCCTTAGTCATGGCACCAAAGTTCTGGAACTCTCTCCCCAGGGAGACTCGTCTGTCCCCTTCTTTGCCAGCTTCCTCCAGTTCATAAAGACTTTTTTTTTGGTTTGGTGCTCCCTCAATTTCCTAGCCAATGTTTTGTTTACATGTATTTTAACTCTGTTTTTTAACTCTTTTTAAAAGTTGTTTTAACGGTTTTCACAATGTAATTTTATCACGGAATTTTAAAATGCTAGCCGCTTTGGCAGCACTTGTAAGGACAGAATTTGCAGATTTGGTTAATTGATGATGATGATGATGTTTGCATATGTGGTGTAGTGGCTAGAGGATTGAACTTAGTCCAAAGACACCCAAGTTCAAATCCCTGATCATAAGGTTCATTAAGTGACTTGGGAGTAGTCATTACCCTAAATCCTTCACTGACTTTAAGTGCTGATGTGAATGTTTTAGACTACATCTTTATGTATGTATAAAAAGACTGGGTTTGAGTGTGAAAAACATATTGCATCTCCAAGATCAGTTCTTGTCTGTGGCAGACACTGTATGACTGTAAAAATACCTCCAGTTCTCTTTGCGCTACCTATGAGCTATGAATGCATCTTTTGGTATTTATTTCCTTAACTTTTTGAATCCTTACATCTTGTCAACTCAAAATGTATTTTATTCTTCAGTGTGCCTTAGTACTGTACAAAAAATGTCATCCCAGACTCCAAATGCCACAGAGACCACAGCATAAGAAAATCCCTACTAGATCAGACCAAGGGTACATTTAGTCCAATATCCTGTTTCCAGATGCTTGGATGGGGCCATGGCTCAATGGTGTTTCACCTTTTTTGCATACAGAAGGTACCAGGTTCAATCCACTTAAATGGCTCAGCTAGCAGGCAATATGAAAGATCTCTACCTTCTTTGGAAGTTTTTAAGCAGAGGATAGATGGCCATCTGACAGCAATGCACATTCTGTGAGTTTATGAAGAGCATGAGAGGGAAGGCAGGAAGGGATGAGCCAGTGAGCGGCTCTCGTGGCTCTTTCTTACATGCCCAGGGTAATGCCAATTGCCATAGGCTAATAAACTAATCTGGCTTGGATAAAAAATCCTTCCTGACCCAAATTAGCCCAGGGATCCTGGAGGTTTTTTGCTTTCCTATGCTGGGCATAGAGCAGGGAGCACTGGGGGAGTGAGGGGATAGTTGTGAATTTCCTGCGTTGTGCAGGGGGGTTGGACTAGGACTAGATGACCCTCGGGGTCCCTTCAAGTTCTGTGTTTCTACCTGAGCCCCTTGAAGGCCACTGCCAGTCGGAGTAGACAACACCAAACTTGATTGGCCAAATGGCTCACTCAGTATAAGGCAGCTTCATACTCCCAAGAAGCCCACAAGCAAAGTAAGAAGACATCAGCCTTCCTTCATTGTTTTTAACCGCCACTGCCACCAACCTTACAATGAGCAGATGTCCTTTAACATGATATGGCTGTGGCTGCAAATAGCTGTTGATGGACACATGAATGCCTCTAATTCCCTGAGACAGACAAAGCCGAGTCCAACCCTTTCCCAGTATCTGCCAAGCCTCCTCCTACCCTTGTAGTCTGGAGAGAAAGCCAGAAACAGCCAATCAGGAGCCTCAGAACACTTGGAAGAAGGAGGGAGAGGGAGAAGCAGAAGGGGAAAGAGCCCTTTAACAGAGGTTTGAGTCAGATAAGGTTCAGAGGTTCCTTGAGCAGGGTATGGATCTTGTTCTGTCTCCAGTCGCTTGAGGTGAAAGGGGACTGTTCAGAGTGGTGGCTGGTGTTGGCACACACTGGTATATGGAGCTCCTATGTAGTCTTTCTGGGGGATTGGGAAAGTGCCTGGGGTCTTAAAGGCTCTAGTGGTCATCTGAAAAGGTAAGAAACCTGAGGGAGAACTTGGCCATTCCTGGCACACACGCTCTCTCTCTCTCTCTCTCCACACACACACACATATTTCAGCGGTATAAACGTGGTCTTCAACATCCCCAATTTACTCCCCCACCCTAAATAAAGCTTTTTCTTGTTGTGTTCAATCTCTGTTCTCCTTGGTATTAAAGGCAGAAAAGGTTATTACTAGGTTTGCCAAGGCAGAGGAAAGAGTACCTCAAGGTGGCTAGCACTAAATAGTGCAAGCATTGGCAAATAAACATTGCTTTGACCCATCTTTCAAAGATGGAAAGTCCTCAATTAACCACCAGATCATTACACCCCACCACCATGAGGATGGTGGCCCTGGACAGTGTGTGGGTGTTCCTACCAAAACTATGTTAATGCCTGCTCCTGCCACCCCTAACCATCACATCCCCTACCTAAGCCACTGCCCACTGCCATGCCTTGCAGCAGCAAATTCCATTAAGTTTTATGAAGAACTGTCTTTTGTCTGTCCTGGCACTATTGCCAAACAATTTCACTGGCTGATGCCCCTCCCAAATTCTAGTAGTATGGGGGGGAAGTATTTATCTCTGTGTAGTCTGTCCCCTTATGCATTATTTTATAATGTTCTATCATATTGCCTCTTAGTCTTTCTAAAACAAAAAGTTGAAACAGTGTAGCCTTTCTTCATAGGGAAAACGTTTCAACTGCTAATTGTTTTGATTGCCCTTTTCTGCATCTTTTCCAGTTCTGTTAATATCCTTGTGTAAACAGCCCTGTGAACACCATACAGTTACATAAAGGCATTGTGAAAATTGCCCCTTTACATTCCATTCTTTTAATAATAATCCCTGACACTGAATTTGCCATTGCAAACTGCTGACATTTTCATTAAGCTGTCCACCAAGTGTTCACAGATGCTGCCAATTCAGACTTATCAGGGTTGTATGGTCAACATTTCATTCTTGGCATTTAATAATATTAATTTGCCATTCTGCCACCCATTTACTCCGTTTCAAGAGATTCTTTTGGAGCTCCTTACAGTCCCTTTGGGATTTTGCCACCGCAAATAATGTGCTGACAGCTACAAATGTTATCTCTCTCTCTCTCTCTCTCTCTCTCTCTCCTTACCCTAAAACTTGATAATAAATTAAATAACAATGATGCCACTACAGAGGAAGATCCCTCTGCTTAATTTTTCCCCTGTGAATTATCCCTGCTCTGTACCTGATATTTTTAAGGCATTACTGGTCCATGAAAAGGGCTATTGTTTTATCCCACAACTGCTAAGTTTGTTCAGAAACCTCTAGTGAGTCATTTTGTCAAAAGCTTTGTCTGCTGGATCATTCCTAACTACATGTTGCTGACACTTTCATAAAAATCTGATTAGCAAATGGGACTTCCTTTTGCAAAAGTCATTCTAGATCATTATATATTTTAAATTTCTACATTTAATAGTACTTTCCACACATTTGTTTGGACAGACATTAAGCTATGGACCTTTAATTCCCTCACTTCCTTAGGTCTGTAGTTAAAAATTGGATTAGATGGACTACTGGCTACTTTCCAGTTCTGCAGTGAGAAAGCTGATTTTAGTGATAATTCACATTTTTGTTGGAATGTTCACTTTGGATTCCTTAACACCTCTCAGGTATATGCTGCCCAGACTCAATGACTGGTTAAAACATAATTTGTCTATTAGTCCTGGAACTTCATCTCATGTCACTCCTAATTAACTTCAGATACCTTCTTCTGAGAAAAAGCTTTAGATGTAGGTATCGGCCCCATCTTTTGCAGTGAAGACTAATTCAAAAAATTCATTCCGTTTTTCTCCCTATCCTCTTTCAGTCTGACCAGAGCTTTCTACAGGTCATGAAAAGAAACCAGATTCGCTAATGCTACTTGACTGTGTCTCTGAAGACTATTCACTGGAAAAACTAGAATCCACTGCTCTGTCTTATCTCCCAAGGTCCCGCACACCCCTGTAACTTTCCTGCTAAGAAGTCCAAGGGTGCCAATGGAGACTACATCAACAGTGGAGTGTGAGGCTCAAAGCTATAAACAGCACTAACCGTTTAAATTCTTAAGAACAAAGTTTGAGTCCAGTAAATTCTTGCTAAGTTGCAGCCAGAGATGGAGCTGCCCTGTTTAGGTTCACAGTTGAGTTCAGACTTTGGTCTCCACGAGGTCTATCGCTCCAAGGAGTTGGCACTGGGAGCTGCCCAAAGTCCTGCCCTGCTTGACCCACTCTTAGTTATCTGGAAGATGGATGCATGCTCCCTGATACTGAGCTTAAGCCACAGGCTAAACTTCACTGATCTCTTTCAACACTTTGGAGGCTTGCAGGTTTGCTGGAACAGATAATAAAGTCATGTTCATAAGTATACACAGCACAGTTTTACAACCTGAGAAACTATCTAAACAATTTGAATCATAAGCTTTAGGTAACAAAAACATTATCAACCCACAGATTTAGAAATTGTCAGCTGAGAAGATAAAATATCGATGATTGCAAATAAGATTGCACACCACATGGTTGTGGAGGTTTCCTTTAGTCACCGTGGCTAGTAGCTCCTGATAGTCCTATCATCTGTGAATCTGTCTAATCCCCTTTCAAGGCCATCTATATTAGTGGCCACCACTACATCCACTGGCCTCGTTGAAGGTGGGGCCAAACAGAGCAAGAGCTGTGTGGGCAATCTTAGCTAAAGGTCATATGGGAGCAAACGGTACTTTCCTTGCTGCTTCTTGCAATATTTTATAGAGACTTGCTATTTTATTGTACCATAAGCTTTAGTAGGTTCACTAAATGTTTATTTATTTCATTTATACACCACCTTTCTCCTCCAATTTATACATTTCTCTAATTTCTAACCCAAAGCTTTCTGAAAAATAAACTTCAGTTGTAGCAACAGAGAACCACTGATTGTATCATGTCCAGCTAGTCATCATTTGGTCCCTGTTAAGTCAGGTCAAATCAGCCAGCTGTTTCAAGTACCTCTGTGGTTTCTGAAGTGGTTATGGGCTGGCTGTATCCTGTGACCAGGGGTCCTTTGGGGCTGGAGCGAGGCAGAGCACCACTCCGCCAGCCCAGGAGTGGGCAGTAGGGTAGCCATGGGCCGAATCAGATTCTCTGATCTGATTCGGCCCACCGTCGAATTGCTGCCGAAATTCGGTGGCAGCTTTAAAAGCGGCTGGAGGGGAGGGACTTTGAGGGAGAGGCTCCAAACTTGTAGGGTAGCTTCTGGGACCTCTCCCCCAAATACCCACCAAGTTTCAAGAAGATTGGACCACGGGGTCCAATTCTACGGGCCTTCTACAGGGCCTCAAATAGGTTGCCCCCATTCCCTCCATTGTTCTCTATGGTAGGAAAAAAGTAACACTTTTTCTCACCATAGAGAACAATGGAGGGGATGGGGGCAACCTATTTGAGGCCCTGTAGAATTGGACCCCCTGGTCCAATCTTCTTGAAACTTGGTGGGTATTTGGGGGAGAGATCCCAGAAGGTACCCTGCAAGTTTGGAGCCTCTCCCTCAAAGCCCCTCTCCTCCAGCCCCTCATATACCCTATGAGTTTTTGCCATTGACTTTAATGGCCCATAGGGTATAATAGGGCTGAAACTGACATTCGGCCGGTTATGCTAATGAGTTATGCTAATAGGTATGCTAATGAACTCCTGCACCTCTTTTTCTACGAAAGGACCCCTGCCTGTGACTAAACTTTTTGAGGTCTGAAGGCTTCTGATATGGAAAAGAGATGAGTCATCCATATTTTGAGGAGATGATCATGGTGTACAGATCTTAAGCAAGCAAACATAGCTGTAGAGAGAGCATCCTAGGCTGCTGGGTTATGTCCCAGACTGTGAAAAGATCCTATGCCAGCAGTGACAAACATATGAATGCCTTAGAGCAGCAGGGCTGCTAGGGACAATTATAGACCTGTGTCCCAAGAGAGAGGCACACCCCTGCAACACTCCTACTGTTATTGCAGCTCAACCAGAGATCCCTTTATTGGTCCAAACTTACTACTAGGTATAGTGACAATCAACCTACCCTCTATAAAGATTATGTTTCTGCCCATCCTCAAATAAACCCTGGACCTTCTGCAGAAGGGCTTTTTAACTGCTATTTAGAGCACCATGAGATTGATACAGTGTGGGCCCTCATCCTGTAGGCCCCACAAAGCCCTCTCATTTGACTTCAGTGCCCATATACAAAATGGATCAATCTTAGTGCGCTCTAAAGAGAACATGGATCCTTACACTTCTGGCTTAATTCTTCTCGCTTGCTCTCCTAAGGCTCTGCTTAAAATGGTTGTGAACTATTTATTCTCACTGAAATGAGAATATTAAAGAAAACAGTCAAGGAGGGGAAAAATCAGTTTTGTTCCTGCACTAGCACTGGTTCAGGCTGTGGCATTCCAACTTATTTAAACTTGCATCTCATTTCAGAGGCCTTTGTCCCTTCCCCACCCCCATCCTGAAAGGACTTACACAGAACCTATCATCACTGTTCAGGGGTCCTACCAACAACAACTCAATAAGGCAGGCCAGTATAATTATCCCGCTTTTGCAGACTGGGGAGAGGGATGGGGGAGAAGCTGAGGAACTGGCTTGTGTGATGTTGCCCAGTGAACTGAATGGCCCAGCCGAGACCTGAACCAAGGTCTTCCTAGCACAGACTGCTAAGGGCAATTCCTCATCAAGGCTGTGCCTCATGGTTCTGCCAAAACAGACTTTCATCCTGACCCGCATCCCTTCTACTAGCCTATTCCACCTCTTATATGAAACTGCAATACTGAAATGGCCAGTCACACTACTTTATAAGCTTTGTAACTCAAATCTGTGTTGCTTTCTAGCTAGGGGGGAAACGAAGCCCTGCCTCCTTAATGCAGAGGTTCTTTTAATCCCTACCTGCCCCAAACCTGTTTTGCAGTCTCTGTTTGACATTATCACCTTGGATGGAGCCTTGGCTGCCAAATATACCTGACACTCGGATGTCCATGAATGACCAACAATAATGTGATAGAGCAAAGACACTCCAGGGGAGGAGTGGATAGGCACACATCCTCTCACGCTCTGACAATACACCCTTTCTCTCTCCCTCCCTTCCGCCCTCCCTTATTAACAATGACCTTCCTATTCACCATGCTCTGGATTCCCCAGTCCCAAATAGCTTTTAAATGCACTTCACAGTCCAAGCTGGTGCTTGTTAATAGGCGACATGCAACCACACACAGGTAGTATGTATGCTCACAGGCAGCCTCATGCTCACGCACACTGTGGTACACTCAAGCTGATGGCATGTACACATCTGCGCAACCCACCCTAACATTTTAATTAATGACAATGGTGTTTTTTCTCCTGTCCCCTCCTCAGTGCTTTAATGTGTGTCCGTGGCCCGCCCGGTCCCCACAGCCATGGAAATATTAGCTTGACGGATGTGCTGTGTCGCCGGCGCTCCCTCAACGGGCCTGGCTGTCAGCTCGCCGATGATGACATTAACACAGGCAGAAAGTGATGACAAATGCCCGTTATCAGCGAACGAGGCCTGTGACAAATCGAACGCCGCCTCGTGAGCAGCCCCATTACGCTGTAATAAAAAAAGATGGATGGCTTTGCGCGCCGGGGCCTGGTGCTAATGCGATTTTGCCTGGTCTCAAAGGGTTCCAATTAAGGCAGAAAAGAGAGAGCGAGGAGGAGACCCAGAAAGCTCACACACGCACGCACACACACGCAGACGCACGTCCCCAGCCTTTCTGCCAACACTGCACTAATCGAGTTAGATCACCTTGAAGGAGCAGGATCACTCTCTCTCTCTCTCTCTCTCTCTCTCTCTCTGAGGCTGGAGAGATTCCCAGTTCCAGGTGGGATGCTGAACCGTAGGGTTCTGTGGGGAGCAGGGAGGCATGGACAGACGGAAGGCACAGATGGGGCCTGGGAAATGTGTCTGTATACCATCCTCCCGCCTCTGCCCAGTTTTGGCAGTTCCTACTGCATCTGGCTGGCTCTGCCTCCATCAGGTGAAGGGCTTAATTAAATCACTGCCTCCAACATCCAGCAAGGGAGGGGGGACTGCAGCTCCTCACAGATGAGCGTCACCTCCAAGAGATGCTTCACTGGTATGCAAGGATGCACAGGGAAAGTAATTCAAAGTGGGGGTCAAGGAGGAAGCCATCCAGGCCAAACTGTGCAGGAAAATTTATGCCCGCACCACTTTCTTCTAAGAATAGACTGCCCCCACCTCTATGCAATCCAACCCACGGGCAGAATAAAGTTAAGATCAGGTGCATCACTATTAACATTATTATGATAATCCAAACAGTATGTTTGTAGGGAAAAAAGACATTTCATTTGTCTGTGTATTAAAGATATTTATATATATTATGAATTAATATGCCCTCCCCCCCAATCACAAAGTTATCGTGTGTTTGAAATTATTACAATACATGATCGGGCTACTATTTGTATTCTCATTTATCTATCCAATACCAGCAATCTTGCATTAGAAAGTAGCTTTGCTCTTCAGGTAATAGAGAAATAGTGCTTTTTCCCCTTTATATCTGACAAAGGAGTTCTAGTTGCTAAAGCACTTTTCAAATTCTAGCTCCCCCAAAAAAACTTTGCTTAACAAAATTAATCCCCTTCTCTCACTTCATTTTTCAAAACCAAACAAGTTACGCTGCAATGTTTTTGAAAGTGGGAGAGATCAGCCATAATATAAAGAGTCTATAATAGCATTATTGTCATTTTGTAACACTACATGGCACTTAACAGACCAGTGTAAGTAAAAGGATGGGTTCCCATCCTAAGGAGCAGCTTTGATGGAAGGGACAGGCAACATCAGTAGGGGAAAGGAAAAGAGGAACTAAGCAATGGGAGCCAATGCAACTACATGCACTCAGGCTTTCTCTCCAATAGGGACCGGGAGTGGCTTGTATTGTTCTCCTCCATTTTATTCTCACAGCCCCATGTTAGGCTGAGATGGTCATTCAGCAAGCTCCCACAAAAGAGCTGGGTTTCGAACCACAGTCCTCCAGATTCTAGTCTGAGGCCGCAGTCACACGGCCCTTTAATGAGGGAGGAAGTGCTGTTTCCTCCCGCATTTAAAGGGACCATCTACAACGGCCACGGCTAGTCCCACACCGAAGCAGGCTCAATTGCAGGTTCCTCCTGTGTTTTCCGACCCCGGGAAAATCAACGATTTTCCTGGTGGTTGTGCAAGGAACCCACAATTGAGCCTATCTGGACAGCCCTCTCTCGCAATCATTGCAAGAGAGGGCTGTACAGATAGTCCCTCCTCCATTTTTTCCCCTTTTGCACTTGGGCGCTTGGGCACTCAAGTGCCCAAGTGCAAAAGGGGGGGGGGGGAAATACCCCTAACTTACCAGGCAGCCGGCGGGGCTCGAGGAAGGGTGCCTCCCCTGGCCGCCATTGCTGCCGGCTGCCTCTTCCTCCGCTGCTCACCTCCTCTGCCATTGTCGCTGCCTGCCTCCTTCGAAACCACCCGCTGCCGCCGCACACCTCTTCCGCCGCCACCCGCCATCGCTGCTGCCTGCCTCCTCCTCCGCCGCCCGCCTCCTCCTCCTCCTCCAGGAGGGCTCCTGGATTTAAAGGGCAGTGTGACCATAGCCTGAGACTCAAACTCCCTTTAAAAGGAAGGGCAATTGGCTAATGGTAGAAGAAGAAGGGAATGAGAAGCCAGTGTAGGGATTTAAGAAAGTGCAGTCTGTGAAATTAGTCATAAACACTGGTGTTATTCTGCTGAAAGAACTGAGCCGTGACAAGGAAAGGCCAGAGAAGAAGATGTTTGCAAAGAAGAATGCAGAAGTTACTGCAACCTTTGTCTGCCATCTTGTTGGCCTTCTCCTCTTCTCCTTGAGGTCTCATAACTCTACCAAAGATCCTACCATATGCTCTGACCACGTACCTCCTTAACAAAGTATATAGATTCTGCCATGAGACCCCCCTCCCCTGTCACCAGCAGAAAATTGACCAGTGGAAAAAAAACTAAAAATCCTAGAAAATTATATGTATCTCCACTGCCTACTTGCAGCTTCTGCTTTATCTAGCCTCAGTCTTTTTGGTTTCTGGCCAACTGTCAATATATGAATTGACATCCTGGTATCTTCTGCAGCCTGGAATTTGGAAGGAATTTACAAGAAACTATACTGGTTCCTCAGCCTTTTGACTACCTGGCAGTGGGATTTTATGTTAACAGAGGTCACAGAGTGCAAATTCAACACCCACCTCACAGAGATATAAATTTGTACACAGATACCTGAGATGAAGTATTATTTCACCACAGTCACATTCCTGTGTAAAGCAAGGGGGATGGGCATGACTTAAATGGCCAGAGAAACACAGGGTGCTGAATGCATGCCCCTCCCTTGGCCACTTGGCCATTCAGGGACTCATTAGCTAGCCCAGTTCTGATACTGAAAAGTCACCCTAGTTTGTAGGAAGTAACATGGACAGAGGGCCTGTGGGGAGAAACACCAAGGTTGGAGAAGAGATCAGCACCTCATAGAATCATAGAGTTGGAAGGGACCTCCAGGGTCATCTAGTCCAACCCCCTGCACAATGCAGGAAATTCACAAATACCTCACTCCCCCCACACACACCCAGTGACTCCTGTTCCATGCCCAGAAGATGGCAAAAAAACCCCTCCAGGATCCCTAGCTAAAACTGACCTGGAGAAAAATTACTTCCTGACCCCAAAGTGGCGATCAGAATTTCCCTGGGGGTGTAAGAAAGGGCCACAAGAACTAAGCACTGATGTAACCCTTTCTGCCCTTCCTCTCATGATCTGCCTAAGTTTACAGAATCAGCATTGCTGTCAGATGGCCATCTAGCCTCTATTTAAAAACCTCCAGAGATGTAGACCTCCGCCCCCACCTGCCAAGGAAGCCTGTTCCACTGAGGAACCACTCTGTCAGGAAGTTCTTCCGAATGTTTACCCAAAAACTCTTTTGATTTCATTTCAACCCACTGGTTTTAGTCTGACCTTCTGGGGCAACAGAAAACAACTCCATGCCATCCTCTATATGACAGTCCTTCAAGTACTTGAAGATGGTTATCATATCACCTCTCAGCCATCTCCTCTCCAGGCTAAACATACCCAGCTCCTTCAACCTTTCCTCATAGGATTTGGTCTCCAGACCCCTCGCCATGTTCGTTGCCCTTCTCTGGACATGCTCCAGCTTGTCTATATCCTTCTCAAATTATGGTGCCCAAAACTGAACACAATATTCTAGGTGAGGTAAGCGATACCATCACTTTGTGTGATCTGGACACTATACTCCTGTTGATAAAGCCCAAAATTGCATTTGTCTTTTTTGCTACAGCATCACACTGCTGACTCATGTTCAGTGTATGGTCTACTAAAGCCCCTAGATCCTTTTCACACATACTACTGCCAAGACAAGTCTCCCCTATCCTATAATTATGCATTTGATTTATCCTACCTAAATGCAGAACTTTATGTTTATCCAATTGAAATTCATTTTAACCCAGTTTTCCAGCCTGTCAAGATCTTCCTGTATCTTGACCCTGTCTTCTACCATATTTGCTATGCCTCCCAATTTAGTATCATCTGCAAATTTAATAACCATTCCCTCTATTCCTTCATCCAAATCATTTATAAAGATGTTGAACAAAACAGGTCCCAGGACAGATCCTTGAGGCACTCCACTTGTCACTCCTCTCCAAGAGGATGAGGAACCATTAACAAGCACTCTTTGGGGGTGATCTGTCAACCAGTTACAGATCCACCTAATGGTAATAGGATCCAAACCACATTTTACCATCTTGTCAACCAAAATATTATGTGGAACCTTATCAAACACCTTAATGAAATCAAGATAAACCCTTCCTCTGATAAGCCCTTCCTCTGATCCAGCAAGGTAGTAACTTTCTTGAAAAAAGAGATAAGGTTAGTCTGACATAACTTCTTCTTGAGAATCCCATGTGGCTCTTAGTAATCCGTCCTTTCTAGGTGCTCAAGGACTTACTGATGATTTGTTCTAAAACTTTTCCAGGTATAGATGTCAAACTGGTGGGTCAGTAGTTACCCAGATGCTCCTTTCCCCGCTTCTTGAAGATGGGAACGACATTTGCCCGCCTCCAATCTTCTGGCACCTCACCTGTTCTCCAAGAATTCTCAAAAATAATGGACAGAGGCTCAGAAATTACACCCACAAGTTCTTTTAGTACCCTTGGATGTAGTTCATCTGGCATTCAAGGACTCTAGTTCAAGGACTTAGTTTCATTTAAAGAAACTAGGTGTTTATGTACTACCCCTATACCAATCCTAGGCTGCAACTCCCTTCCCTCATCATGTGTTCTGTTTTTGCCATGTTGAGCACTGTTTCCTTCGCAAGAGAAAAATGAGGAAAAGTAGGAATTGAGCAGTTCTGCCCTCTCTTCATCACCTGTTATAATTTCACTTTCTTGTCCCTGTAATGGGCCTACCATGTCCTTGCTCTTTTTCTTACTTTGAACATAAGAAATAACCGTTTTTTGATGTTTTTAGCATCTCTCACTAGCCTAAGCTCATACTGAGTTTTAGCTTTCCTAACTCTCTCTCTACAAGCACTGGTTATTTGTTTATATTCATCCCTGGTTATAAGGCCCACTTTCCAATTCCTAAATGAGCCTTTTTTATTTTTCAAGTCTTTAGAAAGCTATTTATGGAGCCACCTTGGCTTCTTCAGGTTCCTCCCATTTTTCCTTCTCATAGGAATTGTTTGTGATTGTGCCTTCAATATTTTGCTTTTAAGAAACTCCCACCCCTCTTGAACTCCCTTCTGCTTAATTATTTATGACCATGGGATTCTATCCAGCATGACTTTAAGTTAGTCAAAATTTGCTTTCCTGAAGTCCAACCTATATGTCTGACTATGTGCAGCTTTTCCCTTTCCCAAGACTGTAAATTCCAAAATTACATGATCACTACTACCCAGGGTGCCCACTACTTTCACCTCATCAACCAGTTCTTCCCTGTTAGTGAGAATCAAGTCCAAGATAGTAGATCCCCTCATTCCCTCTCCACTTTCTGGAAAATGAAGTTGTCAGCAAGACAAGTCAGGAATTTATTGGACTTTTCTTTTAAAGTGGAGTTGGACTTTCAACAGATATCCAGGTAATTGAAATCTCCCATGACCACCATGTCCCATCTCTTTGAGAACTTTGTAATCTGTTCTAGGAGTGTCTCATCCAAGTTCTCTGGCTGGCTTGGTGGTCTACAGCAGATCCCCACCATAATATCACTTTTATTTCTTACTCCTTTTATTTTTACCGAGGGACTCTCAACTGGACTTCCATGCTCAGATTCATGCATTTCCTCACAAGTATATACCTCCTTTACATGTAATACTGCTCTTCCACCCTTCCTTGTCTGTCCCTTTTAAATAAGTTGTACCCCTCAATCCTAATATTCCAATTGTGAGTGTCATCCCACCAAGTTTCAGTAATGCCTATTAGGTCATAGTCCCCTTCCTGTTTTAGGACTTCAAGTTCCTCCTGCTTGTTTCCCATACTCTGCCAATTATTGTAGAGACATCAGAATCCATGTTTTATGCACCCTGAGGTTTTCATTTCTGTACTTAGGTAAAGGTAAAGGTTTCCCTTGTTTGAAAGCCAGTCGAATACGACTCTAGGGATGTGGTCCTCATCTCTGTTTCCAAGCTGAAGAGCCAAAGCTGTCCAAAGACTTACCTGTGAGTTAATATTACCTGGCATATGTGCCACTCCCCACAAAACTTTAGCATTCTTATCTCCAGTGATTGGTGTCACACTAGGCTTTGAATTTTTGTCTCGCTCCCCCATATGATTTAGTTTAAAGCCCTCCTTATTAGGTTTGCAAGGCTCTTACCAAACACATTTTTCCTCACCTTTGTAAGGTGCAAACCATCTCCTGATAGAAGAGCTAATCTTGAAAGCATAAAACATAGTCCAAAAATCCAAACCTTTCCTGATGACACCATCTATGTAGCCAGTCATTTATTTGCAGTATTTTTCTTTCCCTTCCTAAGCCACAGCTTTCAACAGGAAGAACTGACGAAAACGCAACCTGCGCTCCCAGGTCTTTCACCTTTTTACCCAGAGCTACATACTCTCTTTTAATATGTTCTGGGCTGTGCCAGGCAGTATCATTTGTTCCCACATGGATGAACAAGAAAAGATAATAATTCGTGGCTTTGATGAGTCTTCCTACCCTTTCTGTCACATCCTAGATGTGTGCACCAAGTAGACAGTGTGCCTCTCGAGATGACACCTTCTACATTGCGAAGCAGAAGCTTGAGTCCTCTCATCCAAGGAGGCCTGAGAAATTTCTTTCAAGCTTCATGGAGGAGCCCTTGTTCCAGTGGTCCAGAATCAATATCTGTGGAACTCATTGCTTAGCAACAGAGGCTCAGAATGTCTCCTGATTTTCCTGTTCCTGTGGGTTACATGCTTCCATTTGCCCTCCTCCTGTGTTGGGTTCTCCTCCATTTGCTGAGATACCTTTCCCTCCTCCTCCTCCTGTTGCCCTCTCAGGAATGCTTCATGCATTCTGTCCATGAAATCTTCACCTTCCCTTATAAACTGGAGTGTGGACAAGCATGCCTCAAGTCCCTGTATCTTCTCCTCCAGTAGGGCTACCAACTTACACTTGCTGAGAACATGCCACAGACTTTGCACGTCACTGCCTCAGCTCCCTCACCAGCCATGCTGCTGCAATCCATTTTAAAATTAGTTCGGTTTAACTTGCACTTCCCTGATCACTCCCCTGCCAAACTGCCTCTCAAGACTTCTTGTGAAAGGTTTGCAGAAGCAAAAAAGCTTAATATAGGATGTAAGAGCTACTCAGCTTGCTACAGGGCCCTCAGGCCGGACCCCAGGGTAAGAGCCATGGGGCAAGAGCCTTTGAGCTTGCGCCTCTTGTGAGGAGGAGTCTTACACAACTTACGGCTCACTCAGCAGAGGGCACGGCCAACAGTCAGCCACAGGCAAAACTGCTAAAAGCTACAATCAGTTACACCCAGGCAAAAGAGACAAACAGAAACTACATTTACTCAACCAGGCAGCACTCTCCAACAGGCTATACACACCCACACACCTTCAAACACTGCCCTCTGACACAGTAACCTCAGCTAATTCTCCACAGCAGTCAAGAAAAGGCAATAAAAAAAAACAATTCACCACTTCAGCAGCTCCCTTTCCTGCTCCTTTTCAGAGCCCAACTGACTTTGGTCATTGTCCCTATAAACTGTACCCTGCTTTACATGTCTGGGAGCCTCCTGCTGAGCCACTGGAATGAGACTGCAGTCCAGCCCTTATTGTGCCTCTGGCTGTAGATGTTTCCTCAAGTGGAAGAAATGGACTCCAGATAACTATCTTCTTTCAGTGAGACATCAGAATAGGGAGCAGCAGCCTTCCTCACAGCTAACATTACCAACTGACCAGGAAAGAAGTAGCCAGTCCCTTTCATAGAGGCATAGATGGGCATCAGAAGCTTTTCTTGCCATGCAGCTAAATAACAACATCTTATAACTGCTGCAGATCAAAGTGATATTAAAGGGAAAACTAGAGGGACCAGTTTAAAAGTTGACAACCCTATAGGAAGGGGGGGGGGTGGTAGGAAAAAAACCGATAGCTGCACTGGGCAGGTTCCCTGGAGAATGGGCATAGAAATTTTCCAAATACAAAATGAAGTTTAGTTTGTAACAGAAAGAACTGTGATCTGGCTGAGAATGAGATATCTGTCATTCATTCATTCATATTCTCTCTCTCTCTCTCTCGGTAACTGGGGCAAGCTAGCAGGTTACTGCTTTATAGGAGTGCTTCTTAACTACCACCTATTCCAGACTTGTGTATTTGTAACTAAAGTGAATATTTATTTATTTATTTTATTTATATCCCTCCCTTCCTGCCGTATTGCAAAAGTATTGCAAAAGTGCACCATTTTATCCCAAGGAAATAAAGCTTGGGTAATATTTTCCCAGGAACGTCTTGCTGCTGGGAAGATCGGTATCACTATAAAATAGCAAGTAATCTTATTAATGGATAGGATCTTCATCCCTTGACCTACTGCACATTTCCCTATTTTCAGGAGAGCCAAGGAGGGTGAAGGAAGGAAGTAGACAGTTAGAATACCAATGGTATTCAGCTATCCCTAAATCACACTGGTTGCAGCACGGATTGCTTTTAATGACGATTCACTGGCAGTAGCAAAGAATTCTTCTCTGTTTCCATTGCACTGCCTCTACATGTTGTCATCCACCAGAGATGCTCTGGGATGGATGAATGCCATATGGTCTAGTCTAGTGAACCTAGGCTGAGTCAGCACCAGGTTGTTGTCATGAGTCTGGCATCTAATTTGCAGATGAAGTTGTTCATATTCAGTGGTTGACTTGGGAACTATTAATGCACAGTCAGGGTTAAAAAAATTAGGAGTCCTACCTTGTATATTTGCAGCACTTTCAATTGATGTCACTCAACTTCATCTGATGTTAATTAGTTTGCTGTTAATGATGAATCTCTGTGGATTTTTACTGCATTACATCATCTCTATTAATAATAAAATGCAGAAATATTTTTAGATGTTACATTCAGTGGCTTGGATCCTACCTACAATTTCCATGGTTGCAAGGATGGGGAGAAACAATTCCCCACTCCCCATAACAGTCCCAAACAAGCCCCAAAATGCCTCCAGGAGTAGCTTAGGTAGAATCTTGTGGTTTTTCAAACTCATTCTTCTTCTCTGTACATGTCTGCATGGATTTGCTTAGGTTATAGTATATCTTTTGGGGAAGGGGAGGTGCTTGCATACCTGGAAGTCATGGTGACTTCTGGCGACCTCCTAGTGGGGTTTGGACGTTTCAGAGAAGTTACTTATATTACCTACCTCTACATCCCAGTCCTGGTACTCCTTGGAGGTCTCCCTTCCAATTACTTGCCAGGGTCGGCCCTGCTAGCTTCCAAGATCTGACAAGATTCAGTTTGCCTGAGGTTACAGTACGTCTTATGACACAGCCCTGTCCTTAATTGGGGCTCTACATGCCTCAAGAGCCATGGGCTGGCTGGAGAGCTTTAATTCTTGAGAGGCTTCATATAAGCCCTTCTGGATGAATCCTGGTGCAATCTGATCCCTGGAACTGACATGAGCAATCCCAACTTGAGTTTACCTGTATGCTAGAACTCATGGGGTCTAATCCAGAAAAAAAACCAATTAAGCACAACTACCTATCTGTGAATGGGTGGCTCTGTACTGGTGGAACAAGCTCCCAGAAGAGATCAGGGCCCTGCGGGACCCTCTACCGTTCTGCTGGGCCCACAAGACAGAGCTTTTCCACCAGGCTTTTGGTTAAGGAGCCGCCACCAACAACACCACCATCACCAACAACACCACCACCAACAACAACAACAACTGATAAATACAGAGAGCCCTGTTCCCTGGCTCCACCGTTTACAGCCTGTGCCTGCCGCATATACATGACAGAGATCAAGGAGATGACAAGCAAGGCAGACTACAGAATATATTAACATGAATGTTGCCACCATCTCTAATAAATACTTACAGCTAGCTAGAACTTTATTTATTTATTTATTTCATTTTTATCCCGCCTTGCCAGTGAACTGGCTCAAGGCGGCTAACAACCATAAAATACCATCAAAGTGGTTTACAAGTTAAAACATAAAACCAAACATCAATATATAAGCAACATAAAGCAACAATAATACTGGCAGCATCAGAGTTCTCATGGTGAAAAAAGACGGCGGCAAAAGGTTCGGCCGATGGGTCCAGGGCGATGTTATCCTGCAAATTCCCCCCCGGTGGCAGCTCCTAATTGAAAGCCTGGTGGAAGAGCTCCGTCTTGCAGGCCCTGTGGAACTGTAATAAGTCCCGCAGGGCCCTGATGTTATCCGGGAGCTCATTCCACCAGTATGGGGCCGCCACTGAGAAAGCCCTGGCACTAGTACAGGCCAGCCGAATGTCTTTCGGACCTGGGAGAGTCAGGTGATGTTGTGTGCCTGACCTCAGTGCCCTCTGGGGCATATATGGGGAAAGCTGGTCCCTCAAGTAGGCAGGCCCCTGACCATATAGGGCTTTAAAGGTCAACACCAGCACCTTGAACCGGATCCGGTATGCTATAGGCAGCCAGTGCAGCAACCGCAACTCAGGCCAGATGTGGTCCTGCATAGAGAGACCCATCAACAGCCTGGCCGTGGCATTCTGCACCAGCTGCAGCTTCCAGATCTGAGACAAGGGATATTGGATCATTTTTAGATTGTTTTATGTATGTTATAATTGTTTACTTATGTTTTATCCTTCTGTAAGCCACCCTGAGCCTGCTCCGGCATGGAGGATGGGGTATAAATTGAATGAATGGGGGGCGTGGCTTAGGCGCCGAAGAAGATGGACGCCTAAACCTTAGCTCTGACCCCTACCCCCTCAGAACCATAGAAACATAAAACCTAGAGACTAAAAAACTACCTTAGAATGGGAAGAACTGATCCGGTAACAAAAAACAAATCACAAGTGGCACAGAAAGGGATCCAAAACTACTTTTCTAAACAACTAAGAAGTGACTTCACAGAAGACGACAAGGAAGAGACTAACAAAATGGCGACCGGGATCGCCTCAGCGATCGCGCCAAACACCCAGACAACAGGCCCAGCTTTGATGAATCATTTAGCCGCGGTGGAGAAAAAAATACTGGACAGTATGGCAGCCCTAATTGCCCCGATAAATGATCAGCTGGCACAGCTTAATAGCTCCCTAAATAAGGTCAGTGAAACAGCAGAGCAGGCCCAAGAGCTAGGAAAGAACCTGAAAACAGACGTTAACTCCCTTCAAAATGAAACCTCATCCCTGAGGGAACGTGTACTAACCTTAGAAACCTCAGCCAGAAAAACACACTTGGAATTTAGAGGTTTTCCAGAAAAAATAAACACCAATAAAGACTTACAAATATTTTTATCAGACTGGCTTGCGAAGGAAATGCAGCTAGAGGAAGAGGTGGCTCCGTTTATAATGTCTGCCTATCGTTTGGGGTCAAATGACTCAGCTCGTTTCAGAGGACCCAGAGATGTGCTGGCAGATATCCCCGATTTCAGAACAAGGAGAAAAATTTTAGAAATGGCAAGAATAAGTGGAGCATTAAATTACAAAGGTCTCCCAATTCAAGTATTTCCGGATCTTCCCAAAGAAATCCTCTCTAAGAGACGTAAATATCGCCCTGTCACAGAAGCTTTGAGGCAAGCTAAAATCAAGTACAAATGGCACAACTTTATTAACCTCGCAATTGAATTGGAAGAAGGCACCTCAGTAATCAAAGATCTGGATGCGGGACTGAAATTACTTGAAGACCTAAATATAGACTCTCAGATGGACACGAGCAGATATTCAAATAAAAGAAAACTACCACCATCCCCGGACAAGGAACGCAATCCAACAGCCAGCACGTTTAAGCAGAGTCACAAACGTTGAGCTCCCACACTGAAGAAGGATGTAATGCAGCCAAATAACTTGTCTTTAACTGTCTATAACAACATTCAGTCCTCTAGGCTTTGTTAAGAAATGATTACTTTCATAAGTAACTTAGCATAGTGTTAATAAACTAACTCAAACTAATGGTTCGGGGGGGGGGGGGGAGGGGAGGGATTTTAGTTAACTGTTTCTGTTACCAGTCCCTTTCTTTTCAGATAGGGTTCTGTTAGTTCTGGTAGAAAGTTTATTCTACTAGGCTAAAAGGGACTGCCTAGAATACCAGTTGATTTAGACTCAGCTTAGTAAGTTTTTTGTTGTTGTTATAAGTTTTCCTTTTTTAAAAAGTTTTTTATCGGTTTTATAGCCTAATTTTGTTTTGTTTTTAAAAAGTTTAACTGTTGAAATACACTGATCAAATCTCTTAGAAGAATACTTCAAAATAACTTAGTCATAGGATATCATAGATTAATTCCTTAATAGAATACTTAAATACAAAGCTAATTAATTGCTCCTTAATTATATATTAGTCAACTGCATATTTTATTCTATAGTGTTGAAGGTGAATACAAGGTATATATTGTGTTTATAACTTGAAAACTGTAATATTATTAATTAATTGGTGTGTTTGGTTCTCAAAGATTTAACAAGCAACTGCATTTCCCCCCTATTTATTTATTTATTTATTTATTTATTTATTTATTTATTTATTTAAACCTACAGTGTTGAAATTAACTACAGGGTGCATAAATTGATTATAACTTGTAAACTGTTTTTATATTAATTATTTATAATAATTAATTAGTGTAATTGTTTCCTAGTATATATTATTAAACTGCATAAATTAGACTACAGTGTTGAAGGTAACTACAGGGGTTTCAAATTGTTTACAAATTGAAAACAGTTTTAAAAACAATTAATTAGTTCAATTGTTCTTTAATCAAATATTAATCAACCGCATATTGTAATCTACAGTGCTGAAATCAAATACAGGGTGGGTAAGTTGATTATAAAGTGTAAATTGTTTTTAAGATAATTAATTAATGCATAACTTGTTTTTAATTTAAAAACTGTTTTAATAATAACTTTACTAGAGAAAAATATAGTTAAATTAATTTGTTACTGATAAAGTGCTACAATAGTTGGAAAAGATATCTTTGAACTGCAAGCTTAATAATTTACAAAACTAGTTCTTGACCTAAAGACTTAAAGAAAACGTTTTTGTCAAAACAACTAGAGTAAAGTAATTAAAATCGTATCCAGTAGTCACTCCAGAAGTGGTGACCAACCAAAGTAATCAAGGTATAGTAAGTCACAGCTAGAAGTGTCAGTGGAAAACTTTCTTGTCTACACTAGGAACTCAGCCTCTCTCTCACTTAATTACCATCTCAAACACTACTCCCCTACACTTTTACACAACTGTAAAAATCTATCACCATAGGAATTCCATAGCCGCCTTAAAGTAAAGTCTAGACATAAATTCAAGGCGAGATACACTTGACACCCAAAACATGTCACAAGTCAACTGGAAAATTGTAACACAAAATGTGCGGGGCCTTAACAATTTGATTAAACGTAAGAGGGTGATAGCAAACCTAGCAAAAACAAAATCTGATGTAATCTTACTACAAGAAACCCACCTACATTCTAAAACTCAACACGAACTAAAAGCCAAGTGGATACAACACCAGTTTCACGCCAAAGGAAATTCAAAGTCACGTGGGGTGGCGATACTGTTAACTAATAAGGTCCGCTACCAGCACCAAGATACTCTGGCAGATCCTGAAGGGGGCTACATTTTTATAAAAGGTATTCTCAATAATCAACAGATCACGCTAGCCTCGATCTATGCTCCTAATTTGGATCAATGCCCATTTTTGTTAAAAACTTTCACAGCTCTAGAATCGTTCCAGGAAGGGGAAACACTTATAGGGGGAGATTTCAACCTTGTGATCAATCAAAATATGGACAAATCAAAATCTTTTGAAACAGGAAAACAGAAAAGTCTCCCAGACACAGGACTAACAGAACTACTTAATAGATTCAAACTAACAGATATTTGGAGGCAACTACATCCACTGGACAAAAACGTTACCTTTTACTCTCCCAGACATGATATATACACCCGTATTGACTTTATCTTTATGTCAACAAACCTAGTCCATAAAGTGATAAGTGCAAAAATAGGCAACATTACTTGGTCTGACCATGCAGAAGTGAGCTGTCTCTTAACATACTCTTCTGAGAATAACATAATGAGATCGTGGTCCCTCAACAAGTCCCTGTTATACAACATTCAAATCTCAAAAAAGATTGAAACTCATATTCAACAATACCTAAAGGAAAACACCTCTGATGACACAGCTCCCCCTATAATCTGGGATGCACTGTAATTAGAAGGAACCTTATATCAATATCCTCACGTCTGAAGAAAGAAAAAGCTGCACTAAAAGAAGAAATATTAGCAAAGATCAGTCATCTGGAAAATGAACACAAAAAGTCTGGAAACAAAAAAATCTATAAACAACTTATCTCGGAACGCAAGGCTCTCGAACTTCTTGACAGCTCTGCAATTCAGAAAAATCTCATCTACGCTAAACAAAAATATTGGGTGAACTCACCCAAAACACTTCGTCTCCTGGCATGGAAAGTGAAAGATAGACGGATGTCTAAACATATAATAACTGCAAAAGATCGGGATGGGAAACTACATACAGACTCAGCAATCATCAACAAATTTTTTGCACAATTTTACCAATCACTTTACACATCTACTAATCCCTCTCATGAAGACATCCATAAGTATTTGTCAAGAAACAAGTATATCCAGAAGCTCTCAGACGAACACTGCAAAACAGTAGAAAAACCCATTGAAACCGAGGAAGTACTAGAAGTAATAAAACACCTGAAAAATAACAAGTCAGCAGGACCAGATGGATTCCCACCAGAATTCTATAAAAAATATGCAACAGTACTAGCAGGACCACTGGCAGCAACCTGCAATAACATACTATCTACAGGTCAACTTCCACCGTCGTGGGGTACAGCTTCAATAATAACGATACCAAAAACAGGAAAAGACAATACAAACCCAGCTTCATACCGACCAATTTCTCTTTTGAATCAAGACTATAAAATTTTCACAACAATACTATCCAGACGATTGAACTCTTTCATTTCTAGCTGTATCCATCAAGACCAAGCGGGATTTATCCCGGGTAGAGAAATAACAGACAACATCTTTAAAACGATAAACATAATATCTGCTTGTGAACAAATGAAGTCTGACTCAATCTTGTTATCACTAGATATAGAAAAAGCATTTGACTCATTGGAAACATCATACTTGACAGCACTTCTCCACCACATGGGGTTTGGTCCTAGGTTCCTTCAAGCCATTAAATCAATCTATGCAAACCCAACTGCTTGCATCAAGACTAATGGCATGACTTCCCAAAAGGTAACGCTCAGCAGAGGAACCAGGCAAGGCTGCCCACTGTCTCCGATCCTCTTTGCTATAGCACTTGAGCCCCTGGCAGCAGAGATCAGACAAGACCAAAACATAAAGGGGATCAAGATAGGGGAACACACCTTTAAACTCAGCCTATTCGTGGATGATATGCTGGTCTATATATCAAACCCTAAGAACTCCATAGATCATCTCCAAACAGCATTGAAAAACTTTGGAAAGGTCTCTGGACTCAAAGTCAACCACTCAAAATCTTACTTAATGCCTATTATTGTTTCCAAAGATCTTGAAAGAGATTTAAAATCTAATTATGAATTCCAATGGGCTCCCACAGAACTTTCATATCTTGGTATCCAGCTGCCCAATAAAACAGAAGAGTTGTTTGCCAAGAACTATAAAACTAAAATCTTAGAAATCAAAGCCGATCTCCGAAAATGGGAGAAACAACGTCTTACATATCTTGACAGACTACATCTTATTAGAGCTTTCATACTTCCAAAAATACTTTTTCTGTTTCGCACAATACCAATTACGTTGTCAAAAGACATTCTCCATCAATGGCAAACAATAACAAACACCTTCTTATGGCAAAGCAAACGTTCAAGGACTAGCTTCACAGTGATAAGGAGACGCACTTCGCAAGGAGGCTTTAACTACCCTGACTTAGCGCTGTATTACAAATCTGCTTTAATGGTCCCAATAATAAAGATCTTGCGACAGGGAGAACAACTAGAATGGGTCAAACCCCTACGTCCACTATCTTCACCGCAAACTGTACAAGAAATTTTCTGGAATACTACGAGCTCTCATATGCAGCTAAACAAGGATAACAGATTCCTGACAGCCATATTAAAAAACTGGGGTTCATGTAGATCACTTTTGCTTCCCAAATACTCTAGATTTTCAACATTTCTAAAAATTGGTTCCCTCCAGGACAAGACCAAAAAGCGACTGAAATGTGGAGACTAGGCAAAATAACAAGCTTAAACGATATCTTAACGAAAAAAGGCTTACTACCTAAAATAGCACTGGAACAAAAAGTACACAGATCCATCCCTTGGTTTTTCTACTTGCAACTAAATCACATGATCCACAGTATTGATGCAACAAAAACTCTTAATGAACAACTCACCCCCTTTGAAAAACTCATTGACCCTAAAAACTATAAATCAAAGGGGTTAATTACGACCACCTATGACTCTCTGATCAGTCACCTGGGGAAAAAACCGCTGTGGTACCAACAACAATGGGAATGAGACTGTGAAACTAAAATCACTAACCAGCAATGGTCAAAAATATGGACATCCAAACTAATATCTTCTCCTGTAATAACCACAAAACTACAAACATACAAGATCATCTCCAGATGGTATCGCACACCGGAACGAATATCGAAAGCAACTTCTGCGCACTCACTAACATGTTGGAAGAACTGTGGAGAAATAGGATCATATGCCCACTGCTGGTGGAAGTGTAATTACATCAAGAAATTTTGGTTAGAAGTACTGTCCCAAATAAAACTCATCACTGGTATTAATATCCCTCTTGACCCCACACTAGTATTTTTAGACATATGGAACATTAAAAACATACAACCTCTTCAAAGAGAACTTATAACCAGCTTACTGGTTGCTGCCAAAACCTCAATAGCATCTAAGTGGAAAGCAGACAAGGCTCCTACCACTACTGACTGGCTCAACAAAGTCTGGGACCATCTGATTTTAGAAAAAATTACGGACTACATCAAACAAACAGACATTTATCCAAAACCCTCTAATTTTGTAGGGAAATGGTCTCCATTCCTGGAATATTTATATGCATCAGATATTCAACCATATAAACCCATATATCACATTCTACTTCAATGAACATTCATGTAATCACCTGAATACACAAACACTCAAACAAACAAACAAAAATATTTATACCTAAACAAAAACAAAACCCTCTGGAAATCACAAGCTCACTCTAAAAAACAATAATTACTACCTTCTAGCTCTGACTTACATCAGTACTATCAGCATTGTTAACTATTAGTTATTGATAAGTATAGCTCATATTTTTGTGACATTTCCCTAACACCACAATGTTAATAACTTTGTGCAACTTGTTATTTAATCAGTTCTATGTATCTGTATTACCAAAAAAACCAATAAAAAGAATTAAAAAAAAATAAATTGAATGAATAAATAAATAAATAAATAAAATTAGCATATAGATTTATTTTTGCCTGATTTCCTCTGATTCTGCCAGTCTTGGGGAGGAAAACATTGAATTAAGCACAGAAGCCCTACCCACTATAAATCCTACCAAACTACTCTTGGGCTGCAGAGATTTCACCTGTTGTTCCTTTCCCACTATATCAGGCCTGCATTTTTCACCACAACAGCTGAAACATGGTGTGCTCCAGTGCCAAATGTTGTGCTTCTTCTGGGTTTGTACAGAATTGCAAATTACACCAATCCTGCTATTAACTCATCCTAAGTAACCACACACACCCTTTGCCCTGTGTTTAACGAGAAATTTCCCTCAAAAGCATGCCTAAGAACAAAACTCACAAGCAGAGAAAACTATCTGGAGAAAAATGTAGGAGGGCAGGGGAGAAATGTAATTATGTCTGGAATGGGCAAAGGAAATCTAATTTGTCCCCAACACAGTCTTGTTTTAGCAGTAACACTGAGTGAGCATCATAAAGAGTGACACTAACGACCCAGGTAAGTATTGGGGAGATTTCTAATTAGTAACCACAGTGACTAATCTAGCTATTTTAGTGCTAAAATGACATCATCTGGTCACCATCAGCCAGGTATACCAAGGAAGATTTGGCCCTGTGGCTGCTACAAGGGAAGACCTGAGTAAGACACAGAATCACAGATAGTGATAGTACAAATGCAAGTATATTGTCATATGATCTCTTGCCTTTTTTATTTCTGTATGAATGCGGCTTTCTCAACATTATCTTCATCATCTTCATCATCATCATCATCCTGCTCTTCCTCCAAGCAGCCCAGGACAGCATCCATAATCCCATCCTTTTTTTAGTCCCCTAGTTCAATGGATCATCTTGGGCCATTCCTTCTTTCTCAGCCTAACGTGTCTCAAAGAGAAGGTTACGGGTTAGGCTCAGAAAGGACAAGTGGCCCAAGAGAATCCAGAAAACTTTGTAGCAGACTGGAAATTTAAACCCATGTCTCTCTGGTCTCCACTAACCATACTGGCTGAATTAGGAGGTGGCGATGACGGTATTCCAAATGATTAAAAGGGATCTTGTAAAAAGAGAGAGACTGATATAGTAAAGGTAAAGGTAAAGATTCCCCTTGCTTGAAAGCCTTTCGAATCTGACTCTAGGGATGTGGTGCTCATCTCCGTATACACACACACACACACACATACACACACACACTGATATAGAACATTATAAAATAGAGGACAGCTTACCTTGCCTGCATAGTACTCATTTTGAGATTATGAATGGATAGCCCAGGCTAGCCATATCTCATCAGATCTCAGAAGCTAAACAAGGTCAGCCTTGGCTAGTATTTGGATGGGCGACCTCCAAGGAATACCAGGGTTATGACATGGAGGCAGGCAACGGAAAACTACTTCTGAAAGTCTCTTGCCTTGAAACCCCCCCCCCCCCCAGAGTCACCATAAATCAGCTATGACTTGACAGCACTTTCCAGCACCACAATGTAAAATACAGTGGGTTTCCTCTCCAAGAAAAAAATCCCTTCTCAGCTGCCCTCCCCGAAGTTACTGAGGGACTGTTTTCGTCCATGTAAACAGGAACTGAGAAATAGCTGAGATTCATGGGAGAGGGCCCATGCTGAGACATTATGGATATGTTGAACCATGTGGGCATGGACTTTAGGATGTGAAAGGAGCAGCATCTACAAGCCTGATGTTGCCCATTGAGAGAGGCCGCTCTGGTTGCACTCTGGCTTGTATTTCTTTTTTTTAATTTTCTATACCTCCTCATCAGAATCCCACTCAAGGTGGCTTACAATTAAAATAATTTCAATTAGGATTGAGAGGAAAAAAACATTCTTGAATATATCAGCAATGGGCAGCGAACCACAATTGGTGAGAAGGTTATTCTGGGGAGACAAGGGGTCCTTCCCCTTCCTCCTCTTTGCTCATCTGTTGTCCCTGCATCCCCTGATTACTGTTTCCTGCCCTAGGAAGGAGAATGCAGGAAACACACAGGGTGGTGCAATGCCCCTTCCTCCCGAAGCCAGCAATGAAGAAGTTGGCCAGGGCCAAGAAGATGCTTCTTTAATCAGCTAGAAGACCATGGAAGAGTTTTGGGCTGCTTGACTGTTGTTTATTGACCAGCTTTTCTCCACAGGCCTCTGGTGCCTACCACTGGACTGCAGTTTGTATGGAGCTGGAGTTTGCAAAAATCCTCTAGATATGTGGACATCTGCACTGAATATCACACAGTCTTCAGCCTGGTGGTGTCAATAGATATTGCTAGACTTTGGTGCAATATGATCCTTTCTGCAACATGGGTGAAACAGAGTGAGTTTAAGTGGCTCCACTGGAGAACTGTGCATTTACGTATTTGATGGTTTTTACCACCCTTTTTCAGATGGAAGCATCTGAAAGGCCACTTACCTAAAACTGTGAATTACGATGAAATTGGGACTGCTCTTATCCCCCCCTAACATTTAGCGCTATTCCAAGATAGCAACTATCCTGCCCCCACAACAGAAAACCCCAGAGCTCATGGCACTGGTGTGACTGTTCCTGTCTCCTTTCATCCCATCTTGCTCCCCCAGTTGCTGTCAGTTTGATGACTTGTTCCCTCCCCAGGACACTGAGTTAGGCACCTGGTGCACCAGTGAGTGGCTAAGCGAGGGACAGCTGGGCAAACAGATATGGGAGGACTCTTGGACTCCCTGGGGGTAAGAGACTTTTGTTCAGTGGCAGAGTACCAAATGTGCATAAGGTGCGCAGGCATGTATTTTCTGGTGCTTGTTTAAAAGTGTGTCCAAACCAAGGCCTTGCCTTTTTCCAGTTGCCACATTTGGGTACTTTAAAAGGGACAAATACCAAAGAATACATGTGTGCATACTCAACTGCTAATGGCACATGCATGCATTTCTAGTCATTACACCTAGGTACAAAAATGTCTCATATTACTTCTCCCACCAGCCAGCTAGACCACTGTCACTGAGTTTCACAGCAGGAAGGTTGTGCACAAACAGGCACACTGCTGATCTTCACATCTCCACTCACACCCCTCTCCTGCAGCTGACCTGCGGGTCACCCTTTATTAGTACACATCAGGCAAAGTGCAAGGTCACTGCAGATTGGCACCAATGTAATAAATCACTTGCATACAGGCAAGGGAATGAATCTGGAGTAAGGGAAAAGAAAGGTCATGAGGACATGCAAAAAGGACACGGGTTGCCATGGGATGCAAGCTCATTGCAGGTGTAGAGGGTGCAAGATGGCCACAGTTCATTGCAATTTATCATCTTGTGGAAAGGGAGTGAATCCCAAGGTCTCAAAGAGGAAGAACCCCTTACTGTAAATCACTGTCCCCCACTGTCAAAATCTGGGCTTGAACTGAGGATCTGAACCAGACGATCCAAAAACACTGCAGTGCTGCCCCTCGTTTCTGTTGTCCCTTGAGGTGCATCTGTCAAGAACACATCCCACAATCCTCATCTGCCACTTCAGAACTAAACCTGAAACATGGGGGAGTATAAATGACAGGTGGTTTTGTCCTTCTTTCTCCCTAGGGAAGTGGAGTTCTTTGAGGGAGGCTGTGGCAAGTAAACGAATGTATATGTGCAGTACAGGCACAGGAGCTGTTCCTTGAAAAAAACAACCACAGAGGAACTTTTGCCTGCACAGGGATTACCTGCCTTGGATGTAGTGCAGTCAGGCAGGAGACCAGAATGAGCCCAAGCACACCAGCAGTGTGTTACTGAACTGAAAATGGTGTGCCTGACCCTCACAGAAATTACAGATGAAAGCAAAACTTAACCTGGGCCAAGCATCTGGCAGCTCAGAGTCAGCAACTGAGCAGCAAAATGATTTTACTCACCTTCTGGGAGCGGTTGCCACATGGGCTGTCCCTTCAGACTTCGACTAGGAAGGCGGCCGTGAGGATTGGCCCATCTCTGGCCTGCTGCTTTTAAGGAGCTTCAGAAAGAGTGCAATTGCATTGTCTCCTTCACTCGCATTGTCTCCTTCTGCTGCAAGGCATTTCTGCTGTTGCTGAAGGGTAAAGGAAGAGGGGGTGTCATCTGCGGTCTTCAGAGACATGCAGGTAATAGGGTGTGAGCCTGCAAATAACACCAAGACTTTGGAGAATTTGGCCCTCTTGGTCCGAAAAGTGCCTCTGCTAAAATAATCCACGGTTTTGCTGGACTATCCACAATGACTTGTCTTGAAAGCTTGGCATGCAGCAGGAACAGGAGAAGGAGGTGTCAGGCTGCTTTTTCCTGCTTTTTCAGCACAGTTCTAACCCTGGATTGCTAGGATATCCCATCACAAAGGCTTGGTTGGACACATTACTGACATAGCTGCTGGCTCAGACTTACCTTGTCCTCTAGTTCCATCTGGTGGCCACCAAAGCCATGGGAGGTTTCTCTTTGGCATCATTGCTAGACAGAGTTTGCAAAGATTACAGGGGCTGTAAGGTTTCAGCTGTGAGTGGAGGAAGCAGGCCCCACTGCTGGTTCCAAGCAGCCACAACCCCTTTGGCTCAGTCTCACCCTCCCCACACAACCCACACCCTACACATGAGAACAGCAATACCGACCTGGTTTACAGAGTTGTTGTACAAATCACTTGTTATACACTGAGAAGCAAGTGGTTCCATAAATGCTAAGTAAACCTAACACTTTATACTGTCAAGCTGTCTAACTCAGCACTGTCTACTCGCATTGGCAGCAGCTTTCCAGAGACTCATGCAGAGAAAGCTCTTTCCCAGCACGCGCTCCCTGAAATCCTTTCAACTGGATATACCGGAGCTTGAACCTGGATCTCTCTGCACACCAACGCATGCTGTACCACTGAACCAGAATCTCTCTTGTGTCTTTGTGGCAAATCAGTTTCTGATGCCCTTTCCATGCTTGTTATAAATGAAAGTGAGACCATGGTCTTTATCAGTGTACCGTGGGATGTCACACATACCCGGCTTTCTTCTTCTCTCCAGCAACTGTTTTAAACTGGGTGGAGATTAGCCATTGGAAGCAGTAATGATGGAGCAAACTATACATGTTTCTAGAACTGGGGGGAATGGAATCATTCTAGGGGTGTTCCCTACACATTCATAGTCCTTCAGCACCGTTACAGGATGGCCAGAGAGAAACGGTTGGCTCCAGGCCTGCACAGTTTGTGCCCAGCAATCACAAATGGCACCACACCAGAGGTTTACTAAATCTTGCATTTTTGCTGCCTATCTGGGGCACAGGGAGGGTGTCACACACCTGGCAAGCCACATCGTATGGCTGGCAAGCTGAGTTCAGCTTGTTTTCCCCTCCCTAGCCTGCCTGGCTCACATGGTAGGGGGTGGGTGGCAGCAGTTCAGCTCCTCCTGCGGCCTGTGTGCAATTGCAGATGAGTGGTGGTGCTGGCGGGGCTGGCCTTGGCAGCAGAGGGAAGAAGCAAAAGGCAAGGTGGCTCTCATTCCTCCCCCTGCCACGCAAAGGACAGAAGGCTGTGCTGGGGCTGACCCCTGCAGCAAGGCAAAGGGGGGCAGCAGCACCTCCCCCTCCTCCCCCAATCTACCTGCCTGCCTAGGACAGGCCATGCTGACATGGCTGGCATCACTGACAAGCTCTGCAGCAGCTGAAGACAAAGAGTAGTTTTCATACCCCACTTTTCTCCACCTGAAGGAGTCTCAAAGCGGCGTCCTCTCCCCACAGCAGACACCCTGGGAGGTGGGTGGGGCTGAGAGAGTTCTGAGAAAACTGTTACTGGCCCAAGGTCACCCAGCTGACCTCATGTGGAGGAGGAGTGGGGGATCAAACCCTGTTCTCCAGATTAGAGTCCATTGCTCTTAACCACTACACCAAACTGGCCCGCAGACAATGTTGCCTTTTAGAGGAGGATTTTTAAAAAAGCTTTGTAAGGTTTTCATGTTTTTCTGCTACACTGGCGGGGGGAGGGGGTCTTTCACATTTGTAGGGGAAAAATCTCCCCTCTCTCTATACGGCCTCAATCAGTGGACTTAAGGATCCCCATATAAGGCCCTGTTGAGAATTAGATATACAAGAGGGGATCCACAAGGATTTGCAGAGGCATCTCATTTTCCCCCTCCTCTTTCCCTTCTCTGAAAACCCCAATAGCCTCTCCCCCTTTCCCCTCCTTCCTATTCCCCTTTCCCTGTTTCCTTTTCTTCTTCTTCCCACCCACCAGCCAGCTGGCTTTTATCTGCTTCCTGAGGACTGGAAGGTAGCGAATGTCATTCCCATCTTTAAAAAGGGTTCCAGAGGATATCCGGGAAATTACAGGCCAGTCAGTCTGACGTTGATACCGGGTAAGTTGGTGGAAACTGTTATTAAGGAAGGAATTAGTAGGCACATTGATGAACAAAATCTATTGAGGAATACTCAGCATGGGTTCTGTAAGGGAAGATCTTGTCTCACTAACCTGTTAGTGTTCTTTGAGGGAGTAAACAAACATGTGGACAAGGGGGACCCAACAGATGTTGTTTGCCTTGACTTCCAGAAAGCTTTCGATAAAGTTCCTCATCAAAGACTACTAAGTAAGCTCAATAGTCATGGGATAAAAGGACAAGTCCTTTTGTGGATCAAAAACTGGCTAATTAATAGGAAACAGAGAGTGAGTATAAATGGGCAATTTTCTCAGTGGAGGGTGGTGAGCAGTGGGGTACTGCAGGGATCAGTACTCGGTCCGATGTTTTTTAACATGTTTATTAATGACTTGGAGTTGGGAGTAAGCAGTGAAGTGACTAAATCTGCAGATGACACAAAGTTGTTCAGGGTGGTAAGAACAAGGGAGGATTGTGAGGCACTCCAAAGGGATCTGTTGAGGGTGGGTGAGTGGGCGTCAGTGTGGCAAATGGGGTTCAATGTGGCCAAGTGCAAAGTGATGCACATTGGAGCCAAAAATCCTAACTATAAATACACATTGATGGGGTCCAAACTGGCAGAGACTGACCAAGAGAGAGATCTTGGAGTCGTAGTAGAAGACTCAATGAAAATATTGAGACAGTGTGTGACTGCAATGAAAAAGGCCAACACTATGCTGGGGGTTATTAGGAAGGGAATTGAAAACAAATCAGCCAGTATCATAATGCCCCTGTATAAATCGATGGTGCGACCTCATTTGGAATACTGTGTACAGTTCTGGTCACTGCACCTCAAAAAAGGTATAGCATTGGAAAAAGTGCAGAAAAGGGACACTAGAATGATAAAAAGGTTGGAACACTTTCCTTTTGAAGAAAGATTAAAGCGCTTGGGGCTCTTTAGCTTGGAGAAATGACGGCTGAAGGGTGACATGACTGAGGTTTATAAGATTATGCATGGGCTAGAACAGGATGAGAAAGAAGTCCTTTTCTCCCTTTCTCACAGTACAAGAACTCGTGGGCACTCCATGAAATTGCTGAGCAGTCGGGTTAGAACAGATAAAAGGAAGTACTTCTTCACCCAAAGAGTGATTAACACGTGGAATTCACTGCCACAGGAGGTGGTGGCAGATGCAAGCATGGACGGCTTCAAGAGGGAGTTAGATAAACATATGGAGCAGAGGTCCATCAGTGGCTATTAGCCACAAGGTATAGATAGGAACTCTCAGTCTGGGGCAAGTGATGCACTGTATTCTTGGTGCTTGGGGGGGGGGGGTAACAGTGGGAGGGCTCCTAGTGTCCTGGCCCCACTGCTGGACCTCCTGAGGGCACCTGGTATTTTTGGCCACTGTGTGATACAGAGTGTTGGACTGGATGGGCCACTGGCCTGATTCCAACATTGGCTTCTCTTATGTTCTTATGTTCTGGTCTCCAGCATTCACTCCTTTCCTACAACTGGCAGCCCTGGCCCAGCTGCACGGTGCGGAACTGGCAAGGACTTGCTGGGGTGGGGGGAATCACCTTGTTTTCCACTGTGTCATCCTCCTTCTCACACTATTTTCTTTTCCCTTCCTTCTGACAAACCCCATACTCTTACCTTTCCTTGCTTTCTTCTTTCCTTCCTTCCTTCCCTCCCACCAACTAACTTACCTTTTATCTGCTCTCTTCAATGACACTTTTTTAAAATTTACCTACTTCATTGACACTTTGCCTTTCTCCACAATTATGAGGATCCAAAGCAGCTTCCATCATTCTGTTCTCCTCTATTCTATCCTCACAGTCACCCCTTAAGATAGTTAGGGCCGAGTGTCTGTGACTGGCTCCAAGTCACCCAGTAAGCTTCCGCTGCAGACAGTAGGGATGCCAGGTTTGGGTTGGAAAATACCTGGAGACTTTGAGGGTGGATCCTGGAAAGGATGGGGTGTGGGGAGGGGAGGGGCCTCAGCATGGTACAATGCCATAGAGTCCACCCTTCAAAGCAGCCATTTTCTCCAGGGGAGCGGATCTCTGTCAGCTGGAGATCCATTGTAAAAGTGGGAGATCCCCAGGCCTCACCTGGAGGCTGGCAACCCTAGAGATCAGGACCCTGCTTGACCTGTTACACTTCCGCAGGGCCTATTAAACGGAGCTGTTCCACCAGGCCTTTGGTTGAAGTGGCAGGCGTCCAGTCCATCTAAGCCTCCCCTGCCCACAGAATTACACCACAGAAATATATTATTGGACTAATCATCCTGCAGTAGGCATTAAGGACTGCCCTGGAGTTTTATCTTGTTTACTGCCATCTTTCCTTATTGTTGAATGTTTTAACTTGGTTTTTATCATATACTACTGTTATTTATTTATTCCTTGATTGCTGTGAGCCATCCTGAGCCCACTTCTGGGACAGGGCAGGATATAAACCTAATTAAAAAAATTTAAATAAAAATAGTGGGCTAATCAGTCGAGAACACTAACTGCTTCTTACCCTCTCCCCCCACTGTTAAAGTATTGTTAAAGTAAAACAAACTGGGGGGCTAAAATTGTATTATGGTGTCATGTGGGTTTGGGGTATTTTACTTTAGATTTTTTATGATTTTACATGTATTTGATAGAACTTTGTTGTACACTGCCCTGAGCCTGCTTGTAGGGAGAGTGGTATAAAAGCCTAAATAAATAAATAAATGCCTGCACATCACTTGTCAGGATAAGAAGAAAGCAGAATCCAGGCTTCCAAGCAGTCCAAGTGCCAATGCCCTGTCTGATATGCCCTGTCTGGTTTCTGAGGACCAGGCTTGGTTTCCCTAAAAGAAAATACAGTATTGAAATAAAAGAGCAAAAATCAAACATGATGAATTGGTAATGCATCAGAGTTTTAGTAGAAACAAATAATTGACCTTGATTTGCCAATCAAAAAAGCCTCATTCATTTCAGCTTTCTTTCACATCTAATATTTTCAGATTGATTGGGTGTTATTTTTACAGGCAGCTATAAACATGTTGGAATAATGAGGCGAGTGATTCTGCTGATGAACTATAACAGGAACAGGAAGAAACAGCACTCAACGGTTGATTTTTAAAGAGAGGGGTTTTTTTTGCTGGTTGTGTATCCTTCCAGACATGATACACACACACACACACACACACACACACACACACACACATGGTGTCAGCAGATGCATAAAGCTGTTCGGCTTTATTATTGAGCTGAGGCCTAAACAGGTAAATTATACCCCAGTAACATATTTGCTACGAGACGGGGGAACCATCGGAAATATTGCTGCAACCATCACTGGCGCCCGCACTGTAGCCCCCATTTCCTGTGATGACAAAGAGCTGAGTTATTGTCCTGACTGGAAAGGCTACGAGTTTGTAAACTCTGCTGTTTGTGCCACTTTCCCAGCAAAATGAGAAATCATTGATCATTAGGTGGGTATGCTGTCAGAGGCAGGAAAGGAAAACAGAAGGGGACCAGAAAAACAGAGAACGATAATGGGCACTGGGGTGAGAGTCAAGAGAGGCTGAGCTGGGCCAAGGAGCTGCAGGGCTCACGGGCTAGACACCTGCGTGTCAAGGAAATCAAAGGGTGGCTCAGCAAAAAATGATGTCACAAAGTTTGAAAATAAAAGGCTTGCCCTGTGAAGTTTCTCTGCTTGGAATATTCATTTTAATTTCAAGTTGAGCCTCCTTGCCCTGGAACTGCTCTGTTTGTAATTAAAACAGGAGATCTGTTTAGAGCTTTATGTGGCACTTCTGTGCCTGCGCAGCTGGCATAAGTTAGGTCAGGAAGCTGAGGCCAGTCATTGCTGCTGCTGCTGCTTGCTCAGAAGTTGATTACTTCAACCCCACAGTGAAACTATCCTGCTTCCTGAGATTGACTTTGGCTATTGGTAAATAAAACGGTACAAGCTGCAGGAGCGATCACTGCCGCCACCTCCTCATCCACAAGGGGATCCATTTTTGCCCCTATGGAAGAAGGAGCGGCAGTGTCACATGGGTGCCTACGCCATGCTCTGCCTCTCCTCACTCCCGCACTGAATTCAAGAGAACCTGTATGCCCAAAGGAGGAGGAGCTGTTAACAAGCGCTTGATAAAAGTGTTCACAGACTTCACTCATAACTGGCAAGCCAATTGTGATCCAGGCTGCTACAGGCAATTTGCCCTCCACTACTTAGAAGGGGGCTTGACTTGAAATTGACATGAGTATTCTGAGCACAAAAAATGTACGGTATGGTAACATTTGTGCTCAGCCACCCTATCCGGTTTCTTAATTCCAACCTAAGAATGCCCTATTAGAATATGTACACGCATTCCCCACACTCTGTCTATTATAGGCCATTTCTTACATATATTTAAAACAAATGTTTAAAAAAATGAAAAAGAGCCGCCTTTACAAAGTTACCATGGCTTGGCATGCGCCATTGACTTCTGCTGAACCAAACAGGTTTTGGAAAGTACCTTGTTTACACATGCTAGCTTGGGCCATGCAGTTTGGGCTCTTAACATTCAGTCTGATCCCAGAAGCTGCTACAAAACTAAGCAAGGGATTAGGGGAGAGATTCAAGGACTGAAGCTGATTAGGTGAGAAAGTATAATGATGGGTGTATCAGGACAGACAGGAAGTTTGAAGAGTCATCATGCAATGGAGGATACACACATCAGAGCAAACAAACACAAAGTGAAGGCAAATGATATGGGGTACACTACACAACAACATGTGAATAGCTGTACCTGCCATCACATCTGTAGCTTAATGTGGGGATACTCCCATATGTGTCTCAGTGTTTAAAGAACATAGGAATTGGCTTTGCTAGATCAAATAATCTAAGTCCAACCTGCCCAGCAGTGGTCAGCCAGATGTTCCTAGGAAGTTTAGAAGACAGTCTGTGGCTCTGGGTAAAGCATCTGCTTTGTATGCAGAGGGTCCCATGTTCAGTCACCAACTAAAAGAATCATGTGGTAGGTGATGGAAACGATTTCTGTCTGAGACCTTTGAGAGCAGCTGCCAAAATAATTATTTTGATAGACCAATGGTCTGAAACAGTTTAAATCGTGTGGATGTGTTCAAGCTCCTGTTGCTTGTCCTCAGCATCTGATAATCAGAAGTCTTCCACTCTGGGAGGTTTAATTCAGGGATCATGGCAGCTGGGCACTATGAAACCTCTCTCTTCTTCTATTCCTTTATAAAGTCATCTAATCTAGTGACAAAATGTGGTGGTGAATTTTTCTATGGTATTTTGATAAAATACCACACAAGCCTGCTCCATGCCCCTGCCTTTAGAGATAAAGCAGGTTATTACTAGGACACAGCCTTTTCTGCAGTGGTACCTCACCATGGGAACTCCCTCCCCTTAGCTGTTTGCCCAGCACTTTGCTTGTGTAGTTTCAAGCACCAGGGAAAATGTTATTTTCCAAAGCCTTTGGGCAAATTGGTTAATTTTCTCTCTCTTACCTCTCTCTCCTTGCCTTTATCGACATTTTACACAACGGTTATACTGATATTTTAATCATTGTCTTTATTGTTACTTTTTATTGCTGTTTCATTATTTTACTACTGTTGCTGTGGGGGTTTTGTAGTTATACCTGTGAACTGATAATATTAGTTATACAAGTTTGTGTGTGTGTGAATATTTTAATTCCTGTGAATAAAAGCCTATCTTGGCATCTGTACACTGAGAGAGTGGGGTACAAATATTTTAAATGTCCGCATGTCTCTGCGCCAAGGACCACGTTTCCTTTCCATTCCAGGGTTTCCCAGAGGCAGGGGCCACATACAGAAGGGGTCCTCAGGTTTCACTGCACAGTCATTAGAGAACTCCTGCCCCACCAGCTGTCCTCCTGCTGCCTGAACCTGATAAGTTTTATGTGATAAATAAAAATACTTTTATCTACCAAAACAGGCCGCCTTTTGCACTTACTTACTATAAGTTAGGTGATCTCTAGCAAGTGAGATACTCTAGCAAGTATACATGATGTATTCTCTTATGTTCACCTCTATTGCACTGTTCTTTTTAGAAAAAACACATATTGATGATGTTCTATTGTTATCTGTTGAGATGGTTTTTTTTAAAAAGTAGTTTTAATAATCTGACTGAGTTGTAATGATTTTTTTCTATATTTCATCTTTGCACACCACCTTAAGAGCCTCAAGTCTGAGAAGCAGTCTATTTAAAAAGGCCAAATAAAAGCTTTCTCCCTTTTTGCCTTAGGCAGTGACTTGAGCTTTCAAAGTGGGAATAACAAACAAAATAATATGCAATTTACCCTCTCTAATGTCTTCTGCTTTTGGCCTTTCCCTGAATGCCTCCCCCACCCCATCAAACTATAGTTCTGAAGCAGAAAGAAATTTGTTTTGATGCATAATTCATCCTTGGAAGAAGATGGAGAAGCCTGGTTCATAATAATTGCCCTACTTCCTGTGGGCCGACCTCCTAATGTAAGAATACCCACCCGGGGGGCGGGGGAGCTGGCAGCTTTAGCCTAGTTAAAGCGCTGGGATATACACGTCGCAAAGCGTTGAGATGTTAAAACTTTTTACTCTCAATAACCTAGATGGCGCAGCCTTCCCTTTCTTAGCCCTGGGCCAGCAGTGTGGCCTGGCCCCGTGAGAACGAGCTGGTTGGGCGACTCCTCGCCGCCCCGGCCCTCAGGTGCTCCCCGCCCCCTGGACTGACTCTGGTTTTAATTACCAGTGCTCTGATAGGCAGAAGGGATGGCGTCCGCCGGTTTTGCATGTTAATGAGGGTGCTTAATATTCATGAGTCAATATTTTAAGACAGCGAATGGCTGTGCAGTAGGTGCACATATGAATGGAAGTTTATCATGATTAGGCAAATCAGGAGGGAGAGGAAGCGGCAGGGGAAGGGAAGATGGATTTCTCCAATAAAATTAACTAAGGCCGCCACGGCGTGCCGCTCCCCCCCCTCCCTTCCCCCCCTTGTGCTTTGCTGAGCTCTCTCTTTCCTCAAATTTATGAGGCCAATTACAGAGATGAGCTCGGAAGTTTCTGGGAACTTCACTAAGTGCAAACGGCGCTCCCCGCTGTTCCCATCAAATTAATTAACCGCGCGCTATTGATGGCTGTCCGGCTCCGGCGAGAGACTGAGCTGCGGGGAAGGGCTGCCTTTGGAGTCACGGGGAACGTCGGTGCCGGTCGGGAACGGGGAAAGGGCCCGGCTTGTGCTGCTGCTGCCGCTGCGAGGAAGCCGCGGGGACGAAATGCGAGGGGGGGGGGGGGGGGGGGAGACGTGAGCTGTTGACTAGGGCTGCTGCTGCCAACCCCCAGGTGCAGCCTGGAGAGGCAACAGAGATCCGTTCCCCTGGAGAAAATGGCTCCTTTGGGGGGTGGATTCTAGGGCACTGTGCCCTGCCAAGGCCCCTCCCCTCCCCAAGCCCCGCCCTCTCCAGGCGTTTCCTGGGCAACTGTCTGTCACCTGTGGTTGCCAATGGCCAGATAGGGTCTGGAGATCTCCTGGAATTACAACTGATCTCCAGGTGACAAAGACCACAGACCTGGAGAAAATGGCCACCTTGGAGGCTGGACTCTATGGTATTATACCTGGCTGAGGCCCCTCCCCTCACCCCACTCCCCAGGCTTCACACCCCCAAATCTCCAGGTATTTCCCAATAGAGAACCCTACCCACAGAGACAATTCCAGGGATTGCAGTTTCATCCTCCACAGGTGATGCTCCCTGGCCCACAGAAGGCTTGTTGCACCCACTCAGACCCCTTGGATGTGGGAAAGGACTGGTTATCAGAGCGGTGGTGGGGTAGCAAAGGGGCTGTGAGTCAGACTAGACGGCCAGCAGCAGTAGAAATGGTTGCCTGCGGGACCACAGAGCAAGTCTCCCTGCCCCAGTCCCTGGCGGTACCCCCCCATACCCATGGCTTTTACGGGTTCCTTTTTCATTTAAAACCAGCAATTGAATATTGTTATGCTGTGTGTAACAATAGGTGCTGGACAAGCTTGTAGTGCCGTTAACTAGGCAACCTGCCAGGAGAACGTGCAGCCAGGCCCAGAGGTGGCTCAGCCCCTCCCCATGTTGCACAGTGAGGTCCTGCTCTGGCTCTCTCTTAACCAGCAGACTAGCAAATGGTCTTGGTGGTGCACTAAATGCATTTTTATGTGGAGCGGGCCTTGTTCTGTCAAGAGTTGCAGAGCTGGGTACTTAAAATAAAAGCAATATCTATTGGATGGACCCAGAGGGCAGGGTGCTCTTCTTTGTAGGAGCAGAATCCTAAAAAAAATTGCTAATCCACCCCAGGAAGCCAGGGTCCACATTTGCATGGAATCCTTCTCCCATTAATCTGCTACAACATTTAGTTGAATTTTAATTTTCAGGATCATCAGACTCACAGTCTATAAGCAGACGTAAAAGCTTCCCAGACAAAGAACAGCAGCCATCATCGAAGGCCACCTAATGAGCTCCTTAAACCCATCTTAATTTCTGAAAACAGACACGCGCACAAACACACAGCATGGCTCAAACCTGCACCTAATTCCAAGGATCAATGACTCCTCAGTTTTATGTTTCTTCCCTTGGGAGGTCCAAAACAATCAGGGAGAAGCACTGGCCACTTGCATTCACAAATGTCCTTCTCAGTTCCTTCAGCAGGGCCTGGCCACCTGTCCTTACCACTGTCTCACAGCTAACCTGCATGGGGCCTCTGCTATCTCACTCCTTGTTGGCGCCCGCTTCATAGCAAGGCCCACTGTCCTTGTGGAATGTTCCACAAAGCAGCACAGGGTTCAAATGGTTGTCCATCTCTACAAACTCTCATTTCTACTCTAGAGTTTTCAGTCCAACACCCTCTCTCCTGTATAAGTAGTTTGATCTCTGCCTGATACACAAGTTGTTCTGACTCCTTCCTTAGCTGTATTTCACTTGATCTGCTTTGGTCCCAGTAGGTATGTGATGCAGGCCTCCCTATACTCCCTAGCAGGAGATGTTCTGCTGCAACATGAGACACATGATTTCTTGATCCCTGCAGAAAGGTATTGCTAGTCTGCCTTCCTTCAGCTACGTATTATTTATCATAGAGTTGGCCATAGAGATATCCTGTGGTAGGAAGAAGAGACAGCCACTGTAAGGAGAGGATGTAGCCAGTGCAGTGTAGTGGTTAGAATGCTGGACTAGGGATCTGGGAGACCCAAGTTCAAATCCCCACTCTGCCATGAGACTTTCTGGGTGACTTTGGGCCCATCATCTTTGCTGAGCAGAATCTGCCTCACAGTGTTGCTCAAGGGATAGAACAGAGGCAACCATGTTCCCTGCCCTGAACTCCTTGGAAGATGTGGGATAAAAATGTACTAGACAGGTGGCTGAGTGTTCAGGTTGTTAGCTCCATTGCAGTGGTAGTGATGGTTCTGTGTTCCCCCAAGAAGAAAAGACACTCTCTGACAGAGACAAGATGAACTTCTAGTTATTTGGCTATCCCTGTAGGATAACAAACACTACTCTTGTGTGTTCTTCCCAAAATAGCCTTGAACCGGAAAGGAGAATCTTGGAGAGAACATAAAAACCTCAGGAGTCACATCCAGAGATATGCCATATCCTTTCCCCAAAATAAAGAGGCATGTACTCATGAGCCATAAGGATATCCACATTTCAGTCCAGCAATTTCTTTATACATTGACCTCTCATGTACAAGGGCATCCCTGTTGACTCTTTCAGATTTTTGCTGTGTTTCCTAAGAACAGACCCTATTAGAGAGATGAACAGACTTCCTGGATCCTTTTCAAATGAATGATGTTCCTTTTTAATATTGTAACTCTAACAAGCTATTCATGATTATTAAATTACCCTTAATACAGCACTAATCCATTTGCCACATTTTCTTTTCATTCATTCATTCAGAAGAAGAGATTAGATTTATACCCCGCCCTTCACTCACCTGGAGTCTCAGAGTGGCTTACAAACTCCTTTCCCTTCCCCTCCCCACAACAGGCACCCTGTGAGGTAGGTGGGGTGAGAGAGCTCTTTCCCAAGCTGTCCTTGAGGGAACAGCTGTGCCAGAGCTATGGCTTGCCCAAGGTCATCCAGCCAGGTGCAAGTGGAGGAGTGGGGAATCCAACCCGGTTCTCCCAGATTAGAGTCCACGCACTTAACCACTACACCAAACTGGCTCCCAGTTTGCTTGGAGTCATTTCAGTTTTCATAAAGCACCATGGAAATGTATGAAGCCATGAGCTAGATCCTACTATTCTGTCCTGTTAATGGTGGAGCTTCCCTACAGTGGAAGGAGCCTTCTGCTGACCCAAGAGAGTCTCCCCCTAGTAGATGGTTCCTTGTGGGGGAGGAGAGCTCCCCCAATGATGGAACAGCCACATTCCAGTAACTGCAGTACACATGGCTGTCTTCCAGTCCTGGTTACATGGCAAACAATGTCCCATTCCTGCCAAATCCTCGTGATTATTCAGATGCTTCTCATGTTTTGTGCATGTAATCTTATCTCAGCCAAAGGGGGTTATAATACTGCAAGGTGGAGGGAATCTAGGGGCTACTGAAAGCTGGAAAGTGAGTCAGCAAGGCAAAGCTGTTTTCAGAAGGGCAAACACTGGTTTGGAAGACAAGCAATATGGGACTGAAGACACAGGAAATAATAGCACTGCTTTATAGAACTCTGGTTCTCTCATATGAAAAAGACATCCAATTTTGATTGCTGTATGAGGAATAGATATTGATGCAGTAGAATGAATTCAGAAGTAAGAGACACTGCAATACAAGATGTGTGTGAAGAGACTAAAAATTACTGGTATATATTTATTAAAGGCAAAAGCAAATTAAGTTGGAGGAGAACTGCTCTTCAATACTCCCTCCAGCAGAGATGGTATAACACATCTCTATTACAACAGAAGACAGGACGAAATACAGTGGTGATGGTTTATGTTCAGCATTTGCCAGAGAAGCAGAACGTCTCGTGTGTGTGTGTGTGTGTAAAAAGCAGCCATTGATATTGTTCTAAGAATGCCTGCTTTCTATCTGCCGAGTACAGCAGCCATGGCTGAGCGTGTGCTGAGATTCCAGAACCGCGGGGAAATACCGTATTTAGCACAGAATTTAGTTGCCTGAGAAAGTCCAGTTTCATTTTTTTTAAAGGAGGATATACTTAAAAGTTTATGGGTAAAGTGTGGCATCATCTAAGAAGCCAGTGAAGTGGTTGAATAAGAATCCCAAGAGTAGGATTTCAGTGCAAAACCAGAATAAATTATATAAAACAGTCAAAATTGTTGAATGTTATGCAATATAAATTATGCAAACTTGCATAACTCATATCCTTCACATATGGTAGCAGAAAATCCAAATATTTTTAGTGTGCTAATGGTAGACTAAAGCTGCTCATGCAAGACTCTCTTAGGAGCAATGCAGAATAGTTAAATAATGCTTCTTGGAAGGGTCATCATGGGTTGGTGACATTATAAGATAGGGTTGCCAGCCTCCAGGTAGGGCCTGGGGATCTCCCGCTTTTACAACTGATCTCCAGCTGACAAAGATCAGCTCCCCTGGAGAAAATGGCTGCTTTGGAGGTGGACTCTATGGCATTGTACCATCCTGAGGCCCCTCCCCTCCCCAAACCCCACCCTCTCCTGGCTCCACCCCCAAAGTCCCCAGGTATTTTCCAAGCAAGACTTGGCAAACCTATCATAAGATGACCCCTGCTGGATGAGATGAATAGTCCCATAATGTCCAACCAGATGTGCCTGAATGAAGGTGGCATAAGAGTTACGGAGGCCAAAGCTTCCAATGTTGTCTTCACCAGCCACTGGCTTTCAGAAGTACAAGAGGGGAACCTGAGGGAATTAATGAGGGAGGGAAAATCCCACCCAATTTCCTGTCTTCTTTATCACCTTCCAACTGTCAGGCTCTCCTCCTTGCCACTCACCCAATTGTCTGATTGCTGCACACTCTCCCTGCTACCCAAAAAGCCCATTTCTTCTGTCCCCCCACCTATGCAATCACCCCTCCTCCTCCTTAGTCAGTCATCTAGCTGATTTTTCTTCGCTGATTCCCAAGTCTTGGGAGGTGAGACATTTTGGGTTGCTTTATATAAACACAAGCACGAGGACCCATGATACTCGCGGGGGGGTGGGCAGGTGAGCCTCTTCCCCTCCCTCCCCCCCACTCTCCCTGAAAATCGGCGGCGGCGGCAGGACCCACCGCTCGCCAAGCCTCTCCCCCCACCCTCCCCGTCCTCCCTGAAAATCGGTGGTGAGGCCCGTCGCCCGCCGAGCCCTCCCCCCAACCAAAGCATTCTCTGCGCCTGCACAGAGAACGCTTTTATTTTTCAGGGGATTTAAATATCCCCCGAATTTTTTTTTTAATATTTAGGATTTTTCTACACACCTGGGGAGTCCCCCAAGTGTGTAGGAAAATCTTCCTCCCCCCCAAGTGCCCCCCACGTGGATTTAGATATTCGCACGGGGGTGGGCACTTCAGAATTAGTATATAGATACAAGTGGGGACCCACAAGAAACTTGCAGGAGTGGCTGTCCCTCTCCACCTACTTCACTCACACTCTTTCTCCTTCCTGCTATCTCTTTTCTTACTCTTCTCTCTCTCCTATCAGCAGCAGAGATCTCTAACATTCCCTCTCCCTACCAGGTCACCAAGACCATCATTTCAGTTGGCTTACTCAGGTTTGATTAGTTCACTCCTATACAATCTTTTCATCACATATCTAGTAAAAGCATCAAAACTGCAGGAGGAGCAGCAGATAAAAATGAGAAATGAAGCTGGTGACATCAGCACACTTAAGGTATCTTTGTTGAGCTCTCTGTACATTCTAATTCAAAGGCTGCTTTGCATACACATTTAATGGAAGGATGTGGAACCTTACAGGATTTCATGGAATGGTCCCAATAAAATGAATAATTAATTAGCAAACACTATCCTCTAGGACTTAAAAGCAATGGATGTCTGGAAGCTCCAGAGAGAGTTGTAGAAAAATCCAGCAGACCCCAAGCAGAGATACTGAGAATGCACATTTTGCGATGTCATTATAGGCACTGGCCACAGGAGGTCCCCCTTTCATTACACACATTACACTTGATGCTGAATAAATGCAATTAGGACCATCTTACATGGCCTGGCAAAAGTTCATCAGTGGGCTGTAGCAGTTACAACCGTGGGTTAGGGCTGCAAACACCCAGGTTCAAATATTCACCCTCTGGCAGGATGTGCGCGTGGGGGGAGACATAAAGGTCCTGCACATTTAATAGTGGGCCAGGAAGGGGATTTTTTTTCCCAGGTTAGGCTTGTTGGGCACATATGAAAAAGGCTACATTTGTTTTACTCAACTATTTAAATGTATAGAAAGTACCCCCAAAATACCTGTGGCTACGTCTAATCATCTACCATAAATTCTGCTCTCTTACACACACACACACACACACACACACACACCCAGTTTGGTGTAGGGGCTAGGAGAGCAGACTCTAATCTGCGAGAACTGGTTTTGATTCCCCACTCCTCCACATGCAGCTGCTGGTGTGATCTTGGGTCAGTCCATAAGTTCTTTCAGAGCTGTTCTCTCAAGGGCAGTTCTCAAGAGAGCTCTCTCAGCTCCACCTACCTCACAGGGTGTCTGTTGTGGGAAGGGGAAGGAGATTGTAAGCCGCTCTGAGACTCCTTTGGGTAGTGAAGGGCAGGGTATAAATCCAATCTCCTCTTCTTCTCTCTCTCTCTCTCAGTTCTCATGCAGTCTGCATTTCTGTAAATATGTCTGGTTCTTTAGTAGAACAGAGTAAGATATTCAGAATTCCATACATTTTACATTAGTTTGCTTTATTGCCCTTATACTTGTATTTTTAGTGTGTTCTCCAACTGTGGGTTGTAGCAAAATAAAACAAAAATCAAGCTATATCTCTAAGACTGACCAAGTTTATTCTAGGATAAGCTTTGGTCAGTCTGACCTCTCTTCTTCAGATGCACTGCATGCATTAGACTGTTCGTACTGCATTGCTGTTAGCTGTAATCCACCTTGAGACCCAGCAGGAAAGATGGAGTACATAAAAAATAAATGTAGGGCATCAAGTTTCTATGTGGGACACAGAGCATTCACTTGAGCTTAACTGTGCTGACAGTCCCGACAGCCCTTCACAATGCTATTGGGAGTAAAGAATCTTTCAAAGAAAACTCTTGGACCAGAGACCAGCTGACTACTTGCATATGATGCCACATGACTGCCAATCAACAGCAGCCAGGCACAGGAGTGTCACAAAGCAAAGCCAGCACAAAGATTCTGGACCTATCTGGCTAAGCCACACAAAGGTGCTTGGAAACTTGGAATCTGTGAAGGGTACTGGGGGATTACTTTTAATCAAGTATTTCTTAAGTGGTCTGTCAGGCCCAGAAACCTTTACTTATTTAAAACATTTCTAGGCCACCTTTCCACCCCACAGTGGCAAATATTAAAAGGTAAATTGGTGCTTATTTGCTGAGAACTCTTTGTTGGAAAGGCTCTGGGTTTTATGCTTTTCCAAGCCATACATTTATAAAATACCTGGGGCTGTTTAAGGAGCAATCACAAGAAAACATGACCGAACCCATCAGGAAGCACAGCCCTCTGCAGAGACCGATATTCAGTAAGAGGCTGAAAGTGAATGCTGCCAGAGAAAATGAAATATAAACGTGGGATCAGCCCTGTGGTTTGGGGGTGCATCCTTTGGTACCGCAGGGGTCCATGTCCTGAGTTTCAGCAACACTCATGTAACATGTGCAGCCACTATAACATCCTTGGACTTAGCTACTCTAATGTGCGAGGAGCTGCTCCTTGAAGAGATGGGGAGGTGAGGCCTATGACAGAGAGAAAATACAAGTGGCTAATGGCTTTGACAACTATGTGTGATCTAGCAGTGTGAATTTTCTCACAGAGACAAGATCTCCCCCACCCCACCCCTCGCCCTAGGCCAAATCTCTTGGAAGCAAAAATCCATTATAAAAGAGGATTACACCCACCAGGAATGAACCAAGGCCCCTCATAAAGTGTAGGGCAGAGGCTCCACTGAGGTTTGAGGAAGCTGTCAGCAGGCCACTGCCCCCCCCCCCCATTCCCTTCACCTGACTTGCCACTTGGCTGCCCAACTGCCCATCCCAGTCACTTGTAAAAACCCTTTTCAGTCCAGGAGCTGGAGGCTTTGATGATTCCGGGCTAGGGTTAGTGCCTGGGTGTGAATTGTGGCTCCCTGCCACCAGCACGGCATTCCTGACAAAGGACAAGGAAAAGAATTCTCCCTTCTGATCTCTGATCAAGGGGGGGAGGGGGGCAAGTAGGAATACAATCAATGAAACCATCTAGCCTTACCTTTGGGGCAGGCCAGGAATTACCTTCCAGGTCCCTCAGCTACCATGTATTCAACTGAGCTCATTTTCTTAAAAAATAAACAATTCCGATAGCCAGCACTTTAAGCAAACTTTTCCAACAGTCATTTATATATAAAACGATGGCAGGACCTCAGAAGACGCCATATGGCACCACCAGCCCCAGGCAAGTTGGCCCACAGAATCCAGTTGCAAACAAGGACCAGTCTGTCTTCTGTTTATACACTCTTGTTCTGTGTTTCCACCATGATCAATCAAAAGAGTTTCTTGGATCTTCAATACTCTCCTCCCTGGGAAAAGCATTTCTTCTTTTACAATCAGATTGAACCAACCTTTCGACCTGTATCTTAAATTAAACGGGTTGTGTTCCTTTTACCAAGTCTTCCTCCTGAAGTTCTCATTTTAATTCTTTTTATTCAGTACCTTCCAAAAGACTGGCAGGGGTGGGGCGGGCAGGAGCGGATATGCAGCCGGTACTCACACTGAATGTATATACAAATTTAGAATGTCATCCCAGCTCCATCATTACCCCAAACGAGAATGTTATTCACTAAGGGACTTGACAACATGGAAAGAGATTTTTATTGTCTTTCAGAGACCACAGCATTATTTGTTTCCAACAGCAGTGAGTATAAAGGACCCTGTTACAGACATCCACCAGTGATACACTGGAGAGTTAGGACACATTCAGAAAAGTCTTAGCCACTTAAGAATATAAGAACAGCACTGCTGGATCAGACCAAAGCTCCCTCTAGGCCAGGACTCTGTTTCATACTAGTGGCCAGTGTTCCCTCTAAGCTGAGTTAGTGTGAGCTAGCTCACAGGTTTTTTAGCTTCCAGCTCACTTATTATTGTCTTAGATCAGGAAGGACGGCTCCAGAGCAAGCTAATTTATGCAGTAGCCAAATCACTCACTCACAGCTTTAATGCCAGTAGCTCACAGAGTAGAATTTTTGGTCACAAGACTCCACAGCTTAGAGGGAGCATTGCTAGTGGCCCACCTGATTGCCCCGGGAAGCCCACATGCAGGGCCAGAGGGCAACTGCCCTCCATTTAACTATCACAGTTCATAGCTCCACAAATCTAATTCCCCCCTTTTAAAGTCTCCTAAGTCAGGTGCCATCAGCACATCTTATGACAGCAAATTACACATATCAATGACATACTGTATGAACACATGGTTTCTTTTGTCTGTTCTGAAACTACTGCTGCTAACCAAGCAACCAAAGAGCTTTCTATGGGAGAAGAAGAAAAAGCTCATTATCTACTTCCTCCAACTTTTGAGAATGTACCCCCCACCCACCCTCCTGCTCAGAATTTCAGGTCTCATTGCTTTTTTTAAAAACATCTATTTCTCATATTTGTAGGGGAAAGTGTGGGCAGTATCCTTAAAAGGTTTAGGAACAAAGGGGAAACTGTGTAGCACTCTCAGTAATCAAAGAGCTGTTATTTCCCAGAAAACCAGAAGACACTACAGGGTTATCTAGTGAGTCCAAACCTATATCCATCACATAGGAAGTTCTATATATGCTCCAGGGCAAAGTGTCCTGCAATTTGCAGCTTGATTGTATCAATCAGGTACAGAGTACAGTACTCTGGGCCAAAATTGCAGCTCTTTTTTAAGAGAGGTAAAAAAGCAAGGTCCTAGCCCTTAAGGTAGCAAGGACAAGCTTGGAAGTGTGTGGCCAACACCTGGACAAGTCTCAGTAGTGTAAGTACATGTCTGAGCCACATTTCTGGCGGTCAGGACGGGAGCCCTACTAATTTAATAGGTGATGGAAAGCGCTGTCAAGTTACAGCTGACTTAACAGACTTTTCAAGGCAAGAGACATCCAGAGGTGGTTTGCCATTGCCTGCCTCTGCATAGCAACCCTGCACTTCCTCGGTGGTTCCCTATCCAAGCACTAACCACAACCGGCCCTGTTTAGCTTCCAAGATCCAGCCAGATTAGGCTAGCCTGGGCCATCCAGGTCATGGCACTAGTTTAATTAGTGATAATTAATTAGTACAGATTTTGGTTTACCTGAGCACAGAATGTTTATCTTTTAGCACAAGCATTGCCTAAAGCATGCGCCTCTGGTCTCCTTTTGACAGCCAGAGAAGCAGAATCTCCCAACATCTTCCACTGCCAATTCTTCATAGTGTTAAGAAATCATCTTCCTAATTACTTTGTCCTAACTGGCCCAGCGGTAGCAGCTTCACTCCACACAGCAATCTGTCGTCACCCTCCTCACGGACGTACTCATAAAAGTTCCAAATCCTGCAATGGTATCTGTTTCTACGGTAAGTATATATTATGCAAATAATAACCATGCCTACACCAGTGGTGGGACAGTATTACCACCAGGCCAGTCTTCAGTTGTCTGAATACTTTGAAACAAAGTTTGGGTGAAGGAGCAGATAGTTCACAGCTAAAAAAAGGAACTATGTTGACAACAGACCCTAGGCATCCTTCATTAGGAAAGCAGCCTCTCCCACTAGGAGATACCAGCAGTCTTCACAGTAATGGCAACGCTTTTGCAACATGCCTTTAAATATATTCTTTAAAATCTGTGTGCTCATGCATTCTTCCTATGAGACATTTCCAGCGCGCAAAATGCTTTCCAATCATTTTCTCATTCAAACTCATACCAGTCAACTGCAGTGACATTAGTGACCTCTCGCAGTACAATCTATCGAAGCCACTTAAAATACATTCAGAACCCCGGGCATTTCCCAGAGAAGAAACTCCATGCCAGGAGCAGAGTCTGGCTTGAGTACGCACAAGTGTTCAGTAGGGAAACCAGATGAGCAAACCCACCGCTTCCTTCCATCACCAGTCCCTCTCGTGTGGTTCCCGATAAGGCAGCCCCAAACGCACAAACACATCCTTCTCCGTGACAGTAGGTAGAATAACGCCAGGCACTGTTTTGAGGCCGCCAGGTCCTCGCATCACACCACTGCTGAGGGCATGCTCAGACAGACTCAGGCCCTTGGTCTTGGCCAGAGCCCGCATAGAGCGGTTGAAGTGGGCCGAGCCCGTGAAGTACAGCAGGGCACAGGCAAACTCACTGTAGGGCACCACGATGATGTCGAGACGCCGGTGACAACGGTCTGGGCCTGGCAGGCGGCACACGCCCAAGTACTTCTTCTGGTTGCCGTTGTCCTCTTGACTCACCAAGTCATCTGTAAGAAACCCTAAGAAGGAAGGCAGAGGAGATGACAGGCTGCCTGGATGGCTGCAGAGTTCTACAACTCTTCCCCACCTATAAACGTGTGCTGGGGTTCCTTGGCTGCCAGCACTACTGCTGGGCTTGGCCTGGCCAAAGTCATTTCTGAAGCGACCCTGGGAGATACGGTGTCACCAGAAACAGCTCATGGTATCCTACATGGTGTCCCGCACTACCCTGTCAGAGTTACTAGCATTCCTGTCCCCTCAGGGACATCTCTAGACCTGTATCTGAATGACTGGATGGACAGACAGCTCAGTTGTCCAAGCGATCCTAGCACCAACAGGTAGGAATGAAACTGGGTAACTAATGAACCATGTTCTGCTCACAGTGGGCCTCAGGTTGACAGAATGCCAGAGGCGAAGAACAGATGAGATTCCAGAGGGCTTTAACTCTCTACAGAGAAAAATTCCAAAAATGGAATAATATGTACTGTTAACATTATGGCAAACTATATAAATCCTCTCTGTGTATGATCTTACATCCCTTCATGGCAAGCTGAGACATCGACAGCTACTTATCTGTTCCAGCAGCCCTCAAGAAGGTAAGAAGGTAGACTGATGCTTTCAGCACTACAGTCATCTGTGAGAATAACTCAGCACGGCAGTGCCAAAGGCAGCTCTGGATTCTTATTCTTGCTATTTCTTGCTAGCACTAGTACTGGGCTCCCCAGGTACGCAAGGATGGGTGGCACCTCCCAGCACACCACACCATTTTGCAGTCCAACCTGATATCCTCCCATACCAGTTTTCCGGAGGCTGTTGAGCAGCTTGCTGAATACTCCTTGGTGAGAGTGTCCGTCTGGGTGGGTCACTAACACATCCACGTCACCACAGGTGGACTTGCCCCGTCGGAATGAGCCACATGCCACGCACACCAGTCCAGGATTGATAGACCTGGCAGCTTCTCTGACCTCCAAGAAAAGAAGAGAGATTAGAGGATTTACAAACGTACCCTTCCGCTTATTCAGTCTGATTACTATTCAGTGCTGGTGGCCCTGCCTTGTCTAATCTCAAGACAGCAGTCTACAGCACACAGCATAGGACTCTGGGGAACAGCCGCTTCCACAGTCACAAAAAGAGTCGACATCCTGGAAGCAGCCTAGGTGGGACTCAGCTACCTAGCCTGTTGTGCAAATCATAATAATTGGTGCCACCATAATTCAAATCCTTTGGTGAAGAAGCTGAATTCAATAATTTGCATATATTATGCAAATCAAACAAAAGAAAACTTAATCTCTTATTCTGAATAACTGTTTGTTTTGTTTGTTTTTTTGCTTTTGCTAGGCACGGGGGTAGGGCTAAGACACTGCCCTGGAGCTTTGCTCTCTCTCTCTCTCTCTCTCTTTTTTTGCATCCCCGCCTGCTTCTCCCCCCTCCCCCTCCCTACTTTTGTGAGTGTATTTTACTTTTATTTAATACATTAACGAAGGCTGCAGTTTAAACTTTATAACAAGTTGCATTACTCTATTTACTAATTCGAAATTTAATGCTGTTTATTAGTGGGTGGAGGGTCAGCTAGATCTTCCGGTTCAGGTGATGAGACTCGACAAATCGGGAGTTTGGTGCTTTTCTCCAGGGTCGTTGAGTGTTGAAGCTTTCGTTTTTGGGATCTGCGTTGATCTGCATCATCCGAGATCTTTAAGGTTTGTAGCAGCTTCAGTCCTGTATCTTCATCCAATGCTTGGAGTGTTTTTCCTTGGTGAGAGACTAGGAGTTTTCCTGTAGGTAGCATTTATATCTTACATTTGCAGCCTGCAGTTTTGCTGTGACCAGCTTCAGCTGGTGTCTCTATCACAAGGGCTTCCTGTGGAGTGTCCTTGACCACAGAAAATTCTGTTGCACACCCCCCCCCCCTCCAATTTTAGGAAGTTCACCAGCATTTTCCTCAAAGCTGGCAAGCTTATCTTCAAAACTATAAGTGATTTACCTCAAATTTCCTTTCTTCCACTATTTTCTTTTGCTGTCTTCCAGCCTGCTAGCGAGAATCCTCCCAAACAAGGTATGTTATCTTGACTGTATAGCTGAAGAAGCAGATGCCTAACAAAGTGCTCTGTCCAAAGTTGTAACAGGCAGCCAGTGAAGAGACTGGGGCACAAAGGGATAGGCAGACCTTTGCTGCTGTTGCTTACACAGGAAGAGAAAATAAGAGCGGTAGCAAGGTGCACGTGGCGTAGTAAGCACACCTCAGCTCCAAAGTCACCCAGACAAGCCAAAATGACAACCTGGCCGACTCTGGCACTCTCACTCTGCAGAGCTTTTCTGACGCCACGCCAATGGGATGCTCTAGAGCCTCCGAGCGGAGGACAAACCCTAGGGCGGGCATTCTCGGCCCTTGTGCTCACAGGAGAGGAGCCGCAGCCACCTTTCCTTCACTGACACAGCTCTGATGGCTTCATCAAAGAAGCACTGGAAGGTGATTTCAGTATCCGGGATTATGGATATTAGGATGCCAATCACACCAGCAGCTGCAAATCATCCATCTTATATTAAACAGAGACATGATTGCCAATTCAGAACGTAGTGGATGAAGTGTGTGTGTGGGGGGGTGGATGCCGAGTGCCCCTTGTCAGTGTCCAGGATCATCCTTCATTAGTGAGGGATAAACCCATTAACCTTTGCCCCGCAACATTTGGAATAGCCTCACGGCTTTTCTAATGCAGATCTCGTCTCCCCTCTGCCTGCTTTACATCCTCAATGAGGTTTTTCTTGAAAGCCAGCCAGCACCACACTGGTGCATCCCACCACCTTGGAACTCGACAGACAGCGGCTAATCCTCTCATTCTCTCCTCTCTTCTCTGAGGGGGGCAAAGAGATAGGTAATCCCATCAAGCCCACAATAGGTCAACTCCCAAGGGCCAAAGCTCCCGAAAGGAATTTAATCCTGAACAGGGGGTGATGCCCTACCTGGCAACTAAGTATTCTTCAGGAGCAAGCACTGTGACTGAGTGACAGCCTCACATTGCCCGGTGCTGCCATGGTAATTCTGGCAGGCAGGGGGAGCAGTGGGGAGAGCCCCCTGGGGCTTAGGTCCAAGAGCCTGCACCTCACGGTGCCAATATTTTTATTAACTGCCCATCAGCCTCTATGAGGCCAGCACCCACTTCCAGCTGAACCCTCAAAGAGAAGGGAAAGGGACAATGCTAGAAAAACTTCTTCTCCCTACCAAGAGCATAAGTAGTGCCAGCTAGATCAGACCAGTGGCCTATCTATTCCAGCACACTATTTCGCACAGTGGTGAACCAGTTCCCCTGGAGGGCCAAGAGGCAGAACACAAAGACCGAGGCCTTCCTCTGATGCTGCCACTCACCACCAGAATTCAGAGGTCTGCTTCTTTTACTCAACTGGACCAGTGGCTATTGATGGACCTCTTCCTGATGAATCAGTCTAGTCCCCTTTTAAAGCCTTCTGTGCTTGTGACCATCACTACTTCCACCAGCAGTGAATTCCAGTTTAATTGCTCATTGAGTGAAGAAGTATTCCCTTTTATCTGTCCTGAACCTATTTCCTCAACAACTTCACTGAGTGTCCCTGAGTTCTACTATTATGGGAGGAGGAGAAAAAGCTCTCTCTGCCCATGCTCCCATGCATGAGGCGCACCACAGGAATTCACAAAACATTCTTAAAGAACTGCCTTCCTGGGAGGCCCTCTGTGGTCTGTTTTAAATGTGACTCTGGCAGGCAAGAAGAACTTATCCATGTGCTCAGTTGACTCACTTAAACTGTGTTGCGGTGCACGCAACATGAGCACACCAGTGCAAATCCTGCTCAGTCTATGAACTTCTGTTGTGCTACGGACCTCAGTTGTGCTAGAGATGCTCACAAAACATCAGAGAACCCAGTATTAATGAGATACTGAACATGTGAAAAGATCACACTTGCCAGCATCATGTTTAAACTACATCTGAGAATCCCCTTCCATAGGGCTTACAAAGAAGGGGCTGAGAGCTGCCGGTTTACCACAGCAAGCTTGGGAAAGGGAAATGTTGCCAAGGTAAAGCAAGTTCTACATGAGTTCAAGAGAAGGTTATAGGTTCTGCCAAGCACAGAATGTTGCAGTTCATCAGCTGAGAGGAAATCAAGGCACAGCTCCTCTCTGTTCACCTGCCAGGAAATCTAGCTAGAAGGAACTTCACATTAATCACAGCTCATGTGAGAATGCTAAGCCACAAGATCAAGCATATTCTAACCGTAAATTGTCCCTGATGCATGCTGTAATATTGATTCTCAGAGGGAAACGATCTTTTGTAGTCACTATGAGATTGGGTCCACACAGAGATCTTAGTCCCATTCCTCTCTTTCACTCTCAGCAAATTAAAAAATTGTCCTGCCTTTGGTAAGAACTTTGGTAAAGAGTGACAGTTCCAGGCCTAGACAGAGTGTCCTGAAGCAGTGAGAGCAACAGCTGACAGCCAGGATGGGTGGAGCAGCTGGTGCAAGACAAGAAGTGGCCTGAGCCCTTTGCCAAGTGATCAAGCTCCCATTTCAAGAAGCCAGTCTGAGCCCCCTTTTTCGCTTGATGCAGCATCTATGCCTCCAAGAGGACAGAGCAGACCTCCGTTTTACACACTCTGGCTGAGGCTATTGGGGAGTCACCAGACATCATGGCCACTTTAAAAATCAAGAAGACAGTAACTTGTCTTTGGGGTTTACCAAACTGGAAAGCAGATGACGTTTGGAAAAGTAATGTCTCTGACTCATCAACATAAAGATATCTGTGAATCAAGCACCACTCTGACAAAATGATCATGTGGCCTCCTGGCCCTGTTCACAGTCCTCGCATGCAAAAGAGGTACTCACCGTCTGCTCAATTTCTGCAGCTTCTTCCCGTGGCATGCGTTCCAGGAAGTCACTGTAGTGCTTCAGGCCGATGGCCTGCTGGCTGGTGAGGGAGGCCTTTGTGCGGATGTCATCCAGAGTGCGAAAACCCTGTCCAGAGCACACAGGACACTCAGACAGAGTAAATCCTCTTCCAATAACTCTTCCCCTAGAAGACACTGTTTGCCTCTATATAAACCTGAGGTCTACAGTGTGAGATTAGGAATCATAACAGACTTCCTTATGTGACCACCCTATCTTCAGCTTAGTGCTTGCAGGCCACTTATAGCAGTGACAGGGGTGCCTCCTGGTCTCTGAGTTACTGCTTTGCCCAACTTGGGCAATACCAAAACAAAAAAAGTGATCAAAAAAGACAGAGATAGTGTTCCCAGGGGAAGAAGGGCAAAAGATTAGCCAAGATGAGGTCACCACACAGTTGCTTTGCAATAAACACTTAAGCGACCCAAGAGCAGGGCTTTTTTTCTGGGGGAACGTGCACCGGAACAGAGTTCCGGAACCTCTTTGACAATTTTTTTAAAAAAATATTTAAAAGTTCATGAGTTTTTGGTATACAGATTGAGAACTTAATTTCTCTCTTGAGAGTTCTGGCAAAGGAAGGAAGGAAGGAAGGAAGGAAGGAAGGAAGGAAGGAAGGAAGGAAGGAAGGAAGGAAGGAGGGAGGGAGGGAGGGAGGGAGGGAGGGAGGGAGGGAGGGAGGAAGGAAGGAAGGAAGGAAGGAAGGAAGGAAGGAAGGAAGGACTGTCTTCACTGTCATCACTGTCTTCTGCTAGCGGGTGTTTTGTTTGGCTTTCCCCCACTAACTGTTATTGACCCTCTTCCCTGGCTACGATGTTGTGTGTGTTTATATTTTATTGAGCTATTTAAATGTTTTATATGCACTTGTGTTTTAAATGCTCTTTCAATGCGTTGATGTTATGATGTTATGATGTTTTAATATTTTGATGTTTGTTGCCCTGAGGGCCCTATTCAGGTACAATAGTACCACATAAATGTTTTTAATAAGTGATGTTGTAACACTGTCATGCACGGTTCATTGCTACTGTTTCTCATCCCAAACCTACAGAACCCAGCCCAGATTTGCAAATAAACTGTGTGACAAGTTTTTCTTAAATGGAATTTGCTTTGTGCACTTTAAGACTTCTCAGCCTCATCTCACTTTCAATCTGAATGATAGCAAGGATGGGCACCTGAGAGATTTGCTGTTTAACCCCAAGAGTTGTAAACCTCCAGTCTTCCTGGCAAGACAACTATTGTAGGTAAGACGCAGCCTCCCACACAATGCCTAAAGGAGGCCTAACCTTGGTCCCACAAGACAAGCAACAAATATCTATACAGAAAGACAAACAAGGCAGGCAACAACCACAGAAGGAACTATAGCAGTTCCTGTTATTACTGGGAGAAAATTACCTGCTGGTACCATAGCTGAGCTGTCTTGACTCCTGCTCCCCAGATGTTGGAAAATACTTCCAGTACTGACACGTTCTCGTTTATGTGGTCCAACTTGCGTAGGTGCCCACTCTCCAGGATCTCCATAATCTTCTCTGCCATCTGCTTCCCAATTCCGGGGATTTTACAGGCTTCCTGAAAGAAAATAGTTGTATAGAAGAAGGCTGAAACCCTAACCCACAAGGAAAATCTCACATGTTTTTACCTTGTGTACCAAGCCTCAGTTTCCAAATAAGGGATTCCTTTACAGGTGTTGCCACATCTCCAGCCACCTGCAGGAGGCCTCTTCTTAAACAGACATTTAGAGATCATGAATTCTACACAAAGCACTTGTTTTGTTCACTCTTTGGCAACAGGTCTCTTTATCTTCCCAGTGATGAAACTCAGAGCTTCTCTGTGGTTTTTTGGTGGCTGGGGTGGGGGTAAAATTCTAGCATTTTTCATTTTAAAACAGTAACATTTGGGATGGCACAAAATTGTTACTGAAAGAGATGTGAATGTCTGAAAAAATGCTTGTTTTTTCCCAAGGACTATTTTTCAATACTTCCAAAGAAAAAATGAAATTTTGGGTGGAATGCTGGGGGGAAAACTCCCATGGACTTGTTTTTCCTTTTGGAATGATTGAAATGCTTTCGAGACTCACTCTGAATGTATGATATGAATATTCTTATGTAAGGCAAAGCACTAGATAATGATTATTTTTGTACAGACTATATGCATACTCAAAATATTTTCAAGGACATTTTTACTGCTTAAATGTGATTAATTTTGTTCACAATTTATATGCTATAATGTGTCTGATAACACAATATTTAAAAAGTCAATGTTTTAAAGTTTAACTCAGCATTCAAGTGGCTGCTAGTCCTGTTGTGACTGAGACTTTCTCTGTCTCAATTATACCGTTTTTTGTTCACTACAAAATCTGTGATTTCTGTTTTCACCTTTCATTTCTTCCTACCTCTCAGGTGACAAAAACTAAGATACATGTGCTAACGTAACAAAGCATGTAGCAGTTTGCAGCTCTCTCTCTTTTCAGCATTGGGTATATTAACAATTTTGGTTGTAGAACACTAAGACATGTATACTTTAAAATTTCATAAATGTGCCGTATACTTCTTTTTATATTTTAACTAAGTTATACATTACATGTTTTATAGCACTGAAATAAGTATAGGGTGGATAAGACAATATTGCATACATTCCAACTTTTCTTCACCTTTTCATTTTTTGCAGAAAACAAAGACATTTGTTTCCCAATGGCTGCAAAATGTTCAGAAGTTTTATGTCTCAGTAGCCCAAGCAGTAATTGACTAACAGTGGCAACAAGCAGGAGCAGGCCATAAGCTACATTGCTCTTACAGACTTGCAGTGTTGCATAACTTCTAGCCTGTTCCTACAATGTACAGTGCAACTGGGTGGTAGTCATGTGAGGCAGGAGAGAAGGAAGCCAGCTACCCTACATACTCAGGCAGCTACTCCTTTTGCCTTGCACTTACTTCCAACAACAGCAAGTGAAAAAAAGTAGAACTCCACATGAAAAAAGATTAAGCCCTTGCTCCTATCCCATTTACCTGGTAGGAAGCGATTGGCTTGGGGTAGCTCTTGAGTGCATTAATAGCTTTGGAGTAACCTAGAGCACGCCACTTGTCTCCCTGGACCGCGTAAGCTTTTGCCAGCACCTCCAGCTTCTCCGTAATGCACTGATTCTGATTAATCTTCTTGCGTTCAGAGGATTGAGCACAAACCCACTTGCCAGTGGGAAATACCACTGAAGATTCTCCAGAAGAAATCTTCAGGTCTTGGCCTGACCTCAGTGCCTCCAGCGCTCCTTGACTGACCTCGGGCTCTTCCCCTTCACTTCCCTCATCATCAGAGACCCTCTTAAGAGAGACACAGTACAGAAAGCAATGAAATACAGACACTGCAATTGCCTCACAATGCTCGAAGCAGGCAGACTCTAAAAGGCTAAGTGTTCAGTCATAAAAGATCCATGCCATATTTAAGTACGACCGCAGTGAAAGGCAACAAACATCAGCCAAACTAGAATTTGCACATTCCCATTTTCTTCCCTCAGTTATAGTGAATATCTTCACGAATAATACACTACCTTGAGCAGGTCTCTGGAGAGGCAGCGTACAAATTTTCTAAAGAAATGCAATAAAGAAATGCAACTGGCTGTTGGGTGAACAAAATGCTGTGACTACCCTTAGCTAATGAAGGTGAGAGTGCATACAAAAATTCATGTGGAATGTTGCCCCAGCTAGCAGCAGCAACTATAGCAGGGCAGTCTACGTCTTCTGCACCCTACAGCCACTAGAGGGCAACCACATTCCGTCATGAACAAACTGGGCATTCTATTCGCAAGGGAACATAAACGACATAATAGTAGTTAAAAAGACAAGCAGCAGCATACTCATTAAGGTCTAGTCATGATGATATATGCTGGATCATATTATCATAGTATTGCATCATAATACTGTATTCACAGCAGAACTGATATACAGGTCTCTTAGCCCATAATGGAATGAGATTGGTATTAGGTTGTCAGAGGACTGCCTTGATAGGTTTGCAAACCCAGATAGCAGATCATGCGTCTTAATCATAGAAACAACTCGCCAAACATTCATTATACATTTTCCTCTAATCTTTGATGCTTAGGTAGACAAAACTAAGTCTGCCGCAGATCCACACCTGTAGTAATTAGGAAAGTATGTGCTTTCAGGGGAAGGGCCAGAGCTAATTCCATTCATTCCTTTCAGAAGAAAAAAATCAGCTGTATCTATACAGTAAATCAACTGAGTAAATCAACCCCAAACTCTGAGAGTCTCCCTTACTCTAGATGGAGTCCGGCATTGGTTTGTTTATCAGGAAATCCTTGGCATAACCTACAAACCACAGATGTGGGATAGTCACTGACACTGACCAGTGTGCAAAGGCCTGCCCCTTTGGCTTCCCACTGTCCTGTGGAATTGGTTGCACTGCAAGTAGAGCTGAGCCCTGTCTGTAATTCAGCCTTAATCTCCTGGACTGCACCATCCATCTGGGACTGGATCTTCTCCTCATCCAGAAACTGTGATTGTCTCTTTGAAAGGTCCGCCACATCCAGGTACCTGGCAAGAATCAATACACAGCAGAACCCAGTCACTGGATTTGAAGACATCTAAAGGCCCAAGAAAGCTGATAAATAGGGTGCTTGTGCACTATCTCTGTGGACGGATGTCAATGGCCTTGCACCTCTGCATGCTCCTAGCCATGTTAATCTGCCCTGGCTTCCTTTAGTACTCCCTAGCTTCCTTTCAGTACTCCCTAGCTGTAACATGCAACTACCCAGAAGCTTATAAACTTTTCATAATTGTGGGTTTTACCCTGCACTGCAGTAACCTAAACTTTGGTTTTTGGCTTGCAGTGAATAGTGTGTCTGCTTATGAATCACATGCACTATTTGCTGCAAGTCAAACCCAAAAATTTCACATGCAGAGAAACCAAACTGTACATTTACCATAACTTATATAGATTATTCAGGTGATGATAGGATTGAATAACTCAGTCAACTGTATTTCACTGACCCATTAGATTGTGGAGAAAGTATATGTGATTGCGTTGTATTTCATACATCTGTTTTTGCAAGGTTTTACAGGCACCCAACCTTTTCATAAAATATGCAAAAGTGAAATAGCAGAAGGTCCTTTTGGGTTACTGCCAGGAAGACAAAAGGCAATTTTTCTCTGTGCATTCCCAAGAGAAGAATTCAGTTTCTATTTACAACTTGAAATGGAGAAAGTATAAAGGAAGGACTCCTACCTGTCTGGGATGAAGAGACTGTAGCCAGTTGTGCTCAACATCTTCTGCTCTGCCACACATGAACTCAGCCAGGAAGCCTTCACCAGTTGCAGTCCTGGGGGTAACTTGGCTAGTCTGAGGAGCCTGAAGGCCCTGTCACAATCCATGCCTTCATCTAATATAACATGTGTTATGTCTGAGGAAAGCTGGCTGCACACTCTCCCTCCATTTTGAATGATCTGCTTACAGAAGATCTCAGCCCTGGCCTGGCCCATTCCTGCCTGCAGTACATAGGCCACAACAGGCTCCAACCATCCTGCTAAGGAAAGCCAGGGAAAAAGAGACTCAGTGAAGTGGTGACTGTTTTCATGCCTCATGTGAAACTGACAGTTTGAACCCGTAACTAACATATAGGAGGCCTGCTGTTCTGCAGCCCATAGCCAACATCTTACAGAACAATTATTCGACTGAATTCTTCAGAGGTTAAGTAGTTACTTGCAAAGCAAACTATTTGACCATATTAATCTATAACTCAGCAGGGGGAAGCCACCACATAACCTCAGCCCCAGGAAAAAGACAGGGGAAGGAAACAGAAGACTTACAATGCCCTTTTCTGGTTTCTTCTGGTTTCAAGACTTTTGCAGGGCCCACCTTCTGTGAATCATCTTTGATCTTCTTCCTTTTAGGGAAAGCTTTGACAATTCCTTGAAGCTCCATAGAACATGGATCTCTTTCTCCCAAAGCAGAGTTATCAGCCTTACTAAAGAAAACCATAAAGACACAAAATAATTACTAAGATCGTATTTGTACACTAAAGGAATTTCTAGATCAGAATGACTTTTCCATCTTTGAAAATTCAACCACTTTGTGATCCATGACAACAAATATTTCAGAAAGCCCTACAGGCAGCTTAAGGCCTGTTGTAGAGTTGGAAGGCTTTGGCATGTCTACATGTATGGGATAACTTCATCCTGCAATGATCTTTGCTTATGACTAATTATAATGGCAAACAAGCAGCCAGCAAAATGGAAACCCTGCAATAATGCTGCAACTGCAGTTCAGCCGAGTGTTTGGAGGGCACTACATACATTCTATAGCAGATGAGAGTCTGCCATCTGAGATCCAACATATTAAGATTAAAACATAGTAGATCCAAAGATCGGTTGGCATGATTCTTCATGTTTCACTTATAAAATAATGGTGTTACTGTGGGAAAATGGGTGTTGATGACACTGGGCATTACAACAAATGAGTGTTACTGAAAAACAAATTAACCCTAGAGCACCGATACTCACTCAGAGGCTCAAGAGCTACATGTGGCTCTTTGACATGCCACCTGTAGCTCTTCTGAGCACAATTCCTCAAGGCAGTACCAGCCCCCATGTTCCAGGAAAGTGAGCAAGGCCATTGCCCTGTAGACTCTGTAGTTAGCAGGTGGTCCCCACTTTCAAACAGGGACTACAGGATGGCTAAGATGCAAGCAAACTGGCCACAGGGGCTTGTGATAATGTTACTCCCCTTTCTCAATGAACAGTTCTCCTGTGGGCACCCTGGCAAACTCACTTCTCTTGACCTGCTCTGTGCTTCATATTGAGCAAGAAGGCAGAAAGGAAAGCCTTCACTCCAGATACAGAAATAATCTGCAATTTAAAAGACTAGCTTTATTTACATATCTGTCTATATCTATATGACATATAATATTAATAATTGTACCTTATTACTATACTGTGTGTTTGGTGGGATGGCGCTGAGGGCATACAGTAGTTGTGTGGTTCTTTTGGTTGATGGTAACTGTGAATGTGGTTCTCCGCCAGGCAGAGTCAGTATCGCTGCCCTAGCGACTTGGGTTGGAGGGGCATCTCCACTTGTACTGAGAAGAAAGGAGAGCACTTTTATGAAAGTGGAACCAATGGCTTGAGTATTAGATTTGAAACAGGAAGGTTTAGGATGGATACTCTAGAACACATTTACTTGAAAGTAAATCCAAATAAAATCAGTGATCCTTCCTTCTAAAAAAAGGGGCTAATGGTGGGAGAGCTGGGCTTGAATACCAATTTAAAAGTAACGTTCTCATTTTATTACGTTTGTTCCTTTCATTCCTTTTAAGTTTTTGTATATCAGTGGTCAATACTTATAATTTCGAAACACTTTTCATTATTAAAAAATAAGAAATTGCAGTTTCTTTTATGCTGTCACAAATATTAGTGAATTTGGGGATAAGATAACAGAGCATAAATTAATAGATCAACAAGGTGACAAGCACCCTTCAAAATCTTCCTGATAACCTGTCCTTCTTTAAAATAAAGATTCTATTTGCAAAGTGTTCCCCTTTCAGATTCGTGCCTTTATTGCAGAGCAGTCGGGTTAGAACAGATAAAAGGAACTTCTTCTTCCCCCAAAGAGTGATTAACACATGGAATTCATTGCTACAGGAGGTGGTGGCAGCTTCAAGCATGGACGGCTTCAAGAGGGAATTAGATAAACATCTGGAGCAAAGGTCCACCAGAGACTATTAGCCACAAGGTATAGATAGGAACTCTTGGTCAGGGGCAAGTGATGCTCTGTATTCTTGGTGCTTGGTGGGGGCAACAGTGGGAGGGCTTCTAGTGTCCTGGTCCCACTGCTGGACCTCCTGAGGGCACCTGATATTTTTGGCCACTGTGTGACAGAGTGTTGGACTGGATGGGCCATTGGCCTGATCCAACATTGGCTTCTCTTATCTTCTTATGTTGTACTGGTTTTCTGTTTATAAAGACTACATTTCCCAAGTACGGAACACTAGAAATGACATAAGACTTTTGGTATACATTTTTCTGCATAGGAAAAAGAACAGCAGCCTTTAGTGCAGTGTTTTCTGACATGTGTGCCATCTACCTCTAAAACCAAAACTGCCCAGGATGGCATTTTCATAAAGGGAACAGGGAGATGGTAAAACAGATGTGTGCAGGACGGCCCTTTCTGTAAATGTGATAATGAGACCACTTCAATTAGATGTAAAAAACTTAAGACTGCTCTTTTCTCCCTCTACCTTCATGTCATATTGTCTATTAGATATATTGTCTTTAACTTACTGTTTTCTATTTGTAAAATCCAGTTCATTGGATCCTGTACTTTGTGTAATCTAGGCTATTGTGCGTATTACACTGTTTCCAACCCATTGTTCTTTGACTGTGTAAACCAGTTTTATTGTATTGTTCACTGAACATATTATACAGGTCTTTTTTTAACATTGTTTTTATAACTCTGTAATCTGCCTTCAGTGTCAACAAGAAAAGCAGGTGATTAATGCAGTAAGTACATAAGCAAATGCCATGAATCCGTTCAGAGAGCCCTAGAAGCTAAGAATTGGGAGTCGCATGTGTGGTGCTTTTAAAAAAAGGTGCTGGGGCTTCTGGATTCCTGTAAACCTCCTCGCTACTCCCTGGCCTTGGTTTTGTGACAGAAGATTTAGAGAGAAACTATGTTTGATGGCACAATAAGGCTGGTTCAGACATGCAGGAGAATGAGATACCAGAATGCACTGCAATAGGTTGTAGGTGGAAAAGCACGTTTTGAAATACTTCTGTCCTTTTTTTTTAACACCTCTCCTTCCAAACAGAAAAGCAGTACAGGCCGAGGGGAGGGGGTGTCCCGCAGCTTTACTCCTGCTGTGCTAGCTTTCCACGTGCACGGCTTTATTTTTTTTAAAGCAAAGAAACATTCAAGGTTGGAATTCACCAGTCCGAAATGTTTGCGTGTGTTACGTGCGATCAAGTCGCTCCCAATTTACAGCGACCCCTATGACTTGACATCCTCCAAAGCTTCCTATCATTCGCAGCCTTGCCCAGGCCTTGCAAACCGAGGGCCGTGGCTTCCTTTAAATCAGTCCGAAATAATCGCTCTCCATTCTTCCACCTCGTGCGTTCTCTCGTACGTGTGTGCCTCCTCAATCTCGGTTTCTTTTTAACCAGTTTCACAACTGAAGCCAGCAAACGAAACGCTGTGGATTCGATTTAGGGGGAAACCAGCGGACCGCGACGAGCGGAGAAGCGGGAAGGAGGCTCCCGCATTGCCAGAGCGTCGTCTCCCTGTAGTTCCAATGAGGAGGAGGCAGCGGCCGGAAACCAAACCTTGTCTCGCAAGCAGCCGGCGCAGACCCTCCCCCCCGCACCCCCCGCCGCAATTCGGGAAATCTGAGCGCTCAGGAGCCCGCCGTCTGCGCACGCGGGGCCTCGGCGAAGGGAATCCGCTCCCGTCTCCTTTCACTTACCGAGGGAGGCAGGGTGGACAACGAAGGGCTGGGGTCCGGCATTCTCTTCCGGGCCAGGTCAGAGGAGGCGGAAGTGTAGGCCGGTTACTCTGGAGATGCGTCCATCGGCAGTATGGCTGGGGACAGCTGGCTGGCGCAGTTGCGCTCGGCGCGCAAGACCGCTTTGCTCGGGGACGGTAATTGGGATCGGGCCCCGCACTAGACGCGGGAAAGGGAGGGGGGGGGGGCGCTAGGAGAGATCCTTGCGGCGGCGAAGAAATAGTAAGCAAGAGAGGGCGCGTAGTGGGGGAGCCGGGTGCCTTTGGGGATGAACGAGGCGCTGGCCCCTTCAGGCTGTGAAAAGCCGGCAGCGCCGCCGGCCCGATTTTGCGCCTGTCAGCTGCCACAGGTTTTGTTAGTCTTTTAAGGGGCGCTACTAGACTCTTGCTCTTTTCAAATCCTACCTACGCTTACCTGGAAATAAGCCCCATTGAACACAAGGGACTGGCTTCTGCGGAACCACAGAACGCTTACTTAGAATACGTCCCAGTCCAGAGTTCTGTGGCCTCCTCCACCTAAACCTCGAACTGAGTAGGGCAGGAAGGAGGCCAGTGGACGGGGTGGTGGTATGTGGCGGTATGTGGCGGGATCCCCCCCCCCCCCCCCCCCGTCTCTTTCTGCAGACTCACCCACCTTCTGTTCTGCTTAGGCAAGCGAAAAATCCATTACTTGTTTTACAATGGAAAGGAGATGGCTGAGGAGTATGACATGAAGACCAACCAGCTGCTTTGTAAGCCAGTTTCTTTATTTAGAGAGTGGGCAGTGACAATGGGAGCCTGGCTTATGGTTTAACACGGGGCAGGAGGTTGAGCAAGAGCCACAATTTAGCATTTTTTCATTACTGCACATAATGCAGGTTTGCAGGGACTTGATTTTAAAGACAGAGTTTTCCATCCAAATGTTCATTTTATTTGAGCTGTTCAATTACTACCTTTCTTAAAATCAAGGTGGTTTAGAAATGTTAAAATATCAATATATTTAACAATTTAAAAATCCAGCAATAATACCACATAATTTGAGAACAATGTATTGTTAACACTTTTACTTCAAAAATAATGTCATCTCAGGAGGTGCATGACACTACAAAACCCCCTGCATGCTCTGCAGAACCTCACAAGAGAAATATTACTTTCTGTGTGCAAGAAAAGTTGGGTGACTTGTTTTACTGTCCACCTAAAACAGCAATATCTCAAGTTCAGAAGGCACAGAGTAGAATCATTCTTAATATCAGGAGGAAATTCATACTTAGCATCATGGGAGTGATGCAAGGCAAGGGTGTTCGTCTGGTATATGCTTGCCCTTTATCTGAAAGAGATCTTCATCAGATGGTTTTGCCTTGATTTAAAATTTTCTGTCAAGTAGCATCTCCTGTAACCTTTTCAAGCATCAAAACAACCCCAGTGTACAGTGTTGGTTTTTGCTGGAAATCCACTTAAAGTCTCTGCCCCACTTATGCCTTTTTCTTCCTCTGCAGTGAGGAAATGGAGAGAGAAGAATGCTCTGGGGGCTTATGGCAGTTGGCAGGTCGAAGTGGGAGAGCCAGCCATGCCTGCAGTAGGAACCCTGGATCGTGAGCTCATAAAAGAGAGTAGTACCAATGTATGTATGCCATACTTCTGCTTGTATCACTGTAATATCTCAGATTGGTCTTATCATGGAAACATTCTGAGGTGGTATTTTTAGAGGCAGAACATAAGTTTCAGGATGGCATTGTGTAGCTCAACTATGATTTTATGGGAGGGAGAAAAGCAATGGTTCTCAACCTTGGTTGAGAAACTTGCACATAGTACCCTGCTAGCTGATTAGTTCACACCCCAAGTTCTGGTATGAAGTCATGAACCTGCCTTACACTGAATCAGAATATATCATGTATGCTGGTATTGGCTATTCTGACTGGCAGTGGATTGCTTAAGCAAGGATTTTCCCCAGTACCTAATGTTCTTCAACTGGAATTGCCAAGAAGGGAATCTTGGATCGTCTTCATGCCATGCAAGGGTTCTGCCACATAGCTGTGGCCCTTCCGCAATGACAGCAGTTGTCACTGTTAGGTTAGCCAAGGGGTTTTCGGTGTTGTTGACCTCACCATTCAACATGAGGTGAACAATACCCTAGTATGTCATTTAAGCTTAGGAACAAGTGCTCTGCTTGACTTTGTGTGTGTGTGTGTATAGGCCCCTGTCACCTCTACAGAAGACAATATTTGTATCCTCAGCACATCTCTGTTGCTGTATCTTATTTTCTCTGTTTCTGGCCTGAATCTTTGATAACCTCCTTCCTGCCCCGTCCTCTGTGCCATATTTAATTTGACAGTATGGCCCCTATGTAGGTAAAAAAAAATGATTGGATGCACAGAGAGCTTTGATATAGGCCTCTGTAAACCCAAGGAAAACCCCAGGTTTGCAGGAAAATGGTCAACGTAAAAAAACAACTGGGGGCTAAAAAGCCATAGAATAGTAAAAACACCATTTGTATTCATGCTGACAACATGGAGGGGGGTTCCAGGTGGTATTTAGGGTTGGTAGAATGGTACCTGAATTGTAACTGAGAACTGGTGCTATATAAAAAAGTAACTTTAGCAGATGTAATCAGGTGCAGGGAGTGGGAGAGGAGATACCACAGGGGCTGTAAGGGTGAAGAAGAAAGAAAATAGCAAGCAGAGGAAGGAGCAGGTGCATGGATAGGCGAGGACAAAATATTGGATGGATAACCAGCAGGTGTGTGAAAGAACACGGGGGGGGGGGGCGTGGAGATAGAAGCAGAAGGAACAAAGTAGGACAAGCCATCTGGAGCAAGAGGCGATAAGCAGGAGCTAGCAGAGTGGAGGGGGTAGGATTTCCTTTCTCCCACAGGTTCACCTCTTGTCTGACTCTAATTTGTGTATTCTGAGCAGGCCCTAGATGCCTGGAAATGATGGTAAATGCAGAGCACCAGAAGTGGAAACTGTCCCACATTCATGTGGGATAACCAAAATATAAGTACACTGTTATGGCCCAGAGGGGCTCAAGCATTCATATTGCTACTTGGATCTAAGGAAAAAGACCAACCACCTAAATATACAAAGTTAAGAATTCTCACATATCCCATCCAAAGGAAACCTTAGATTACTGTTTATTCCCTATGCACAGCAGTGGGCTAACCTGCCTGTACTTTTTCTGTAGCCAGTCTTTATGCGAAAAGATACCAAGAACAGCTTCCAGTGGCGGATTCGGAACTTGCCATATCCTAAGGACGTTTACAGTGTTTCAGTGGAGAAGGCTCAGCGTTGCTGTGTTATCCACACAACAAACAAGAAGTAAGCACAGTGGGCTGAGTTAACCCAGGGTAGGATGGAGCTGGGGCAGATAGCCAGATTGTCTCAGGGACTGGAAGCCACAGTGTGCTCTCCGTATTGCAAAACTCTACCTTCCTAGCTGACAGTATAACTGAAGCATATTCATTTCCCGCCTCTTCTCCCAGTATTTATAAAGAGCACAGAAACTTGGAAACAGTACATTGTTTTTTCCTTTCTGATGCCTTACCTCTTTTTTGTGCTATCCCCAATAATTACCTAGAGATGGTGCTGTTGACAAAGAGCTCTTCATTTCTGTTTAACCAGTTATGCGTGTAAGATAAGGTTGCTCTGAGGACAAAATGAGGATAAGAAGTACTATTAGTGAGGGACAAAGAAAGACCAAAGATGTGGCCAGGAGCTATTACATTCTTCACAGTGATGGCTGAAACAGATTAACCCTTTGGGCTTTCCAACTTAGTGTTCTGGCTGTCTGACCATAATTGGGCAGGTGCAGGATCAGTTTCCTGGTGCCTCCTGTCTTCTTGAGAAGTACAAAGTTGTTGATTTGAATGATTGATGAGTATCCTAATCTTTCTGCAGAATCACAGTCTTATACCATTCTAGGGTTCCCAACAAAAGTGGGCTCAGAATGCACAGAAAAGTATGTCTTCACACAATGTGTGGAATTTGGTGCCACAAGATGTGGTAGTGGCTTTAGAAGGGGATTAGATCAGTTCACGGAGGATAAGTCTACCAACCTGTTTGGTATAAAAGTTAAAAGGAACCTCCATATTCAGAGGCAATTTATCTTTGAATATCAGTTGGGAGATTACTGAGGGGGGCATCACCTTAATTCCATTTGTGTGCACTTTCCAAATGTGTCTGGCTGCCTCTTAATGGAAACAGAGTGCAGGACTAGTTATTTTGATCCTGCCTGTTCTTCAGGTAAGGCTTTCATCCCTAGCAAGGCTCACTACTCTCCATCCCTGCAGGTTTCTACATCCCCCCCCCAAAAAAAAACTTTTAAGACTACAGCAGCGTATCAATTTTGTGTCTCTTTTTTATTTTTAGTCAAGTCATATGCCTGTGCTGTGGTTATAGTTGTATACCATAATGTTACGATAGATTTTAATTTTTTTGTAATCTGCCTTGGAGGCAAGAAAGGGAACATAACTTGAGTTTATGTTCACAAAGGACCTGGTCATTGTGCTAATTTGTACAGAAAAGGACAGAAATAGTGTAAATCTGGCTTTGGTCTTCTATACAGTTATTCTGCTTGATACTTTTACTGAAACTAGGCTTTTGTTTCAACCAAATACAGACTTACAATCCATACAAGTTCCTGTGTTCCTGGTAGGTAATAGTTCTTTTCCTGCACCAAGGAGGGGCATTATAAGAGACCAAGTGGCATTTTTGTGTGTGATGAAGAGAAGTCTTTTGTCTTTCAGACCTTTATGACAGACAAACTCAGCAGACAACCCTGCTCTTGGCATGGAGATGTGATATGAGAAAACACTGTATATCTACTTTGTTGCCATTAAAGGCACAGAGGTCCTGCCAGAAAACAGTTGCCCTAAGAGTCCTCCAGAAAGAGAATACTGCCACCCACTTTAAGTCATTCAGTGTTTTCCCCTCCAGCCACAGCAAAAGGCTACTCAAGTGGGATTTGCTCCAGCCCTTTTGCAGTAAAACAAATCCATTAAACCAAACTTTTCCAAACAGGCAAAGCCTTCTTGGCCACAGCAGAATCAATTATTGCAGGGCGAGGTAGCAGTTAACTATCCTGGAAGCAGCAGATCTTTTTCCTTTGATCTTTTCACAGATTTTAGTTGGAAGCCAGACCAGGTATTTTTACCCTGCTGGGGGGGGGGCAAAGTTGGTGTTCCCAGTGATGGCTCCCTAGGCTCTTTGAAACACTGGGCTTCTCCTAGGATCTGCTTTTTTATTGTCTCAATCAGTAAGAAGTTAACACTTCCTTAACATGTCTTTGTGTTCATCTAATCTTTGCTGTTTAACCTTTGACACCTCCACTATTATCCATGTCTGCCACCTTTCCCAAATACACGCAGAAGGCTCTGAGCCCTGCGGTAACATTCCTCCCAAGCCAGCAAAGCAGCCAGAGTTGTTTGGTCTTTGTATGCATTCTCATTAATGCTTGGACAATAAAGAGTTCGTAGTAGTTCAAGCAATCAACCTCCAAGCAAAACTGGCTTGAGGGGAAGGGCCTGCTTCTGGATCTGACATCAGCAAAAAAGCTCTTCAGTTCAGCATACCAGTAAGATCTTGATATGAAATAAGTTCATAGAGAAAGACTTACAAGTATCCGAGGGCCCAAATGCAAGCGATAGTGGAAGACAGAATGAAATGAAATGAAACGAAATTTGCTTCTGGTTTACAGAGGGCAAGAAAGTTTAGTGAACGTGTGATGATATTTACACATGCCAGTGAAGATTCAAACGATGAAGGAGTAGGCTGACCTTCAGTTCGAAGGGTTCTCTTGCTGCCCATCTTCCCTGTTCAGTTTGCTGCCTCACTATGTACCCAGCATTCCACAGTCACATTTGGGCGGTACTCAAACCCTAATCCTTGCTGGCCTGAGATGTAATGAGTAAAATACATTTTTCTTTGAATGTTCAAGTATCGCTCTATTTATATCAAAATATAATCCAGGTTGTGTAAGGAAGGAAATCTATAAACTATTGCTCTCAGTGCTGAAGACTAGTAGAATAGCAGAAATTTGCCTTACCCTCACATTCTCTCCCATGCTTGCCTTCAGGTACTACAAGAAGTTCTCTATTCCTGACCTAGACAGATTCCAACTGCCTTTGGACTGCACTGCTCTGAGCTTCACACATGCCAACAACACATTGATTATCACAGTAGGTATCAGTGAGGCTGAGTTTTCAGCATACTGCCTCCGTCCAGCCAGAGGGACAACTGACACACGGCTTAACCATCTCATCTGGTGAAGATTCCTAGCTCTGTTGTCACTGTCGTCCCTTCCTCTTTTCAGAGGATCCTAAGCAACGTGAAAAACAGAATGGCTGAAAGGCCAGGCCACCTCCTGACCACAGCCATCCATGGATGCCTGAGGGTCCCAGCTACGCACCAGCCCTCATGGCAGCAACTTTGCCAATCCCTCTGGATGCCATCTCTGGCAGCTGGCCCACAGGAATGCATCCACAGACTGGACCGAGCCCTGTACCTGGCCAGGTGCGCCTAGGGGCAGCACTGTGTTCAATCCGTACTGGCAGGCAGACCACCCTGTCAGTACCAATGACACCTGAATGAGGGCATGTGCTGGGGGGAGGGTTCCAGCCTTCTTTGGAGGGAAGCCCATATGGGGCTGGTGGTGCCCCTATGCGCAATGGTGGAGTTAGGTGTCATGGGCGGGCCACCAGCAGGTCCATCATTCCCCACCTGGGCTGAAAGGAGAGGCCGCACAACTACCGGTGCAGCCATCAGGATACCTCTGCTGCCAGATGCATGCCTGCATACACTACCACCGTAAGGTCTGGCCTCGCAGAAGCCCCCAGTGCCAGGACGAGGTCCTGCACTCCAGCCCACGAACCCTTCACATCCATGGGCCAGGATACGGGACACCCCCATCGGGGGGGCTGGAAGTGCTGCTGTATAGCGATATTGTGGAGCATGGCGCAAACTGCGAACAGCTTCACTGCCAGAGGCTGCATAGTTCTGCAGCTCCCTGTGTGGGGTAGGCATCAGAACCACATCTTCCAACTGGCTAAATAACCGCTCAGTGACCATGCATGTTTATTGGTGGGCTTGGTAGTAGGCTGCGTGGTCCAGCGGGTCATCTTTATGGCGTCAGCAGATACGGAGCATGGGATACTTCTGGTCTCCTGGAGGGAATGGCATGAGAGGCGTCAGGGGGTGGCGTCCTCTGCTGTATGCCTGCCCAGCCATGCCCACCATACTAACCCAGGAGCCATCCTTTGCCCTCCAGCCAAGTGGCCAACAGGTGATGTAGCAAAGAGGCCAGATGTAGCAATGATATGAGCACCATGGATGATGCCTGGGAACTTGGTGGCCACAGGAGGCCTGAACTTACAGGCTGTAAAAGTGGTGGTGATTATGGTATAACTGCAGCTCCTCCCAGGGGGCTATGCGGGCTATGTGGGAGCAGTCAGTGGCCCCCTACCACATTGGGAAAGGCTCCAAATCATGCAAACCCTGACCTGATGGGTGCAAGGCCCCCTTGTCGGGAAGCACACATGCTCCTGGACGTGCGCCAGCATAGCATCCAGAAAGCTGTGCAGGACTGAGACACTTCGAGCACCTCTGTGACAACCCCCTGGAAGGATCCAGTGAGCAGGAACCTCGGGGAGAGCAGGATATTCTGCAAGATGGGGATAGGATGAGAAGCATGAGCTTGGCCATGGAGGGCTGGCCCAAGGTCCTTGCACAGAGCCTGGATGGTGGCTCTCTCTAGACGAAACCAATTGAGGCAGGTGCTGTCCAAAAAACCGGTGCCAATGGCCATGGCACCTCCTCCCCCTTCACTGTGCCACCCAGACATAGAGCACTGGTAGCAAGTGAACATTGCACACCCTGAGCATGGGAGGTAAGGCCAGAAGTGAGCACTATCCTGCCTGTGGCTGGCCTGGCCCTGTGAAAAATGGGGATGGCTTTCACAAAGGTGGTGGACAACCAGAGTCCCAGTCATCCATGTGGCTGGTGTCATCCCCCCCCTCCATGAGTGGCTCATTGCCCTTTGACCTCAGTCACCTTTTGGTGGGTGATGGTCATTGCTGGAGGATGGGGGCGGGGCGGGGCAGGGAGAAGGGATCGGAGTCTTCCCATGGTGAGATGGCCTGCCTCCACATTTGTGTGAGTGGGTGGCATGACTGCTGCAACATCTGGTGGTGGGAATATCCATCGCCAGCCAAACTGGACCAAGTCTGAGAAGGCACTGCTGTACAGGTTAGTGGCAGAGTATGCGAGCATTGCCCTTGCCACTACCAGGAGCAGTTCCACCACCTCCCACTGCCATGCCTTCTGGCGCATGGCTGCAGAACGGGTATCTGCCCTTCTGTCATCCAGATGGAGATGTCCACTCTGAAGTGCTGGAACAATTCCTTCACTCTGCTCGAGAGTACGTCCAAGCCCTCATGACCAATGGTGTTCTTTACAAGCAGTTGGTGGGGAAGGGTCTTTTGGGAGTAGAGGCCATTATGTGGGCAGTGATACCCCCCATGGTGGGGGGGTGGCCACAGTGTTGAGGTCCTCTGTGGTGAGTGTCATGGTCACCACTACCACCTGGCCACAGCTGTGGGGGTTAGGTGCTGCCACCCACTGCCTCCAAACGCCCCCCCCCCATTGTCCCGACTGATCTCCCTCCACCCCACAGACAACTTGTAAGATGCGGGTGCTGCCATGGGTCCATCCTCTGAGGTTGGCAAGAACAGCCAAGGATGCAATAGCAGCCAGAGCAGCTGAGTACCACCCCCATGGAGAAAGGCAACTCCACCATCGTCATGCCTCCATCTCCACAGCTGGAGTGCTCCTACAACACTCTTGGGCCCGCTCACCAAGGATCCCACCGCTACCGCTAAGGAGGAGATGGAGCTGAGTGACAGGGAGACCAGGGCAGCTGAGCTCCCAGGCCCAGGGCTGAGGGACGTGAGGCGCCTCCAGGGGGGCTGGGGTGCAAGGGCTCAGCACCTGCCTGGGAGCTCCCACAGACTGACTGCTATGTTTCCCACTGTGTCCAGATCCCTTTTCACTGCTGTTCTCACGATCCAGCTATGTGCTCTGACCCCAAGGAGGCACACAGCAACAGCAGCCTCCACAGTCCTGTAGTTGCTTGGCATCACAGGGGCCCCAGCGCCTGAGGAGGAGGCGATGCAGAGGGCGGACGCTGCATCTTTGGATGGCAGTGGCCCTTCCCTGGCAGACAGGGGCAGGGGTGGAGCAGCTGCCCTTGCTGGGGACCTGAAGGAGGGAGAGGATTCTGGCCCTCACTGGGTCCCTGGGCATGGGTCCTGCATCTGTGGCACAGCCCATCCCACCCACCCTTTTCTCCAAGTGAGTGGCAGCTGAGTGGGAGTGGCTGGAGAGCTGTCATGAGTGACGGGAAGCCTTTTCCAGGTTGCAGCAATGGATGGAGGGACTGGCAGCATCTGTAACAGCACCTGAAAGGGCTTTTTGCCATAGTGAGGGATGTGAGTGAGGGACAAGGGTGCATCACGAGGCTGCTGGGGAACCTGTCTGAGTCTCTCTGGGCTCCCCCCAGCACCCCCCACGCCCCTGCTCCTCTTCCTTATGTGCCTCCAGCGAGGCTGGCATGCAGGTTGGCACCCTACTAGATACCACAGCTGGTGGTGAGTGGGAGGCACCTTCATGTCCACATTCTTGTCCCTTGCCACCCTCTGGGGCCCATGGGGTGCCCGAGAGACTAGGTGACGCCCCCCACTGACAGGTGGCCGGGGCTTGTAACAGGACTTGGTCTCTTTAAGGGGCGCTCTGCGGCAGAGTTGGAACGCTGTTCCTGTTGCCCGCCACTCTCTGCCAGATGCTTCGCTCAGCCTCCTTGACTCATGACTCCCATTGGTCCTGCCTGCCTTGTCTATCACACTGCTCCTGCCTTGCAACAATGCTGGAATAGAATGCTGCAGTGGGATCGCCGCCATCTCAGCAGCCCTGTTGAGGCAACTTTTTTCCCAGTTGCCACATAACTGTCCCCGTAGGGAGGTGACTAGCAGTGCCGTAGCTGTGCCACAGCCAGCCACTGCAGCGCAGGCACAACTCATGAGTGCTCTGCCCATACAGAAACCCAGACCCTTTGAATATATGAAGGAGTTGGAATACAATCCAAATTAGAATGTACAGATTTGTCATTGGGATGTTTTAAAAGTGTACTAGTCTTAAATGGGATTAAAAGTAAAGCAAATTCCAAATGAGGAGAGAACTGATAATGCATGGTAGACAAGATGGATTTGAGGCAGTTTTACACTTAATTTGTCATCAAATCTCAGGTGGCTGCAGAGATGTGGGGAGAGGTATAGGTATACTTCTGGGCAGTCCAGTGTCTTCACCCATTTTTTTTGCCTTGTTTAATGGCCACTTTCTAAAACAATTCATTGAGTTAATAGCAGTTGTATTTGTGCTGGGGTATTTCAAGTCATTTCTCTCCCACAGTATCAGAAACCACCAGAGATCTTGGCCGCAGAGGAGGAACTACAAGAGGAGCTTAAAAAGATCAAGGCAGCTAATGATGGAGATGGAGAATGCAAAACACAATAGCTGCAGAACTTCCTATCTGTATATATTTTGCTTTTATTTACAAATAAATGTACTGACTAGTGATTAACTGTTTTGGCAACAATTTGCTGATTTTAGATCAGGGTACTTGGGAAGAGAAGTTTATCAAAAATGGTTAAGTCTCTTTAATAGCTTTCTAGCACGAGGCCAAGGTGAGATGCCAGTATTTTTGGTGCCAAGCTCATAAGGCCCCTTTCAGATGGCATTTGTAATTGTTTTAGTAGCCAGTTGTGAACAGATTTTTTTCCTGTCACTTCAGCAACTGGCTGCTAATGGATTTTATTTATGTTTTCATATAAAGCCGCTTGCACCTGGTTAGCAAAGGGTGGTTGAGCCGGTCTTGAGGTAAACTGCTTTCTTCCGTTTTCACCTCTTTGCGCATCTGAATCAATGTAGTGGGCTGTTTAAAATGTCTGCAGCACTTTCAATAGCACTGTGCTTTTCCCCACCCCTTTTCACTGTATGATCTTCCTTGAATTTTAATGTTCCAATTGAGCACTATAGCACTAGACCAATATAGTACTACAGCAGCACCATTGAGATACACTGAGAAGTGCTATATTGGCTAGCACTATAGTGCTCAACTTAGAATGTTAAAAAAAAGTTCAAGATCACGTAGGGGGGGTGGGAGCATGGCACTGTTAGAAATGGCCTGATTGCTTCAGAGACAGCTTATTAACAGAATCCCTGTATCACTTTACTCAGAACTAGGCCAACAAAATGGATAACATCTGGTTTAGAACAGTAATGTGTTAGGGGTCTAGGTGTGTTCTCTATGTATTTTGGTAGTCAAAAGTTTCCATATTTATGTATATCAACACCACTTCTGAAGTTTAAGGCTGGGCCAAGATTTTTCTGACTTCTGTTTCCTTCAAGAACATTTCCAGTTGATTCAAAGACAATGGACAAGTAAGAACACAGTGTATTTGAAATGTGGTGGAGTTACCGTTGACTTTTCAAGGGATACTTAACTACAATATCAGTTGATGAGTTTTCCCCGCTTGGCCCATATTTGATACTATCAATGCTCTCTCTAAGCTGTGGAATCTTGTGAGTAAAAATTCTACTTTGTGAGCTACTAGCATTAAAGTTGTGAGTGAGCGATTTGCCTGCTACATAAATTAGTTTGTTCTGGAGCCATCCTTCCTGAACTAAGACAAAAATGTCTGAGCTGGAGGCTAAAAAACTGAGCTAGCTCACACTAACTCAGCTTAGAGGGAACATTGGATACTATCCCACTTATGTAAAATTTAAAGCATTACTCCCTCACTGTAAAACTTTACTTTTCTTTTTATAGTGCTTATTTGATCTCAATGTGGTACCTTTCTAAAAACAAAAGCAGATTTGCTTCCTTTCATGCAAGTTCTCTATTGAACATATGTGACATCCTACAAGACCTCATAGCTGCCTGTTCAAAAACACTAACTTTATGCAAAAGTTTTAAAAAAGGATTTTTAAAAAATCTGACCACAAAGACACAAGTACATGATGCATGCCTACATCCTACACTGCACGGTCCAGAAGTCAAGTCTCAAAACCAATTCTCCAAGCACAGCCATTTCCCACTTGAAGTGGGACTCCTGCTATACAGTCAAAGCAAATATGAACCCCATAACTTTATGGAACAAATATCAGCTAGTAGTAGGATGCTAAAGGAATATATCACACGAATGCTGAAGTGTTTGCTACAAGTGATTGACAGGGTCCAGGGTATTCTGCTAGTGTCTGGGTATATTGCACAGTGTACTGGGGATAAATGATTCATTCCTCTGACCTTTTCTGGCTGCTTTTAGGTCTTATTAGTGAATGCCATCCTCAGCTTGCAGCTGAATGTCACATATTTCTACCCGTGTGAGAGGAGTGCAACTGTACTGAATTCTGTAGACCAGTGGCACTCTATCACTCATGGAAAGCCACATTCATAGTTATCATCAACCAAGAGCCATAAGACTACCAAACATACAGTAATATCACATATAACCGTTACTAAATATATAGCTATAATGTTAATTACAAAAATACTTTTAAACATGTAAGGTTGTCTGTTCCCACCACAGCTGAACCTTAGCCAGCCTTCATGTAGCTAGGTTGAAGGAAAGGTCTTGCAAAGCAGCCTGCAAGTTTTTTAGGTTCTCCATAACTGTAAGGGGATGTATTAAATAAATGCTTCTCTATGTCAAAAGCCACCCAAGTGTGGAGATGAGAGCACAGAAGCTGCAGAGAAGGGGATGGGCTTGTTGGAGAAGATGGGCTCTTCCTTCTCTTGCATTAGACCTGCTGCTCAGGGACGCTTATAGCTTACACATTCTCCAGTGTGCTGCTGTTTCAAGATGGAGAACCACCTGCCAATTACAAGCCCTGTCAGGCAATGGCCATGCCCACTTTACAGAAACATGGTAGGTGCCGCAAAGGGGGAACTGTGCTCAGAAGAGCCACTGAGCATCAATGCTGCAGAAGGAATTACTTGATCAGCGGATAAGCAAATAAAACCTGTGATCATAAACATCAGTACAGACCCACCACTAGCCATATACTTATTATGAAATTCAAGGTTCATGATTACAGACTCCTTGTGTTCCTCTAACAATTTATTCAAAACACTGACTTGACAGCATCATTCCAATGAAGTACTTCTTGTGTGTACACAGACAGCAATGGTTAAATCTGGTACAATATATACATCCAGCTAAGACTTCAAACTTACAGCCCTGTGGCTATTTAAGAGGAAGTGATGAATGTCAGTAAAGCAGCAGGAAAAAGCTATTTCACTGTCTCGGCCACGTCAATGTCCAGGTTATAGCCCTTTCCTGCCAATGTAAATCCAGCACAAAGTTTATAACCCTAGGGTTGGACTTAAAAGCATGCAGACGCCCATACTGGATACACAGAAACCAGTATGTCTGTCTCCCAACAAGTTTTCTGAATACAGCCTTCATTAGAAGTTACTTCAAAAACACAAAAGATGTACAAAAATAAGCTGGAGAGAGACAATGGCCTTTATTGAATCCAAAAGGCAGATGAACTCCTGTGTGGGTCCTCCTCAGCACTTAGGAGGACTTTCAGGCTGCTTCTTGTCTCATGAATATTCTCCCTTCTCAGTGCTGCTCTCCACGATGGCTATCAGTTCTGCAGTCCAGGCCAGTCCTTGGCTATGTCAGGTGGTGAAATCAAGGACATGCAGTGCAGATGCCAGGGTGGCATAGAGGTGGGTGGTGCTGAAGCACAGGCAGTACACAGGACTGCTGACTGGTGATGACAAAGAAAAGCTCTGCAAAGTAATAAGAAAGGTTCTTCTAGGTAAGAGATTTAAACTGTTGAGCAATAACAGCCAGTGAGAAATAAACCCTGTAGCTCCAACAGGACTATATGTCAGCTGCACTGCTTCCTTGTTGCCTTTACAAGAGGGGGGTCACCATGGTGGCAGCAGGATAATGCTGCTGAGCTGAGGAAGCAGAGTTCAGTCCCAAGCAGGAGCGGGGCCAGCATGCCCCTGTGGATCTTACTCTAGAGAGACAGAGGGCACTGTCTAACCTCTTTCTGAACAAAACTAGCTCATGGCAGGAGCAATAGCTTGAAAAATAACCACTGGGGAAATATATCTGGATGTCTTTAGAGTTGAACTAAGAGCCTGAAGACACTCGTCAGATCGTCCCAAGGGACAATTACCTGGTGCACCTAGCTGCTTGTATGGAGTTCAACAGAGAGAGAATTCTCTGTTCTAGGAGCTTATGAAGCAGCTGGAAGGGTTATCACAGCCCTGTAAGACAGGGGCTTGCTTATGGTGGCTGCATTTCTATCCCACCGCTTCTCCAAGGATCTCAAAGTGACATGCATGTTTCTCTCCCACTCTGAAGTATGCTGAACTGACAGAGTGAGACCGGCCCAAGGTTGCCTAGAGAGGTTTACGGCTGAAAAGGTACTTGAGCTCAGGTCTTCCTTATCTATGCATTTCACCACACTGGGTTCAAGAAGAAATCTGAGGAAGTAACATCCCTCACTGTTCTTGTGAGGCTCCTCCATTCAGCTCAATCCCCAACTCCAACCCACTTCTAGGAACATACTTGCCAATGGCTCACCTGTAGGCACCTGTTTTGCCTTTTATCCCAAAGGCGGACCACACCATAATAAGAAGAGCCACTTGCGATCATGTGATTCCCATTGCTCCTTATACAGTACAGGGCACTATCATGAGGTTCTTCCCATTTTTTTACACATTCCCTATGGGGAAAAAATACAGTCCTGTAAGATGGTGCTTTAGAGTATTCTCCACCAAGCACTTGTTCTCCAGCTCTTCTATAGGTAGTTTAGAAAGCTGGCTTCAACCAGCTCAGAAAACTGAGTAAATCCACATACTAACCTTGTGCTTGTCCTTAAATCCCAATACCGGATGTAGGTATCATACCCACAAGAAAGCAAAGTAGAAGGCGTTTCATAGAAAATATCCAAGACTCCAGCACCTCGGTGGAAGTCTGTTCCAAGGCATGTGACCAGCTGTCCACTGAAAAGAGAACCCAAGAATAAACTGAAGGACCAGGTACTACACATCAAAATCCGTGGAAGGCTTTTGTTTAAATACAGCTTTTCTGTCAGTGCAGATTTTGGCCCAGTCAGTTACATGACCAGCCAAATGCGATAAAAGTTCAGGTTAGTTTTTGGCTAGCAAAAGAAATCACACATTGCACAAAGGTATTATCAGTACAAAGAAGAAATAACTGTTATTTCTTCTGAAAATGTAAAAACGCAGCAGTTATTTAGCTCTGTCCTTTGCACTAATGGGAAGGCAGAGAACAGAAGAGAAATGGCTAGTCCTTATAGCAAAACTGGAAATTAATTTTCAATAACATGCTAGGTATTGTTATACTAAAAATATATCCAACTTTTCCAAAAAAGAAATCAACTGAATAGAGCTGTTCATACCATTATAAAACAATTAAAACACATTCAAGAAAAATGATAAACTAAATAAAAGAAACCAGCAGCAACAAGCTATTTATAAGGCAAAACAAAACTTGGAAGAATAAAACTCTAGCAAACTACTCAGCTAACCAACAGTTCTGGAATAAAAAACAGTACCTGAACACCAACCATGTACATTCCAGGTGGAAATTCAAAATATGAACCATCACTGGGCAGAAGGCTCTATTCCCTGTTCACCACCCACCTTAGTACAGAAGGCAGTGGGAACTGTGGTCAGTATAAGTGATGAAAATCTAAATGGACTGAGCATGTTTAATGCAGCAAGCAGTGTTTCAGATATCTTAGGCAGAGACCATATGGAACCAAAAGAAGCTGAAATTGGATAGTGTTACCTAATGGTTGTTTCCAATTGTGCAATTGTGAAGGAGAGAGAAAAGATACACACCTGGCTGAAATACAGTTATACCTACAGGGGACACACACACACACACACACACACACACACACACACACAGATTTATCTATGTCTAGCAACATGCTGTTCCCCAGGCTGGAAGTTCAACTGCTTAGTGAACAGGGAACTGTGCAACTGTGTCTGAGAGAAGTCTTCACCAAAGACAGTAATGGTCTCAACATGTGAAGGACTCTAGTAAAAGACCACCCTGGTAGATTGAAGAAACACTTAATACAGTGAAAAACCAGAATATGTTGGAAACAATTGTGCTTCTCCAGGAGCTCTACATACATTGTCCTTGTGCTAACAGCCCTAAGCTGTTCTCTTCTCCACACATACCTGCCCAGCAAGGAGAGAGTCAGCTAAATCCCATATTACAGTTAAGAAGTCACTGATGAATTGTAAAAAGAGTTGAAAACTCAAAAGCAGCTCTCAAAAAGACCTGTATACTATAGTGGTGAGCTGCCTTCTGCAGCCATTCTTAGGACAAAGTTTGAGTCCAGTGGCACCTTTAAAACCAACCAAGTTTTATTCATTTATTTGTTGGTCTTAAAGGTGCCACTGGACTCAAAGTTTGTTCTGCTGCTTCAGATCAACACAGCTACCCAACTGGTTCATTCTTAGGGCAGTTATTTCAGTCTATGTGCACACCTGAAACTCTATGAATCTGGCAAAGGAATGTTTAGAAATATTTATCAGGTCAATGCATATGCCAAAGAACCGGGATTGACCATGATCACATACACACATCTGGACAGCAATCATGAATTTACCGCTTTGCAGTGTGTGCGGGGGGATTGGATTTATACTCCGCCCTTCACTACCCGAAGGAGTCTCAGAGCGGCTTACGAACTCCTTTCCCTTCCCCTCCCCACAATAGATACCCTGTGGGGTAGGTGGGGCTGAGAGAGCTCTTTCAAGAACTGCTCTTTCCAGAACAGCTATGAGAGAACTGTGACTGACCCAAGGTCACACCAGCAGCTACATGTAGAGGATTGGGGAAGCAAACCCAGTTTTCCCAGATTAGAGTCCCTGCTCCTAACCACTACACCAACCTGAAGCAGCCCTTGGTTTCCAGTTCTGCCTACCTCTGAACAATTCAAGAAATTATGCTATTCCTCAGAAACATTTCCCAGCTTACTATACTTCAGGCAGTTTTTCCAGAACTCAGAAGTATTCTCCTGAGGCATCCTGATACTTCAAGACTTGCTAACTTTCCACTGTATTCACAGCTCCCACAGAGAGTCAGGTTGCACAGCCCACTCAATTTGATTCTGTTGTTCCAGCGGTCTCTAGTGTGTTGTTACTTCTAGAAAGATAAGGTCATCCTGATCCAAATCCTCAGTGGTAAGATTTCTGTGTGCATGCCAAGCAACTAGATTCAAGATCTGAATGTTTGCTAAGACATCTAAACCTTGGCCTTGCACTAACTGAAAGGAAGTCTGAGCACATGCCCATCATCTGAACCAGCCTGTGATCAGTTTTACTATGGAAGAACTATCCAGTGCTGCTTCAAAGACTCCCAGTCTCACAGCTGTAACTCAGATAGGTTGTTATGTTTTGCTGGAGCTCCAAAAGCAATGTAATTTTACAGAGATAACTGCAGAGTGAGAAATACAGCAATGGCTTCCGGAAACATCTGAATGGGGCTGCCCCATAGAAGATTCGTGCATGTGCTTTGGGTAAGGCAGCTGAGTGGTCTCCTTTGTTCCATACAGTTACAGAGGCTTCGTTTATTACAGACAACTAAAACTTAATCCAGAAAGAGAGATGTGATCCATGTTGGAAATCCGGCAGATGTAGGAACAGGTGTACAGCCTGTCCTTGAAGGAATAACACTCCCCAGACGGAGCAAGTATGATATGATCTTGGATGCTTTGCTGTTCCTGCAAAAATGGCTAGAGTCCAGTTTAGGCTGGTTCATGCAAAAAGCTGATCTAGTCACAGAATGCATGCCCTGGTAGCATCCAGATTTGACTACTGCAACATGCTCTTTGTAAGGCTGCCCTTTAAGACAGTTTAAACACTGTTGCTAATTAGCTTCCAGTCCCAATTCAGGTGCCGTCTTTGATCCTTAAAGCACTTAACAATTTTGGGTCCACAGTACCAAAAGGAACACCTCCTCCTACATCGACCTGCCTGAATCCTGGGAACAATACTCAAGGTTCATATTGTGCCTTCTTGTTTAATATTTTAAATTTATTTAAAATTGCTGTGAGCCTCCTTGGGGGCCCAGAAGGGACTGAAAGGCACATACAAATCAACTAAATAAATTATAACGAATAAATCTAATGAATATATACTCCACAACTGAGGACCAATATGCCCTGTCTGTCTCCCCCAGCCCAACAAGAGAAAGCCCGCTTCTCACTCAGACAGCAGCATCCAATGAGGCCCATTCAGCTTCTAAAGACCCATATGTTCCCAGCCCTCTCTCCTCCTCCTCCTCCTCCTCCTCCTCCCTAACGGTCTAATCAGAACTGGACACAAAGCACTGAAGGCCTGCTTTTCAGCCTGCAGCACTGGCTCCGCTTCATGGGACAATGCAGCCTCCACTCCCTGAAGTAACTGGCACCTCCCCCCCTCCTTCCAGTTATTTTGTTACTTTCTGCTCCTTGATCCTGTATCAGTCTTTCTGGGGCACCCGAGCTGAGGCCTTAATTCCATCTGTAATCTGGGCTAAAGCCCCATCGGGGGTGGAGGGGGGGGATAAAGACCACACAATAGGCAAAATAGAGTCCCAGGAGATGTTCAAACAAGTAAACACCGTTGTGTCAGAGGAGCAAAATTGCTGAGAAAGCAGATTAGTAGCAGCAGCACTGGTGTCCCCCAGATCAGAAGGTGAGCCCTGCTCCGCTCCCCAGAGCCAACACGCTTCCATGATCACAGTCCTGGCGGCATGCTGGGGCCGGCCCATCTCCCCCAGTCACTCTCCAAAGAGCAGATTATGGAGAATAACAATTTCTTTGTGGCTGTGTAATTCCCTCCGTGACCATGACTGTGGGCCACTCCATCGGGCTGCAATGCCAGGGCCTTAGCAACCATTTAACAAGACCAGTTGGCCCTAGCAATGCTCCCCCCAAGGCAAACCTCTCGGACAAGCTTTAACATCAAGTGCAGGAATTAATCCTCATCCCTCCCCACCCCTAAAACCTGAGTCCAGGGGTGCTACGTTATTGCACTTACTTTGTGTTTCTCAAGGCAGGGAATTGCTGGACAAGTTCTTAAGACGTTAACCCTTAGAGAGAAGGGGGGCAATTTGTCTGTATCTAGAGGTAGGTCAGGAGGTGAAGGCATTTACAGGATCAGGGCAGGAATGGGAATCAGGAGTTCTAGAGAAGGGGAACCAGGCTAATACTTGGGAGCTCAGAAAGGGAGAGAAAGCAGCCGAGGTTGATGTGAACTACAGATGCCATGCCATGCCTAGTGATGCCAGCCAGTTATATCTATTTAATTGTTATTTAAAACATTTTTACACCGCCATTCAACACCAAATCAGGGTCCACAAGGCAGTGAACATAAGAAACATTAAAACATTTGAACAATTAAAAATACAGTTAAAATTATACAATTTGGTTAAAAACACAAACACTACTAGTAGGAGGGCCAGTTATTGGGGGCATGCCAGATGAAACAAAGAAGTCTTCACCTGCTGGCAAAAGACACCAATAGAGGGAGATAGACAAATCTCCCCGGGGGGGTGGTCCAAAGCTTTGGTGCCATGGCAGAAAAGGCCCTTTTCTCAGGTCATCACCCATCTAGCTTCAGATGGTGGGGCAAGGGAAGCAGGGTCTCCAAGGGTGTCCACAATGAGCGAGTGGATTCATATGGGATAAGGCAATCCTTAAGGTATTTATTTATTCATCAAATTTATACCCCGCCCTCCCCACCGGAGCAGGCTCAGGGCAGCTTGCATGTTGGTCCCAGGCCACACCGGGCTTTAAAGGTCAATACCAGCACCTTGAATTGAGCCTAGAAGCAAACTGGAAGCCATTGTGTAGGTGGAACAAGACTGGAGTGATATGGTCCCTACAACCTACTCCTATCAACACCCTGGCCACAGCATTCTGTACCAGCTGTAGCTTCTGGACAGCCCCACATGGAGCACATTTCAGTAATCTAATCCTGATGTTACCAGGGCATGCACCACAGTGGTAAGGTCTTTTATGCTCAGGAAGGGCTGCAGTCAGCTCACCAGCAGAAGCTGCTGAAAGGTGCCACTGCCACCCATTTATCCAACAGGAGGTCTGGGTCCAGGAGCACCCCCAAGCTACAATCCTACTTCATTACAGGGAGTGCAACCCCTTCCAGAAGAGAGGGTAACCCATTTCCTAGGTCAGACCTTCCCCCACCAGTAACACTGCTGTGTTGTCAGGATTACATGTCCATTCACACACACAGCAGACTGTCTACATAAGCACAGACTCAGAATGGGAGTTGCAGTTCTTGTGAGAAGAGTGATCTAGATTTAACCCCCTGGTGTTGCCACATTCCTCAGCCAAATAACTAAACTTTTAGACCTCAGTTTCCTACTTGTGAGATGTGAAGAGTGTCCCTTCCCTAAAAAGGAGGAATTCCTTGAGGGGGTGATTCTTAAACTGCAAGACAAACAGTTCAGGCATTCAGATAAGGTTTTCCTGCCTGTTCCCACTGACCAAAATATAGTGGCTATACTGCCACTGTCAGTCTGAGAAAGTTGTCAAAAATGTTTGCAAATTAGTAACTGTTCAAACAATGGTGCCTTTCTTAAAATTCTCATTCCCTTGATCTGGCTGGGCTACATATTAGCTTCCTGCCCCTACACTGTGAAGGAGATAACTGTCTACTCAGCAACTTTCCAAGCTGCAAACACTGCTGCAAAATGCTAACTACAGCGCTGATAGGCACTTGAAAACTAGGAGATCAGGAAGGCTGAGGAGGTAGCTGAGCAAATGTTACTGAGACAAGAGTAAGCTTGTTTCTGCATATATTTACTCAATACAATCACATTTTCCAGCTGGCACTGTTCCCTACTGGGACCATCCATAAAGTATATTAAATGGGCAGGGGTACTAAGATTGTGGCTCAAGTGGTTAAGAGGCTGAACTGCAGACTGGAAGGTTAGTAGTACCTGATGTTTCATCAGCAGCTGTGACTGGCATCCTCAGAGGTATAACACAGAAAGATGGAGTACTCTCTGTGTCAGTGTGAGAAGAAAAATGGTACCTACTCCATCTTTCTGTGTTATACCTCTGAGGATGCCAGTCTCAGCTGCTGGTGAAACATCAGGTACTACAATGCCAAGACCATGGCCATACAGCCCAGAAAATCTACAAGTAATGAACTCCAACCGTGAAAGCCTTCGACAACATAATATTAACTATATTTTCAGCAATTTAAAGAAATTATAAGTTCCCCTTTATTAAAAGCTTTAAATAAAATTTATAGAGTAAAACTCTTCCCAGGATCTTGGGCAGAGAATAGGCTCACTGTAATCCCCAGACCAGGGAAAGACCCCCACCACTTCATATAGACACATTTATTAAATTATGATTATAAGATACTACCAACAATTTTAGCATCTCGATTAAAAGCGGTAATTTCTAAATACATATCAGAAGATCAAACAAGATTTATTCCTCACCATCATTTAATGGATATCAAGAAAAGTGCTAAATCTGGTAGAATTTGTTTTTAAAAGAACAGAAACAAGCCATCTTTTAGTTTGTTGATGCTCAGAAAGCATTTGACCAGGTGGAAAATAATTATCTATTAGAATGTTGTCCCACCAGCAGGACTTCAGGACTCCCCCCATGGCGAAAGACCCCCCAAAAGCAGCCCGAAGCCCCCGCCATCGACCCCCCCAGAACCTGGCAGTGGACCAGACCCGGCACAGAAGATGCAGCATGGGGAAAGCTGGGAACAGGCAGCAGCGAAGCACGGACCCTGGGAGGGCAGCGGGCCGGCATCCGCTTCACCAACACCTGAAGAAGCCGCCTCATCGCTGACAGCCTGCCCAGGAGTCACCCATGGTGGCCCAATCTCTGGGCCACCACTCACAGAGGCAGCCGAGCCGAACCTGTGGCCCGGCATGAGAGCCCGACTGCGCCTGCGGGCTCAGCAGCCCCACCGACACTGCAGCCCACCAATGGATCAGGAGGGGGACAGCAGACGTTCAGGCCCCTCCTGGAGCTCGGCATCTTCTCTTAAGTTAGGGAGCAGGGCTAGCGGGAGGGAGCAGCCCAGGGGAGGGCTGAGGGAGCAGGGAAGGGATATAAACAGGGAGCCAGTAGGGGCCATGGAGGATTGCCTAGTGACATCTGTGGAGCGCCCAGAAAGAGAGACACAGAGCACTGGAAGAGGCTGATGGATGAGTGTGGTGATGTAACCCCCTCCCCAGCCTGAACGTCTGAGGCTCTGGCTACCCTTGCAGGAAGGTCCCAAGGTGGCGGGGTCACTGGAAGCAGCGGACTCTAGCGATAGCGACAGGGGGTCCACAGGCTCGTGTGACAAATGTTAAAGAAAATTTGGTTTTGGTAACTCCTTCATCCACTGGATGGAGTAAATTAATTCCGGCTCATTCTCTAAAATGGCAATTCACAACATTCTATCCAAAGCAACTGAAATTGAGAGAAGTTAGTCAAGGCTGCCCACTGTCTCCGCTGCTATTTGCATTAACAATGGAACCTTTTGCTTTGATAGTAAAGCAGTCAGAAGAGATTCAGGGTGTGAAAATAAAGGAGCATCATGAGATCAATTTATATTCACATGATGTCATATTTCTAACTGAACTGCTAGAATCTGAAAAAGGATTTAAACAAATACTTGATAAAGCATGGGTCAATATCTGATTATAAACTTAATGTAGATAAGATAGAAGCTTTTTAAAAAAAGTTAATAAAGAAGACTTGAGGGCAAGCACACTATGCAGAAAAATTATGTTGGAGGAAAATTAAATAAATAGGAGTTAATATCTCTATAGATAATAAAGATAACTTTACTCCATTAATGTATGAAATGAAGGAAAAATAGATTACTTGGCCAAAACTGAATCTCTCATTTCTGGGCACAATTAATATTATAAAATGTCTATACTTCTCAAGATAATCTATATATTTATTAATGTCCCAATGTTAATACAAGATAAGAAACTGCAAGAACTGCAAAAACTTTTACACAGCTCTATGTAGGGTAATAAGAAACCAAGAATAAGTGGGACTACTGCACAGGATCGGTGGCATAGGGGAGGCTTAGTCTATCCTATCATCATAATTTACTACCATACGGCTCAGCTCTTTTGGTTAATCAAATGGATATCACTGAAACAGGACTTTTCTTCAACCCATATTGAGCAAACATGTGTTAAAGTTCCATTAGACGTCTGAGTTTGGCTCAAAAAAAGGGGGTTTGACTCAAAAAAAGAGGCACAGTAATTTCATTGTTCCAGTCACAGTAATTTCATTATTGATGACATACCTAGTCACATTTTGGTCAGAAAACAGCACCTTCCAATTATCTTCAGTTATTAGAAATTTTAAAAATTATATCTGGAGAACCTTCCCCCCCCCCCCTTCCCGAGTTTCAAAAGTGTGGGGTTTTTTTTCTCTTTCTCTGGAAGTGACAGGAAGCCAGGTCAATTGCCTGCTAGATTACACCTATCCATATGCTAATGAACCAAGCAGAAAAACTAAGGAATTTGATGCCAGGAAGTCTCCAGGCAATTCCTGGAGATTTCCCAGAAGGCCTTCCAGGAGGGCTCCCAGGAGGAACCTGCAACCTGGGTGGACCGGGCAGGTCTAGAGGGTGGAGGGAGTGATGAAAAAAGGGGTGGAGACACAGGTTTGATAAAAACCCATGCTCTGAGGAGGAGGAGGAGTCTCTTAGTGCTGACTCTTCAAAGGGAACAGACTTCTGAGCAATGGTCAGTTGTGACAGCCATCTTTTGCTGACCATGCAGTCTCCCAGATAATGGGACTAGATAGGAATCTTGTCACTTTTAAAGATTATTGTCCCTGCCCTATTTTGCGCTATTTTAACACCAGTTAGGGTATGTCTAGAATCAGGGAAAGAGGACTGCATTTAGGAGCAATTTTCTTTTAATTCTGGTTGCTTAACTTAGTGCTGTGCTTACGTATGTTTGTAAATACTTTATTTGCAATAAATTCCTTTTGATTTGGGAGGCTGGTCCCTGGTCTCGGTACCACCAAGATTCCCCCATCATCTTGGACATGCTATTGTAAGAAGGGCCCTGGGTTGGGAGGAAAGCAGTGTGTGTGTGTGGGGGGGGCATTTCTCCATGGGAGCCCCAAAGTTGTAAGTGGTCCCCATTGTAACCAGTCCCTGGGTAGCAGGAGACACCGAGGCCAGGCTTCAGAACTAGGAAGGGGAACTGGGATTCCTGTTCATCCCAGTGGGAGATCCCTAAAACAAACAGATGATGGCAGTGAGTTCCCTAGTGGGTGGCGGTGAGTTCCCTAACCCCCTCCAGGAGTTGGTAACACCAAAGAGGAGTGGGCAGAGCAGGGTCTGCAAGTCAAAGCAGGCTTGTTCTGCTACACTGACCATGTCCCCAATGCCTTTAAGCACTGGGAAAACTCTTGATGTGCCAGATACAACACACTAATAGCAAATAGTAACTATCAGAGTTGTATTCTTTGAAGTTGTGCTGGAAAAAGGAAGCACAAATATTTCCATATTCATAAATTAAAAGCTTTCTTATGGCACAGCTAAGGAGAGGAATTTTTTTCAGAGAACTAATAAAATTTGAAGAGTTAGCTGGACAAGGAATCAGCTTGAAAGCAGGGGAAAAGAGGCAGGCTGTTCTAGGCCATCAAGTAAATCTGGTCTCATGGAATCACTTGTTTACAAGATGGTCAACTTTTTTAGTAAATCTATCTTTGAGAGAGAATGTCACTAACATGGCAAACCAATGGTACCTGGCACCAAACAGACTTTCCAAAATTTATAATACAACAAAGAATTGTTGGATTTGTGGCAAAGATAGTTCTACTTTTTCATGTGCTGGGAGCGTTCATGAGCTGTAAAGTACTGAAAAGGAAGAGTAGCAAGCATTTAGGCTGGTATAGGGCATATGATCGCTTGCACACCAGACTTGTTATTGTTAAACTTTGATGTCTATAACCAGCCTTCCCTTCAAGAATTGGTCCTATGTGAAAGAACAACCGCTCATATTGTCCTTGCCACTCAAAGAAAAATTATCTTCCAACTAAAAAAAGGTGGCAAGAGAAATTAAGATATGTTTTGTATGATACTGTTATATTTTACTATATGTTGGTAGCCGCCCTGAGCCCGCCGAAAGGTGGGGAGGGCGGGGTATAAATTGAATGAATGAATGAATGAATGAATGAATGAATGAATGAATAAAATATGATTAAATTGACAGCTTCTTTAAAAGACAACCTTTAAATAATATTGATGCTTGGAGGCAAATGGTGAACCAGATGGACAACTCATTCTGGTTCACATGACATGTTCAAAAGCAGTGATTAAATTAACTATTTATAATCTGTTCATCTCACAAAACTGTAAGTTAAAATACAATACTGATACCAAGCTTAATTTACAGAACCTTCTGTTGAACATTTTGTGTGTATAAAAATTTTTTAAATTAAAGGGTTTTAAAAAAAAATTAAAAAGTCTGTCCTCAAAGTGCTTTTCTCCCAGGAACGGTGGTGTGGCCACATTAGACTTTGATAAGGTATCTACTACCCAAGTTTTCAGCCACAAATGGCATCAGATCACCACTTTTGATGCTGCGGTTCTTGCGAAGAACTTCACTGAGCCCAAGTTAGTATTAGACATAAACACAGCCATCCTCTTCAGTCTGCTAAGATAAGCAGTGGCTTTCTTATTTAAATCTGGGACCTGTTTCATCAGTTTCCAAAGCCACAGGGCTGATGTTCAGGTTATTAGAAAGACTGCTTTTTGAATGGACAGTGGCATTGCCTCATGAGATCTACGCAGGACCACTTTGCTCCTCTTGTCACTGGCATCGTCGAGCAACTCTTCTCCTTTCAGCAATGCAATAGCAGAAGCCAGGCTAGCCTTTGGGGCATCTACTACTGGAATCCTGAGCAAGTTAAAAACCTTGGGAGGAAAGACAGACATCACTTTTGCTAGTCCCACAGGAGTGGCTCTGCTCTTCTCTAATCTCCATTCTAAAGATGTCGTTCACTTCACTACAACTTTTCTAGAGACTTCAGTGGGCTTTTTTTGCTTTTTTTTCTCCATCTGGTTTTTCACAAATTCTTCCAGCCAGTTTTGGAATGAGAGGAAAGCACAACCTGCCTGAGCCATGAACCTGGTAGCCACAGCTTCCCACTCCCTCCCTCCGGAAGCTGAGGACCATGGAGCAGAGCTAGGCCTGTAGGCCTTCTCCACTGAGTTGTGTTAGGCATAGGTGCTTCACCCCCTTTATCATCATAACAGCAGCAGAGACCTGGGGTCAGGATTTTGTTACCCTTGTTCCTCAGTTCTCCAGCAGCATGACAAAGGAGATGAAGAACAGTTCAAACATGTTGTAACTCCCCCTTTTTTTGTTGGCCTTAAGAGAGCTCACAAAACTTTAAAACCACTTTAGATGTCAACAGTGGCAAAGGCAGGGAATTACTGTTCTAAACACGCCTTTAGCCAGAGTTTATTTCATGATGCTTTTTTCTTCACCAGAAAAAAAGAAAACCACCAAATTTAGAAGCAGTGATGCCCCAAATCATTAAACAAAAATTAAACTGGAATTTTTAGGATTTTAACAAGAGTCTGTATGCATCACCACCTATAGACACATTTCACTGACCCTCAGGAGAATCTATCTCGATACATTTCAATATGTTAGGGGGAAAAAGGTTTACCATTGCACCAGGGGAGACACAAATCATATGCACAAACTAACCAACATCACCAATGGTAAAAAGTTGTATCTTTATTTAAGGAAACTGGCTTTCAGAATGAGCAAGCAGTCCATTTCTTTGATGAACTCTCTTTATTAATAAACTCTTAACTGTATTCCTGGGCCATTTATAAATGAACCAGTGTGAAAAGCACTCTGGGGTGTAAGACTAACTAGCAGCCTGTGACAAGCCTTTTTTTTTTTTAAGTTAACTCTGGACAGCACCCTGCCTATAACACCCCCTGTGGCAGCTGGAGGCATGTGTGCCTTTAGCTTCAGCAGGGGTGGCAATGATAGTGGCGGCGGTGGGGATGGAAAAAGCTTTTCCCTCTTTTCTTCTGGTGACTCTGAATTGGCCCACACACACTTTAAAGGGGCCAATAAAGAGATACAATTTCTTTACCTTTCCTGGCTCTGGGACCCTGGACGTTTTTTGTTGTCCGGGTTGTCGTAAGGTTAAGTTCAGAGGATAAACTGACATGCTAGCTATGGGAAAAAGCCAGTTTCCTCAAATAAAGCCACAACGGTGCAAAAGAGACCCCTCTGGGGCTTTTATTTGGGAAAACAAACAGAAATGGCACCAAGCCCTTCTGCTTTACGGACCAATTTAACTATCAAACTAACTCTCTCCCTCCCAGAGGCAAGGAGGGGAGAGAGACACGGCAATATGACAATAGCACGAAACATTCAGGGGAGAAACGGACAAAGCAAGCTGTCTGTCTCCTTGTCTTTCTTGTCCAGGGTTCTTTTTCTGAGCACACGTGTGTTCTTGTAAAAACGATTAGATTGCAATTTGTATAACATGGTGACCCCCAAATTCAGACGTTTAACCCCTTTTCTCTGCAAAGAATGTGAAGAATGTCTCAAAGGTGGGGGAAATTCTCTCAGATTGGGAGGGGGCAGCATGAAGAACCGGCGGGGAGCTGTGTGGGAATAAGCCACTGTATAGCTTCTTTTTGAACAGACAGCACTTTGGAGGTCTCCTTCGGCTGGCAGACAAAAAAAAAGGGAAAGAAAAAGAAAAATGGAGATTCGAAATCAAAACAAAGCCATCTGTTTAAATGAGCCAGCCCAAACTAGAGGTGGGGGATGTTGGGGGTGTTTATGTATCCCACATTTAGACGATCTTATTCTTTATAGTTTGTCAATTCTTTTGCAGCCTAAGAGGAGAAAGACTGTCTTGGATTCATGCACACAAAACTGACTGGAGCTGAGAATTTCAACCTACAGATACTGGAAGGTTCTGTTATAAGTATTGCAAAGATACTCTAAAGAAATGCATAAAAGGGGCAGAAAGTCAGAGTTCAAGTCAGAATCAAGTGTTGCTTCCTTATCTATACAGCAGAAACGTCTAAGGCTGCAAGGAAGGACTAAAGTAGCTCAGATGACATTTAATTCATTAAACTGAAGTTCCACACAATTTATGTGGGGGGGGGGGGGGGAATCTAATTTCAGATGAAGGTGATGAGTCCCAAGCACAGAGAAGTAATGTGGTACAGGGATAAGCGTGCTGGACTGAGATCAGGAGACCTAGTTTGAATCCCTGCTTCATTCATGAAGCAAACCTCAGAATGACCTCAGAACAACCACACGCACATCCAGTTTTATGTACCTGAGAAATACTGTTTCTAAGCCTCATAGCAAAAACCAAGTCAAGGCTCAGAGATGCCAAAGGGGGGCTTCAGGCAGAGTTTCTAATGGTCAGGGAGCATGGCTACAATTTCCCCCACTGACCCCTATTTTCAATTACTCCTTCTATATTTTTCCCCTCTCTGTGATCCCAGATCTTGTCAAAAGTTTCTGAACACTTTGGCAAAATAAATAATTCAATTACAGTAAGCTTACAAAAACAGACATTTATGCACATGTGTACATTTTGTTGCAAGAATATAATTAATTTCTGGGGGCAGGGCGAGGTTTGGTATATATTGTAGCAAGCCTTGGCCATCAGTATTAGTGACATTCAAAGAGCCTGTACTATTATTACAGAGGGGAATGTATTTATATAATCTCCTCAGAATGCAAAGATGGTACCAACTGATGATTCACCAACTTCTACAAAATTTGTTCAACACTTCAGACTAACATCCTTGGAGAAAACACTTGCTGGAGAGTCCTCTTGACTTGATTCAGATGCCCACTGGCCAAACCCCAGTATCCTGCCCTGTTAATACCTGATATTTAAAGCATCAGTTGGGGCAACATATCTTCTCTCACAACTGGTCACAAACCAGCACAAAAACAATCCAAAGACTTTTTTGAATCAGAAAAAAAAAATCACAAAAAAGAATGTGCATAAATTCTGGTCAAAATTCTTCACCTATTAACATGAACACTGACATCAACAACAGCAATGCTGGCGTCTATTCTTTAGGGGAAAAACCTTTTCACACATGTCCTGGCACAAAGGGCGTGCTAATGCCGCAGCAAGTTCAACTCTCTCTTCCCTTCAACCTATCATGGAGATTCAGCCCATGTGGACTACCCCAACTCTAAAGTAAACTTGGGAACCTATACACGTGTCTTCTGGGGGGGAAAATACTTCTGAGGGGACAAAGTACTAGATACTTGTGTGTGCAGTTACAGTCAACTATTTAAAGATTTGGGATGTGGAATGGCATGGTGTAGCCCAATCTGGTCAGATCTCAGACACTAAGCAGGGTCAGTTCTTGAATGGCAGACCACCAAGGCAGACTCTGCAGGGGAAGGTAATGGCAAACCCTCTCTGCTACTCACTCCCCTTGAAAGCCCCCCGTCAGTTGCAACTTGACGGCACATATATACACATTTAAAGATTTGTCCACTGTACGGCTAGGGTTGAAAAATTCATGCTTTTCATTATAACAAACAAAATCAGAATAAGCTTCAACTAGTGTTGCAAAACTGAAAATGAGTTAAATATTTCTTTAAAAATCCCCAATCCAAGGGGCAACACCAATCAAAGGTTTTGTTCTGTCTTTTATCTTAAGAAAGTATTAAGTTTGAAAACTCAGCAAATTCAAATGCTGTTCAGTATCAACTATCATTCAGTGCGTCAGAGGAGAAGTGGCTAGCCCAGCTTCTCTGAAGAACTGTGCGCCATATTTAAGAGGGAAGAATACTAAACCTGATTCACTAAGAAATCAAGGGCAACAAGCAGCATGATAAAAAGAAACTTCTGAAGAACCAAGGTCTCCTGCCCTAATTTGTGAAAATGCTATATCCCAGTGCCATGAAAAGACATGGCAAACCCTGTGCTTGATTACAGCAGCCCCTCCTGCAATTCATATTTGAAGGTTTGTCCAAGAATAACATTGCATTTTTAAAGCATGAGCAACTGAGGATGGAACAAGAACTTGGGCACTTCTTTTCATACTTCTCATATATCACGAAAAGGTGAACTAGCACATCTCTTTCCCTCAGATTTTTGTACAAATGCACCATTGATCTTTTCGCAAGAGAGATATAATGTTACTTCTTCACAGACATATACCTAAAGCATGAAAAGTGAATGCAAAGAAACACTAGTGCATATTCCATTCCTAGTTCCATCACATGCAAACCTCACTTTAGCACAGTGTAAGACAGTAATATTGGAAAGCGCTTATGGAGCAGTTTGAACAAATCCTGGCTTATTTATTTATTTTACAAAATTCATACCCCCACCTTTCTGCCCTCATAACGGCAACCGAGGGGGCTAACTAAAAATATACATAATAAAGTTACATCTTTAAACACCTCATTATAACTATTAAAACCAGAGCTAAAATACATATAAAAACATAAAATAAGCAAGAAGGAGGGATCACTGAGGGAATGCCAAATGAACCAAGGGAGCCTTCACCTGCTGGCAGAAGATGGGAACAGAAAGGGACAGAGGAGTCTTCCTGGGCAGAGACTTCCCGAGTTTTTGTAAAGTGGAAGGCCCTCTCCTGGGTTGCTACCCTTCTAATCTCAGCAGGTGGAGGCACTTGAAGCAATGTGTTGGAATATGACTGTAGTGATTGGATAGGTTCTAAATGGAGTAGGTAGCTTTAAAGATCAATGCCAGGACTTTGAATTGTACCTGGAAACAGACTGGAAGCCAATGTAGATGGGCCAAGACTGCAGTGATATGGTCCCTACAACTCACTCTAGTCAAAAACCTGGCTGCAACATTCTGTCCCTATTAAAGTTTCCAAATACTTCTCAAGGGCAGACCCACGTATAATGCACTGCAGTAATCTAAATATAATCAGGACATGCACTACAGCAGGCCAGATCTTTTCTGCCCAGAAAAGGCTGCAGCTGGCTAACCAGTCTGTGCATATTTAAATATCTCAGGAGTTTTCAGTTTTTTGTACCTGTGCTGCTCAACTGTGATACATAAAATACATACAAAAAGCCATCCTGGATTTCTCCTTGTAGTTTTATTCAACCTACACCTGCATGTACTTATAGTATGCACAAACACATACCTTATAACTGGCTGTGTGAGTACTATTATCAGCTCTCTGTAGATATAAAAAGACCTGCTCTAAGCACCTGAAGGTGAGAAAAAAATAGATACCAAAGAACCAAGGAACAGAAACCAAACTTGATGAGAAATGAAGAGCTGTGGTTTTTCCTTCACATGTGCTCCACACACCTCCTCCTTTTTCCCTTCCCTTAGCAAAGATAAATGAAGAACAAAAATTCTCAACCTTTGTCCATCCGCCCACCGCTATTACCTAAGGGGGAAGGGACATTTTCAAACAACCCAAAACCACATGTGCTCAGACACAATGACTCAAAAGGCAGGGTAGGTAGCGGACCAGCCCACTTTGTACTGCTAACAAGGGGAACCTAATTACAGGAAGAGGTTAAAGAGGGGCAGATAAAAGGGATACAAAATTTCAACATCTGTTGCTATAAAGGGATAAGCAGTGGGGAAAGGCAAAGGTGTCGATTTGGTGTCAGGGATGGCATGAAGTCAATTTCAAAGAGTTAAGAAGATCGAGAACTGAAGAGGAAAAATTAGAGGGTTCTTTAAAAAAATAAAGGCTGTCATGAGCACTTTTCAGAAAAAAGATTATTAAGAAGAGAGAGAAAATAAAGCAAACTTTGATTTGTGTTCACAAAGCTCTTATTGACTCACGGAATAGAGGTACACTTTAGAGTACAAGAAAACCCCTGGATCACATTAGTGATCCATCTAACCCAGTCTTCAGTCTTCAGCAGTTCCTAGATGTTTTAAAGAATGAGCTTAATTACACATAGCATTATTTAAAGCATGCATGCATGTACACACACACCACTTATCCTTCTCTAGTTAACCTTCAATCTCTGAAAGTTTAAACTTAAATTCTTGCAAGATGATACGCTGCAATTGTTCCTAGCATTCATGAACTTGTTTCATTATTTTTGGGGTCTGATATGATCCAGGAAAACAAGTATGAGCAGTGTTAAAAAAAAAACCTTTCACTTTACTGTTTTATGTAATAGTACAAGAGAGCACTCAAAAACCTTTGCAGAACAACTTTAAACCCCTGGAACATTTTGTTTTCTTCCATGTAATTTTAGTCCTACAAGCCTTGTACACGTTTCTCTATTAAGCATATATTTCTTAACCTAAAAAACCCTGTTTTCTAGTGGAAGACATTTTGTATGCCTGATACTTATGCATGCATGGAGCACACACAACATTAAATAGTAACTTTCAGAAGCTGCATACTTCCCATCTCCCTGGCGGTGGGAGCCTCCTGAATTCCCACAAGACATGATGGCGTTTGGTGTCCAAACAGCACAGCATAGCTTTTCACACATTTGAAGTGTTAGGAACCCAGGGTCAGAGAAAAGCAAAGGTTGTCCTATCACTAAAGAAGCCACAAACAGAAGCTACAAGTTTGGTGTAGTTTTGCAGAATGTTCTGACTTCCTGAAGCAGTGGATCAGAAGAAGAGAGACATCAACGTCTCCTGGGAAAACAGCACCAAAGGACAGTTCAGCTGGCAACAAAGGAGCTTAGGAAGCGCGAAACAAGTAAGGCAGCAGAAGGTACTCGACAACCATAAGGCCACTGTTTGTCTTCATAGAAGAAGAAGAAGAAGAGATTGGATTTATATCCCGCCCTTCACTCACTTAAGAGTCTCAGAGCGGCTTACAAACTCCTTTCCCTTCCCCTCCCCACAACAGACACCCTGTGAGGTAGGTGGGGCTGAGAGAGCTCTTTCCCAACAGCTGGTACAGAGGGACAGCTGGTACAGAGCTATGGCTTGCCCAAGGTCATCCAGTCAGGTGCAAGTGGAGGAGGGGGAATCAAACCCAGTTCTCCCAGATTAGAGTCCGCGCACTTAACCACTGCACCAAACTGGCTCTGCCATTAGAGTCGCGCACTTAACCACTACACCAAACTTTACCCAAACTGGGTAAAGAAGGAGAACAAGGCAGTGAGATTAAAAGATAGGGGTTAGGACAAAGATACCTGTTACTCTGGCAATTGTCCTTGGATCTCTTCTTGAGTTCTAGAGCCGAATAACTCTAACAAGCCCTCAAGGTGCGCTCCAATGGCATGGAAAAACAATATGCAATGCCCTAAGACAGGATGAATACCTACCAAACACTTTATCTTAAATGTTCCAATGTAAGGAAACCACCTGATAGTATGCCCCCTTTTTTCTAGGAATGCAAACTTCTGAGATTGTGGAATCAGTTAACACGAGCCCATTCTATCATCTCTTGCATGTTGTATGAAACAAGGAGGGTTTGGTATCAAAATTACCAGTTGCTGCATTACAACTCTAGAGTATAATAAGTGAACAAAAGTCTACATGGGGTGAATGTCTGTGGCTATTCAGCAGTGTCAACACAGATGAGGTCAGAGGAAATCTCCAGCCTTTGATGGAAAGAAGCAACACAGTAACAGTGTGGGAAAATTAAAAACTTCCACAGTGCATTCCATACAAAAGCTCAGCTCTCTGGGAACTAGTGTATAGAGTCACACTTCTGATCCTTTCCCTCTGTAACTGGCCACCATCATCACTTCCCATAGAAGGTGCCCCACCAATTTCCAATTAATATGTGTATGTGAGACACCTAAACTATGTACACTTCCGCTCCTCCCCATGTGAGGCCTGAGAGGGGCATTCCAGTGGCACACTGCATTCCACTACAACAAGCGAAAAGGGAGGAATCCGTGACACTCAGCAGCTATTGTAGACAGCATCTGATTGGTTGGATTGTTCCAGGCTTTAGCTCTGCCTGTCAGTCAGGCTTTTGCCTTATTGAAAGATCAAACTCTATCTTCCCTGTTCATTACCTTAATCCTATTTTCTGCCCAGCTTTATTATCTGTAGAAGCTTCCTTGGGAAAGGCAGAGAAGGTGACATGGCCACTCCTCACCTACTCCTAGGAACTGCTTGTATTTGAGGTAACCCTGGACAAGTTCATGAGCAAAGCAAGCAGGGGACGAGGGGGAAATGGGCAGAGGCCAAGCTGAGTATCATTCAGTCATCAGTCTAAACACAGATTGCATGCAATCATTCACCTCACCAAAAAAAATGTTAAAATAGTATGTCACGTTGATAAAGAGATTTCACATGGACACCAAGCTACAGGAAGCTTCCTCTGACCATATACCTCTGCAGCAAAATATTATATTCACCAATTCAGTCTTCAAAGACTGGATGGAATGAAAAGACTGTTAATCCTCAGAACTCTGTGATGTAGTTCTGTGTCACACCTTATTACAGATTGGGAAATGCAGCCAAGATACAGCATCTTGCCCAGTGCCACACAGTGACTTTTTGTGGCTGAGCAACAATTCAGATCCCTGCCCCATTATTCACTGAATCATACATCTGATAAAACGAAAAGGCCCAACTGACATGCTACAACATATGATAAGAACACCAACTATAGTAAGAGGTACATGGCGTATTTCTATCTCATCCTTTGTCCAGTGAGTTCAGGGAGGTGTACAGCATTCTCCCGTCCTCCGTTTTTTCCTCATCACAACCCTGTGAGGTAGAACAACATTTGAGTTCAGTGGCACTTTTAAGATTAACGCAGTTTAATTCTGGGTATAAGCATGCACATGGAAGTTTATACCCAGAATTAAATTTTGTTAATCTTAAAGGTGCCACTGGACTTAACCTTTGTTCTCTCGCTTCAGACCAACATGGCTACCCACCTGAGATAGAGTTAAGCTAAGGTATAGTGACTGGCCCAAAGTCAACCAGTGAACTTCACTGCAGGGTGGGGATCTGCACCTGGGTCTCAAAAGATCCTAGTGTAATCCACTAGCCCCTGTTTTTGTTCAGTTAATATATTGATGCATCTAAATTTAATACTACAATGGAGACTTACTGACTCAGTTTAGAGGGAACCTGGTTTCTACGAGGCATGTAGAAGTAGGGATTAAAAGATGTGCTCTGGATTGGTTTAAATCATTCCTTATGGACAGAACTCAAGGGCTGCTATTGCAGATGAGTTGTCATCATCGTGGGATGGGGCTGCACAGGGCTCAGTCTTATACCCCACACTATTTCATCTGGTTTTGGAGCAGGTTGTCATAGACTTCCTGATGGTACCCAGCTCTCTATTTCTTTATCTAAACTGTCTGGTGATGCTATGAATGTCCTGAACCACTGTCTGACTACTGTGGTTACATGGGTGCGATAATCTGGGAGGCCCTAGTCTGAATCCCCTACTCTACCATGGAAGCTTGCTGGGTGACCCTGGGCCAGTCATTCTTTCTCAGTGGAGCCTACCACACACAGGCTGTTATGAGGAAAAATGGAGTCGTGGAGAACAGTGTAAGCTGCCTTGAGTCTCCACTGGGGTATAAAAATAAATAAATAAATAAATATAACAAAACATGTACATATACGCACAGAAGGAAAGGGTACCATGCTTTCCCAGGCATGCTGTCTCACAGAACTAAGATGTATTAGTTGTATAGAGAAGTTCTTCTAATGACATCACTGGGCAGTAGCCTTAAAATATAGGGGACTGGGGGAATGGCAGCTATGACCTATGTGTGGTTCAGTTAACTGTAAATGATTGATGTTGTTCTGGAATTCTCACAGACTTTAATGGGGAAATCATCACAAAGAGAAGCACTCCAGGATTAGATGGCTACCCCCCCTTTATTTTGTTGTTGCAAGATGAAAATTTTTAATATTAGTTAAGCAACTACTCTCTTTTGAGAACAAAAATTCAGAGGTAAGATCAGCTGCCCCTTTTTGCTACTACAGCAACTGAAGTAATGGGTTTAAGCTGCAGAAAGGCAGATCTGAGTTTTAAAACAAGCAAGAAACATTTCCTAACTGTAAGAATAGCTGGGCACAGTGGGGGGAAATTGCTCAAACAAATTGTGAAATTTTGTGAGTGTGAGTGTCTGTGTGCGTGTGCACACACACATGCATACACGCTTTTAAGAACAAGTTGAACCTTTAAAGTAGGATTTTGGTCTGGAGTTCAGTGGTCAGAGCTGACCTAAATGGCTTGTAGTCCATCTATTTCTATGTCTTTAATAGGCATTAGCTCCACACAACAGTTAGCTCACACAGTTTCTGAAGATATTCATACCATAGACAGATCTTCCTCTTCCAACATATCCAGTCTTAGGAGATTCTTACCTCCCCAAATCCCAGATTCTCAAAGGTGAAGTATGTCTACAGCATGCTGTTCCCGTCACAAATGAACTATTAGCAAAGGAAGAAAACAAAATAAGGTTAGGCACATCCTTCTTGCACCACCAGTAAATACCTGATGGACACTTCAAACGACATTGGGGAGGTGAAAGGAAGACCACACACACAACTGCCATGTCTTGATTATCAAAGGCAAAAGCACACCAACCTAAACAGGGATGCAGATGGAGAGCAGTATAGGTCAACACACTGGTACCTTTATGTGTAGGAAATACAGAAAAGGGACACCATCTTCAGCATGACACTAAAATCCTGCAAGCGTATAAGTCATGGCAGCAAAACAGGGAGAAAAACTATGTGCCTGGTATGTGCTGACAACGTTAGCATAAACCTGCAACTCCCAGCCTATCCAGGCCTTTTCCTTTAGATCACAGAAAACACTGATCTGCAAAATCCATTTCAAGACAAGCAATACAGAACCCATTCGTGACAGCTGAAACTTCCTCCAGAGTTGCAGCATCATTCATGTTGGTCTTCATTACTTTCGATGGGAATACGAAGGTTTATGAAAGCACACAATACATTTTCAGTATGGTAAAAGCCAGCATGCTGTTGTAGTTAGAGAACTGGACTAAGATCTGGGAGACCGAGGTTCGAATCTCCACTTTGCAATGGAAGCTGCTGGGCAACCTTTGGCTGAGACACACAGTGACTGACCTGACCTACCTTGTTGTGAGAATAGAAGGTGGGGGGGGGGAGAACGATGTTGTAAGCTGTTTTGGCGCCCCATTGGGGAGAAAGGTGGGGTATAAATATATAAATAAAAAGAACTGGAACTGTCATGGTGCTCCTTCAGCCTCCTTAAACATAAACTGATATTACTAAAGACTGCTTAATGTGCTATGTCTTTCCATCTCTGCTTCGTAAAAAATATTAACTTTGTAGTGTTTGCATGGTAGCCCAAGTGTAGGTGTATAAATCACAAGGCCATCTGTTGTACAGGCTTCATAATGCATCTACATTTCATAGTTTTAAAAGAAGTTACAAATTAAGCACCTTTCCCCCCATAAAAATACAAAAAATAAAAGTGAGAAGAGGCTCCTGGTCCAACTAGACAAATTTCTGTATAGTTCTGTATAGTTCTGTATAGTATCCATTTAAAAAAATGATAGAAGCAAAATCCATTCACAGACTAACTCCAAGATCTACCTTCTTCCATTTGTAAGTCCAAAAGGGAGCTTTACAAATGTAATTCAAAGAGTTACTTCAGGCAAGCTCAAGGGAAGCCTCTTTAATGTAACATTTATGTACATCAGCCAGGTGCCAGTTTAAAACCCAGAACAAAGAGTTTGGGGTTTTTTGTGTGTAGGCCTACAGCACATTCTCTTGACCAACAGACTGGAGGCCCAAGCTGGCTATCAAGGATGGAGATGTCAGGACACCAATACGTTCTTAAGTATAGAGCGGCACATCAATTGACCTCCAAGTCAGCAAGCAGCACCGTGGTCAATGGCGCTTGCAACTACAAAGCTAGGTGCTGAGTTTTGTCTCTTCGTTCTCTTTACCATAAGCCATTAGGAAATTGTAAAGCCAATTACCGTGGCTAGAAACATAATAGCTGCTTGGAAATCACTGAAGTGGGCAATTGGGTTTTTACTGGGGGGGGGGGGGGGGAGGGCTCTGCTCAACACAGACCTTTCAGAAGAAGGTATGCAGCATCCCTCCAGAGACTGAACAGGTCTAAATTAGCATCAAGGTATGTCAATAGGAAAGGAGAAGTGGGTGGAGACCACCAGCACTAATCCCTAACACTCTGCAGGTACAACCTCCTAGCCAGTCTGTGGTAGGGATTAGAAATTTCTCAACAGCCTGCTCCCAAATTGCTCCTTAGGGTCACTTCCCTCCAGCTATGCCAATCACGACCCACAGGTTTTTCAATACACCCTGCCATCCTGCTACAGAAGTTGTTATGTAGTTCTCATAATCAGAAAGTTTCTAATATTGAGGTTGAAGAGAACAGAATTCTCTTGTGTCTTCCCAATTCTAAAACCATTTATTTTGCAAATTTTCTATGCCGTTTCGTAGGCATTTCAAAACAATGTGCAGAAAAGAAACAGAAACAGTAAGTACAATATTAAAATTGAAAAAAACAAGACTAGCTGCATAGCAAAACACAGTAATTAAAAAAGAGCAGAAATAATCAGGCAGGAATCAGGAAATAACAGCTTCAAAACTATCCTAAAAAAGAGGATTTGGGGCTCTTTTGAAACCCTCAGGATAGAACAGGGCAGACTTCACAGAAGGAGAACTTCTTAGGAGAAAACATTCCAGTGTTCTGGGACAACCACAGAGAAGGCCCTGCATGGAGGTCTGGCTTCCTTGATTGTATTTGGAGCAGGACTTCTCCTACTGATCTTAAGATACAGGTAGGTTCATATAGATACAGACGGTTCAAATATTCAGAACAAAGCCATTCAGGGCTTTAAAGACACAAACCATTAATTAGTTATTAACGTTTGTGTATAAACAATCACTTATAACTTGTTTCCTGAAACTTCATTCCTGAGGAGAAAAAGGCCTATAAAAGAGTATCTTCTTGTAATTAACCCCAGTACTGAATATCTTTTTATAATTTAGCTCCAGGAAGCATCTACAGGTGACACAGAGAAGCAAACCAGTCATGAATAGCAAAGAAACAAAACACAGTACAAAGCAGCCATGGAAAGAGGAACATCAAAATGCCATTCAGAAGAATGCCAAAGCACAAACAGCTCTACCTCTGTAAGAAATGGTAGGGCCCACATAAAGAAGCAACCAATTGCACCCAATAACTTCTCTCTGTATAGCACACAGTCAAATGTCACTGTTGGCCCAAAGCAATTAGTATGCAATTACCTGTGTTTAAGCCTCAAAGAAGCACCAAAGGGGGGTTGGGGAGAGGACCAGAAGAACTACTGGGTGAGATGGTCACCCTAGGGCCCATTTGTTCATGTAGTTAGACAAGTTAAGTGATTTGTTTTCAGATATTGTTCTGTTTCAGACTGCTGGTTATGAGGAGTCCTAAGGCTGGTGGTGGTTCTTTGCGGTCTTATACTTCACCTTTGCTACAGAGTCACAATGCAATCCTATGCAATAGGCACTCTTTTAAATCCACAGAAGTCAACGGGGCACAAGCTGGTCACAAGTCGTCTTTCTTGGTTACTATGCTGAATAGCTAGAAGTGTTACCAGAGGTGACAATAATAAGAGGTAGATAATGAAGAGAAGTTATGTTAACTGCGCTGTTTAGAAAGCATTTTGGGTCAGATCATACACAGGTACATATTCTGTACATATACCTGCACAATCTGGCATTTCATTTTCAACTGACCAGGTTCGAATCCCCACTCTGTATTGGAAGCTTGCTGAGTGACCTTGGGCCAGTCACACTCAAACAATGTAAGCTGCTTTGTGTCCCCCATTGGGAGAAAGGTGGGACTTAAATGAAATAAATAAATATTTCCACCCAAATGGTTGGTAAGAAAAGCTGGGAAATGAGTGGGGCTGAAATACCGGGGGGGGGGGGGGGGGGGCTTACCAGGGAGAAGCGTTCCCCCTCCCCCATTACTCTCAAACGGGCACTATTCTGTTTCCCTACCTACCATCAAATTCTCTACCCTGCACTCTCCTCCTCTGGCGCTTTAGAACTTTTTCAGCACCAGATCAAGACATCTGTTTACCTAGATATTGTTCTGGTATTATTTGCTGTATTGTAGTTAAGGTACCTGATGTATTATGGCTTCTTTTTAATATGCTGGTGCTGTGGCTAGTAATTGCTAGTACATTAATGTTAAGAAGGAGTGGGCTGCTGTTTTTTAAACTATTTTTTAAAGTTTGTTACAGGTTTTTATCTAAGTGTCCAAGCTTTTAGTTTTGTCATTGTTTTAATATACATTATATTTCATGTTTGGGTTTTTTAATTTGATTGTTAAGCCTTCTTGTGCTTAAATAATAAAGTAAATGAAAAATTAAATACTTCCCACACATTCAAAATTCTTTGAACACCAGAAGCAAACCAGATAAAAATAAAGTTTAAAAAATCAGTTCTGAATGTAGAATTTTGGATACTCTGGTACAGAATTGATTGGGGGGGGGGGTTAACTGTATATTACCCTAGATGCATGGTGTACTACATGTCCACTAGAAATACTTACTTATACCCACTGTTAAGGAAGATATAAATCCAGTTTGCTATCCCCCCCCCCCGCCCCCCGCCAACACTGATGTAAATGAATCCGGGATGAACGGAGGCACCATTGTGGCACTGGGCACTCACATGAAGCAGCTGAAATGCACAGAACCAGACTGTTTTGCTACAAATCTAAATTTAGAGGAACTTGCTACAGCCTGAAAATAATCCAGATGGAAATACAACAGTTTTATCACAGAAAAAGACTCTCATATGACCTGGAAGTTGCCACGCATTCAAGGTTAAAACAGTCATCACAAAAGCCAACTTAAATTGGTCTAATGCTCGCCAAAATGGATTTCATACCAATTTTAATACCACCTTCTCCACTACAACAAGTGTTCTAAAATATTAACAGGTACCATGCTTCATTTGCAAAATACTTAGGCTATGACCAGCTATCATTTGCTCTAGGACATATTGTTTTATTCTGAACTTTTGTATGCACACCCTCATTTCTTAGCTATATCCAGTAACCATTCTCCATTCTATCCATTTTGCCACATTCTGTTGACCAGAGCCTCTCACCCACACACAGCCAAGCTTACTTTACTCTTTATGCTGCCCAACACATCCAAGCTTCAGCCTCTGTCCTCTTCAAAAAAAACCAAACAAACCCTAATCCCTATACTGTTTAAACTGGATGTTAATATCCCTTTTTGGAAATTATTCTATATGAAGAATCATCGAACCAAGAAACAAAGAAGCTATTACTTAGCAGAGCCCTGCAGCTGGGAAATGTGGGGTACAGCAGAGGGGGCTGAGAGTGGTCTTGTTGGAACAAAGACCCTGGGCGTGGGGGAAGAATGAACCAAAGTGTCATAAAGGAACAAGGGGACAAACTGAGTACAGAAAGACGAGACCAAAGAGAAGGACACTTTGCTTGCATCCCTTTCAACCACAGAGCTACATCAGCCACAGAGGTCCAAAACTTGTGCAGCCTTTGAGACCACGTCAACACGCTCTGGCAAGGGCGGCCACCAAAGCTGTCAATTCCTTCACCAACGTGTCCATCACTTGCATTCAGTTCTTCCCGAGCCACACTGGCATTTTAATTACTGTTGGGTAAACTAATTTGTCCAAATGAAGGCAACTCAGCCTAATAGAATATGCAGGCTCCCTGACCTCTGACAGGCAATGACACAGGATACAAAAGGAGGCAGAGGAAAGCTTTTTTAAAAAATCAGAGTCTTATTACTCTCTATTACTCCAATTAGTTAAGCTCCAGTGCTCTGAATTGGGGGGAAAAATTGCAATTAAATCCATTTTTGATGGCCTGGAAGTGGGTTACCGAACCGCCTGGCCTGTGAAACACTGATATTATAGCAGCAAAGGTCAAAGTCTTTGTCGGCACCTGTGGGCCCCCCGCCTATCCTGCCTCTTCCTCCTCACTGCTCCTGTGTCCCTGCTGAAGGGAATCATTAGAACATGTCATGTCTTATCGTGCCTGCCACCAGCCCCACTAACCTAATCAGTTGACATCATTACAGATGATAACTCCTGCTTTCTGAATTTAGTGCTAAGGTCACATAAACTTTTTGTGTCTCCCCTGTTGGAAAGTGATGGGGATGAACCCCAATAACAGCAACACTGCAAAAGTAGTAGACCACAGCTTAGCGGATGGCCCCCAGCAGAAACTACACCCACTATGGAGAATTTCCAGCTGTGCAAGCACATCCAGAGACAACTGGATAAAAAGAGAGCATTCTTCTTTCCCAGGAAATATCATCCCAACATTTGTGACAACGGGAGCTATCATCAAGTTAAGTCTTCATTGACTGATTCTAAACCTGCCTCTATTTATCAAAGGGCATTGCTTCAAAAAATAAGGTATCAAGGCAGCCTGATTGAGATATGCTAGGAAGGACAGAATCTTTAACAAAAACAAAATATCACACTACATTTAGTTTGCTGTAACAAGCAGCAACTTATTTGGACCCTGCCAAAATTAAGGTCTGGCCTATAAATGCAACAGAGTAAGTTGATGGTAGAATGGACTGCACAACTTGCAGCTGCAGGTAAAGGATATTATTTTTAATGCTCTCCACACCTAAAAAACCCCACCTCCCTGAATTTAAAAAAAAAAGATAAGGGGGGAAAGGTTCTGAGTTGCTAGTTCTTTATTTACAGAGAATTTTATACTGTAGAAAAGCAAGCAAACAAGATGGCACTGACCTGGATAGCCCAGGCAAGCCCAATCTCATCAGATTTCAGAAACTAAGCAGGGCCAATCCTGGCAAGTACTTGGATAGGCAACCTCCAAGGAATACCAGGGCTGGGACACAGAGGCAGGGAATAGCAAGCCACCTCTCTGAAATGTCCAAGCCCTACTAGGCCAGACAGCAGCCATGACTTCCAGGCACACACACATACATACACACAGAAACAAAATATTCACCCAAAAAGAGAGGCTGGTGCAGTCCATTTTACTGTCTCATTCTTCCATTCTGCTTCCACACAGCAACAATTTTCCACGTTCCTTTTGTTATTGCTGTAGGTGCCAGGGCATTCTCAGTGGCCACAAAACATCCACACTGCAATTTTCCTCATACTTTCCTTGCCTCGGTCTCCCAAAGCCACCTCCCCCTTGCACAGAAGAGCTTTTTGGACTAAAAATATAGTAACTGACCTATCATCATTACAGTATGCCAGTTACCAATATGGCTACACAAATGCAATGCTGCTGTGCAATGTTGCTGCATGTCTGTGGACCAGCACACAGGGTACACACCTTTTGAATGAGACACCAGCTGCATGTTGCACCTATCTGGTCAAGGGCGTTTTGTGGATCAGGTTCTGTTAATTACACTGGGCCCTATTCCGCTAGAGCTTTCACTGAATTAAATTTATCTGTCTGTCCTTAATTTTATTTACAAACCACAAAGAACAGAACATCCAACTCATTTCTCTCTACAGTGCCCTTCCACATTAAAAGATACCTTTGTAATTTTAAACACCTAGTTATTAATTCTTGCCAATCCTGCTCTTTCCGAATATAGATTGGAAGAGGGGGGAAATAGCTCCTCATTTCATTCTACCCATTAAGGGTTTTATGAATCAGCTCATGTTTTCTTGATCAGCAGGCTGAACTTGAAGTTACCACATGGCATATTGTTCCAGCTATGATTAGAGATGGACAAACTTTCCCAGACTCAAATTGGAAAAGGGATCTTTTTTCCTGAGAAACATTCTCATAAAGTCGCTGGGTCCTAGAGCTGCCATGCCAACCAACTGACCAGGCAAATACTGTCCACTGACCGCCCATTATTTGACCCTCACCTATATTCTGATCCATTATTTGACCCTGACCAGTGACCGCCACTGCACAGGGGGATGCTTACTTTTTTATTTCATCTGAAGTCATTTGTGAAGAAGAGCAAGAAGGAGGGCTGCTTGTCCTCCAGTCCTGCAGCAGACAGTCAGGGTTCTACTCATAACAAGCCTCTCATACTACTCATCCGACACAACTGTAGATAACTCCAAACAGGAGTATGAACAGTCTTCCACAGCAAAGGTCTCTGTGCTGGCTACAATTCAAAGTGCTGGCTCATACCTGAAGGACCACCTTGCCCCATACTGTGCTGACCACCAGTTAAGATCCTCTTCCCGCTTAAAGAGGTAAAAGCAGATGGTGGCCAAAGACAGCAATTTTCACTGGTGGCCCCCTGCTTCTCCCTTGAGCCTCAGCTGATGCCTGTCTTACTGTCCTTTGGCTGCCCGGTCTCAGCATATCTTTTTATCAATGCTTAACTGAGGAATTCCATCTTGTGACCTTTTTTAGGACTGTTTTATGGATAACATTTTAGGTTGCTGAATGCTGTTTATGCCCCCGACTTGTTTTAATACTGTCTCGTGCCATTCTCCTAGCTATCCTGTCAAAATCCTTTAACCACCACCCTATTGTCCTATCTTTCTTCTCTGAAAACTTGGCTCTTCAGCTGTTTTCCTGGTACTATGACCCTGCAACCCAGACCTTCAACCACAGCACAGTCTTGCAAAGCCCAATTGGGCTCTTAAAGCTGCCAAGTAGCTGTTTGCTAACTGACTATCAAACACTGGTAGCAAATGGCAAAGTCCATCACATGAGTAGAAAGATGGACAAAAAGCTTATTAGCTTCTGATCTCAAAGTCTTCACATTTTTAGATCTATGCACCATGATGGTGCTATTTTCCAAGACCTCTGCCAGCTTCTGAGTGAATTGCTCCTTAAGCATGCATCATAAATCGTAGACAGAAGAGCTATACAAGAACTTTGCCTAGTCCCTTCAAGTGATAAAGGTATTCAACATAAAAAGGGAACAAACACTGAGACATATGATGGAGTATATTTCCCAAATTTATAGCATTTGCCACCACAAAAGAAACCTGTAGGCAATACCAATACTATATGCACAGAAGGATAGTAATAATTCAAGTGTGTGCTACCCACCCTAATTGGGAAACTGGCCCCTGGGAAATAGGTGTTTGCATTTCACACTAAGGAGAACATTGTGGAAGTATTGGGAAAGTCATAAGGCTAGACTTAGGACAAAGATGTCTCACATCTAACTTGGATAGAAGACAGAACCTAGTTGTTTCATTGTTTCATGTCTGGATTACTGGTCAGAATCATTCTCTTTATAGACTTCAGCACACACTGCTTCTGTTCATGGGAATTTGTTCCAACCCAATCTTCTTAAGAGCACAGATGAAAACAAAGCACCATTGCCCAAGTGCCTAAAAAACTGGTCACCTCCTAGGAATATGAAACTTTTATTCAGTGCAAACCTTTACCACAAATATGAAATATTTTTCTAGTCCTATAAAAATATTAAACATACTTGAGCCAATTCTTTCACCATGGTCAAAAACTCTACCCACAAGCATAGCATTCCTTAGTGATTCCTAACAGTTCATGGATGACCAATTTATGATCTTCTTGAAGGCTGGTTCTATTTGTTTTGGCAGCCCATAGTCTTGTGAGAATTTTATGTCACAACTTTAGTTTATGTAAGCATTTCAAGCTTTTATAATTGCAGAGAAATTATGGTAGCAGAGTTTAGTTTTTCAAATACCAACATCAAACATGAGTACTAAAAGTCAGCTAGTAGTAAATTGCCACCCTTTCCAAATATAGCATGTACTTTGCTGGACCAGGGCCAGGTGGGGCTGCTGGGGGGGGGGGCTGCGGGGACAAAATTCAGGGGACTCAAGTCAGCTGGAGGGCCCCAGAAGCCAGCATCATGCTGTTTTCATTGAACCCATTTTTAAAAAATCTGATGCAGTTCTGACTGCAGCCACTAGGGGCACAAGGAAGGCAGGGCACAGTAAAAAGAAGTATCTGACTTTGGGCTTTGCCATTTCAGTAAGGTTTACTATGAGGCTGAGGGAAACCTTTGCTTCTCAGATCCTGCTAAACCCAGGGGTCATTTGGGGCTGGAGTGAGGCAGAGCAGCACTCCGCCAGCCCAGGAGCAGGCACAAATGGCGGTGGCGGCAAGCCCCATTCCCAGCAGGCCTGTGGAGGAAGCAAAGTGAGAAGGGATTTAAACTTTAAACCCTTCTCTCTAGAGTCGCGCCACAGCAGCAGCACAATCTCCTATTGCAGGGGTGGGCAATTGTTTTGGCTCGGGGGCCACTTTGTGGGAGCGGAGGTTAGCGGAGGGCCGCACCTTTTAAAAAGGCTGCATTCATTAGTTAACTTTGCATTTCAAAAAAGGTATAAATTGTATCATAAAAGTCAATAAATATAAATTAAATAAAATAGTGATAGTTTTATTCAATTTATTTATTGTGCTAATCTCATATCATCTAAAGCTGCAAGCACATTTAATTTTAGAATCAGTTTAACGAGAGAAATGTACCCTATCACACTTTTCTACAATTTTTTTGAAATCAGGAGATTGCTTGTTGAGAAACCACGTGGCCGACTGTCTTGGCAGGCCGCAAAAAACTCTGTGGCGGGCCGCATGTGGCCCCTGGGCCGCAATTTGCCCACCCCTGTCCTATTGTATCCTATAGCCCCATAGAATACAATTGAAAGATTGTCGCTGCTGCACGACTCTAGAGAGAAGGGGTTTAAACTTTAAACCCCTTCTCACTTCGCTTCCTCTGCAGGCCCGCTGGGGGCGGGGCTTGCCGCCACCGCCATTTGTGCCTGTTCCTGGGCTGCCAGAGCGCAAGCCTCCCCTCCCCTTCCCCAGCTGGCCTGCCAAGGCGGGCGGGGGGGGGGAGCGAAGAGAGAAGGGGTTTAAAGTTTAAACCCCTTCTGTCTAGAGTCACGTGGTGGCAGCGGCACAATCTTTCCATTGTATTCTATGGGGCCATAGGATACAATAGGAGATCATGCCGCTGCCAAGGCGCGACTCTAGACAGAAGGGATTTAAACTTTAAACCCCTTCTCTCTTCGCTCCCCCCCCCGCTCCCACCTTGGCAGGCTGGCTGGAGAAGGGAAGGGGAGGCTTTTGAAGATGCCCTCCCTTTTGCTTCCCCTTCTGACACACTTCCAGTGATGTCCGTGATGTGACATATGCTAATGAGTTATGCTAATAGGTATGCTAATGAGCTCCTGCACCTCTTTTTCTATGAAATGACTCCTGGCTAAACCCATCAGCCAAGCCAGCATTGGAGCAAGGCAAAACCAGCCAGGGCAAGATAAAATTAATACCAGCAAACTTCCATGGCACAGTAGGGATCTGAACCCGGGTTTCCCAGATCCTAGTACAACACCTTAATCACTACACAAGCTTAGCTTCCTTTACAGATAGCATGGGGGAGCGTCTGAAAATAACCTGGGCCAGGTTATTCCTATTCCTTTTGTTTTTGGTCTTGGAACTCCCAGGATCATCCTGAAGCTGGCGGCCAGTTTTGAGATTCCTTGTTTCATTTCTGTGTCATGCCTGCGACAAATGGACACATGGATCCTTTTATTATTATAGATGCATGGTAACAGCCAGCCAAGTAATTTGTTTTGTTATATTTGATTTGGAGCAGGGTCATGTGAGGGGGGCCAAGATGGAATCTTTGCCTGGGGGCCCATGGTAGCTCTTGGCAGTCTTGGGGCCAGACAGGATTGGCTCATTTATCTGCACAACAATATTTTCAAGGCAGTATTAAAAGGACTGCTTTCTCCCTTTCCAATTTGTTCCTTCCAAAATGCAGAAAGCCAAGCTGTTCTGAATAGCAAACACGAGCAATGAGGATACTTAAAGCAAAAGGCACTTAACATCGCAGTCTATTTCCACTATTTCTATAACAATCATCCCTAAGCTGACTGCAGCTTTAGGCGCTGTCACAATACCTTCTCTATGCAATAACAGAGACACGTTAAATCTGTTACTATACCCTGTCAAGGCATTCACTTGGTATAGAGCTAACATGCAAAAACAAGTGAGGTTCAATAGAAGAAAATAAAGATATATGATACAAACTGAGCTACTGATTTAAAAAAACATTTTAATCAATACCTCAACTCAGGGGTGGGCAAATGGCGGCCCGGGGGCCACATGCGGCCCGCCACAGAGTTTTTTGCGGCCCGCCAAGAAGATTTCAGGACTTCAAGAAAATTGAGCCTAAATTCAGTTTGCTCTCTTATCCCATCACTGCTGATATTGATACAGTACCTGAGGAGCTGCAGCTTGAACTTATTGACATGCAGTCAGATCACACTGTGAAAGAAATGTTTAATGCTGTGACATTAGTTGACTTTTACAAATCTTTGTCTGCTGAAAACATTTCCATGTATGAAGAAATTTGCTGGGAATACGTTCTTTATATTTGGGTCTACATATATTTCTGAGCAAAGTTTTTCTTGCATGAAGATCAGCAAGAGTAAATATAGATGCTCTTTGACAGACATTAACTTGCAGGCTGTGATGAGAATCTCAACAAGCAATCTCACTTCTGATTTCAAAAAAAATTGTAGAAAAGTGTGATAGGGTACATTTGTCTCATTAAACCGATTCTAAAATTAAATGTGCTTGCAGCTGTAGATGATATGAAATTAGCACAATAAATAAATTGAATAAAACTACCACTATTTTATTTAATTTATATTTATTGATTTTTATGATACAATTTATACCTTTTCTGAAATGCAAAGTTAACTAATGAATGCAATCATTTTAAAAGGTGCAGCCCTCCGCTAACCTCCGCTCCCACGAAATGGCCCCCGAGCCAAAACAATTGCCCACCCCTGCCTTAACTAATTCTGCATATCTTGGCTTCCTTGCACTGACCCTCACTTGAGTTTTATTTTTCTGTGTTAAATTTCTAAATTGAAGCGCTTGGGGCTCTTTAACTTGGAGAAACGACAGCTGAGGGGTGACATGATCGAGGTTTATAAGATTATGCATGGGCTAGAGCAGGTTGAGAAAGAAGTACTTTTCTCCCTTTCTCACAATACAAGAACTTGTGTCCATGAAATCGCTGAACAGTCGTGTTAGAACAGATAAAAGGAAGTACTTCTTCACCCAAACAGTGATTAACACGTGGAATTCACTGCCACAGGAGGTGGTAACAGCTACAAGCATGGATGGCTTCAAGAGAGAATTAGATAAACTTATGGAGCAGAAGTCCATCAGTGGCTATTGACCACAAAGTATAGATAGGAACTCTCAGTCTGGGGCAAGTGATGCTCTATATTCTTGGTGCTTTTTTGGGGGGGGGCAACAGTGGGAGGGCTTCTAGTGTCCTGCCCCCACTGCTGGACCTTCTGAGGGCACCTGGTGTTTTTGGCCACTGTGTGTTGGACTGGATGGGCCACTGGCCAGATCCAACATTGGCTTCTCTTATGTTCCTTGTACTGTGATACCCTTGATTTTGCAGTGACCTTAAACTCGTACGGTGTTAGGTGTAAACCCAGGTGATTAGTTATAACTGGAACTTGTTATTGATAACTCTGCAGGAATATGCTAAGATTAGCAGCTGTAGCATAGCTATAGAGCCAAGCAGAGCAGGAAAGTTAGCCACAGCCAATGTCCATTACCTACAGCTAAGCCGTGTTCGCTTAAAGACACTGGCATGAATACTGTCATTTTAGGTCATGGTATTCCTGAAGATATCTCTATGACAGATATTTGAGTTAGTCATAAACAATTAAACTATCAAGAAACTGTAGGCTGTTCGTTGTATAAATGAACCCAAGCTACTGTTGGCTAAAGAAAAACAGAATGTCTTGTGCATGAATGGATGAGAAAAGTATCATGAGATTAGGCTTTTAGTCTATGTCATGATGATTCAAATATTCAGTTTGAGCCCAAGTCTGAAATGACACAAAACAGGGCAGAAAACCTAGAATACACTGCCCATACATACAGTCTTCAGGATACATACATTTCTTTAAAACTCCCTTGATTTTTGTTCTGCAAATGCCTGAAAAGGTTATTACTTTGATGAAGAGATCACAGGCTGTGGCTGGGAAAATATTTGTTGGATTCAAAGATCAGTTAGCAGAAGATGCTGACAGTCACAGATTTCTCTACTTTCCCCCTCCCCAAGCCACCATTTCTGACTCCAGGAAGGTTGATTTCTGGGGATGTAGGGAACCATACAGGCACGTGTGTCAGGGGGCTGCGTTTGGGGGGGAGGACAAAATTACCATTCCTACCTCTTCAGTCAACAGAGATTCTCTGACAGCAACAGAGGCTGGGGGCAATTTCCCCACTTCCACCTGCACCTTCCCTAGTATTGGACACGGCTGCTGGAGGAAAGGTAGTGCAGGGAAGATACATACAGGCTCCATATAAGTAAGTCACATTAAATCTTGAGAATTCAAAAAAGATTTTTTTAAAAGAAACAAGGTATATGAAACACCTAATGTTTCCTTACATATTATAAGGAAAATCAAACTGTTTTACTTGTTTCTGTAACAGTCTACTATAATTTGCAAAATAATATTAGATTTTATCTACCTTCCACTTTTTCACACGAGGTCCTCAAACTGACTTACAAACTTAAAAAAAATTAATATTAACTTCCCTTCCCTTCTCAATATATTAGCATCCATTGCTAAGTTTGAAGTGGCAGTGATTTGGCTAGTGCACCGTTAACTACTTCCTACCCAAACTAAAGATCTGAATGTCCCAAGAGTCAACCTGGGAGCAGAAAGGTGCTACTCAGCTTCCTAGACTGGAGTGACTGAAACATGGTATTCCCAAAGCATTCTGTCTTCCATAAAGAAAAAGTTCAGTTGCACTCTTATTTATAAGCTGTGTTGTAATTATTTTCCTAATGTTTGGGTTCTGGCATAAAACAAGAATTCACATATGATACAACTGCAGGATGGAATTGTCTGGATAAAACATGAAGGTCCTTGCTGTGTCCTTCTCTCACTGGCAGATGGCACAGAACATGAGGAATCCCTTCAGTTCCCAAAATGTCACCTCAGTTTTCAGGCCCCTGGATAAGCCTTAAGATGTCTTTCACAGAAATGCCTTCTCCTCCAGCAGCTACCCAGAGACGGGACAGTAGAGGGAATGTGGGTTGAACTAAGAGTTCTAAAGAACGGTGGACAAAGGACACAATTCCTGTTCCACTGCTCAGATGGGTCCCCAAGCCACCACCCCCCTCCCAAGCACCTTATAAGAGGCTCTGAATGGCATTGTTCAATTTTTCAAAGCTTGCTCAGGTGTAAAGCTCCAGCGATTCCTTTTGGAGACTTATTTGTTCTCTCCCTCCCCTGCTCCCCACTAGGTACATTCAAGGCACTTAACGAGCAGGGAGGTTGCAGTGTATATGTGGGAATCATCCCTCCCTCCTCAATGAAGGCATTTTTGTTTCTCCACCCAATGCCAAACAAGGGCAAGAAAAAAGCCACAATTTCTAAGCCACAGTTCGCTACCCCCTTCCCTGGGTGAAATTATGTTCCCTTAATTGCCTGGTGGGAATCATTTATTTGGGGAATGGGGATTCTCCCCTCTCTTCTCCCTCCCCAAGACTAAATTGGTTTATTGAACTTTAGTGGGCTTTCACCTGGAGACACTGGTAATTACCCCCTTTATTTTAAGCTCCTACCTGTAGCTTCACACTTAGGGCTGGACTCACTCTGCAGGGGAGCTTTGTTCACACTAAATACAGTCCCTGAACAAATAGCCCCAGCAGCAGGAGAACACAGCAAAGTGGTAATTTCCAGTCCAGCATAATTAGCCAAGGTTCTTTCAGCCACCATCACGGATTGGTGGGACTTTGCCAAGGGAGGGTGTGTCATGTGGGAATGGCAGGACCAGACACCCACGCCATTTGCAGACAAAAGCTTCTTGGGGGTCCAAACCTGTTTGGGAGGGGGAGCGAAGAGGAGCAGCACCTCCATCCAAAGAGGTCTCTGCAAAAACCAAAGAACAGGTACTACTTCAGATATGTACTCCCTCCTAGCTTTTGTCCTGACTTTAACTCATTCCTCCCCCCACCCCCCAAAGAAAGGTTAAAAAGAAGAAATGAGGGCTGCGCTCCACTATGGAGATTTATTACCTGAACCTTACCAGGCAGCATTTAGGATCAAGTACTACTAGGCTGGAACTAAGGAACAGCGCTTGCAAAATCAGGACCTCTCTACAAATCAAGATGATTCAAGTTTTTTTAAAAAATGTATAGCCTTCTCCTTGACATGTGAGATGTCTATATGAAGGATACGGTGCCAGTGCCCTCATGGCAAATAAGCAATCACCATCTTGTGAGGAGAGCAGACCACGCACCACCACCATGGAACCAAGGGCCTTTTTATTTGAGAGTATAAAGCACACTCTTCCTGTTGTCTGTCATTATTTCTGATGTATACATTAGCTATAGATCCACAATATTTGTTTGTTACATTACTCTGCCTCTGTGTAATGATTTGTCATACAGAACCCACATTTATGGCAGAAAAAAAGCTAAGAAACATGTGGAAAGAAGCTTGGGGAAAATTCAAAAGTCAGAACATGATCAAGCAAGGTTTCTAGCAGTCAGGGAGCAAGATGTCAAGTGACCTGCAGAGCAGGGTGTCCTACTCTTATGAGTCTTCTGTCTTGCCTTTACCCTTTAATAGCCATCTAATCATAATTTCTACTTCTTCTCTCACCATTTTTCATCCTCCCTCTCCTTCTTCTATACCAGGAGTGGCAAACATAAGGCCTGGGGGCCAGAACTGGCCCATCTAGGGCTCTTAGGCAGCCCGCGAGCAACTAGTGCAAGGGAGGGAACAGGAGACTGATCAGGGGGGCGGAGCCACTCCAACTGTGGCTTCGGCATGGTAGAACAACCTTGTCTGCAGCAGTCAAGCAGCATGGGACTGTCTGCCCAGTGCTCCATCACTGGCTCTCCAGTCTGCCCTGGGGGGGGGTTGCACCCCCCTCCTAGCCCATGGGGCCTTGCAGTGAGGATATACCAACTCAGAGCTTACCAGCTGCTGTCCTTTATACAGTTTATATCTTCAGCACCTGGCATTACGTTTATAGCACACATGGTTTGGCTCAACAAAGTGACATTTATGTCAGATCCGTCCTTGTAACAAATGGGTTCGATACCACTGCTCTATAGTAATCCTAATGAAAATGTTCTTTGAGTAATCTAAATCAGAACCACTTATACCAAGTATGTAAATATCCGCCTTTTATATAATTTGTATAGTTCATTCTGGGTTTGCTTTCCTTAGTACAAAACACAATCCTGTACCCACAACACAATGCACAGAAAAAAAATCCCCCAACTTCAATTGGCAAATGCATTCCATAGTTCACAAGGTATTCAGATAGTGTTTTCTTCATAGTTTCGGGCCACTCCCTCAATAAGAGAGCCGTTAGTGGCAGATGAGATATGCTAGGCCATGCAGTTCAGCCCTCTATGCTAGTAACCACTTGGTGATACTGTCACTATACATAGCGCTCTGATACACTCACACAGGTATGTATGTTGGATAGGCAACACAGCTTATTCCAATCTGTGCACCTGTTGGTTCCAGATGTACATTATTTCATTAGAAATTACACTGAAGCACCAGTGTTGCTACAGCTGTTGCACTACTTTCCTTTCATACACACCACTCAATCCAACTCACTGACTGGGATAGTTTTCCTTAATGTCTGGGAACTTCTCTCAAGACTTGCCAACTTGACACCCTTCAACAGCTGAGAGGGGCAAAAACAGTTTGCAGCACATTTGAGTTGTTCACATGAAGACAAAGTCACAAGTGCAGCTGGACTGGAAGCAGCCTAGGCCTCCAACCAGCTAAAAAAACTGTGTGCCTGATTTTAGGTAGGAGAAACAAATGGCCGCACCAGTACGCAGGAAAAAAGGAAAAAAGCAGGTGAAAGGTAAAAGTATTTATTAGAGCTTTATAGATCCCTACACCGGGATCTTCTTGAGGGGATCTTCTACCTTGCTCAAGGTGGAATTTGAAAAACCCTGTAGAAGATCCCCTGAAGAAAGTTTACTGTGAAGTGAGGGGAATAGTTAACAGGAGCAGAAAGAGAAATGCAAGTGTCAAATCCCTAAAGGCTGCTTGGACGCAACCTAAAACCACACTAACTGAGCCCCAGATAGAATGCATTCCCCAGGTCAGCAAAGGTAGTGCCAGTTCTAGATGAATGCCTTCATAGTTAATGACCCAAGTCAAGGAAGCTATAAAAGGCAAAAAAGGGCTTATTTTTAAAAGTGGAAGGTCTGCCCCAGTGAAATGAACAGAAGGGAACACAGGCTCCAAAGAAATGTAAGTTAATAACTGGATGTGCAAAAAGAGAATTTGAGGGGCAGATAACTGAAAACATCAGGAAAACAATAACATTTCTTTAAATATATCCAGCAACCCAGCCAGAGAAGCTGTTGGGCCTTTGGATGACCAAGGAATAAGGACTGCTAAAGGAAAACGAGGAGGTGGCAGAAAAGCTGAAATAATTCTTTGCATTTGTGTTCACTTTGGAAAGTGTGGGTCATATACCCTCACCACAGCCACTATTTTCAGGAAAGGAGTCTGAAGACCAGTCATATTGAAGTGATGAGACATAAGTTCTAGACCTACTGTGGAAATTAAAAACAATAAGTCTACAGGACCTGATGGCACAGACCCAAGAATTCTTAGGGAACTCAGATGTGAGATTGCTGATCTACTAACCTATATGTTTAACTTGTCACTAAAATCAACCACTGGAAGACTGGAGAGTACCAGAAGACTGGAGGGTAGCAAAAGTTATGCCACTTTTCAAAAGGGGTCCATAGGGAATTAGAAAGTTACAAGCCAGTTAGCCTAACATCTGTCCCAAGCAAATTGGTAGAAACTGTAATTAAAGATAGAATTATTAAGCAAAGAGAGGGGGAAAGCCTGCTGAGGAAAAATCAGGACAGCTTCTGCAAAGGGAAGTCTTGCCTAACTAGTCTTTTGGAGTTCTTTGAGACAGTGAACAAACATGCAGACAATTGTGAGCCAGAACACACTGGACTTGGACTTTCAAAAGGCTTTTGACAAGGTACCTCACCAAAGGCTCCATCCTGAGTTAGCTTAGCAGTCATGGTATAATAGTACAAGTCCTCTTATGGATTAAAGATTGATTAAACAAGAAGCAAACAGCAGGAATAAATGGAAGTTCTCGCAATGGAAGGAAGTAAGCAGTCGGTCAGACAAGGATCGGTGTTGAGGTTGGCACTACTTAATTTGCTGATAAATTATCTAGAACTGGGGTGAGCATTGTAGCAGCAGGTTTGTAGATGACACAAAATCAAGGCTATTTTTGGGCAGGAACGCACAGGAACGGAGTTCCGGCTGGCTCCTGAGGTGGATGGCAGAGCATTTTAATTAGACCCCACTCTACAGGTGTTCTAAGCACCATATAGACTAAATTCCCATATAGACTAGCCATTTTAGTGAGGATACACTGTAAACTCTTCCATCTTCAGATCAGCAACCCAAAATGCCATCTAATATTGTGTGGCCCCCAAAAGAAAATGAAGAGGGATATACCGGAGATAGGAAAGGGGGAGATCCTCAGGGGCTGCAAGTGGGAAGGAGAGATAGGCAGAAAAGCAGAAGCCAAGAGAAGTAGAAATTGAGTGGTAAAATGGTTTAAAAAATGTAAAACTGGGAATATGGGAAGCAGGGGGCAGCAAAGAAGGGGGGAGAGCAGGAGCCAGGGCAAAGGTGGAAGAAACAGAGGCAGAGAGAGGTGCCAGTGGGGAGAAGGGAACTTCCCCTCTTCTGCAAGTCCTCGTGGGTCCCCCACTTCTGAACACAGGTATCAAATTGTCCCACTGCAGTGTATCAGGATTGCTGCTGTCCCACACTAACGGAGGACTTGGAAGCCCATATATGAAAGTCACCTATATCCCCTTCATTTCTATAACAGACTCTTCCAGCCACATCACTGTTTAAGAATCTAGTACAATGCTAACTGGGCCCTAGGACTGTATAGATGCAGGTCAATCTACAGAACACAGAAAGAGACTAAAAGCAGATATCTTTTCCAACAGTATCACAGGCAACCAAGCTATACTGCAAAGAACAGGTGTGACACTAAATAGCTGCCCTTTACTTTGAAATTTCAAAATGAGTCTCTAAAACAGACCCAAGAATTAAAAAGCAACCTTGCAGTTATGTTCAAACAAACTGCCCCTTCCAATTATCTGGTTTTCTTTCTTCATCCTTCTTACTAAAGTATGGGAGGAGCAACAGGCAATGTTTCTGCCTTTTTTTCTAAAGGAAACAAGCTGCTGCTGATCATTTTTAAGCTCTCAACCATATGCTAATAAATCTCCAACTCTACCATCACCTCTGCAAAGTCTGTGCTCCTTTGAGGAAATGGGCTCTTGCCCCTGCCCCCATTAGCAGCCTGCACCTGCCAACCATGGAACAGTCCTCAATGAACTCTCCTCTGACAGGTAAGAAAGCTGACAGAAGCAGACACTACCATCTAATGAACAGGAAGGGACCACATATTTGCTAATTAAAGATAAGCTTGGCCACATTCCCCCCCCCCCAAAAAAAAGTGATTCTCATAATTTCTGCATAATGCCCTGTTCTCACAAAGGCCTTCTAAGTGTTTCTTACAGAAGCACAGGGGAGCTATCAGGTACAGTGGGTTTACATTTCTGTGATACCTCAAATAGCTTATGCTCTGCTGAGCTGTACCCTACAGGGGGAGAAAAGACCCTAGTGGGCTCTAAACAATTATACAGCCCCATCTGCCTTACAATGTTAGCCGAATTGCCTTATGTCATTATCAGACTTGGGGGAATTATAACATTAAAGGGCAACTGGCATATAGCACTGGAATATAACATGTGTATACCAGAGTCCGACTTCCCAGAGCCCGTGAATAGATGAGGAGACCAGGTTGCTGTGATAATTGGTCTTTTACTTAATAATTCTCAAGCATACAAAATAACTAGCACACATACACTCAATACAGAACTAAGAAAAATAGGATGGGAAAAAGACAGCGACTTTCGCATTAGCAGGACTATCATTGGTGGGTGATACGTTACCTGTCTGACAAGATGAGTAGACCGTGCAGCAAAGAGAGAAGACAAAGAGAGGGGGGGAATGGACACGCGGGAAGTGGTCCCAAACTAATCAGGGATGGAACCTGAAAGGTGGGGTGGGGGTGAGAGCTCCAAGAGCAAGAGAAAGACAGACTGACTCAGTTCCCCTTAAGCAGCCAATTTTGTGACTTGAGGCAGTGGCCGGGTAGTCATTAGTTCCCAGGAAATGTAGAACTAAAAAAAAACTTAGGGTGGATGGGACAATGGAAATGACTGTCGGACAATTTGGGGTTGATGTGCAGGAGGGAGTGACACCTCTTGGGGAAGGGGTGAGACAAAGGAAGGGGGGTGCAGTCACTTTCAGTGCTTGCCATGAGTGTTCTCTGGATCGGTGGCAGGGCAGCTCCAGTGCATCTTTTGTTTCTGGTGGGGCAACAGCCTTTGTTTGGGGATGACTCAGGGGGAGAAGGAATGTGCTGCATGAGGGAGAAGTGATCCCTTCATGGCTGCTGTGCAGGAACATCTAGCCTCTATCAGAACATGACTCCTCTCTGGTCTGCTGCTGTGTCTGTGTTAATGGCAACCGGGGCTGCTAGTCTGCCTCACAGTGCTTTGTGCAGATACATACTGGCGCATGGGCAGAAGTCCTCTGTAGTCCTGGGTCCAGAAGCTTGGCATGCATCCAGCATGGCATTGGTAGCAAACAGTCTCTTTAATAGCGCAATCTGGAACTACTTCATGGCAACAATAACCCATTCCCTCAGTTTACCATATTCTTACATTTCTAGATTTATCAGCAAAAAGAACTTACTGAACTGAATCATTGCATAGGCGTAGAGTACAGGGGGGCTCGAGGGCTTGAGTCACCCCCAAAATTTCCCGGGGGGGGCTCAGCCACCCCTGGGAAAACGGAGCGCCTGCCGCCGCGCCTCCCCGGGTCCTTCTGAGGCCCAGCCGCCGCTGCTGGAGAGGGAGAGGGAAGGGGGGGGAGAGAGGCACCGGCAGCAGCGGCTGGCGGGCCTCGGAAGGGCCTGGGGAGGCGGGGTGGTTTCCGGGGGGGGAGAACATCGGTCCAGTGAGCGCGCGCGCTGAGGAGCCCCCCCCCAGATTTCCAAGTCTACGCCCCTAAATCATTGCAATTTAAAAAACAAAAGTGACCGCACTTCAAGCATTCAAGGGATGTCAATAATGCTTACACCCCCCCCAAAGGTAGGCCACTAGCATGTTACTCACCTTAGAGATGAAAAAACAGCAGCAATGCTGAAGTGGCCAAGTGAGTGGAAAACTGAGATGAGATTTGGACTAGGAAATTCCTGGTTCATGGCTTACCCAGCACCTACTCTCAACTGCATCATCATCATACATTCTGTTAAGCTAATCAAATACCAATGCCAAGCCTAATCTTCTAAATAGGTAATTTAACAGCATACATGAAAAGTCCACTTTGTGTATCCTGGTAATCCATTGTGTCCATATACTCTATCTTGTGCATACACCATTCTGTCCTCTATGTCACACATTAGCCCGCTTCTATAAAAATCTAGCAAAGATGTACGCATTAGAAAAGATGGGAGGAAAGGGAATATAGAAGAACAGATGGAAGAACTGCCACTCTTGGGCAGAGGAGTAGAAGTAGATGTTTATCAGAGTCCTTTTTAAATGTGCAGTGGCAAGCACAAAAGCAGGATACAATAATCAGTGCGAAGACAGAAAGTGGTATAACAGCTAGATGTTTCATGTTCCCATTTTGTGTTATGGATATAACCTACGCGACAGCACACACAACCTATAGCAGTTCTCCGTGATGCAAAAGAGCCCTGGTGTAGGGAAATCTTAAGACTTCAGTACTTCACTTACTGACCAGCTGCAGCTTTTTATAATTATCTTGCACAGCTAGCTGGTATAATCAGCATACTGGGCTTCAGAGGCATGGCAGAAGTCTAAGATTTTCTAAATAAGTGGTAATTGGCTAGCAAGCTTGATACTTGCTACGTGGTAAAGTGCCCTTTACTTTATATTTACTTGTCATAGAAATGAGCTTCTGCTTTGGGTTTTTCTAGAATGGAATGGTAAAAACTGAGAAATATTCAGAATCCCTGTTTCATTCAAACTCACTAGTTAATGATGTACATCCTTGGACATACAAAGACTGACACCAATTCCCTTTTAATTTTTATAAATACAAACCAGTAAGATTTTTTTAAAAAAAACCAAGAATTCTGTAAAGAGGCCCAGCACCCTCTCCCCTTGGTAATGAATCCCTGTAATGGAATGCCCTGCACTCCAATTAGGAAGAAATGCTAATTTTCTCCAGTTGAGCACCCCCTATAGATGTATCTAATTTGTTTCAATGCTTTCATCTCTCCCCTCCATTGCATTTTCATTTAAAGGTTATGATCTGGTTGTGCCCTTCATGCTGCGCCCTGACAAGACACCCCTATGAGAGGGCTATGTGCCCCTTGCAACCTTTCTAACCTCTGTCCTAAACAAAAATCAAAGCTATTTTCCTCTTGCATGGTGGAGGGTCAAGGAAGAGAGAAGACAGGAAAATCTAAAGCAAAAATAAATCAATAATAATTTAGGGGGGAAACCCTCCGACAGATCTAATGCCCTTGAATTCCCCAATAAGCATGAAATGACAGCAACATTTTTAGTGGGCCAGTTCTTACTGGGGAGAAGTGCACAAGTTTTCTAGACTTCACTGGGCTCTCCTTCTCTAAGGCAAGAAGTCAGTTTCTCTTCTTTTTGGTATACCTATCACTATTTTTAAAAAGGAAAAGGTTCTCAGGATGTCGAATGTTGCAAGGACAGATCTGCCTGGTGCAAGTCTAAGCCCTAAAGAAGTGAGCAGTGACTCACAAAAGCTCATACCCTGCCACAAATTGTGTTAGTCTTTAAGGTGCTACTGGACTCTTACTCTTTTCTACTGCTACAGACAAACTAACATGACAACCCATCTTGCTCTACCCTGTTACTTAAATTCAGAACTAACATGGCAGTGCTGCAACTACAGCACAGAAGAGTGCAAAAGAACATTAAAATGTCTCCCCAGAATCAGTCCCCAGTTTGGAGGGGGGGGACATGCTATGGTCACCAGCTTTGGCATTCATAAGCTGCAGAACTACATCTTATCTGAGCCCTGGATACCTGACTGTTTGCTTGTTATGCCTTTTTGGAGCCTGTAAAAATAGTGAAAAGAAGACAGCCATCAATACATATGTGTCAAAGAAAGAAAATTTAAGCTTTCAACAGGCAAGTCTTGTTTAATTCCAATTCTTGCTTTGTTACTGGATCAACCTCTCAAGGGAAACCCTTAGTTCAGGCAAGGCAAGCAGCCATATTCCTTCTAGAGTTTTCTGGAGCTAATGGTAGACTGACATCAATGGTAGACTTCTCTAGTGTTAGAATACTTGATTCTCATTAAAAAAAATCTTTTTAGGATGCCCTATGTAAAGTGGATAGCTACATGTAATCTTTGTTTTAAAACAGACATCAAAATCAGATATTTTTATTTAAATCGCTTCTTCAAACATTAGTAATATATTGTACTTTAAAAAAAACTTGGTTTAAAACATCAGAATACAATACAGACAAATTCATGCTCACATCTCTTTAAACTAATGACTAAATTAAAGCCTTCTTTTAAAGAGAATAAACCAAGTGGACAATATTTCTAGTGTCAAGCATTACAAATATGACACAATATGTTGTGTATTTTATTTACTGTTGTGCTACTTATGAATATTTAGGATCTGTCAAACAACAAAGACATTACTTCCATGAGATGGAGAAGCTCTGTTCTGCCCATTAACTATCACCACTTGCTTATGCAAATTTATCAAAAAATAAGTTTAACTAAATAATCTTGCTCAGTGTCCTTAAGCCAGGGCATTTTAAAGTAGCAGTTTTATACAATGCAGTGGACACGAGACATTCAAGTCATGCACTGGGATTGGATGGGTTTGAAAGTCTGAATACTAAAGATAACATTTTATGGAACTGAGTAAACACAGATGAATGCAGAAGCATATTACAAAAATCTCTAGGGTTCTTACAAAACATCAGTCTTTCTTAAACCTTCTGAACAAAATCTCTCTCTTTTACCTCTCTCTTTGGCTCAATTCTGTGCAAGAGTTAGCCTTTCAATTGCAAATGTAGGGCAGGTTTCCCTCTTAAACAGGCATTTGACAAACTGAAACAACAGGATCAGATTCCTCCCCGAAGGCACAGAAAACTTGCAAGCAGATCATGAAACATTTTTACTTGTGAGCAATTTCCACAGACTTAAGTGGAACTTATTTCCATTTAAGTATGTTGGGGCTGACCTCTGTGGGAGCATGATGCATAGGATGGAGCTGTTGGAGCTTGCTCAAGCATTTTTGTTCAGTTCTGGTTTTATTGTTGCATAGGAGTCCTACGGGGTGCAATGCCACCAATAATTAATTTCCCCACCCTTATAACAGTATTCTTTTTCTAGATTCTCATCTTTTTCCTATTTAAAAGACATCTGTTTTTGATACGTTAGAGAACGATATAAAAATTAAGCTCCATGAACGTGAAAGGTGCCAAGTTAGAGCTTGGTAATGGATAACCAGTTATAATTTCTTGGGAAATGCCTTGCCTTATATATGTATACAGAGAACTGGGATGAAATCACAATTGCTCCCCAACCAAAATATAAATTCTGTAGCACAAATCAAGCTGCCTAATTAGAAGTTTGGAGTTAATCTTTGATCTATTTACTTGCAAACAACAGATATGTTCTAATTGTGATGTGCAGTTTGCAAACATGTTTGTTCAGTACAGACAAAAGCTGGAAACTATCTAAATTAGTGATTTGAAATTAGCCCTTCTTGTTGGTGATTTAAATCACTGATGTGAATAGTTTCAATTGAACCAAACCATCCTGGCCCTTTACTAGGCAACTTCCGTAACAGATTTCAGGACACATGAAATGATGGTAACTCGAGAACAATTGCACATCCTTGAATCTGACATACAGAGTTACAAGTATGTACCTACTAACAGTGAGAACAAAAACCTCTGCGGATTTCTTCTATCAAGGGTGCCAAGCTATTAGGGCAACAAACTGTTAAAGAGCCCCACCTCAAGTCACTGTGATATATCTTGCCACTCCAACCACCATTCAGTTCTACTCACCAGATGATTATCTGCTATATTATAAAGGTATTCTAACTTGCTGCCCCACTAAAAAAAAAGTTAAAATAACAAAAAATTTCCAGTGTCCTAATCCCCATGTAAATCTCAGTACATGCCTCCCCAAAAAACAGAACAAAGCTTCACTCTTCTCTATTTTCCCTTCCCCCCTTTCTATCTAGTCCATGTGAACAAGTGCCTGATTGGAAACAAGCGTCCAGTGGGGCTGCCGCCTTTCATCTAGGAGGTGCCCCTTCTCACTGGAAAAATACATTCATTGTGTGAAAATATTTTAATATATTCATGTGCATTCCTATAGTTAGCAGGCACAGAGGCGAGGAGGGTGCTGGTACAAGATATGCTGTAATAAGAATGCCACCTGTTTCCCTCGATGCCCACAAGCATGTAAATGATGGGAATATACAGGACGGGTGCCGTTGGTTTATTGTGCTGCAAGACAACTTTACTAATTACTTGCTTAAAATCCAAAGCCGTGCGCCTGTTCTCCTCCTCCCCCAACATAACAAGAGAAAAGGGGGGAGGAATAGTAAAGGGACAGAGAGAAAGCAAGGGATGCATTTCAAAGTTTCTCCAAGAACTGGAAGGGAAAAGAAAAGCTGAGTCTGATGTGAAATCATAGAGGTCAAAGGTGGGCCTCCCTCCCTTGTGAGAAAGCGGTAAATCAGGCCGGTTTATCAAACGATCATTTTCTTTTGAAACTGGGAGGCAGCAGCTGGGACAATTCTGCAGATGTGCTTGATTGAGTTTGGGACAAAAATGGGCCACTCTGCTCCCCCTCCTCTCTTGAAGAACTCCCAACAGGAGTTGCTTCTCCCTTCACTGCCTCCAGAACCCTCCCCTCCCCTCTTCAGCAGTCAGCTGAGACCTCCACCTACTGATCGCTTTTGTCTTCTTGGCCTTTGGACACTCTGGCAAAACCCTTTATAAGACCCCAATCAAGACGCCCATGTTACAGGTATCTAGTAAAGATACCAGACCCTTTTCAAGGAAGCAAGAAGGCAAATATGCTGAGTCCATTGTCTCAAGCGACACTGGGGGAGATGAAAGGGATTGGATGCTCTTTCGGCCAAGGCTGCCTGCCAATCAACCCCACATTAAGGTCACAGTATAAAAAATGTTGACCTACACCTAATCAAAGATTCATTGGCATTTTATCACCGGGGGGGGGGGGGGGGAGACACACACACATGTGTCTCTCCTCCCACACAGAAATGCACTGGGGAAAAACTTACTCTAATATTGATTCTCTGGAAATCATTCAGCTGCAGTCAACTGCATTATGCCAAAGTGAGTGACCAGAGCATTCAATCAGCAGGGGGGTGGGGAAAGAGCATCCCCCAAAACAGGGTTAGTTCAGACAAGTCCATGGCAACTGCTCTCTTGGACAACTGAAAAACAGGGATATGAGGAATAGAATAAGTTTCAGCACAAGTTGCAACTGATACACACACTGTATCCACTAATGCTGTGGTACTCACTGTGCAGTTGCAGAGAGCCATGTTCACAACTATCAAGAACCAAAAGCGCCACATTTACTTCCACCCCTGGCATGATGCCTGCGCTTCAGGGAGACTTGTAGGTTACCTGTTGCTCTGGTGTAAGCTGTTTCAAAGTGGGAACCACCTGCTAACCAGGAGCCCCCACCAGGCAAGGGCCTTGACCACTTTTCTGAAACACATGGCAGGTGCCACAATGGAGAACAGTGCTCAGAAGAGCCACAGGTAGCTGTCAAAGAGCCACTGAGAAATATCAATGCACTAATGGATCAGGAACAAAAGTAGACATTTTAGGCCTCTTCAGTCATTATGGTTTTAGTGATCCAGCTGAATGCAAGGTGAAATCATGCTATGTGCAGTCCTTTTGATATATGTAGTCACCATCTTGTGGGAATAGAGCAATGTGTATTTTCCAGCTTCAGCATACACAAATGCATACCCGCAAAAATCTGGGTTTCCAATTACAATCTGGCTCTCTAGTGCCAGAACTCTAATGACTGAATAGGGCTATAGTGCAACCCCCTACATATACAGGACTGTCCTAAAATCCACTCCTGAACCTTACCTTCCTTCAGCATTGGACCACCCCAGCAACTATGAAGAGCATACTATTTTCTTTATGTATTTCCTGGACTACACTATCCATGTCTTTTTGTTTTACATATCACATCAACTCAAAGCTGTTTTGTTAGTAGAAGATCCCAAGTTCAATACCTGGTAACTCCAGTTAAAGGACCTCAGGTAGTAGCTGTTAGGAAACCCCTTTCTCTGCCCGAAACTCTGTAGAACTACTGCCAAACAAAGTGTACAATACCCAGCTGGTTGGACACAGTTAGTCTAAGGAAATTTAACTTTCTGCCTTGCATCTCAATGAGAAAGACAGATGAGATGAAGTAAATGAATAAATGTTTACCTGGCTGTATTACTAACATTCTCTCCTCATCTGTTCCTTGCTGTCACCTATATTGCTGCTCTAGGTTGTAATGGGACCAGACATGAAGATAGGTGCAACATGCTTTCTTCTCCAAACATGACTACAAAACTGGCTGAAGGAAGCATGCCACCAGGCTTTGGTATACAGGCTTCTTCAGTATATTTCTTGATAGTAACAGCTGTAACAGCTGTAACAGCTGTAACACAGTATATTTCTTGATAGTAACAGCACTGTTTGTACATTGTAGCCCTCACATATCTTACACAGAACAGTGAGTTTTTAACTGGCTGCTTCCCTCAGCCACTTTGTAATAGAGGGGCCACATATACCCACCTCATGTGCAACCCTTGGCAAGCCAACCATCTGATAAAAAATGGAGCTGTATTTGGCCACATTTCATAGATTGGATGATGTATGCTTTAGTCTTTGAAAGTTTCTGCCACAGTAAACTTTGTCAGTCTTTAAGATACTAAAACAGACTAAGACAGCTATTACTCTGGATTTTTCCAAGAAAGAAAACCAGCACCAACTGCTCTATCTCATAACAAACCAGCAGCTCCTAGAAGTGTTTGTGTCATTATGTTGCTTCACAGTCACTGATAACTTGCTGCATGGAAAACATGCCATATGAACAAGCTATTCACATGGCCCAGCATTAGCTAACCGCCACATAATCACTTCTGTAGCACCTTCAGCAAGTGCAACAAGCCAGTGTGGACAAAGATCTTCACCAAGACTCACTCAACAGAGACAAACAGTCGACATTCTGAAAAGAGCAGGGGAACACTGAAATTCAGATACCAACTTATTTTCCAGGGCAGGTCTTCACAGTGCCAGAATAAGAATGTGTATGCCCCGTGTCCTACATTAATCAGCAGCCAAGATAGTTTTAATGGCAGCCCTGCAACTCGATCCTGCTAGCACCTGCAGAGAAACAGGCTGGCAGCTTTCACCTCCTTGTTACTGCAAGTGCCTGCACTTGTGATCAGGTTTCCTAGAACTGATGCAACATGTGGGCTCCTAAAACAGTTCAGCCACATGATACTTCTCACTAAATGACGCGGCTTTAGAGGGCAACTGGCATTATATGGCCACAAAGGCCAAAGGGGGGGGGGAAGTGTATGATTGGCTTTAATCATATTCTTAAGTGGAATAAACTCCCGAAGGATGCCAGGGCCCTGAGGGATTTATCACAGTTCTGCAGGGCTTGCAAGATGGAGCTCTTTTGCCAAGCATTTGAGTAAGATGCCATATTAAACTGCTAACCTCAACTGGGTTAGCTAGGCCCTATAATCCATCTCGGCTGCCTGCTTTAATATCTGTGCCCATACTGTGAAACAATGCGCCTAGGAGCCAGACATACAACTATTGCTGATTTTACTGAGGCCGATTAGAACAATCTTTGCCGTCACATTTTTGTAGCACCTTTGGAATGTTTTTTTAGGATATTAACTGTTTTTATTGTTTTAATGTTGCCAATGGCCTTGTAAGCCGCCTTGAGCCTGCTTCAGTGGGGACGGCAGGGTATAAATCAAGTAAATGAATAAATAAAGTGCCTATCATTTAGAGCTGCTTCACACATTACATCAGAAGCAGCTACACATTTAAATTTCAGCATGTACCTGTTTCTAGAAAAGAGATGCAGCTGACCTCATACTTCACAAGATATAAAAGGGTATGTGCTAAATTTCTCACACGCACCTACACAATATGTGAAGCTGCCTTTAGAGGCCAGCAGCAAACACAAAACTAAGATCTTCTGATGGAACGCCTTTTGTTTTCAGACTTTAAAAATTCAGTCATACAGTACTTCTTCATACTGAGCTCCTTGAGGCACTCAGCAAGATTACAAAGCAAGCAGCTCTAGAGTACAGATGCAGAACGCAAAGAGTAAGCTGTGATCTGCATGTCAGTCTCCCCCAAGTCTATGTTTTACACTCTCTCTTCTAGACTATATAAAGGGCCTAAAAGTCAATCCTGACATGTACACTTGAGCCTCTGAGAAACTCTTCATAGGTACCCTGCTAAATACGCTGTAATACAATCACTTCATTGGTCATTAACTGAAGCACCGAAGCACCAAAACTGAAGTCCATCCTCTAATTTCCTCAGCTCACTAACATACAATTCCAAAATACATTTCTCATAAAAGGTCATCCACACCATGGTTTTACTACATGAAACTGGAAGTTGCCAGCATTGCTGAGGGAAAGAGAAGGGAGACAGTCTTCAATGACGCAGTCTATTACAGGCTTGCTTTCCACCTTCCATACACATCCTTCATCCCAAGATCTTGTTTGAAGAGTGAGGAGTGTCCAGAGCTGGTTACACCTGAGGCAATCACATAGCAAACAGCCCCCAAAGAAGTCTTTGAAGGGGAAGGGAGGGGAAAAGGAAAAAAGGCAAGAAACATGGACAACAGCTAATTGAAGGAAAGAAGCTTCATCCTGCGGCCTAGGTACCTGCGCAGATCTGCTGCGGATTTTCTTTGAACATTTGTCAGGTCACTGCCCTCCCTAAAGAAAGATGGGGGGAAGCAATGATTGGTATTGTAACTGACTGGTAAGGCAGCCTTGCACGAGTCAGGCCATGAAAAGCCTAGTCACTGAAAAACAAACCCTTAATTTAAATGTTAATGAAAGTGCTGTGTAGACATCAGAGGGTTACATTTTCTGCAAGAAGCAGATATACCAGCAGTAGGATTTATGGCCCCTGCTGCCTCCCCTCTTGCTATCCCTGCTTCATCAGCCGGTGAAGTTTAAAAAAAACACCTAATTTTAACATTAACTCCACACTTCCACCCTGGGATGCAATTGCTAAATTATCTGCTAGCAAAACACTGATCAAAGGTGGAAAAACAAAGGCACACTGCACAGCCAACCAAAAGTAAACAGCAGCTATGGCCCAGGAAAATTACCTTCTCCATCCCTCCCCTTGGAACTTTGAAAAATGGAGGAGAAAGATCACTGACTGGAAATGGAAACCTGCAGTCCTATGACTGCTGGACCCCTGAACTGTAATCAGTATGACAGAAGAAACCAACATGGGCATTTTCTCCTTGACTGTGCAAAACTGCACAAGAGATAGGCTCCTTTCCTGCCTTCAGCATGATTCCCTGTTCTCAAAAGTAAGGAATTAAAACGCAGCAGCCGTCATAACACTTGAAGGCAGTGAATTAAAGGGAAAGTTGGTATAGTAGCTGGTTTCCCTGATGCCCCGATAAGGGCAGAAAGGTGAGGTATAAACTTTGCAAACAAATAAATAGATAGCAATAAATAAAAAACGGTATAAAAAGAAAGTAGTCTCTTTTTACAATATTCATATAAACTGAACAAAGACAAGAAGGTAACATTAATATTTTACAAGAAAGCAAAATGAAATCAGTATGTTTCTCCAAACAAGTTCAATTTGTTGATGTGGTAAAAGAACATGTATCTGCATGCACTCCAAAATGCAAAATCAATATAATTAAGTATTTAAAACTGTATAAGACTCAGTCATGCCAAAATTCTAAAGCTATTGCTTCAAGCAACCAGAGGAACAGGGTCAAGGATGCAACTACCTTGTTTTCTTCATAAGAAAAAAAGAGGGAGACAGAAAGTCAAGCTGGGATACTTGTTGTATTTACTGTCATGAAGAAAATATTTTTAAAAAACTTTCTGGAAGGAACATCCCTGTGATATTCCACGGTAATAATATAATTCTATTTATGGTCAATTTTAGGGAGCAGTCTGTTCTAGAAATACAGCCAAAGCTCTGCAAATCCAGGTGGGATCTTGATGGTGCCTTTGCCACTATCAGTGACATGTTAACCCTCCCTTAAGATAACACACACCACTTCAGTTTCTTCATTTAAGAAGAAGAGGTGTACATTATAGGAGAAGCACAAATACTCCAGTTGCTATACTGCCTTTATGGAGTTAATAGTATTATACAATCATAGGGCTACAAGGAATTTTAAAAGTCTAGTCCTACTCAGTGAATAGGGAGAGCACTGCTGTGATACAAGACTGCCTAAGCCTATTAGCCCACAGAAAAAGAGAATGCATCCTATCATCAACTGGATCATACTTGTTGGGACTTCCATGACATACTGCTTTGTAAGCAAAGGCATGAAAGAGAGAGTATGCAGAAAATTTGGGGGAAGTCAGATGCATATCCTATCCATGCCACAAGTCTTCAGGCTGCTCCAGTCCCCAATTCATTTGTACCAAAGGTGGGGGGCAACAATTGCTGGCTGACTTATAAATAATATGCTTCTGTAGCTGTATTTCAGTACTATGTTCTAACCCAGGGGTGGCCAACCTTGCTTAACGTAAGAGCCACATAGACTAAACGTAAGAGCCACATAGAGATGTCTGAGAGCCGCAAGACAGGAACAAATATCACACACACGTTTTTATTTTTAAAAATATGCAAATTTGCTTTTTATTAACGTTAAATGGGACTGCCAAAAATAAAAACAAATGAGGAAAACCAGTTATAAGAAAGAGATAGAGAGAAACTAGGAAAGCAAATAGATGGGAGGGAGGAGGGAAGGAAGGAAGGGAGAAAGAGAAAAAGCATGCCTCCCCTTTGCTTCCCCAGCCGCCCTGCCAGGAGCCGCACAATATGTGTGAAAGAGCCGCATGTGGCTCCCGAGCCACAGGTTGGCCACCCCTGTTCTAACCAAACAGAGACAGGCTAACGCAATCCACAAACCTACTCTTAATCTAGATCATCAGAGATGAACCGGTTGATTATTTTTTTTTAGAGTGAAACAAAAATGGCTTGTAAACAATTATCAATGAACAGGAATGCTTTTTACTCCATCAGGAAGGCAGCAAAGCGGTTTCCTAATCTTATGCATACCACCGAAAGAAAACAGGATCCTAAAGGCCCCTGAGCCTCTTCAGAACTAACTCTACTCAGTGAAACTATACAAATCAGTTAAGAGGAAAAGAAGAGGGGATTTGAATCTCACACTGTGGTAGCAAAGCCCCCTTTTACCTCCCAAACTCATTCTCTTTTAGGATGGCAGCAACATTTTCTTGGAAGTGACAAGTTTATAGGTTAGCTGACACCCTCACTCTGTGGAATTTTAATTAACTTCTCCCATCATCAATATGTTAAGGAGCAAGGGTTCTATTATACGGGGTCAGCAGTGTGTTCTAGCTCTTGCTATATCAGCCGTCAAATTGAAGAATTAATGACGTGGCTAATCGGCTCTAATACTTGGGGGTGGGAAGGGGGAGAAGGAAGAGAAGTGCGCTGGGATCAGCGGTCTCATAAAACAAGTGAGTGATCCAAACCTGGTTGCTGATGGAGAAGCCACTCTGCAGACTTCCATTTATCACCCAGTGGGGGGGGAAATACGTTAGGTAAATATTGTGACAGAGAGAGTGTGTTCGCTGCAGGGAGAGAAGTCAGTATCCTGACAAGAGGCCAGCCCTGCAGGTCATCACTTAGAAGGGTAGAGCAGTGTGCTGTAAAATGGCTCTCCCAGCCGCTAAAGCACACTCAGTGTAGCTCAATGGGAAGAGCTCTGAACTGACAGCTGGATGGTCCTGCATTCTAATCCTGCAGGCATGAAAAGGACTCTTTAAACAGAAGCAACTAGTGGTTAGGGCTGGCTGTACTGAGCCGCTGTATGGTTCTTATTGTTCAGAGGACGCCCATGTAATAGATTAAAGATCAATGAAACTCTCTTGTGTGTTCACGAATTCAAACAATGTAAACTGGGAAGGGAGGCCAGAATACAGGACAGGTGGAACAGACACCTTGAAACCAAATATTCACTTAAATTACTTTGAATACTGGAATGCTAATACTTATCAATCTACTGCAAGGGTTTCAAAACTTTTGAAAAGTTCCAAAAACTTTTGAAAAGTTAAGCCTTGCTCCAAATGCAAGGACATCAGTACAGGGCAGTTCACAGTTCAAAGCTCAACTATAATTCCAAACAGAAAACTGGCTCAATTTAGAATATAATTGCTTTGTTACAACTTGCTTTGTGATTAATACCAGGCTTCAAAATAAAACATGCACCAGAGTACAGAATTCTCAGAATTATTCATGATAAAAGGAAGTTCCCTTTTTAATTTTTTTTGCATGTGCAGCAGTCCTTTGCCAGCCTTCAGCTTTTATAATCATCAGAATAATTACAAAAAAATCACACGTCAGAGCAGTTCAATTTCTGCCATGCATTTCTCCCCAATAAACATGGTCTTAACACATCATACTGCATTTATAGGAGCCCAGCTATGATCATAACAGCTGCCCAAATATATCTCCACGTGTTCTAGTAACTAGTGGTGCAGTGGTGCCACCACAAGCAGCTGCACTCTTCCAGGTTCACTGAATTAAATGCACTTGGAAGGATGTAACTCAACTAAGGATGGCACTTAATGTTACCCAACATTTTCACAGCAAATAAGTGCTTCTCCAGTCACACAACAGTACAGTTTTAAAATGAAACGAGATGAAATAGTTCAGCAGTACATGGTAGCTTCTGAGAATGCACAGAGATGTTCTTTACATTTTGCATTATCAATAGGAATGGCAGTCTGAAAGAGAACCAAACTTCAGGCCTTTATAATATCATGTGGAGGCCCGCGAGACACATGAGGGGAATACCATCTCCCCCCACTTTCTTGATGAGCCCAGTGTGACCCTCAGGTTCTCCTGTAGCTGCTGCTGGGCCCAGTGGGGGACCTGGGCATCACCATGGCCCCTGGGCTCTCCGACAGCCACCACTGGGCCCAGTGCAGCCCCCAGGCTTTCCAGCAGTCCAGCATACCCCTGACTTCCTTCACCACTGGTGTGGCCCCCTAAACACTCTGGCAGCTGCTGCCAAGCCCAGTACACTCCTTAGGCTTTCTAGAAGCTGCTACCTAGCCTGGTGCAGCCCTCAGTCTGCTTTGCTGCCACTGCAGCCCCTGGTCTGTATGGCAGCCACCGCCAGGCTGGGTGCAGCCTCCGGGCTCTCTGGCAGCCACCACCTAGCCCAGCATGGCCCCCAGGCTGCTTCACCACTTCTGCACCCCTCGGCTCTCCAGCAGCTGCTGCCCTGTCCAGGGTGGCCCTCAGGCTGCTGCATCGTCACTAGGCCCATGACAGTTCCCAAGCTCCACCACACTCAGGTACGAAGAAAACAGCTTTGGGGAGACTTAAACCCCCCAGTAGGGGTGGTGGTTTTTTTATATTTCAGATTTTTCTACAAACCTGGGGAGTCCCCCAAGTTCACTGGAAAAATCTGTTTAGTGTCCGTGTGGCCTCTTATCCATGGATTCTGGTATCTGCAGATGGTGGCCACACATCACTAATGACATATAGATACGTACAACTGAGGTTGCAATACTAAAAAGACTTTCCTGGGCCCCACTGAGTAGAATGATGGGCACAAATCTGAAGAAGGAAGTTCAGTTCAGGATTTGGGGTGACCCACGAACCGAGCCAAATTGGCCCACCAGAACCAAACCAGTCTGTGAAAAGGCACCTGCGAAAAGGCGCCAGGGATTGCCCTGGAAGGGACTTTCCTTTCACCTTTCTCCCAGTTGTGGCTCACCGCAGCCACAAGAAAGAGGCATGGATCGCCCGGGAAAGGATCTCCTTTCCACCTTTCTCCTGGCAGAGCTTGAAGAAGAAGAAGAAGAAGAGATTGGATTTATACCCCGCCCTTCACTCTCTTGGAGTCTCAGAGCGGCTTACAAACTCTTTTCCCTTCCCCTCCCCACAACAGACACCCTGTGAGGTAGGTGGGGCTGAGAGAACTCTTTCCCAAGCTGTCCTTGAGGGAACAGCTGGTACAGAGCTATGGCTTGCCCAAGGTCATCCAGCCAGGTGCAAGTGGAGGAGTGGGGAATCAAACCCGGTTCTCCCAGATTAGAGTCCGCACACTTAACCACTACACCAAACTGGCTCTCAAACTGGCTCCTTGCTTGCCTCAGCAAGGAGAAAGGGGGTGAGGATCGACCTGCAAGGGACTCCCTTTAATTTTCTCCCAAATGTGACTTACCACAGCTGGGAGAAAGGGGGCAAAGATCATCCAGGAAAGGACTTTCCTCCCCTCTTTCTCCTGCTTGGCTCGCCACGGCTGGGAAAAAGGGGGTAGAGATTGCCTGGGAAAGGCCTTCCACCTCTCTCCTGGTTGCAGCATGCCCTGGCCAAGAGAAAGGGGGGAGAAATCGACCTGGAAGGAACTCACTTCCAACTTTCTCCCGGATGTGCCTCGCCATGCAGTTGGGAGAAAGGGAGCAGGGATCACCCAGGAAAGGATTCCCCTTTCACCTTTCTCCCAGTCGCAGCTTGCCCTGGCTGGGAGAAAGGGGGGAATCACCCTGGAAAGGACTCGCTTCCACCTTTCTTCTGGCGACAGCTCAACTTGCCCAGGAGAAAAGGGGGGGAATAGCCCTGGAAGGGACTCCCTTCCAACTTTCTCCCAGATGTGGCTCGCTGCAGCTGGGAGAAGGTGAGCAGGGATTGCCCAGGAAAGGACTCCCCTTCCACCTTTCTCCCAGTCACAGCTTGCCCTGGCTGGGAGAAAGGGGGGAATCACTCTGGAAGGGACTCCCTTCCACCTTCCTACCAGCCGAGGCTCACCGTGGCTAGGAAAAGGGGGGGATTTGCTCTAGAAGGGACTCTGTTCCACCTTTCTACCGGTCAAGGAGAGATTCAAACTGGGGTCAAGGCATGGGAGAAGAGGTTTAGCTACTTCTTATACTTTTTTTAACCACGTGCCTCTTCCTTCACCCCCAAGATCTTATTTATGGGGGAAGCATACAGGTTGCCAGCCTGTTCCTCCAAAGATCAAATAGTGGCACTAGAGGACGATTGGCGACCAGGAAAACAGCACAGGAGTTAACACCCTCTCCTCCCATGTTGTGGTCCTAAGCCAAATTGAGTGGAAGGATTCACCTTCTGATATATACTAAGGAAAACATGCCAGAGATCTTTTTATGGATCCTGCAGCATCTTACCTTCTTTGTCCCTCACCTATTATTCTTGTATCCACTAATATTTTAGATGGACTAAAATGTGGATGGCCCAGGCTAGCCTGATCTCATCAGATCTCAGAAGCTAAGCAGGGTTGACCCGGGCAAGTATTTGGAAAGGAGACTTCCAAGGAATAACAGCATTGTGATGTGGAGGTAGGCAATGGCAAAGCACCTCTGAACGTCACCATAAGTCAACTGTGGCTTGACAGCAAAAGAAATGTGGCAGGAGCAAACTTTAAGTAAACATATAAAAAGGACTTCAGTTTTAGTTTGAACACAATAACCAAATTCCTAACTCCTATAACTACACAGTGAAAAAGGTAAATACATAGCTACCAAAATATTCATAAACCAGAGGCAAAATGAGAATGGTATCCAATGTGTAATTTCCATTCCTTGCATCTCTTTATCTAACCTATCCTATATCCATAATACACTACAAACTCAACCCTTCCTTTTTCTAGCTCTTGAGGGGTAAAAAAGCTAGAGCAAAACCCTTCAAGTGTCATAATAGATTCCAGTCAACATACAAAATATTTTTTTAATAAATTCTTAACCTGCACAGTTCATAATTTTTTTTAGAAAAATAAGGTGTTTGGATGGTGAGAGGCAGCTTGGCAAATAAAGAAAATCAGATTTAAACATGAGGCAATCGTGTATTAAAATGCACTCTCTTACCTTGACAATGGACTAATAGCAATAGACCAAACACGATCTTCCGTCTGTATGGTGTGCAAACATTGCCCAGCTCTACCTGGTGATAGAGACCAAACCTAGAAAGAGAATTAAACAATAAAAGGTGCAAAGTGCAGGTGTAAATAAGTATTCAAAATTATTTCCTCCTAATATAGCTTTTCTGAGCACCATCTCTCTCCACCACCCCAACCACAGCATCAGAAATCTTCTCCATCACCACCTTATTTTAATTGCAAGCTCTGGACCAATACATTATTCAAAACAAAGAAATTACAGAACGAACTAGCAGCAAGACCTTTCAAATCAGTTTCAGTTAAGGCTGTGGACAGGCAGAGAGATCCTCATCTGAAATGTGTCAGTTCAAATGCTACTGAAGCATATATTTAGATTTCATCTGTCATCTTCACTCTTTGTGAGTCCTTCTATAAACAAATTTTTAAAGCCTTTTCCCCAAATATTTTGGAAACATCAAAAAATACTTGTATGGGACAATCTTGTCCTAAGCACACTTATTGCAGTGCTCACTGCTAAAATATTCATGGACTCCTTAATTCATATTTTGACAGCACTTGTTCTACAATAATGCATGTTTATCAACAGACCCAAGTAACTCCTTTAAAAAATTTATGAGCTTTCAGAAATCTGTTACAGGTGAGTAAATAAGCGTATGTTCTTGAAGCCCTTCTGATTCCAGTGCTTCTCCCACCCCTGCCAACCAACCAACCTCCTATTTTCTGGATCCTAAAATTATAGCCTCTGGCTTCCTTTCCATCTAATTTCTCCCCACCCCACACCCCAATGTCTTAAAGGAGCTTCAAAGCTGGGAGTGTTGTATTTGTTTGTTTGTTGATAATGCTCAGGATTGTAGGCTATTCAGTGTCAGTGGGGAATTTAGCACCTAGTGTCAGAAAAAGGAGCAGTAAAGCTGAGCTCTTTTAATGCACTCCTATCTCATACAGGTTAAAAATATTGCTGGGAGCATGCTATCTGGTGCCTATCAATGAGAGGAATGTGCATTAGCAGCTACTCAAAGCTCTGCCCTAATCAACACTCACTATCCCTCCAAAGCACCCAATGCACTTACAACTCCCATTAGAGACCTACTAGGGATTCCCTTCCAGCTAGGAGTCAACACAAGGAAAATGTCACTTGGTAAAAATAAAAGCAATTCTCTGTTCATAAGGATCAGGATGGAAGAGTGTTAGGTGAGCTAGGTTCTATTTCGGCTTTTAAAAAATGAACACAATTAAAGCTGAATTCCCTGTGACTTTGAGGATTTTGCCCTCAAGGTCACAAGATGCTTCAGCATTTCAGTTGCAGAAGGCAGACACACTTGGCCGTCACAAAAAAACCAAAACTCTCACCTGCAGTGTGGAAGGCTGAAGCACAGGAGTTACATTCTCATTCCAATGAGAAATTAGGAGTTGTGTTTACTTTATTCAAACACTAATCTAAAGCATAAAAACCACACCCCACACACAAGGCTAGAAAATAATTTAGGACCCAATTCAAAACACACTTCAATGGAAAAAGCACAATTGAATTCAGTGGGGCATATCTCCACATAATGCATTTTAGATTAAGGTGCCAGCTTTGCTTCATGACATATAAATATTTTAACGAAGTGTTGGCCACGAAACACATATGATAACCAAACTACCATATATTGACCAGTTTATGAACGATACGTAAAATTCCAAATTACGTACATGTCAGGATATATCAAACAACAGTCAATTCTCAGCTATCTAGAGAATCACAGCAGCTGTTTTGCTAGTATAACTTAAACTGGATTTGTCCTCAAGGCAGAACAAGAGAGAAGGAGAAAACAATCCTATACTGCATTAACTGGTTAGTGTGACAGAGATCATTCAAGAAGGTATTAGATTTATACCCCGCCCTTCACAGTCTCAGAGAGGCTTACAAACTCCTTTCCCTTCCCCTCCCCACAACAGACACCCTGTGAAGTAGGTGGGGCTGAGAGAGCTCTTTCCAGAACTGTCCTTGAGGGAACAGCTCTGTCAGAACTATGGCTTGCCCAAGGTCATCCAGCAGCTGCAAGTGGAGGAGTGGGGAATCAAACCCGGTTCTCCCAGATTAGAGTCCATACACTTAACCGCAACATCAACCTGGCTCTCATTCAGTCCAGTTCCCTGAGGCTCTCCCATCATAAGGATGATAGCATAAATTACTAAATTAGTGTGGTGTTGCTAGGATCTGTGAAACCCAGGTTCAAATCCCCACTTGTGCCACAGATGCTTGGTGGGTGACCGTGGGCCTGTTACATACTCTCAAACTAAACTACATCACAGGGTTGTTGTGAGGATAAAACAGAAGAAAGAACAATATAAGCCACTTTGGAGTCCCACTGGGGAGAAAGGTGGGATATAAATAAAGTAAATAAATAAACCCAAATTACCCAACAGATACATACATACTTCACTGTGAGTAATGCAGGGACAATCAGACGATGGAACTCCTACAGTGTTTCCAAGAAATTTCTTTAGAAGTTCCATCATCTGATTGTTCTCCCAGTTAAGAATTACTTTTATACTGCAATAATGCTTTACGTTAACACTTACTGTCACAACCTTAATTAGAAAGAAAAAAATCAGCAATCCACTGTCTCCTTTCCTCCAGGGAGTAAAAAACAAACAAACAAACACTCCTCTTTAAAGTAACTTATCCTGTGTCCAGATTTTTGCTTTTGAATGAATCTGGTGTCATTTTAATTACTCCCTTTCAGATGTATTTTCCTAGGTGGCTTCCACATGCGCTTTTTGCTCTGATTTGGGCTCCTAACTGCAGCAAATTATTTCCAAGTTTTCACCCAGCACTGTTGCTCATCCGCTGTCCATCCATGGTTTCCAAGTGCCTTCTCAAACCACCTTAGAGCTGATGTTTCCTTCAGCCAAAGCATATTTGGGTTCCCTGTAGAAGGCATGTTGTGTTCAGCACCATTTTCTCTTGCCACATTCCTCCATTTCCCCCCTGCATCACTGGGGGCTTTTATAAGCAATAACTAGATTCTTATATATTATAATGTTATAGCAATCTACTTAGTCCTCTGAATTCTCACCATTAATTTTGTAAGTCTCTAACTCTTTTAAATACTGAGATTTATCTCCACAACAAAAGGGGCTAGTGATGTTGTTTTTTAAGATGAATCTGGGAGTTCAGAGGACATAATCATTACTACATTACACCTCTATAGTGATCTAGCTATTGCATGTTATTTTTAAAGGCCCCTGATATTGCAGGGGAGGGTGGAGGTTGCACAGGAACAGGGCATGAAAAGTGTGGGAAACCCACTATCTGGGAGAACCACTGCCGCTGCAATAAATTAGCAGCTGCAACAGGAAAACTACATGAAATTGTTGCCATGTGGAAAACTCCCTCATCTCATAAAGTTTAAGCCCCACCACCTTCAGAATAAGGACCTTTGCTGATACTTGCTATCTGACAGACCCAACTCTCTCTCACTCCCAGGCAAATTTTCCTGCCAAAAATATTTTTCATTTCCCTCTGTGACTGAGCCGTCCTTCAGTGGCTTGTTTTTTTTTTCTTTATTTTATAAGCTTTAACTGTCCCATCCTGTCACAGATATTAGTTTAGGCTTCTGACCCAGCATAGGAACTTAAGGGAAAATACAGGAGCTGTTTAAACCCTTACAGAAATGGCACACATATATAAACAAAAAATATTTTTGGCAGGAATATTTTTGGCAGAAAAAATGTGTGTGTGTGTGTGTGTGTGTGTCAAGGTTTAGAATGGCTGAGGTAAAACGTCATACTATATATCGATTGGAAGTCTTGGATCATACAAGAGTGTATCTGAAGTTTGGTTTCAAGGTTTTCTAGTTCTTTCTTTGAGAGGTACTGTGTTTAGTATATTTCAGCAACAACACAGGTTCTTAATACTGTTTTCTGGAGAATAGCGTTTGCTTATAGTTTCTAGATTTCTCCCTTCAGAGTTCTAGGTTTTCCCTTTAGATATTAGTTTTTCACTAACTCCTGAGGTGTCTAAGCTTCTCCACTTTATCACAGACCAAGGTTCTCTTCCCAACCCCTTTCACTGACAGGAAGTTATTCTCCTTGTCCCTAAGAAGCAATAACTCCTTTTCCTATTTAGTTTGTCTGGGAGTTCTCTCTAACTTCTCAACCCCTTGCCAAATTCCTCTTCCAGTACTGTATGTTTGAATAGAACAATTCTGTAGCTCTCTTGACTGAGAATCTAAATTCTCCCTCAGAGTAGGTCTAATATATTTAAGGACAATGGATTCCCTCTTTTCTCTATAGAAGTACTTTTCCCTGAAAGAAATCACTGATTCCCAATGTCTCTTCCCTCAGAAGTCAAACCCTCTGGCTACTGATTCAGAGATTAGATTTCAGACAAAGACCAAAAGGAGAATGAATCTTTTCCCTCCAGATCATTTTATTTCCTATCTATTTATATTTTATTTATTTATTTATTATTTCAATTTATATCCCGTCTTGCCAGACAAGCTGGTGCTGGCCAATCAGAGAGCAAGCAGAACCACCAATCACATAAGTTCTTCTCTCCAGGGAAGATTAACTCTTGAACTCCCTGACTGTCTAAGCCAAGAAGCATTTTAAAAAGCCTGCTTTTCTTTGCAATCCATCACACATCCATGAATGAATTTTTGCCACGGTACCAGATAGCAAGATGACCTGTCTAACTGTGTTCAGCTCAAGCCAGCTGAAGTGGTTTCAAGCCCTTGGATCACTCAAATGTTGTTAATTGGTAAGAGGCTAAATGCATTCCTAACACCTGCCCTAGAAACAGGCATCAGTGCTGATTTACTGAGGGACATCAGGAGAAAGTATGTGAAGCAGTAGCTATCAAAAAAGAAGACTGTCAAACTGCTGAAGTGTCTGTCATCCTGATGTGTTCAGAGCCTCCTGCTGAACTTTGATTAGCTGTCATAAGTAAAGAAATCTGCCCACTGAATGGCCTCCGCTTCACATTTTACATCTATAGCATCTAGAGTATCCAAAGCAACATAGTTTCCCCTCTTAAAAACATTGGGCAGATGTTGTCAAATTCATAGGATTAGGGAGAAATTCCCTTTTATTTAGAAAGTTTACCACCTTGTTTTTCTCAGAGATATTCAAAACTATTTTAAATAAATACATATAATGCAAACAGGGTGTTTCTGCTCTAAGCCTGTACTCTAATATCCTTCAGATAGTTTTACTTGTGTTCAGTCCATATCTTCCTTCACAGACTCTGAAGCCAAATGCATTTGCTGCTGCTTGAGAACCTCAGAAAATCGGTCTACTGCTCTGGGAAAGTGGCAAGGATAATGCACTATAATTGGACAAATTCCACCTACCAACTCATACAGTTCAAACGAACCATCCACCCCAATTCTAATAGCAAAGTTTAAAGACACCAAACCCCATCTGTCACTTTTTTTTCTAATGTCCCATCCTCAAAGAGAAGAGCTTTTATAATATATTCACTGTTCTTCAGCACAACTGATGTGCACACACATTTTAGGGAGGGGCTAAGCCAAATGACACATGAACACATATCTATGAGAATCTTGCACTTTGCTTTGCAGTTTCCCATGCCTTTCTAGGGAGACATGCTATATATCTAAACTAAGCATGCTTACACCATCAATTTTGTCCCCACACAGCTTAAATTCAAAGCCCATTTGCCAGCCCTCAGCCTTTCCCATGGAGTACTCACTATCATTATGTAGATAATTAAGAAACAAATGTACCGTTCTCCCTTGTGGCTGTAAAGCAGTTGCAAGATCATGCACTGAGTATTACAAACAATTCAGTGGAGGCAAATGTTAGTCAGGAGCAGCCAGAACTGAGACTCTTGAGCTGGCTGAATTCTGGAACCCACAATGATCCTCCCTTGACCTAGCACTGCCTGCCCTGACCACTGCTTTGCACTCATTTCTTCCATAAAGGTGCTGTTCTTTGCCTTGAAAAGTGCTGACTCCAGGAAGTGTTCTGTTACTGTTCATAAAGAATATTTCATTACTTATGGTGCATAATACTTATTCTCAATGTTCAATAGCAGCTTTCTGCTCTGTCCTGTAAATGCACTACTTATTGTTCATTATTTTATTTATTTATATTTACATTTTTATTCCACCATCCCAGCTGTTCGGCAGGCTCAGGGCGGCTACTAACATAATAAAACATACATTCAATAAAATTCCAGATACAACTGTCAAACAATTTAAAATCATACTATATAAACCTAATATGCAATACAAGATGGCGATCTTCCTACATCACTGTCAACTGAATGGCATCAGCAGGCTCCCACTTACCTATGAGACCTCGGTTGGTGGCACCATTGGTCCTGATTGGTACAGATTGGTAATCGGGCCAGGGTCATAGAATCGGGGTGGCACCCTACTTGAAAACCTGGAGAAAGAGCTCTCTTTTACAAGCCCTGTGGAACTGTAAAAGGTCCCGCAGGGCCCTGATGTCCTCTGGAAGCTCATTCCACCAGTGAGGGGCCACTACCGAAAAGTCCCTGGCCCTCCTCACTGTAACCAACCTGGCCTCTTTAGGCTCTGGAAGAACCAGGTGATTTTGGGAACCCGATCTTAGTTCCCAAACCCATTATTTCAGAGTTTGGGTTTTGAAAGAGATGAAATTGAAAGGGATTTTTGGGGGGGTGGGTTTTGTCACCAATTAAAAGCACAGAGTGTAGAATGAGAACAGAACTTCTCTGTACTATCTTCTAACTGTCTTTCCAAACACAGCCTTAGTAACTCAATAGATATAGAGGAAAGCATATGAGCTTACCTTTGCTGTTCTGTCCCGGGAGCCACTCACAATGATGCCACCTTGACAGTCCACACAGTTCACTTCCTGTTCATGTGCCAAGAACTTGAAGCTGAAGGAGCTGTTCAGCTTATGAAGGGCAATGTTGCCATCTCTGGGGGGGGCAGAGAAATGAGAAATTCCATCTCCTCGGACCAATATCACAAGGCAAGCATGCCTATGGTGTACGGCACTATTTCTACATCACAGACCATCCTGCTGAACTTCACTTCAGCTTATTTTTTATTACCAACAGTAAAGAAGTACATTTATTTATTTATTTATTTGAGAGTACTTCATAAAACAGAATACAAGCTATTTGTATAGCTTGTATTCCCCCCAAATAAATTTTTTAAAAATAATTTGCTTCATAAGTGGTTTCTGACACATCTACATACATTCAATCCAGGACAATATTATGTGACTGGGAGAGCAGTCATCTCTGAGACGGAACAGAAAAAGAGAAATCATTGCCAAAGCATCAATAACAGAAATTGATACACAGATTATACTCGCTACTTCCAGTTTATTTCTAGTATCTGTATTCTACAAGTATCTGGTGCCTTTGTTCCTCTAAATACAATGCATATTGGAGGCCTAGTTTGTCAGTGATGTCTGTATGTAGAGTACAGTTCCTGCAGACCTTCCTCAAAATGCCTCTTTCAGGGGGAAATCTTTAAAAATATCAACACCAGGGCTCACCTTCATGCAATCTAACACTGCATATGTACAGGCAGTCTTGGTTATAGTCTTGGCAGTAACCCTGGCCAGGATTATATACAGCCCTCATTAAAAAGTTTGAAAGTGTGTCCAGATAATCTAAATTTTGCAACAATAGAAATGGAATTCTACTACCCATAAAATTATGCAAACCTATCAAAGCGCTGGAAGACATTTCTTCTAGCTTTGATGCAAGTATACCCATAGACAAATGCTAGACATTCACCCACCATTACTCTCCTCTTTTCCCTACAACAGAGAACTTACCCTCCTCCACTGACAATGTGACCATTAGCGAGCACAAAACGGCACACGTCCTCCTGATGCCCAGAGAAGACTGCCTGAGGACAGCGTTGCAAGCCAGTGTGATTAGGACGAAGCCAATAAGCCTGAATATCTTCTGCCTGGGACAGGTAAAGATACTCGCTATCTAGCTGCATCCAAGGCATTAAACTGGAGGGAAAATATTTTTAATATTAGAAAATATGCTGGTTGTAACAAACATCATACATTAGGATCCTTGGTTGCCTTTGAATTTAGGGCCTTTCCAACTACTTTAAAAAATCCCCAGTTTTAACTATGCTAATGCTGATCCAATCAATGGGTTATGGGGAGGGAGGCTAGCCTTGCTATGGGGAGATAGAGATATGCCTGCTTGACACATTTAAAATAAAATATGGTAGGGTGCTCTTCAGCACTAGAGAGATGGAAATGTCCAGCGTTCAAAGAACTATTTGAAAGTACTGTACAAACAAATTATGTATGTAATGGCACATACTGCTGCAGGAGAGTTAGGAACCTAGCCAAAGTTTTTAAAAAAGAGAGGCAGAAAACCACATATGGAAAGACTTCCCAATGGCCCTAAACCACTTCCATTTATAGGCAGATGATTCCCCCATCTATTCTGTATGTAGATCTTCTGCACTAGCAACAAACAACCGTCACAGAAGAAATCAGTGAAAATGGAAAGATGAACAAGAACTAGACAAGAAGAACTCAAATAAAGTTGGAATGATACAGTAGTAGCAGAAGAGATAAATGCATAGACAGAGCAACATCACTTGAACTAATTCTGTCCAGAGTTAAAGGTCTCTAAATTAGGTGCAATCTAATAGATGCTAAATGAATAGATGCTTAATGGAGACCAAACATGCAATGACATCCAAAGATACAAAGCCAATTCTAGTGGCTGATATTGGGTAAGAGAAAATAGAAAAGAGTCACTTGCTTGCGCTTCCATTTGAGAAGCAGGTTTCTCCGACAGCGCCCACGTCTCCAGTTTTGAGAAACTTTGACCCTTTCCTTCACGGGGATACCTTCCACTCTGCAGAGAGAGAGGAAGAGAAAAGTCAGACCTAGGTAGGAATGCATTAGCATACTGACACCACATAAGAGAATCTGATGAGTGTGTTTGGTTTGGTGCTGGAACTGCAAGAGGGACTCATCCAGCAGGGACACATTTGCCACCTAATACCACTGCAAAATTTCAAAAAGACACCACAAGCAGGAAACAGGTTGGTTACTACATCTAGCCTATACCAATGATTTCTAGTTCTCCATCACCTTACTACTACGTAACCATATAAACTAAGCTTGTTAGTCCTGTTTGGTCCCTGAATTCGTTAAACATCTTCATTTCCCCCCAGAATTAAACCCAAACAGATGGTAACCCTAAAACTAAGCTTGTTATTTATTTATTTATTCATTCATTCAATTTATACCCCGCCCTCCCCGCCAAAGCAGACTCAGGGCAGTTATTTCTGTTTGGTCTTTGAATCTGTTCAGCATCTTCATTTCCCCCTGGAATTAAACCCAAACAAATGGTAACCATATAAACTAAGCTTGTTATTCCTGTTTGGTCCTTGAATCTGTTAAACTTCTTCATTACGCTGTATGCTAATTTACTGTACAAACATTATGCTGTATGCTAATTTACTGCTCACCCATTTACTGCTTCCATTTCATTGTATCTGAAGAAGTGTGCATGCACACAAAAGTGTATACCTTGAATAAAACTTTGTTGGTCTTAAAGGTGCCACTGGTCTCAAACATTGTTTTGTCTCATCAAGTTTGTGTCATTTGAAAGCAAGAATACATTGAAACATAATCTGTAGTTTAAGAATTTAGGGAAGGGCTGTGGCTCAGTGAAGAGCCTCTGCTTTGCCTGTAGAAGATCCCGGGCTCAATCCCAGGCATCTCAACTTCAAAGGGTAAAAGAAACGTCAAAGAAAGACCTCTACCTAAGACCCTGGAGAGCCACTGCCATTCTGAGTAGACAATACTGATCTTGATGGACCAATGGGCAGATTCATTTGAGAGACTTACAAAGAGGCACGAGCTAATTTTACTACAACTTTCTAGCAGACAACTGCATAATGAACATATATGAACATACAAAGCTACATTATGTCACACCACTGGTGCATACAGTTTAATACGGTTTGCACTGATTGTTGGCAGCTGCTTAGTCTCAGGCAAAAAGGTGTCTTTCCCAACACCTGCTACCTAAGATTTATTAACCAGAAGGTACCAGGGACTGAACCTGTGACCTTCTGCATACGAAGCACATACTGAGCTATGAGAACTGAGTTATTACCCTGCCCCAAACAATAATTGGGCCAGTAAAAGAAAAAAAATATCCAGAATAATGGACAACTCATGATTCTGTACAAATTATTTCATAGCAACTTTAGAGATTTTTACCAGCACTTTTTTACACAACAAGAAAAAAATATACATGAGAAGTATAAAAAGCCTAAAAAGTAAAGTTTAAAAGTCTTTTAAAAAGTCTAAAAAGTTTTTTTTCCAAGTCTAAAAATCCATGCAGTTATTTTTGGAATCACAGCACACTCAGATTACAGAATTTCCCACTCATGAAACTGTCACTGGGTCTTCTATAAATATCATTGCCAGATGCAAGCAGACCAAGAGCACGGATGGAGGGGTTATGCAAATAAGCCATTAACACATTTCCACTAGGGGAGTGCAAAAAAAAGTTGGTATTATTCGGCTTTGGGTATATCAGACCCGAAAAATATTGGTAAATACCGAATTTCCCTAGTCCAATACCGGTAAAGTATTTGAATTGGGGAAATATTTGGTATTACCCCATACATTTGGATCTGTTATACCCACCAGGAGGGAAGGAAGGCATGTTAAAATTCATTCCCTCCCCCAGGGCTTCCACTGGTCAGTTTCATTTCCTGCCAGTCAGCTGTTAGGTTTAGGCTATTTAAACATAACAACTGACAGATGGATGGGAGTGAAACTGACCAGTGGAAGCCTCCGGGCTCTGTTACTTTCCTCCTTGAGTCACCCTGCAGGAGCAGGGAGGCATGGGGAAGGAAAGAGGCAGATTTCTATGCCTTCCCTTCACTTCCCCAGCTCCCCCCACCATGGCTGGGCAGCTGGGGAAGCGAAGGGAAGGCATTTAAACATGTTTGGGCTCTCTACATGGCCTCCTCCACCTGCCCCAGCCGCAGGGGGTCTGGAGAAGGCAAGGAGGGGGGCTGGAGAAGGCTGCTGTGGGGGAGAACTCGAGGAAAATAAAGGTATTTAAACATGCCTCCTGGCTCTGTTCCTTCCCTCCCTGAGTCTCCCCACAGCAGTGGGCAGCCACAGGGAGGGAAGGAGGCATATTTCCATGCCTTCCCTTCACTACCCCAGCTGCCCCACCATCGTGGGACAACAGGGGGAGTGAAGAGAAGGCACGGAAACATGCTTGGGCTCTCTGCCTTGCCTTCTCCAGCTGCCCCACTGCAGCAGGGCAGCTGGAGAAGGGAAGGCAGAGAGCCCAGGCATGTTTCTATTCCTTTCTTTCCCTCCCCGAATTTAAACATGCCTCCTGGCTCTGTTCCTTCCCTTCCCAAGTTTCCCCGCAGCAGCAAGGAGATATGGGGATGGAAGGGAAGGCATTCTTCCCATGTAAACCAACCAGTGCAGTGCTGATCGGTTTATATGGGAGGAAGCCATTTCAGCCGTCCCTTTTGCTCCCCCCCCCCCACACACACACTCAGGAGCAAGGGGAGCAAAAGGAGCTCTTCAAGACGGAGCTCTTCCGCCAGGCTTTCGATTAGGAGCTACCACCGGGGACATTGCAGGATAACATCGCCCTGGACCCATGGGCCAAACCCTTTTGCTGCTGCTTTCTCACCAGGAGAACGCAGATTGCCGCCTGTATTGTTATGAGTGTTGTTTTAATATTGTAATTTGCTTTTATGTTTTAATTTTGTAAACCCCCTTGATGGTATTGTATGCTGTGAGCTGCCTTGAGCCAGTTCGCTGGAAAGGCGAGATAAAAATGTGAAAAATAAATAAATAAATAAACTTGCTAGGGAGGCATTTAAACTGTCAGCTGTTAGGTTTAAATGGCTGGTAGGGTTAGGTATAGCTGAATGAACCTGAATAAAAGCCAGATAAAATTGGCTTTTTCAGGCTCAGCTATACTGGTAGCCAAATACAGGTCTCTGATCTGTATTTAGCTTACATGATACTGGAAAAATACTGATAAGGCATTTTTCAGGTATTAATTCGGCTCTGTTATTGTTGAATACACACACCCTTAATTTCCACTGCTTAGTTCACTAACTCATGCTGGCCAGTATGGTAGACTGGGTCTAAAGAGTTAGATTTAGAGATGGGAAAGTCTAGTTCATGTACACATTCAGCTGTAGTGTTTGCAAATCATGATCTCTCATCCTAGCCTACCTCACAAGACTACTGAAGGAGGAAGTGAACCACTCTGAGCTCACCAGGATAATAAACTATACAAGTTTAGACCAATCCTGTAAATAATTTCTCTTCTACCATGAAAAACACCTTTCACCCACTGTCAACTTTTTAAAAACAAGCCTTTGATTTTAAATAATTCTATTATGCTTCCTCAAATGATATTAAATCACATCTTTTCCAGTTTAATGATTCCCATGAGACACTGTGTCAAATGCTCTGCTGAAATACTACAGAAAACACTATCCTTTTAAAGAACTACACTGTTCTGTTCATACAGAGAAGCTGTTCCGGTATGCTAACCCTAGCTGGCAGCATTGACACATATCCTAATGTTGCTAATTTTGAATGTTCATTTTCCTGAATAAACATAAATCTGATTTCTTTTCTCATTCAAGCAAAGACCCAGTTTCAAAGCTACATATAATAGCTGTCATCTCAAAGCATGAGACTTGCACTGAATCCTAATATAGGGGCATAAGACCAGAATAAGCTCTCAGAGGCAAAATACCACCACCTGACCAAGATGTAAAGACAGCAGACAGTAACTACCTTCCCAAAGCAGTATTGGGGGGGGATACATATTTAATTTTTCTGAAGACAGTGACTAGAGTCTAAATTTAGCACCCAGTGGAATGATAAAGCACAGAAAGAGAATCCTTCAAGAACTCTGCATGAAAGGAAGCTACTTTTAAAAAGGATTGTGCAACAGTGGGACGAATAAAACTTTAGGAATGCTTTTGTCTGGACTCTGTGAATTCCAGCACCAGGATCATGGGCATCGACCCTTCAAATGCACGGCAGGTTACAGCACTGGAACTACTGTTGCTGTTTATTATTAAAACAAATTTGGAATGGATTTTTGTTCTCATGGAGCTATAAAAGTGAATTCAGGCTAGTTAGCTGGTGCCCACATCAATGGTGGTAGCCTAAATAGGTATCCATGCATTTGTTCACATTCATCCTTTCCCTCCCTGCATGTTGTTTCCCAAGTGTTAATTTTTTAGAAGCATCAACTCATTGTGGCAAAGACTTCTCAAGTACATTTGCTAGCACAATGCATAACAACTGTACTGTGACCTCTAACACCATCTTGGGTGGACCTTCAAGGAGTAGTCTTTGCTACTGTGATAACATACTGTATTTTCTCTCCTAGTAACTCAGCCACAATACCTCCAATTTTATATATTATATTGTTTATATATTGCGGGGAGGGGGCATTCCGTCACTTTTGCTTCCTTCCCTCTCCCTCCATCTTCCCCTTTCTTTCCCTCCTCCCGCCAATCTCCCCCTTTTTTTCTTTCCAACCCTACACCAAGCCAGTTCCTCCTTCTTTATTTTTCTCTCCCTCTAAGCCAATCCCCTTCTTTCTTTTCCCCGCAAGCCAATATCCCCATCTCTCCCTTCCTCTTTCCTCCCCAAGCAAATCCCCCCTTCTTTCTCCCCCTGTCCTCTATCTTTGAGCCTGGCAGCAGCTCTACTCCTCTCCATCGCTTGGTGAATGCTTGGTCTTCCGCCTTCTCTCCCTCCCCACTCCCTCTTCCTCACCCGACTCGGCATGCCTATTACAGGCTCCCGCCTTGGGGTCTCAAGAGCCTTGCCCTGTATCCTTTGTGATAGCCAGGGCAGGCTTTGTGGGACCCGGGAGGTGGAATGCCAGTGTGCAGAGGCAGCCATCATTGAGGCGGCAAGACTGAACCCAGCCCTTCTTTGCTGGCCATCAGCACCAGTACCAACTTTCACAGCAGCCTCCCCAGTGGTAGGTGGTATGGCAACAGCCCAGATGGGCCCGAAGCCCCTTTGGGGGTCAACAGCCCCACTGGCAGCTCCTTTGCCATTGATGAGCTCAGCAGCAGCAGCAGCTCTGGTGGTGGGTTTCCAGCAGCGGCAGGCCTGGCAGTGGCGATGGTCAACCTGGTAGCAGTAGCAGGCTCAGTGGTGCAATCTGGGCAAGGCTCCCAGGCCAGGACAATGGCGGCTCTGTTGGGGGCCATGGCAGTGCAGGTGAGTCTGGCCTGGACAGCTGCATTGTCTGTGCATGTGCAGACGCCTTTCATTTGGAAGGATTTAAACCCCACAATGGGTTTTTTCCCAGTTTTCAGATTTTTCTGCAAACCTAGGGGGTTACCAAAGTTTGCAGGAAAACTTGTTTGTGGTAAGCATGTCCCCTATCTACGGATTTAGATGTCCGCACAGAGGCAGCATGTTGAGAATTAGATATATAGATTAAAGATTATATAACATAATATATTAAGTGTTATAGTTGTAGCTGGTCTAGTACAGATGCAAGTTAATATACAGGAATTTAGTCTCCATTAAAACCCTCATGGGCCTGTTCTTCCATGAAGCAAGGGCACACCAGCACATGGTAGCAACTGAACTCTAGTATCTTCAAAGAGGAGATACTCTCTCTGGCTTATACCTAATGCACTACTACTTGTACCAAAGTCTCACTGAAACCAATAGGATTTACGTGAATTAAGATTCTGTTTACCTACAAAAGGACAAATCAATACCAAACGCCACTTTATATTCAATCTCATACTGAAAATTAGGGGTCCTCAATGTAGAATCATAGAGTAGAAAGGTACCTTCAGGGTAATCTAGTCCAACCCCCTGCACAATGCAGGAAATTCACAAATACCCCACACACCCCCAGTGACCGCAGTTTCATGACCAGAAGATGTAGTTCCCATGGGCACCATGGTGCTCACCAACATCTTTCCTGGTGCCCACCAAGTGTTTTTAGAAAGTAGGCAAGGTCAGGTGGTACATTTACCCAGCATGGCTTCTCATTGGCCCCTGGAGATTTGATTGGCTGTATAGATTCAAAGAAAATTGCTTCAACAGCAGCTGCCACCACAGCACAAGGTACACACAGCACTGTGTGACTGAAGGTAAGCCGTGTGTACAAGCGAGAAAATATTTTAAAATATGTTAATTTTAAAAGGCATCCTGTTAGGTAGAGCTTGTGCCTGAAATGTTGAAGAGATTTAGATATTAGATTTATGCATAACCTTACTCCCTGACATTTTGTGGTTGGCTCCACCTCCTTTGGCAGCCATTTTGCAGTTACACCCAGTATGGTATGAAAGAATCCCAAATGTGCCCACAGGCTCAAAAAGGTCAGAGGCCTCTGTTGAAAATGAAAGACTATATCTTGCTCTGTCTCAACCAAGATTGCAGCTGAAGACATAGTAAGCTAATTCTTAAGTTAGCGGTAGAAACATGAACTGGACACTACCCCCAAAGAACAACAAAAAAGTCTGCAATCTGAGATTTGCTAGCCATTCCATCCATCAAGTAAGAGACTGAATAGAAGATGTCTGGTTCCCCATTAGCTGTGGAGGCTAACAAGGAAGAAAGCTCTTTTCATGCATCAGTGGAGAGAACTCAAAAACCAGAGGGCACAGAATAGATTAAAAACAATGGGCAGAAATGCACAGTAAGGTACTGCTTTTCAACAATTTCTTTTCCTATCCTAACAAGCCATGCTACAACAAATTATACTGAAGGGGTATTAATCACTGGCCATGAGTGGACTTGAAGTTCCATGCTACTCAAACCAAAACAGTTGCCACAGGGCAGCTTCTCAAATATCCAATACTTTTTAATATCAGTTCTACAATAGTTTTTAAAACAAACTAATAATGCAGGCAACCAGATGCCCCATTAATTCTCAGGAGCACATGAAGTATGCCTTATATCAATTCAAACCTGCTACCTTTACCCCTAGAAATTTAACGCAACTATTCCCTTCCAATTGTCTTAAGCATCTTTCTCAGGCACAAAAGTAAAAGGCACATTTTTGCCTTCCTTCAGAAAATCAGGTAACAATGGCAAGTAGAGTAGAACTGGAATTTCTTTTTCAATGTAATTGTCTATAACTATAAAACATGAAGAATCCTGATATGGTGCATAGCAGAAGCAAAGGAAGACTAAGAAACAAGAACAAGAGCACCAAGAAATGTCTTCTCACCTATGGCTCTCCTTTCCCACGGAATAGCTTTGTTTAAAAATGAAAAAGCAATTTGGGGGGGGGGGGGGGGGGGGGGAATGAGTCCCCTTGAACAAACATCTTTGTGGCTGTTAATGAATGGAGGAATCTTTAACCTGGCCCAGAGGCCTGGCCAGGCTAGTGTTCCCGGTTCTCCTTCTACTGCCTGGGGCTCTCTCTATTTTTTTCTTTTTTGCTCCTCAATCTCCCCCCCCCCCCCCATCCCTTTCCGGTACTTTGTCACCATTATAATTTGACTGCATTCCTGGGCATGTGACCCACTTTATACAAGAAGCACACAGAGATTTCCATCTCCTAAAAACTTGCCTACAAGTTTACCACCTGGAAAAGACAGGGAACCAGTTTGCAGTCTCTGTGCTTTACCCCCTACTCTTACCCAAAACAGCAAACAATTATGGCTAGTAAAAATGAAAGAAGGAATTGCGGCATTCAACATGAATTTTACAAGAGAATATTTTGGACCAGATATGAATCCCCAACTTCATCTCTTAACAGTGTCAGGTGAGAAGGAAGAAGGGAATGTCATTTATTTTCCAGATTCCTGCACATTTCTGACAGCCAGCAACTATATCGGGGGGGGGGGGGGGGGGGGGGAATTCAAAAGGGATAACACAACCTTTCCTCTGCTATTCAAATGAGATGGTGAATACAAAGCCCTGAAGAGTCAGGTACTGTGCAATAACTTGATCCTTACGAAAATCCATTCCAAGAAATCAGACACTGCACATACATTCTGATTAAGTCACAATTTAAAACATGCCCCATATCTGCTCCATAATCTCCAACCCTATTCAGAGTTACCTGGGACTACAAACTAGTGCTGGGAGACTGCTGCTAGGGCCCATGGCATTTATGCTGTGGGGTCCCACAGAATGGTCTATTTTATCAGTTCTAGTTCCAAGTTCCGGGGGTCCAGGAGCCCCCTCCTTGTCTCTGCCCACAAAAGGCCTCCCATTCGTGCCTCCCTTCCCACCCACTCATTCACATACCCCACACCTATGCATCCTGCCCACACCCACTTGCAAGCCCTCTCACTTCCCACATCTACACACCCTGCGTGCCCTTTCTCCATCTGTGCTGGAAAGTTTGTGCAGCTGGGAGAGCCACACTAGCCAATGCCGGACGTAGAGCCAGGAACATTGGTGACAAAGCACCCACAAGTGAGCAGGCTGGGGAGGGGCAGGTGGTGGCATCAGTGGCAGTGGACCCCACCCAGCGCCCCAGGCCCCAGCAGCTGTCCACCATGCTGTTTAACATCTTAATGAAATCAATGGAAGATATTTTCTAAAGATCAGGAGTCAGTTGATGCCAATATGCTAATGATACCCAGCTCTATTTCTCCCTGAGAAGTCAGGTGGATTTAAAGAGATTGTGAACAAGCACCAAGATAAGGCAACAGGTTGGATCAGGGCCGGTAAGACTGAAGCTCAGTCCAGGACAAGACTGTAACACTCCTGATCAAAGTCAAAACTGCTCAAGGATTGAGAAGCCAGTCTGCCCTGAAGGGTGCTGCACTCTCCCTTGAAGGAGCAGACTTGTAGTTTTAGGATACTGCTGAATTCTGGTCTACTGACACAGAGGCTCAGGTCTCCTCTTAAGCACATAATCCTTTTATCAGCTTCAGGTGATATCCAACTATAAGCATTCCCCAGAAAGCATATCTGGCCATAGTAATCCATGCTCTGATTACATCCAAGTTAAGATTACTGAAATGCATTTTATGTGGAGCTGCCTTTGAAAACTGTCCTGATATGTCAACTGGTCCAGGCTGCTGTCAAGAACTGGATATAGAGATTGCATCACCCTATACTGCAAAAGCTGCCATAAGTGCTCATTTGTTTGGGGGCAGAATTCAAACTGCTAGTCTTACCAAGACAGGATATACTTGAAGGACTTTCTCCTCCGATACTGTACGGCTCACCAGTTGATACCTCCTCCTAGCCTTCTTCTTGTGCCCCCAGCCTGCAGCAAGGAATGGGGTGGTAACCAGAGACAGGCTTTTTTGGCAGAGGCACCTCATGCCTGAAACATATGAGAAGTTTTCATTCCACTTACACAGCTACAAGACAGGTAACTCCTTCACAGGTTGCACCTCCTTTTTCTCTTCTTTATCTCCAATTGAGCAAGTGCACAAATATCTCATGAGACTTTTCGCCTAGTAAATATACAAGTTTTTCAAGCTTCTTTAAGTAGACTGTGCACTCTCCCCAGAAGTTATTACCTTACATTGCTTCCTCCAAAAGCTGGTGCTAAGACAACAAATAAGCCTAAATCTAGCAAAGCACCATGTTAGGATATTTACAGAGACAGGACTGCACTTGAACCAAATAAGAGTGCTGGCCTATCATACCCTCAGGAATTCTGCAGTCCCCATTAGGAAGAGGAAGAGGCTTTTCTTATCTATCATTTATCCATGCTGTCACTCCAAAGAGCTCTCTGCTCGGCTGGGTTTCAATGTAGCTCAAAACTATTTAGTTATTTTCTAAGGGTCCATATTTAAGCAGCGACACAGTACAGATGCCCCACAGTGGAAGATTCCACAAAAAGGCAAAGCAAAGCACAAAGAGAAAATATTTTGTTTCAGTTTTTCTCTTCAGACTGCAGGTTACTCGTGGAATGATTCAAAGCAGTAACCAAACATGTTAGGAAGGAAGGCAGGTTCATCACATTCATCTTGAATCTTCATCTATTAATTTGTATATTACAGCTTGCAATTATAGTCAATTTATTCCAAATGTAACAACAGACAGAGCAGGTTTGTTGTAGATATCTAAGGATAGTGTGTGTGTATACGTAAACATAATTGTATGTCACTTGGCATGACATGGTAAATGCCAAACTCTTCTTCTGCATTAATTATTCTGTAACTATAAACCAAAATTAATCAATCACTTGGATCATCTGAAGCAGTCCTGATATGCAGGAGTTTTGAGAGCCAGTGAAATAGCCAACTTCCTTCTCCCTCCTTATTTCCAGCCCAATCATCACATTTTGAAATGTATCTTCACAATAATTGCTATGATTTTTTTTCTTGGGGCTGTTACTTTAAATTAGTATGCCATCTCTTACAAGCAAGTCCACAACCCTGCAGAACATGAAACATCCCAGTGATCCTCCTCTGCACGTTTAATAGGAGCGATACACATTATAGAACAGCTTGCATATTCAGCCCCTATGAGTTTTCTGTAAGCAGAGACGAAATGCCATCTGCAGCTGATCTTAGACCCACACTAGCTGTGTTTGCCACAGGGACACTGCTGCCATTTTAAAGTGATTTCAAAATACCGCAAGTGCCTGATCAAGATCAGGCCCACAGTGCAGCAGGCTGAGGCACTTGTCCCCCCTACCCCAGGAGGCTGTTTCAGCACTTGAAAAGTGTGAAGGGGGAAACAAGAGCACCTCAGTCCTCTGAGCTGCAGGCCTAATTGGGCCCTCATGACATTTTTAAATCATTTGAAAATGGCGGCAGTGGCCCCTTTGGCAGACACAAGAACATCACCGTGTCTAGGTCAGGCCTATGTCACTAGATGTTATCCCCACCCCCAAAGTTTGCAACTGCAGGACAGCCTCTAGCAATTTGGATCTGTATTTTTTATAAAACAAATAAACCTAACCCACTTCCAACTGTACTTGATACAATAATCAATAAATACTCTACAGAAAAATACCCAGAAACAGCAGCAACAATACAGCCGGTTCACATAACCTCCGCCCAAACAGGAAATGTATATATTTGTAAGCCCAAGAAACACAGCAAACCAAAACCAGTGGAAATTGAAGAATACCTTCCAGAAGCCATCACTTTAAAAATCAACCAACAAACAAAATCACCTTGCAAATTCCACACAATCTAACCTAAGGGGGTCCTTACATACTTCCTATAAGCCATTCCATAGGATGGGTCTACTATAAAAAATCCAAATCTACTAACATGCACCAGAGGATTTTTACATGGGAGCATCTCTAGACCAATGCAAAGGGCAGGTCAATACACACTCAATTAAATGTCTTCCTAAAATATACTTTTTGTTTTTATTTCAAAGCTTTTTCAAGATTCCACAGATGTGAACTCAAACCATTTTTAGTGGGAAATATTAAGTATTTCCATGAGTCTACTGAAACTTCCAGCCCTATACCTACTGATCTGTATGGACATTTCCAAAAACACACAGTGCCTACAAATTCTCACAAGAGGTGTTCATATTCCTGTTCAGACAGTGTCATCAAGGCCTATACCCTTCTTTTAGTGTGTTCATAAACCAAAGCATATGACCATGGGCACTCATAACTGTAACTGTAGCTCCAGTTTTATCCATTATAATTGTTTTTTCATCTTCCTGTTTCTCATTTCCAACACATAACATATTTACCAAGTTTTCAGCTCTGTAAAGCAGAAAATACTGTAACCAGTTTTCATCTTGAAATAGCCTGAGAAATTTCTACTTGTCATTTACTGTGAAATAATTCCGCTGTTACCAGCACCGTGAACCAGGTATATTCATTTCCACAACTATATATTAATGTTAGTTCTGAAGTTAATATTATGATTATTACTGAATTGTTAACCAATATTACCTAACCACTATAATAAGTTACTTTCCCAGGATCCAGCCATCTCCTTACTTTCCTTTTTTTTAATGTTTAATTGAAACTAACTATGTCCTTCTTCTCTAAACTTCATAAATTCATCCAAAAATGTTTCTTTATAGAACACTTCCCAGCAGCTGAAATTAAGGCAGTTTCACATATTATATACAAACTGCTGTGTGCACAAAACATATGCACATCTTTGAACATCCACATATATGCATCTGGGAGTCCTGGGGCAATCATGTCAACATAATCCATTCTGCTACAAAAAGCATTTGCATTTGTACACAGAGAAATCATGTTTGCCACACAATGTGTATAGCTGCCCTTATACACAGTCACTCCAATGCCCTGGGTAACACAAGCTGTCACTGAAAAATTCTCATGTGCCCAAACTGATTCATTTTATCTTTCTTCTCTTCTAGCTAAGGAATTTTGCCTGTGACAATTCCAATAGTTCTTTTTCCTTTCAATGAGATTAAACTGGAGTAATTCTGTGAAACTGCACTGTAAAGCATCTAAATCAAGTTTTTAATTTCGCAGAACCAATGCTCACAAACATTTGTAGCCAGCCTACCTACACACACCTATATTAGTAACGTGCCCTGCAATGAAAAAGATAATCAACTTTTGAAATATTTGCCTTCTTGGTCTTAAAGAGTTCATTCCTACCACATGCAAGGCAACTGACCATTTAAAAGTCTGTTTCGAGAAATGTATTGGTAGGTCCCTAGTAGCCTTATGTATCTTAAAAGTAAAAACCCAAAGTTCTCTCTACCCACTTTAGTCTCACTATTCTGACAGACAGAGAAAAAGCAGAAATTTCTCAGGCCATTTCAAGATGAAAACAGGTTTTCTGTGAAGCAGATGGTTTACAGATCAGAAAACCTGACAGATGTGTTATGTGTTGGAAATGAGAGAGAGGAAGATGAAAAGACAATTATAATGGATAAAATAGAGTATAAAACTGCCATATTGCTACTCACATAACGAGACTGCCTTGGCCTCCATAAAATGGGATTCGCCATTTCTCACAATGTCAGGAGCTTCTGCCTTTATATAAAAAACCCCAGGAGACCTTAAGAGATGCTCTATTCACTTGTGCACATAAACACACATATGTAAAATATGCACACCATATGCTCACCCCTACTGCAGTTTAAATTTATAAAACTACAACTTTATTTATGACAATTTCCTGCTTTGCTCTCCCTCTTAAAGAACTATTCCCTCTGCAGTTTGTGAAATTCTGAAGACCATACTTATACTTCACAACCTAGTCCTTACAAGAAAGCAAGTGCTTTGAGGTTTGTCCTACAAATCCCATATTTGATATTAAGTTCAAGCACTTGTACAAACAAAAGATTTTACCCTATTTGTTATGTGGAGGTGGAAAGTGCCATCAAGTTACAGCTGACTTTAGGCAACCCAGTAGGATTTTCAAAGCAAGAGACTTCAGAGGTGGTTTGTGATTGCCTGCCTCTGCGTAGCAAACCTGGGCTTCCCTGGTGGTCTCCCCTCCGAATTCTAACCAGGCCAACCCTGCTTAGCTGCCAAAATGTGATGAGATCAGGCTAGCCTGGGACATCAGTATTGCACAGTTGGTGCTAAATTATTCTGGAGGCAGACCATACTAATCTTCATCCTATACAAAGCTGTATGCAGGAGTGAAGTTCTTCTGATTTTTGAATCTTAGGGACAAAGTTTTTCAGCCCCAGGAACAAAAAGAACAACACCCCCCCCCCGACCTGTACATGTGAAGATATGCCAGAAAACAAAGGGTGGAGAAGAGATGAGTGCTGTACTTAGCCAGCCACACTGTGAGCAAGGCACACCTTAGTACCACTGCCAGAGAACATAAGTACATAAGAGAAGCCACTGTTGGTTCAGGCCAATGGCCCATCCAGTCCAACACTCTGTCACACAGTGGCCAAAAATACCAGGTGCCAGCAGGAGGTCCACCAGTGGGGCCAGGACACTAGAAGCCATCCCACTGTTGCCCACCAGTGGGACTCATCCCTGTGCAAGTCTGGGAGGTAACAATGGGCATAAGCCACACTTTCTCCTATGCTGCTGGCCCCTGTGACACTGCTAGTGCCTCAGGGTCTTGTCCCATTTGCTTGGGCAGAAAGCCAACTCAAAATTATTTTGCATTCCTCTGTTTGGGAGGGTTGCTAGGGACTGTCCAGGTGAGGGGTCCTTAACATTTTTGAGCCTGTGCACACCTTTAGAATTCTGGCACAGTGTAATGAGTACAACCACAAAATGTCAGAGAGTGATGTCATGGCTAATTCTAACAGCAGCTCTCCAGAAAGCTCTGTTTGAGAGGATGCTTTTAAAAATGAACATATGGTTTAAAAATATTTTCTTGCATACACACACCTTACCTTCAGGCATTCAGTGAAGATCCTTGTACTGTGGCGGCGGCTGCTGTTGAAGCAACTTTTTAAAAATCTGCACAGCCAATCAGATCTCCAACGGCCATTTAGAAGTCCTGTTGGGCAAAAGCCCCATCTGGGCCCACCAACTTTCTAAAAACACTTGATGGATGCCAGGAAAGGTACTGGGGGCACCATCACACCATAGGCACTACTTTGGGAACCCCCAGTCCATAAGAAAATCATTAGCCATTAATATGTAGCCATTAAGTCAAACAAATGTCATTCTACTATAAAATTGGACATCACCAATACAATGGTTGGTATTAATAGCAAAGAGAGGACTAGGGAAGCCTGCAGACACCTAGGAAGCAAATCTAAGCAAGTCTATTCAAAAGTAAGTCCCATTTTATTCAGTGGGGTTTATTCCCAGGAAAATCGATGCACTTAAATAACTACCCCCATCACCTAGTGACTGCCGTCTGGAAGCAATGTACAACATGATTAAGAAAGCTTTTCAAGTTACAGGCTTTATTGTGTCCACTTGTTTTTTAATCAAATGTTTTGCAGGCATGTGGCTTTTTATTTCATACTGACTGATTTATCTAAGAACAACATTAATACCTTTGATCTCTTTGAACACAAATTACTACTTTTGTCTTATTCATCTTTATAACTACTGTACAAAGATAAACAATTTAATTCCTATTTTAAAGCCTGAAAAAGGCGCTACCTTAGCAAAGCATCAATAAGTGCTCCAATGAGATGGAGTTTAAGTTCCTAGTCTAATACACAGATGCCCTCTCTTAGCTCAAGGCCAAATACAATCCAAAACTTTTTTTAAAACTTGAATTTTCCAAACATAAGAACATAAGAGAAGCCAATGTTGGACCAGGCCAATGGCCCATCCAGTCCAACACTCTTGTCACACAGTGGCCAAAAATACCAGGTGCCATTAGGACCACCACCAGTGGGGCCAGGACACTAGAAGCCATCCCACTGTTGCCCCCCCCCCCAAGCACCAAGAATACAGAGAATCACTTACCCCAGACCAAAAATTCCTATCTGCTCCAGATGTTTATCCAATTCCCCCTTGAAGCTGTCTATGTTTGTAACCTCCTGTGGCAGTGAATTCCATGTGTTAATCACTCTTTGGATGAAGAAATACTTCCGACTGCTCAGCTATTTCATTGAGTGCCCATGAGTTCTTGTATTGTGAGAAAGGGAGAAAAGTACTTCTTTCTCTACCTGCTCTATCCCATGCATAATCTTGTAAACCTCTATCATGTCACCCCTCAGTCATTGTTTCTCCAAGCTAAACCCCAAACACTTTAACCTTTCTTCATAGGGAAAGTGTTTCGAACCTTTTATCATTCTAGTTGCCCTTATCTGCACTTTTTTCAGTGTTATAATATCCTTTCTGAGGTGTGGTGACCAGAATTGTACACAGTATTCCAAATGACACCAATAACTAAGACTACCGCAACTTATCCTCAGCATCTATTCTCTCTCTTCAATTATCGTCAAACAAAGGCAGACATAAATCCCATTAGGGCTTCACCAATTTAACATAAGATCAATAAACAATAACAGTAAGAGGTTCCCTGCCTTGAATCCACACATGTAATCAGAAAATGCCAAAGCTTCATTATGATAGCTATTAATCATCAACATATCTAATTCTAAACATGGTCAGACCTGTGGACACTGAAATCCAGAGACTAAAGCCATGAACGCTCAAGACAGTTCTTTCCAGAAGCCTGAAAAAAGCTCCAGGTTTGGGGGAAAAATCTCAAATACATTTAAAAAATGGATTGGGGCATGAATCCTCCTGAAAATAATCGTAGTGCCTGTAGTTTTCAGAAAAAATGCCCTCTGCAGTGGTCATCATGGGGACTGCTAGGCAGCCAGAACAGTATCACTAACCTTCAAGCATTGTCAGTAAAAAGCAGAGGGAAGAGGCAGGGCCCTTTCTAGGACTATTTTAGCCTTTGAGGGAGGATTCATTGGGACTAGGCCTGACAGCAACCAAATGGCAACTTGATAACATATGAATTTGGATTGTCAACCTCCATGCGGGGCCTGGAGTTCTCCCAAATTACAACTGATCTCCAGTCTACAGTTATCTATTCCCCTGTAGAAAATGGCTGCTTTGGAAGTTGGTATTATATCCTACTGAGGCCCCTCCCCTCCTCAAAATCTGTCGTCCCCAGTTTCCATCCCCAAATCTCCAGGAATTTCCCAATCTAGAGCTGGCAACCCTACTTGAAGAATTCACTCAAGGCTTGCTGACTGTTATTATTCAATAGCAGTCAACTCATGAAAAGCCCGTGTGGTGTAGGGTTAGAGTTCCAGACTGCGATCTGGGAGACCTCAGTTCAAATCACAACTCTGCTATGGATGCTGGGTAACTCTGGGCCAGTAACACATTCTCAGCTTAACCTACTTCACAAACTGTTATGAGGATAAAATGGAGGTGAAGAGAATGATGTAAACTGTTTTAAGTCTCCAAAGTGGAGAAAGGTGGAATTTAAATCGATTTAAATAAATGACGAAAGTTGCAGGGCAGATAAAAAGTAAGCACGGTGGTGGGTAGGAAGGACAAAAAGGAAGTAGGCCAAGGTGAGGATATGGGGATACGTGGGAGGAGGGAAAGAGGAAACAGTGTGAGGATCACATGTGGTAACACTACTGTCCTAGCATGCATTCAAGCTAAGCAACCCCCTCATTGACCTCTTATTGAAGCAGAAACCCTAGCCAGTTCCACAGCTCACACTGTCATATCTCTAATATTCCAGAAATATTATAAGAGGAATCAAAATTCAAAACATGCAAGGCCAAGCCTTCCATGCTTTCTCCAACAACTGTACATTTCCCATAGCCGACTGAAACTTTATTCTTTTTCCTTTCACTTTGGAAACAAGAGCAGAGGTCCTGTCAGCTACTGCACCTGCTGTGTTCTACACCTGACCCTTCCTGCATCTAGTGTAGAATTTACTCTTAATGAAAAATACAAAATTCATTTCCCCAGAAGAAAACACAACACAGTACAGCAAACAGGCACTGAAAGGTACAACAATCACACAGCTCTCACCCCTGCCAATTTCAATGTGACCAGTGCCTGAAAGACTACTGTAAAGCAAATGTCACTACATTTTCTATACTACCTCAACCCAAAATCCTTCCTGATCCATTCAGAATTTTTAAACAGAGTAGCAGAATTAGATATTTTGGAAAGTGTAACTGTACCACTTAAACTGTAAAGTGGTAATCGAGGAACCATTCACTCAGAAGCTGTTTGCTGCTATATATAAACATATACACCACTGCCTTATACTATTGATTCATCTAGCCCAATAAAATCTATTTTGACAAGCAACAACTCTCTGAGGGCCTAACTACACCTTTCATTTTCCTCAGGTCAGGTTGAGAGATGTGTTCTGTGCACTTCCTAGGCACGCACAGGCCCAATCCAGATAATAACCAGAGCACGAGAGGGGGTATATTCAGCTGGGGGCTCGGATACCTACATAACCATTATCCCTAGAAAAATTAGTGTAGTGGCTGTTGGTCTAGTTTCATACCCTCTCTGCTAGGAAGCTTGCTGGGTGACCTTGGGCTCTCTCAGCCTAGCCTACCTCACAGGTCTTTTCCAAGGATAAAACACAGGAGCCATGCAGGCCACCCTGAACTCCTTGGGGAAGGCCAAGATACAAGTATACTAAACAAAATAAGTTACAACAGACTCAAAACAGCTACTGTGGCTGAAGGCAGTTATATAAGTGACACTGTATTTTAGTGACCAAAACCAACATTTGAATTTCCTCATTCGTTAAGTAGAAAGGTCCACAAAAAACCTGAATGTTATTTTCTCCTGCTTTCTGTATGGCACTGCCGACGTTCTGAAGCGATACATCTGAGACTGCAGCTATCTTATGATATCCCTGGTGGGAAATATATGACGTCCTGGACCTATCCATCACCACTGAGAAGAGGCCAGGACGACAAGGCTGACCCAAATGCGGCTTCGACTCTGCCCCTAGGCTGGCCAGGGCTTTCCTGAAAGCCTGGCACAGGCCCCAACTAACAAGCCTCTGAGCAGAGAAATCCATCACTGGGCTCTCGAGCGACTCAGAGGTCTTCGCGCCCCTAACGAGCGCCGCCCTGCACCCCCACCCCAGCGCGGAGCTATCCAAGCGCCTCGTGGAGTTTCTCGGCAGGCTTTCTCTTCCCTCCCTCCCCCGGTCTCCGCGGTTCCGGAACGCCGCCCCCCCCCCCCCCTCCTCTAACAATGCGGGCGGAGCCTTAGTTAAAGGGGCGCCCCCTCAGTGAGTGGCTAGGCCGCGTCGCCTCGTATTTTCCCAGCTAGCCTTTCCCGGCCTAGGCGCTTACAGGTCGGTGCCGAGCGCACTGAAGCCAGCGTTGAGGCAGGAACGGGCGAGGCGCCGCCAGAGCACATCCCGGGAAGTGAAGCGACCAAGGCGGCGGCAGGTCTGGCCCAGGCGGCCCAAGGCCCGCGCGTCCAGGTACGAGCAGATGAGCAGCAGCAATTCCTCCGGCAGCCCCCACAGCGGACAGCGGTTCTCCTCGGCCGGCGGGGGGCTGCCCGGCCTCCCCATCAAGTGGCGGCCCCGTTGGCCCGGGCCCGGCAGCGACAAACGCGGAGCTGCCGCCGCTGGGCCCGGGTAGGCCTTCGCTTGTCGGGGGAGGCCGTTTCTCCCAGCCCGGCCGGTCAGTCACATGGGTGTGTCCCGCCCTCGGTAATGAATTAATTAAATGGCTTGGCGAAAAGTTCAGGTCTCGTCTCGCTGGGGCGGGCGGCGGGAGCTGAATTTCCCGTGCTCACGCATTTGTCTCGCCAGACAAGAGATCGTCACAAATTAAGATCAACTCTGGAATAGCTCGGTGGAAGGCAGGCCAAGTGTTAGCGAGGGGAAATCGTTGAAAAGATGTGTGGGACTGAAAGTATGACTAGGGGGACTGGGATAGTAAAAAAGACCCTAGGAAGAGCGTCTTCCTCTTCTCCACGCTCCCCCTCCCCGGCTGGAGGACTCCCTGTGCCTGACAGCAACCACCTTGGAACTTGCTTTGGGTTAGGAGATCCAGGTTTGAATCTTCTCCACTCTGCCTTGGGCCAGTCGCGCACTCCCAGGCAGATCTACCTCACAGGGCTGTTGTAAGGATACAGTGAAAACTGGGATAATGGCATACACTACCCTGAGTTCTTTCATGGAAGAGTGGTATAATAATGTACTAAATAAATAATATTTTAAGTGCACTATGACAGTATGGGTATATGCTTCAGCAGGATTGCCAGAGTGACATTTCTGAAATACAGCCCTGCACTTGCTGAAATAGTATGTTGCCTCTGAAAACGTGTCCCCATGTTAAAGTTTTAGGTGGCATTATTATTAACTGGTAGCGACCAGCAGCTGAAGCTTGTTTTGACATGAAGTTGCTGACTTCTGTATGCTAAGTAACTACTCCATGCATTACATCAACAACCTTGTTCTAAGGTGCCACCACACATTATGTCTCTGCAGAATGTTTCATGTGCATTTAAAACATTTATCCTCCTATTCCAAAAATATGCCTAATAATAAAGGAAATTTTGATGTGTGAAATAAGATACACTTTTTATGTTCTGCAAAATGAAGGATTCTTGCTGTATTCTGTAAATTGATGCTTTGGAATAACAAATGATCCTTTAAAATAAAATGATTCTTAGGTGAAAGAAGCCTTGTTCCTTATTTCAAACCAACACAATTCTACTGTGTATCTGACAGCTTCAAACAACCCAGAGGAAAGAGACACCCTGTGATTCCAGAGATCTGGTCCACAAGGCCATGTAGAATAAAAATCCACAGTTTGTATTGTAAGCAAATAATACCATTACAGTACACCTTCATGTATGTGCTATTGAAACAACGCAGCCTTAACAGTAGTCTTAATTAGAAGACAACATGAGATTGTGTTGGGGCAATGAAGGAAGGGTCGCCATGTTCCTACCTTGTCTAAAAATATCATCTCATAAATAATCACGCACAACATTGTGGAAAATTATTTAGGCAGGACTTTTTCAGCAGTGGCACCTCATTTTTGGAATGCCTCTGGAGCCTCTTTTAGCACCTGCCTTAACAGCCATTTAGGCACCGGGACAAAACTTTTTTTAAGCCAGGTGTTTCACTCAGGAGTTCCTTCTGTTTAAAATATGTTTTTATTGTCTGCATCTAGCTTGATGGTGGTTTTATGGATACAGAATCTGCTGCTGAATCTGGTTTTATGGGGTGGGGGGGGGGTTAGGCTGCTGAATCTGGTTTTATGCTGTTTTTATGCTCCTGGCTGGTTTTATAGCATGTAAAATTATTGACAGTTCTTGTAGCTTTAAAAAAATCATTTTATTGTACTGTTTTAAAGCACGAGCCAACGGAGAGGCAGCGTATACATTTTCTAAATAAATGACAATTATGTTTCCCTCATGTAAATCCCAGAGAGTTGGCTGTTACATGCAACAAACAAATTAATATGTATCTTCAGGAACCTCTACCTACCATCTCTGTATGAGCTGCAGTTGTTGAATGCTGCTTCCCGGGTATGTAGAAAAAAATTCTTCTTGAGTTTTCACATATCAGAAGACCAAAGATAACTAATGAAAATTAATAATGTACCATAAAATGCCTGTCACTATAATAATTGGCTGTATTTGAGGATTTGTATATCATAAAGAGCCCCATGTACAGAAGGACATTGTTCCCCCTGTGATAGCTCAGTCAGTAGAGAGAGACACTCAGTGTCAAAAATGGAAAGCAGTTTTTGCTCTCGTGCCCCCAAATGCAGTGTTTTGCCTTTCCTCACAGTAGTGAATGGCAATTGTTCACTGCTTTAGACAAAGTAAAGACTTGGCTCTCACAGACACCACCTGGGTGGAAGCTAAATCTTTTCCCAGGTAGTCCCAGCCTGCTCTATCTGCATGGCTGCAGTATGGGTTTTGTTTCTTGTTCACTCTGGAGTGTGATCGAATATTTAGAACAAGATTTATATAGATAAATAGATCTCCATCCTGGGCAGAGGTCTGCCCTTCTAAGCCTTCTAAGCCTTCTAAGAAGGCAATAGTCTTAGAAAAGTATAATTATGCTTAGGATGGCACTGTGCATGCTGCTCCCCATACACAGGCTCACAAAGATTACATATAACTGTATAACAGGCATCTAGAAAAGGTAACAAAGCTAGATAATTATCTGTGTGAGGTGTGCTTTTAAAGGTAGGGGGAGGATTTGTTTGATATATTTCCTTTTTAGAACTTGCTCCCACTATTCTGGCAACATAACTAGTATTCTACAAGTGGGGAACATGTGGGACTCATGGGGGACTCACAATTCCACTTGCATGTTCACTTACTGTGCACTCAAAGGCCAGCCCAGTCCCCTGCATCACCACAGCCTCCACCTGCCTAACCTAACTGACCAGCTGCTCCCCCCACCCACCTGCGCACCAACCTGCAGTGCGAGCACCTCCACCCAGCTGGCTAATAGGGGTGCTGGTGGTGGTGGCTCTCATTCTTCCTCACTTCGCCTGCCTGCAGCAATGGAAGGGGGGCAGACGTCCACCTTGCTCATGGCAGTGACAGATCGACACAGGACAGCTCCTTGTTTCTCTAAAATGGCTGCTGAAATCTTGTGCCAGTGTCAGAAAATCTTAGTTTTTTATGCCAAACCTTAAACTTTTTGAAAATATTTTAAGCAATTTTTAAAAATATTGTGCTGCTAGGGACAGGGCTGGAGCATCCATAGAGGCGGGGTTAGGCACTCGCCTGAGGCGCCAGCTGAAGTTCAGGACTGGTCTGCCTGCTGCCCCACCAGCACTCCTCTCCTTTGCCTCACCTCGCCAGCTCTCCCGGGTGGCCAGCGCTGGGGCCGAGCCAGGCAGCAGCTGGAGCAATAGCCACCACCACCAGGTCAGTCCCTATCACTCTCTCTGCCCGCCTGCAGTGCTCTGTCCCAGCAGCAGCAGCAAGGCTCCCCTGGGGCCAGGTTGTGCTGGGGTGCGTGGCTGCCTCTCTGGAGTGCGGTGCCCCTTGGGGAGGCCACCTGCAGAGTCCAGGAGCGGTGTGGGCTCAGGCACGGGGGGATCCCTCCCAGGCCTGCTGCCCCCTCCCTCCCAGGCCTGCTGCCCCCTTCTCCTCCTCCTCTGCATTCCCTGCTCCAAGGGGCTTCCGCTGATGGGCAGGGAAGGCTTGGTGAGGAAGGCCGGAGCAAGGGCAGTGCAGCCAGAGGAAGGAGAAGCCAGGATCGAAAGGGACCACCCCACGACAGCCAGGGAAACAAACATGCTAGAGGCCGAACTGAGGATTGTTTTCTGCTTAAACTTGAACTGCTTAAAAAAAGACACCAGAGTGCTTTGGTCAGGTTCTTAATTCATTTATTTTGGGTACAAGTGAACATATATTTTGCTATTTGGTATATAACTCCCCCCCACCAGTAGGATTCTACACAGGGGTGGAAAATGGTCAGTAAAATCAGTAAAAGTCAGTTTTTTCAGCTTGGTCAGTAATTTGTCAGTTTTTAAAACAAAATGGTCAGTAAAGTCAGCATTTCTTTGATTTTCGTGAATGCAGTTTGCGCTTTTTTTGTTTTTGTTACTGCGTTTTGGGGAAAACATGATGCCTTCTTAATGAGAAGACAATTGTTTTCAGTTCAGTTATGAAGTTCCTAAGAGTAAAAGTGACTTGGTGAAATCTTCCACAAAATATAGAAACATAATGATGTCTTGTTGCACAAATGCCCACTTATTTACAAAGTTCACCGGAGTTCCAGAAAAAAGAGCCTTTGGTGCATGTGATGCACAGTGAACTAAAACCAGGGGTCCGTTGGGGCCGGAGCGAGGCCGAGCGAAGCCCCGCCAGCTCAGGAGTGGCCACTAGGGCAGCCATGGGCCGAATCAGATTCTCTGATCTGATTCAGCCTGCTGCCGAATTGCCGCCGAAATTCGGTGGCAACTTTAAAAGCCACTGGAGGGGAGGGGGTTTGAGGGAGAGGCTCCAAACTTGCAGGGTAGCTGCTGGAACCTCTCCCCCAAATACCCACCAAGTTTCAAGAAGATTGGACCAGGGGGTCCAATTCTACGGGCCCCCAAACAGGTTGCCCCCATTCCCTCCATTGTTCTCTATGGTAGAAAAAAAGGTAACATTTTTTCCCACCATAGAGAACAATGGAGGGGATGGGACAACCTGTTTGGGGGCCCATAGAATTGGACCCCGTGGTCCAATCTTCTTGAAACTTGGTGGGTATTTCAAGGAGAGGCCCCAGCAGCTACCCTGCAAGTTTGGAGCCTCTCCCTCAAATCCCCTTTCCTCCAGCCCCTTATATACCCCATGAGTTTTTGCCATTGATTTCAATGGCCCATAGGGTATAATGGGGCTGAAACTGACATTCCCTTTCTGACACACTTTCGGTGATGTCAGGGGACGTGGCATATGCTAATGAGTTATGCTAATGAGTTATGCTAATGAGCTCCTGCAGCTCTTTTTCTACGAAAGGACCCCTGCTCCCAACCATAATGAATCGTGTTTGTAAGAGTTCAGCACCATTGTCTCTTGAAGCTTTCAGTGATGAGCATTGCATACCTGTGAGAGAAGTAAATCAGTGAAAGTAGAATCTGTGACAACTGAAAAACTTTCTGAAAAGAAACAGCTACTCTTTTTAACGGGAGCAAAAAAAATTCATAGCAGCCTGCAAACACCTTTTACTCCAGTCATCTTTGGACAAGCCCTTCCTCAAATATCTTCAATGTTTACCTCCAGCACAGAGAGTCAAGGAAGAGACCCACAAGGATATAATGAAAGTAGCGGCAGCCCTCCAGATGGATATTCCACTGGACATGATTGTGGATGAATGGAAACTTCTTAGACTTGAAGATGAAACTGCCAGTGAAACGTGCTGCATAGATATGTACGGGAATCAGTTCTTGAAAAGACAAACCCATCTGGAGATCCAAAATACCCACTGGTTATCAAGGTGGTGAAAGCAGCATTATCATTATTCCATGGTAGTGCAGACATAAAAAGCGGGTTTTCAAAATCTGGATGCGTTTTGACCAATGAAAGGGCCAGCATGTCAGAGAGAACTTTGAATGCCCACCTGATGGTCAAAGAAACTTTATATCATGTATACAAAAACAAGGTATACCATGTTAATATCACACATGAGCTTTTACAGATGGCAAGAGCAGCTCATGGTCATTACAAGCAATATTGTGATGAACAGTGTGTCATTAAAGAGAGGAGGCAAACAGAAAAAGAAAAGAAAGGGAAAAGGCAGAGGAGTTAGAAAGCCAGTTTGGTGTAGTGGTTAAGTGCGTGGACTCTAATCTGGGAGAACCGGGTTTGATTCCCCACTCCTCCACTTGCACCTGCTGGATGACCTTGGGCAAGCCATAGCTCTGTACCAGCTGTTCTCTCAAGGACAGTTGTCTTAGAGTTCTCTCAGCCCCACCTACCTCACAGGGGAGGGGAAGGGAAAGGAGTTTGTAAGCCGCTCTGAGACTCCCTTGGGTAGTGAAGGGCGGGGTATAAAGCCAATCTCTTCTCTTCTTCTTCTTTAAGATAGACAGTGAAAAGGATAGTATACAAAAGAAGGAAGCAAAACTCAAAAAGCTGAGGCAACAGAACGAGAAGAGGATGATTACTCTAACATTGCTAAGTGATGCAACCAAACGTGTAACGGAGGCTGCTGAGAAAAAGGATATTGTGGGATTCAACACTGTACAGTGCATGCTAGAAGGAGTAGAGAAAGCAATGGAAGAAGAGGACAAGAAAAAAATGCTTGTGGATGCAGTGCAGAAAACTGTTGAGAAATGAAAAAGTTCGTTAGTATCTTCTTTGTTCATCAAAAAACCAAAGATAAAGTAAAAGCAACAAGTCTTACCTTACAGTAATTATGTTTTGTTGTCATAATGATTACTTTTATGTATGGTTTTTAATACCTTTTGCTGTTTTATTATTTGCAGTATGTGATTATTTTTAAAAGGGAATCTTTTTTTGCCTTAAATTTTGTAAATTAATAAACACTGTCCTATCTTCATTTTAAAAATTCAATAAAAAGATGTGTGATGACTGGCTATGGGGACGGTAGAGGCCAGATAATAATCATTTTAAATGAAGTCTTAGTTTTACTTTTAAAAAGCTTAGTTTTACTTTTAAAATGTTAACTTATCAATAGGCTGACATTAAATTAGTCAGTAATTTGTTAGTTTCTTGTCAGTATTTGGTCAGGGTTTTTGGAACTTTGGTCAGTAAAATCAGTATTTTTGACCCTCTGACTAGTTTCGACCCGTGCTACAGCGTTCTCGGTGCTTTATCCAAAGTTTTCTTGTGGTCATGCATGACTTTGGAAGTTTGTCGTTGTTATTTCCTGAGGGGAAAAGGTACAGGATTTTTTTTTTGACAGAAGGAGGGTGTTATAGCATTCAAAGTGAGGAGCTCAAGCAACCTTACAAATCTGGCCCACTCTGGTTCAGCTAGCTATTTTCTACTGTCAGTGGCCTCAAGTAGAGCTTTTTCCTGGTTGCTGGGGTCCTGTGATTTGAACCAGAGATCAGGTGCACGCAGAAGGGACGGCTCCTCTCTGATATCCCAGTTCGCTGGCTAGGCGGGATATAAATCGAAATAAATAAATAAATACTGAGTTTGGACAGGAAAGTCACCCAAGCTGTGTGGTGCAATAGCATCAGTGCTCCAACCACAGGAACGATGTGTTGTCTCTGACTTGAATGTTTTTTCAAGTTTGTACTCCCACATCTCCTCCTTGACCATCCTCCACAAACAACTTAGGTGATAACAACCTAAACTGCCTCAGGTGGGTAGCTGTGTTGGTCCGAAGCAACAGACCAAAGTTTGAGTCCAATGGCACCTTTAAATCTTAAAGAAAAGGCACGCAAAAATGAGATTCTGATGTGCCTGAAATTGAAACATTAAAGAGAATTAAATTTCAACATCACAAGCAACAGGATTTTTCAGAATGCTTTGTGATTTGTGTTTTTCTGTTTGAGAGAGAAAATCAGAGATTGTATTACTTGTTCTCACAATTAAAAAAAAAGAAATTAGCAATTTCAAATGTTGTGTTGTTAATTCTTCCTAAAATGCATTTATGTTTGAAAATTGGTGGGTGCACTGGGGGGGGGGGGCAGAAGGTAGCTTCTCCTAGTGTGCAAAAAAAAACTGGCACTGGCCCTGTCTAGGTGGTAGAAAAATCCCTCCTAGCTGCACCCATCTCTGTGCTATGGGTTTTTGGATCTACATGGGAGCCAGGTTCAGAATTAGAGATGTGGTGAGCAATGCTCCCTCTAAGCTGTGGAGTCTCATGAGCAAAAATCCTACTTTGTGAGCTACTGGCATTAAAGTTGTGAGTGAGCGATTTGGCTCCTGCATAAGTTAGTTTGCCCTGGAGCCATCCTTCCTGAGCGAAGACAAAAATGTGTGACCCAGAAGCTACAAAACTGTGAGCTAGCTCACACTAGCGCAGCTTAGAGGGAACACTGGTGGTGAGTTGTTGTTACATCCATTTGCAGCTCACATGAGGCTACCTGGGGAGGGCATATTGTATCTGGATAAGCAGATCAGTCAGAAAAGTGAATTTCAGTTAATGACGGTCACAAAAGAATGAGAAGAACCTTAAGAGTAAAATGAAAGGTTAAATGTTATACACTTAACATAAAAAGGAATATTTCTGTACAATTTTTCAATACAAGGTATATACTTTTTCCAACATAGACTGCCTTCATACACTTCTGTTGGACTGTTAACATCTCTTCTGTACTATTATCCTGTCACTTATTCATGGATAGGAGAATCCAAAGAGCTATTATAAGAACACGAAGAGGATGGGCATGCCCAGTGGATTTGTTGTTGTTTTTCTTTGAAAAGTAAACTCCCATCCCATATCCCACATTGCTTTTGAAAGTTTCAGAAGTGGTCTGCTATCTGGCAAGGAAAGCTGCTATTTGACTGATATCACAAAGGTCTTTTGGGTGCATGGAACTAGTTGAGCATGTCTCTGGATCCTGGCCCATATACATTTCTTATACATCTCCAGTTCTATTTCAGAGGTGGTAGAAAGTGCTGTCAAGTCACAGGTGACTTACAGCAACCCTGTAGGGTTTACAAGGCAAAAGATGTTCAGGGGTGGTTTGCCACTGCTTGCCTCTGCATAGCAACCCTGGACTTTAGTTTCCCATTCAAGTACCAACCAGGGCCAATCCTGCTTAGATTCTGAGATCTGTCAAGATTGGGCCACCCAGGCCAGACTCTGCCATAGTACACAACTAGCAATCTTCATATGTCCTACCTTAATGTTCTAAAAACTGTACTGAGTTGAAGATGGTTAATATTATACAATTTCAATTTAGAGGACATCAAGATATACTCAGATCTAACAGACTTGTGATAATCAAATCCCTATTTTGTTTTGCTGTTTTACCCTACAAAGAGAATATGGACATATGAAGTAAGGAATTAAAATGGATACCATGTGGCAATTTGAGATAGACCTAGATTCTCAAAGGATAGATAGAAGAATGCTGATATAAGGGATTCAAGGAACACAACTGCCAACAATCCTATACTGAACTGAGCATGGATCATCATTTAAACTGGCTCACCAGCAGTCTCTGCAAATTCTGAATTACCTAGATGACTCCTCTGTTTCATCATAAACTTGCAGTCATAATTACCGTAATAACTTTCTGATATATTAAAAAATGTCTTACAGGAAAAACTGGCATAATGCGTGTTGGATCTTTATATCTTCTGTCTGTGGCAAATTTGTTAGATGCTCATTGTGTGGAGAATCAAAGGATTGGACAAGATTCCCTTTGCATCCTTTGCATTTTTTGAGGTTTATACTTCCAAATACAGGCAGTCTAGGAAGCTTTTCTCCCCACCACTTAGTCTGCAGGCTACGATATTCTGTCCCTCCCTTGTAAAACTCCATTCATTAGCAAAAAGCAAATATTTCCTTTAAAATAGCCTGATTATTGTTAAAGCTCTAGCAAAGTGGTCTGCACTATGATAGCTTTCTGTTATAAAATGGATTCAAGTGAGACTGATATTGAGGATGTGGTTGAAATAGGGCAAATTGTGGCCCCTATCAACAGCATTTGAATTTCCAATGTCTGCAGTAGGAGCTAGGTTCCCCATATCACTTGCAGTCCCTTTACATATATGGAAAAGAGTAAAGAAGCTTCAGTCAGTTAAGATGGGGGTAAAATTTGTCCACACCTCATGTACCGATGACCCAAGAAGAGGCACATTTTGTCCCATCTAAACTGTTTCTGACTGCAGTTCATAAACTTTTATCACAGAAACAAAATAAGTTATTGACATTATGGGAGAAATTTAAGGAGTAAAATAGGAAAGGGTCTTTTTTCAGGGAAGATGAGGTGACGGATGACTGGAATGTAGTAGTGGTTGGATACGAGTTCTTCAAGAAAAACCAAAAGGGTCAAAGAGGAAGCGGAATGGCGCTGTATGTGAGTAGTGGATTTGCATCTCAGGAAATGCTGGAGGAGGCAGGTGACAGCCTAGTGGAAAGTATCTGGGTGAGGATAAGGGAAGGAAGGACAAACAGTATTGTAGTTGGATTCTGCTACAAACTGCCTGACCAAGGTGAGGAGGTGTCTACTGCCCTCCTTGAGCAGCTTGACAGTGTATCCAAGTGACATGATCTTGTAGTTATGGGTGACTTCAAGTTCCCTGATGTGTGCTGGGAGACAAACTTTGCTAAGCATCCAGTTGTGCAACTCTGTGACCTGCCTGGCTGACAACTTCCTTTTTCAAACGGTGGAGGAAGCTTCAAGGGGCTCAGCCATTCTCAATTTAATAGTAACCAGTAGGCAAGAGTTGGTAGATGGGGTGAAGGTGGTTGGAGACCTTAGGGGGAAGTGATCATGCCCTCCTAGAATTCTTTTTGCTATGGGGCCAAGGAATTCTGTAGCCAGACATGTATGTTAGATTTTAGTAGCGCAGATTTTAATGAACTCAGAGGCATGATGAGAGTAATTCCATGGGCAAGAATGCTGGAAGGGAAAGGAGCCAGGGCTGTTCTAAAACAAGAGCTGTTGCAACAAGCTCAAGCCATCACTATTCCAATGAAACGGAAACATGGCAGGGGATCCAAGAAGCCAGTGTGGATGAGCAGAGAACTCCATGATCTAAGGAATTAAAAAAAGTTCAAGAAATGGAAATACTCTAAAGAAGGGTATCTGAGGGTTGTGAGGCACTGTAGGTCAGCCATCAGAGAGGCCAAAGCTCAGAGTGAGCTGAGGGTGGTCAGGAAGGCTTGCTACAACAAGAAAAACTTCTTCAGATGTTGAGGAGCAAACACAAGATAAAAGAGGTGATAGGCCCACTCTTGAGTGAAAATGGAGAAACTATAACAGAGGATAGAGAGAAAGCAATGCCCATTTTGCCTCAGTTTTTTCTGTGAAGAACAAGCTCATCAAGAGATGGTAGTAGGCAAGGCATGGTATCTGGCTGCTGGTTGACATGAACAGAGAGGATGTTGAGGAGCACCTGGCGGCATTAGATGAGTACAAATCCCCCAGGCCAGATTGTTTGCACCCGAGAGTGCTCAAAGAACTTTCTAGAGAGCTTGCAGAGCTTGTCCATTATTTTCAAGACCTCTTGGAGGATGGGAGATGTGTCACTAGACTGGTGGAAGACAAATGTTATCCCAGTTTTCAAAAAAAAAAAAAAAAGGTTGAAGGATTCCCCAGGAAACTACAGACCAGTCAGTCCAACTCTGTCCCAGGAAAGATACTGGAGCAGATTTTACAGGGGTCAGTTTGCGAGCATCTGAAGGACAACTTAGTTATACCAGGAAGTCAGCACAGATTTGTCCCCAAAAGGTCCTACCAGACCACCCTTGTCTCCTTCTTTCATCAAGTGATGACCTTACTTGATCGTGGGAACACCATATATGTTGTTTACATGGATTTCAGTAAAGCTTTTGACAGGGTTCCCCATGATGTTCTGATGGGTAAACTGGAGGACTGTAGACGACTCTAGGATAGTTAGGTGGATAGGCAACTGGGTAGAGAACTACACCCAAACAGTAGTTGTCAATGGCATTTCATCTGACTGGGGGAAAGTATTCAGTGGAGTGTCACAAGAGTCAGTTCTGGGCTTGGTACTTTTTGATATTTTTATAAATGATCTGGATGACAGGGTGGAGGGACTAATTAAATTTGCAAATGACACTAAATTGGGAGGAGTAGTGAACCCACTTGAAGATAGAGATAGAATTCAATGAGATCTGAAAACACTGTAAAAGTAGGCAGATGTTAATAAGATTCAATTCAACAAGGATAAGTGCAGAGTTCTACATCTAGGTAACAAAAATGAGAAGTACACATACTGGATTGAGGACACACTTCTGGGTTGCTGTTTGTGTGAATGAGATCTTGGGGTATGGGTGGACTGTAAGCTAAATATGAGCAGTCAGTGTGATACAATGGCAAAAAAGGCTAATACAGTCTTGGAATGTATCAACAGAGGTATAGCATCCACATCACAAGATGTCATAGTCCCACTGTACACTGCATTGGTCAGGCTGCACCTGGAGTACTGCGTGCAGTTCTGGAGGCCTTACTTCAAAAAAGATGTGAACAGAATAGAGTGGGTGCAGAAGAGAGTGACAAAGATGATCAGGGGCCTAGAAACCAAGCCCTATGAGGAAAGGCTGAGGGACTTGGGAATGCTTAGTCTGGAGATGAGGTTGAAAAAAGAAGAAGAAGAGGGGGAGGAGGAGCTTGGATTTATACCCCGCCCTTCAGCCAGAGTCTCAGAGTGGCTTACAATCCCTTCCCCTCCCCACAACAGACACCCTGTGAGGTAGGTGGGGCTGAGAGAGCTCTTTCCCAAGCTGTCCTTGAGAGAACAGCTCTGACAGAACTATAGCTTGTCCAAGGTCATCCAGCAGCTGCAGGTGAAGGAGTGGGAAATCAAGCACGGTTATCCCAGATTGGAGTCCACGTATTTAACCACTAAACCAAACTGAAACATGATTATTCTCTTTAAGCATTTGAAAGGCTGTCACTTAGAGGAGGGCGGGGAGCTGTTCCTGTTGGCAGCAGAGGATAGGACTTGCAATAATGGGTTTAAATTATGGGTGAAAAGATGCTGGCTGGATATTAGGGGGGGAAATGTACTGCAAGAATAGTTCAGCAGTGGAATCACCTGCTGGTGGCGGGGGGTGAGCTCCCCCTCACTGGCAATCTTCAAGGAGCGGCTGGACAAACACTTGTCAGGGAATTGGATGCTTTAGACTGATCCTGCATTGAGCAGGGGGTTGGACTAGATGGCCTAGATGGCCCCTTCCAACTAGGGTTGCCAGTCCCCAAGTCCCAGTGGGGGTTACCCCGCTTTTGGGGGCATCTGCCTGCTGGCTGGCGAGGACTCCCCAACAGGCACAACAACCCTGACATGATGGCATCACCCAGAAGTGAAGTCATCACACTGGGGACTTCCCAGAATGCCCCCCCACCCCCCCACCAGCACAGCAAGGGGACCTGGCAACCCCTACTTCAGGGGTGGCCAACCTGTGGCTCGGGAGCCACATGCGGCTCTTTCACACATATTGTGCGGCTCCTGGCAGGGCGGCTGGGGAAGCAAAGGGGAGGCATGCTTTTCCTTCCTTCCTTCCTTCCTTCCTTCCTTCCTTCCTTCCTTCCTTCCTCCCTCCCTCCCTCCCTCCCTCCTCCCTCCCATCTATTTGCTTTCCTAGTTTCTCTCTCTCTTTCTTTCCACTTCTTTAATTCTTTCTTTCCATCTCTCTCTTTTTCTCTCTCTCTCTCTCAATATCATTAGCAAACAAGTAATATCATTATCAATAACCGGTTTTCCTCGTTTGTTTTTATTTTTGGCAGTCCCATTTAACGTTAATAAAAAGCAAATTTGCATATTTTTAAAAATAAAAACGTGTGTGTGATATTTGTTCCTGTCTTGCGGCTCTCAGACATCTGCCGTTTATTCTATGTGGCTCTTACGTTAAGCAAGGTTGGCCACCCCTGCCCTACTTCCAATTCTAAGATTCTGTGGTGAGAACAGGGCTCTGCATAGTCCATGCACAGAAACCTGTGTCTCCTCCTGCATGTAAGAGTGTCCGTGGCATGCTGCACTCCTGCATGTCCACCACCTCAAGGGGAGGCCTCCATGGGTGGAAGTGTGAGGGGTGTGGCCCTGCTGTTTCTTCAGACTGACACCAGGCACTTTTGAAGTTAGCAAGAACCCTTTGAAGCCGCCATCACTGCAGAATGGCATAAACTTGAGGCTGGGTTTGGAGAACCAGTTCCCATTCTCAGTCAGCCGGAAGCAACCTTTGCAAGGAAAGAGCTATATAGCCTGGTAAAATGCACCCTGACATCCTTGGTTCTGTTGACATTGTCCTAGTAGGGTTACCAACAGGCCTGGAGAAAAATGGCCTGTCCTTTTTTATAGAGAATTAATGGAATGTTATTTAACAGTTGTTATGTACCTCCATGCCATGAAAAGCTTCAACTGTCTATTTCTATGCATTAATCCTCTATCTAAGGAATAGGTCATTTTTCTCCTGGCCTGACAGCAACCACATCTCCCACTCATTTTGATTCCCATCCCCTGAAGCTGATTTCTAACACATTGCTTTCCTCTCAGGAGTTACCTCTCCCTCAAACCAGTTTGTCTCCAGCACATTGCTTCCCTTTCAACAACTTGGCTTCTGCTCTGAATATATCTTTAGATTTTTGATATTCTGTTTTTACAAACCTTTCTATGGAAGTGAATATTTAATGGTCATCACAAAACATTTAAACACATATCAGGTCTAAAACTCCATTGTTCTAGACAACAGAGCAACACATCTGTAGGTTTCAGCAGCAAGCTGAAATGTACTGCAAGAATAGTTCAGCAGCAAGCTGTATATATCTGGATAAATATTATCCAGAAGTAATATTTAGAATTTGCTGCCAAAAAAAAATGAATAGTAAAGGTCCAAAATCTCTGTATGAGATCTGCTCAACTGGTGGAACATCTCCAACAAGTGTTAGTAGACCTTGGATATATACATGCCAACCTATTAGGCATCGAATGCGAATTGTACATACTGCATTTGCTAAAAAAGACTCCCCCTGCAAAAAAAGTGTTATATACACAAGCAAAATTCAGGGGGCATACCTGTAACTTGTATGCAAGTATAAGATTACCCCCTCTTTTTTTTATGCCATACCTACCAACAAAACTGTTCCTACATTTGATTAAATACAGTAGCTTTTTGCAAAAATTTTCTTTAAATCTGAAGATCCTAAATTCGAGCTATGAGACCATATCCATTTCCACATTACTTCTATCTAGATTTATTACTTTAATTCAATGAGATTCATTGCAAGATATGAGACTTCTCTATGGAAGCTCCCCTGGACAGCTTTGTGGAAATGTAATACACATATAAGAAAATATGAGCCCGTTCGTGGGGAGGGCGGGGTATAAATTGAATAAATAAATAAATAATAAAATAGAACATTTGGGGGTCACAAGTGCCCACAGAAGCCACTGCAAGGGTTGGTCCTTTAAGGAAAGTTTAGAAACTGGGAACAAGATGCTAGCAGCAACAAACATGCGAAGGTCACTCTATATTCGCAATGGCTCAGCTTCCCGTCTGCTAGTTGAGCTGGCTTTCTCCGTCTGATTGGGGTAGTGGAGCCATGTCTCAGTTCTCAAGGAGAGACCCCATTTGAAGCTCCAGACAAGTAGGTACTATTCTTTTCAATGTTTCAGTGGGAAGAGGAGTCTGCCTTGCTAAACACTTTTAGACAACAGCTACCACCCTGTTCTGTGATAAGTATGTACACCACATGCCCTATGCTTATGTTCCTCCAAATTTCTGACTATACAAAAAGACACACATTTTTTTAAAATTATACATAAATGTATAAGTGCAGATACTTTTTAGTGCAGCATTCAAAGTGGTCCACAAAGATTCTAATCTAAGCCAACCAACAGCAGTATTGAAGAAGTACCCCTTCATTACTTGACGGCCATTTATTTGTGCTCCTCTTTTGAAAGGCTTCCTCTTGATCTTTGTACTACTCTTGTTTTGTACCTTTTCAGCGAAAGACACAGGTCATGCGGATGAGATTTTTCTGTTTTGTTTTCCTTTCCAGCAAACACTTTTGTGTATTTCTGAAACTCAAGACACCTCTGATACTAGCAAGGTACTTATCTGTAATGCCATCACTTTGAGGGATTAAAGCCAGTTACTTGTTACACACTTAGATCAAGAGTTATCTGAGTAGAGAGGCTGTCCTGTTAGGGTTGGGGAAATCTGGTTTTGATCTTGAGTTGTTTTGATTTTCTCTGAGAGCCAAACCATGTTATTTTAACTCCTGAATAAGGTGGGCTACCTGGCTGAGTCTCTCTTCTTTGGCAGAAAGGATTAGAAACTTCCACAGAATCAGCTCTCTATTAAAGCAGAGTGCTCTCCATTGAGGAGCAAGGAATGGAATTGTTTTCAGATTATGTGTGTGTGTGTGCCTCTGTGTGTGTGTGTCTTTCTCTCTCTCTCTTTCCCACATCAAAGACTTTGATGGAAGTTGTTCACGCTATTGTCAGGAATGCAGGCATCGGCACAAAGGTGATTAGCAAAATTGCTTTCCTACAAGAGAAGCACGAAAAATTATCAAGGGATTAAGGGGGATAAAAAAGGTTTCATTGAATTTGGGGTGCAGTCTTCTCCAAATCATGCTCCGTGGATTTTACTTTTTCACAGAAGTCGTTCATGATAAATCAGAGAAAAGCCTCTTCTACATATATGACATTTATTGGAAGGAACTGTTTATTGTTATGACAAAGGTCATTGGGTCCTGAACAACTACACAGTGATTATAATGTATTAATGTATATTTCATTAATTACAAAATAAAAGACCACAGCTCTCTAACCCTCCAGTGAAAGTAGACAACACATATAAGCTTTCATATTCCTATAACAGAATTTGGACCAAGGAAATATTTCCTTACCCTTTTTTATTCACAGGGGATACCTCTACACAAGAGTCTATATTAAACAACTCTCCAAGATAGGTACAGCCTATCTCATCCTGGTATGTAACCTCTTCATGGGGTACCTTCCATGGACACATCCTTGTAACAATGTGGTAGTGATACTAGCCCATTTTAAGATGGGGAAACAGGTATAATAGTGCTTAAGGGAGTGGGCTTGACTGGTCAATAATTCAATTTGCTTTCCCAGTAGACTTAGGATCACACTCATCATTAACAAAAACATATTAATGACTTTCACCAGTTTACAAATTGTAATTGTATCTATCTAAATTGCCTGCTGGAACTAAATTGGCATAAATTCAAGTACTCCAGCTTAATTGATTTGTGGGACAAGCTTCTTAATTACCACACAAAAATGAATCCAGCTCATTTATTGAATTATATTTCATTGTCTCTTTCTACCGAAATGTTCTTAAGCATCTCTTCACAAGGAGATCATTTTAACTTTAATCCAAACAATGTCATCTCTCTCTCCCTGCCCAAGGCTATATCAGGCTGTCACTCACCAGCCAGCTGTGGAATTCTGAAAGATTCCATTTAAAATGCTTTACAATTCCAAATGCACAATTTCTAATGCCACAGTGTGACTGCCACACAGATTGCGAAACGCCCCAACCCTTCAGGCTTCAAAGGCCGGACATCCTTGATCTCCAAAAGGAATGTGTTTGAATCCTGGGTCTTTTTAGTGGGCTCTTACAAAGATATTTATTTTAGGAGACTTTTTTTTCCCTTTCACACTTGAAGCCTGACCTTGCTTTTCTATAAATCAATAGCAAAACTCCCATCTACTCCTTTGGTAGCAGAATTGGGGCCCATTGCAGCGAAACATTCTTTATGGGGGGTTTTCTTGGGGGTTTTGTGGGTTGCCGAAAGCTTTTGTCATGAACAATTAGAACTTCATAGAAAGACTGCTTGAACCTGCCTCTTATTTATTGCAGAGGCAAGAGTCAAAGAAACAGTCCATAGATTGATTTTTTCCCCTTCTGAAAAGCAACAGCCCTTTCACAGCTACTCATTTGGGCTAGTTTGGTTGGTTGCCTTTACTTCAAACACCACATTATGAGCAACAACCTTGTTTGTTGCGTGCCTGATCTACAAGTGTCTACAATAAAAAACAAGATTTTTTTTCAGTGTTGGAGACTGGTATTTTCTATAGAATGAATTGCTCAGTTTAGTAGGGTATATTCTTCAAACCTTTAATGATCAGCATAGATACCTTCATTTGCTCTAAAAACATTCCACTTTTGAATAAAAGTTTTAAAGTGATTAAAAAGGCAAGACATAAAAAGTTTCTAATACTAAACCAGTAGAATGCTGATTTAAACGTTTGCTCCATTCTAACTACCTAATAGCTGCATTCTTATATCCTGGGTTCTGGGGTTTTAAGAAACTGAACATTACAAAATGACTGAAAGCAATATTTTCCTAGGAGTTTTACCGTTTGGGGGAGGTTTAGTTGAGTCAGCATTATGTATGAAAAAAATGAATTAACTTGAGTCTCTAAATCCAAAATATATACTTGGGTGCAACAAGCTTGTAGATTTCATGGCACCTCATTGAGTCTACTGTGAAATATCCTCAATTTTAAAACAGAACTCATGCCATCATCTTATTCAGTAGCAGAGACAAATCTTTGATGCTACAGCGACTGATGAATTCACACAGGTTTCTTACAACCATGCTGTGTAGCAATTCCTCTGGAAGAAGCAATTTTTGTGTTTGTTTGTTTAGATCAGAAAAGAACCCCATTCCCTAAATGGAGAATGTTTTCCTTGGGGACTGACCGTACTGTAAACATTCCTGATGGCTTTAACATCTGCTGTCCAGCATATGGGTGGGCAGCTCACACAATTTTGGGGGGCATGCACATGTGTGCAGCATGTCAGATTATAAATTCTGGCAGAAGGAAACTAGGCAGGCCATCTTTCCTTGCCTACCCTTGAATATTTTAAATCTCTTTACTGGAATAGGAACACACAAAGCTAAACACCATGTCAGATTCCCAGGGCTCCTTTCAGATCTCATCCTCTAATTTCACCAAGTACAAGTGAGCTGATTTATGGTTTGTCTTTTTCCTGAGTTTCTGCAGCATATCTGAGTTCTTGCACAACCTCCAACAAAGCTCAGAGATCCTTCCCCCCCCCCCATCTGTCATTAACTTATTTTGTTAACTGCTTTTGATCCCACTTTAATGATATCAGGCATATGGATGAGAAGTTCAGGGTGCAGAAAGATTTACATTCCTATGTATGCAAGTTGCACCTTGAGAGGAGAAGCTTTCCTGACCTTGTGCACTGTTGGATGCTCTATAAATATCACACGTTAGAAGAAGCTATGCTGGATAGCTACAAGAAACTTCAGGCCATACTTTCCCTGTAGGAACTACAGTTGATCTCAGTTGGGTTACAATGAGGACACTTACTGCACTTTTGGTTTTTGCTGCATGACTACAGTCTATCCATTTTTGATTACACAGATTTATTAAAACCTAGTTGGCACCAGTGTTCCCTCTAAGCTGAGTTACTGTGAGCTAGTTCACAGTTTTTTAGCCTCTGGCTCACACTTTTTTGTCTTAGTTCAGGAAGGATGGCTCCAGAGCAAACCAATTTATGCAGCAGCCAAATCGCTCACTCACAACTTTAACGCCGGTAGCTCACAAAGTATAATTTTTGCTCACAAGACTCCACAGCTTACAGGGAGCATTGGTTGGTACGTAAAATACCAGTCAAAAACCAAGTCTTTATGATGCCTAGAATTTAATGTTGTGGTTTACAAACTTGAGATTTGGAGTTTTCCTTTCCTTTTCTTTCTTTTTTTTGTTTATACAGTGACATCAATGTATATGCTGTACACAGCGCACATATAATAAATAAATTGCAGAATTTCATAGACAAACACTTGGCAAATCTCTTATCTCAAAGGGCTTACAATCTAAAATATACCTTGGGGAAAAGAACAGTAGGAGAGGTGGATATGGCAAGGACAGTAAGAAATTAATGTGGGGAAATAATGTTGGAGTAATTAAAACTTAGTAACAGTTTGGGAATGGCTATTAATGGGTTAAGCAAAGACTTCACAGAAAAGGAGGGTTTTTGAGGATTTGAAGGAAGAGAAAGGTAGTATCACATTCAGGGAGGGAGTTCTCCACATGGGTGAGCAAGTGAGGTTGGGCTCATAGACAGTGGGAGGCCCAAGGGTAGCTGAAGGTGATAGAAGAACAGAGGAATACAACAAACAGGGCATGAAAGACAGGATGGGACAAAGTTCTTTAAGAACAAGGAGTTTTTCTTGTATCCACAGGGGAATGGGGAGTCAGAGAAGGAACTGGAAGAGGCGTTGCATGGGCTGAATGCCTGGGGAGATGGATGATTTTGACAAAGGCCAGAGGACTGAGTTGTAAAAGAGGAAAGCTAGAGAGTAGCAGGTTGCAGTACTCAAGGTGGACAGTGAGATTTATGATGCCATCTAATTGAATGTGGCAAAGAGAGAAGAATGAAATATTCAAGGTTGTGTGCCTAGTAAAAATTGCGAGAAGGGTGAGCATATAGAGAATGACTAAAGAGAAGAGAACTGGTGAAGAAAGTTCTCCCTGTCTTGGGCATGCGAAACAATGAGGGATTCAATAGGATATATTGCACAGGAAGACAGAAATCCAGGGCTGGACGGAGCAGAAGGGGTCTGGAATAGGAAGAGACAGCTGAGTTTCATCAGCATAAAGGTGGTACTGAAAGCCATGGAGACTGGTGAGGTCACTCAAGGAAACAGCGTAGAGAAAGAAAAGAAAGGGACAAGGTATATTTACCCTGAGGACCTCAATAGAGAGGAAGAGGACAGAGGAGGAGGCGGGCCCATAGCCTCAGTGGGGCATTTTGGAGCCACACCCCCTTATTTGTGAGCCATGCCCCACAGCCCACACCCATGCGCCATGCAACCCCCACCAGCAGCCAGCCTCGCTCAGCTGCCACTCCCTGGCCGCAGCCACCTCCATGTGCTCCATGTGACTCAGTTGTGTTTGCTTTCAACCCAGACGTGGCAGGAGAGGGAGAGAGTGGAGCGCAGCCTCCCAAAGACAACAAGCAGCAGCATACAGCAAAACCTAGCGCAGACTCTGGCCCAGCATTGCCTGGTGGCACTCAGACAGGGCGAGGGGCTGGCATGGATGCTGATTCAGCCTCGGGCACCCTTCCCATGGTGACCCTTCCCTGGCCGGCTGTGCTTGGCCTTGGTGGACTGGCGGCTTTCCGAGTGGGCAAGCAAACTGGTGTGCTCCTCCACTGCCTTGCCTTGCCTTGCCTTCCCGCCTGCCTGCCTTCTCCACCCCGCCCCATTGCCAAGCTGGTACCAGGACAAGCATCTGCAAGCAAGATATTACAGTGGAGAAGCATCCCTGCGAGTGATTGGCCACTGCTCACTGCCGAGCAAGGGAGTACTGAAGTAGCAGCCTTGGAATATTAATGCCAAAGCAAAAACTGCCTCCCCTCCTTCGCATCTTGCAAATGCAGATCAAAACACAACACACAAAAACACACACAGTGATTTAGGCCAGAGGAGGGAGGCTGGCGGCAGAGCTGAAGAAATTGCTTTAAACTTTATTTTTTTTAATTTGATGTATGCTAATTATTGTTTATAAGTATAAGCATGACGGTCTTGTACAGTTGACGGTCTTGTACAGGCACATAATGGCTGCCCCACAAGAAAAAAAAATATGCCCCACAAACCAAAAAAATCCTGCCTACGGGCCTGGGAGGAGCTCCCCCAGATGGAAGCACTGGTCAAGAAATCTAGCCAATTGCAGGAGAACCAGCTAAGAACACAGTCCTAAGGTGTGAAGGGAGTGAGGGTGGCAATATGGTCAGCTGCATCAAAGGCAGCAGAGAGGTCAAGGAGACTTTGAGTCCCCAAAGAGAAAACTCTTATGATTTTAGTAGCAGTTTTAGTGAAGCAGAGAAGAGGAAGCCAGGTCGTAGGAAATAAAGACTGAAGCTGGGAAGAGGGAATGTTAACAGAGTGAGACTGAGCAGCACACACTTGGGAGACAAAATAAAAACATGATGAAAAGGTGAGTAGTGAGCTGCTGAAGTCCACTATGTGCCCTCAGACAAAGAGTCACTCCACTTCCCTGCGCAATGAATTGGGAGATGGGGGTCAAATGTCACTGTGGTCAGAAATGCATGTGTTCTAGACACGTGGCCATGTGAAGGCAGTTCTCAAAGAGCCCACATTCACTGGACTGGACTGGCCTAGAAACACAACACGAAGACCCTACCTCTCCTCCTTAGCTTCACAGTTAGAACTACTGGCTTGGATTTTAAGTGTCCAGCCTGCCAGTTAAAATTATCTTCTCAAGGCCTGCTCTCTGTGCCCCCTCCTGCTGAAGTGAGACAGGTGGCAATCAGAGACAGGGCTTTTTCAGTGATGGCACCTTGCCTTTGGAAGGTGCCTTACTTTCCTTTAGGCATTAGGCCAAAGCATTTATTTTTACCCAAGCTTTTAACTGTGAAGCTTCAGCTTCTATAGTTGTTTATGGTCTGCTTGTAGTATGTGGATTATTTATCAATATCATTTTAAACTTCTCAGTGTTTGTTTTACACTATTTTTAATGGTGTTGCATTGTTTTGTATATGCCTCCTCCAGCAGGCCTGTGGGGGGGATAACATTGGCTGAAGCAAACTGCTGGGTGGGGGGTGTCTCAAAACAGGAAAAAATAATACTTTGGGAAGGATTCTACTCCCAGTTATAGAGCAAGCCGCCATGGCAGGGGAGCAGAGGCAGGGGCTAGGTGTATACAAGAGCCTGTGGGTGCTGGCTGCGCCTCTGGGCTAGGGTTGCCAAGTACTTACCTTCTACCAGTGGGGGGGGAGTCCTCTTCGTCCCGGGAGTCTCCCGGCGCTCTCACAAAGCGCACGCACTGCAATGATGTCGCCAGAAGTGACATCATCACGTTGGGTACGTTGCCAGGGTGACGCTCTGGCAATGTGCCCAATGTGATGACGTCACTTCCGGGTGACGTCATCACTCTGGGGCAGTTGTCCTGACCAGACGACTTCGGGGTGGGGTTCCCCCCACTGGCCGAATCTGGGCCGGCAGATTGGGGACCCCTGTAGCGGGGGATCCCCCGCCCCCCGGGTGGACTTGGCAGCCCTACTCCGGGCCCACCAGCAGCAGAGGATTATGCCAGCAGCTGCTCTGGCCAGGCTGTGGAGGATACAGGGCTCAAAGTGGGGCCTGGAGCTGTTTGGCAAGGGGAGGGGGTAATCAGCAGTGATGGGGGGTGAGGGATTCCTTCCCCCACAAGTATCATGGGTCCCCACGTATTTTCTAATAGCAAAGTCGGCCAAATCTGATACTTAAATCTGGTGACTGGAGCTGTGAATGAACAAGACAGACCTTTCTAAATATCTGAAAAATGTTGTAGGTTTGCAGAAAAATCTGATTTTTTAAAAAAAAATTGGGAGAGGGGTTAAAAAAACCCATAATGATAAAAGAAGCACCTGAAGCTTTAAGAAAGGGGCTCCTTCAGTAGCTGTTGCTAGGCAATCACAGCATTCTAGGCTTGGTTTCTGTGAGTAAAAGGCAGGGGGAGGGGGCAAAGCCCTTTCCAGTGCTGTTTTGGCCTTTGAGGCAGGAATGACCAGGGTCAAGACTGGCAACAACCACTGGGTGACTCAATTCCACCCAACTTAGGTGTGGCTGCTTGCTACTGTTCAACAACAGCCACCCTATGAAAGCCAGAGGGGTACAGTGGTTACAGCTTCAGGGTAGAATCTGGGAAGCCCAGGTTCAAATCCCCATCTTGCTGTGGAAGTTCACTGAGTGATTTTGTGGAAGTCTCATACTGTGAGCCTAATCTATCACACAGGGTTGTTGTGAGGACAAAAAGGAGGAAAGGAGACTAATGTAAGCTGCTTTGGTCTTCACTGTAGAGCAAGGCAGTATATAAATAAATAATATATATAGCTGAAGATGGGAGGCAACATATAAAAGGCAGGCTGTTGAATGGCTGAGAAGGAGAAGATGAGGCAGGGAAAGGGCAGAGGATATGGGGGTTGCCAGGAAGACAGAAAGAGTGAGAGGTGCCCCCCCCCAACTCCTGGAGGGTTACCTACCATGCAAGTGGGTCTGGCCCAGCAGCCGGTACCATACAACTGGGTCACATTTTTCCTAGGTAGAGGATACTGGGGTGGAGAGCTGAAGAGAGAGGGGCAGATAAGGTAGGTAAGGTGGGAAGTAGAGAAGAAAGCAGGAGAGTGTTTGGGAGGGGGGCTTTCAGGAAGGGGAAAAAGGAAATAGTGGGGCAAGGGTGAAATGAGAAGCTTCTTGCAAGTCCTTGCAGGTTTCCACTTGTAAAATTCTAATAGGCAAACTTTGCCAAACCTGTTTTCTTATTGGATTCATTTACAGGTAAATATGAAAGCTGAGTTCTTTATATACCAGAGTATTTACTGAGTTACAACCTGAGTCTGCCCCTTGAAAGCTTAGAGACACTAACAGTTTGCCTCATTTTCAGAAGGAAGATACTGTTTTACACCCTTCCTAGGTACACCTCTCCTCTCCCCTCCTCTCTTGCACCATCCCTCCCCATTCCACTCCAAACCCTGGGAAAAACCTAACTAAAGAGACTTGCCGACCAAGGGACCGTTTCATTGCATTGTGTTTTCCAGCTAGACCTGAACAGACTGAAATCAATGCAGCTCCCTCCTTCTATCCCCCTCCCTTGTGGCTTTTTTTTGTTCCTCTTAGTTTGTGCCCTCTGCCTTAAACAAGCCCAGTTTAGTTACATCCCCATAGCAATGAAGTGTCCAGCAGCTTCTGTTTCTTGTAAAAACACAGGGTCTTTTTCATGGGGCTCAAGTGCCTCGTCAGTTCAAAATACCCAGATAGTGGGGAGGGGGGTGCAGTTTGCAGAATCAGAATGCAACTATTATAAGGATTTCTAATGCACTCATCACCATGGTATCTGAGTGCTTTTGTATCGCTATAGTACATGACACCAGGCATCCATTGAGGTATAAAACTCCAGGTCAGAGTTACTAGAAAATTCCTTGCAGAATTACTAGAAAATAAGTATACAACACACAGTATTTGTTTGATGTGTATCTAGTAATGAAGTTTATGTCTAGGGCTAACAGTCTGAGCGTACTGGAACCAACATGACCTATTCAGTTGGGTTAAATGAATCTAGGTTTTCTTTGAAATAGTTTGATTCCACAAAGATTTAAAGCCACATTTCACAGCTGACACCATTATTTGAATGAAGTCTGCACTAGGCTGGTGTTTAAATACTTCTCTTTGGTGTCCCTTTGCTGTTTTCTTTCTATTCCTAGAAGTCTCACAGCAGATTAGATCATGAGAGAGGTATGGAAACTTGTAAAAGAAAAATAAGATAGGTTTGATTCATTGCAGGAGAACTTGCGTCTTCAAAACAAGAACTGCATGATGTGCATCAGATATGACCTTTTTGGTGCGATGTTGTTAACAGTAAAGTAGAACAAATCTGCAACACCTTGTATTTACAGTTTTGACTGAGTCAATCAACTGGACTGTCCTGGGCCATCATCTCTCTCACACACAAACACGTAACTGTTCTTATTGATTACATCAGACGTGACATATCTGTACAATCCCCAGTTTCATCTGCACAACTCAAAAATGAGAGCACAAAGCTGGGCAAGTGCATTGTGACCATGCCTCTGCTCATTCAGGGTCACTGGAGATACGGGAAGAAGAAAAGGAGAAGTTTGCCTGTCTTCAGACATAGAGAAGCAACATGACACCTCTAACGTTAGTTCTTTCCACTAGAGCATGGCTGATACTAGGCAAATGTTTGTTATGATACAGATCAGGCTGGTTTGATCTGGATCAAAATCAGTCTCTGCCTTTAATAAGTAGCTTGTGCATAAACAATGGTATAAGAGGCAACAATAAAATTGTTTGTGCAACTTTGCTATCTATTATCCATCCCTACTTCTAGGTTGTCACATTCCAAAGACTTGACAGTAGATTAAAGGGGAAAAAAACCCCTCCTAAAATATCCAGTTTTGTAACAGATGTGAAAAATCCAGTCCCTGACCCTTTTAAGCCAGCTAACAAAAGGCAGCTCAAATTAAACATTATCAGTTTTTGAGCATCACTCAGGACAAAATACATTGGAACAAAATTCTATAATTAGGGGGGGGGGCCTCTCACACAAAAATCCCTGTGCATGCCTTTGCTTTCTTACCTTGCTACGTGTATGACAATCTGAAGAGGTCACTCTTGATCAACCTTAGAAAATGTAAAAAAAAAAATAGAAAATTTAAACTCATGTTTTTAAAGACCCTGCTTTTCTCCATATTTTTTTTAAAAGCATACTGGAGGGATGAAATATATGCAATACTTCCTTAGCAAACCTAACATTTTACTGCTTTAACAACATAAAATACATAGTTTATAACTTTATTTGGCATATTTATTGAGTATAACAGTGTAATCCTAAACAAGTCTATTCAAAAAGCCACTCTGAGCCTGCTGTTCGGGGAGAGTGGCCTAGAAATTGAATTAAATAAATTAATTAATAAATAAATAAATAAAAATCCCATGATATTCAATGGGGCTTACTTCCAGGAAAGTATTCTTAGGCTTGTACTATGAATGCCTTAGTTTTCTACATATATTTCTGGAAATACCCAATATTTGAGTGAGAAGAAACTGAAAGAAGCAGGAACAAATAAAATTTGAAAATATAAAATGTTTGTAGTATACAAAAGAAAGTATGTTATTTGGACTAAAACAGTTTCTTACAATAAGAGCTGCAACCTATCCGGGTGTTAAATTAAAATTTATGACATTGAAAACACTGGCATCTTCAGTGGTATATTACAATCACATACATTATGTTATATTAATTGTGGACAAAAGTATTAGCAATGAGCTTATCATTGAAAATGTTGAATATGTCTGCAGTTTACACAGGAATTATTGTCTAATGCTGTAGATTGGGGTCCCCAAGGTGGTGCCCACGGGCACCATAGTACCTGCAGACACCCTTTTTTGGTGCCCACTAAGTGTTTTTAGGAAGTTGGTGGGGCCAGGTAGGGCTTTTCCCCAGCAAGGCTTCTGACTGACTACTGGGGATTTGACTGGCTGTACAGATTTTTTTTAAATGCTGCTTTGGCAGCAGCTGCCATTGCAGAACAAAGATCTACACTATGTTACTGAAGTTAAGCTGTCGCAATCATTTTGTGGCTGGCTCTGTCTTATGTGGCAGCCATTTTATTGCTGCGCCCACTGTGCCGTGTCAGAATTCCATATGTGCCCACTGGCTCAAAAAGGTTGGAGACCCCTGCTGTAGATTGTTTTACCCACAAATCTTCATACTACACGTTGTAACACCAATTTTATTCTAGTGTAGCCTAAAGACTGTGAAGACATCAGTGGATGCTGCAAAGATTGATTCATCCCAATAATCTATAATTATTATTGTATGAAGAGCAGTTGTTTGTCACTAAAAATACAGATCACTTGCCTGTGCAGGTTGATGGGGGGTAAGTTGGAAGGGCTTTTACTGTCACACTGCATAAGGCAGCTCCCTTGGGTACCATTAAAAAGCAGGAAACTGTACATGGTTTGAATTAGTACACTTATTTCCTCAAAGGCAGAAGGCATTAACTGGATTTTTGATTTCAGGCACCGAAATACCTTGGGCTACACACCAAGTTGTAAAACCATACATGGGATAGAAAGCAGACATGCTGCCAGTAACCACTGGGTTCCTATGGTCCAAACATATATATGTACCATATGTATCACTGAACATAGGCGTAGAGTACGGGGGGGCTCAAGGGCTCGAGCCACCCCAGAAATTTCCCGGGGGGGCTCAGCCACCCCCAGCAAAACGGAGCGCCTGCTGCCGCACCTCCCTGAGTCCTTCTGAGGCCCGGCCGCTGCTGCTGGAGAGGGAGAGGGAAGGGGTGGCCGGGGGGGGGGAGAGAGGCACCGGCAGCAGCAGCTGGCGGGCCTCGGAAGGGCCCGGGGAGGTGCGGCAGTTTCCGGGGGGAGGGAATATTGCACGCGCGCTAAGGAGCCCCCCCCCCCGGAATTTCCAAAAGTCTACGCCCCTGTCACTGAAACTTGGTTGGGGGAAGAGAGAGGGGTTAATCTCTCTCACATGTGTCCCTGGGGTACTCAGTGACACATCGGCATATGTCTGGCCGGCAGGAAGATAGTGTCACTGTGGTCTAAGGACTCTGTCCCCCTAGCATGGTGCCCCAGCCAGGGCACTTCCAGTTTTGAGGCTGTGTACCTAATGCTGGGATTGAGAGCCAGGACTGGGATTCTGTTAGTGTACCATCCACTCCACTGCCTAACAGTCTCCCTGTCTGAGCTGACAAGAGGTGGTCTTGGGGTGATGTTGAGGCCTCCTAGATTGGTTGTCCTGGGGGACTTCAACATTCATACCAAGGCTGTTCTGTCAGGAGTGGCTCAGATTTTTATGGTCTCCATGTCAACCATGGGCCTGTCTCAGGTAACACCTGGTCCTATACATTGTGTAAGGTTGTCATCTTCCAGGTAGGGCCTGGAACTGATTGGAGAACTGATCTCCAATCTACAGAGATAGGTTCCCCTCGAGAAAATGGCAGCTTTGGAGGCTGGATTCTATGGCATTATATTCTGCTGAGACCCCTCTTTTCCCCAAGCCCCACTGTTCCCAGGGTCCACCCCCAAATCTCTAGGAATTTTTCTACCCAGAGCTGGAAACCCTAGGTCACACTCTTGATCTGATCCAGAGTCACACTAGGTCACACTTCTGCTCTTGATAGAAGGAACATAATATGAGGGTGGAAAAATTGATAACAGTTCCTTTGTCATAGACAGATCCCTATTTGGTGTGGTTTAGATTTGCAAGTAAACCAAGACTTTGCAGGGATGGGGAATCTATTAAAATGATCTGCCCCTGAAGTCAGATGGATCCAAATGTATTTTGGATGGCTGCAGGGAATTTTCCTGCTGATATGGTTGGTGCTCCTGTCAATGCTTTGCTAGAAGAAGAAGAAGAAGAAGAAGAAGAGATTGGATTTATATCCCACCCTTCACTCACTTGGAGTCTCAGAGCGGCTTACAAACTCCTTTCCCTTCCCCTCCCCTCCCCACAATAGACACCCTGTGAGGTGGGTGGGGCTGAGAGAGCTCTGAGACAACTGTCCTTGAGAGAACAGCTGGTCCAGAGCTATGGCTTGCCCAAGGTCATCCAGCAGGTGCAAGTGGAGGAGTGGAGAATCAAACCCAGTTCTCCCAGATTAGAGTCTGCGCAGTTAACCACTACACCAAACTGGCTTGACCTCTGGAATGACGAAGTGACCTGGCCAGTTGACATGATGGCTCCCAGGATGTCCTTACTCAAATGTTAGAGCCCAGGCAGCCCATCGATTAACTGAGGGGCTATGGGCAATGAAAAGACAAGGGAGAAGGGAATAGGATGGGGAGGAAGACTCAGGACAAATCTAGTGAGACACAGGTGAAAGCTCCTTTTAAAGTGTACTCTGTGGTGGTGACGGTGGCAAAGAAACAATACTTTTCCATGACTTCCAAAAGCATGAGCACAGTGTAGGCCAATGGAGCTGTTCCAGGTGGTCAGAGGCATGCTGGGATTGGGCCTGCAGGGAGAAGGTGGACTGTTCAGTGGTCCACTGTAACAGTTTTGCTCAGCCCTTTGCAGATAAAATCTCTCACTCAAGGGCAGAAAGGTGGGGTATATATTTTTGTAAAATTAAAAAAAAATAATTAGGTATGTAGCCAGCTTTGAATGAGATTTGCTCCCCCTGAGTTCACAGTCTGGGGTTGCTGCTGGCTCCTGCAAGGTGCCCAAGAAACTGATTATCAGTTTCCCCCCAGTTTGGGCTGGTTTGCAAGCAATGCTCCCTCTAAGCTATGGAGTCTTGTGAGCAAAAATTTTACTCTGGGCTACTGGCATTAAAGTTGTGAGTGAGCAGTTTGGTTAATGCATAAATTAATCTGCTCTGGAGCCATTCTTCCTGAGCAAAGACAAAAATGTGTGAGCTGGAGGCTAAAAAACTGTGAGCTAGCTCACACTAACTCAGCTTAGAGGGAACACTGCTTGTAACAGCACTAGGGCCATTACAGGAGAGAACAGATTTCACATACCTTGGTGACATCTAGGTTAGACTACTGCAACACACTCTAGGTGGAAATTTCCTGGAAATTTCATTGGTCCATAATGCACTACCAAGAATCCTAATGAGGAACTACTGTGAGGCATATGACATTAAAATTATGCCTGCTTCGCTATCTGTTTTTGGGCCCAGTTCATAGTGTTGATGCTGATCTTCAAAGCCCTGAACAGCCTAGGACCACTGCTGGTCATGATCTGAAATCCTCTGCTGCAGCCCCACTCAGAGCATCCATGCCTAAAGAGGTAAGACTTGGGGCGGGGTGGGGGAGGTAAATGAGGGAGGTGCTGCAAACAGACTGGAAGTCTCTGCCCCAAGATGCTTTCTCTGTTCCTCTCTTTCAGACATTCCATTAAGCCCTCTTTATTTTGGAAGGTGGCTGGTGATGGGTAAATCTAATCTGTTACATGTTTTAATTGTTGTTGCTGACATTTGCTCTGTTTTTATTATATGCTGCTACTGTCTGATTTGATCTCTTTTTACCTTGTTTAACAGTTAGTTTAGATTATATGATTGTAAATGTTTATGTTTTTGTGAATTGTCTTAATGTTTTCCTCATGTATAATTTAGACAAGAAAAATATAAATTTTCTAAGAAAAATAACAAAAGCCATTCCTAAAAGATGCCTCTCCTAGACTTTTCTTTTAAAATTTCTGGTGATGGGACTTCCACAGTCTTTCTTTATTTTTTACTGCACCATTTCTCTAATTGTTCATCCTCTTCCATCTCTGTTTTAACAGCAGACTTTAAAGTGTTGGAATATTTCTATCTCAGTCTTTTCTTTAAGTTAAGCATGATCAATTCTTTAAACTCTTCCTTATACAAAAAACCCCTCCAAGCTCTTTATTGTTTTTATTGCCACTCTCTTAATGTGGATGTCTCAGGAGTCTGAAACTTTCAGAGTTTCAAAATAAGATTGGGGAAGGTTTGTTGGGCCTGTTGACCTTTTCCCATCCAGCAATTTCTTCTGTTCCAGTGCAGAATGACAATGGAAACCCAAGGGCAGAGCAACTGGAAACTCCTGTTCACATCAGACTGGACTGGGCGCAATTTTGCACCATTTCCCAATTCTGCAGAGCAGTCGACACAGCTATCTACTTGCTCCCTTTTCTGTTGTTGTTGTGGCAGTTGCTGTTACTGTTTGTTTCCATTCGCTCCCCTTTTATTCTCTGTTTCTTTTCCCCCTTTCTTGACTCTGATGGAGGCTCCCTTTTGTGCACAACAAGCCCTTCTGATCTCCATGAAAGGGGAGCCCATGTCATTCTTCCAGATCATCATTGTATGACATGTTTTTATATCAGGCTGACAAAGGAGCTATTTGATCAGGGGGTATGGTGTGTGATTGTAAGAAATTCAGCTTGCCGGTGGTAACCATTGTTCCCAAAGCGGCTCCCTGACCCCATTCTATTCAAAGGAAAACTCCCTTGGAGTGGCCCCTATTCATTGAGGAACACCAGTCCACAGTCTCACTCCGGGAGCATGCTCAATTCAGAGGCATGTCACTGATATTGCCCATCCACCGGCATTTAACTCTTTCATAGGCATTAGATTTCCAGGACAACAGCTGTTATCACCGCGATGGACTCCAGGGGCTAGCGAGGCATTCCAGCTCACTCCAGGCCATCTTATCTTGAAGAAACTGAACCTCCCTTTCAAAAGTTAGGTTAGAAAATCTGAGGCTTCCCATACTGCCTGTCTGAGTTTTAGGCCCTTGTAATAAACAAGGAAAGCACTTTATGATTAAACAACCAATGCATGTATCAATTCATTACTTTCAAACCAAAAGGTAAATGTTTAAAAATAAAATGTCCATATTCTGTTGAAGGAAGTTTACTGAGGACTGTGTTGTTGGAAACAAGAGGCATGACAAACACTAGGGCTGCCAACCGCCAGTGGGTAGCTGGAGATCTCCTGGGATTACAACTGATCTCCAGCTGACAAACATCAGTTTACCTGGAGAATAGCAGCTTTGGAAGGTGGACTCTATGGCATTATACCCCACTGAAGTCCCTCCCCTCCCAAACTCTGCCCTCCTCAGGCTCCACCCCCCCAAATTTCCAGGGATTTCCCAACCTGCAGCTGGCAACCCTACTTAATCACTGACTTGAGTAAAAAGCTTTCCTACCCAAAAAGATTCCACCTTTCATTGCAATGAAGAGGGTAGCTCCCTACAGGTGCTTTTTGGCTTATGTAGAACTTCTCCCTCCCTTGATGAATGGTGAAGACTGTAAGCACAGGAATGCCACCTGTGCCCTTTGAATCAAAGTTAAGTTGGTTCATATCAGCCCTCTCCCAGCTGCTCTATCAGTTAAAAAACACTCAGGGGCACCATTCCTAGACTTTGCAGCATCTTGTCTAGCTTGGTGCTCGGTTTTGGCAGAAAGATTCTCCTGGCCACTGGAACACTATTAAGAAGTAGGTGTTTGGGTTCTCCTCACAGGCCCCAGCTGTGGTTGCTCAGTCAAGCTTGGAACAGAGTTGCAAAAAGCACTCTTTGCTTGGCAAAAGCAAAACCACTGAAGGAATTCACACCACCTGCCTGGAGCTTGTTCATGGCAGGGAGCCATTAATGGTGATAAGGTATAGGTCTGGCCATTGAGTCTTCTGGTGTAAACGTACCCAGAAGGCACATGCTCACCAGACAACTCAACATGATAGAAGAGCACTTTGTACATATATTTCCATTATTTTAAATTTAAACTCAGTGGAGAGCAAACAAATAATTAAACTTAACAGGCAGGAGGCTAAGTAATGGAAAGGTGCTTGTGGTGAGGAAACAGTCAGCAGGGAAGAAGTTAACCACAGCATTTCCCAATCTGCTCCTTCTGAATCCACTATGGATTTTGTTTTCTTGTGGTTTTTTTTAAACTTATGTTGAGGGAATGTTACCTGAATTTGCACACAAGGTGAAATTTGCTCTTGTGAGACAATCTCATTTGCTACCCATGAATGTGGCTCCAAATGTATACAGGTTCCCTCCTCCATCCAAAAAAAAAAAAAAAAGGTTTACATGAGGATTTAGATGGAAGTATGAATATATTTCTCAGCTATCAAATGGGTTGTTGTAAAGGAATAATGATTTCTCTCTGTGTGCCATTAGATTCCTAACTTGGGTGCTTAAAAGAATGGCATCATGAATTTTGCTGCGGGATGGATTAGATGATCTCTCAAGCATCCTTCATCCTTGTAGGACTCTGATTCTACTGAAAGGTGGAGTTCCATTGCTTTCTGTGCCCATTGAGGATTTGCTCCAAAGCACATAATAAACATAGGAACAATCTTTCTGCGTAAAACAGTTGAAGGTGGAAAAGAATCAGATTACACATAGAGAGTTTGTGAGATAATCAGGAAGTAGGTCTCCTTGCTTGGATTTTTAATATTAATAGGTAAATTACCTGTTAGAAATTGTTGGGGTATCATTATTCCTGTATTTGGGGAAAGGGGTGGGACCACATACCAACCAAATACATATTTGCTTACACAAATAAATATGACTTTTGCAGTTAGTCCTTGCCTTTAATGGCTGAGAAGCTTTCAAGATGGAATTCTGTACACTAATCGGTGAAAATAATTGTTCAAGTTTTCTATGTTACTCTCATCAGAGCCAGCCAACACTGTTAAATGCTAAAACCACATTTGTAAAGGTTGTAGATCCAAGGAGCAGCTTCCAAGTTCTCTAGTCCATCAGTCCATTGCAATGATTCTGCCATGCACTGTTTCCACCATCCTAAATGATGTGAAGTTTCTTTTGAAATTCTCAGTCTACAGTCTGCTATTCCTTAACATAAATGGTTGAGCAAATAAGAATGATGATGTGAAGATGTTATTTGGTGCAGGCTGCAGCCAGTTCAAATGAATTTATTGTAAGACAGACATGATTCAAAAAGGCAAGCCTTTACTAGCTGACCAAAGGAAGGCCTTCAGTTTAACTCACATTCTGTTTGTAAGCCTATTTGTTTGCAACTCCACTGAACATTGAGACATTGGGAAGAAATTAGGGACACACATTCTGGAGATGATTCTATGTTTCAAATGGAAAGGAAAATGGACAATATGTTGTAATGCAATACCTGCCTTGAGGTTTAAGCAGCCAGTTTATTTCATGTTCAAACCCAAAAGCAGGTCAGCAACATTTTCAAGGAGACTATTAAATATGTAGATAAAAATGAGGAAATGTTCAAAGAGCAAGGTCTGTAAAGTGCAATTAGGACAGTTGCATTTTGGACTTTTCGGGGGGGAGGGTGTCCCTGCTCAGCACCTAACTGCATCTCCTTGTAACATAACATGGGCAGAGGAGCTGCATCTCCAGACATGGCTGAACAGCAGCTCAATCTCCCCCCCCCCCCAGTTGTACAAAAGGGGATGGAGAAAAATGCAGAACTTGCAACCTCTGAAGGGGGGCTGTTCAGTGTCCTTTACTGGTTTAAAATAGGAGAACATTCCTGCACCTGTGGCTGCACAGAAAGCCTTGAAAAGGCAGCTCAAGACACTGAAGGTAAATTTGAGAAGGTAGCATGCTTAAGCTTTTGGGGGGGGGGGGGGATAATGTTTAAATTAAGTCTAACATGATGATCCAACAATCAACCTGTAATAAATCCAAGGTTTCTATCCACACCCCGTTGGGTAAGCACATGTTATATCTCATGTCTCAGGGCACTGAGATACTGAACTCCTATTTCTGTGGTTCAAAACTGCTGATGGTTTCTACAGATACCTAATGGAAAGAAGTATCCAAAAATGGTATTTAATATACATCTATTTCACTAAAACTTTGTCTTGTTTTTTCCATTTTCCCAGGGTGTTCTCCAATCTTTTGGATCTCATCAGTTTCTGAACTTAGTGGTTTCTTGGGGGTCTCTAATGGGGCTAGGACAAGACTACTTTAAGCCCATGTGTGACCTGTTGATGGATTTGCTTCCTCTTCTATTGATTCTGGCTCACACTTTCAGTATTACTTCTTGGTTCTTCCCTGTCCACCCTTCCCACTGTGATCTCAGCACACACAGCATAGAACTAGGGGTCTGCCACTGTTGTCTTCTGCTGGTGGGCTATCTGTAGCATCAGCAGCCCTTGCTCCCCAGTTTTTTGCCTTGGGCTTTGGTATGAATAATGACATTTGTCAATGATGCAGTGCTCCCTCTGCTGGCAAAGAATATAAAATACGTCTGGTTTCTTGCCTTTCCTAGCAGTTTATCCATCAGAAGATTCTTCCATGCCCCTCTCCTCCACCTAGTTATTTATAATCCCTGAATTCTAATAACACCTGGTGCTTCCCTATCCAAAATTCTCACAGGGAAATAGCAACTGAGTTACTTAACTAGGGGTGCATTCAGATTGGAAGCTTATTGATTTTAGCACACACAAACATGTTTATTTACAAAACAGTGCTCTTGGCATGGGGAAGGGGGTTACAGCAAGGCATATCGTATTTTCACATGAGCATCATTTCTTCCATCATGTGCATTGTTCAGCCTAAACTAGCACACAATCCCCACATCTATCACACAATACATGAAAAAAACAGGATGCGCTATGCACAGAGAAAAATAGTTTGTAGGTATCTAGTGCACTGAAAGAGCAACCTGAGATCTAGGGCAGGGTCTACCTTTCCAAGGAAGGCATCTGAGCCTCCCTGGTGGCATAACACTTTTAACGAGAAATAGAAGAGCTGTGGTACTCAAAAGAGAAGGGTTCTTTCTTCCAGCTTAGGTTTTCCGGCATGGGAGAGCCTGCAAAGTCTTTCATGGTGCTTATTATCAGGATCTGCCTTAGGTATCATTCTCCCTGTGCTGATAAACTTGGTTCTGAGTGGTACCACTTCAGACTGTAAATCCTCCTCCTCAACACAGATGACTAATACAAGGGAGGCAGCTGTTGGAAGTTCCAAATGTGATGTCCCCTGTCTCAGACCTCCAGACTGAGTGGCAAGAGAGACTAGATAGCTAGACAGACACATTGACCTTTCTTCCTGTATCTACTCTTCTGCCACTGTCCACTTTGAAATGCAGATTGTGTTCTCAGGGATCAATTTCCCCTTCCTCTCTCTCTCTCTGGATGAAGACCTGCTCTCTACCTGCACACAACAAGAGAGGGACATGCGGTCCTCTCATAGCACCATGACGCAGATGGGCCTCTCGCCATCTGCTTCGATCCTTTAGCTAGTAAGTCAGTAATCCATCAATCTCTGCTCTTTCCTGTCCAAAGTATACTTCTCAAATAAAGAGAGAAGTCTTTCTCTTCTAACTTGCAATGTGGCTCTGTGTGGTTTTGTAAGCTGAGTAACCTGGTAAAGTGACAGTCCTGCATTTGTAGCTTTATTTAAGCACTTTGCTAACTAACTGGGCCTGGACTAATCACACCAGTTAACCTCAATAGCAGGTAGGCTACAGCCCTTCCTTACTAAGTTGCCAACATCCAAGTGGGACTTGGAGTTCTCCCAGAATTACAACTGATCTCCAGACAAGAGAAATCAAGTCAACAGGCCACAGATGGCAACCCCCAGAAACAAAAGAGGTGGGGCCTAGCATGTTGGTACCATGTTGATGCACTGATATCTCTTCTTGTAAAAATCAGAAGTGATGCCCTTAGATGCTATAGGATTCACAAATTATACAATGTTGGCAACTTCACTTCCCATTTTTACCAGAAGTGACATCAGCATGTGGGGTTGCCAACCTCCAGGTGGGTCCTGGAGATCTCTCAGAATTATAACTGATCTCCAGACTGCAGGGATCCATTCCTCTGGATAAAATGGCTGCTGTGGAAGGTGGACTCTACAGTATTATACCCTGGTGAGGTCCTTCCCATCCCCAAACCCTGCCTTCCCCAGGCTCTACCTCAAATCTCCAGGAATTTCCCAACTCTGAGCTGTAAATCCTATCAGCATGCCAGTGTGAATTTAATTCCCCCCATTTCCTCCTGATGGGTGTTGGTGGGAGGAACCATGGCATGAGAAGAGGGGGGGGGGGGTTGAACCTTCCCCCATACGATTGTCCCAACCTGAAATGGTCCCAGGGAACTTTTATTTGTGCCATTGGGGCAAACATACAGAGATTCATATTTGCTATTAAAAAAACAAAAACAAACCACACAAAACCCTCAGATCCAATCAAGAATCAAGACATGCCTTTCCTCATTTTAAGTGTTCTGAGAACTAAATCCAAGCTTTCACTACTTATCAATATCTCTTCAAACCCTATGCTGTGTTCCTGAGTCCCTGCAAGACTGTGAAGTATGGATGAGAAATTATCAAAATCCCATTCTTGTCCCCAGAGAGATGATACAATCTTTAAGCAGGGTCACTTTGGGGCTCCAAGAAAGGCAGTGCTGGCAGAAACGGGGGAGCAGGAGGGGAAGCAATGTACCTCTGTTCCAAACCTCATTCCTGCCCTGCTAGTCAATACCTTGAGCACCAAGAAGAAAGGAGAACTCAAAGAGTTATCGAAAGAACCTAAAGGTCTGAGTCAAAGGAACTGAGTGAGGTAGGAGAACATGTAAATAAGAACAACAGGAACATAACAGAATACAGGCTACAAGTATAAAACTCGTAATTTAGAAAACTTAGAAAAGAGATGGAAGAATTATTGATTTAATGGGCTTCCCTACAAAACCAAAGAAAACTATTTAAAACTATTTTTATGTTCTCTTAAACAGTTTCTTTAACTGGCTGTCTTTTATGACTCTTGATGTAAATTTTGTTTTTGCTTTGGTCTTTCTGCAGCTTTGTTACTATTTTCACTTTTTCTTGCACTGGTTGTTTTATGACTTAATGCTCTTGTTTTAAATGGATGATTGATTGGTTTTTAATTGTTTTATGCTGTTGGTTTTTAATTGTAAGCCCCTTTGAATAGTTGTCTGGAATGATAGCTAACAAATCATTTCAATTTTTTTTTAAAAATACAATAAACATCTCTAAGACTTTGTGCTCCTTGAGAGAAGCTGACCTACCCAGATAACTACAGTATCACTCCAGGTAAACATCACACATACTACGCTATGGGTAGAAATGTTCCCCATCAACTGGTGCATTACCTTCAGACCCATCCTCCAGGTGGCAAACTCCCAAATACTAAACACCAGGAGTGTTTATTCAAATCCTCAGTTTACCTGTAAATACAGACATCTTGTCTCCAACTTCTGGGCTTCCAAATTTATCACTTTTGGGAACTCACAGAGTGCCAGGAAATTTTAATATGTTTCTTTCAGGTGAGTCATTCCAAGTATTTTTTCCCAGGGACCCCAAAAGTTGACAATTCAACTCTAAGAAAAAACAATTAGCCACTGCTAGCAAGTATTAATTTAAACCAATGTGCAAGAGCCTTTCCAGGAACAATCCTATGTGGAGTGATCAGTAATCCAAACAGAACACAAGCCAACAGAAGAAAACTATGACATACAGGGGCCATTGAAATAAAGTTCCCTTAACATCTAAGCACCATTCCATTGCTTTCAACCAGGTGCAGTGGTGACCAATTTTTTCAAGATTGTGCCAATAGAATCAAAACGGCTGGGCCTTATTGGGAAGAATAGAGTGACTAGATGCAGAGAAGGCCAAGTCGCCTGTACCTCCATGTTAGTGATGCACCTTTCCTTTCAGGCTACAAAAAATGAACATCCTGCTTCTACACAGCTATTAGTATTCAGTGCAGAAACACTATCCTCACTTGCAGCTGGTCATTCCGAGCTGGAAGTCAAGGCACCACCAAGCTAAAGAGCCTTATAGCCTTTGGTTGGAAATCAACCCTGCCCACAAAATGAGATTAATCCATTGCTATCTCTGTGCCATCCCTCCTCAACCTGCTTTTGAATTAATCTGATCAGTCTCTCAAGTTGCTTTCACTTGGTTGTGTAATTGTAAGATACAAAGCCTGGAAAGTGATACTTTTTATTGGACTGACTTCTCCGCTGAGAGTTTGCATTCTTTGCTGGTTCATGGAGCTCTTTGAAACTAAGAAGCTTGCAATTCTTACCTGTAAAGGTCATATCATCTTACCCATGCTGTCTGTCACATTCTCATCTATGCCAATGGCACTCTTTAACAGCTGCCACCAGAGCAGGTTAGTCTTTCTCTTTCTATGGTATCCCACCCTGTAATAGCTCATGGAGGAGGGCAGAAGATTGATGGCAAGTCTTTGGAAGTTGGTGTAAGCTTCTGACTTTTACTGCCACTTCCTGTCTAGCAGATCTTTGCAAGCAGTTGGTTAAATTGCAGTAAGTTATACAGTATTTTCACTTAAACAGCTAAAAATCCAAACAGAACACCAAGGTCCAGTTATTGCAGGTTCATAATTTTTGAACAGTATAAAGTATAAAGATATTCTTTGTAAACCTGTTCTTCTTTGAATAAGAAGATGCCGTCTCTAAGAGGCTATTCCTAAGTATATTCCCCAAGCAAGTCTATTCACAATCCTACTAAGCTCTATTCAGTGGAGCTTACTCCCAGGAAAGTGTTCTTCAGATTGTACTATACAACACATGCCTCTTAAAGTGATATTCAGCTCTTCTCCCACTGTTAGTGTGCGCAAAAAAACAGAAGTTTAACTGTGCTTGAACTGAGTTTCTGAATCAATTGATGGTCATGCAGCAGGTGCAGGGCCAGCTCCTGGTTCCAAGGGAATCCTGGGCAAGACGTCTCCCAGCAGCTTCTCTGCTAAGTACCACCATGAGTCATTCTCCACTGCATCTGTGTCCCTCACACAAACGCACACATACAAATCTTACTTGCCCAGCTTTCTGGGGTCAGTGAAACAGAGGTAAAGGGTGACAGAGAATCACTGCTTCATTTCCTCCATCACCTTGCCAACCAGAAAAAAGAAAATTGTGATGTTACAGGACCCTAGTAAGACAATCTCCTTATTTCTTGAGAGGAGAGGGACATGGAGACAGCAGCAGAGAATGGCTCTCTTGTATAAAGATGGTTTCTCCTACTGCCTCCCCCAAAGCAATGGGAGATTGTCCTAGATGCCCTTGTAGCCATCTAATTTCCTGGAGGGAATGAATGGGCCAAACCTCTCCTATGGACTATGTATAAGGTGTCCCTCTATACCATTCTCTTCTACCAACCCTGCTAGATGGTGAGGCTGATTTGCTATTGCATTTAAAACTTCCTGTGGTTTATAATGTACATGTGATTTCAGTACAAAATGAGGAGCAGCTACAAGTCAATGTGATTAATTTCTCTTTGTTTTATCATTCCCATACTTTATAGATCAGTCTCCATGTGGAAGAACTATCAGTTTATATAAGCAGAAGCCCACCAAAATCTTAATTTATTCTAAATTCAGCAGCCTCCTTCTCTGCATGCCTTTTCTCACCAATAGTTCACGCAGACGTATTAGGTACTCTTCCACATTTTTTCCTCTAATGATGCCAGACACCAGTGAGTGAAGCTAGAACCCCCCCAAAAAACAAAACATGCATCAGAAATTCATCTCCTCCCCTCCCCACATCTCCCCACAGGTTCCCAGACAGAGTACACTGTACTTTCTAAGCTTTTGTATTGACAGCATACTTCTGAATAGCTGGCACCTTTGTGAACATTCCATAATGTCATAGCAGCCCAGCGAATGATGACAAAAGTCCAAAGAGGGGCCTCATTTTCATTCCCAGAAGGCTGAGCTCTTGTAGCTCTGACTTACAACCAGGCTTCTGTGATGTCAGCAAAGCCTCAGCCAATGGCTAGCAATGGTCCTCAAGCCAACAGATAAACAATCGTCTGTGATTTGTCACTTACTTGACCACTGCCCAAAGTCTTCCTTACTTTCTGGGGCTCCAGCAGACTCAACCCACCCCTGCACATTGCCCAGTTTCTACATAATCAAGAGGTCTAACTCACAAGATTATTAAGCCAAATATAGTAGCAACTAAATACAATATTTCATACAAAACTCAGACAAGTGAGTTTGTACACCCCTTTGTATATCTGAAAGATATTTGCTCATAGGTCTGGCAGCCAGAGATTAACTCTTAACTCTTAGCAAAAGATCCCAACTCAGCTGTGCAGTAAAACCATCAGTAGTGCCATCACAACACTTTGAACATCCAGAAGACCTAGGAGATCCAGGGCAAAGCTTAGACAGGTGCAGTCAAACAAAAATAATTTAATCTTATTCCAGGCAGCTTGACTTTGGGGGTGTAACTCCTGCTGTCTCTGTCAAACTGAAGTGGGTGCTCCCCAACGCAGCATGTTTCTTGCTGACTCACAGCAGACTGCCAAAAAATGTGGTGGAATGGAATCCACCCAACTTCCGATGGATCAGCCTAATCAACTGGTACCCACATATAGGGTTACCAAGAGGCCTGGAGACAAAGTCCTGTCCCTTTGTTGTGCTAAGTGCTGTCAAGTCGCTTCAGACTTGTGGCGACCTTATAAATTAATGACCTCCAAAGCGTTCACTAATAGCCTTGCTTAGGCCTTGCAAACTGAGGGCTGTGGCTTCCTTTACAGGGTAAGGTGGTTGAGTTCCCGGGCAAGGCAGTTGAGAAAGCGGTATCTGAGCAGCTTCAGGCATTTTTGGATTATTCCTCTAACCTAGGACCCATTTCACTCCGGCTTCCACCTGGGCCTCAAGACAGAGGCTGCGTGGTCACCCTTAGAGATCACCTCCAGAGACTTCTGAACCGAGGTGGGTCGGCATTGCTGTTGCTACTTGATTTAACAGCAGCATTTGACACGGTTGATTATGCTCTTTTGAACCACTGGCTCACCAATGCAGGGATTTGGGGAACTGCCTTGCAGCAGCTGTCCTCCTTCCTCCATGGTCAGAGAGAGAGGGTGGCACTGGGGGTTTTGCCACGTTACCCAGTGGCAGGGGTGTCAAACTCATTTGTTACAAGGGCCAGATCTGAGATAAATGGGACTTTGTCAGCCCAGAACATGCATGGCATAAAATGTAATGCCAGGTAGTGGAGGTATAAACTTTATAGAAGATACAGACAAACACAATCAAAGATATTATTGTTTTACTTAAAATACAAACACGCTTGAAACTCTTGCGATATTTTGTTTATTTAACAGTCTTTGATAACTGACACCTCCCGAACCTTAAAAGATGCCTGCCTAAAATGGAAAGGTGGGGGAACAGTGGTATTTGGCAACGCAATTTTTAAAATAAAACATCAAGAAAAAGTACAAGAATCACAGCAGAAACTAAAAATATAAACTAAAAATATAAAATGCTCTGAGCCTAGGAAAACATGAAGTGACTGGGCATTACAAGCTTCTGCCCCCCACGCCCCCAGGTCTAGTCCAAGTGGCAGTGGCTCTCCAGTGTAATGTCCCTCTTTGGCTGTGGGTCCCCAGGTTAGAGTAACCATTCTCAGGTCCATTCAGCAGAGACAAGCTGCCTCAAAACATCAACCGCTTATTTGCAAGGAGACAACTCCAGCAAGCCACAGGTTCAGCTAGTATACAGACACTGGAAAGTGAAACTACTTGAGCTCTACTCCATTGAAATACATTGCAGCACAGACAAAGTTGCAAAGAAAATGCAGAATGGATTTTTCATTAGGGTCTCTGGGCCAGGGGCGTAGACTTTGTAAATCCCCGGGGGGGCGGGGCAGATGAGCGCAGTCTCGGCGGCGGCGGCAGCCAGCTGGCCAGCTGACTGCTGCGCGCAAAGCGCGGGACCATGTCCCCGCCGTCTCTCTTCCCCCCCCACCCCAGGGAGGCAGGAGGGCAGGCCGGGGGTGGGGGGGAAGGAGAGGCAGCGACGACAGCCAGCTGGCCGGCTGACTGGCCACCGGCGGGCGCTCCATTTTGCTGGGGGTGGCTGAGCCCCCCCAGGAAATTTCGGGGGAGGCTTGAGCCCTCGAGCCCCCCCGTAGTTGACGCCTATGCTCTGGGCCCAGACAGACTGCTCTGGGCCTGGAATGACAGCCCCCAGAGTGAAATGACAGTCCCTGGGAGTAACAGAAGCATTCTGGGATTAGAATGAGGCCCCCCCAGAGTGGAATTCCTTTCCCAGAATGCTACTGCTACTCCCAGGGGCTGTCATTCTACTCTGCGCCCTGTCATTCCAGGCCCAGAACACAGATTCTATTGCTAGGGACTGTCATTCTACTCTTGGGGCTGTCATTCCAGTCCCAGAGCACTGTTTCTATTGTAGCCTATCTGGACACAGAGATCTTAATGGAAAACCCATTCTGTATTTTCATTGTGACTTTGCAAGCCCATAAGAGCTTCCTGCCGAAGCAGGCAAAGACAAGGCCCAGAGGAGGCTAAAGTAGCCTCCTTAGGCCCAGGGAGCTTGGAACTTTGGCAGCCTCCAGCTTCAAAGGGTGAGGACAGGCAGGGAAGGGGAAGAAAAGAGCTGCAGGCTGGATTACAGCCACAGGCCGTAAGTTTGACAGCCCTGCCCTATGGTATGTGGTGTCCCGCAAGGGGCGATCCTCTCCCCAGTGTTATTTAACATCTGCATTCTCAATTAATCTGGAGGTTTGGGTGGGTTATCACCAGTATGCTGATGAAACCCAGCTGAATCTGTTAATGGATGGCCAGCCGGACTCTGCCCCGGATATTTTGGCTAGGGCTTTAGAGGCTGTGGCTGACTGGTCATGACAGAGTCAGCTGAAACTTAATCCAGTGCAGACGGACGTCTTGTTCCTGAATTTTGAGGGCATGGGTTTGGGAATCCAACTCCCAGCCCTTGGCAGGATGCTGTTGACGCCAGCATTGACAATGAGGAGTTTGGGAGTGATCCTGGATGCCTCCCTTTCTATGGAGGCCCAGGTCAATAATGTGGCATGATCAGACTTCTACCATCTTTGGCTGGTCAGGCAACTAGTTCCCTACCTCTCCTCCCATGACTTGGTGACAGCGATCGATGCAATGATCAATTCCAGGCTCGATTACTGCAACTCACTCTTTGCAGGCATACCCTTGAACCTGATTCAGAAGCTTCAGTGGGTACAAAATGCAGCAGCACACCTAGGGTTGCCAAGTCTGGGTTGGGAAATACCTAGAGACTTTAGGGGTGGAGCCAGGAGAGGGCGGGGTTTGGGGAGGGGAGGGGCCTCTGTTCGGCTAACACCTCAGCATAGTACAATGCCATAGAGTCTACCCTTCAAAGCAGCCATTTTCTCCAGGGGGGCTTATCTCTGTCAGCTGGAGATCAGTTGTAAAAGCGGGAGATCCCCAAGCCCCACCTGGAGGCTGGCAACCCTAAGCACACCTGCTGACTGGGACATCTGTGCAGGTGCACATTCAGCCAGTGTTGCGCCAACTGCACTGATTGCCAACTGATTACCAAGTCAGATTCAAGGTTATGGTACGAACCTTTAAGGCCTTATGTGGCCAGGAACCAGCATACCTACAGGACAATCTCTCCCTGTATGTGCCCCAAAGAGCCTTGCACTCTTCTGACCAGCACCACTTAGTAGTCCCAGGCCCAGAAGGCATCCTTCTCACCTTGACCAGGGCTGGGGTGTTTTCAGCCCTGGCCTGGTGGAACATGCTCCCAATTGATACCAGGGCCCTAAGGGATCTGTTGCAATTCCGCAGGGCCTGTAAAATGGAGCTGTTCCGCCAGGCCTTTGGTTGAGGCAGAGGATGTTAAAGAACATCAGCCTCCCCTGCCTCAATTGCCTCAATTATGCCATGGTGCTATTAATATTCAGGATGGGCATCTGAAGCTTTTCACGGCATGAAGATAAATAACAGCACCAGGTAAATAATATCCCATTAAGCCTCTATTAAAGTGGGCAAGCCATTTTTTCCTCCAGGCAGCCCTAATTATGTGGGCTACAAACAGAGCAAGCGCACCACAGAAAGATTCTTGCAGGGGAAATAGCTTGATGATTCATATGAGTTCAGCCAAGTTGCACATCTTTAGGGGAGGACCATAAAAATGCAACAAACCCAGGGTCCCTGCCAGTTTGAGTTGGAACAAGTTATCTTTCATACTCCAGATATTACAACCTGAGTGTGACCAAAATATACATTCCCCAGATCATCGAAATAAAATATGATTGGGCCCATCTCCCAATCTCCTGTCCTGGATTATAGCAGCTCCTGCTGCTCCAGAACAAACAAACAAATGGGGGGAAAGCCCAGTGTGATGTAGTGGTTAGACTGTCAGACTAGGATCTGGGACACCCTGGTTTGAATCCCCACTCTGTCACAGGAACTTGCTGGGTGACTGTGGGCCAGTCACATACCCTCAGCCTAGGGATGCCAGGCAGCCTCCTAGCATCCCAGGGAGGATTGGGAGGGGGGGCAGATGGGGACAGGGGTGCCAGCATGCAACATCACTTCTGGTAAAAACAACAACAACCCGGAAGTGATGTCACACACTGGTGCAACTCCAGTACACCCACCCCATCTCCCCTCACTTTCTACCTACTGGACTTTGAGGCATTGACAGGCAACGTTGGAGATTACTGGGAGGTCTCCTGCCATAGGGGCAGACCTTGCACCCCCATCTCAGCCTAACCTACCTCACAGAGTTGGGACAATGATACTACAGAGAGCAAAGTCAGGGTATAAATAAATAAAATAAATAAAGCTGACATCTACGTGGAAAATTCCACTTTTACCCCAGATGGCCACAGCCAGGGCTGCCAAGAGACACCATGGGCCCCCGCACAACAATTCCACCTTGGGCCCCTCATATGACCCTGATCCCAACCAAATATTGTAACAAAACAAATCAGTTTGCTGGCATCTATAATAATAAAAGGATTTGCATGTCCATCTGTTTGTCCATCTGTGATGGGCATAACTCAGAAAATAAAACTAGGTATTTCAAAATTGGCCACCAGCTTCAGGATATTTGTGGGAGTTCCAGGGCCAAAAGTAAAAAGAATAGGAATATCCTGGCCCAGGTTATCTCCGGACGCCACCATACTATTTGTAATGGAAACTAAGCTGAGTGGCAAGAGTTTCCTTCATCCTCATAATAAGTTTGCAGAAAGGCTGAGCCCTAGAGTCAGATATTGCTCTCTGCCGTTATCTGCCTTCTCTGCGCCCCTAGTGGCTTCAGTCAGAATTACATCAGGAAATTTCCCCGCTAATACAGCATGAGGCTGACTTCAGGGGCCCTCCACCTGAGTTGGACCTAGGTTTACCAGTTCCAGGTTGGAGAAAACCTGGATATTTGGAGGGTGGAGTCTGAGGAGGGCAGGGTTTGCGAACAGAAGGGACTTCAATGGAGTGTAATGATATAGACTCCACCTTTCAAAGCCTCCATTTTCTCCAGGTGAACAGATCAGTTGTAATAGTGGGAGATTTCCAGCAACCACCTGGAGGTTGGCAACTCTACTTGAACCACCTGAATTTTGGTCTTTCCCCCCCTTGGTGACCCGGGCCACGGCTGTGTGACCTCATTTGGAATACTGTGTGCAGTTCTGGTCACCACACCTCAGAAAGGATATTATAGCATTGGAAAAAGTGCAGGAAAGAAGAAGAAGAAGAAGAGATTGGATTTATATCCTGCCCTTCACTCACTCAGAGCGGCTTACAAACTCCTTTCCCTTCCCCTCCCCTCCCCACAACAGACACCCTGTGAGGTAGGTGGGGCTGAGAGAGCTCTTTCCCAAGCTGTCCTTGAGAGAACAGCTGGTCCAGAGCTATGGCTTGCCCAAGCTCATCCAGCAAGTGCAAGTGGAGGAGTGGGGAATCAAACCCGGTTCTTCCAAATTAGAGTCCACGCACTTAACCACTACACCAAACTGGCAACTGGAGTGATAAAAGGGTTGGAACACTTTCCCTATGAAGAAAGGTTAAAGTGCTTGGGGCTCTGTAGCTTGGAGAAACGACGGCTGAGGGGTGACATGATCGAGGTTTATAAGATTATGCATGGGATAGAGCAGGTAGAGAAAGAAGTCCTTTTCTCCCTTTCTCACAAGACAAGAACTCATGGGCACTCGATGAAATTGCTGAGCAGTCGGGTTAGAACAGATAAAAGGAAGTACTTCTTTACCCAAAGAGTGATTAGCACGTGGAATTCACTGTGACAGGAGGTGGGGGCGTCTACAAGCATGGACAGCTTCAAGAGGGAACAAGGTTGTGGTCACACTGCCCTTTAAATCCTCCCAACCTTTATATTTATTTCTGGCCACACCCAACCTTTATATTTCTTTATTTATTTTGATTTATATCCCACCTTGCCTGCACATGCAGGCTCAAGGCAGCGTACAACATGTTAAAATACAATAAATACAATAAAATTCAATAAAATTCATATAACACACAATATAAATACAAAGTGCAGTTTAATACAGATGGTGGTCACTTTATACAGGAAGTGTCACAGGAAGGGAATACCCAGTCCCCAGGAAAGATGTTAAATAGCTGGTAAGGATATTTCTCTCACTCCTCCTCTCTCTGCTTAAGGGTACCCTTCCCTGATGGTATGTATCCTTGTTAGGGATGGCAGCCTCTGGGTGGGACCTGGGGATCTCCCAGAATTACAGTTTATCTTCAAACTACAGAAATCAGTTCTCCTGAAGAAAATGGATGCTTTGGCATTGTACCCCACTGAGTTCCCTGTCTTTCCCAGGCTCTATCCCCAAATCTCCAGGAGTTTCCCAGCCTAGCTCTGGCAATCCTACCTGCCCCCCATCCCTTGCCAATGACCAAGGAGACAGGAACCTGCCAGCCCTAATCCCTGTGTCTCTATCCACTCATATGTTAAGTGGGAGGACATGGCCTCTTTTAAAACAGAAAACTGAGTGAGTGAGGGGAGCTAAACTTGCTTCTTCCGCCTTCTTACTTTGCTATCTTCCAGTACCTTAAGTATTTCTCTTTCAACTTGACTCTCTTGGTCTGAGAGAAAATGTCTCAAACAATGGAGTACTGCAAAGTAAAGAAGGGGGAGGGACAGGGATTGGCTCCCCTAACCCAGATATTTCTTTTCATGTAGAAAGGAGCTAGAAAAGATTCTTAAGTGTAAGGAAGTGTCACTGGTGAAGAAGATTATGCATAATTCATGCCATAGTATTCCCCATTACTATGTATGGGTGTGAAAGGTGGCAGGAATAAGGTAGTGGTGTTGGAGAAGAGTTTGACGGATTCCCTCCAAAAAGACAAATGAATAGGTTCTAGATCATATCAAGCCTGAACTCTCCCTAGAAGCTAAAATGACCAAACTGGGGCTTTCGTACTATTGTCACATTATTAAAGACAAGACTCACTAGAAAAGACAATAATGCTAGGAAAAGTTGAAGGCAGCAGGAAAAGAGGAGGACCCAACATGAGACGGATTGACTCAATAAAGGGCCCTCCGTTTGCATGACCTGAGAATAGCTGTTAACGTTTTGGAGGACATAAATCCATAGGGCCACTATTAATCAGAAGTGACATGACAGCACTTAACACAGAGAGAATAACAGAGATGAAGAGGATCTTTAATTTGCAGATAAACTGGAAGAGATATTAGCTGAGACATTTCTAGTAAGGAAAGTTCTAGCAGTTTCTACTAAAGAAAGGAAATTTGTGTTTGCTCAAAGCACTAGTGAAGCCCCATCAGGTCTAATTGAATCCAGGTTTGATAAGGAAGCATGGGTCAATTCAAGCTGTAAAAGGAACAAAGACCAACTAAAAGGATCACAGGAAAATCCACTTTTCCAGTGATCGTTTTAGTTCTTTGTCTTTGCAAATGTCTTACCTAGCAACTTGGATTCAGATGTTCCTATTTGCAGCCACACTGCATTGCTCACGGCCATCTTGTAAAGCATTCCTCCACAGTTGCTTCCATCTGATGAGCCCCCTGGTGATAACAAATTCTCTCTCCCCAGATGAATGACCTTACACTTTTTGCTACTGGATTTCATTTCTACCATTCATGAGATCATCCAATGCTTACTGCATAATGTCCTGATTCCTCACTGCACTAGCAGTGCCTCTTGGTTATCTGCAGATTTCATCAACTCACTCTGACTTTGTTCCACAAGGATTTGGACTGCTTACTGTAACAGATCTTAAGCCTGACCCCTGAGGATTATTATTTCTCTCCAACTAGAAAGTTTGTCCATTTAAGAAAACCTTTCTTTTTCTTTTGAGTTATAATTTTGTTGCTATATTAAATAGTCTTCTAAAATCCAAATGGGCTCCATCCAGCCTATTTTCTTTTTGGTATAAAACCAAAGGGAGGAGGAACAGATATCAAAGTAGCCAGACAATCTACTTTTAAGGAACCCATAAAGTTCCAATGCTACTTTATTCTATATGTCAGTGTCTTTCTTTTACTATTTGCTATTTAATAGTTGTAATATCCAATACTGGCCTGCCAGAACTGTATCCTTTTATTTTAATTTTATTATTTAAGACATTTTCGTTCTCTTTTCTCACGTGGGACTCAAGATGGCATGACAGTGCATTATGTTTCATATCAGAAGATGCTTTTTTGTGTGCTCCTAGGAGAAAATTATATGCTACAGGCAAAATTTCCATGTGGCAGCTACACAGGGTTTTTATTTGTTTTTGGTTTTAAACTACAAACTAGATGTCCTATATGGCTGCCATCAGATTACTTGTCTTGTAACTTAAAAATGCATAATATGACATTATCTTTATTTTTATTTATTGGGGGGGGGGGTGTACACGCGTTTGCGAGCCTGGAACTCATGGCGACTTCTGGCAACCCCTAGTGGGGCTAGGACGTTTCAGAGAGGTGGCACTGATATTACCTGCCTCTGCATCCCGGCCCTGGTATTCCTTGGAGGTCTCCCATCCAAATACTAGCCAGGGTCAGCCCTGCTTAGCTTCCGAGTTTTGATGCGATTGGGCTTACCTGGGCTATCCAGGTCAGAGCATTATAACTATTTATTTAGATATTTATACCCCTCTTTTCTCCTGAATGGAGACTCAAAGCAGTTTATCACATTGTTCAGCTCTCCTCCATTTTATCCTCATAACAATAGGTTGGGCTGAGAGAGAGTCTCCTCCAAGGTCACCCCAACAAGCATTTGTGGCAGAGGGGAGATTCGGACCCAGGTCTTCCAGATCCTAATCCAGCAGTACAGCATGGCAGCATTTCCCCCACGCCCCACCAGTGAAAAGATGCAGAGACTAGGGAACGCTAAGCACAAAAATGCCACCCCAGAAGCCTTTTTTTTCCTCCGGGATGTTACCAGTCATACATGGGGAAAAGATGTGGGTCAGTCACGTCCGTGCTTCTCCTGTAAAGCTTAGTTTGGACCTAGTTGGTTCCTTGTGTGGCAGAGACCCATAAGAATACTGTTCCAACTCGAGCCAAGAATGTTTGAATACTCTCTCTCGGTGTTGTTCAGAGCTCTTCACTTATATTATCTCAGTAATCTGTACTACAACCTGTAAAGCAGGACAACATTATTATTATTCCTATATTGCAGATGAGGCTGAAAGGGAGTGAATTGCTTGGTCATCTGGTGAATTTATGGCAGAGGTAAGATTTGAATTAGGGATCTCCCGGATCATAGATTATTCTCTTAGCCACTTCTCTTAGCCACCATCTTCAAGGCCCTTTAAAAACTAGGCTTCTAGACTTTCAGGTAGTTGGACAAAAGTCAATAATAACATCCTCACTGCAATGGTTGATAAATCTACTTTGCCTCTCATCCCTGGAAAGATCTGAAACAGCCTTGTAACAAATGACAGTATGGCTATTTTTCTTTCATTTATATCTCACCCTCCCCACGAGGGGGCTCAGGGCGGGTTACAAAGTTACAAATTGCTATAGAACTTATAGCCAGGTCTTTCTCCATGAAGCACAAAGCAGTTTATGTGTGATTCCCAGGTAGACAACTGCCCAGGCACTAACTCAGGGTTTCAGCAGTTCTGTGTCTAAATACTTAGCATAATTATCTTGGAAATAAAGCATCCAGTCCTTCTTTGTGACTTAACCTGTTTTATACTTTGTTGCCGGTATAAAGTCCTGGTATAAAGTCCAGAGACGCATTCAAGTGAAATCAGCTCATGGTTTATTTGGAGGTTCTGGAACACATGTCTGAGCTGGGCTTGGGGATCTGCTTATATGTGCATCTAAACCATGCCCCCAGCCTTGCCCACACACTCTGATAGGATTACAATTAAGTCTCCCCAGATCATTGGCCCCTATTTGGATCCTGGCTGACTAATAGGTCTAAATCACAATCTGGCCAGTCTATTGTGTTCTGGGGTGAAGCTCTGACTGTGCTTGCCCCGGACCACATGGCCAGACCGCATAGCCTGACCATAGGGTTGCCAAGTCCTACCTTCTCAACCAGCGGGGGACTCCTGTCCCCGGTCCGGGACTTTAGCGCACGTGCAAAGCGCGCATGCACCCCATGATGATGTCACCCGGAAGTGATGTCATCATGCTGGGCACATTGCCAGGTCAACGTTCTGGCAATCACCCCAAAACTTTATGGTACCGTAGAGTTTTGGGGGCAATTGCTAGAGCATTGCTCCGGCAATGTGCCCAGCGTGATGATGTCACATCCAGGTGATGTCATCATGCTGGGGCAGTCATCCTGATCGGATGACATTCGGTTCCCCCTGCCACCGAATCCGGGCTGGTGGATTGGAGACCCCTGTAGCGGGGGATTCCCCGCCCCCCGGCGCGACTTGGCAGCCCTACCTGACCACATGGCAGTCGCCATTAGAACACAACACCTGGATTTATTTGGAAGCAAATCCCATCAATTTCATATCAAAGTTCTTGAAAAGAAAGATGTTCATCTCTGTTTAGTAACATTTGTTGCTGTAGCACATTTGATATACTGCTCCAGTTTATACCCTGAAACTCTTGTTGGTCTCTAAGGTGCCACTGGACTTGAATCTAACTGTGATTAAGTACATAATTCTGCACATACCACTGTAGGATGTCCAGGGAAATTAGAGCTACCATATCCTTCCCATCCTCAATCCATACTGAGCTAGAGCTATGTGTGTGCAGCTCCCCATCTATGGAATGACCAGCATGCGGTTAAAGATAGCCCTGCTCCCATATGAGTCAAACTTCAACTTTTTGAGAGCTAACAATTTAAATTTTGGAGTTGAAATGAAAGATAATAAAGAATTATAGTCTTTGTTTGTCAATACATTTCCTTGAATATCCAGGACTCTAGACCCACTACTGAACTAGAAATGAATAAAAACACAGTATACCTAAAAGTTCAGTGCACCTAATCATATAACATGTGGATCTATGTACATTTTATGTACAGAACAATGTAAGCCACCTTGGGTCCCCATTGTGGAGAAACGAAATAAGTACATAAAACTATATTTGCAAACATGCATTTCATACAATGCACACTTCAAGAAGGTGGTACTCTGCAAGGGTGGGAGAGAAACTAGCCCTCAGCTATACCAATTATACAGTTTCTTACACAAAATGTAAATAACTGTTAAGCAGTTCCCACCATCACCAAAAAAGTATTGTCTTTGAGCACTGCTCTGTACTCACAAAGGCAATACTTCAGGATGTCTAATTTCTGCAGACCAGGCTTGATTATTGGATTGTGTCAATCCCACTGTACATCTTTAGTCTTTCTCTGTTGGTATTTGTATATGTATACATTTCAGAAGGCCAGGGATATTCTATCACTGTAGTGCATTCTCTGTGTCTTCTAAGTGTTTTCAAACAGGTGTCATTCTTTTTCACATGCTGCAGCTTGAACCAGCAGCTTTGATCATGTGTGCAAGCAAAGCCCTTAAGTGCTAGCACCAGCACAGTACAGCCAAACAGTCAATCTGAATACAATGCAGAGCAAGAGACAAGGGAAAGAAACAGGTTTGGACAGATTAGCATCTGACCAAAGTCTTCCATAACACCCCCCCCATACATTTAATAAAAATGAAATTAATTTCTGCTGACACCTCTGAACCTTCCGGATCAAGTCAGTTAATCTGGGTCAAATAAAGATGCATCATGATCCCATCTGTTCTTAAAAGATGAAGGTATGTCTCAAACACTGCAGTCCTGTTCAAAGCAACTCTGAGATGGTTGTGCTGATAATAGCCTGCTTTCAGCCACCATGTTGCATACAAAATCATGGTCAGATACGAAGAGTGCGAACTAAAGTTCTGGATTTCACACAATGCTTTGCTGGTAGTCCATGGATGGGTTTGCAGCTTGCACATGTACATTGGTTGACACCTGCAGTTGATGACTGACACCTGAATATATGGACTGATTCTATGGGAAAGTATTGTGCTTGAAGTGATGTGAAAGATCTCTGTGGTGTCATATCTGTGATGCCCCATTCACACATGAATGCCAGTGCCAGATGTTACAATCAACATTCCCCCTGTGCATGTGTGTGTATAAAGCAGTTCCACCTCTCTCACTGAGGCTTACACACAAATAAAATGATGCAATCAGACACCATCAGACAATCAATGAACAACACAATAAGAATGATCAGAATGTTTTTTAGAAATTAGAAAACAATGCAAACAAACTATCTGTACAAAGTTTACAAAATGTGGATTGTTGAAAGTATGTTCAAATGCTACATTCTTCAGTCCCACTAGCCCCTAACTTACTATAAACACAAAATTTTGATGAATTTGGTGGGCACAGAAGAAACCAAGAGATATTAGAAATAAATCAGTCTTAAAAGAACTGCAAAGTTACAGATGTGTTTGGGGACTGAATCAGGGTAGAATTAAAACAAACAGATAAACCATGATGCCCCTAGCCATGATAATAAAATTATGAATTATTAAGTTTCACAATACCTTTTAAGCTTGCCACATATCAAATGACTGCATAGTGAAGATTCAGTCACAGTATCTGAAGATGTGGGATCTGGTCCATGACAGCTTGTGCTGGAATCAATTTTTGTTAGCCTTTAAATTGCCACATGACTATCTATAATTAAGGTACTCTTCAATGTTTATAGTGATAGGCAAAAATTTACCAAATGAAATCCAATATTCATAATCATAATGCTCAGTTTGTACACAATATATAATCATGCAAGACCAACGATTTCATTTTTTTCAAGACTTAGAAAGACTTGATATTAACACCGCACTTTTAAAAGCTCTTTCAAATTAGCATTCCTGATCCAAGAAGTTCAAATAATGAGGAAATATAATTGGGTTTGGGGGCATTTAACTGAACCACCACCTTGATTTTCAGGCTTCCCTGCAGTACACTGGAGTAGAACTTTTCCCATTAACAATTCAACAATGAAGTAGTATCTTTCATAGGCTTTTCTGTTGGGAGCATACATCAAAGGGCCACGTGCTCCTACAGCCTACTTTTGCAGTAAGTAGTATAATACCTATTCAGCATAATTACATTTTTATGCTCATTTTTGTCTTGAATCCAAATGAAAGAATTTCTCACTTAAAGGACATTCTGAATTTTGAATGCAATTATTTATTTCCAAAACTTGAGCCAATTTTCTAACACAACAAAAGCACTCATAAGAACATAAGAGAAGCCAGTGTTGAATCAGGCCGATGGCCCATCCAGTCCAACATTCTGTCACACAGTGGCCAAAAACACCGGGCACCCTCAGGAGGTCCACCAGTATGGCCAGGACACTAGAAGCTCTCCCACTGTCCCCCCCCCCCCCCCAAGCACCAAGAATACAGAGCACCACTTGCCACAGAGTTCCTATCTATACCTTGTGGCTAATAGCCACTGATGGACCTCTGCTCCAGATGTTTATCTAATTCCCTCTTGAAGCTGTCCATGCTTGTAGCCACCGCCACCTCCTGTGGCACTGAATTCCACGTGTTAATCACTCTTTGGGTGAAGAATTACTTCCTTATATCCATTCTAACCCGACTGCTCAGCAATTTCATTGAGTGCCCACGAGTTTGTGTATTGTGAGAAAGGGAGAAAAGTACCTCCTTCTCTGCCTGCTCTATTCCATGCATAATCTTATAAACCTCGATCATGCCACCCCTCAGCCGTCATTTCTCCAAGCTAAAGAGCCCCAAGCGCTTTAACCTTTCTTCATAGGGAAAGTGTTCCAACCCTTTTATCCTTCTAGTTGCCCTTTTCTGCACTTTTCCCAATGCTATAATACCCTTTTTGAGGTGTGGTGACCAGAACTCTACACAGTATTCCAAATACTGTACACGGTATTCCACTCACAGCATTAAAGAATGAAAAGCAAAATAAAAACAAGTATTAAAACATCAGTTCATGCAAGCATTAAAATCATGAAAGAAATTGTAATGGTATGTTTATCTGTATTATAGAATGTTACAAACTACTTTCTCTTTAGTTACATTTTCATTATTATTATTATATTTTAAAGTTTAGGTAAGTTATATAACCCTAGAAAGGTAAGTTATCATTTTAATTATAACTACTTAGTTACTTAAAAACCCATACAAGAGCAGCAGAAAACCCAAACAGAAATCATCTACTGGCAGCAATTGCTCTTGAGTACAATAGTTTAATTGGGGGAAGGGAATTATATGCAGAAAGAGCCAGACAATGAATTATACAACAGAAAAAGCTAAGCTCTGGAACCAGAGTAATACAATTTAACATAACTAAGTTTTTCTGGGTTGACGAAAGCCAGGGAGGGAAGGCTATTTTGGATGGCTGCAGGCTTCCTGGTCCTTATGCTGGTGCCTGTGGCCCAAACCATTGTATTTATCTTTGAGCCTGCAGCCCCTCACAAAGCCTTGGCTAATGCAGGTCCCTTCAGCAGAGCTACAACTGCTCAGGAATCAATCATTACTAGCTCTTGACGGCCTGATAGTTAACAGGCTGAACTGAAGCCAAACTGGTTGTTAATTGCAGTAACAACTGATTTCAAGGGCTTGCTTCAGAGAGAGGAAGGTCCCCGGCAATTTACCCTGTGTTGAAATTAGCAGGCAAAGCAGTGATAACAGGCAATAAAGGACATTCACAAGCCCTTAGCAAACGGTCTCTCTCTCCCAGTTGGGTGTCGCTTTATGTGGACTGTAAGCAGCAAACCAGTGCCTTAAAGATGAAAGATGAATCCCTATACTTGATTACTTTACTATAGCTAGTTAAAAGTTATCAAAGGAGTATGTAAAGAACTGCCATTTCCAGTACCAGGCTCCCATATCCCCCCCCCCCCTAGAAACTATTCCGTTATTCCAGAAGTAGTTTAATCCAAAGTAAAGATAGCTGTCAGGCATCTTCCATCTCTGAAGCAAAAGTGAGGTTTACTTTGGACTGTTTTGATCTGGTCCTATGTAGACCTGAGGCTTTAAATGTCTCACACATAGACTTAAGAGTATCAATGAGCCATGGTTTCCTGTATGCAAAGACTGTGCCCTGACACTGGCATAATCTGTTTATGCCCTGACACTGGCATAAACAGAAAAATCCACTGGAAAAGATGGATAAGCATCAGGACTGGCTTTAACCTAATAATACATAGCTTCCAGAGAGCCAGTTGCAGTTCACAACCTAGATTCCCATGAAAAGTGATAGCCTTCATGTAGAACGTTACTATTTTCTACAAAGACATATGGTGCTGTGATCAAGTAGTTGACTGCAATGGCTGGTTCTGCATATGCAAGCAGTATTAAGTGCAATCAAGTATGAAGCATTAACTATACTAATTGTAGCTGTCACTAACTCTTTTTATGCTGTGGAACACATATTCCTCTACCATTCAGAGGAAAGAAGTGCTTATTCCCTGCCTGTTCAAAACAGCAGGAAACCTATAGCTCTGTGCTGAATTCAGTGCAAAGATACAATAGGTTCCCCTCCCAATGTCTTCTGCTTTCAAATGGGGGGTGTCATTGGAGGAGACTTGCCAAAGGTGGGGTGGCAGATGCCGAAAGAAATGCATGTACTACAGAGCAATCCTAAACCAGTCTACCCAGAATCCTTCTTGGGTCAATTCAATGGGATTTACTCCTAGGAAAGTGTTTTTAGGACTGCACTTTAAGGGGTAGCACCATTCATGCCAAGATCTGAGTTCAGCAACAAAGATTCCCTGCCCTTTCTGGAAAGGGACTATGCCTTAGACCAGAAAAGTGTGGCTTTGCACATTCTCTGAGTGGAAGGCCCGTACGTTGTATTGTACGTTAGTTGTATTGTCTGTTGCTTATAACTTCTGTTTCCGTAGAGGAGGCAACAAACATGCCTCCTTGAAAGGATAACAAAGGTTTATCTTTCTTATGACTCTTTACCTACTCTGATAAATGGCAAATACAGTATGTTAAGGGTAACAACCTATATGTAATCCTGAGTATGCACCCAAGGGGCCTTTCAGGATAATTAGAATGGATTTTATATTTAGTGTTGTGCTAGCTTGCCTGCGGGGAGCATATAATAAAGGGATCCCGATCCTCCAGGAGGACAGCCACTTAGCTCTTAGTAAGGTTGATCTGTGGCAGGGAGGGGTTTACATGCAAACACATTGGCGGAGTTTTGTATTGCAAGAGAGCACAAAGCCACTTCTCCCTCCCATGTCAAGATTCCTAAATGGCTGGGATGGACTGGATGTGAGAAAAATAGCCTTGTGATCTTTCTGTTTTTAAAAACTGCTATTGACTTATCTTTCTTTATGCATTGTATGTATACCCCTCCTTTCCACTATATTCATAGGGCCCAAGATGACTTCCCCAGAAAGTGAGGAGCACTCAGTCACAAAGGACATTTTGAAAATGTACAAGTGGGGCAGAGGAGAGACATTTTTTTAATGGAGGGAACATTTGGGGAGAGGGAGTGGAGCTGGCATCATGGCCACAACTGCACCATCCCTGCGATCCCACGATTCACTGTAGAAATCATGTTTGATACACTGCATGGAGAAAGAGCAACATTTTTCCACACAAAGAATATAGGACATCCAGTGCTGGGAAAATATAATTTTTTTGCCACAGAGTCATAGGCTGGAGTAAAGCCATCTGGACTCTGCATAACAAATAGGTGGGAATTGTTCATTCCTTGGACTAGAAACTGGTTGTCTAGAAAGGATCTGTGTTTCTTTCATCTAATTTATTTTAACCTTTATCATGAAAAAAAGAGAGTGTCATAATGAGAGTGTCATTATGATGGCATTGCACTGTTAATTAACACTGGAAACCCTACAAGTAGTTAGCAAAGTGGCTGTGAAAACACCACCATGTTCCACATCCGTGGTCCTGCCACTTTCCTACAGGCTAAATCACATTCTTCTAACACCTCCTGCTGCTCCCTTGTGAACTGCAGGGAAGTCCCAATCCATATCAGGAGAACACCTTTGTTTTGGAGGTGAGAGCAAGAAACTGTCTGGGGTGGGGGAAATAAGAGTGAGAATAAACCAACCCAGGAAATGGAGAAAGTGGTATGGCCAAGTGAAGAATTAAATGTGATTGCCTGAGATAAGAGTTATCAAATGCACATTGCTTGGCTTCACCTGTATCATATCTAACTGAGGGTGCGATCACACGGGCATTTAAACCCGGGTTCTCCCGCGCTGCTCTTTCAAGCGCGATGGCTCAAACAGAAGGTACTTGTTTTTCCTGGTGGTTGGAAAAGCGGGCTCGAGTGCGGGGGGGGGGGCGGCTTCGAGACGGGAGACAGATGCGGGCCGTCTAGTCAGCCCCTTTAATTGCGATGGGGAACAGCCGCGAGGCCCGCAGTAAACGTCCGTGTGGTCGCACCCTCAGTCTCAACCTCTCTTACATTCTGCACCATCCTAAAGACTGAGACTGACCCTGGCATCCCTGTCCTCCAAGCATACTGTCCATATAGTCATATTCACCTCATCCGTCAGTATCTCAGTGATGAGGATGAAAACTATTTGCCCTTACACCGCAGAAAATTGAACATGAGCTTGTTGTAAGCCTTTGGACACCCTCTTTTTTTCCCCAATGGGCTAGCTCAATGGATAAAGGTAAAGGTTTCCCTTGTTCGAAAGCCAGTTGAATCCAACTCTAGGGGGCGATGCTCATCTCCATTTCCAAGCCGAAGAGCCAGCATTGTCCAAATACTTTTTCCATGGTCATGTGGCCGGCATGACTAAACGCCAAGGTGCACGGAACACTGTTACCTTCCCACTGAAGTGGAACCTATTTACTTGCAATTTCTTGCTTTTGACTTGCTAGGCTGGCAGGAGCTGGGGCGCTCGCTCCATCACGTGGCACTTGGGTCTCGAACTGCCGGCCTTCTGGTCTGCAGTTCAGCATCTTAACCTCTGATCCACCATGGCCCCAGCTCAATGGATAGGGACCCCAAAATGGGTTATGACACTCTTGCAGGTGAATCACAATATCTGAAGGAACAGATATAGTAGAATAAGCTGGGAAAGGTGGCTCAATGACACATTTTTTTCTCTGTATTATGTATGAGCCATGAAATACAGCTCATAGTTCAATGATGCTATATCTTTATAAATACTAAAAATGAAAAATAAAACACAATGTTGTTCAGTGTTGTGTTATGTTGGGAAAAGGAAAAGTAGCATGTAGTTATTTGATAAGTGTGTTACAAGTTTAGAAGTGGGCCCCTGCTTCAAAAAGTCTTGGAACCACTAGTTTATCTTGTTCCTAGACAGCAGTGGTCTAGGATGTCAGGAAAAATGCAAGAGCTAACCCAGCAGCACAAGTAACCTACCTAGGGTGTCATTTGAGGCAGCAGTATTTTTAAGAAGACCCATAAGCAATCAGCAATGTAAAAAAAAACCCACTCTGGGGATGCAGTACTTGGATTGCATGGTACATCTACCTGAGGCTGAAGGTTGATTTGGCCACAGCTTCAAAGAAAACTATGTTGGTTTGGAACCTGGTGCGCACAGGGTCATATCTGTGTTTCAGAATTACATTTGTTATGCATCACTGTTCACCCCAGTTTTAACACCTGGATGTTTTCCCATGAAAAAAGGGGGACACAATGCCTCCCATCCATATGATGCATTGGAGATATGCAAATAGGATACGAATGGCAGAAGAATCATTACTTTGATTGAGCAGCCAAGAAATTCAACCTCGTGGTGGTGGTGGTGGCAGGGGAACAAGTTTCACATAAACTCATTTCTTTCCCCCTCCCTTCAAAATAGTTTCAAGAGAGAAGCACAAAGTTTTCAACTGCCTATTTCACAAACAATGTCTGTATCCTACAAGAGCAAAGACAGAGGACAAAGAGATGGATTCTGGCCTCTTTCTGATCTTCAGCACCTGCCCAATTGCAAACAGTTTGTAAACCTTGATACGTTGTGCCAAGCTAACTGTTCGGAGCAAGCTGTGGAGGTGGAGGTGAAGGAGGTGGTCTGCAGCAAGAACAATTGGCTGCGTCCATCCTGACAGGTGCTAAGCATACAATAGGAGCTGGGAACGTTCAGCAGCTGGCTGTACTGGGACAAGAGTTTGCAAGCTGAGCCAGTCTGATCTGATTCTGATTCTCCTCAGTGAAGAGAGAGAGAATTAATATGGGATCCTCCTGCTGGGATTTTTACAGAGTCCCTTCTTAGCTATAAATCCCTTTAAAAGGAAGAGGGTCTTTAGAAAATGGAGCAGGAATGATCAGCAAACCCCAGGACCTCTCTACCTCTCTGCCCTCCCCCCCCCCCAGTGGAATTGCTCTCAAACAAATGAAACGTGCGTAATTAATGGGCCGGGGGCTGGACAGGTCCCACATGAAAGCCTTTCCTGGACTTCTCCTTCATTTGCATGGCATCAGAAGCTGTTCAGAAGGTGTGACTTTTCCCACGGGGGAGCCCTCGGCTCCATGGCACAATAAAGGCAGCACTTTGTAACCAGAATTAATTAAAGGAGTGGGGAGGGCCAGTGCAGTGGAAGGAGGGCACAAGGCATGAAGGAAAGATGTTTGAAAGTTGAGCCATGTGCAATAAACAAGCATTCTGGGCCCATTCTTAGAGAGTCAAAGCATCCCACCAGTTGCCCCAGCAATTTCCATATCTGACATGTGGAACTGGTATTGTGCTGTGCGCCCTATTCCACTCTACTGAGCCCCACTTCAAAGCATACAGACCTGGGGAAGGTACGTTATCTAGTTTTTTTTCCAGTTTGCCTGACAAAGAGTTCTGTGTGACTGGGAAACTTGTATACTCCAAAATACCAAAAGAGGAAAATCTACATATTTGCTTGCACTGAATTGTAATCAGTTTAATGAATGCTTCTGCTGAGCTGCCAAACAGTGGATTGAACAAGCTCTTTTCCCTTGAAAAGAACCTTCAAAGGCTCAGGCTAGAAGAAACCTGAAACACTGATGGGGAGAGGTAGTTGTCTATGAAAGACTGCTATGTGCAAATTAGTGAAGCCATTATGCATCTTAACTACATCTTCTGCTAAAATGAGAGTGTGATTTTCTGCCCATCCTTCCAAGAAGCATTTAAGTGATCTTGAATCCAGATTAAGGATTGCAGAGACCATTGCAGTTTATTAAACCTAAACTGGGAAATTTGAGCATATCAATAAATATATCTAATTCTCACCATGGCCAGATCTGTGGATACTTAAATCCAGAGACTGGAACCATTAACAGACAAGGCAGATCTTTCTATGAACCTAAGAAAAGACAAGAAAAGGTTTGCAGAAAAATGAACTCTTAAAAACAAAACAAAATACTGGAGGCGTTAAACCTCCCCAAATAATAAAAGCAGCACCTTTAGCTTTAAGAAAGGCATGCCCTGGGTGGCAGTTGCTAGGCAACGATAACAGTATTTCCAGCCTTCAAGTCAATATAAATCGGGGGGGTTCCAGGGCTGTTTTTGCCTCTTACAGAGGACGCATTGGGGCAAGGCCTGCCAGTGTCCATGGGGTTACTTGCTATCACACAACTTGCATGGCTCACCTGGGCCCAGTTGCTTGCTACTGTTCAATGGCAGCCACCTCACAAAAGCCAGTGTTGTGTAGTGATTAGAATTTTATAATAGGTTCTGGGAGAGCCAGGTTCAAATGTCCATTCTGCCATGGAGACAGTTTCAGTGGGTAGCCATGTTGGTCTTCAGTAGAACAGCTAGATTCAAGTCCAGCAGCACTTTGGAGACCAACAAGATCCGGGGGCGGGCGGGGATGAGCTTTCAGGAGTTGAAACTCACTTTGTCGGGTTGACTCGCGAAAGCTGATACTCCCAAAATCTTGTTGGTCTCTAAGGTGCTACTGGACCTGTATCTGGCTCCTTGGCCATGGAGGCTTCCCTGGGTGACCAGTCATACCCTCTCACTCTAACCTACCACATGGGGTTGTTGAGAGGAGAAAATGGAGGAGAAAAGAATGATGTGACCCACTTTAATTCCCCATTGTGGAGAAAGGTGGAGTAAAAATGAACTAGATTAGTAGATATAGCTGAAGATGGGGTGGGCAGATAAAAGTTAGTTAGTAGGTGGGAAGGAGAAAAGGAAGCTAGGAAAGGTGAGGAGAGTGGGGGCTGCCAGGAGAGTTAGAAGAGGAAAGAGAGTGAGGAAAGGGATACAGGGGGAAATGAAATATCCCCCACCCAGTGCTTCCTTCCTGTTCTTGTAGCAATATAGTTGGAGAGCACCTCATATGAAGCAGCTAAACAATATTAGTCATTAAAAGGAGAGAAAAAGCATATGGTAGCATTTATCCTATATTAATTTCTAAAACAAGATGGTACAACCTCTGTGAGTAGGCCTAGAGAAAACAGATAATGTGTATGAACTTAGAGAGCAACCTTGCCTATCCTCATTCCAGAACATCTCAGACCAATAGCATCTTCCCTGTATTTAGAAATGCTGAACATCCATATAATACAGACCAGAATTTATCAATCCAATTTTTTCATCAGGAATTTACAATACAATCCTAAACAAAATTAAGATTATACCCTTAAATTGCATTTAAACCAATGGTTTTAGAAGGGTGTAACTCTGCTTAGGACTGTTAATATCCTCCATATGAGAATGAGAAAAATACAAGGAATCCTGAAATCAAACTTAAATGGTTTTATAGTTATGCTTAGTAGAGGTAATGTAACAACAGCCACAGGCCTAGCTAACTTGTAACACTGATTGTACTGGGTATTAGCCTATTATGTAATGACAGAGTCCTGTGTCTCTTCCACCCCCTTTCATTAAAAAGAAACACTTTGCAAGAAGGCCTAGCAAACTGCCACATCTTTTCATCATGGTATTCAGAATAAATCTAGCTATAAGGAGTATCGGCCTTGTTTTTCCACACAATAAAGAAATACCTATCTTCTTCTCCTTGGAAAGCAAGAGCTTTGATTAAGCTGCTTAAGTCAATTCATCACCACATATGCATCAGTCTTTGTCCATACCCCAAAACTCTACTAGCATCTATGTGTACCCCACTGATGTAGTGTCAGAACATCAGGGCTGCCATAGTATGTTGCAAGAATATTCACATTATATTTGAACAGGAAATCACTTCAGCAATGCATCTTGGAGGTATCTGTGGCATCTTATTTTAAAAGTGAATATTCTACATTTGCTGCTCCCATGAGTAAGGTGTCCATAACATCTCCCACTACAAATGTGTTTCACTATCCCCCAAATAGAAGTGCTTCACATTCTCTAAGATTTTGCAGATGTCAATAGTACTCTACAACCCTCTTTAAACTTGGATGGTGAGAAAGAGACACAGAAAGAAAACAGTAATTGCCAATTTTGTGGAGAGATAAGTCCAGGGCTATTTTTGGGCAGGAACGCACAGGAACGGAGTTCCGGCTAGCTTCTGAGTTGGCCATGCCTACAGCCTCTCCCCCCGCCCTCGGGGGTTCCCCAGGCGCCTCACAAGCCTGGGGAAGCCAAGCTGATCCAGGGAGGGAAGGCAGTTTAAATAGCCTCCCCCCCCCTTGTGTTCCCCATGTGCCCCGCAAACTGCGGGGCAGCTGGGGAAGCTGATCCTGGGAGGGAGCTGTGCTGTCAGGGGTGTGGCCTAATAGGTTAATGAGTTCCTGCTATTGGGTGTGGCCTATTATGCTAATGAGTTCCTGCTGGGCTTTTTCTGCAAAAAAAAGCCCTGGATAAGTCGATACATCATTAGACCTGCCACAAGGGTTGAGTTGAGGGGGTGAAGATGCTACAGTTGTCATTTTTAGACAAGGAAGGATAATTGTGGGTACTTATTTCTATGTTCCTTCCAGTCACAGCTACATAATGAGCTAGGAATGTATCACCTCTTGGCTCACCCTGCACTTTAGAGCTATTATATGGCAAGTTTCAAACAGACACTGTGACAGAGAGAGGGGAGGGGGAAAAACACCCAGCAACAGAGGATCAGGAGCTGTGGACTGGGAAGCAGAGAGTCAGTTGAGCTTTGACAGTTAAGAATTGACAGTAGGACATTGGGATGTGGAGATGATAATTTTGTAAATGAGTTAACCTTACTGGAGGGTGTTTTTAAGGACAGTGCAGAGATCAAATTATTAATTTAGTCCTTATATACTATCTGGGAACTGAGAGAGTATTATTGAATTCCAGCTAGATGCTGTGGATTAGTTGTAACAGATTAACCACAGTGGGAAAGTTTTCCTGGAAAGGCTTAAAAACTGAAATTCTATATCTCCCTGTTAACTGTTAATATTTCCTTCAGTTTGTGTTATTTCAAATAAACTTTGTCCTTATTCTCTCTCCTCAAAGAAAACACCTTCTTGGTTCCATTAATTTACCTCATACCTTCAATTATCAGCTACAGGTTCAGGTGGACTTTATATCCAAGCCAGAATTCTATCCCCAAAGATTATTTCCCACTGGGATTCTTGATGCAGTGGGAAAGTGAGAAAGTTACAGATTTTGGGTCTGTAAAGTGAAGTTTTCAAAAAGGATTCACTCCAGAAAAAAATGTCACAGCCACTGCATCCAGGAAAGACTTTTAATACAGCAGTTACTCTCTGAACTGTGCATCAAGCTCTAATGCAACAGGGCAGCAGCTGCAACTGAACCCAGAATTGACTGCCTTCCACTGCTCAATCCTAGAATTTAGAATCTATGACTATAAGATGTCTCATCTCTTTCTGCTGTCTCTGTGAGTTGCATGAAGCATGACAGCTCTGTAGGTTCATCATTGTGAGAAATGGATAGGCAGAGTAAACAGTTTTAGAGGATTTTCCTCTCTTGCAGGAGAGGTCATAGAAGGAGCTCCAGCAAAAAAGCCGGGAAGTCCCTGAATCAAGCAACATCTCAGTAGATGGCCTCAGGCAAACTATTCTATCTCCTCTTCAGATCCTCCCTCCACACACAGCCCATGCTGAAATATGGAGCACAGGATACTGACTCACCTTAGAGGCTCATTTTTAAGAGTTATTGAGATAGCACCCTGAGCACTTAGAAAAAACAAAGTAGTCTTATGATAGATAACAGGTAAGGGCAGCTGGAGCAGAGGATGAAGACTGAAAGCACCTGACTGGAATGGGCCACCCAGTAGAGCAGCTTGAGTCTGAGAACAATCCTTGAATGTAAGTAGGTACAGGCAAAGGGTCTAGTGAAAGGGACTTTGGAGTTCCCAAATGGAATGTAGGTATTCAAAAGCCAGTTTTGTTGGGGCCTTAAAGATTCTGAATATTTCTTAGACTTTGCTCTGGATTTTTTTCTGCTTAGGGGGGTTTTCACTTACATGAACAAGGTCTCTCAAATGTGAATGACACTTCAGAGTTTGTTTTTTAAAGATGTCCAGTACCAATTAAGTTTTCACAAATGTCCATGTGCAAATGGTCTGGAGGTAAGATGTTGCTAACAAACTCAATTGAAAGAAGACTAAAATAAGGTGAAACTGTAAGTGAACATGATTTTAAAATATTTTAAATAAATGGGATAGGGAAAAAATGTACACATGCCATTTTATACAAGTGCCACATTTAATTTAAAATGGGATGTTAGCCGCAATGTGAGCAGTGTTAACATATCAGCACCTAGGGCTGCCAAGAGGTCTGGAGAAATATATCCTGTCCTTTAATAGATGCTTAATGTGTGGAGATGGGCAGTTAAAGCTCTCCATGGCATGGAGATAAATAACATCCCATTAAGCCTCCATTAAAGGGGCAGGATTTCTTTTCACCAGGGAGATGACTACCCTAAGCACACTCTCAGCACTTGGATCGCTTAAGGACCCAATTTAAACATGTTGCTAGGCATGTAAAAAGTTACCAGTTTGGTTTAGTGGTTAAGTGCACGGACTCTAATCTGGAAGAACCGGGTTTGACTCCACACTCCTCCACTTGCATCTGCTGGATGACCTTGGGCAAGCCATAGCTCTGTACCAGCTGTTCTTGAAAAAGAGCAGTTTCTGTCAGAGCTCTCTCAGCCCCACCTGCCTCACAGGGTGTCTGTTGTGGGGATGGGAAGGGACAGGAGATTGTAAACTGCTCTGAGAATCCCTTGGGTAGTGAAGGGTGGGGTATAAATCCAATCTCTTCTCTTCTTCTTCTTCTGTCCTGCTAACATCATGCAACAGGACAAAACAAAGTGACCTTCAGAAATTACTGGAAGAGGGTGCAGGTGCTGAATTTCATGGCCTTCAAGTTCTTTCATCACTTAACAGTGAATCTACTCTATAGAGACCTAAGAAACTTTATCTCTAAAATCTGCCAGGTACCTTTTTCTTGTGCCCTGAAATACTTCCTCTTCTAGGGGTTTAATTGTCAATTTAATCCCTACCCCCAGTTGGAAGACAGCTCCTATCAACTCACAGATCAGATTGCAACCTTACACACATTTACTAGGGAGTAAACTCCACTGAACACAGTAGGATTTACTTCTGAGGAGACATGTATAGGCTTGGGCTGTATCTCCTATCCAGAGTTGGAAGGTCCACCTATGTAGATAAGCAAGTTCTCTACCCGGTACACTTCATGTTGACATTACATTTATTTATTTATTTATTTTTCGTATTTATATCCCGCCCTCCCCGCATGCGGGCTCATCTGTATCCCAATACCTGAACCTTACACTTAGTAAACAAAATTACTCAGACAAAGAAGACCATGGGAAAATGTTTTATGCCATTTCTCCCAGTTATCCCTGAAAAGCAGAAGGTGGGGAAAGGCATGTGAAGTCAGATGTATCCCATCTCTTTTTACTACAAAAAAAGTACGGACTGAACATTATGCCTCTTCAGAATCTCTAGAAAAAAAACCTATGCTTGGATTTAAAAAATGCTATTGGTTAGGAAGCTCCCTGGAACATACTTTAATACTCTCATGGTGCCAAGTATTAGATGCTTTCTGTTTACAAATGTTTATAGAAGAAACCAGTTTTCCCACCATCTAGCCTCATTATTAATTTGTACCACTGTCTGATTTGTTTCATTTCATGCTACCAAAGGATTATTTGGAATATCTGCATTCAGTTTGCACTAAGAACCAGCATCCAGAATTCACAGACCATATTTTTAAAGTCTCTTGCAACCCTTCAAAAGCTTTTTTTAAAATGTGAACACCATAAAGCTTTGAAAAATACTTCTATTCTGAGCCTTTTAAAAAGAAAATAATTAGTTATATTGTTAAAATGTCCACAAGAAGAAACAACTGGGTCCCTTCCAGGCAGCTGCTGTGATGACCTATCCCTGGAGAACAAAGCCAGGTGCCGATCCTTAAAGGATTTGCAGTCTTGGGTCCCCCCCCCCCCCATCTTGTTTGCAGATTTCCCTTCCCAATCCTCATCTTCCATTCCTGGAAAATCCCTAACCCTGCTGGAAATCACAAAGCCAGAGAGCAAGCCTCATTTATACTAGTACAAAATTTTAATGCATGTATTCAATAAATATTTCAAAGCCATTTCATATTTAATTTGTACACAATAACAATTTTTAAAAAAAACCTTGAGGAGATAAAAGACACACCATCAGAAAAGATGGGACTGTGAAAGGAACCCAATTCACAGTTTTATACACTGAGGTTAAAAAAAAAATCTTTCCGCTCTTATTGTTACTTTAAAACTGTCCTTTGCGAGGACTCCTTTCAAGATCCTATGACTACCATAGGCTCTTTGCCTCTTGCTTTGAAGTAAGATTCAGTGCTTCTGCAGTTCAGTTTATCCATCCCAGTCTTTGTTTGCTGGATCTATTCTAACCTCCTGCAGAGAAATGAAACAGGGAGGACAAACTATATTTTCAGTGGGTTTGAAGACCAATGCCCGAACACTCTATACACCCATAAGGAACAAGGAAAGGCGACAGTGGTTTCTAGATGGGTATGGGACTAGTGTATAATTCAGCAGCTGTTTTTCCTCAGTGATCACTTTGCCAGTATGCCATCCTTTCTCAAAGTTGTTACCCCATATGCCATTTTCTTCAATCATGTTTTGGTCTCTGGGTTGGCAAGTTGAGGACCAGACAGCATCCCTCAGGAGGTCAGACAAAGTCAACAGGATGCCAGTGCTTACACCTAGCCTAGCAGGAGCATACCTGCCTTGCTTTTTCCCCTTTGACTTCCCAGGGATCAAACACATGCATCAGCCTCTCCCAGTCTTTAATATGTGCATAAGCTCCTCTCTGCTTCTTGGAAGACTCAGGGCAAGAAATACCTTAGGAAACTGAGGTGTTATGGGGAAATACAAATTGGAACTCAGTGACACTTTATTGTCATAACAAATAATACAACAAAAATTCTACAGCAATAAAAATGCAGAGCCCCTGGAGACATGATGACCTTTGACAGAACAAAGAAAAACAAGCGGCTCTCACCATAGTGGTGGCAGTCATTCAGTGGTCAACCATCTATTTTATGTTCTCATCCTTCTTAAGTAGCCATCTTTGTATCTCTTATTCAAAACATGACAGTGCTTGCAAGCCCCACAAAGTTTAGTACCAAGAAGTCTTGCTGATTTCAAAGGGACTTGCACAAATGCAGCTCCAAGATTGCAGCCTATACATTGAGAACATCTCCTGCACAGACCCCCATGAAAATAAATGAATCTTGCACAGAAGCTCCTGATGGATTGCATCCTAGTCAACAATTTGTTTTGAGGTAGCACCTTGGTCCCAAATGTTTTTGTTTCACTGAAGGGGGCAAATCCTATATTTCTCCCTAGATCTATCACCTCCTACCCCACATAAAAATACAACTTATTAAACATAACCCCACCCCACCCCAGACTCCAAATGCTTCTAAGTGAAGAGCACCCCTTCACAAGTCTATGAACACACTGTTGCTTTTTTCTTAACGTTGGAATACAAAAATAGAGCCTCTGTTTAATAAAACACACAAAACATGAACAATTATAAACAACTAGGTCAAGTTTTTTTCTTCTTCCACCCCTTTGTAATTATTATAAGCAGGTAAGTCTCTACTTAATGTCCACCAATCAAGTCTCTACATAGTGTCCTCCAATCAAAGGGAAAGAAGGTGGGCCTGAGTGGCACAAGGTGGAGGGCTGGTCAAGGGGTCGGCTTGGGGCTGGAGTTCCGAGTCCTTTTACTCCTCCGGTTGAAAGGGTAATTGAGAAACTCGAAGCGTCTGTGAGGCTCTGTTGTTTGGTGGCCCTTGGGAAGCCTCTTCATGAAGTGCACCTCCCGCTGATGCTGGCGAGTCTTGGAACCCTTGCGGGGGCGGCCCTTCCGGGTGAAGGCCATGTACCATCCCTCATACTTGGCATTCTGTAATGCTGTGTAGTTATTCTCCAAGACAATCTCTGTGAAGACACAGTCCTTGCCTTTGCCATTGCTCTGCAGATGGAAACAATGAGAGACAACTTAACAGTGGCAATAAACGGGTGATTAGACTACCTGCATCTTTTCTCCACATTCCTCTGGCCCCAGAGCCAGAATCAGCTCCAAGGCCTCCAAGAACTCTTAGAATAATTCTTTGGGCATCCCACACTTCCATTTGTATCTGAATTTTGTGTGTTGGAATGCAATAAGGCCTGGATGCCATTATGCCAGCCACCCTTAATGCCCATTGCACTGCCCATTGCACTTTCTAAATTACTACGTTTCCACTCCCCTGTATACAGTCAAGAGTCAAAATGATTAATCCCAATGCTGTGGGAATGCTAGGAATACTGGTTATAATACTAAGAGTAATCACTATCCCTAATAATCCTCATTTGAATATCTGAGCATTCTATTCACACATATCTTTCCTAGTCCACATTTTCTTTTGTTTATTATGTATTGTTTTAATGTGTAGATCAAAAGTGAGAGAGAAGATGCCACCTCCCGAAGGTGCAAAGTAGCCTTAGCACTTATTAGAAAACCTGGCAGACCAAGGATGTTGCTAACTGAGGGTCACTTTGTTTGAATGCAACCCAACTCATTAGGGATTGGGATTAGGAATTTAAATGTAACTGTTTGGAGGCCATCTTCAACTCTTGTCTCTGATACATTGCACCAACTTGCAGACTTGGGTGGCAGGAAGAATCACCTGGACTGTGAATTCCTGGTCTTACTCACATCCTCAACCTTCCATTAGCCCAGAGTGTAAATCAGACTAGCCACTGTGTGATTATGTGCAAAGAAGCTGCTCAGATGCCTGTTGAATTTACATTGAAATAGAATTCTGTTGTAAAGAACACACAGTAGACCACTCAGAAGAAAGCATATACTGCAGCATACTAATTACTATTGTTGGTTGATGGGGATATTTAAGCTCTTACATAACCAGGCAGATGCCTCAAGTTCACCCATTAGCTGTCATGGCCTGTTCCCAGCTCCCAACTCAATTTCTGAAAAATGAAGTGGGACCAACAGGCACTCTGATAGGCAACAAAATACAACCTACCAACCCCTCTATCCCCAATTTCTTCTGACTGTTCCTAGATAAATTTATATTGTGCACTCTTGTCCTGGAGCTAGATGCACAGATAAGACGGCTACTTTCCAGAGAAGGAAAGCAAGGCTGATGGATATTGGAACACTGCATAGACACATGGCTAAAACAGAACAACAGAGAGGGAAGAACATATGGTTACCACTAGGAAAGCAATATAAAAGTTTACTTTAAGATTTGTCTTACTCTGGGAGTACACATGGGGGAAGGGTAAGATTCTATGCTAAGCTCAGGTTCAAAATTCTCTACACAAAATAAAACTCCGAAGTGTGGCAAATCTGAATTAATGGCATTTAGAGGACATATATTAATCTGATTAGGGCATTTGAGTTTTTACTAGTTCCTAAATATATTGGCAGGAGTTGATATACTTAAGAACAAGGAAAGAGAGTCAGTGCATCTGATGGAAAGTAGATCTGGGTGTGTTTTATACTGTTATGGACTGTTATGTTGTTTTTAGATGTTTGCAACTTATCGGCTGCGACCACACACGTGAGATAAAGCGGGGGGGGGGGGAGCGAGGCTATTTGCGCCGGAGCAATGTGACCTGCAGTTGCGCAATCACAAAGTTCTGTGAAGCTGTGGGCACAACTCGCCACTGCGTGATCAGATGCATCCATGGGCAAGTTTTTTTTTTTTGGTCGTTCGTTTCCGATTCACTTAAACAGGGGATCGATGAATTGCATCTCCACCCTGAGGGCTTCCAATGGCAGTATGCGATGATGCGCATACTGAGAAGGGGAAAAAACCAACAGCATGGTGTTAGGATAGCCTGATCAGACTATCCCCAACACCACAAGAGCGTGCTGGAGTGATCACATGGGGAAACTCCATCTGTGGCCCGCAGCAACCCATTTGATACTGGAGTTTCCCTAGTGGTTTTTTACTCTGCTTCTCCAGCGGAGCAAAACGGCTTGCCGATGGGTGTGGGACACTTCACAGATGTGCTTTGTGATCGCGCCCGGCTGGGAGTCATGCCTATCATGCAGCTAATTCTGTGTGTGATCGGGGCATCATTGCTCTGATAGCTGCTTTGATTCTAAGGAGATAGCAAGATAGAACTACTTTAAACAAACAAATAAGAAGAGGGCATCAGAGTTGTTTGGAAGACAATGTGATGAGAACAAAAGCCCAGACCTTTCACCAGTTTCAGATACTTCAACAGATTTTATCTCACAAAACCCAAGCTCTCTTCATCTTAAACTTCTGCTTTCCTAATACTGAAAATTCAGTTCTCCAGAAGTTAAATTCTGCTCTGGAATCCAAGGCATTGAACAGGTGTGTGAAACACTCACAGCCCTGGGAACAACTCATCCTGTTTTTAATTGCAGCAAATGATGATTCCTCAGAGGAAAGGGAAACAAAACCCAAAATAATATGCAAAAGAGGAAAAAGTCCTTATTGAGCCCTAATTTCCCCAACAGAGGGGAAACTGCACTTGAGTTGACTGCAATATGAAATCAGACATATTTTGTGCAAGGGCAGTGAATTATACAGTGAAAAACTGACTGCTGGGAGTCAATGTGAGATTTAATAAGTCTCCTAGTTGGTTCTTTAAAATAAGTTGATAAGAAAAAGAAGTTAAAAGAAATAGAAAATAAAGATGAGTATTTTATCTCCCTCCTCATTTCCTTTGTTTTCCTTTCTTTTTTATTTTTTTGGTATTTTTGTGTGTGTATGTGTGTGTTTATGTGTGCATGTGTGCGCGCGCACACACCTGGAATGGTGACCTCTGGTGACTGACGCCTACTGGGGGCCTGGAGGATATTCAGAGAGGTGGCTGAATAAAGCCTGCCCCTGTCCTCCCGAATGCTGGTATTTCAAGGAGGTCTCTCTTCCAAGTACTTGCCAGAGTCGAGCCTGCTTAGCTTCTGAGATCCTGGTCAGGGCCTTTGTTTTTCTTTCTTGTTTCCCTGTCTTCCTTCCAGTCATAAAAAATCAGGTGGATGGTATGAAGAGAGGGGTACTATACTAGTTGCTGCTTGTGCAGAGAGGGGTAAAGCCAAGAATCAGTCCTTTGTTGATTTCGTTATAGAATTACCTGACCCAGGAGATTTGCTTGTCACTGTTCTAAAAAGACAGGCTAAGTCAATTTTACTTGAGAGCTTTAAACTATAGTCTCTGTGTGTTTTAATCTAGAGCATAGCTAGTTTTATTCTTATCTTGTCTGACTATCCAAATCTACCTTGAAACCACTGGGTGATTTGCTCCCACAATGTTGCAAAGAGGCTGCAGAACTTCAGACCCCTAAGAGTTAAAAACCTTCCCTGTGCTGCATGCGTTCCTATTAACAATTGCAAATGAACAATGGCCAGTTTTCTCTCCAGAAGAGGAGGCAGTCTTCAGAGTCACTGGGAGAGGTCCATCTATCAACATTATTTTTTAGCAAAGTCCTTTCCACCGATATAAACATTTAAAAAGTCAGCACCATTGAATTCTGTGACTTGTATAAATAATGTAGTTCAAGCATATTTGCGCATAACTGCTTATCTGACCTAATTTCTGTTTGTCATAGGCATTTTTGCAGGGCCCTGAAGTCCCATTATCTTCTGGCTACTGGAAACACCAAGCCCTACTTATCCCCCCTGCATCTTTCCTCTCCCCAAACAAAGTGACTTCCCCAGTCATTGGCTACATATTATCAAGTCTTCTTTCACAAAGCATATCCCTAAATGCAGAGATCATTTCGTAGAAAAAGAGGTGCAGGAGCTCATTAGCATAACTTATTTGCATATGCTAAACCAGCTGACATCACTGGAAGTATGTCAGAAGGCAAGAAAGAAAGGAGAGAGAGAGAGAGAGCAAGCAAGAAAACAAGCAAGCAAGCAAGCAAGAGCTGGCAGAGAGGGGACAGCTACTAACCCAAGCCTCAGAAATTCCACTATTCTGGGAGGATAGCTTCAGTGGTGGTTGAAGCCTTCAGAAGGCTGGTTGGAGGAACAAGGGCCTTTCCAGGGGACAGGGTCATTTTGCTGCAGCCATGACACAAGCAGGCATTCCCCCGGGGGGGGGGGGGCTGGCACTAACTCCCGGAGCTGAGCTCCCCCGAGCTCCTGCTTGAAATGACCCCTGCCTAAATGTATTCTGAAAGGAAAAACATCCCATGCTTTAAAGCTGAATTTAAGCTATTATCTTACTCTATACATTTATGTCTTCTTCAGCTGGTGGCAAAGAAGATAACACTCTGCAAGATGTATTTGCAAAAACTTTCCATGAGAAGGAGCTCACAGAGCAGGGATCCCCAACCAACTCTGTGAAGAGTAACACAGAGTAACACACAGGATTGCCAACATGATGACTGATATCACTTCCGGAGGTGATGTCATCGCATCGGCAATGTTGGGGGCAATGCTCTACCTTTTGGGCAAAACTCTATGGTTTGTAGCCATTTTTACCATCATTGTGTCAATGATGTCCCTGCCCACCCCTGGAACACCCCCCAAATCCCCCCACCAGCAGCAGGTAAGGACCTGGCAACCCTAGTTCCAGGTTGGGGAAGATGAGTGACATTTGGGGAGGGGAGGGACTTTAATGAAGTGTAATAGATTGTGATATAGAGTGATATAGATTGTATGATATTTCATTCTAATTACTTGTAAATGCTTCAGTTTCGTTCTGTCTCTACATTAGTATCTAAGTTTCATATTATTATAGTTATATTTTGATATTCAGTTTTTGATTTATCTGAACTGTTTTGTGCTGGTTACGAACAGTCACAAAGCGATGATGATGATGATGAGTGTAATGCCATAGAGACCACCTTCCAAAGTGGAGATTTTCTCCTGGTGAATTGATCTCTGTTGCCTAGAGATCAGTTGTAATTCTGGGAGATCGCCAGCCACCATCTGGATAGGGTTGCCAACCTCCAAGTGGTGGCTGGAGGTTCCACCTCCAAAGTCTCCAGGTATTTCCCAACCCAGAGCTGGCAACCTGGAGGCTGGCAACCCTAATGGGACACCAAATACCAAAAAATATAATGTGTATATAATGCCTAGCCCAATTTCCTGCCCCTTCCCCACTATATAGATAGATTTGACTCTCACTCCAGCTCTGATCATATCGAGTGAGAAGACACAATGGTTTGTCTGCTCATCAGCTGCAGGCTGTTTGCATACCTGTACACATAACACACACATTTCACTTCCTCAACTCCTTACCTTTCCAATCAGCTTTCCTTTCTTGTTCATGCAGATGTAGAACCCTGTCTCTGCTCCCTTGATTCTCACACGGCTCCCAAATGTGTCAGTCTCCACAATGAGCTTGGCTGGAGGGAACAAGATGACACCAAAACTAGTAATGTGGAAGTTACAAGATGGGGACAACTCAAGAAGAGACAGCATCTTATAGAATGAGCATTTCAAGATCCACATGACAAAGGCAAGGACCACTGCTATGTGGGGCTCTGTGGCATCAGGAAGCATCAACAGGAACCATGGCTACATGCCATGTGGGGGCAAAACCCGCTTACAAATACACCACACCCCTTTCATTGTACAGATATGGGTGGAGGGGAGCTGGGAGACCTTATTTACCAATTTCCTTCAATCTTTCCTGTTCTATAATTTTTTCTCCCTGGTCTTTCCTTCTACATAATTTGTTTCCTATTCTCTTTATCATCTACAGCCAAAGCGAGATCAGAGGATAAATAATGTGTGAGATCTTTAACTGTTTTTGAGTGGGCCCCTCTGTCGTAATGGGAATTTTCCTCAGGAGTAAAGTGCGGCTACACAAAAGGGGGGCAAGAGGAACAAAACAAGTGCCCATTCTCCCTCAGCATCTGGTTTTATCCTCAGCTGCAAGTCACCTCGTTGCAACTGGCACGTGGAAGAACATTTCCCTCTGAGCATATGCATAATACATTTTATTCTTCAGTGAATAACCACTGTCAAGGCCCTGTCTTCTCCTCCCCCAAAATCTAGGATTAGGGCTAAAACGCCAGAGGTGCATAAGGTTAAGTCAGAGTTAAACCACAGATCACCCCAGTGCAGAGAAAGCACTTCACTACAGAGTCTAGAGAGGATACAATGCCTAGGCAGTCTTAAGCTCTACCGAATCTCACTATAGAAAAACAGGATATGCAGCAGAATCTATATCAGTGTGAGCCAAAGATAACCACTGTCCTGATTTCCAAGCCTGCAGATGAGTGAACACGCAGAATGCCTTTCCCCCAACACACCATAGCCTCATGTATCTATATATGTGGTATTAGGGGGTAGGGTTCTAGGTTGGAAAGACTGATTTGCAGGCTGGTAGAAATCTGGAATCTCCCACTTCAGTAATTAAGGCAATGATCAATAGTCCTCTCCCCCCACCCCCGCATTTCACAACATAGTTTCGAATCCTACCTCATAGTTCTATGCTCTTCGAAAGCTCTGTTACCTCCCATATCACTGGCAGTTAGGGTTCCCAAGTCTGGGTTGGAAAATACTGGAGACTTTGGGGGTGGAGCCAGGAGAGGGCGGGGTTTGGGGGGAGGGGCCTCAGCATGGTACAATGCCACAGAGTCCACCGTCCAAAGCAGCCATTTTCTCCAGGGGAGCTGATCTCTGTCAACTGGAGATCAGTTGTAAAAGCGGGAGATCCCCAGGCCCCACCTGGGGACTGGCAGCCCTACTGGCAGTGCAATCCTAAACAGAGTTACTCTAGCCTAAACCTATTGAAACCAGTGGGCTGTGACTGGAATAACCATATCAGATTTGTCTGCCACTGAAGCATCATTAGTGCTGCTAATGGGACTATGGTTTATGTTTGCAAGTACAAAGCATGTTTTATTAGGCAACACTATATAGGACAAATGTAACTTCTTGGCTGTAAATTGAATGTCTCCGTAGATGTGGCTTCCCACATGGTTCACCTCCTGAGCCTGCACTGCAGGGGCTTATCTTGGACCCAGCAGGTGGGAAAGCAGACCCTGAAGGCAGAGTTGCCAACTCCAGTTTGGGAAATTCCTGGATGGGGGGGTAGTGCCTGAGGAGGGAGGAATTTGAGGAGGGAAGTCAGCAGGGATGTGATGCCACAGAACCCCCCCCCAAATCTCTCATTTCCTTCAGGAGAACTGATCTTTGTAGTCTAGGGTTGCCAAGTCCTACCATGGAGAAAGCGGGGGAGTCCTGTCCCTTTTCCAGGAGCACTGCGCGCTCGCACCGTGATGACCTCACCCGGAAGTGACGTCATCCCACTGGGCATGTTGCTGGGGTGGTGCTTTGGCAATTGCCCTGAAACTCTATGGTGCCATAGAGTTTTCAGGGCGATTGCTAGAGTGTCACCCCGGCAACGTGCCCAGCATGATGACGTCACTTCCGGGTGAGGTCATCATGCTGGGCAGTCGGCCAGATCGGGCCTCTTTGGGGGTGGGGATCCCCTGCTGGCCAAATCCAGACTGGCGGATTGGGGCCCCCTTTAGTGGGGGAATCCCCGCCCCCCAGGGGGACTTGGCAGCCCTATTGTAGTCTTGAGATCAGTTGTAACTCTGGGAGAACTCCAGGCCCCATCTGGAGGTTGGTAACCTTGCATGAAGGTCATACCAGTTGGCTCCCTTGCCACTGATGACTGGGCACTGATGAGTCCCTGTAGTACAGGGACTTCCTCCCTGTGCCACTCCAAGCAATTGCTTGGCTCCTGAACAGGCCCTGCATGTCAGGTAGTTAGGCAGTAAAAGCACAGCATGAAATGCAACATAAATGCCTACATCTACAGGGACTGGAGAATTACTGCTTGTATTGGATCCCTGATCCATCTACCCATAACTACACAATCATACTACCTCCATGCAACCACAATAGCACTTGCAACTATCACAAGATATCTTGAGAAAACAAAGATCCTAATCTCAAGCAACAACCCCTCAAGACAAGACCCAACATTGCAGCTTTTCATTCTGAAATTTTTCTTTTGTCACTTCGACATGTCACTACTTCCTTTTTAAGCATTCAACATATCATTTCTGAATTCAATGAACTCCAAATTGTTATTTAGATCCCTAGTCCGCTCATGGAGATAGAATTAGGTTGTATGACTGTGGTACAGTGCCTGAGAGGACAGGGAACACGAAGGTTAATGCAAAAAAACCCCAAACCCCTTGAATGCTCTGCTTTAAAGCTAGCTCTGCGATTGGGGCAGCAGCACTCTCTCTAATCATGCTCTGATATTGTTGCAATTTTGTCCTCTTGCTCTCAGTGCATCTCCATTCTCTGGAGGTCAGGAAGATCCATATGATGGTCTGGGTCCCTTTGCTGTCTCTCTCCGCACTGATGCTGACTTTGCAGCTGGCAGAGGAAGCTGTGAAGGGTAAAGATGGCCCCTTAATGCATTTCACCTTTGTGAGAGTTGAGAGGGCATATTGATTTAGTCTCAGTTTTTTTAAATGGAGGCATTGATTGACTTTTGAAGTAGCTATGCAAATCACAGATCAATGGCTTGTCCCCTTCTTCTCACTGCCATGTGAACCCCAAAAGGGCTGGACCTAGCCAGCCAACCCCAAAGGGCCAGACTTTCCCTCTTCCAGTACATGAAAAACTAAGGACACTGCAGTAATATTCACATTCCATGTAAAGTTTGTTTGTTTAGCAGTCAAGGTGCCCAAGAATCCTATGAAGTCCTGAAAATCTAGTTTTGTCCTTTATGACTTTAAGAGAATGATGCATTTCTAACTCAGCCAGCCTTTTGTTTTGTTTATCCTTTTTTAATGAAACACAGCCAGCTATGAAGGGTTCCTGTAAAGTACTGAGTTCTCGGCAGCATTGACGAGGATGAAGTTGGCGTAGTGATTAGCTCAAGTTTATTTAGAGAGAACAAACATGCTTAACCAGCCACAAGGCCAACATATATACACACCCAGGACGCACCCCAGATCCCACCTATGATCCTATTGGGAGGTTTGAATTTCCCGCTGAGGTCTTATTGGAGGATTAGTGGGACTCCAGGATCCTTGGCTCCTATTGTCCTAGGAGCCAAGCTCTGGGCTCTTTGTGCTGGTGCCTAGTGGCGGTCAGTGGACACAACACCTCTCCCCCCATAGTTCTTGCAGTGCCTATGGGACGTAGTCCTTTAAGTATGCTGGTGGCTGGCGCTCCCGGTTGGGCGTCTCGGGGTTGGGGCCGGCAGAGTCTGATTCTTGATGGCTGGGCTCGCTCTGGGACCTGGTGTTTCCCACATCTCAGTGCTAGCCTCGGGTGCCAGGGTGTTGCTTTCTTCGATCCTCTCTTCGCTCAGGGCCGGGCACTCCTCAGTTCTCTCCTCTTGGGGGAGATCTAGGGTTGGCAGCCCTGGAGGTGATCCCCCGGGGTTTCTGTGGGGCCAGGGTCAGCAGAGGTGGGGATTTGCCATTGTCGTAGATAGTGGATCAATGTTTCCACAAGACCTGGCTGTTCTCTGTGGAAACCTCGTATGAGACTGGACTGGTGGCGCAGCTAACCCTCCCTGCCAACCGCCAGGGCCCCTTCTTGAAGTTTCACAGGAAAACTGGATCCTCCGGGAAGAATCCCCGCAGTGCTTCTGCCTGGCCGGTCGGGTGTCATGTCTCCGGGGCCCCATCTGGGTATAGTCGGTCCAGGAGCATGACTGGTCAGTGGTCCATCAGGAATTCAGTGAGGCTGTTGCCCCCAACTGGGTTTGGCATGGTATGTTGCACCAATAAAAAACAGGCCAGCTGGTACTCCCAATCCCCATCTGTGATGTGGCTAAGGGCCTCCTTTGTGGTCCGCACCATGTGCTCTGCTTGGCCGTTGGTAGCAGGGTGGAATGGCATGGACCTTATGTGCCAAATGAGGTTGGCCCGGAGGAACGTCTGGAACTCGTCTGATGTGAAGGCTGTCCCATTGTCGGAGATAATGGTGTCCGGGAGCCCATGGGTCGCAAACAGATGGCACAGTGCTCGGATGGCCACTTTAGATGATGTCATGGAGACTGGGGAGACCTCCAGCCATTTTGAGTAGGAGTCCATGGTCACCATGAATATCAGCCCGTGGAATGGCCCCGCAAAGTCGATGTGGAGCCTCGACCATGGCATCTGGGTTGACTCCCATATTTGTGTTGGGGCCCAAGGGGGTTGGGGCAGCTTTCTTGACACACCTGGCACTCTTTCACCCATGCATCAATCCCTGAATCTAGTTTGGGCCACCAAACATAGCTTTGAGCCTGCGCCTTCATCCGGACCACCCCAGGATGGACCTCGTGGAGGGCAGCGAGGCCACGGCTTTGCAGGGCCTCGGGGACTACTACCTGGTCCCCCCCAGAGCAGACACCCCTTGTAAGCCAAGAGTTCAGTTTGGCGGGCCATGAAGGGGGTGAATTTGGGCCCTGCTGCTTCCATGGGCCAACCCTGTCGCATCCACCCCAGAACCCAGGAGATTATTGGGTCGCGAGCCGAGTGGCGGGCCACATCTGCTGCCTGCAGGGGTTGGTCCGGAATGTTGTCCAGGAGTAGAACATGGTGTGCCGGGGCCAGGTCGGGCTCTATGGTGGGTAAAGGTAGGTGGCTGAGCGCATCCGCATGGCCCATGGCCTTGCTGGGCCGGTGCTATAGCTAGTAATTATAGCCTGCTTAAAAAATTGACCACCTGAGGACTCGTAGGGACAGGACTTGTGGGGTTTGCCTGTCTGTGGCGAAGAGCCCTAGGAGCAGCCTGTGGTCCGTGACTATCGTAAGGGGCCTCCCGTATAAGAAGTCGTGAAACTTCTTTACCCCTGCTACTATCGCCAGTCCCTCCTGATCTATTTGGGCATAGTTCCTCTTGGCCGCAGACAATGTCTGGGAGTAATATGCGACCAGCACCTCCCATCTGTTGGGAAGTTGGTGTCCCAGTACTGCCCCACACCATAAGGTGAAGCGTTGCAGGCCAAAACCACCGGTAAGGACTCATCAAAGTGGGCAAGAACAGAGTTAGAAATAAGGAGTGCTTTTACGGCCCTGAATGCTTCCACCTGCTGGGGCCCCCGGACCCAGGGAGTGGTTTTGTCCAGTAAGTGATGAAGGGGCTCTGCCACAGCTGCTTTGTGGGGCGGGAACGTGAGGTAAAAGTTCAAAAGTCCCAAGAATGCCTGTAGTTCCACCTTTGACTTGGGCTTCAGAGCCTCTACGATCGCCTTGATTTTATCTCGTGCTTGGTGGAGTCCATTGTGTCAACAGTGAATCCCAAAAAATCCACCTGATCCACCCCGAGGAGGCATTTCTCTTTCTAAACTTTCAAACCGGCCTCTTGGAAATGGTGGAGGATGATGCGCAGTCGGGCCTCAAACTCCTCTAGCGTGGCTGCGGCAACCATTACCTCATCAAAGAATGGTGTGACCCTGGGAATTTCTTTCAAGAGAGAATCCATTAAATTCTGGGATATCCCGGGAGCCATGCTCATCCCGAACTGTAGCCGGTTCACTTTAAACGCCCCTCTGTGAGTCACTATCATCTGGGCTTCGGCCATTTCCTTGTCTACTGGCAACTGTTGGTATGCCTGTGTGAGGTCCAATTTTCTGAAAACCTTGGTCCCCGCCAGAGTTGCTAGCACATGACTCACAACTGGCACAGGATACGCATGGTCTTGCAGTGCCTGGTTGATTGTGCATTTGTAGTCTGCACAGATGCGGACATCGCCGTTGGGCTTCACCGGCGTTACAATAGGGGTCTCCCACTTTGCGTGCGAGACCGGCTCCAGCACCCCCTGGGCCACCAAACGGTCTAGCTCTGCATCTATCTTGGGCTTGAGGGCAAACGGCACACTCCTCACACGCATGCAGACTGGCCTGATGCTGGGATCTAGTGTAAAGTACTGAGTTCTCAGCGGCATTGATGAGGACGAAGTTGGCATAGGGATTAGCTCAAGTTTATTTAGAGAGAACAAACATGCTTAACCAGCCACAAGGCCAACATATATACACACCTAGGACACACCCCAGGTCCCACCTATGATTCTATTGGGGGGTTTGAATTTCCCACTTAGGTCTTATTGGAGGATTAGTGGGACTCCAGGATCCTTGGCTCCTATTTTCCTAGGAGCCAAGCTCTGGGCTCTTTGCGCTGGCACCTAGTGGCAGTCAGCTGACACAACAGTTCCAGTTTGTCTGTCAAGCAGTGTCAGTGAGTGGCATTCACTGTGCCTTGCACGCAGACACTGCAGCCCTTCTTTTTCTTCTGCAGTCTCATGTTTGAGCCTCATCTTTGAGCCACACACCAACCAGGGCTAACATGGACCACATCTCCTGGTGGGAAGGTAACAAACAACAAGATAAGGCCCCAGTTCCAGCTTGCTGCTTCAGTCTTTGGGTCAGAATCCCAAACAACTTAGCTGAACAATCCCCTCGCCTGTTATGCCCCTGAGATAAAGGAAATAGGTTCAAACAAGCTATGGAAGGTCATAGTCTTCTTCCATCCTTTATAGGCCAGAACTGAGCTGCCATTTATGGAGTGTATTGTATGAAGTCTTATACTTTTTATTTTTAAATGTTTTGAGTACTCATGATTACAGGGGAAATTCTGAATTTATGTGAGCATGTTCTGATATGTGTTCAGGATGACAGTGAAACTCCACATTCTTAGCATTGCCAAGCCCTCCAGGGGCTCACATACTGAGGTTTAAACTAAGCACAATGGCCATCAGCCTATTTGTTTAAACCCAAGCCTGACATACTGTCAAGACACTTATCATAACACATACTCATATATAAGAATCAAAGGGGCAAAGAATCAAAGCCAAAACTCCCTTTATCCATGTTCAACCTGCCTTCTTACGCACCAGGATGACTTCTAGTAGAGGAGTCTTGACTAGAGGAATAGAAGAATTCCAGCAACAGATTGCTCAGTCAAGAAGAAGAGTTCAGCTCCCCACAACCACATGCCCCTTCTGTTATTAAAATCACCCCTCCCATCTTATGCATGACTGAGGCAGACAGGAGGTTAAATGTCTGTGCTGCCATCATATAAACTGTAATTTTGAGCATTCAAAGGATCATATATGTGAACTAGGCTAGAAGGAAGTGCCTCGATGGGTGGAAATTGTATAGGAGAGACTAGCTGCAATGTGATCAACAGAACATGGGAAGGAGAGCCAGAGAGGTAAGGCACAAAGATCAATAAGAAATACACAGGACTGGAGAAAACAAGAGTCTTGGTTGCCTACAGAAGCAGGGCAAGTAATTGACAATCGAGTAAGGCACAACTCCACTAAGTGGATCCAGGTCAAGCCATCGTAACAAGCTGATCCAGCCAGATAATGGCAGAGATCCAGTAAGCTATGAAAATGGTATAGCATATTACTGAAATTTATGGATCACCAGCGTTTCTGACTTGGCAGAACCATCTCTTAAAGTCTCCTTATACATCGAAGAGTTGTCAGTGCTATGGTGATGCTGGGAATAAACCGGTGCTTGTTCTCTGGAGTTCAAGACCCACAGTGCATGACAAGTGATAAACGAGAAGGGAAGGAAACAAACCAAGGGCAAAGCTAGTAGGAGTTTTATACACCTTTTCAATCCATCCGAGCTTTGAGGTACTTCTGCCTCTAGGGCTCTGTGCACTATTATATACATAAATATACAGTTCCTTTCTAGGCATTTGGAAGCCTAGACTTTGGAAATCTCCAAAGGAAAGTAGGCTTTGAGCATCAGCTATTGATCTATGGTTGCCAGGTCCCCCCTGGCCACTGACAAGGGATGAGGGTATGATTGCCAGATCCAGATTGGGAAATTCCTGGAGATTTGGGGATGGAGCCTGGGGAGGACAGGGACCTCAGTGGGGTACCATGCCACAGAGTCCAACCTCCAAAGCATCCATTTTCTCTTGGGGAATCGATCTCTGTAGTCTGGAGATGAGCTGTAATTCTAGGGGATCCCCAGGTCCCACCTAGAGGCTAGCATCCTTATACTAATTGATAATCCCCCCTGCCACAGAACCTACTTCAATAAGCCTGTTCCAGCCATGAGGCCAAACAAATCCATATATCTGCTCCCCTTTCCCACACAACTAGCAGATCCATTTTACTGCAGTGTAGACTTAGTTGTGGACATTCCCAGTAAAAGGTATTAGCATGATATCAGCCTCTAATAGATCAAGGCATGGCAAGAGCCGCCTTGTAGTCACTGTTCCTTCCTCCCATTTTAAAATGCTGGATAATAGATCCAGTAGAGAAGAGGAGGAGAATGCCACCTGCAAAGGAGGGACTCTGCAGAATAAAGTCCAGTTAAACACTTCAGGGCAAAAGGAATTTTCACTAGAAACACCAAGAGTGGAACTACATATTACACCAAGTTCCCACTCAGCAATTAAGTTCGTTGAGTGACCTTGGACCTTTCACTGTCTTTCAGCCTTTCTACCTTGCAGGGTTGTTGTGAGGATAAAAGAAGTCTGTAAACACTGTTTACACAACCCTTAGCTCTTTTGAGAAAGGACAGGATAAAAATGCAATAGGCAGATAGATTTCTGTCACTTATGGCATTCACAAGGAGAACTGCTGTGTGGTGGAGCCGGACCCTGCTCTGGCTGCCAGGTCTGCTCTGCATACATCCTTCCCCCACTGGCCATGTTTAACCTGCTCCCCTCCCAAACACACACAAACCTTCTCCAGGACCACTTAGGGATGCCAGCCTCCAGACGGGACCTGAAAATCCCCTGGAATTACAAGTCATCTCCAGAGTACTGAGATCAGTTCCCCTGCAGAAAATGCATGCTTTGGAGGGTGAGCTCTATGGCCTTGTACCCCAGTGAGACCCCTGTCCTCCAAAGGCTCCATCCCCAAATCTTCAGGACTTTCCAAACTTGGATCTGGCAACCCCACCCCCCATCCCTGCCAGTAGCTGGGGGGAGACAGGCAACTCTAGGAAGTCGGTCAGAGCTTAATGTCCTCACTGCCAGTGATATTAAAGGAAACATCTGATAGCTGCCCATGCCACACAATGAAATTCCAGACAATACTCCAAATCATAACAGCTAACCAAAGACATAAGCATTTTCCCCAAGCATCATATTATGTAATGTGAAACCTAGGCAAACGTGAGATGCCTGAAACAGAACCTGTTCCTTAAGGTAAGAAATTTGGATTCCATGCATCCGAAGCTACTGCTGCACATGTGGTGATATTGTTTGCAAAGCCCCAAAGGATGCTTTGTGTCTACTTCCAGCATTGCACCTTCCCTACTGGTGCTTCACCTCAGGATCAACTGCAGTTTACTTGCAAAAATAGTTCTTAACATTGGCTCTCCTTACCCCTCTTTCAGTCTGGTTTCCACAGGCAGGACAAAGGGTGGGCTATGCTGAATAGGATTGTCCTTCAGTGCTTTGCTGTACACTTCTCAGTGCCTCCTTTTTAGGAACCCCCCAGAGGACCTCGAAACCTTTATTGACAGCCATCCTCTTCCTTCACTTTTGTCCTAACTGTCTTACTTGTAGACTCTCTAGGCAGGGGTTGTATAATTTCTTCTTCAATCTGCCCAATAGCTGGCACTCAGCTGCAGCTAGATAAAAGTTAAAATGGGAGCCATGGAATCCAGAATGCAAAAGTCACTGTTGGTAAGACACTAATCTCAGTCTTGGAGCTGTATATTCAGGAGTGTCTACCTGTGACTGGAAGCTACCTTATGCAAATTAATAAATGTCTTGCTGATTAGGGTCACAGTAAACATTTATCTGGGTGAATTATTACACAGGCACCTGAATATCCTCTCACAAAAAAGGTAGCTTTGGGATTTTGAAGGGAAAACGGGCTCTTCTTGAGGAGAGAATTCAGGTATGAAGATACTGCAATGCAAATAGGCAGCAGGAAAGCTACGCGTGGGTATACAGAATCCTCAAAGGAAAGATCCAAATGATTTGATCAGATTAAACAGCTTTCATCCTAAAAGCCTGACAAGATAGGGGCCTCTAGAAACTGACAAAAAACATGGAATCACAGATTATTATACTGGTATGAATATTGTAAAGTTGGTATTTGTGGCAATCTACCCAACAACAGAGCATTTTCCAACTGTCTGTTTTTTCCTCTTTTGCAAGGGACTTGTTTGGCCTACCAAGTTTTGAACTATAAGAGTGAAAAATCCACCATAACTGCAGGTAGGTGAAAAACTTGTCCTCTCCTATGCCTGTCCAAGAAAAGAATAGCTTATTTCTCAGAGACCAATAATACTTAATGCAGAAACAGAGAAGGGCAGCATGATACCCAAGCAAAAGAAAGGACTGCAGAACCAGCCATGTCACTGGCCTGAGACTCACCAGCAATAGCAAATGGACACATTTTGTTTCTACATTTAACCTTTCACACCAGGCATAGGTATACATGAATCAGACACCCTTTCAGTTCTTGGTGCTCCAGCCCAAACCCTGGTGGGCAGGCATTCCTCCCACCCACCCCCGTGCGCAGGTTGCACTGTATATGAATTACAACCATCACATCACTCCTTCCGACCCATTACTACCGCTTTAATTTTAGCACTTCTCCTGCCTATAAAATATTAACATCTGTAAAACCCCCTGCTAAAGAGCAATTGGACCCCCGACTCCTCTTCATTGAGCTACATAGACAAGGTCCCCTTATTTATCTGTCTTTGGGGGGCATGAGCAAGGGAGGTCGATCAAGAGAGCAGTAAAAGGTTTAAAGAGCATCAATTTTCATGCTCTCCTCTGCTGACTGATGGAAGGACACAGAAAGCAGCCCTGAACAGAGGCTGAGCACCACATGCTTCTCCCCCTTTCCCACCTTTTCAAAGGCTCTTTCTGATTTATTGCCTGTTGGTGGGCTTTGCCTTGCCACACGAGTCTCTTTGGTGACCGGCCTCCAAGGCTGAATCACTGTTCGCTTGGCAGGCCCCTTTGGAACTCTGCTCTGGAGTGGAGACATGGTTTAACAGCAGGGCAGGAATGCAAAGAACAAGGACAACCTGCCTACAAAGACATGCCAGTGGAAAAGATATCCCAGTCCAGAGTTCCCAAAATGTGTCAGACAGCCTGCCCAGAGCAGCACACACTAGCCCTCAAATTCCCTCCCCAAGACACAGCTAAAATCATTATAATTCACTGCTATAGTTCACTTCCAAAGCAATTTGCCTTTCATTCATATAGGTAATGATGGTTCGGATCCAGATTGTTGATTGTTAAATAACACTTGGAGAGGTGGACTAAATTTTATCATCCACAGGGCTTCACTCCTAATTAGAAAGCTGAGCCCAATATTGACAATTAAGACAAATAACTGACAAAAATTGACCTGACATTAAATCAGCCGTTAAAGTGTCACAGCAAAAAAAAAAGGTCATTGGAAGGAATAAATCACTTTTTTTATTGACAGCCCCCCAAAACAAACAAGTAAAAGAAAGCCAGATCAATACTATTTTAAAAATAAAACTTAAGGTTTTAATATATGTTGTTAACGGTGTGAAAGGTTGGTGTGCATGTGCGTGTGGGGGGGGAGGGTAACATTTTCAACTCTATTCTTTCACTTCAGTGACAGATTTATCCCAGTAAAATTATGTTTCATGCTCAAACTTTGAAGCGAAAGTGGCTACGTAGATGCAGGAAAAATGCAGCAAGGCACACTTGATCCCCTAACTGGACTGCGAAGAGGAGAAAGTATTCAGGAAATGTTAAAAAAGGTGAAAGTAAGAAGAGTTTTAATAGCTCTTCCAGACATGGGGGTCTCTCCAGAGATTCATATAGAACAATCCTGAACCTCTATTTTAACATTTACAGACTTGCGACTCTTTTAAAACTTTACATCTGAAAAACTGCTTGTGTTCTCTCCCTCTCTCTCTCTGTTTTAGATCACTGCTCAGTTTGCTCTTCAAATGCTTAACCTTTTTATTATGCTTTAATAGAAGGGTTTTTCTTTTTCAAGCTGCTTCTCTTACTTCATTCTGGGCTTTCTGAACATTGTTATTTAAATCTGCAGTAACCTTTTTTTCTTATAAGAAGTTTTTAAACGGTTTTTCTCCTGCTGGAAACAAACTGATCTTCATATTAAGGCTGGTTTATGGTTGGGATGTTTTGCTTGAAAGGTTAAAATCTATGTACATACATGTGTGGAATCCACTGAGAACCAGCTGTTAAAGTTCAACATAAAACCTTTAGCCAAACTGCATAAGAACACATAAGCAAGACTTGCAGCTAATGCTGAAGCCCATGATACACTATACAAATACGTGCACATGCAAAAGGGGACGTACAGTTTTTCAAACAAAGCAAGACGGAGCTTGTAACATCTTTCCTAACCTCGTGCGGCGTCCCACATATATAAAGAAAGAAACAAGGAGGAGGTCATACTGCTTATTGAAGTCCCAGTCTTGCTGACACCTCTGTCCTCCAATACAGCCTCAGCCACTTGAAAGTGTAGGTTAACACTTGCAGGAAAAGCATTTAAAACTTTCACACTGCCCAGAAATCCCCCATCACACCCCTTTTTCTTGGAGAAGATCTGTTGCTACCTATCACACATCTCAAAGGTTTCAGTTGGTTGCCAAAATTTAGCTTTCAATATGAGTTCAGGTCATAAATAGAGGCAAGTTCTCCCTCAGATTCTGAAAAACTTGGGGCTTTTATATCTTCTAAGAGTCTTCATTTCTGTCTCAGGGGCTACTTTTCAGGAACACACCATCCAGTTCTTCTGAACAACTTGGGCATTTTCACCCCCTCCCCATGTGGATTTTTTTTTTAATTGCTATTTGCCCCATCATTTGAGTGGTCAGAGATCAGGTGTAAAAAAATTGAAAACCCTACACCCCTCCTCATAAGATTTCATTTCAATCCTCAGAGGGAAAGCAATGTACTATTATTACAAATATTGATTGCCACATTCTTCCATCACCCCCCCCCCGGTCTTCTGAATGCTTGTAATGATTTCGGGCTCACAAAGGGGACGGAAATCATCAATTACTGTACTGCATGCCCCCACCCCCCCCAGGCACTGCTACCCGCATACAGAAGCCTTACCATGAGCATCTCCATCCTCTGCCATGGCATTGATTTTCTTGTTGTCCAGGATTTGCACATGCTTCCCGCTGGTCCGACTGTACAGCTGATAGGTCCGGACGAGCCTCCGGCTTAGCTGATCGGTCACCAGGCTCTGCTCCCTCACATGCTGTGTAAAATTAGGTGGGGACTGAACAGTTACCTTTAGGAAATTAAAAAATATACAACACACCATTATAATCTCTACTCCTCTGAGAAATGCTATGCTGGCATGTTCCAGGTGCGTTTCGAGAGAATGTTTGGCTGGAGCAGTGCAGAGCCAGGGTTGCTAGTGGGGTTGCTGTAAGCAGCCCCTGGCATTCGACTTGTGATTGGGAAAGTATAACCCTGCCCAGACCAGGCATTTGTTCAATGGGAAATGAACCCAGGAGAAGGAAAGCACTGGTGGTTCTAGAGCCCTGGGATCAGAATCAGGTGCCTTGGGCTCTTGCTGTAACACCAGCATAGCTCTGCTTGTTTCCCCAGATTTTCATTGAGTTGAAGCAGACTGCAAACACAATTGAACTGCATCAGGCAAGGGTGCCGATCCTGTTTTAAACCAATTAAAATCCAAGACAGTTTTGTAGCAATCATTGGAATTATTCTAGATTACCACCAAAGCAAACACCAACCAGATTTCACTTGCTGTACCATTCATATCTGACTGTATGCACAATCCCATGGTGCTGTACGAATGTCTATCCTCAGGCTTTCCATAATTGGACTTATTTGCTTTGCTGGTACTTCAGATGGCCCACCTGAAAGTTCTGCCCTGTGGTGCTCCAAGGGCCCCGTGCCCTGGACCAGAGTAACCAGTGCCCCCCCCTCCAAAGACGCAAAGGCAGCTGTATTTTATCCCCCTTAAACAGGGATCAGTTGTGTCAGCAGCCGAGGCAGTTCGGAATTGTCTTTCCAGCTAATATTTATGAGCCCTTCCATACACATTGAGTCTAGCTGTGGGTTTCCCACCACCCCCACACATTCAAAGCAATCGCAAGCCTGTGAGCAGTATGCTCAGTTATGGAACGACTCGGGGTTGTGGAGCTGCACAATGATTTTGCCACTACCCAAATCTGTTTCTCTCCTCTCCCAGCCTGGTCTTAGGAGAATTCTTCCACCCCCTCTAAATCTCCAATTCCTCTTTTAAGTCTGAAGGGGTTTAGCTTGCCCCTGACATTTATAAAGATGTATTCAGAGCAAATGTTGAGGAGATTTGTTCCTTTCAACCTCATGGGGGGCAGCACGTGAAGCGACCTCTCCCCACCCCAGCCCCCATGTCAAATGCTAAGGTTGTTCCATGTAAACGGGAAAGCAACCTCCCCCCTGAAAGACAGAGTTTATAGAGGTCTTCCCTTGACAATTTCCCTCTCTTTTCCTTTGTGTGTGCACGTTTCCTATCCATGGTTCTTTTGATAATATCGCTGGATTCCCTTGCTAGCTCTGATGAGGGGACCAGACGCTCTTTGCTCTGATGCCCCCAAATGCTGAAGCTTTTTACACAGCTTCATATTCTCCCCCTATGCACAGAGCAGTTTTTGGTTCCCCTCCCCCACAGGTACAAAATTGGGGGACAATCACAATTTTTAATTCAATATTTTACACCTGTTACACCTCTCTCATGTGGGGGAATTTTTGCATAAACATTTGTCTTTCTCTTTCTGGATTTGCAATCAATACTGCACCAGAAGGGTTATAGATTTCCAGGGTCTCAGGCTGCAGCTTTAATATAGCAGTGGCATTTCAAATCACCATCAAAATTAATAATACTGATATCTTCTATATTTGATTAAAACTTGCAAGTATCCCTGTCTTTTTAACATGTTTAGTGAATTTTAAAATAACCCAAATAATTGAACAAAAGTGCTCATAATTTAAACATGCTTTAAAAATTGCTGTTTTGGAGAAATATTTATGTGCAATTTAAACAAATCAGCATCTATTTCCTGCTCTGTATTCCACATCATTGCAGGATGCTGGCTCTTATGTCTGCAATCTCAATTTTCCTTCTAAACTTTCATCTACCTTCATTTTAACCGTAGTCTAAAATCTGAATCTAAAATTCTCTGCTCTGTGTTTGGCCACTCAGACTTTCCCTACCTAAACCATTATCTATACTTTTATAGAACTCCTCCTCTTCTGATCACTTTAAAAAAAAAGCAGGGTGATCTTTTAATGCTCTCCTTTGGCTATAGTTCCATATAAAACTAAAGAAGATATTTAAGAAATAAAAAAGAAAGCGATTCCTTACCTGTGCCTGCAAGCAGAAAGCAAACAAGTGCAGTAGCCTAGAATGATGGACAAGGCGGTGGGGGGGGGGGGGGGAGAAGGGGGAAAAAACAAAGTAGATGGTGAGGTGATTTTTTTTTGGCCTTTGAAATGGAGCAGAAATAAAGATGGATAATTCGGGGGGGGGGGGGGCTGTTTGGTTGCTTTTTTCTGACGGAGGGGGAAGGGACGCAAGAGAAGCCAAATAATCAATGGTTACTTACAAATAGCTAAAAACGGAAGAGAAGGGATTCATCCTGAGCGGTTTTACGCGGCGTCGGAACGTAATCGTTTACCGGGGCAGACGCAGGACTTGGCAGCGGGTGAATCTGGCTTGCATGGGGTTACCCCCTTCCTTCCTTCCTTCTTTCTATTTTTGCAGAGTCCCTAAGAGAAGCCGGGGGGGGGGGGGGGTTCGTGCCAGCGCCCACTTTCCCCGGGCGCGTCTTCGCTGCTCCGCAGAGCGGGGCTCGTCGAGCGGCTCCTCAGCTCAAGGGCGCTCCGCTGCTTGCCCGCCCGTCCATGCCCCGGAGAGCCCCGCAGCCAGTCCGAGGAGGCGATGAGGACCCACCGCGGGAGGGAAGGAGAGCCAGCCGGCGAGGCTGCCCGCCCCGGGGTAAGAGCGCCTAGAAGCGGGTGCGGCTGTCGGGAAGGCTCCGGGAGGAATTGCGGGAGAGCTGGGCTGACGAAGCCGAAGCTGCCGGCTGGTGCCGGGGGAAGGCGAGCGAGAGCGGCGTCCGAGTGGAGCCCAGGCGCCCGGGCTGCGGGAGGGGAGGAAAGGAGCGGCCGGCGGGCGTAGGTGTGCGCGCCTCTGTCGAAGCGCCCGGGGGGAGGGAGGGAGCGAGTGAGTGAGTGCGCACCGGCCCGGCCCTGGTCCCTCCTCTTGTGCGCCGCTCACCAATGTGCCAGCCCCTTCTCGTCTTCTCTGGGGATGGGATGGCCCTCGGACCCGGACCCCCCCTCCCTCCCTCCCTCCCCCCCCCCGGGGGGACCTCTCGAAAGCATCCCGGCGGCGGAGGGGAGGGCGCACCTTCGGGGGAATCTCCCCACCCCCCTCCCCTCTGTCAGCACCTTCGGAGGAGGCACAAGGCGGGAGCGAGCGGGGCGACACGTGGGCAGAGGAAGGGGGCTGTGTGAACGGGGGCCCGCGTGAGGAGACACCTGCGTGCGGGCAGTAGCACAAGCAAGCCTCTCCGCCGGGTTTGGGCTAGTGGCCCCCATGCGCCCTGCCACGGGGGAGGTCGTTGGCAGCCACGGCTGCCAACGCCCCCCCCCCCCCCCAGGGGAAAGTGCGGCCCCTTTAACAGAGGCTCAGTAAGTGGCCCTGGGCATGGAGGTAAATAACATCACCTGGGAGCTGCTGCAGATCAAACTGCTATTGAAGGGGCATTTAGAAGGGCCAGCTTAAAAGCTGCCAGCACTCCCCGGAGCAGCCTGTGTGCCACAGTGCAGCCCCCACCCCAACAAACAGAAGTAAAAACTAACTTAGGCATGAGTCGCCCTGAGCATGTACTGGATTCTAGGGTTTGTCTTACATGCCTGAGGAGCAACAAGCAATGGACAACTGAACCTGTATGAATTAATGGAATCTGAAGCCCCTGCTGGTAAAAAGTGGGCTGAACCTTTTACAGATAAGGGGGGCTACTGTAACATCTGGACTCTATGGAAAGATGGCTGCATACATAGAAGAAGAAGAAGAAGAGATTGGATTTATACCCCGCCCTCCACTCCCCAAGGGAGTCTCAGAGTGGCTTACAAACTCCTTTCCCTTCCCCTCCCCACAACAGACACCCTGTGAGGTAGGTGGGGCTGAGAGAGCTTTTTCCCAAGCTGTCCTTGAGGGAACAGCTGGTACAGAGCTATGGCTTGCCCAAGGTCATCCAGCCAGGTGCAAGTGGAGGAGTGGGGAATCAAACCCAGTTCTCCCAGATTAGAGTCCGCGCACTTAACCACTACACCAAACTGGCTCTCTGTTCAACTTACTGTGGTAGAGCAAGTCCCATGTGTGTAAGACTATGGTATCTGTTTTGAGACCTCCATGGCTTGGTGAGTAACATTATGTGTATGGTCAGTTAGTGTAGTTCTGTGAAATGTGCTTTACAGAAATACATTATCAGACTAATCATCCTGCAGGAGGCACTATGGACTGCTCTGGAGTTTGCAACTTTGTTTTAGCTTGGTTTTATGCATGCTATTGCTATTTCGTTTATACTCTAATTGCTGTGAGCCACCCTGAGCCCATTTTGGGATAGGGTGGGATATAAGCCTAATAAATAAATGTGCATGATGATGCAGTAGTAATGCAACATGTCCACTGAGGCAGATGATTCCTTCCCCCAGCATTTTATTTTTTGTGAAAGCCCACTAGAGCATAGCTGAACAATCTACTATACAAGTTATGCAGCTCAGCCAAAGGATACATGAAGCATAGAAGTGCGTTACACACACACACACACACACAGTTCTTTCCCCTCAATAGCTACCAGGGTGAAGGCTGTAATTTCCGACCAGGGTTGCATCCCAGCACCCTTCCCTTTAAACACTAGTAAAAGGATAAAGGATAAGAATGGAGGAGGAGTAGGTAAGTTCTGATCAAAGCCTAAACCAAATGAGAACAGAGGGGTATAATCAACTAAAGAACATCATATGGCTTCCTTCAGTGCGTTATTGAGGGTTGCATTGACCAAAAAGAGTGGTGGGTACAGAAAGAGAAGAGAGATGAAAAACATCAGAACTCTCAAATAACCAGGGAGGAGAAGGTACATAACACACACCAAAAACATTTGATGTTTAAATCTAGCATTCTTGCACCTAAGTTACAGTCCCCATTGTCAGTATCTAGAAACTGGTCTTTCCCCAACTTTGATTGGCAGAGGCAGAGACGTTCATCCGTATGCCTTGGGAAAGGGCATATAATGGCCAGCTCCATCCAAACGTGGATGCTGCTGCTGCTCTCCCAAGTGACATGTAGTACAGCTTTGGGCCCTTCCTCACTACGGAGACTTACCTACGGAGCTGGAGAAATCTGGTTTGTGGATTGGGACAGGCAGTGCAAGCGTACTACAGCAAGTGAGAGACATTAAAAGGATTAGACTGAAGAACAAGAGTTTCAGGAGGGGGGGGGACACTCCACTAAGCAAATAAATAAGCCACAGTGCCCATTATCTTCCCTAAGTCCCATTATCCGCTTACCCTGCTTCTCATTCACCACTTTCAAGGCAAACTAAAGCCATTTGGGAAAAACGGGGGGGGGGGGGGGCACAAACACCTATCCTGAAATACAAAAAGTGTCCCCAAAAAGTGCAATTTCCCATTTGTTGATAACTGAAGCTGAGCCCAAAAAGTGCCCCCAAACACTGCAATTTCCCCTCTGTTGATAACTGAAGCCGAGCCCAAACAGCAGCGCTGGTCAGTTGTGGGGGGGGGGGGCTGGGAGCCTTCAACAGCAGCACACCTTCTGTTTGAGAGGTAACTTTATCTGCTCTGCAAGCTGATAAGACCAAAAGCTGCAGCCTCACTTAACTTCTGCAGCACTGGAAACAGGAGGGTGGAGGAGTGGGAATACCTTCTGTGTAACGTTGTGTTTGGTGGGAACATACCCCCCCCCAACATATATTCAGTATAATACAATATCTTTCTCCAGACCTTGCTTATTCAATGCCCTCCACCCCCACCCCCCAGCCTGGTTATACAGATCTACTTATCTCCTCCATATACCTCTTCGCCAGTTAACACACTGTAAACAGCACTCCTTTCTATCCAAATCCAATTACGCAAATGCCTCTAGGCTATTTGAATAAATTAGCCACAACTCAATTTGACACTGAAAATTATTTTTTCATGTAGTCTCATTTTCAAAGACAATTGGGTGGGAGGGGGGGCCCAGTAGTTGCTTAAAAAACCGCTCCTCCAAAGTAGCTGCAATGCCGACTTTGTACACAAGTCAAGAGAAACTGTTACAAAAATTGTTCTGAGGCAAGTCTTCACCAGGTGAATTCAGAGAAATCACCCCAGTATCCTCTCCAGTGCAGTATTCATTTGTGATGCTCCAGAGGAAAGTCACAAAGCCATCAGTGCTAACTCCTGCCCATTGATCTTTGAGAATTAGACACCCTGAAACTCAGTTAAAAAATGGCATCATAAATTTTCAAATGTCTCCCAACAGGGATGTCATAAAAAAACTGGTAAGCTTCCCCCCGCCCCCCAAAAAATGTGATTTCAGACTTTTAGCTTTCTGTTTCCAATTTATATCAGGATGAGGTTTCAACCAACTGCCTATCTAGAAGCAGCCGGAGGAGGAAATTAGAGCAGTAGTAATAACTGCGAACTAGTACTGAGATGACGGTAGCTTCACAAGTAGGCGCAGCTATTTACTTGTGAATTGGTTGCGTTGTTCACCAGGATGTTGTGCAGCTTCTCTTGTCTACTACCTCACACAGCATCCTCTATGGGGAATGGTCTTTTGTTTGCTTGAAAACCCTACAACTTATACTAAAGAAATGGCCGCCTATGCACCTTGTGTAGAAGTGTGACACTGAAGGAGCGAGGTTGTGAGCATTCATGGCATTTCATATTTTACCAAGCTTGGTATATCGCTTAGCATATGGAGTCAGCATTCTCAGTCAAGAAATAACTATGGCATGGACTCTAGGCTGACTTCCTTCCTTGCACACAGGGCAAATGTTCTGTAGTTGTTACTCTGGAATGTAGAATGAATCAGTCACACCTCTATGGTTTATATTTATGCTAAGGAGATTGCCCAGAAATAGGATTTGTAGATTTTTTTTCCTCACCTAGTTTTCAAATGAATTCTTCTTTTAAAAAATGCTTCCCTGATCTTGAAAATAATTGATGGATCTGTGCAGCAGGCTGTGTACCAAATGTAAGGGAGAGGGGAAAAACATAAGAACCAATGGTTATTCAGATTACTCATCTGCTGATGTGAATTAGGCTGTAAAAGAAAAAGTGAAGGTCTTCTGCCGCCACCTGGACACCTGTTTTTGCAGAACTCAAGAAATGCTCCTCCTGTAACTTTGGAAGTTACCACTAGAAAATCTTCCTCTATCCTTTGAAAACAAAACCTCTGCAGCAACTGCAAAGCAGTTGTTCCAAAGAGAAAATACTCTATGAGGATATGTTTAGCAGTGATAATAACAGGAAATTAGATCAGAGCAGAAAGAAGATTTAAAGGGACCTACACAGCACATAACATAGATTTGATTTTGCATTTCTGTTAAGAGTTCTTTTCCTCTAAATATCTTAACTCAGTTCCTGAATGTTTCATGCCCAAGGTCCATCCACCTGCTCCTAGAAAATACTTCTGAAAAACAGAAAGAGGAACAATCAAGTTGTTACATTCTGAAGACTCATTCCCCACTGCTAGCTTTATATCCAAGCAAATGTTCAGTAGCAGATTTTCTATTAAAAACATCATACACACATTGCTGTGGGTTCACTGCACAAACCTGATTCCAAATAACGAAAGAAAACTCACTCAGCAATCCTGTGCACACAGACTAGAAAGTAAGTCCCATTCAATGCAATGGGACTTACTTCAGACTAAAGATTTATAAAACTGGACTGAAGAACACAAAAGGAAAGGCAAACTTTTTAGCAGCTCTTAACACCTCTAAACTCCCACTGCACCCACTTCTTGGGAGATTTCCTGTGTTGCTCACAGTCAGGAAGGTGGAGCAAAACTGGTCCTTAGCTTTAAACACTGCATCTGTGGCTAGAGATGGTCTCTCCCATTAAGAAAGGCACTGATGAATAATTAATACACATTGCCGATGCATATGTTTGTTTCATTTTTTTCAACAGAGGATATTCTGCTTTTCATGAGGGCATGCATCATTGAACCTAAAGGCAGCTTATGTGCAGGTAATCACACAAAAAAGGAAGAACATGCCACTATTGACCACATATTCTCACCTGTGTGTGTGTATTCATGCATCTTTCGACGTACCTATCATGGATCAGGTGTGGGCCCTTCACAGTCGTACAATAAGCATGAACAGAGGACAGAAAGACAGCTAAGAAGAGGGAGATCAAAGATGACCCAGCCCTTCAGAGACCCCACCTTTTCTGCCTGAGCCTGGGCCTGAGTGACAGCTCCTAATTCAGTGTAAATGGCTAGTGATTGCTCAGAACCCCACACACACACCTTATCTTATCAAAGCCCATAATTACAATTGCTATTTTGTTTCCTCAAATCAGCAATCAGTGCTTTCTGCCACCAAAACAGCTCCTGTCAGTAAGAGCCCTGAATGACAGACTAAAGCACCTCATACATGCTCTCTCTCTCTCTCTCTCTCTCTCTCTCTCTGTCACACACACACACACACACAAACACCCCATACCAAACATTCTCTAATTCCCACAACAGGCTTTGGCCAAAGGGAGCACTGTCCTCTTTCTTTATTCTCTTCCCCCTCCAAATATAAAATGTGATCCAACTTAGCTTCTTAAGCTTTTTGTTTTGTTTTGTTTTAAATGGAATACTCTGTATTCCTGAATCAAAAAGCTCTGGTTCAAACCTTTATTTTTTAGCTTTTCCTGCCCTCCTGCCTTTGATGGGGGAGAAGATCAATGGCCTTTCTTATAGGTCTGTGAAGATTATCAAGATAATATTTATGTCTGTTTATATATGATTTGTGGTTGGTTTTATGTATAATTTTAAACTGTATTTATATATGCATTTTATGTAAGCCACCCTGAGCCTGCTTTGCAGGAAGGGCAGGGTATAAATTGAACAAATAAATAATGTATCCAAAATGCTTTGACCAGTTGAGATAAACCATATAAACCTGAAGTATTATTGTTATTTTTGATACTTTCCTCACTAAAATCATAATCTGTTGAAGTACATGATGCATAAAATGTAAGAAGTGATTTACCACAATTGGCGTATGTACTTTGAAACACTAATATATTATTAACAATCACCAGTCTTCTCTGAAACAATGACACATCATTTGTCTTGGTTACTTAGATATTGCTGCTGCTGCTGCTGCTGTTGTCCTGTTCCCTATGATGTGAGACTCTAGGCAGTGTACAACCATTAAAAACAATTTAAAAACAAAAACAAAAAAGGATGATTACATTATATCAGATGGCATCAGACAATTTCTTTGCTACCCCGTTCTGGACTGTGACGCTGACTAAATCAGCATATTTTCCTATACAGTTTCTCATCCAACAATTGTGGAGAATGTATATGCCCCTCCCCCACATATGGCCTATAGGAATTATTTATTCTGGTCAAAATATATTTTCTTACTTTAATTACAATTATTTTAGGATGATTTAGGACAACGTCTATAAACTTCTCAAGACTAGCTTAATTGACTCTCATACATTATACCAGGGACAAGGTATATACATGCAATCTGGAATGCTTATATCTACTATCTAGTACTTATTACCTACTCTTCTATTCATATGGTACCCAGAAGACCAGCAGAGATAACAACAGAGATATTCAGATGTTCCCTCACCTGGGGATAGCCTGGGCAAGCCTAATCTCATGCGATCTTGTGAAGGTAAGCAGGGTCAACTATGGTTAGCACTTGGATGGGAGACTTCCTTGGAATACCAAGTCGGGAGGACAGAGGCAGGTGCTTTATTCAGCCACCTCTCTGAATATTCTCCAGGCCCCGAGTAGGGGTCAGTCACCAGAGGTCAACGTGACTGCCAGGTGCAGACACACACACACAAATAACAAGAAATATTCAGATATGTGGCACACGTATAGCTTTTTAAAAGATGGGGACTGTCTCATCATCTTCCTACTGTCTTTGATCTTTATCTTCTACAATCCCTCAGGTTTCAAGAATTAAATCACGAATACTTTATTCTAGATGTTATCTCCATACAATAAACACATGCTAAATTTACCTTTGTCCATTTGTTTTTGATGCCTATTAACGATACAGTAACAGGGCCATTCAGAACGCTGAAAGCACTACCCAGTTGTTGAAAGGCAGAGTTTAATTTCTGCCCCCAACCAAATGATTGATTTGTCATTTCTCCTAAGAAACATTTGAGATCCATATTATTGTGAAATGAAAGTAGAAGTAAGAAGAATACTGAGTTTTCAATGCAGTGAGTATATAGATCATCTAAAATAAATCTGGAAACAAAAGTTATGCTAAGTTTTCTACTTACACATTCTTCTTGTTCACTGTGTTCATCCTTACTATTTTGTGTATCTTATAAGTGATGACACACATCACAGATTTGCTGTTGTAACTTGCAGGATATGCAGATTCTTGTGTTCCTCATGCTTTGGTATTCTCTCCTGGCATCCCTCTGAAATCTAACATTCCAGTCTGAAACACTTAAATTTTGTGGGCTTGATGGAGTTATGGTGTTGTTTCTGGGATCCTTACATGTATGGCTGCTTGGGACACAGCACAAAGTCCCAGTGTCTGTAAGCCCATAACAGGAATGTTTAATCAATCAGAGCCAAGTCTAGTCCAGCATTCTGTTTCCCATCCCACCATGGCCAGCCAGGTTTTTCCATTTTTTAATCTTGTCGATTGAACTGTTATGTTCCTTGGAACCTGGTGTTGGATTGTTAGCCGCCTTGAATCTGAGGAGATAAGGTAGGATATGTATGTTTTAATTAAAAGAAATTGATCCCAGGGAACACAAGTAGGGCATGAGAGCAACTGCCATTTCCAACTGTATTACTGGCCAGTTTCACTGGGTAATCTCAAATTCTAGTACTATGGAAAAGGAAGTAGGAAAAAAATCTCTGTTCAGTTTCTCCCCACAATGTTCCTGCATTGTAAGATGTTGATGTTGGATTTCTAATTGGTGATTTGTGTTGTATTTTACGTTTTGTATTGTGAATATTGAATGTTGAAATGTTGAAAACGTTTTCTTAAGCTTGTATGTTGAAAGGTTTTTTAAAATAAAGATCTCTATTCCCCCCCCCCCAAAAAAATCTCTATTTTTCCACCATATTTCTTGTTGTTTTTTTAAACAAACATCTGTCATGTCTTTACTTACTAATCCCCAAACCCAAATCCTTTAGCTTTTCCTCATAGGGAGAGTGTTCTCTCATAGGGAGGTTTTCCGTTTCTGTACTTTTTCCTAGCTCTGTTATATCTTTTTGGAAATCAGGCAACCAAGATTTACACAATATTCTACATATGGCTGCACCACAGTTTTAAGTAAAAGGATTATGACATTGGCTGTTATTTTCAGACCTGCTTCAATAACTCCTAGCACGGAGTCTGCGCTTTTCACCACTATTGCCTACCAAGCTAATGTTTTCATTCTCCTTCAGATCTTTTTCTTGGTTAGTCACTGACTTTTGGTTCAGACCCTATCAGCATATAATGTGAAGCTGCTGTTGCTTTCTACTCCAGTGACATTTATTCTGTAAGCTAAGGTACTATTGTAAGAACAAAGGTCATTTTCTATACATAGCTAAGGACTAAGGGCCTAAAACAATCCTGGCTAGTTCTATTGCTTTCGCTAATACAGTGTCCTTACAAGCATCTCTGGCCTTGATTTTAATTTTTCTGCAATAATTAATGCCACCTTCTGCTTTCTCCATATTTCCTGCATAAGTATGCATATGTTCACTTTTTACATTTATGTTACCTTTTTCACTGAGAATCAAGGCAGATTACATGGTGGTGGAAAGTGCCATCAAGTATCTGCCATCGTATGGTGACCCCATAGGGTTTTCAAGGCAACAGATGTTCAGAGGTGGTTTGCCATTGCCTGCCTCTGTGCAGCCATCCTGAACTTCCTTGGTAGTCTCCCATCCAACCTCAGGAACTCCATCACCTGCAGGCAGTGCAGCTGGGCCCAACTACCTACTTAAGATGAGCCCTGAAAGACAACCTTCATTGCTGGATCAACTGATCTACCAAGCACAAGCCTTGTGTTTTCAGCTCCAGCCCCCAGCATGGCCAGCCTCAGAGCCAAAGGTCTGGTACCGCTTTGAAGAGAATCAGACTGCAGAGTAGAGGACAGTATGAGAAGATCCCACTCTAAATTGTATGCCTCATACGTGATCACTGATACGTCAAAGGCTCTTTAAATTCCCATAGGCAGGTTACTTGACAAAACCTTTAGGCTCTAGGAAAGTAAATATTCATGGTAAATTTCCAGGCTTCCAGGCCCTTTAACAGCTGCAGGACAAGCAGAATATGGTGATGCTGGCTCAGGCATAGAGATGCCCTTCATGGAATGAACTTCTGCTTGTTATACAGTGATTAAGGGCACAGAAAAGGGGGGGGGGGAGCTAGCAAACGTAATTCATGGGACCCATTCTAAGTGGGGGTCTATTCCGAAGTAAGTGCCATTGAATCCAATAGGATTCAGTGGCAGCTAATTCCCCTCCAGTTCCAACTCCCTTTCTACCATCAGGCTACAGTGGGGAAGGAGGGAATATCTCCTGGACAGTGACTCCCTGGATCCCATTCTCACAAACAAGAATGGCACCCTGCAGCCATGCTTTTTCTCCTTCTGGCTAAGTGGCCCAGCAAGGCTTAGAAAGCAAAGCCTCCACCTCCATGCATGCAGCTTGCCAGAGCCCCTAGACAGATGTGTCATAGAAATCACGCCCCTTTTAAAGGATCTTTGCTCACAAGAAATATTTGTAAGGAGTTAGAGACACTTTGCCACATCTATGTGATATTATTTATACAGCACTGAAAGACCCCTTGGGTCTCCTTCATACACACATGTTCACTTATGGCCACTCTTGATGTTAGCACAACCTTTGTCCACAAGGTGGCACTCCTATCACTCTGAAGGCTTCACAAAAAGAGGAGAGGACAGAACCACAAAACCAAACTACATTAATTTATTGACTCTTTAGAACATATTCCGCAATGCAAACTCAACTGATGATCAAATCTCTTATTATTCCTTCATGATAACATTTAAGCACAATCAGTTTGTTTTAATTTTTCTTTTTTTAATTCCATTTTCTTTATACATTTCCCCCTTTTCCAGGGTTATGTCTTGCTATATACATAATAACTTTATAACTTCACTCAGTTTTCTGTCTGCAGATATTAAGACTTCTGTTTGGGTACTTGTTCCAGCTGGAATTCATCCTCCCCCCCAAAAAAAACCAACCATCATTACGGTATAATAAGCAAACTAGATTAAACATTCACCTCTGCTAAATAGCCCATTTTTTTGTGAGTTTGTGTGTGTGTGTAAGTCATGGTTCACGTCTGGCAACCCCTAGTGGGGACTAGATGTTCAGAGAGGTGGCTTGCTATTGCCTGCCTCTGCGTCCCAGCCCTGGTATTCCTTAGAGATCTCCTTTCCAAGTACTCGCCAGGGTCAGCCCTGCTTTGCTTCCAAGATCTGATGAGATCAGGCTTGCCTGGGCTATCCAGGTCAGGGCCTAAATAGCCCATTATTTATGTTCATGTAGAACTGCTAGTTCAAAAGGAAAAGGAACCAACGGAGCAAAAAAAAAAGTGAATGAATGGGGGAAGCTCATCGCACTAGCAAATGAGATTCCCTTACTGGACTCCAACCACACACTCAGAGGGGAAGCATCCAAAGCATTCCCTTTCTGTACAGTACATTTCCAACTATGCCTCTTCCCATTAGCTACTAGGTCTCACTGCGAATGTAACACTTTGTGGCATTCAGTTCTTTCTGGACTGGGGGTCTATATCCAGACATATTTGATTGTACCTTATTTTGTGCTGTGAATACTCAGCTTAGTTAAAAAGGCAAGGTAGAAATTTAAAGTAAATGGGACTGAAAATGAAACTGCTAGTCTTGTAATACCTATTATGTCATTTATCTAAAGTACTTTAATACTACTTTAAAAAAAGTGTTAAGGGGTTCACAAAATACAGAATGACCACAAAAACACACAGAGGTCCTCATAGAAACATGATGACATTCTTGAAAGGCCCTGTTAAAACAACTCTGCTTTGCACAGTCTCTGGAACACTAACAGAGGTAGAATAGCCCTCACTTCACTGGGCAACCTCTCCCCCAACCAGGGGGCTACCTGAGGAAAAAGCCTTATGTGAGCAAGAGGTCCTAACCTTCCTCAAGAAAGGGATGGGTGCATCTTATTCCCTACCAAATGTCCCTTTGGAGACAAAGGCATGGGGTCTCTGACAGCCCACCAAGATCAGGTCAACCCAGAGCTGGCCCTGGATTGTAAGCTAGTGCAGAGAGCTGTTGAACTAGTAGAGGCTAGACCTGAGCTGAAGGCCTGTATAGGGAGCTGGTAACCCCACCCCCTTCCTCTAGCCCGAGTTGGGTCCTGGATCCTGCAAAGATCTAGGTGTTCTCTATCTGCATGTGACTGGAGTGCAGAATACCTCAAGATGCCAGCTACATGATCCTTTGCCTGGTTCAGACTCAGCTCCGGCTCCTGGCCTTCTTAGTTCCTGGGGTCCTAGGGAAGATAGATGGGTCTACTCAGGGGCTTATCACCTGCTTGTTCCATTTGCTTTTGTGCAGGAGCCTGCTTTGGAAGAGAATGGGGCAAGGCAGGTCCTGGCAGAAAAACAAAGTTTGGTAGAAGGACTGAAGCAATCATCTAGGCTCATATGGGAAGAGACAGTCTTCAGGTCAATGCATCCCAGGCTGTAAAAGTCTTTAAAGGTCAAAACTAGCACCTTGAACTAAACCCAGGAACAAATTAGCATCCAGTGTAACTGACATCATAAAGCTGTAATATGGCTTGTCCACCTGTTACCTATTAAGAGCCAACATGCTGCATTTTGGCACCAGCTGTGTTCTAAATTGTCTTCAAGGGCATCCTTGTGCAAAGCGAGTTGCAGTAATCTAGCACTAAGGTTAAAGAAGTATTAGCGAAAGCAGATCAGCTGTATGCAGGAAGGGGCACCATTTGAGCCAGTAATTGAAAAAGGGGACTCTTGGCAACAGCACTACATTGCTTATTTAACTGCATATAAATTTTACGGTATGGCAATATTTGTAAAACCCTGTTAATTTTTCTGGACCTCTTAGGCTTATCCTTTTGGACCACCTTTCAGGGTTGAAACTGGAAGGCACTGTTCTGCAGTGGTTTCAGTCCTACTTGAAAGGTAGGTTTTAGAATATAGTACTAGGGGACTGCTGCTCTGTCCCTTGGCCTCTGGGGTCTCAAAAGATTCCATCTTGTCCTCCATGCTTTTAAAAACATCTACATAAAGTTTCTGGGAGAGGACATCCAGAGATTTGGCTGAGTTGCCACCAATATGTAGACAACACTCAGCTCTTATGCTTTCAGCAAATCCCAGGGAGGCTGTGGAAACCATGAACAGGTGCCTGAAAGCAGTTTTGGGATGGATGAGGCCTAATAAACTGAAATTTAATCCTGACAAACAGGTGCTACTGGTGGGGGAAGGGGTTGAGCGAGGATTTGGAGTATCACCTGTTCTGAATGGAATTACACTTCCTCTAAAGGAGCAGGTTCATAGCTTTGGGGTGCTCCTGGACCCGGGCTTCCTGCTGGATAAACTGTTGGCCAGGGGTGCCTTTCACCCGGGACACCAGACCCCCTGATGGGGGCCTCCTGCTTTCAGCCACTGGCCAGGATCTAAGGATTTCTTTCATTCCTGCTGGATAAACTGTTGGCCAACCCCTCCCTGGCTGGAGGGAGGGAATAACCTTCTCCTCAAAAGGGAGGAATGCCCAGCATTTCAGCCATGTGCCTACATGACCTGGAAATGACATAGGCATGTTGGGGATCTCAGAGGCAACACTGGTTTTTGGACACAAACTCTATGAAAGAAGCGTTCCTCCCTGCTCCTGTTAAGTGCATCCCCCCATCTCCTGCTGGCTGCTCGGAGGGACTTGGCAACCCTACTTTCACCTGCTTTGGTTGGTGAGCCCATTGTGGCTCTTCCTGGACAAGACAGATCTTGCAACAGTGGTGCATGCCCTTGTAACATCTAGATTAGACTACTGCTATGTCCTTCACATGGGGCTGCCCTTGAAGACGGTCCAGAAGCTACAGTTAGTACCAAATGCTGCTGCCAGAATATTGACTGGAGTGGGTCATAGGACCATATTGCTCCACTGACTCCCAATTTACTTCTGAGCCCAATTTGAGATGCTGGTATTGACCTTTAAAACACTACATGGCTTTAGGCCAACATACCTGAAGGACTACCTTCTGCCACATGAACCTACTCATCTACTCCAGTCATATTTGGAGGCCTTGCTTCATGTTCCCCAGTCACCAGAGGCTAGATGGGTAGTAATTTGCTGAACCTTTGGAACTCCTTCCTCAGGGAGATTTTGTTTGTCTCTATCATTGTTTTCTATCAGCAGGGAAAGACTTTTTTGTTCAGCATTCCCCTAATGAAGCATTGGCCCTTCTCCCTGGTGGTGGTGGTGGGTGTTTGTGTTTATGTTTTATTTAATTGTTTAAATATTTTATATACACCCATTTTAATGCTGTTTTAATGTCTTGATATTTTAATGTTGAGATGTTTTGATATTTGGCCCCTTGGGGCCCCTGTTTGGGTGGAAAGGTGGCACGGAAATGTTTCAGATAAATAAAATGCAGGGTTCATAATGCAATAAATAAAATGCAGGGTTCATAATGCAATATGGAAGCTTTTGGATTCCATCTAGCTCTTCCTTAGGCCCAGAGTTCAAGGAAAATATTAAGAGGAAAAAGATACTTCTAATAAAGACAAGGTTTTAAACCTCCCTTATCCGTAACTGCAGAATGTATCAGTCAAAGGAATGAAAGAAATCCTTAGATCCTTGCCATGTGACAGGCTGTCTCAGGTTACACAGAAACATACTGGGCTGAAGAAACAATGGAGCATCCTCTGAAAACATAAAAACAAGAAATAAACCTTGCCAGTCTCTAGCATTTTCGGAACTCACTTGTAAAGCAGGAAGCAGAAGAAAAGGAAAACATAATAGCCTCTCAGATTTCTGGAGTGTTCAAATAAATATTTCCCAACTCTGATCTTATTTTTGCTAATGAATCAAAATCCCTCCTGATTTTGACCCATTATCAATTATGATGGTACTTCAGGAAGCAGTACTCATCTTGAAGGCAGCTAAAGGTGTGATCTGTCTCCTGTGGGTTCTTCCCAGCAGTCAGATGTTTATAGACCATCCAGGTAAGGGTTTGTATGATACACAGGTTTCAAGGTTCAGAACACCAGGCGTTATACTGCCTTACTTTCTTTTAAAACCCTGTTAACATTGTTCTGAATGTATCACAAAACCAAGGAATTAATCCTAGGTTACACAAATAATTCTGTTCAAATGATTTCAGTACCTAACTTTCTCTGTTGGAAGGGCCTGGAGCAGGTAACAATACTGAAGCAGACCAAGGTGAATTAAAACAGCCCCGTCAACAGTGTCTGGGGAGCAGTCACCCATAGCCACCTCTGCCAGCTCCCTCTCATTGCCATGTCTGCTGCTGAACTAGCAACTCAAGAAGAGTCTGCAAGAGCAGAGGCTGATTGCTGAGCTCATCTCCTGCTGCCGGGATCAGACCGGTTCAGACACGGCCCAGATCAATATGGCAACATATCCCTGCATTCAGTCAGACTAGTACCAAAGGAGGCAACTGTGGGAATCGCAGGGGAGGCATCACAAGACCCAGGAGAGCCAGAGAAGGAATCCGTAGGCTCAGCCCTTCAGTGAGATGGGTAGTCATTTTGATGCTACATCAATGCTGGCCGTATTCCTTTCAACCACACCCCCCCCTCATAAAAAGCCATTCTGTCTGTGAGAATGGGAACTCCAGGCAGATTTGCATCCTAGGCCACTTGGACATGCAGTGGGATTTAGCCAAGGAAAACAACAACCTCATAGTTCACAGCAAAGGCAGAGCCCCCTCCTCCCCATCTCAACTCATATTAATGCAGTCTTTTAGTGACAACCGCACCTTTGCCACAGATGGGTAGCTCCAGTTTGCCCCAGGCAAGACTGTGGGATGCAATTAACATCTCTTCTCTCCCAGGCTCAGAGACCTCCCAAACCCAGCCTTCCAGGACTCTGTTCCATGGGAATGACCTTGCTGTTTACACCCACAGCACAAACACAGCCTAGGGGCAGCAGCAGCCATCCATGGGAGCAGGCCTCTCTTACCCTCTTTGATGATCAGTGGCAGAATGCAGAAGCCACATTTCCCAGGTAAGGAGGCAACCCAATGAAATGGCAGGCCTGCCTCAATCCCCTCCTCACCCCGGCAGGCCTTTCCCCAGCATGAACAAAAGGCATTACACGGGACTTGGGGTAGTGCTGGCGAGGCTGTTTCCTACGGGGCTGCTTGCTTCCCATGTCACTTTGCTTTGTTTGCAATCTTAAAGAAACACATCCATACAAGCCACCAGAAGATAATTGCAAACATGAATCTGTCTGATCCAAGGTTCATGCAAGCATCTGGCAAAGGTACTGGAAGCTTCCCTGCCACTCCTCTTTCTCAGGAGGTGGGACGATATCTTGGGATTCCTCGGCAGTGGCCACAGAATTGATTCATACTTGCCTTTTACAGGGGTCCGTTGGAGCAGGAGCGCACAGGAGTGCAGCTCCGGGAGTGAGGAGCCCAGGGGGAGGGTACATGACCAAGCCCCGCCCCCTCCTCGGCTTCCTCGAGCAGTGCAGAGGCGCAGCGCCCCAGGGAAAGCCCTGCTAGGGTCTTTATTGTTTTTAATGTTTTATTTTAATATTGATAATTTTATCATTGTTCCTTTTATGACTGTGTGCTGCTTTTCCAGAGACTTGCTCAAGGTGGCATATAAATTTTCTAACTATACCATTTTTTATCTGGGCACAGGGCACATAAGTACTGGAGAAATTTCACCAACCCTTCAGCAGCTTCCATCCCATCAGTTTGGTGTAGTGGTCAGGAGTTGGACTCTAATCTGGGAATCTACCTCACAGGGTGTCTTGTTGTGGGGAGGGGAAGGGAAAGGGATGGGTGGTGCACATGTCCTGGGTATCTCAAGTCTACTTGAAACCTGGTGGTTTCAAGGGAGCAGGAAGAGAATGAGGGTGTGTTCTTTATGCTTATTTTTATTGCACAAAGTATGGGATGGGGAAGGGAATGGAGGAAGAGCAGGTCAGTTTCACTCACCTGTGGAGTGGAGCCTGAGGGTGGGTGTTGCCTTCTGACACATTTCCGGTATGTTAGGGGGGGTGGCATATGCAAATGAGTTATGCTAATGAGCTCCTGCACCTCTTTTTCTACGAAATGACCCCTGGCCTTTTATAATGCAATCCATGAAAAATCAGATTGCACTTCTTGGTCAAAAAACCCCACACACAATACAAAGTGCTGTCTGCTAATCTAGTCATTTGGTGACTTTTTCTAAGAGGTATGAGTGCACAATGGAATTGGAGATGGCAGGCAATAATCTGGCATGAGATGCATTTTAGGTCTAGCAAATGGTTCATTTCCACATTGTTTGAGCTTTTGGTGTATGGTAAATAGTCCATCTCTTCAAAGGCACATGACTGTGACTGTATAGAACAATAGATACTATGTAGTACAATAGTTGTGTGTGGATTTACTACCATTAGAATTTAGGGCTACCAGCCTCCAGGTGGCACCTAAGTTCTCCCAGACTTACAACTGATCTCCAGACTACAAAGATCAGTCCTCCGAGAGAAAATGGCAGTTTAGAGGGTGGTCGGTAAAAAGGTATTACACAACTGTAGTTTTTGGAATTTTTCTGTGGCTCAACAACACCTACAGTCTTTTTTATAGTTAACTGATGACTTTCCCTGCAGCTTATTGCAACAGCATTTGGGTTGGAATAGTAATTAAACCTGAAGCTGAGTGTGGCTCAAGCAAACTTTAGAGTGGGAGAAGCTGTAACTCTAGACATGTTTATTTACTTACCAGTAGGCCTAAGCAACCTCTACCACATGGACTTCAGGCCTCTCCTCCCAGCAATGGCTGAACTACTGACCCTGAGAGTTGGCAAAACAGTGAGGTTACAATGTAGACATCCTATCCTGAAGACAACACACCATCTAGTTGAAATTTCCCCTGTGCGTGATACTTATGTAATGTTCATTTCCTCACACCAAAGCAGGAAAAATGGAAGGAGGAACTAAACAAAGCCTCCAAATGGTCTCATTTTAACTAAGGCTGGCTGGTTAGCACATTAAAAAAGGAGGGGGATTATTATGAGAAGATGATGGATGTGTATAATACAGAGTCCATGACATTTATATTTTTGAGGTGTTTCTTCTGTTGATTAGCAGGGGTACTGAGAGGAGGGTTAGAGGACAACATTCCAGAATGGCATAGAGCTGAGCAAATCATGTGATATCGTTTCATATTTTTTTAGATTGTTTCTGTGAGATGTCAGGGGGCAGAGGGAATCTTTGCCTAGAGCCCTGTTGTTGTTGTTGTTTTAAAAATCTAGAACCCTGTTGATTAGGCCTGCCTCTCATAGTAAGCTCTAAAGACATTTTCACACGTGAAGCTAACTTAGCCTTCCCATAAATAAATCAGTGATGCCCGTGTATGGTGAGAATACACATTCAGTTCTGTTTTCTAATTTGCATTAATTATATTTTCATGAGGCACAAGAAAGGCAGAGGCCTGTTTAAAGGTCTTACCTGAATACTGTTCAAGTAACTGAAGAATTGTGGCACTCTAGCCTGAAGAAGCATTTAGTCAAACATGGGACCTTATTAAACATCCTAAAGATGAATTGTGAGGAACATTTAAGGCAATGGTGCACAGCTCAGATCATTATTATGGCCACTTTATATCTGCAAACTCTAAGACAACTGCCCTACTACTTCACTTTAAATAATGAGCACTTATAATCTGCCTTTCAGCAAGACAGATCTCCGCAGTGACTTGCACAATATCATTAACCATGAAAGAGAACTTGTGGCAACATTTTAACTGTTTCTTTTCACCCACTTTCTGTTAATCGCCCTTTTTTCTATCTGTATCCCATAGTATGCAGCTTCTTTTTTGTCACAATCTCGCTGATGTCTCCTCTGTGCTGAGTTTGCTGGTAACGACATACATGACGTTATCTCTGCCCCAAATAAACACGCTAAGGCAGTCCCATTGTAGCTGGCTGGATGTAACAAGCTAGGCAAAAGTGGCACTCTCTCCAGTGTGTGCTTCTAAACCCAGAGAAAGGAGCAGCAGTGCACTGTAGGAAAGCAGGTGTTCTTCCAGCCCCTCCTACCACATTTAAGGTTTGGATGCTAGCAGCTAATGACAAGTATTTTTAATTCAGCAACAGGGCTACAGACAGACAGGGAGTGGGGTCTACATCTAGCCCACAGGCCTAACAGTACTAGAGATTCTCAGTGTATATTTCTGTCCTCCGATATACAGAGCATCACTACTGGAGTCCAATGAGAATTCTGTTTTAGACTGAGCACATCTTAATGTATCTTTGTTTTCTGAATTAATTTAATATTTACAGATACAGAATGTAAAGCTCCATATTTGCTTGGATTTTTCCATCTGAGATAAGAATACACAATGATCTGGATCCTGGAAGAGGGGAATGATTTTTGCTGATTCCCCCGTTCTGCTGCAGGCCCCCAAGATCATCCCAAGAGCATCTGAGCATCTATGCGCAGGGTTATGGCTGAACACAAAAGATGCTCACCCAGTCCCAAACTCTCTGGTTCCACATCAAGCTGCTCATATTACCTTCTTCTTTCTGTCCAAGGCTTTTATATTTTAACATTTGTTTTTACAGCATTGTGTACTTTTTCACCTGAGAAGTTTGCAATGTGTTATTTTAATTAGCAACATAACATAGGATGTCTTTTGTTTCTCTTTTGGAGTGATGGTGACCCAAAAGGTGCACATCATTGCAGTCTGCATTGATCTAACTGTTTGAAACAAAAACTCCACTTGCAAACAGAATGAAAATCATCCTCTTCAGAATCTTTCTACAAGTTCCAGGCAAGGCTGACCCACATCTCGCACAATAACGGATTCATGCCTCATGTTCCCCCTTATACAACCAGGCCACTTTATGCAGCTGTATCATGTGGCTGCTATTTATGTGATACACAAACCTTCTTATACTTCCTTCCCGCTGCTCAATACAAAACAGATGTGCACATCTTCAGACTCATAATACCAAGCATAATGCCACAATATTAATAATATCAAGCAGATGTAGCATGCACTTGTCTCTCCAAACTTCTTGAACTGTGCTTCCTGTATGTACAACATGCTTATGCGAGGAAACTGGCCCTTGTTTGGGGTAACCATCACACCAGCTTTATGCTTTGTCACTCAAGGCACTCTGTGTTGTATATTTGGAGGAGTGGCTGAGAGATAGTAGTTGCCAAAAGTGGTTGCTATTTACTAAGTTCATAACAGAAGTGAGATTGGAACCAGGGACTTACTGGTTCACTATGCTGCTTGAAGGCAATGCATAAAAGGGATTCCTCAACAGTCATACACAGCCACTCTCTCACTAAATCAAAAGAGCTTTCTAACCAGAAAGAAAGAACTCTTCTCAGAATTCAAGACAAACATGTTTAATCCTGCTTTGGACAATAACAGAACAAACAGAGGCCCATCTTAGTACAAAGGTCAAGAGCTGTTCCCTCTTGAAGTGAGGAGGCTATTTTTTTTAATTGTCCAGCCCTTTTTGCAAGACCTTTAGTAAATGAATTTGAGGCTCTGAGCATTTAAGAGGGTGACCTACAAATCTAGGCAACATGATACAATTTAACTCAAGGGTTCCTTTACATGTTCATGAGTCAAATAATTTTTATAAAGGTTTACATTTTGTGATGGTTACCCAAGGCAGTAACTTTTGGAGCTAATCCACACATGCACCCACTCAGCTTGGGAGTGATGATGTGGATGTGTGAATCACAGACCTAACTCTCAAGGAGGCCTTTGCTGTCTCCTGGACCCAGTCCACCGGTCCCCTACCCCCCCAGCTGATTTAAGCAGCAAGAAGGGTCAGGCAGCCTCAGACTTCCAAGAATCTTTTCCACATCCTCAAGACTGGACAAGCTACAAGGTATCCCACACAACAGGACAAATCAGCACCTTGGGGCCACCCAGTCCTGTCGCTGCTAGAGTGCAGTCCAAGCAACCAAAGACCTGTTCACTTTTGTGTATTTCTTTTGACCTTCCCTTGCCAGAAACATTTGCTATTAGGGCCAATTTACTAATCAAAATGCAACGCTGCTTCTCTCCCCAAAGTCATGGAGGCCCCAGGACAAAATCATCATTATTATTCATTTATTTACAAAATTTATTTTCTGCCCTGATCAGGGCTACCAAAGCAACTAACAGATTTAAAACATACGTAATAAAAACTCATCTTAAAAACCATTAAAACACAAACAAAAACAAATTATTTAAACAATTAAAACCAAGTTAAAATACACATATACTACAATAAAACACATACATAAAAAACAATTAAAAATTGCAGGAAGGGAGGGAACACTGAAAGAATGCCAGGTGAAACAAAAAAGTCTTCACCTGTTGGCAAAAGATGACAATAGAAGGGGAAAGGTGAGTCTCTCTGGGGAGAGTTCCAGTTCCAGTGCTGTGACTGACAAGGCCCCCCCCCCCAAGCTGCTACCCACCTAACTCTCAGAAGGCCCAACCAGGGCCTTGGAAGAGGGCCATAGCAATCAGGTAGGTTCATAGAAGAGTAGCTGGTCCTAAGCTTTGCACCTCTTATACCTTATTGTTAATATTAGTTGTGAGTTTATTTTTGTTATATTTTTGTTGCATACTCTGTTATTGTTGTTGAAAATTAATTAAAAAAACAAACAAACAGGTTTGCTGGTCCCAAGCCACGTAGGCCTTTAAAGGTCATAAGAACATAAGAAGAGCTCTGCTGGATCAGGTGAGTGATCCATCTAGTCCAGCATCCTATCTCACACAGTGGCCAACCAGTTCCTCTGGATGGCCAACACCAGGCCACAGAGGCTGAGGCATTCCCCTGATGTTGCCTCCTGGCTCTGGGATTCAGAGGTTTAGTGTCTCTGAATGTGGAGGTTCCGCACAGTCACCATGGCCAGTAGCCGCTGATAGACCTATCCTCCATGAATCTATCTAATCCCCTTTTAAAGCTGTTTACTCCTATGGCCATCACTAAATCCTCTGGCAGCAAATTCCAAATTTTAATCACTCTCTCAGGTCAACGCCAGCACCTTGAATTGTCCCCAGAAACAGATTGGTCAAGACAGGACTAATATGGTCCCTACAACCCATTCCAGTCACCACGCTGGCTGCAGCATAGTGCCTCAATTGATTTCAGAACAGTTTTCAAGGCATCATTTCTGGGTCTAAGAGTACCCCCAAACCACAGCCCTGTTCCTTCAAGGGGAGTGTAGTCCCATCCAGTACAGATCACATCTTAAATTCCAGACCAGACTTTCTACTCACCAGTACCACTTCCATCTTGTTGGGATTAAGCCTCAGTTTGCTAGCCCACATCCATTCAAAAAGTGTCTCCAAGCACCAGTTCATGGTTTCTACAGCCAACATTCAACACATGGATTCCCTCACAAACTCTGCTGCCCTATGCATTAGCTAGGAAAAAGAGCAAGGCTGCTGGAATAAGTTTAGAGATGCTCTTCAGAGAACATATATTCAAGTGAGTCTGTGGCTTCTCTGGAACTGGTTGAAATCCTGCCCTTGGTTTGAGGTTTAGCAGCTCTTGTGTCTTTGAAACAGAACAGCAAAAAACAGTTCCCAGCAACCTGCAGTAATCAGGGACAGAAGTTGTACAGAAGGCCAGCTACGCACTGCCTTCCCATTTGCAAACTTGCAGGCCTCACCAGAGAAGCCCACAAACAGTTCTTCTAAGCAAAGTGGCAAAAACAAGCCCAACCACTGAGATACTTAAACAGAAGGGATGTTTGAGGCTATACAATCAGCTAAAGTTAATATGGAAATCTGTACCTCTTTGCCTACAGCATTTGTATTGGAGGCTACAGAATCCCCCCTCTCTCCATTTCCCTTGTAATATGTGCTAATAATTCATCAGATCTGCTGCAGTCAAAGCAAGGTCCTTATTCCCAATTCAAAATGGTGGTGCTTGGCTCTTTTCTACCTACCTTTGTTCTACCCTTTTAACTTGATGACATTTTAGAGTGAGCTTCTCAGATCTCTGGCTTCCATCTCCCAGCTTCCACTTTATTCTTCTATAAGAAGAATCTTGGGTCCATCCTTGCCAAGATGCCAATATCCTTTGGCCACTGTTGCCAGCATCTGTCCAAAGGTCAGGGGATAAAATCCCTTCCCATGAGCCTGTTCATAAATCCAGAGATTGCATTCGCTGTTTGTGCCATAGCATCACGACAGGAGCTCTCTGTGAGCTGTCCACAAGCCGTGTGCACTCACTCATGAAAAATTTACTTTGGTCCTCTTTTTTTCATTTGTTTTCAATAAAAGGAAAAGGAAACACACACCTTACCCTTCTCTGCCTGGGAAAAACAAACTAACAACCCCTTGTCTTGGGCGAGGCTTTCTAAAAGCAACCTGAGAGAGCAAGCTCTCTTCTTCCTTGACAATCCTGTTTGTTTGCACAAGGTATCTGAACCTGTTTTGATAGCATCATCTCCAGAGGGGAAGCCATTGCCCTGGCCTGACCCTCTAATCCTATTCTTTCCCCTTAGACTTGGTCTAAATATGTGATCTTCCACATATCCCTGATGGCAATCTCAACATGCATGCTTTAATCCACAAGAGTTAAATATTACCCCTTCTAGACTAAATGCATCAACCCTTAAGGAGTTAAGGCTGTGCATGTGGCCAACAAGATCAACACACCGAGAAAACTGCAGACCCGCTACACTGGCTTCTGATTTCACTAATGTCATAAACAAAAGATCAAATAGTGTCATACCCTAATTAGTCTAGTAATTTTAAAACACAAGACAAGCAGAGTACTCCAAAGGTTACAGCTAAAACAAGCATAGTCCCCAAGAAGAGAAGAGGCTGAAGTTGGTTCCCAGTTCCTTATTTGTGAATCCAACCACAAATATTGAGGATAGTTTAAAAGCTCTGAACCCTCAAAATAAGGTTTGGACCACCACAAATCATATATCCCCACATTAAGGGGACTCTGCCCTCCGAGGAGACATGGTTTCCTGATCCAAAGCCCAGTTCTTGTGCTACTAACTCAAGCCTTGTCAAACAGAGATATTTAAGCATCTTATTTCCCCTCACTCCCAGACTTCGTTTCCCAAGTGCTAGATAGAACTCATCCCACTGACAACTCTTCAGTGCCTGGAGACTGGGGGAGGGGGTTAACAATGATTTTTGAAGTGCTAATATTAGGCTGATGTGGAATTAGTTGCGTGAAAATTCTAACATTTAAGAAAGCAAAAAGCATTCCACCTGTATTTTCATGGACACTTCCCAATTATCAAGGAATCCATAACATAAAATTGCCAAATCCAGATGAGTTGAACTTTGATTCTAGATTTTTTTGCTACATTTTCTATGTACTAACTTCTGCTAGAAAAAAATATGCATTGTTCAAACATCATTTTTCATTTAAAAAAAAAGGCTTTAGTACAATATTTCTTACCCATGCAGGTTTGGGGAACTATGAGCAAAGCTATGCTATACACAGATGACCTAGTCAAAAAATCACATATCAAGGACTCCCAAAGATGCGATAGCAGAATACACATATTCTGGCCCCAAAAAGGAAGTCATTATTCACATGGCTGCATCATCTGTTACTGCTCTGAAGGAGGCTGAGAGACAAACAATAAGCAAAGAGATACCAAGGTGATCTTATGCTCCCCAGAGGACAGATCCATTTCTACTCCTCATGTGAAAAATAGGAGGTGGCAGCTGCTTTCCCATTTCTTCTACATCCACTTGCCAGAGTTTATGTCTGCCATTTTAGTTTCCTTTTCTTTCCAGGCCAATGTTGTCAAGCCCTTTAGTTCTAGGATCAGCCTAGAAAAAACACAAAAGACCTAGTCGCAGAAGTCAAGTGGACCAAGTACAACCGAACTGTAACTTGAGCCTGATTGAACTTGGGCAAATAAAAAAGGATTCCTTGAAGATATCATTTTGGTGTCCTTTTATTACAACCTTTATTCAAAGAAAATACTCTAATCCAAGAGGTCTATACAACATGACTGTATTAGAGAACACTGGAAAGGCTAGTCTTGAGGATGGGCAATTCGTTACGTACAACGGCAGCCTCAAGAAAGGAACAGAACCAGAACCAAATAGGGTGGAGCCATATGGGAAGCCATGAAAACACAAAGCAAGTCTAATATTTAGCTCCAAGACAAAAATTGATCCAACTCTGACAACATTGACTAATGGGTCCTTTAAAGCAAAGAGCCGTTTCCTAGTGGAGCCCTGATTTGAGAAGTGCTCTAGCCAACGTGGTATAGTGGTGAATATCCAGTTAGGACTGAGGCTACATGGGTTCAAATCCCTACCCAGCCATAAATCTCATTGGGCGATTCAAAGCCAGTCACATCCTCTCAGCCTTACCCATATGGTTGTTGTGTGGATAACGGAAAAGGGGAGAAGCATGTATACTACCCCACATCCCTTAAAGAAAGCTCAGAATAAAAATGCAGTCCGTAATTGGCAGACGTCTCTGTACAATCTCAATACAGGAACCAAGGAGGTTACAGTAAACATTCTGTCATGTATGGGTTATGTACACACATGCATACACAAACTGAAAAACATTTGTTCCCTGCTTTTCGTTCACTTTGTATTATGCCTGAATCCTGAAGTGTGTAGTTTGGCTTACTTTCTTATCTGGTCTGCACATTTTGAGTTTCCTGCCATTAGTTCACCAGTTATTCATGGGACTGGTCTCTGCCTCATTACCAGTCTATAAAATGGGTAAACGTTTTCTAGACCATCTTCTAAAGGCTCAACAAAATGCTGCATATATATGAGTTATACATGTAGCCAGGGGTATAGTCTATAGATGAGCTCAACAGTGAGTTGTCTTTGCTGGCACTTCTGGTTTTGTGCATGACACATTTGTAATCTGAACCATGTTTGCTTCAAAGCAGCCATATACCGTATCTTGTTAGCACTGCTTGGCAGAAGGAAGTTGTAAACACGTGCAGATATTGGACCTCTTAGAAGAACACTGTTGTGGCTGCCCCAGGTTCTTAAAGGAACCAGATTTATTTCAAGGGCTGGCAACTGTGCCTGCCAATTAGGAAAAGATGTGATGTGCACAGGACCTAAAATGATAAAAGAGCTACAAGGACAAAGTAGCTGATTGCAGGCTTGTCAGCCTAGCTTAACTCACAGGGTTGTTGTGAGGATAACAAGGATGGGATAAATATATACTCAAGCCTGACTCCAATATCTTTGGGAAAACAGTGGTAAATATGCTGCACATTCTAAATTCTGGAAGCTATAGGGTTTCATGACTCACTATAGCCTGCCCCTCTAAGACTAAAGTTCTAACGTAGGCATTCAGTGATGTGCATCCATCCACCCAGCCCTGCAGGATTCTACAAAAGATTACACCCCAATAACAACATGCATGGAGGAACGCTAGTCTTGGGCAGTAAGGAGACAGGATGTACGCTCAAATCTAACAATTTCTCTTTTTAAAAATAACCATATTTGCCAGATGACTCCTGCATACGATACACGCAAGCCAAGCAAAGATTTGGAGGGACAGCCAGGCTCAAAGATACATTTAAATGCAGCCTCACTCTTAAACTGAAGCAGCACTACCCAGCAAAACTGCAGACTGCTCCATAATGATTTTTTCATATATACTGAGCTGAGCGTTCCTCCAAGACTTTCAAGGCAGATGAGAAACAAAACCATTTCTCCCACTTCTCTGCTACAAAGCAGGCCAAGGAGGCCCCCATCCAGTAGACACGGCTGCCATCTTGTGGTTGGACACAGGACTTTGTTTTTTTCCAGAGTAACCGCTGCTCAAGATTGAGGGAAGGAAGATCTTTGTAGCATTCATCTGGGCACTTGCTGATCACAGGCCGCTCTCACGGCAGGCTGACCACAGTCCCTGACGGGCCAAGTCACGTTATGGTCTTCTTGGGGCCCGTGAGGATCTTGCACTCACTGGGTAGACTGCCAACAGGGCACAAAACGCAAGAGCACAGGCAGCCTCGGAACTAAAAGAAGCCATTCCCAGTGTGCAAACTTCACTGACACAGAGCCCAATGCTGCCCAACAGCAGCTGGCAGTTCCCAGCCTCACACTCATCCTGTAGGCTCTTTCTTAACAGAATGTTCCATAAAAGCATATCCAATTCTTCTCTGAAAGAAGAGCACACTGAAAGCCTGTATGGTGTAGTGCTTAGAGCAGTGGTGGCAAACCTATGGCATGCGTGCCAGAGGTGGCACTCAGAGCCCTCTCTGTGGGCACGCATGGCATCGCCCCAGCACAGAGTTCGCAAGATTGGACAGCAAAACTCACATTAATTGTTCAAAAGTATGCCAAATGCAAACTTTTACCTTTCAATAAAAAGTTGTTTGTATCATTGAAAGCTCCGTTATTGTGTTTTTCTTTTAAGACAAAAGATGTTAATGTATGAGTTGTTTTTCCTAAAACGAAAACCTTAGTATTCAGGTTAAATTGCCGTGTTGGCACTTTGCGATAAATAAGTGGGTTTTGGGTTGCAGTCTGGGCACTTGGTCTCTAAAAGGTTCACCATCACTGGCTTAGAGTATCAGAGTAGGGTCTAGGAGACTTGTGTTCGAATCCCCATTGTAGTCAAACTAGAGAAGCCACAGCTGAAGAAACTAATGGACAAAGGCAGCGGAGAACCATGTAAGCTGTTTGGGTCTCCACTGGGGAGAAAGGCGGGGTACAAATGAATTGAATAAATAAATGTCTCTCTGCGTGTGTTCTCTCTCTTTCAGTGGTTGAGCCCATACTTTGCAAGTAGAAGGGTCCTTGAGGTTCACCCCCTGCCAGCCATCTCCAGGTGCTGACAAAAGACCTCCCTCTTCTTGCGATCCTGGAGAACTGCTGCCTCTCAGAATAGATGGGACTGGTGAACTATTTAAGTATAAGGCAGCTTCATTTGTGCTCTGTACTTGGGGCATATTTGGAGAAAGGGGCGAAGGAGAAAAAGAAGACAGCAAGACCCAGTATCTGGAAAATAAAATAATGTTGCCAGTTCCTCAACTGTCCAGTAAAACAATTTACAGCAGCCCACAAAGTACAAAACATTTTAATTCTAAAATGTAAAGCACCTTATTAAAAAAAAAAGGTAGCACTAGAAACATTTAAAGAAGAGATTTACAAGGAAAATCATGCCTAGGAAACACATACAGGCTGTTTTCACTCCTACCATTGCACAATCCTTGAATTAGAAAGAAAAAACAACAAACCTGTATACCAAAGGTGTAACATTGTCAAAAACGGTTCAAAAGCAATTTTTAGAAGAAAATATTATACTTTTTCAGAAAGTGAATCCTGTGGGCATCTTCATGATGAGTGAAGGAATAAAATTTTAACCAGGTACAGAGTCAAACTGACTCAGTGTCATATGCACAGAAATCCTAAGAAGGAATCCCAGTGGCATTACCCATTTCTCCAAGGCACAGTGTCCTTACAGAGATACAATGCACAAAGATACACACCACACTGAGTAGCAGCACAGTTAAGGTATTAGTGTACCTTTCCAGATACAAAAGACACACAAGCAACAAGTTTTCCTGGGAAGAAAAGGGAAGACATCTGTGACATGTTTTTTCAAGCCTCCTGTCTCCTCCAACAACAGCTTTCCCATAGAGTTTGTAGCACAAGTCACTTATATCAGCTGTAGGTTCTGGAAAAAAGAAGAAAAAGATGGGCTTGTTTTCCCAAGAAATCCAGCAGCAAGATTATCATCAAAGGTCAAGGTAGGTTAAAATCTGCAGCGCCTGGCAGGGAGAGGAAAAAGTGCAGGGAAGCATGGCAATCTCTCCTCCCCACCACCATCCATATACTGCTGGCTCCACTTCCTCCCAACAGACAAAGGGTAGGATTGCCAAAACCAAGAGTATTCAAGAATGATCTGGGAGACCCACTTGCTCCCTCCCCCCTCCCCAAAGTCAGCGCCTGCAGCTTTGAAAATACCAGGAAAGGCACTTCCCTTAGCACTGCAGTAGTCAAGCCATCCAGCCTTTTTTTTTTACCTGCTGCAAAACTGAAGCTCTGCGGTAGATAAGAAAAGGGGATGGACACCAGGACTACAGAAGCCTCAAGCAAGGGGAAGGGCTGTGTAATATCTCCTTGCCCTGAAACTTTTCTTTTCAGGGAGGTTCTTGTTGGAAGCTGCAGTTTTGGTTATGGGGCCGTGAAAAGCAAGGGTGCCCCTTTATATAGTCCAAGGACAAGATGGTGCTTTGCTGTGGCAAGAACTAACTGGCTTCAAAGCTGCATAGTCCTCTCTGCCAGCACATACCTTCGGGGGAGCCCAGCTAAGACTTTTGTTTCTTCTTGGCTGGCTTGACAGGGGTGAGCTCTTCCTCATCACTGAAATCATCTTCCTCACTAAAATCCTCATCCTCTTCACTCAATTCATCATCCAAGAGATCCCGCCTGAGAACTGAGACCAAGAGCATCCTGTTATTTGACAGCACTCCTCAGATCTGGAAAATGGCTTCAGCCCTTCTCTCTGCCAGTCTCATCCCATGAGTGAGACGACACCCGTGGACTTGTTTAGTTTCTGTTTCACGGCACACAAAGTTAAATTATTTATAAACCTTTGGAGGGTAGTCACGTGTTTTTGGACTGTTTTAATAGTGGCACAGTGATAGCCATGTATTTTAATATTTTATATTTGTTATGATGTTGTTTTAACATTATTGGTTTTAATGTTGTAAGTCACCACAAGATCATCCGGGTGAGTGGCGGAAGGAAGGAAGGAAGGAAGGAAGGAGGCAACTGTCTCAAGTATTGAATTACTTATGCTGGGGAAGTGTATTCACAAAATAATCCACACCACGCTGCCTCAATCAGACTAGGGGGTTCATTCAAGCATTCTTCCAACTAATATGTGGTAGTCCTCCTTACTTCTTGGCAGGATGAGACAAATGTGTTTTCACACATCCCAGAGGAAAAGTACATTGCTGAGGAATGCAGAATCACTTCACCTAACAACGGTTACAAGGTGGCCAACCCTCTACCACATCTGTCCATAAGAGGCGAGACACACACGTCTCCCCACCTCTTCATTTCTAGCCTCCTTCCCCTTTGTACATAGTAGATCCCTGGATTTCCTTACAGATATGGTGTCGTCCTGCAAGGTGAACAGGACCAGATCCTGAGCGCAGGCGGAAGGTTACCGGAGGCTGAAGGTGAAAATCATTCAAACTCAACTGTGGAGAGATGAAGGGAAACAGAAGTTGCGGGAAAACATAAATTTCATGGGGAGGGGGTTGCCTGGGCCTCAGAGTAGATCAGGAGAACTCTGGCTTTATTCTCCCTTTCCACTAACTCAAAACGTGTTTCCAACCGTCTTTCCTGACCCTCTTCTGTCCCTTGTCTAGACCATGAACCTTGCATGCACTTCTGAATGACATCCCTTATTCCTAGCCTACAAATTCAGCTCCACTGATATACTTCAGTCCTGAACAGCACACTCACTTTTGTCCCAGCTGTTGTACAAATGAAACAATACATTTGAACTAAGAAGTTAAAGAAATGTATGCTTTGCGCCGAAAATAATTGACAGGTATACATGATGACAGACATCTTAACCAGACCAAAGTAAACACACTGCAGAAAAGAACTCAGCACCTTGAGAATTTAACACACTCCCTTTGTAGGATTGCTTAAATGCTGCCAAGTACTACAAAGTTTATACAATATCCAAGGGGCAGTCCCAGGCCTTCTAAGTTCAGACTGGTAAAGCAAAGCATTCCCCCTTCTCTATCAACTCAAATACCCTGTAGCCACTAATTAGCTCTTCCCTAGGGCCTAAGCCCCAGTTTTTAGTAGACCATTTTACCCAGGGTTGGCATGACAACTTCAGATTGGCCACTGGCACAGCAATTTCTTCATTGCGATAGTCGCGACCCACAACTTCCACTACGTTGCATTCATCCTTGGCACCTTCCAACAGGCAAACCTTTAAAATACAGGAGACAGAAGCATCAAAAAGGCCCATCCTGCATCAGTCATCTAAAAGGCAGAGTTCTCAACTAACAAAGATGAATCTGCAGAACCAATCTTTGGAGGCAGAAAGACAGAGAACACAGGAAGATCTAGTTAGAGGAGCGACCAAGCTGTAAAGGGAAGAGATTTCCTTGCACTCTTCTCAGACAAAAACTCCTTGGGCAACTAACTAGGATCACCTGTCACTGTATTGCTTCTGGGATCATGCAAGCTGAGGACTGGTCAGCTCCTGGTTTGTATCCCTAGGGGAAAAGTCACTGACTGCTCCTGATGGTCCCGGCATGTGGTCTACTAGTGCCCGGTCTACTAAAACGGATCAGAGAAATTGATGCCTACACTAAAATGAAACAGGCTCCCAGAGGCCACTTAAAGAGAAACAACATTTATTTCAGCATAAGCTTTGAGAGTCAGAGCTCACTACATATGAAATTTTTTTAATTAATTAATTTTATTTGATAAGGTAGAGACTACATACGAAACATGTTCAGGAGATTTACCAGCCATTCTCCTTACACACCCAATGACTGGCCCTACTGCCTTACCATATTCAAAGCTAGGGTATGACTAGCGTCATCCTCTTCAGATACTCTAAAAGTGTACGATCGGGAACGGCTGTTCAGCTCACATCCTGGAGAAAAAACAACAGAGCAAACACTGCAACTGACAAGGGATTCAAGCAAGTCAAATTTGTGGTTGCACCCATCCACCACCTAAGAGCATTTTCAGAAGCTGGCTCAGCGGCCTATACCTTCTGAAGCAAAGTGGGTGGCTGTAAGAAACGGGGTCTTCTGTTATGACACCTTGGCTGGAATGCCCACCCCAGTCTTACTACATTTTACAGGTGTCAGATAAAAGCAGAATGAAAGCAGTATTAGATAAATTTATTGTAAAATTTGTTATACTGATATTATGCTGTTGATGGCATTCTACAAGGTTTTCCCCCCTGCTATGGTGTTAATAGCTGTTGTATTAATTGCTGCTGTCTTTCCTTTGAAATTTTAAGACTTCTCCTTATAAGGTTAATTAGTTTCTATTTATTGCTGCTGTCATTTTGAAATCTTAATTGTTTAAATGCTTATTGTTTCAATTTTTATTCATGGTTTATTGCTGTATGATAACTGATTCCTGAGGCACCTAACAACAAAGAATGTGGGTTTCTTTGGTACTGAAGCAGTAGTTGTATGGCTCTTGAAAGTCCAGGAGGGGACTGGATTTATACCCCGCCTTTCACAGAGTGGCTTACCAACTCCTTTCCCTTCCCCACACCCTGTGGGGTTGAGAGGGCTCTGAGAGAACTGTCCGTTCAAGGACAGCTCTTGTCAGAACTACAGCTTGCCTAAGGTCTTCCAGCAGCTGCAAGTGGAGGAGTGGGGAATCAAACCCAGTTCTCCCAGATTAGACTCCGGGCACTTCACCACTGCACCAAACTGGCTCTCAAGAAGGATCAAGCTTGCTTTTTATAGTAGGTTTTTTTAAAATTTCCACAGCTAAATAGCATATATCAAAGTTAATTCGATCAACACCCATCAGTACTGGGAAACATGTTAAATGAAAGTTTTTTATTATCAATTATTCATATTTTCTGTTCCAAAAATTTCATTGTCTTTGACTAAAAACAAGTTTTCAGGTTCCACAAAACTCCTTTCTTATTTCCCTTATTTATATTCCAGTGAACTACCTCAATAATACTTACTAAAGATAGCAGTAAATAGCATATGATCTGTTGTTGCAATTTAAACTTTGACTACCAGACATAATAATTTGGTTATTATGCTTCCAACATGACTCCGAAGGAAACCCCCCCCCCCATTTACATTAAAATTCTATTTATTATTAAGAAACCTTATCCTGCCCTTCCGTCCTTTAAAAAAATCCCCAGACAGTTCCTATGTGCTGAACTCTGTAGTGCTTTCGCTAGCGTACCGGCCTGTAGGACTATAGAACTGGGATTAAAGCACTTTTACAATTTATTTGAGGGGAAACCTCGATTTCACACCGGGAAAGATCTAACAAACCTCTGGCGAAACAGCTTCCGCTTCCAAAGATCCAAGCCACGTGGAAACATTGCTGGCTTAAGCCACGCTAGTTTGGAAAAGAGCGAGTTACCACGTGCTTCCTGGTTTGGCTCGCTCACAGTCGCGATCGCAATTAAAGAGCCCCGTCCAAGCAATCCCCATTCTAGATCTACTCCCCATCTGAGTAATACTTATTACACACACCCACGCCAAAAAAAACCCTTTGGTGTCACCGGGGGGGACGGGGGACGACGACGACAAATCGTCTTCCCCTCCAACAAGACCACAACTTTAAAAGTTCCTGTTTCCAGATATTGAAATCTCTCACTCACATTCAGACTTACCGAACATGAAGCTGCCGGTACAAACCGCATCTCCAACGCTACCCCCACTGCTTTCCAGATCCAGGAAGGCAGCCATGCCTCCACCGAAGAGGTCGCCGAGAAAAAGACAAGAAGCCGCTAGACTCTCCGAGCTCGGCTCGCCTGGGACCGCCCCTGGGGGCACAGCGTCCGGCGGCCACCAATGAGAAGGCCGGTGCGGACCAGGTGGGCGGGGACTGGTAAACTCCCAAGGACGTGTGAGGAGGTAATTGCATTTTCTTCTAATAAGATTGCATTAGATCCCATAAAGATAACCTCTCGAAAAAGTGTGTGTGTGTGTAGGGGAATTCGGGGCTTATAGGGTGCAATGCCAGGACCGACACGGTACCTGGGAGAAGGAAAATTGGCCCTCAAGTGCTGTCGTGGCCGGAGCAAATTCGAAAGATTACGATTGATAAATCTGGGTTGGGAAATACCTGGAGATTTTGAGGGGGGAGCCTGAGGAGGGTGGGGTTTAAGGAGGGGGAGAAACTTCAGTGAGGTATTATGCCACAGGGTTCACCTTCCAAAGTGGCTATTTTCTCCAGGTGATCTCTGTCGCCTGGAGATCAGGTGCTATCCCAGCTCTCCAGCCACCACCTGGAGGTTAGCAACCCTATATCAGATACATTGAAACAGAATTCCTAAAGCCTTACATATAGGTAGAGAAATGGTGGGGGATTAGTGGCCAGGAGGGGCTAGTTAGAGTCCAGATGTATAAGTAACTGGGGCAATGAGTATAGCTAAGGTTGGATTAAAGCAGTTGGTAAAACCTGTGAACAGCAGGAAATTAGCATACAAATAAAAGAGTTAGTAGATACCAGAAATAAGTTTGAGTCCAATGACACTTTTAAAACCAACAAAGTTAAACTCTAGGTATAAGTGCGAACTGAGTGACTTAGCATGTGTAGATGCACACTTCTTCAGATCCATTAAAACAGACTTCCACAAGCATTGCATATAGGTGTGTGTGTGGGAGGGGTTAATTGCCAGAAAGGGCAAATTAGAGTCAAGATGCATAAGTAACTGAGCAATAATAATAGCTAAGATTGGATTAATGCAGTTGGCAAGGCCTGTAGACACAAATTAGCATACAGATAAATAAATGAGTTAACACCTGAATCTACCTTCAGTTAAAAGTTTGTGGTTGGTGCATAAACAACGGTATGGTAAGTGCTAGACAAATGTTAAGAGCTACCACTGAAAAAGCCCTGTCTGGTCACCACGCATTCATCTCTACAGAGAAGTGTACAGGCAGCAACCAGGATATTAACTGGTAGGCTGGCCAGTACAGGAAGAGGGCAGGCCCAAGACATTTTGGAGCCTTAGAAGGTCAAAGTCGGTCAAATCCAACTCTTGTGGGTGGTGCTCATCTCCGTTTCCAGACCAAAGAGTCAGCACTGTCCAAAGACATTTCCGTGGTCATGTGGCCGGTGTAACTAGATACCGAGGCGCACAGAACGCTGTTACCTTCCCACTGAAGCGGTACCTATTTGTCTACTTGCAATTTCGTGCTTTTGAACTGCTAGGTTGGCAGGAGCTGGGGCCAGAGATGGGAGTTCATGCTGTCATGCAGCCCTAGGGTCTCAAACTGCTGGCCTTCTGATCTGCAGCTCAGTGTCTTACCTCAGAGCGGCCAGAAAATAAGGACCAGCAGTTTTCTTCACTATTTTAGAAGATTACAGTGGTTAATATATGTTAATCAGTGGTCAATATATATTAATGACCTGACCAAACCTTTGGGGCTGCACAGGACCAATACATTACCATCCTGTCCCTATTCTTGGCAGCATTGCCTTGTCAATCAAGACTACCCCACTCAGAATTAGGAATTAGAAACAAGAAGGGGGACCCGTGATACTTGTATGTGTGTGGGGGGGAGTATTCCCCACAGCTCCCAGCCTGCAGAAGCAGGAGGAGCTCCGCAGGAGAAAGTGGCAGCAGGTGAGCCTTCTTCCTCCTCCCCCCCCCCCAACACTGGCAGTGGCGAGGCTGAGCAGCTCACAGCTGCCGGCCCACCAAGCTTTCTCCCGCCCCCTCCCCAGCAGCGGCGGCAAGGCCTGAGTGGCTCACAGCCGTGGGGCCCGCCGAGCCTCCCCCCAATGGCAAGCGCTCTCTGCGCATGCGCAGGGAATGCTTTTACTTTTGGGGAGATTTAAATATCCCCCATATAATTTTTTAAACTTTTAAAGATTTTTCTGCACATCTGGGGAGTCCCCCCTAGTGTGCAGGAAAATCTCTCTGCCCCCTCCCCCCCCGTGCCGATGTGTGGCTTTAGATATCTGCACAGAGGGGGCAATTTAGCTATTAGTATATAGACAAGAGGCAGGACATGAGATACTCACGAGGGCGGGGAGAGGAGCTCCACATGGAGGAGGAAGCACCCACAGGTGAGCCTTCTCCCCTGCCCCCCCCCCCCCCGCAACAAAGGCAAGGCCCACGTGGCTCCCAGCTGCCGGGCCACCAAGTCTTCTCCCTCCCTCCCCCCAGCACCGGCAGCGAGGCCTGAGCTCGGCCCAAGTCTTCTCCCAACCAGAGCCAGTTTGGTGTAGTGGTTAAGTACGCGAACTCTTATCTGGGAGAACCAGGTTTGATTCCCCACTCCTCCACTTGCACCTGCTGGATGACCTTGGGCAAGCCATGGCTCTGTACCAGCTGTTCTCTCAAGGACAGTTGTCTCAGAGCTCTCTCAGCCCCACCTACCTCACAGGGTGTCTGTTGTGGGGGGGGGGGGGAAGGGAAAGGAGTTTGTAAGCCGCTCTGAGACTCCAAGTGAGTGAAGGGCGGGATATAAATCCAATCTCTTCTTCACCCCCTCCCCAGCAGCGGTGGCGGCGAGCCTTTTCCTTCCTCCCCTCACAGCCGCCGGGCCCACCGAGCCTCCCCTTCAACGGCCAAAGCATTCTCTGCGCAGGGAGAAGGCAGCTTGGCTATTAGTATATAGATGATGATTTGCTCACCTGTCATAGTCCCACAGTAGCATTCAGGAGCCCATCAGTTCAGTGGCTTTAAAAATCAGCAGTCCCCTTCCACTGCTAGCCTTATTTTCTGGTGGAGACCAAAGCCATAAAATGATGCATATGAGGGTCTGGCTGTTCGCTGGAGATTTAAAAACCAATCAAGCTCTGAGGGGCAACTCCAAATATCAGTTGGCCTTGCATATAAAGAGGGAGGATTTTGGTGAGGCCTGGTTGATTTCCCAGCTGTAAGTGAAGGCAGGGGGTGGTTTGCTGAATGTCATATTTGTAGTATTTTATTCCTTTGCAGTAAAAGCAGGAGGGTTATTAGCCCAGTGGGATACTGGTGAGTTTTCCTGGTAGCGGATTTCTGTTATAAGTTAAAAGATGGCAAGGTTGAATTCACAAGTGCTGGGAATGGAGCAATCCCAAAGCTCCCAGACACCATATCCTCCTTGCAATTGAGGCAGTTTCCTTCCCATCAGGAAAAAAATGCCTAATTCAATAGTTTGCAATTCCAGTCAGTTGTGTGACATTAGGACTCTCAAAATCTCACTGTATTAGGTCAGCCAAGATAAAAACATTTCTTACACATCGGCACAGTGGATTCTAGAAATAGGAGAGCTGGCTTGGCATAATGGATAGAGTGCAGGAATAGGATCCTGGATCACCCAGAGTTCAAATCCCCCCTCTATCACAGAAGCTTGCTGATTGACCTTGGGCTAATCACATTCTCTCATACTCATCTAACTCACAGAGCGGCTGTTGTGAGAAAATGGAGGAGGGGAGAAAAGTGGGATATAAATGAATCCAAGAATAATGCTATAGTATGACCTGGATAGCCTGATCTCATCAGATCTCAGAAGCTAAGCCGCATCAACCCTGGCTAGGAATACCAGGGTCACGACATGGAGGCAGGCAATGGCAAACCACCTTTGAATGTCTCTTCCCTTGAGAACCCTACATGGTTGCCGTAAGTCAGCTGTGACTTGACAACAAAAATTTTAAAAAATTGGAGGGCACCTTATAAACAGAGAAGCATTGCAGTCCATTCCACTGTATACATTGTCACTCTTTGTTGCATTGTTTTTTACTTTTGTTCTTCCATTTTTGCAGTGTTTGTGACATGTTCTACTTCTGCATTGTTTCTAATTTTTGTGGTCCTAGTACTACTGCATTGTTTGTTAGATGTCTCCTGTTATTTGATGCATGCTGCTACCTGTTCTGGAATCTAAGGAAACCAATATGTTGTAACTGAGATACACGGACTGAAGCTAAGGAAACTGGGAACAACTGGAAATATGAACAGCACTGGAAAACGGAACAGCACAGAGAAATTTCAAATAGGAGACCATAGTATTATCATTTATTGAACATTGATTGCCCTATCCTGACTTGTGCCGGGCTTTGGGCAATGTACAGTATTGCATAAGCCTTAGGAACAGTAGCCTGCTTCAGCCCAAAGAATTGTAGAAATGTGAAGATGAATGCATCCATTACAAACTTTTTAAAACCAGAGTACATTTGTTAGAAATATAAACTATTACACCCAGTTGGAAAGTTTTAAAAATATCTGTTATATTACACATGAATAAAGCCACAAATAGTGGGAAGGGGCCCAGGGGCTGGGAGTGGGAGAGCTGTTACAGAGCCAGAAGACTCCCTTTTCCAGGTCATAGTGTTAAAATTTCTCTTCACAGATCAGATGAAAATAAGATCTAGTCAAGAGAGGCAATGATCCATTCAGAGTGGGTGGAGCTTGCTCTCACCTGTTCATGAATCTGAATAGTGTGCATAAACCTGTAACAATGGCTAATTACTTGTGTCTCTCCCCACTGAATTTGAATTCATATGCAGATTTGACAGCGTCAGACTTTGATTCAACAGAAACTGGGGATACTTAAACTCGGCTACAGAAAATAATTGTCACATTCATCAACAGTTGGGAGTGGCTTGTTATCCCCTTTTACTGGAATGTAAGTGCTAGCCATTTATGTCTTGGAAGCTGGACCTTCTGATCTCTTTGTAGAACTCCTCCACCCACCCTCTTCTGCTGCTTCAAGAGCGTGTATGTACCAAGCATTACAGTGAGATCTAGATAATGAAAGTTATGCAATGATACGTCTTAGTCTATTAGCTTGCACACAGGGATATGATTTTCATGCTTGACAGTATGGTGTGAACTGTGTTATCTTTGAGCCTCTTTCCATACTTGTATGGTCCCTCTCCATCACTGCATACTAGAAAAAGGAGTTACAGGGCTCAAATACCTGCATAAGTTAGGCAAGTTACAGTCAAATCCTAGATATATTTACTCAGGAATAAGTCCCATTCAAATCAATGACACTTACTGCCAAACCAGTGAACATAAAATTGAACAGCAATAAGTGATCCTCCCATGAGCCTGAATGTATTTCTGCAAAAATGGGGTAGTTAGTAAGCTGCACATTTTCAAAGACTGCAAAAAAGGAGGCAATTTTTTTTAATGCAGGGGCTGGGGCTGGGGCCCAGGAGAAAATAAGCAATTAGAGGCAAAGGAGGAAAATGGGGTGGGGCTGACAGAAGATGGGATTTCCCCTTTCCTGCATGTCCCAGTCGGTCCTGTTTCTGTTGGATTATAATTTTAGCTTCTTTAAAGTGAAACTGTTTGCTCAACTTCCATGGGCAAGGAGCAGGCCATACTGGACCTCTTCATGAGACAGTGTTAATAATTTCCCCTCTGTACTTTTTCTAAGAGACACTTTCCCCTCAAATTGAAATTGCAGATGGCTCAAGATAAGCTGAACAGACAGTTATAGCTAGGCCTAACTGCAGTTGCTCAGCACTGATGAATCTCTTGGGGCTTTCCAAGCCTTTTGCTCTTGCAGCTTGTTATACAAACTCTCACCAGATTTCTTCTTGGGGTCTGCCATAATCCCACAACTCTTTTTTGAAACAAGAGATGGATATACAAATGCTTTTCTTTATGGGCCCTGTGGGGTTTTTTGAAAGGTAAATCCTACAGCCAGAAATTTGGCCTCCCACAGCTGAAATTGTAAGGAAAAAATCAATACATATAAAGCAGATTCCTAAAAAAGTAGCCGTTAACTCTGCTACAGTCAGCAAAGCTTTACAGCACCTTAAAGACTAAGAGAATTAGTTTGGCATAAACTTCTATGAACCAGAGCACACTGGACTAGGAACATGAAGCAACATTGTCAAGGACCAGGTGTGTATATATACCCCAAAATAGGCTGGGGAGCCTGGTCCTCCACAGTAATTACCCTGCCGACTGTTTCTGCTTTTTGTAGCTTTGGATATATGTCATCTGAATGCTACTTTGTCAGATCCATAACGTGGGATCTGGCTCACAAAAGTTAATCCCACAATTAGTTTCGAAGCACCAAAAGTTTATTTCTAACCCTCGCCGTTAGGGAGAAAAACCTGAAAATGGGAATGCAGTTTCTACCATAAAATGTGAAAACTAATTATTTTCCAGATTGTCCTACTTACACTGTTACTCTTCAGATTTTGAAACTGGTTCCATTTGCATTACACAGATTTTCCTAATAAAATGTCTTATTGTAGATTTTGGACATTGAGCGTAGGGGTAAAGTAATTTCTGACCACTATAAAAGCTTGCTACAAAACATACTTACTGTTACACTATCATTTGTGTTACTGTCAGGACCATTCCTTCATAGGGAAGACTCAAGTGACTTAAATTAGGACTGGCATCCTACAAACTAGCACATGTTGTTCTATAAAGTCTTGAATCATAAATCAGTATGAATTGAAAATCTAGCCAGAGCTGGAATAAAGGGCTATTGTAGCCTGAAGTTCCTTTTTTTTTTCTTCCGCTGGGCCCACCCCTTTTCTATTCAAAAGCTTTTCCCTGTCCAGCTCAACATCTGGAATAGTTGTGCTATATCCAACAAATCCATCTTGTTCTTCTAGGGTACATCATTTTGCTTTGAGTGATGTGGGAAGATACTGCACAGTACAGCTGTTGTATTACATTTCCATATTATTACATTTAAACATTTATTTATTACTTTCCTCAGGATTGCTTTCTCTGCAAGCCTTCTGCAGAAGGTTCTTTTGAACACATATTAAAACAAGTTCACAGAAGACTTTATTTCTAACTACATGCCACTATAAACTTCAGTTCCTTTGCTGCTCACTAAGAAACCTGCAAAAGAATGAATTATTCCTCAAGGCAAGAAACAAATGAGTAACTTTTTCAGAAGACCATTTTTCTTCTAGTACCAGCTGCCCATAGATTATTTTTGGCATTGGAAAGCCCAACATTAAGATTCCTTTCAAAGAGGACCCTGGGTCACTGTTGTGACAACATGCACATACATACACAGCAAAGGACCGTAAACATGAAGCATATAAAGAAATATATATCACTCAGGGTGAAATAGTGCTGTGGGCTACAATGTGCTAGACAGAGTCATGGTATGCAAACCTATAGACAGCTGCTGTTGCCTTCAGAGTCAACACACATGCTCAAATAGCCTTCCTTAGACATCTTAGTCTACATTAGAAGTAGGTGCCCAGTTACAATGGACTAATTGCAGCAAGTTTCTCTCTTGTTGTCAAGTTACTGCACTGCTGTTCCTTCTACTACTCACTGCATGGTAGGAGCAGTGAGAAAACTTGTGGCCTAGAAGGTTATTAAGCTCAGTGATCAATTATGTTCTGGGTCTCTTGATCACTTTGTTCCGTATGCCACATATTGCTCAATTTGTGTTTAAAAAGGATGGGAGCAGCATTCACAGATCAGCAGCTACTTGTTCTACATGCTGTGCGTGCCACTTTTAAGTTCCTCAGGACTTTAAAGAGCAGAGAGCTCAATGACAGTATGAGACAGAATTACAGAATCGAAGATGGGAGAACTTCAGTTAAGAGCAGAACTTGGACACAATAATTTTTCAGGTACCTCAACTGGATCTGAAGAAATTCCTCAGATACTACGAGGGGGATACTGTACACTCCTTCATTAGTTTTGTGAAGGCCTGTAAAGACTTGAAAATGGCTGATGAAGACAGAATGACATGTGTAAGAGCCAAAACCTGTGAAGACTTATATTCAGACTGGAGGAGTCTCAAGACAATTAATTGCTTAAAGAAAACAATGTAGAAATTTGTCTTAAGCACTAAGAACAACAGGAAAGAACCCTGAGATCTAAAAAAGAAGCATGAGGACCCGTATTAGTTAGGATGCAGGCTTGACCACATGGTAAACTGGTGGTCGGAAAGAAGCAAGTCTAAAATGCAAGCTGACTTAATTAATGTAATTTGGCTGTAACAGTTCTATCAAATGATACTCTTTGAACCACCTATATATGCAAGGTAACAGCCCAGAAGAGGAGCTAAAGCTGCTGAAATTATATAGATTCATTAGAGGGAGGAACAGGAGACCAAACTTTTACCCTTGGGAAGAAGGGGAAAACAAACATCTCCAAAGATCGGCCCAAACAAGTGTAAGCAGCAGTTCAGAGGGGTTACTGAGGAGAAAAGGTGCTTTTATTGTCACAAGATGGGGCATGTAAAATCTTGCTGTGCTTAGGTAACCAAGAAAAAATCCTCAGTGCCCATAAGGAATGTTAACTCAATCACTTCAACAACAGAGCAGTGTACTTCGGGGATAGAAACTCGAGTTACCACTAAGGTAGAAATTTCTTCAATATGCCTGGTATGGAAAGTTCCTGAAAGAATCAATACTGACTATATTGAAACGGTAGAAATACAAACACATAAGGCCCTAGCATTATAACATAGTTTGGAGTCTTCACAAACAACCCACTTTTGCAATGGAACAAAATCAGCAGGAGTACAACATGAATTTTCTTTTCTACCCACTTTCCTAATCCAGTAATACAAAGACATGCCTTTACATTCACTTTGCAATTTATTCTATTTCTCACATGGTCTTCAAATACAGTTTTACACAGTCCGTTCTGCTACAGATACAGTAGGTCTACAGACAGTCCTGAAAGTGGCATTCCAACTGTGTATGCAATGAAAACTGATAACCACGAAAGCTGTGTCAGTGCATTGCTTTACAACCCCAGAGCAAGGGACTGACCCGGACTTTCAAGCCTATCAACACAATCAGTTTAACAGTGATAAATTCTTGAGGAGAGAGATTGCATTAACTGTATAAAAAGATCTCCCCCACACACACAAATATTTAATGCCATAAATCCAGATTATGCTCTCTCTGGCATCTAATTAAAAACTAAACCAAGTGGCTAGCTGCTCAGCATATACGCAAAGCCATACAGAACTCATGACAGCTAGCTTGGAATTACACAAGGTCTATCATAGCTCAGTGCCTTGTTCCCCAAGTGAAATGTACTTGCTGCAGCTTAAATATTTTGCCATTAAAACTGTTCACATAGTGAAAAAAACAAAAAAAAAAACCTGCGAGTAACAACCACCAAGCCCAATCATCGGCATCTGGTAAAGGCTTTGAACTACATTACAGTAGTCAAATGCCATTAGAAAAAGTGTAGAAAACTTCTTCTGTAGATGGAGGGCTTTTAGAAAAGTGAAGATCCACTAAACTCCATCTTTTCTCAAAGGGCATATTTGCAAAAGAAGCCAAAATAATTGATTGTAGCAGATGAGAGAAACGAGGTGTGATGTTGGCTGACTGCCTCCTGGGAACAAGGCATTCAAATGGAACAGCAACAACTCTCCCAACCGGGGCAGCTACCTCCCTAACACAATTCCTAGCCATGCAGATACCACCTGCTGGATTTTGGTAAAAACCTCAAACACTTGAAACAGGTGGTATACTAAAATTAGGCAACTACAAATAATGTGTAAAATGTGCTTTTTGTCCACAAAGAAGTCTGACACAAACGTGCGTGACTTGAAGACCCTGATTTATGCAGACTGACAGAATCACTCAGGATAGAAGCTGTAAATCACAGCACACAGCTGTTTCACACAGTCTGGGTGGGCAAATGGCTGGTTGTGGCAGTAATGATCTCACTGGATCATCCTCCAACCAGCGTTTCTCTAGCAGGAGGCAGCAGCTACTGCAACTTTTGACAACTTGTTTTCTAAAGAAATGACTTTTCTGGACCAGCATTCTCCACCACCACCCCACCCCCAAAAAAGACATTTCTACTGAAAAGCATGAGGCACAGCAGAAGGCCAGTAGTAGAATTAGCTTCAGTCTCTCTTGTGGTTTGACATTATTCAAAAGTGCTGTCTCAGAACATCACTTTGCTTTGAAAAGCAAAAGAATTACAAAACAATAAAACACAAAGTGTCAGCGTACAGTTTATATATATCTTTACGCACTGAAATTTACACTTCTGCCACTGAGTGACTTTGCCACAGAAAAATGCACAGTTTATCCCTACGAAGCGTAACCAATATTCTTTAGAGGAAATGGCCATTCCTCCACTATCAGCAAGTTGGACAGAAGACAAAACTCGAAACTGTCAATATTGATCTTTCACTTGTTGACTGACACAGCCACGTTCCTTCCTTCTCACAGGATGAATCCCACTTGCACCTCTCTCACCCCACTTTATGGGATGGGAGAAGGAGTATTTCATGTTCGGACTTTCTGGGTAAGGCAGCTATTCAGCTGACTACATAGGTAGATGCATGGAACTGCCACCACTACTTTATGGAATTTGTGGGTCTCTTCCCCAAGGCAACATCATATGCAGTATTCCTTGGCACTCTGCTTAAGACCAGGAAATGAGGATGACCAGTATCTGTTTTCCAAACAGTGTTTTCAGCAGCATCTTGGAGAGGTAATGGGTGAATTTTCACAAAGCTGTCAGGCCAGCTGACTGCTGCCTTTGTATGGACAGACAAAAAGGTAAAACTCAGCTCACCACTCTCCAGCAGTTAGGAATCTAAAGAATCAAATACTCATTGACCAAGCTCCTTACAAACTTCTTCCAAGGATAATGGCGTCCTTAGGAAATCCTTCCATCTTTGCTATTTCAAAGCATCCAAGCTTGCTGTAAAATTCTAGAATTCTTTTATCATCTGGTCTCACTTCACAGAAAGCCCCACGAGAGCCTGAAGAACAAAGAAAAGAAATATTTGGGGAATGGGAGATAGCAAGAGAGAAGTTACTGTAATAAAGCTGAAACTATGCAACCAGATTTCTCTCACTTTTCTAGTCTCATTAGTAGTCTACTTCTGGATAGACCCAGGGTCAAGAGTAAAGACTATATTTACAACTGATTGAGGACCTCTCCCTTAGAGGGCACTTTAAACTTCTTGTGTATGTCATCATCCCAGTCAGTACCCACTGCCACTGATCTCCAAGCCCATTATGCTGCGATGCAGAAGGCCCAGCAATTCAGGTACCTAAGGAAAATCAATTATCATTTTGGCTAGGAACTCAAGAATAACTGTCTAGGCATAACTCCAAAATTTAGGTAATTCCATCAGTTCCAAACAGATTAGCCATGTGGCACATGACGGAGAGAACCCCAAAGCCCACCTGGGCACAAAGAACCAGCCTGTTTGGTATTCTACATCCCAGGCTGAATTGCAGAGATGCCAGAGCCTCTTCCCCAGCAGCCACATAGAGGCACACGCTCGACTACACTGTTATTTGAGATTTAAAGGAATAGGTCATGAGGGCTATCAAAATTATTGTTATAGTATTATACTATCCCCTGGCAACAGGAAATAAAACAGATCCTGCAAATATTATTTTCTGCTTCTAATTTACAGACCTCCTAGTAATAGCCATCTCCAACAGGCAATTATGATACTATTGTTGCATGTACATACTCAAAAGCAGTACACGAGATAAGTTAAGCCAACTGTTCTTGTGATGGGCAATAATGAGTCAGTTTTGAATTATTATGCTCAAAGGTATAATCCATGCTTCTGAATCAGGAACATTATGCACAAATAAACCTATTGCAATTATTTCTAAAATACCTGTTTACTAAACTCAAAAGATTCCTGCAGCTGTTAAAGATAAGCTTGAAAGTCTGTCATACAGTCATTATCAAACCATATATACAAAACTGACCTGCAAATATACATCAAGTACACACAGGATTGCCAACTCCAAGTTGGGATATTCCTGGAAAATTTGGGTGTAGAATCTGGGGTTTGGGGAGTGGAGGAACCTCAGCAAATTATAATTCCATACCCTCCACCCTCCAAAGCAGACATTTTCTCCAGGAGAACTGATCTCTGTCATCTGGAGATCAGTTTTAATTCTGGGAGATCCCAAGCTGGATGTTGGCCACCCTAATAAGTACATATCAGTACCACCATGCATCCTTGAAAAACCAAAGGCTCTCAAACAGGAAGCAGCTGGGTTGGATTTCCCAAGGAACAAAAAAGGATTAGGACACACTAGGCTTCCTTGGCAACAATGGCATTAATAAAGTGGCCCTTTCCTGGTGATCTTCTGCCAAATGGAAAACAGGTAAATATTTCCAGAAATGCAGGAGGAGGTTTCGAACATCCTTCTCACACAATTACCTGAAACTCTTAGTTACACTGGTCAAAGGTGGAACTAAAGTTTGCATCAAGGTACAGAAGGTTGTAACTCCTTTTAACACCCTAATAGCTAGAACTGTTAACTTGTCAAAAACTCACCATTTGCCTTGAGGGAAGAGAGTAGGCAGGCCATCATGCTTTTAGCTACACTTGGATCAGTCACCTTTTTATGGATGTCAATCTTTATCAATGATGGGAAGTTGGCAAGGAATGTTTCTGGAAGCACTTCTTGCTCCTCATGGAAACTCAACATAATTTTCTAGAATATACACAGTCAAAAAAATCTTTCAGTAGCATAATTGTATCATAACAATCTTTCAGTATCATAACAAGATCATGTTGGAAACATGCTATGCTCTTGCAGAAATTAATTTGCATGGACTTGGGCTACACTAATCACATAATTAGATTTTCACATCAGTCCCCAAATATGAGACTAAATTATCTAAATGCAATTAATCCTATAAGCTTCATCTCAAAGTGTAGCCCCACCCATTCATCTTGGTCTCAGACAAGTATACATGTTAGACTGATTAAAACTGAAGGCCCTCCCTTTGAAATTGTTCTTTCTAGCATCAGTATCTCAAAAGCAAGGCTATTTGACAACCTTAAGTGCTACTAGAGATCTTAGTTTATTATATCCGAATAAAAGAGCCCCGCAGTGTAGAAGGCCAGGTTTCTGTAGCAGTGATCAGCAACCGCGAGCACATGAGCCAAAGGATGACATGTCAACCCATGTTCTTGATCATAGCAACTGGGTCTGAGGCAGGCCCCTGAGCTGCTGCCAGATCACCGGACGATGGGACAGAGTGTGTCTCAGAACTGTTGCTGCTGGCAGAGCCCAATGCATGACTCTGAGATACATCCTGTTTTACTCGGGGTCAACTTCCTCTTGGTTGATGGAGGAGGAGATAACCATGGCTTGGGTACAGCACAGGGCTTCTGAGGGTAGAAGGGTTTCTGCCCAGGGACCATTACTTTTCCTTCATCAGGAATCAAAAACCAATTTACACCCCCACCCCCCAGTGACTCAAGCAGCCAGAGAGAAAAACAGCCCCAGAACAAAAACATGTATGAAGAAGAGGTAAAGAACAACAATGAAGCAGAGCATGAGGACCCATCAGTAATCCTTGCTGAGTTTCAGCGACGAGAGAGGAAAGCAAGCTGCTGACATGGATTTTTACAAGCTGGGGCCTACTGGGAAGTGTGCAGAACCAGCTGGCCTGAGACTCCCTATGCCTACGTAAGGCTCTGCCCAGTGAATGGCAGCCCCTAAGGCTGCAGAACACCCAGCCCTGACATGTGGCTGGAGGCAAGAGATGTGCTGCTGCCTTCCACTCCACTGCCAATACCTTGGTTTGCTTGCCCTAGACCCGGCAAGCAGCACCTGTCAGCAAGATATCACCTTGGGACTGCAGTGTTTCCATGGCCAGAATGATTTCTGCCTGCAGAATGTGACTTTTTCACCTCTCCCAGCTGTTGAAGCCCAATGCTGCTCCTGGGGAACGGGGGACTCCTGGCAACAGTATTTAAGGGGGCATTTTATACTGCGGGGGGGGGGGCATTTTTCAATACTAGCAGCCTTGGCTGGAGAAACCTAATAAACATGGTGCCTATCCCTGGTCTACAGGCAGAGCTCTAAACATGAGAGCCAGGTTTCAGTTGGGATCCAAAAAGATTTAATGAGATGGTTTTTACTCTAAAAACCCACAGCTATTTAGTCCAAGAAAAATTTCTTCTATGTGTAGAAGTAACTGAAGATATCAAAGGTAACAGGGAACAACATGCAGGATGTGGGCAAATTACAGCCACCCCCTTTATTGCCATCACACCAATACCCTCAACTATTGCATTCCCCCCAACACTTGGGTCAAAAGGTTGTCTACCCCATTGTATAGGTTCACTGAACAAAGTAAGCAAAACCATTCCATTTATTAAATCCAAACTGCAGAACAAAGTTTTTATTACAGATACTCTGCTCAGCAATAGCACACATAGCTAGCAATTTTTCTAAAATAATGCTTCCCATGCCAAGCTACATACACGGTCCTACATCCAAACATCAGCATGTTTTGGGGGTGGGGGAGAAGTAGCCTGTTGGCAGGGAGAACATAAAAAGAGCCCTGCTGGATCAGACCAATGGTCCACCTAGTCCAGGATCCTGCCTCACACAGTGGCCAACCAGTTCCTCTGGACGGCCAACAACAGGGCATAGAGGCCAAGGATTTCACCTGATGTTGCTTCCCCTCATTCAAGGCAAGTAGCCATTGATACTCAATGAATCATCTACTCCCCTTTTAAAGCTGTTTATTCTTGTGGCCATCACTGCATCCTCTGACAGCAAATTTCACATTTTAATCATTCTCTGTGATTAATCACTCTCTGAGAGTTGAACTGGGGATCCAAGAACAGATAAGGAAAAAGCAGATCTCATCTAGCATCTCTGAACATCATTACCAGATATTTTGGAGACGCTCAACACTTTGAAGCTATCTGCACAAATGAGTTAGTGTGCATGCATGTTATAGGCCAGGGTGCCTGAAATGTCATGAATGCATTACATTCTGTATGGGAGGCCAAATTCTGTAATTTAATGCCTGACCATAAAAATATGCAGTCAAGGAGCACCCTTAATTACAGTACATGTAAGTGAGTTGTCTGATACAATAACGTGCAATTATACTCAATTTCATAAAGATGATATTTAACACATTTAACACAAACTCTGTCAAATTCACAGATCATGGTGGACTGAGGTCTCCAGGGGAAAACTAGTTCCACAGACTTCTAGGTCTGCATACTATAAATGTTATATCTGAGGTTTTGCTATTGAAATTTTTCTCACCTTTCCATATCTTCAGTGTTGGGAGAAGGAAGCCTACACATACAGACACACAATACCTTAACAACTCAAGCATACATTAGCTTGGCTAACCTCTGCCTCTGATAGTTCCTTGTCACCGCTTGGCTTGCTATATTTCTCCTGCATGAAAGGAATCCAGGCCATTTTACATTTCTTAATGAAAGGAGTTACATCGACAGTTCCCAGTGCATAGCCACAGATGCCACTTTCATCCTCCAGGACAAAGCAGTAATCCGGGCTGAGGGACAGCAAGCCACCTACCACTCTGAAAGGAGAAGAGAAGAAATGGTCAGTTAAACCCGTAGAAAGCAAAATCAAAACCATACAGATTACATTAAGTAACTGATGGAAACCCAAAGAATATATCTACAGAACAGTTAAGCCATAGAAATGTTGTAAGGGAGGAAGCAGCCATGGGTGATGTCACATAATTGCAACCTGTGCACATTTAAGCGATGTATCCTTAAAAACTAGTATAATTTCAAGCTAACAAATGCCTGTGATTTAGGTATGACCTAAACATATAAAAGCAACCTTGAACAATATAGACAAAATCTTTTTTTTACAAAAATATTTATAGTGACATAAGATAAGCTATCATGTAAAGTGCAAATAAAGTACAAAGTGCATAATTACAAAGAAAGCAAGTGGGACATAAACCCTGCTGCATACAATCTTAAAGGGACTGAGTCAACAATCTTCTTTATGCCGTAAGAACAGGAAAAAAATTCTCTATAACAGCTGAATATAAACTCCTCAGAGCATGAAGATGTCAAGGTTAGTACTACACAACAGGCCTTTTCGAATCAATATTTTTACCAAGCTGTTAGTCTTCATAAGGCTTGTGGGACCACGGCTCTAAGAGATTCTGAAGCTGTTCAGAAGTTCTTCCTTGAAGAGATACAACTTGGAGAGAAGTTACTAGCACAAGGTTAGAATCACAGAGTTGGAAGGGACCTCCTTGCAGGTCTCTCTAGTTTCCAAGAATTCACAAACATTTTGTACTTTATTTATACTTTACTTGATAGCTTGTCTTATATCACTATAAATATTTTTGCAAATTAACATATTTTGTTTATATTCTTCAAGGTTGCTTTTGTATGTCTGGTCAACTCTTATTATTGGCAACCTTCTTGCTTGTTTGTGATTTAGGTACTGCATACAGCAAATAAATGGCAGAGAACACAGAATGTAGGAAATAGGAAGGCTAGAGGAAAGTAAAATTAAGAACTTTAGACAGATGCTGGAAGCAACAGGAACCGCAGAGAACTACTAAGCTTACAGCAACAGGACTTGAACTTATTCTTGCAGAGGTGTTCTGACTAAAGAGACAAACAACAAGAGTTAGCAGGACAGTCTTCATGGTAATTAGATGAGACTGCCAGAACATAGGTAGTGATCTCTAGTTGTAAATTAAAAGAAGAAGATCCTGCAAGAGAACTGGTAAGCTTTAAATGGGAGCAAAAGGAAAGGACAAATGCTAACATATAGTTTGAAGATCAATCGATAATAGTACTTTATCTGCAACTGAAAAACATCCACAGAAAGGAAATGTTTGAGGGAATGTCAGGAAAGATAAAGTTTCTGAGGTATGAGTGAAGAAATTGTTATTATAATTGCCATCACTGAGCCCATTGGAAGAAAAACCTAAATGGTCTCTGAGATCAACCCCATGTCAACCCTTACAGTATAGCTACAGTAGCAATTTCAAGAGAAAATGCATGAATTAGCTCTACAAATCACTCTTAATCCTAAAAAATCCCAAGAAAATTCTGTTCAGTCCTTACCACTATCCCTACCCAAATGTTAAAACACAAAGATTCTAGCCTGGCTGATCACAAGAAAGACATCCAAAAGAATGATTTGCTTCTTCAGCACCATACCATTCTATGACCTCAAGTGAATGCACAATTCAATTACTGCTCAGAAAACTTAGAATATGGACATAATACACCTTTATCTTTTTCATATGTGTGTTTGCACCTGAAAGTCATGGTGATCTCTGGTGACTGACCCCTACTGGGAGCCTGGAGGATATTCAGAGGTGGCTGAATAAAGCTTGCCCCCGCCTCCCAGCTGCTGGTATTCTAAAGAGGTCTCCCATCCAAGTACTTGCCAGAGTCAATTCTGCTTAGCTTCTGAGATCTGACGAGATCAGGCTTGCCTTGTCTATCCAGGTCAGGGCATAATACACCTTTATCAAGAGGTAAGGGGAAGTAAACTTACATGTCTGCAATGTCTGTGGATGCCTACAAGCTTCATGGGCTATGTAAATGTGGAATTACCCCCTTAAGAAAAGCATGCAGCCTTTCACCTGGTTTGCCTTGACTTATATTACTCATGCAAAATGTATCTGGGAGTTAAACAGCATATTTTACAGAGCTTGTACTTTACTTACATATTCCATTTTATATGAAACAAGATTCTGAAAAGACTTGTTCCTTGCCCCTCCATGCTCTTCAATGAATACTTGCCTTTCTAGCTCAAGTGATGACCAGTTCATCCAAATTGGGGAAGGGGGGGGGGGGAACAATAGGAAATCACATGACTAGTGATTTGTCTATTTTCCTAATGCTGCAAGACATGCCCCGCCCTCAACACATTTTTGGCACAAGCATGAAAATGCTATGTTTCTCAATGAACAAATGACTTGCTGGGAAGAGCAGCTTCCTAACAAGGCTCAATTTAAAACAGCTACTATAAGATTCCTGAGTTGCATGAACTGGCTTGAGTGATACGAAATTGAATATGGCAATATAAACAATGAAGTACTGAAGAAAACCCCTTCTTTTTTTCCCTACACTCCACTGAGATCAGAGTTCCTTTGAATATTTGTGTGGAACAAAACTCTAGAAAACTTGCAGCGTTTAGCTGCCACCTTAATAAGAGCTGATGAAGGTTCTGCTCATCCTACCTAAGTGAGCTTGTGGCCTTCCTCCAGAAAGCTCAGTAGGCATATAGTTAAAAACAAGCTACTTATGCTTATTCATGAAGGCTCTCATCTAGGATCTGCCCACAACCAACTAAGCTCACTCCCTCAAGAGCAGGCTGAATAACTTCTCATTTAGTTCTGCACTTTTGAAAGATACCTTAAGTGTGTGACACCTGCAACAAGGAAAGTGGTTTGCCCAGGGGTTTAGCATACTGACAGTTCAGGAAAGAACTGGTTGCAAGTGAAATCAAGAACTCCCAATAAATTGGATGTACTGAATGATATCAAAGTGAGAGTTCTTATGGCTAATGCCGAAATCCAAAATAATACAGAAACTTGATTGTGGTGGAAATCCCAGACAGGATCTCTGTGAGTAGCCTGCCATGAAGCAAGTCTTATTTAAGGGAACACTGTGATCCAAAAGTGATGGACATAAACTGTAATGGTTACCATACAATTGGTCAAAACTAACCAGTGATGCCATGGAGAAGCTAAGGTACTGAAAACCACTGTTCTGGCTCATGACTGGAAACAATATCTTGGGTTGGTGAAAGACACGGAAATATGCATCCTTGAAATCTACCAATGTGTACCAGACTGCAAATACAATGTCCTGAGTAAGGTGGAAACTAGAGACCACCTTAAGTTACAAAAAAATTATAAATTGCATCTCAGAACTACATGGCTGGTCTGGAACTTAACAGATGGTCAGCCCTCAAAGCTGTCAACTCTCCCACTCTCCTGGCTGATGTGACTGTCACCAAAAACGCGACTTTGAAAGACAAAAGTTGCAAGCTACAAGAACCTAGTGGTTTGAATGGGGGTACCATGAGTTGGAAGAAACCACTAACAAGGACCACTGCAGCACTATAGGTGGGTGTGGAGGAAAAAACTCTTCCGTCAAAAAACTTTTAGATGCTGAATGAGAAAACAGCATCCTGTCCTGGATCTTGGCATGGTAGGCAGATATAGCGGCTAAGTGTACCTTAAGGGAAGAAACCGCCAGATGAGATTCTTTAAGAGACAGTAGATATCCAAATACCAGGGCAATAGGACAAATCTCTATGTGAACTCCTTGTGTCCTGGCTCAATCAGAAAAGTGATCCATTTACTCATATAAGACCTCCCAGTAGAATGTCTATGGGCTACAAGGAGGACATCAGCTACCTGGTCGGAGAAACCAAACTGAGATTGTTCAGCAGCCAAGCTGGTGGATCATAGGACCCCTGCAAAGTAGGTCTGCAGCTAAGGGAAGGTGTACGTAGAGGCCCTTGGACAATGATAGGAGGACCTGAAACCAGATTGGTCTGGGCCAGAAAAGAGTGATCAGGATACATCACGTGTGTTCCTCTCAGATTTTGAGAATGGCAAGAAGGCACAAAATAGAGTGCCTGTCCATCAGATTTGGAATGTATCTCCTAGAGAGAGATGATCAGTATCTGCTCTGGAAAAGAATGCCGGGGCTTTCGCATTGGCACAGGCAGTAAAAAGGTCAATTCCTGAAAAACCCCACTGTTGAAAATCTGGGAAGATAGCTATATGGAAATAAGCGTCCCAAGGGTCAAGTACACAAAAACAGCAGTTTAATGTTAACAGTTGCACGACCAACACCAAAGACAACATTTTGCACTTTCTACACTCAAGAAAAAAATTCAGTTCTCTCAGATCTAGGCTTGGCCTAAGGCCTCCAACTTTCTTGGGTTATCAGGAAAAAAACATGAATAGAAACCTGTTATTGGGTCCAAGTCAGGAACCCCCTGTACTGTCGATAAATGGATGATAGTTCCTGTTCCAACTCAGGCATGGAATTATTCAGAGCTTGATCAGGATGCTGGAGGTGTGGCCATTGCCAAAACAATTGACAAAACCCAAGTGTCACAAGTGGCCTCCCACCATTTGTCACTAAAAGCAGCCAACCTGTCTTTAAATATGGTAGGTGGCTGGTCTATTACAGGCCTAGTCAGAAAGAACCTTTTGGAGCCTGTTGTGACTCTTTAGGAAGTGGCTGATGTTGTAAGCCCAAATGTCTGGCTCTGTGGTTGGACCTGTGCCTGCCCTGTGCTGCAGATCCTGAAAAGGGCCGCTGTGTAGGATACTGTGACGAGCAAGACTGCTGGTGTGAGTGCCAGGAGTGTGATGACTACAACTGATAGACTACAATCTATACATCTGCCTATGCTGTTTGCTTGTTCTTCTTGAACTGGGATAAAAGATCATTGGTCAACAAAGCAAACAGTGTCATTCCCCCAAGTGGGAGGTCTTCCACCTTCTGCTGGGTGTCAGGAGGGAGAGCTGTGGAGCACAGCCAAGCATGCCTTCTTAGTATGAGTGCTGAAGCTATGGGCAAGCAATCGGACCCAGCACTTCAGTTCTGTCTCCAGAACAGATGGAACCAAGTTGTCTGCCCAAGCAGAGCACAGTCAATCCTTACCTTTGAAGTCACTGGTTAGAACCAACCAACTTGGTTCCATCTGTTCTGGAGACAGAACTGAAGTGCTGGGTCCGATTGCTTGCCCATAGCTTCAGCACTCATACTAAGAAGATGTCTTCGCTGCTGGGCTATTAAAGCAAGGGAGCGCTTTCTCCCATAAGCTTGCCTTTAAGCATGGCTTAGAAGCAAAAGCCTTAGCCTTCCTAGGAATTATCCAGAAAGTCGCCCCTGCAGGGTAGACCTGAAGAATAAGTTCCCAATAAGCTACCTGGGAAGTGGTGACTGGATCTAGAACACTGGAATTAGACTGAGGTCAATTGAAGGCAAAAACTACAAGCAATTAAAATTTTATTATTTTTATTAAGGTGCAAGGATATTTTTAAAAGAACAAGACTGTGAGGAAAAACAAGAAATCTAAGAATTAAAACACACAGTAATACCATGGTACCAAGTTAGCAGATATTAATCCACCACAGGCTGAAGGTTCTCAGCATCAAGGTGGCTCTCTCCAGAGACAGCCAGGGCCAGCAAGCAGTTTGGCCCTCTTGAGCAAGCAATCAAAATGGCTGCCAGGAGCATAACAGCAACTGCATGGTAGCACACAGTCACATCAGGCTAACACTAAAGTGAAAACCTAACTTCTTTATGGGTAAAGGTCCAATGTGGTCCCAGGCCTGAAGAACCAATAGGAATCCTTAATGGCGATGTAATTCCCCATTGTTGGGCAAACGATCTATAAGGTGACTTGACCAGGATGAAAGGAATCCGAACTTACTGCAGACTGTCTCAGCTTCTTTCCTACAGGTGAAACCCACAGACCTCAATTGGTTCGTACTAGGCACTCAACTCCTCTGCACAGTGGCGTGTTATTTAAGAATAAAAAAGCCAGCTTGCTTTGCTAGCAGAGTCTCTTTTTATCTCTGGGAACTCACATTTGAGGCCTGAACCAAGGATTTTAAGATGGCCAAAGTTTTAGGGAACCATTTTCTTAACACCTTTGGTGGTTTGTTTCCAATGACATTCATGTATCTAACAGCAAGTGGGAAAAAATGTAGAGTCCAGTGGCACCTTTAAGACCAACAAAGGTTTATTCAAGGTATGAGCTTTCATGTGCATGCACACGAAAGCTCATACCTTGAAAGGTGCCACTGGACTCTACATTTGTTCTACTGCTTTAGACCAACACGGCTGACTATCAGCAAGTGGAAACTATCAGCAAGTGGGAAAATGTGTCATTTCTTGATCGTGATCTTCTGAGAGACTTGGCTGAGAAAAGACAGTCAATGGCTTTGAATTCTCTTTTCTGCTCCCCAAAATACACAGGACACCTAGCAGATCTAGAGGAAGTGACTGCTGTTCTCCTTATTAAAATCAGGTAACATTAAAAAATATGCCTGTGTTCTTTTTACAAAGGGTGACAGATATCAATTTTCTTTTACCACTTGAACATTGTTTGAGTCACAGCCAAACTTGAACAAAATCTGCAAAATCTTGAAGCTTATAAAAGTCACTAAGGAGTTAGTTAGGATCAGGGTTTAAAAGGAAATGCCAGCCCCATAACAAAACCAGTTTGTAGTCTATATAATTGGCAAGCCACTGAAATATTTAGTTGAGAGTCCCCACCTTTTCTAGTTGCTCTGAATTTTGTTTATGCATATCTAGACTACAAAAGGCATATAGCTGTTACAACACAAATGCAGTGATTCAGATCTTCAGATCAAGGGTATACATACTTGTCTCCAATTAGGTCTGGCTGACTATGGAAAGGCTCATCAGTTGCATCATCATACATTTCTCTGCAGATCTTGTAAACTGATGCCTAAGAATGAACAAATAAAATCACTGTACCAATAAAAAACTAGCATGCTCATTCATTCATTAGAGTCTACGTTCTATAATTGCTACTTTGTGGTCAATAGATACTGTACATACTGACAATGCAATGCAGGGGATACTGTGTTTGACTGGGAAGACATGAATTCAAAAGAAGGTCACAGGCAATGTTCCCTCTAAGCTGAGTTAGTATGAGCTGGCTCACAGATTTCTGACTTGGCTCAGGAAGGATGCCTCCCAAGCCAAATCGCTCACTCACAACTTTAATGCCAGGAGCTCACAAAGTAGAATTTTTGCTCACAAAACTCCACATCTTAGAGGGAACATTGGTCACAAGTTAACATTTGAGAAAGTTAACAATAAGCCACTGACATCCTTGAAGCAAGGATGAGATAAAAATGTGACAGAAACAACCCACACCACTTCCGAAATATTTTCAAAATATTTCAGGTTTATATTTAGATCATGTAACTCCTTATTAATCTACATACTCAACAATATAAAACCAGAATCAATTAGAGATTCAGAGGTGATCTTCTACTGAGGAATTTTTTTGTGGACACCCCCACCTCATTCTGTTCCTGGGGGCCTGACATACAGGAACCACATTTTGAGGAACAAAGCAGAAAAAGGAAGCAGGAAAGATCCATGCTATGAACAGAATTTCACACATGGTTCTTAAGACCCAATATCAGTTGAAAACATTTTTCTTTGGAGCAGCCACTGCAAAAACATCACCCTTTGCTCTGGAAAGTAAAACTTCATGGAACACTGATTTGGAAACAGGCATGCTATGTACCTACAGAACACCAGTGCATGCCATTTCCCTACTGTGACATTAATCCTGACCTCATAAGAACATGAGAGAAGCCAACGTTAGATCAGGCCAGTGGTCCATCCAGTCCAACACTCTGTCACACAGTGGCCAAAAACACCAGGTGCCCTCAGGAGGTCCAGCAGTGGGGCCAGAAATATCAAGAAATCTCCCTCTCTATAATAATGGTCTAGTGAATGAATGGACAGCCTGAAGCAAGGTCATTTATTGGTGGCCTCAAAAATATAGGAAGACTTGAGAAAAAGCACTTCATTTCATTAACTATAGAGGAGATAGTGAGTACTCATAATAGTGGCAGGTATAAGGAGGTACAGCTCACCCAGTAGATTAAAAGTATTTTGTAAGCAGAGTAAATGCATTTGCTGGCTAAATCTTTTAGATAAAGAAAGATCAAGGTAGCCATGTGGGATGGAAGCATGATGCTTTTCACATTTACATTCTCTTTCTAGAAATGCCGTCATCTTTCTATAACTATACAAGGTGATTAGGAAAAAGCTATTTTCTAGTATTGCTGAGAGTTCCAGTATGACTGGAAAAGGCTACTCAACATTGGTGCAACAGCGATTTGACCCATCCATCTCCTGGGGGTGGAGAAGGCTCTCTGGACATAAGGAGCTTTGAAGAAGTAGAGGGAATAGCCAATCATCAATATGTTCCTTTCAACAGCAGAAGGGCATACAAGAGAGGCCAATGATTCTGCTCACCTCATCTTTAGGATAATATGGCCTGATGGTGTATACTTTGGAAGTTGGAGTCAGAGGAGGTGGCTGAAAAAAGAGGTCATTTGCTCCTTCAATAGGCAGCAAACGCTGTGAAAGCAAAGAATGAGTGTAAGTGTTTGAGAAGACAGACACATTACATTCTTGGGCGTGCATTGCAGATTCCCAAGTTAACTTTTGCTACTGCAGATACCCCAGAGGGAAGTAGGGCTCTGCAGGCTTTACAAATGTAAGGACCATTTTATCTGAGTAGAAATTTTTAAAATGCACAACTGTTACAGAACTTAATGGAGTTTACATTAAACTCATTTCTGCTTTAACATAATTCCACCAAATTTCATTTATGCTCTCAGCATAACATAGCCATGTCAGGAGGAAAGGTTTGGTCTGAAGAGGGTTAACTGGCCAGAGGAGACACTAACCCAAAAGCAACGTGCTGACTCAATTGGCTGCGCGCAGACAGCACCTGTGAGGGGGAAGAAAGTATAGCCCCTGAAAAATCCATGAGCAAGTTCAAGTACAGAACAAACAGTTAGGACAGATATGCCAATTGCATTTACCAGAACTTATCTACCGGTTTTGCTTTGAGAGAATTCTGGAGTTCACAGTATTGTGACAGTCTCTTTGCCCATGGAGTTCTCATCGGCAGATAAGCAGGCGCGCATTGTGCAATTGCGGGCGCAGATAAAAACGCTGTGCGACCTGCAAAGAAACAATGTGAAATGTACAACTAAAGCCGCTGCGCTTCGCAGGCGCGTGGGAATGGCAGCATCTCCTTGGGGTATTACTGTAGAAATGGGAGGAAAATTATTTTAAAACAAAGCTGTCAGGCCATTTGGGTTTTCGACCAGAAAGCCTTCGGCAGACCAAGCCTTCCAAGCCCTCTGATGTGCAATAAAAGATTTCTCAAACAAAGACAAATGTCATTCAGTTGTGAAGTCATATTGATACCTGGAACTCTCCTGCTAGACCACCTCTAAAGGCCCAGGGTTCTTGGTCTCCACTTAAGAACTGTGCTGAAGATTGACTACGACACCCTGTGGAGATCAGATCCAAGCGGAGAACGTTACGAGAAGGGGGATTTGTCCTGAGATACTAAAATGTCCAACAAGCTAACACACACTTTGTGGGAAACTAACTGAGCTATAATCCAAGGACTTCTGGGGCTGTAATAATGTTGCACAGTTGGTAAAGACTGCTAATGAGTAGGTGCTCATGCTCTTTATTAACAAAACAAAAATGTTAGATGATAGCCTTAAAGAGCAGACCATTCAACACTTTTACAGCAATATGCCTCATTACAGACAACTGCATGAAATATACACAAAAGGGTGAGCTTGGTCCTGTTCATTATTTTCTAAGAACATTTAGAAACTCTACAGAACATGTTCACCCAGAAAGAGAGGCACAGTAACTAGCCATTATCACAGCCCCTCAAAAACACTTGGACCTGTCTGAAGTCACATTTTCATATTGTTTGAATCTTGCCAGAAAACTAGGTTTGGAACTGGGTGCATGGGATAAGAGGCCAAACAAGCCTCTTCTATACAAAAAATCATCGACCATTTACGTCCAATTTGGTGGCTTAGTTTATACAACTGACCACAGAATACACAGATCACATTTTGTTACCAATAAAGGCAACAATGGCTTCAGTTGTGGTAATTTACCTTCCCCTCACTCAACCATGTCAGAAATGCTACAGTTCCTGACAGCCACATAACCAGCCTTACTATGCCCTTCCACATATATTTTTAAGTGGGCAATATATAAACTTTAGCATAAGTGGCTTGGCTCTGAGGGCAGTCTGACTAGCCAAGCTGTAAAACCAATTAGCATCCTATCTGTGAAGGGACAGGAAGGTGAATTGTAGATGTGGGGATTAAATAACCTGCCTAGTCTTCTGATAAGATAAGCTGCGCAAGTTTGTTTCCTCTTGTGGACAGCGATCTACTTCCTGTTCAAGTAACAATCTCGGATCAGTACAGTCAACTGTGTCATGCTAGCCAGGTAGTCTCAAAGTGAACCAAGTCTGCATCAATTTATAGATGCTGGTCTTTAATGCAGCAAGATGAGATCACCCCAAATGAGCTAACTTGAGTTCCGATCACTCCCACATCCAACCTTCTCATACAGTTTTTATAGTGTCCTTTCATTAGTAACTTGGAGTATTTCTCCTTTGAGACAATGCTAACTAGCACTCCAACTATTACACACTTTACAGAGCTGCATGAATGAAGAGCTGTATGAATGAAAATCAGAGTTAATGCCTGAGTCGCTGCGCAAATGTGACTTCAGCCCATGCCTACTATCCCTAATCTGAGCTGCCTCAGACAGAACCTTCCCATCTTAAATTTATTAATCACGACACGCTGAAAGCATCTGGCGTGGTCCATCCAAAAGCAGTAGACACTTGTGCTGAAGATTCTCCCATCTGCACACATTGGGGAAGAAGACAGTAGAAGGCATTAGTAATCCATATTATTATTCTCCACACTAGTTATACAGACTGAATGCTAGCTGGATTGAAGGAGAGGGTAGGGAGATCAGCCTTCAGTGGACCACCAAGCATACAAGTGATGGGGTTAAACTCTGATTTAGTGTTTGATATGTGTTTATGCAAGGTTTACAAGTAAACAAAAGTGATGTTATTTAGCAATCTTTAATCTTGTCCTTCCTCCAAGGAATTCAAGGTGGTTTATGAGATTTTTCTTTCTTCATTTTATCCTCATAACCCTCTGCGGTACATGAGGCTGAGAGAGCGTGACTGGCCCAAGTAATCCAGGGAACTTCATGGTGAAGTGTGGATTGGAACTTTGATCTCCAGTGCTATAACCATTATTCCAAATTGGCTCTCATTTTTTTAAGACGATTTGGCTCAAGTCTTTAGTTTGACTGACCATGGACCTTGCTTTGTCTTTGACTAAGAGCAGCCATTCCATCAACTTAGAACTAAGGTGGTCGGGGCGCTCTTGATTGCGCTAACTGCTGTATCCATATTAAAGTCAAATTGTGGCTTGGCTTTAGCAAGTAGCATTGGTGTTAGGTAAGTTAAACTTTGAGTTAACATTTATCTGCTTTCCATATTTAGTTAGGTGCATATATTTCTGTTGTTACACCTGATGTAAAATACTTCTAGCATTTTGCATGGTATTTCTACATATGCCTTATTCTTTCTCTGCCTTGAAGCACTGCTGTTCTTCCCCAAGCAGCTGGCAGTACAGTATGTAAATGAGTGCTCTGACAGAAGCTGCAATTTATGGTCTCTAGAAATAAAAGGAACGTAGGCTCTGAGAGACCATTTCCATAAGCAACTCATGACTTGTTTTCTCAGGGGATAGAGAGATAAACTCCAGTCATACCTACGTTCTAGGGCCCAAGATATAAATGTACACCTACATTAAAACACGCTTGAAATCTGACAGCCCCTCAAATTTCAGCTGGAAGCTTCTAAGTCTTTTGTTGAATAATAAATGTGTGATCTTGACATCTTGGTAACTAATCCAAGATTCTTCATTCCAACATACAAGCTATCAGGACATCAAGTGATCCAGCTACTGTAGGCTGATCCAGTATAGTACAGTGAGTTTACCAATTTTGAGATTTGTGACCACTACAGAAAGTGTGACAGGAAGCCAGTAGCCTTGCTGCCTGCTGTGTACATCAAAGCAAGTCCACAGCATATTCCTTACAGTTGGATTGAAACCTGAAAGTGAAATGAGGTCACTAGAGGAACCCAGGCCATGCTGGTGCTATTCCCAAAAAAACTCATGTCATTTTTTAAAAGCTGCAGACAAAAAAGGTTCTCAGTTTCTTTAGAGATAGTCAGTTTAGTATGAAAACCAGCTCCAGAGTTCTAGAAATTTCTTACCCTTGCCAAAAATCAGGCATTTTGGAAATGTCAAATAGATCACTTTTGCACCAGAATAGCCTTATGCTAAAGCTCGCATGCGCAGAGAAAGGGCTGGGAGGCTCGGCTCCCTCTTGGCCTGGCCCAATGAAAGGACACATCAGCAATTGTTCTGTTGAAGACAGCAATCATGTTATTGAGACAGAGCAAGCAGCAGATAGCTAAGGCATGGTCACATTTCATAGAGTCATCTCCAATTTTGTTAACAGAGCCAGGGAATACTGTATGATATAGTCCAGTGTGCATTCAGTCCAAGTCAACACTTACGTTTCAGCGATTACTTTTAAGGTTCATTAGCCCAAGGAAAAAAAATATCAAGTTCAACCCATTCACTAAGTAATTATTGTAGCTTTTGCTGTAAATCTTATGTATAGCGAGGCATCAATGGTGATCCTCCAAAAAGATATATAAAAAATATGACAGATTTTTTTCCTGTGGACTAATTTAAGACAATCATGTATGCTACCTGCCACTTTAATTGGTTCCTACAGAACATACCTAGCCACTGCACAAAAGATTTCACCATTGACATGATGCTCTTGATGTCCCAGACATACGAATACATATCATAGAGGATTGTCCGGTTGGCACAGTTGGAAAGACGAGTGAACATGCCCATCACCAAATTACACATCTCTTCAAACTTGGAAGCTCGAGCACGCCATTCTTCAATCTAACAAAAGAGACAAAGATCAACATGGCATTCCAAACACTGTATTTCTCCCCAAGCAAGATTGATGCAGACTAGGCTACCATAGCTGCATTTCATCTAATGGATGAGAAATGAAGTTCTCAGTTCCTCCTACATCTGCAGTCACAGGGCAGCAGCTCATTGCCTAAGACCACACCTGTCTACTCTTCAAACATAAAGATACTTTCCATAGCAAAAGAAAGCCACCACAAGTATGATCTTAATTCCACACAGACAAGGATTTCCTATGAGGTTGCCAGATAGGCTTCCAGCGATATTATTTAACTGGAAACATGCAAACCTATCGAAGGAAGACAAAGCAGTCACTCACCTTTTCCGAGTCCTTTCCTTTACAATTCACACTGACAACACTGCTATTTGCTCTGAGCCACTGGAACTCTCGTAACATTTGTGCTCCTTTGGGTCCATGTTCATATGGGAGGTAGAAGAGGTCTGCAAGTAACTGTAGATCTTCTAAAGTCACTGGCTCTACTGCATATAAAGGCTTCTCATGGGGACCAGGAACAAATTGCTCCTTGTTGGTCTGCTCATCTGTCTGCATAGGTGCAATATCACTACCACAATCATCCTGCATGGACATCTCTGGAGATTTCGATTCAGTTATGCTTTCTTTATCAGTATCCATCGGTTTTAATTCCTCTGACATTTTTGCTTCAGCAATATCAGTTAATATTTGATTGATGTTTTTGTCTGCATCCTCTTGCTTTTCTACCACCATATCCATTGGCTCATCATCCAGCTGCTTCTTCTCTTCTTCCTCTTTGACGAGAGCTGGAGGCTCATTGCTCAGTGCAGCTCCTTGGCTCATTATGGGCTCTTGGTACACTGTAGTAACCACGGTGGTAGAATTTAAAGAGGATGGTGCAACCAGAGGTACATCTACCACACTTGCTTTAGCCCCACTGTGGGCCACTTGCCTACCTGTGAGCACAAAAAAAAATGTAGCTTCATCTCTGAACGTGCACTTATTTCATATATTTTTCCTACACGTAGAACATGCTCCATTTATAAACAAAGCATACTAGTATGTGCAAAGATGATGGCAAAATTGACACTTGCATAACTAAAGATTTTCAGTGTGAGTGACTAGACCCAGCAATCCACTAACAAAAGGACTGAAGACTGTAGGCCCTCCCACCCAGTAGTCTCTTCCATTCAGGAAAGAGGATTACTGGGTTGTAGAACCTACATGAAGTAACAGCCACATGGGATGGTGGCTGCAGTGAGAAGGGAACAAAATGACTTCCTCCTGCCTCTTCCATAAATGGATAAATTTCACCACCTTACTTCTGCAGTTCACTGACCTGTGTGGGTATGACTACTGATGGGCCCTATGACTTGATGGCACCAGTTACAGTGCCCAAGCATAATTTTATGACCGTGTCTAACCCCAACAGGTTCAACCAGAGAATGCCTTTCATGACAAACCACTACAAATTATACATCCCCCCAAAAACATACTTTAAACTGAATGTTTTCTGCAAATTATGGTTCTTAGACATGATGGAACCTCAGCTACAACTGTACAAAATACTTAGCGGTTCCTTTTGAGTGCTTAGAGCATATTTTTTTATTCACATTAATGATTCAGTTCTGGAAAAACCAAAGAAATCTTACTCACTGCTGTACTGATGAGGTACTGCAAATTCCTGCAGCCACTCTGTTAGTGACAACTTCAAGGCCATCTGTGGGCTATAGAGAACATCTGTTTCAATATCTTCATCACTCCCTTCATTCTCCAGTTTAATCTGGATTGAAACAGTACTGTCTTCAGTGTCCGCTGCACAGAATTTAAAGAAAAATGCATATTAACTGACAAGTAAGGTTCGAGTTCCCAATGTGCTTGAATTGAATGGAGAAATTAGAACACCTACATTAAACCTACATTAAAACAGATAAATTAATATACTTGATGTTTATGTCTGTTTCTTTTTTCTATATTTAAACAAAAATTTAAGTTAAAAAACAAGATAATATGACCAAGTAGTACAAAGTAACAATTTTGGAGTGAGATTATGAAAACTATCAATTTTTGCAAGTATTGGGATATTTAAAAGGCCTAGAAAGTTCCTAACTGTATCGGTTTCCCAAACATTCCTAAGAAGATGCATAATACCTCTGAGTTAGTATTCAGCTCCTTAATCTAAAAGCAATGCAGGGAATGAGAGTAGCTCATCTACTCTGTTCTTTTACTCCTGCTTTCTCCTTTCTTGTTCTGATACTAACATTTTCTACCTACTTACATGTTGCAGACTTTTGCCATAAAACTTTGTGTGTTTAGGCTTGACAAGGCTAATAAGAATATTTAGCTGTTTTGCTACATTCTCCGCTATACCTAGAGATATAGAAAACCTTTCTAGTTCCTACATTGCAGTCATTATCACAGCTGCCTAAAAAATACAACAGCTGTCTCTTCTTGACACCTATGCAGATAGCTCTGAGTGAACAAGAATTAAACCACATTTTCCAAAGAAAGTCATGCAGTAGAGTGAAATGAGAACTTAACTTCTGGAGGGCAGTTTCTAGAAGCACTATTCACAATGTAGCAGAGGAGCTATGTCTCACTCTGATCAACTTACTCATCACAACATCTTTCCTCACTCCATTCATGTTGGATTTATACCAGGTTGCAAGGGTGTGAATAGCAACGAAGTTGGCTTCAAATTCACAGTTTGGATTAGTCAGGACACCCTTTAAACGTGGGATGAGTTCTGTTGATCGACCTTTATAGGGCCCAAGAAACAGTCTTTTCTGATCATAATCATTAGCATGAATGTTGTCCCAGATCACTGGAGCTCTGCGAATTATTTTTGACACCTCTTCAATGGACTCTACTGGAATGTCTTTAGATACCACTTTGGGACCTAAAATACAATTGAATAATAAAGATCTCAGAACATGCTTGTAGAATATTCATATAGCAGCTTGATAAAGTTTAATCTGTGTACTAAAACATTGTGTAAAATTACTGATCTAAGCCAAGACTCAATCTTAATTTGATCTGGAAAAAAACACATTACCTGTCCATAATACATCAATTCCAGGTAACAGCTTTTCTCCTACCGTTCGTAAATAAGGCGACTGAGCAACATTGGGATAGCAGAAAGTGCCGCAATATTCTGGAACACAGAAGAGTGAAATAAGTTGCTTGTATACCCTATGTAAAACCTGAAACCCAAGAACAGTCAGAATCTTTAACATTAGCAGGCGGTATTGCCAGAGGATTGCAATTGCTCCTGTTAGTCTGCTTGTTAGTTTTGATAAATTTTACAATAATCGACATATTTCACCATATGGAATAGGCCTTCCTCAATGATCTATCTATTTATTCCATTTGCTATCTGCCTTTGTTGTTGAGATTCAAGGTGGATTACAGCTATAAAAGACTGCAATACAGTATAGTGCACATAATGAACAATGTCATAGCACTGTATCATACAAATTAAACAATGGAATAGAATCAGTGTAATAGCATAAACTGGCTTTCACAGTTAAAGAACCAAGATCCAATAAACTGGAATTTCAGTTATAAGACTCTGAAATAGTTTAATACTCAGTAAAGAGGGAGGAAAAGGCTGCCTATAATTTTACTACTATATAGCAAGTGCGTTCTTGTAGAATTTTATTTTACTGTGCTCTCTATGCAAATATCCTTCTGAACAGTTTCCACACTCTGCAAAGTGTGGGAGCCTGTCTTATCCACAAGGTACCAGGGTGTCTCTGTGTATATAGCAGTCATATTGCATAATGTTGCAATTATTTATATTTATTATTTATTTGTAGCGTTTACAGGCCGCTCTCTCCACAAGCAGGCTCAGAATAGCTCACACAGCTGGGCACAGTGCCAGGATTCATAAACAGTTAAAATCAATACAATTAAAATAACTTAATACAATCAACAATTTCAATTAAAGTGCTCACAGTAGTTGATAAAAACAGATGGCGTGCCATATATTACGAGCTCTAAACGCCCCACTCAGCAGTCTCCTGTTCTACAAGATGCCACAGATTTTAATAGTGGCCATAGATGGTAATGTTGGGGGGGACGGGGACGGCGGCGGCTCCTAGCTGAAGTCCTGGTGAAAGAGCTCCATCTTGCAGGCCCTGCAGAACCAGTAAGGAGCTGCCACCAAAAAGGCCCTAGCTCTGGTGGCAGTGAGCCTGGCCTCCCAGGGGCCTGGAATCACCAGGCGATGTTGCATCCCTGACTGTAGTGCCCTCTGGGGTATATATGGGGAAAGGTGGTCCCTCAGGTATGTCGGACCCTGGCCATTTAGGACTTTAAAGGTAAGTACCAGCACCTTGAAGCGAATTCAGTATGCTATCGGCAGCCAGTGCAGTGCCTTCAGTGCCAGCTGGATGTGCTCCCATCCAGGGAGACATCAATAGCCTAGCTGCAGCATTCTGCACCAGCTGCAGCCTCCGGATTTGCGACAAGGGCAACCCCATATAAAGAGAGTTACAATAGTCTAGCCTGAAGGTGACCATTGCATGGATCACTGTAGCCAGGTTGTCGCGATAGAGGAAGGGAGCCAACCGAAGATGATAAAAGGCTGACTTAGCATTACTAAGGAGGATTCCAAGAGCACTCCCAAACTTCTAACCACTGATGCAGGCACCAATGGTGTCCCATCGAAGGTCGGGAGCAGGAGCCCCAACCTGGAACCGCCCCGGCCTAGGCACAGGATCTCCGTCTTCACCAGGTTTAGCCTCAGCCGACTCAGTCTGAGCAACCAGCCACAGCATGCAACGCCTGGTGCAGATCGTCCAGTCTGGAGCCTGACTGGCCGCCCAACATCAGATAGAGCTGGGTGTCATCAGTGTACTGGTGGCATCCCAGCCCAAACCTCCGGGCAATCTGGGCAAGGGGTCACATATAGATGTTAAAGAGCATCAGGGAAAGCACCACCCCCCGAGGCACTCCACACTTCAGCAGGTGCCTCCAGGACTGCTGTTCCCCTAGCACCGCCCTTTGTCCCTGACCTTGGAGAAAGGAAACAAACCACTGCAAGGCAGGCCCCTATATCCCGTCAGCAAGGCGGTGGCTCAGTAGCTGGTGGTCAACCATGTCAAACACAGTCGACAGATCTAACAACAGCACCGCCGCCCTGCCCCGGTCCAGGTGCCTCTGGAGATCATCAGTAAGGGTGACCAGCGCTGTCTCCGTCCTGTACCCTGGGCCAAAGCCAGACTGGAGGGGTTCTAATACAGAAGGATCATCCAGAAAGCTTTGCAACTGTATTGCCACCACCCTCTCAATTAATTTGCCCAAATAGGGCAAATTGGAAACCGGCCAATTAAGTACATTGCTTAGATTAAAAAAATCTTTTAATGCCTATAAATTCTGGCTGGTAATAACCAATAAACAGGATTTTTTGTTCGAACTGAATAACCCATTTGTAGAAAAATCAAATTACCTGTAAAAATTTAATTTTACTTGCTCTATACCTACTTAAGGGACTACTTCATGCATCTGATGAAGTGAGCTCTTGTTGATAAAAATCTGAGCCTCCATAAAACACATTTTTGCTCTAACAGTTACATGAACATCCTGCAAGATCATTTTTACTTCTTGCAGCTTTAGCCTGCATATAGATTTGGCCACCAAATTCTCCAACATAAAGTCTAGAGAAGTGTGGAAAAGTTTCACATGACTGCAACCACTATCATAGATGTATCTTTGGTTTGCAGCTGATTGCGTTAGATTTCAAACAAAAACAAATGGCTAAAAGTGTACACATTAAAACTAAAGCCTGACAAGACAGAAGTAACACTGGATGGGAAGACAGAGATCTTTCTAGACCCTGGCTTCCCACTTCCAGTAGGGTTCAGCTGAACCTTGCTGACTTGGTATACAAGGGGTATACAAGATCCAAAATAGCTGCTAGAGAAGTTAATGCTGCTGCAAAGAACACTTTCTTCCAACTTAAGTCTACCCTGGAAGTTTACCTTAACTCAGCTTATCTGGCCACATGGATCCACACCATGGTAACATCAAGACTAGACTACCGCAATGCACTTTACATAGGTCTCTCAAAGTCATCTTGGAGACACCAGTTGATGCAGAATACCACATCTCAGCTATTAGCCGGCTTTGCTGGCTAGGCGGGATGGATGGATAGATATTATTGGAAACTACATGGAGCATGCATATTACTCCTATTCTGCAGTCACTCCATTGGCTGCCCATCAGTTACTGGTCTCAATTCAAGATAATGGTCTTGGACCCTATCTGCAGTACAGCCTTTCTTACTATCTTCCACCATGATAACTTCGCTCAACTGAACAAGGTCATCTGTAGATGCCACCCTGCAAATGGGAAAGATCAACAACTGCTCACACAACAACTGGCCCCCACAGTATGGAATGGTCTGCCGGAGAGATCAAGAATGCTCCCACTGTTCTGGCACTCTACGAACTATGCAAAACTGAACTTAGGCAAGCATTTTTACATAGGTAATAAGGGCTACACCTGTAACAGAATGGATCAGAAAGATGCTTTTAAGTATGAGATAGGGATCGTGGTCTATACATCTATGTACAATCCGTACAATATTTTGCGCTCTCTCTCTCTCTATATATATATATGATCCTACAATATAATTTCTGCACTGTTTAATGTGCCATTAATTATGCTTTATTTCAGCTGTTTCAAATTTCAGCAATCCAAATCTTATCACATTGCTCATCCTGTCAACTGTATTGACTTACACTGTAATCCACCTTCAGTCTCAGTGAGAAAGGCAGACTACAAATAACATAAATAAATAAAATTAAATACGTGGTACATGCACATCAAATTAGTGATAGCTAGCTACCACTAAACATATGCTGAACAGTGGCCAAAAAGCTGAAATACACAGTATCCTCTCTCTATTCATGAAAGTTGAATGAAAAAATACAAAAAACCAAAATAAATGTAAAAAAACCCAGGAATTTCACAGCATTTCGTGGCAGCATAATCACAGACTTTTTGCTGGCCAAAGCTTCCTTCCACTGAAAAATAAGCTGCCTATTTATCAATACTTATTAGTGTTTCAAAAAGAGCATGTTCTATAGTTGTTTTCAAATGTGAGAAGAAAAAATAAAACACAGTGACTGGCTGTAACCCTCAGGCTCAAGAAATTTCCTGGTCAACTCATTGCTTAATAAGGTTTATCTATCCCTTCTTTCAGGAGACCTGAAAGATCATTGGGATGGGGGGGGGGCTTTTATAAAAAACACCCTTTAGGTCCTCCTTTCTTCTCTGGCTCTCAGGACATTAAAGGCATCTTAACCTAGAAGAGGTGCTAGGGAACCCACTATCCACACAACTGCCATTGTACCACTAAAGGCACAGCAGAAGTGGCTCCTTCCTGCTTTGCTGTCAGGACACTGATGATCTCTCATACTGGAGGATAGGCAAAAACATTCACTTTGCAACATGGGGTGGGAAAAGGGAGAGAAAAGAGAAGATATAATCTGCTTGTTTTATGAACCACTATGAACAATATGGAAAACCAGCAAAGATATTTAACCGTTGAATTAGGTATCTTTATCTACTTACCTGTGGGGCAGAAAAGGAATGTTTGTGGCTCTCCCAGATACTGGTAGATTTCATTAGTGATTGAAATTTGAGCATGAGCAAAAGAGCTGAATACTTCTTTGTCTGCTGCACACATATTGTGATCAATATCATCAAACAATAGTGCAAAAGACCTGCAACCGAATTGAGAAACCTACAAGGGAAAGGAAAAGAAATAAGTCAAAGTTCACCTGGGTGAAGAATAACAGACCCCAAAAGCCCCAATTAACACAACATTTCCAAGTACTACTTTGAGACTATTTATGTTGAAGGAATTCTTGATCAAACACACCATTCAGTATTCAACACAAAAACTAAAAAATACATCATAGTATCCCACAAAAGATCGGATGCTACCCGTTTTCTGCTGTTCCAGGGCAGAGGGGTGGTCTCTTGATACCCTCAAAGACTGTAACAGGGATTAAATAACCCACATGGACAAAAAATCATGCAAGAGAAGAAATGGACCCAGAGGAAAGCTGGCAGAATCCAACCCTTTAGACCACTGGAATAATAGATCATTAAACATTCTATCGCCAGTGTAGAACGCTAAGACAAAAGTCTTCTTTCTTTCAGAAAGAGAGAAAAATCTCTTGCCAGATAACTGCTTGAATCACAAAAGCCCTTATGCAAGGACCTTGCAGGGTTCTGTGGGGGTGATAGCCACATATCCAGCACTGTGCTGAAGGATCCTCCAACCCACAGGCATCATTTTTTGGCAAATGTAAAGGGCAGTAGCTGAAAAGGGAGGGGGTGCATACTATATGCATGCACAAAGCACTAAGTGGGGCAGGCTAAGCCAGAAGAAAAAAAGAGAACTTTTATGGGGAGGGGCTCTCTGAACATGCCCCTGTTAGAAAGAAACCACACCTTGCCATCCTGCTGGCCCTCTCAATGTATGCAAGCTTATACAAGAGGCACAGAATCCTTACTCTCTCTATATGCACACTAGTAGCAAGCCATTACAAAAAGCAAGGCAAAAATGGTAGCGCTATAGGTGATTGTGACCCATTTCAGGTTATCAAACCATGAGCTGCTCTATTGTGCTGAGGGCAGTACCTTAACCCACTTGACTTATAAGTAAAGTTACATATTTGAGCCTATGCCCTTAAATTACATCGCAAAACTATTATCTAACTTATTATCTGCTTATATATTGCCAGTAAATAACTGGAGCTGGAGGGCGACATGGAACATGAAACCACATCTTCCAATTCCTACTACAGCACACCCTCTCACAGTGTTGCACTATCCAAAATGAGAGAAAAGTGGTGGCAGGGCAGTCATGAGATAAAGGAAAATAGGCAGATTAAAGAAGGAAGTAACATTGGGGAAAAAGAAACCCCTTCTAATGTTCCTTCTACTCAGCACCCTCTATGAAAACCTGTCATGGCTATAGGTGCTTACAGATTTTGCTTTGTGCCAAAAGAGGAGTCCTCCATGAATGCTGCCAGAAGTTGTGGAAATCTGTGTGGCTGCTATGAACTCCATAGGACTGTCTGTTACTGAATGCGTTAGTCTAACAGAAATCTTTAGTGCATTGTCAAGTTATGGATAAGGACTGACTAATCTGTTACAACTATTTTTGTAGCAGTGCAGGATGTGGCTACCTAGGCCTCTTACATAGATAAAGTAAGGTAAATAAGACCACAATTATGACTAGCTGCCATCAAAATGCTAGATTTATGTAAGGAACAGTTGCAAAATAATGAACAATACCTGGTCCAGCTTGCGTTTCAGTGTGGACACTTCTTTGGGGTTTGAGAAGGTGATATCAAGTCCAGGAGATATAGCATAGATAAATTCTATCCCATATTCTTGAGAAGCTGCTATCAGAGTCATGAGCTGCTCTAAAAATCAAAGCCGACAATTTTAGCCACAGTCAACAATGCACAAATTAAGCCATTTCATCAGTTAAAATATATTAATTTTCTCTTTATTTATAGTCCACACATTTTAAGTAAAGAAGGCGTATGATTTACTTCACAAATCTTATTAGAACAAGTAAACAAGAACTGTGCATTATACACATATATAGAAGAACTCCTATGGATAATTTCAACAGAGGAGAATTGCCATTGACTTCTAGTTCCAAAGAAAGCACAAACACTAGCAAATAGTATGGGGTCTGAAGATACAGGCTAATGGGTCTTTTAAATTACAACCTGCCTGGGGAAGAGAATAAAATTCTCTTTGAGTGAGGTGGACAGATCCAGCTTACCTTCAATGCAAGTTGGGCCCCTAAACATTAAAAAAAATTACTCACACTCAGCCCATCCCCAAGGCAGCTTTCAGTACCCCTCCATGAATGACTGAGCAGGTACATTAATTTTTGCCTCTAAAGCTCTCTAATTTGGTTTATGAAGACAGTCACTGTACCTGTGCTATTTATGCATAGACTGAAATTCTGCATCCAACTGAATCAGTCTGACTATCTACAGTAATTTATTTATACCATGTCCTGCATACCCAGAGTGAGTCATCGGGAATCAAAGGTTAAGTCACTCTTCTGTTTCTATATGATTCCCTAAAAGTCAGTCTCACTGAGTGTTAAAGGACTTATTTCTATAACTGCAACCTAACATCATCCTATCCATGTTCAATGGAGCTTACTCCCAGGTAAGTGTACACAAAAATGCAGTATGGCTGCAACCCTATTTACACTTACCTGTGAGTAAACACTATAAAAACAGTGGGACTTTTTCCAACTGAACATGCAAAGGAATGGGCTACACATGCCAAAACGGCAATACATGCACCTTCGGCTCATTGAGAGAAGAAAGGGAGGATTGTTTTGTTTGAAATTAACCCCAGATACAAACACTAAATAGTTTCTCATTTTTAGTTTAGTTAGTTTGTTTTGAAGCCACCTAATCTCAGAACAGCTGTTTACACACTATTAAGAATAGAAGATGTCTCAGACTGTAAAAAAATTAACTCTTATTCCATATATGCAGGCAAACAAACTAAAATATTTTATATGCTGGAACTTTACAGACATTTGCAAGGCTACATCCAACATTATCATCTTCACTAGTATTTTTTGCCAATTGTTAGTTCTAAACTACTTTGGAACCATGGTGAGAAGTGTGTCTGCCAACTGTAGTTTGAGCTAGCCCCAGGTAAAAATGTAAAAATGCTCCAATTTACACAAAAATATAAAAAGGAAGAACTTGCACATAAGATGAAAACGAGTGTATAGGATACAATGCACTGGGCTCTTCCAATCACCTAACCATGGTTTTAGGTTGGCAGAAGACATCCAAGAACACAGATGCTACAGAATTATGCACTCACCCCCACTTTGGAAAAAACAATAGCCCTATGGGCCACGTGTGCTTTCTTTCTCCATGGCATTAAGGAGATTGGCATATACTGTACCACTACTTTTTTCTCAGCCTTAGGGCCAAAATCATGTTACCATATTGTTTTAGAGTTTCACCTATAGTGGTATCAAGTACTGCATCCTCAAAAGCAAGCAGGAAAAAGCACAATTCAGTCTTATTTACACTTCAGTTCCTCATCTGAATTAACATTGAACTCTTTTGCAAATACAATGAAACTAGTTACCAGCTTCCTCCACAGAGTACATTTCTCGCCAAAACATCCTGTGTTTGTAATCATCTTTTGGAGCATACAGGTATGTATTCAATCCCCATTTCTGCAGTCTACAAAACAAACAGAGAAAACATGCCACTAGGAGAATACTCTACACATCAACATTTCCACACCTATACAGTAATATATACACCTATGGAACACTGCAAAAGATAGACTGATAATTTATAACAGCAATACAGTGTGTGTTTTCTGATACCCCACTTCCCAATCCCTTCCATACACCTTGCTTATCCTCTTTTCACATTCTCCTTTTTGGGGTCTTCTATTGAAATGATGATGGAAAGAGGGGAAAAGGAAAGAATAAGAACTGCTTAAAACTGCCACTACAAAAATATGGGTTTCTTTGAAGTCTCATACTGAATTCAGTAAACAAAAGCATTCACTTTCTCTATACTGGGGAAGGCAACCTCTGGCAGGCATGCTGAATGGCAGCATGTTAAGAGTGCTTTGCTCAGGACATCAGCCCTTGCCCTAATTCCACCTCAAAAGCAGGAAGCAGTGGACCTGGGACAGGTTCAGGTCAAGGATAGGATATGTAAGGGTAGGCTGGAAACCAGCCTGACTTTCAGGAGAGCTTCCCTCCTGTGCAGCAACCACAGTTCCCTCTAAGCTGTGCTGGGGGGGGGGGGGTGGCACACAACATTTCAGAGGGCTGCTCAGAGCATTTTAGCTTCAGCTCACAACGTTTTTCCCCTTCCATAGAAAACAATGAAGGATGGGGGTACCTCCTCTGGGGCTCACAGAACTGGACCCCTGGTCTAATCTTTTTGAAACTTGGAGGCTTTTTTTTTTTTGAGAGGCCCCAGCAGCTATGCTACCTCAAAAACCAGCCCTCTCCACAGCCCAAGATACCCCCGGATCAGTTCTCCAATATAGCCTATGAGGCTCATTGACTATAATGGTCCCCATAGGCTATAATGGAGCCAGAATCTCTGATTTTTTTTGAACACCCGTTATGCTTTTTGGTATGATTTGTAAGCTGCCTTGAGCGACAGGGAAAAGTGGGATATAAATATTTGAATAAATAAATAGTTTGGGCAAGTTGATAACATTAAGCAACTTCCTGTTTGTTAGGCTCTGACAGTGATTGTTCCACCTCTGTTATACTTGATTTGTAACGCTGGTTGTCATATTTCACACACACAAAAAAAGTAGACTGCAAGAGTTTTTTTCTACCCTAAGTGCTGGTATGTTTTCTAAGGTTCAATGCAAGGCGACAGTCCAAGCACAGGTCTACCAATATAATTGAAAGGGGGTGGGCAGACCTGTTCTCTGGAGGCCATGTCTACCAATATGGTAGAAAGGGGCAGGGAGACCTGTCCTCATGAGGCCTGGTCTACCCACATAGATGACATTTTCTGTAATGAAATTTGACTTGATTCTGTTTTCTCTTATAATGTTTAAATTAGACTTAAAATATAGTTTAAAATAATTCATTCTGAGATTTTTACATGGAAATAATCTTCTAAAAACAATTTACACAATAATCCACACCAACACATTACTAAATGCATGCACTGAAAACCAAATGTCTGATGTTCCCTAAGTTTCTAAAGCACTCTAATTTTGGTCCTTTACCTCCATGTTAAAAAATATCTATACATGTCATAGGCAATGCTTTTTTGGGGCCTCGCCAACAGGATCATTTTCACATGTAACTCAAAAACAGTGGTGTTGATTTGTAAAATCCTGAATGGTTTGTGACTGAGATAAAGGACTGCCTTCTCCAATATGAACCTACCCAGATGTGAAAATTTTTATAGTCTTATTTTGTGTGTCACCCTGCTTACAAGTAGTAGCATGTGACAGGATCTTTTCAATGGCAGAAGAGACTCACCTGCCTGAGAAGACTGTTTAGCAAACTCCTCAGCACCTCGTAGAAAAGCAGGTAAAACATACCTATTTAGCCTAGATAGTTTTATGAGTTCCTAGAAATTTTATCTGCTGGCTGATTTTGCATGTGTGGCTTACTGTCAGTTATTTCAAAATGTACAGCGTACAAGCTACCCTGTATATTGTACCAAGCAGCTGGGGAGGGGTGAAACTCCAATGTGATCCCTTCTGTGAATTCCACTACTCTCACAATGGTTCTTGAGATTCAAACCAATATTTAGCAGGGTGAGAATTTAGATAAAAGTTCTGGACCAGGATCAAATCATTTCAGAACCTTAAATGTTGGGTTCAGCTATGAACAGTTGATGGGGATCGCCTGCAGAAATCAGCCATAAAACAATTTGGAGTCAAGCTACTATGTTGGTAATTGATGGCAGAACTGCACAACTTGGTATTGCATCAACACTATACCTAATGGATTTAAAACTGAGCAGTTGCATTGTAGACCACTGCAACACATGTTATGGCACGTACCTTCTAAACAGCTCCTTCCTCTGTTCCATAACCCAAGGCCTTCCATAAAATCCTGTGGAAAATAAGTTTTGAATGTTAGGCTTTCATGTGACAACATCTTAAGTGCAACAAAATGTTTTACTATTTTTAATGTATAGAAATAGTCTGCTAAATTTTAAAATACAACTCTGAGTGTTTTAATTTACAGAAATACATAATCCAATATGTTCACAACCACTGCATTTTAAACAAACCAAGAAGAATTTGAGTGATGTACTATGTAACAGTGAATCAATCCAAGGCCCAGCTACAGCAGAGCAATTTTCATTCTACAAATTTCTTAATCAAGTTTAAGAAATAATGAGAACTGAACAGTTGACCAACTAGTAGGACAAGCCATTTGTCTAAAGCTGCATTTAACAGGCCTGCAACACGAAGGCAGGCCTAAATATCTATTTTTCCCCCTTTTACAAGATGCCTGAAGCTTCATACATAACTGTTGTATTGAGATAACCTGAGAGATTAACTGCTTTCCCAGACTGGTTTCTTGTACTCCTGTAAGGAACCTTGAGGCACAATTTTTTTCTGTAGAGTTTTTTTTTTTTAGCTTCCTTCAGTACTAGGGAGAGGGAGAAAGAAGATGCTGGAAGCAGTGGCTCAGTACAGCCAAGCTGGAGATTGCAGACATAGTAGCAAAAAAACTGGGAGATTTATGCCCACAAAAAGCTAGGACAACAAGATTTGGGGTTGTGTATGTAGGTAATAGGTGAAGTATAGGGTTAAAGTCCCTTATGCTTGATGAATTATTCATAGATCTCCAACAAATATACGCAAGTAGGGAACTGGTTGCAGTGTTACTATGGTGGCATGACAGTTTCACATCAAGGAATTATGACTGGAGGGTATATTAAACCATCAAAATAATTACTGTTTTGCAGCCACTAATCCAAGCAAGCCATCACAGCAGTCTTCAATGAAACACTCACTCCAACACATTGAATACAAGATGGTCTTACGTAAGCATTTAATACTGATAGTCCAAAGTCCTGAGTCAATGCTGATTTCTATAGTTTTGCTCATTTAGTCTTATGGACAAGTTATGAGCTTTCTTCAGTGCCTGTTTTATCTACCTCATGCCCCTCACATCATCCATCTTTTATAAGATGCTTACATCTCCTTTGTACAGCTCAGATACCATGCTACAGAAAAGTATGTGGAAAAACAGTGTGAGATACTAAACATTTCTATATTCAGACTGCAGAACTATTAGAATGACAAAATACTTTGAAATCCTGTCCTCAAGAGATTTACAGAGTAGAGCACAGTACAATTTGAAGCCAAAAGAACAGGCAGCAACTATTTTGCTTTTGGGATTCTGAAATCAAAGGAACTATAGTAACAAACTAGCCACCTATAAGATATAAACCTGTTTAAGAAATGCATTTGGCCACTTTGATTATTGAAAATGGGCCTATCAACAAGCAAACAGTCCAGCATGATTCCTTGCTCCAGCTCTCCACTCTGAGCATCCAGGCTATATCTTCCAGGTACAGCTTGCTTAGTGGTATCTGGTTCCCACTCCCACCATCTATATCAGTGGTAGGAGACTTACAGCACATGTGCTGAATAGTGGAATGCTAGACCATGTTGCTCATCACACAGGGCCAATTCCCAACCCAAGCAACTGAGGTAAAGCCCTGAAGCGGTAGAAGGCAAGGAGCACAGCTTATGCCTGTCAACTTCTAGACCCATGCAGTCAACACCAGCTGGATCCAAGGAGTACTCCAGAAGTAGTGGCAGTATTGCTGAGGCATGGCTTGCTTCCAGTTCGGGCAAGTACACTCCTTACCCCACTCTCCTTTTGTTCACTAGAGGACTAACATCCTCACAGATAGACCCTACCCTACACTTTTCAACATTTAGTCCAAAATATTTTTTCTTCAAACATCCTTTTAAAATATATATTTATTTATTTAAGCTTATATACCACCCTATCCCACAAGTGGGCTCAGAGCAGCTCACAATATATAAAATATAAAGAACAAAGATAAACATAATCAAAGCCAGATTTAAAACAGTCAGAACAAGATGGCATCCAAAACAAAGACAACAACTCCAGAGCAGTCCATAGTGCCTCTTGTAGGATGCAAGTTCAAAAATAAATTTTTGTGAGTAGGGGAGGCTGAGATGGTTGAACGTCCATCATCTCAGCCAAAGGCCTGATGGAACAGCTCCATTTGTATTAAGTCCTGCAGGGCCCTGATCTCAGATGGGAGCATGTTTTGCCAGGGCAGAAAAGGCCTTGGCCTTGGTTGAGGCTAGGCGGATGTCTTTTGGGCCAGGGACTACCAGTAGATGCTGATCTGCAGAGCGCAAGGCTCTCCAGGGCACATACGGGGAGAGACAGTTCTGTAGGTATGCTGGTTCCAGGCCACATAGAGCTTTAAAGGTCAAGTCCATAATCTTGAACTGGATCCTGTACTTAATTGGCAATGTAGTTGGTGCAGCAAAGCCTGAATGTGTGCCTACACAGACATCGCCACCAGCAAATGCACTGTTGCATTCTGTACTAGCTACAGTTTCCAGGTCAGATTCTTAAGGCAGCCCCACATGGATCAAGTTACAGTAATCCAGCCTGGAAATGACCATTGCAGGGATCACTGTAGCTAAGTCCCAGGAGGTGAGATAGGGAACCAGTTGCCTGACCTGCCAAAATTGATAAAAGGTTGACCTGGGAACAGTGGTGACCTGGGCCTCCATCGAAAGTGAGGCATCCAGAATCACCCCAAGGCTCCTCATTCTCAGTGCTGGCATCAACAGCGCCCTGCCAAGCTTTGGGAGCTGGATTTCCGATCCCAAGCCCCCATGGCTCAGGTACAGGACCTCCGTCTTCATTGGATTTCACCTCAGCCAGCTCTGCAGTAACCATCCAGCCATGGCTTCTAATGCCCTGTCCAGAGTATTTTCTGCAAGGCCCTTACTTAAGGCTTGATCTCCAATCAGGAGAATAAATAATTGCATTTACTTACATGAATTTCCTATCCTTTCCTCCACTATGATTTTGATCCTGCTACACCAAATTCCTTAACTATTATGCAAGCAGTAGTACTGGCTGCCATTCTGATCATTCAACTGAGTGTTTTATCCTGCATCTTGCCAGCATTTACTGCTTTGTATATATTCAGAAATACAATACCTTTTAAAGTAACATAAAGTTATAAATTTCAAAGCAAATTATACAAGAAGCACCAATACAATCTTTTGAAACGCTTCACAGAAAATATAAGCGTCTACTTTAAGGAAATTGAGAATTTGAAAGCCTTGTTTTTTACACTGGCTACAAAGAAATTCCAACAGCTGGCAGGATGAGCAGCTGCTATGTTCACCTTTAGCTACTGAAACTATCGATACTATGAAGCTATCAATTTTCCTCACAAGTTCATCACCTTAGTAACAAACAGTCCATGCATGCACATACAAGTCTAGCATGCATTACAGTCAGGCTGGGCTTTAGTATAAGGGCCAATACAATTAGCATAAGATATCCTACACTCATAGTCATTATTAGTTTTTACAAAAAAAATAGAAACAGAATACAAGAAAGTATTTTGCAAATAACACACAGAGACTGCCAAAGAAACCTGATTTCACTACTGACTGGATCGACTAGTTTCACTTCTCAAACAAATGTTCCACACAAAGTCAGTACTGTTACCAATGTCACAACTGCAAAACACTTCACACAATTGCACTAGAAAGAAACCAACATTCAGACCTTAGCAAGACTTTGTGTATAGTGGACACATACTTAATAGGTCCTCAGAAAGGTATGATGGCACAATATATAGCAAACTTGGTGAAGCTAATCATATATGGGTTTGGTCACTCAATGACTACATGGCTTTTTGCAAATATATGCCTTCCCAAGTTCCATAACAGGCAAGATACAAAGGTAACAACATAATTATATAGCTGTACCAGCAAAACAGTGTAAAGCTGCAGTACAAATAATACTAGTTACTGCACTTGGGGGGATCACAGACTTAGAAAGTATGCCTACAAATAATACTTAGGATTTCTTAACAAATTAATGATTCCATACTATCATGAACAAAACCAAGCAGGAGATACCTCCCCAAAAGACTGTAGGTTATCAAAAAGCAGAAGACACCTTAAACCTAACCTATAATATTTATTCTACTCTCCTGGACCAGCAGCACCTCCAAAGGTCACATGAGCAAGTAATACAACAAAAACAACTAGTATAGGTCACTTCTCCGTTGAAAGAAGCCCCATTTATCCTATTGAAGTCAATAGAAGATGAAAACAAACTTGTTGCCTTCATCAACCATCTTCTTTCACAAAGAACAGTTAACTGTACTCCTACGGAATAGCAGGGTTACGCTAAAAAAAAAATGCCTTCAACACTCCACGGACATACTTCTTGGCTGTGTTAATACACACACGACAAATCGTTAACATTTTAGACCCTAACACCCTTGCCAGAGAAAGACCTAGATATGTAGAAAGCTTAAAACCATTCCCGTCTTAAGGGCTCAGCGACTTTCGAGGGATTCATTAAACGGACACCTTTGTCTCTTCTACACACGACGGCGTCAACTTCCAGGCCTCCGTGCCAGGGCGGAGCCTGACCGTGCACAAAGAGGGGCGCGCGAGAGCGGGTGTTCAGGGGGAAGGAAATAAGCAGGCATCGCTTTGTTGTTCCCGCCCTCCGCCGCGGTCTCTGCCCTGCCACCCCCGCCCGCCGTTTCCTCGGCCTCTTTTACCTTCCACGACGCCACAAAGGAACCGCCGCGCCCCTCCTCTATTGCCCACCGCTACGGCGCCGCTCTCGGGATTCGTCTCCGGGCCTGCCGGCTCTGGCCTGGCGGGGGGTACTTCGCTCGCGGGGGCGGCGGCGGCTGCGGGAGGTCCGGGGCTCGGCCCGGGTGTGCCCGGCACCTCCCCCCGCGGCTCCTCTACCTGCACCATCCCAGTCAGGGCCGCAGCAGGACTCCCTCCCGCCGCCATTGCCCCTTTGCTACTGTAACCGTAACAGGCTGCGCTTGCGCGGGGAAAACCAGCCCCAGCCGGTCCGAGCCAGAACCAACCGCCCTGACCGGTCGACTGCCAACCGGGATCGCTATTAAGGATCACGCCCGGCTCCACCTCCTTCGCCACACACCAGCCAAAAAACCTCGGGACGGCGGAGGAGTGAGCAGCTAAACAACCCCGCGGCTTCAGGGAACGAATGGACTGACCGAAAAAAAGGGAGGGGGAAGGGAAATTTAAAAACGTACCCACTGCGCAGGCGCCAGAAGCTGAGCGGATCTAAACTGCGCATGTCCTGCGGGGGTCGGAGGGGGATGGAGGTGCAAATACGCACGCGCAGCATGGACACCTTGCCGGACTGCGCGTGCGGGAAATGATCCGGCCCTGCATGTTTATGCGCGTGCGCAGGTTTCTGAGACGACTACTGCGCAAGTGATGGGGGAAATAAACAAGGCGGAGGCTGGCATAGCGCAAGCGCAGAAATAAACGGTAAAATTGGTCCCTTTAGCATTGCGCATGCGTGAGAGAATTATACCTCCGGGTTGGTTTTTCGGCTGTCTGCAAACATGGAAGAGAAAGTAGGAGGAGCTATCTGAGGTTTGACCTAGTTTCTCAAATTCCTTGCCATGCCCCTGACTACGTTACTCAGCAGCGCCAGAGGCCTTTGACTGCAGCTCAGGCCTTGAATGTTCGCGCCAAACTGGAGTGTGAGCTCTGACAGGGACATTCATGTGGTATTTCGAAGCTGAGAGATGGGCCAGTTGCCTTTTGTGTACAGTTTGCCACACCATTATCCGTGTAGTATGAGGAGGAACTCAGTTACGGGCTGGCCACTGGGCCAGTGTAATGAGCAGGGGATCTTTCACTGGCGCTGAGCGCAGATCCACGACTTTGCCTACTGTACGGAATGTTTGAAAACACCTGTTGCCCTCATAAGAAGATGTGGAGTCAACAACTTGCATAATGTATGCGGGTTAAAATGTCTGAACAGATTCTTGTTTTATGGATTTAGATTAACAAAGTGTTGGTTTAGAAAAGACTTCTTCTGGGCAACGTGGACAGTCAAAGTGCAATCTAGTGGGCAAGCGGAGGAGCTAGAGGAGAATTAAGTACAATATGGGCCAAGCCCAGTGATCTCCAATTTTACTAGAGTTTTCAGGTCCCAGTACAAAGCATGGTTTCACTAATAAGGTAAGAAAACTGGTTAGTTGGCAGCCCTGTCTGGAAAGGATGCCACTTCTCAATTAACTGGTTATTGCTCATTTGCAAGTAGAATAACTTTGATACTGTCCAGTGGCAATCCTTTTAGTTCAGTGAGAAATCTGGCTTCTTTTGAATACCAGATATGTAAGGATTGTATTACCAGGCCGAAGTAACGATTTAGGACTAGGCTTACCAACATTTTAACGCCTCTATGAGCACTGTGAAATGTAAAAATTAAACAAGTGAAATTTATATCCACATCCCAGAAAACACCCTGTTAAATTTCTGTGTCAGATTGCTGTCTAAGGCACTGAAGCAAGGCCAGTAAAAATAAGAGGCAACCTTATTTTTAGCAACATCTCTATGTTCACAATGGCTACCATTCATAACAGATGGCTCTAATTCTTGGCAAATACAGGGCTTTTTAAAGTTCAGCATCTTTATTATCTGCTTTCTCTCTTAAGTTGTGACACTCTATAGTACAAAGATTGAAGCTCCTGATCTTTCTGCTTTCTGCTTAGTCCTTGGTATGCATGTCAGCAGGGGCTTCTGCAAGTGCTGACCTGTAAATGGGCAAAGTCAGCCACTGCCCACACACATTTTCTCCATTGTGGATTCCTCCTTATGGAATGTCCTGCCCAAGGAGGTCAGGATAACTCCCACTCCTCTTTCACAAACTATGCAAAACTGAATAATTCTAGAGGGTTTTTCTGCACAGATAAAAGGGTTTCACTGTAGAAAATGGTTCACAAACTTACTTGGTTGAATGATTAGCAACTGTGGTCTATACTGCTATGTGCAGCTTACTGTAAGTTGGTTTCCTATTATGTAGGTTTTGTACCACTTAATGTGTGATGTTAATACTTAAAATATGTTTCCGTTCTTTCTGGTGGGTCCAGACTTCTAAAATCCTTATGCATTGGGTATTGAACGTCCCATTTTGTTGATTGAACTGACTCACTGTGTGCAATCTGCCTTGAGTCCCTGTGAAAAAGGCAGTCTATACGTGATGTAAATAAATAAAATAAAATAAATAAATGAAAGAGATGCAGGGGAATTTGGTGTTGCTTTTCCATTTTTGGTCATTAGAGGGCACTGTGTTTATAGATTACGATTCTGTACCACAAATGTGTCCTTTGTGCCTTCTCATCCTTTGCATCTCCATCTCTACTTGTGTCTGCCGAAGGGAGCTTTGACTCTCGAAAGCTTATACCCTGAAACTCTTGTTGGTCTCTAAGGTGCTACTGGACTTGAATCTTTTCTACTGCAGATTGACATGGCTGCCCTCTGGGGGAAAAATGTGTCCTGTGAGGGTCAAGAGTACAAAAGTAGAAGAAAAGGGAAAGGCAGTATAGCTGAAATTCCCTTGCTCTCAAACCCAAATGGTATTGCTGAGTCCCAAGAAGCTACAAGCATAAAATGGCCGGGCAATTCAGCTATGATTTTCAAGCATGAATTCCATGCAGGCTGTTTATATAAACTATCTCACACCTGCACACACACATGTTCTATGTTTTAACTTGCATTTCTTGCTGTGGATTTAGGTTTGGGGGAAATAATACATCTAGAACAAATTTCTCTGTTGGTTTATAGAACATCTTCTAATGGAGAGGTATTGGGAAGCTGGTATAGTCTGATATCTAGAGCAGGGCAATTCAAGAAGGAAGTAAGAGAATGGCTGGAGCCATATGGCTCTTGCACCTAAGCAGAGGTAGTGGAGTCAGATAAGACTATCATGAACAAAACTTTGATTACTCTTACAGCCCTATTGTAAGCACCCTTGCACCCTTTGTAGCCCAATGACTTCAAAGCACTTAGAAAGATATCACTCTGCTTAAGATGATGCTGTTAGTGGACAGGAAATAAAGAGCTAGAGGCCTACTCTGAAAGCAAGTCATGTGAGAGAATATATGTTCACATGATTTAAGAACAGTGGTGCAGATGACGGGAAAGTATGGTTATGTAGCTTGTATGTTCTTGCTATGGATCATTAATATTTGTAATTCTTTGTAGTGTCCAAGTACCTGCTGTAGCCTTTGAAATGTCACAACTGCTTTGTTCATCTTGAAATAATTTTCCTGATATTTCTATCAATTTCAAGATGCTTTAATTAGTTCTGTCTCTTTGTCTTTATAGGCACAACTATCCTCACACAGATCACTGCAATTTACATCCGCTTTGACTAGCAGGCCAGCTTTGGAACATTTTATTACATAACCATTGTTTAACTTAGCCCTTAGGACTACCCCATTTCCTGCTAGGTTGTCAAAGGAAAGCTATGGGATCAGATACAGAACTGAGCTATGATGATGGTCTCCCATTGTAGTAGTTTGAAATCTCACAGTCCCCTTCTCAGCTTGTTTGTGAATGAGTTGCATTTTTATTTATTTACTTCATTTGCTCCTGAGTAGGGACTCAAAGTGGCTTACATCATTCTCCTCTCCTCCATTTTATCCTCACAACAACTCTATAAGGTAGGTTAGGTTGAGAGTGTGTGACTGATCTACAAATTAGGCAAATGCTAACCCTGTCTCCCATCTTCAGAAAGAAGCATTGTGCACTAGCATATATTTAGGAAATCTAAAATGAGCCTGTGTAACTGAGAAGAGATGAACTTAGATATTGCTTAGATGTTTTAGTACATGTGCATGTGTTTGCATGCCTGGAAGTCATGGTGACTTCTGACAACCCCTAGTGGGGTTTGGACATTTCAGATAGGTGGAGGTTTCAGAGAGGTGCCTTTGCATCCTGAGCCCTGGTATTCTCTGGAGGTCTCCCAATTACTTGCCAGGGTTGGCCCTGCTTAGCTTCCAAAATCTGACGAGATCGGGCTTTCCTGGGCTATCCAGGTCAGGGCATGTCATTTTTAGAGGCAGGTTCTGAGAGCAGTAGTGAAAGAGTGATTGGCAGCTACATCATCATTCATAGTTTGGTAAAGCACAGGGTTTTCCCCCCTTCCAGGCACAAAATGTTTCAGGTATGGTACTAAATGAGAACAATAGCTAGAGTTCGCCTGGCGAATTATAATGTGGTACACCTGATTAGGAGAGCCTGATGCCACAGCTTATAAACTCTGAACATCATTGCAAGGTTTACTTGCTACCACAGACAGTTGCTTCCTCTCCGTTGTGGACACAAGAATTCCAGCAGCTTTCATGGGTGGTTCAGTTTGTGTGGAATCCGTAGAGGTGAACAGAAGCAAAAAACCTGCACTTTTCAAGATGGATTTCGGATCCTATTGCTTTGGAGAGTCAGAAGTTCTCCTATTGGCATCCAGGAACGAACAAAGCAGAAATTCCCATATTACTATGGAGGGTGCACTTATGAAGATGTGGCCCTGACTAGTTTTAACACTGACAATGAGTGGAAATGGGAGCTATTGCTGCTTATCTGAATGCAGCACCAACTTGTCACCATAGGAGAAGCACTGGAAAACAAATAGTAACAGAGCCCATGATATTAGTGCATAGCCATTGTGGTTGCATTTATTGTCATATTTGATCTTTGTTATTATACAAAATATACAGAGTTGAAAATGCAAAGCCGATAGCAGAGCCCGACATGCCCCACTAGTGCGGTCAAGCTGGGCTGTCTGATCCCCAGCCTAGTGACTGTAGTGAGAACACAGGTAGAAAGATGCAGCTGGTGAATGAGTGTGGAAGGGAGCAGCAGACAGCATCAGGCACCTCCAGTTCCCCAGCTGAAGACAATTCCATCCACATAGGGACTGCCCTCAGATTAAGAGAACAAACTGCATGGAAACAGATTGAAACCAAAGGACAGTCTGTGAAGAGGTAAGAGATGAGTTGGGATATGAGCTTTGCAGAGCTGAGGCGTGATCTAGATAGAACCAACATGACAGGAAGGAGAACCTAATGCCAAATGGAAAGATTACACCCTCCTACTTTATGTTTATTATTTTAGCATAATCGAACTCCGTACTCATCATCACTAATTTAGACTGAAAATCCCAATTTACCCATAAACATGCATTAAAATGAGGGTGGGGTGGGGAAACCCACTGTTCTATCAATCTAGCCAGCCTGATTGTAAATATGACAGTTTGCTTAAAGGGTGTGAGGGGGCAAGTCTGCATTAGGAGTGATGTTGAGTACGCAATTAAAGACATCTAAATATAAAATCCCCTAGGATGGGCATTATGTTCTCAGAAAAGGAACAGAAACCCTTGTCTTAACCTGGAGATGCATGGTTTGGACTGGTGGGAGGCCTCATTATATGTGATGGGGTAATTTAGGCGGTGCTACACCTCTGTTTCTAGCTGCCCAGCATTGTTTCTGGTGGGCCAAGGCTGACTCAGGCCCTAGGCACAGGGAAAAGAAGAAACGACTATTTCAGGGGAGTTTTGCATGTAGAAGATCCACTGTTTGTCTTCAGTTAAAGGATCTCAGGTGGCAGGGCTGGGAGAAAACACTACCTGTGAATTTGGAGATGATAGGCCATGGATCCATTCAACTCATGACTGCCTAGCCAGATTTAAAGACAGCTCCTTGTGTCAGGCCCATCAGCACTACCTCTCAATTTGTTAAGTGAAACTTTGAGACTAGGCTTTTCTAGAAAATGCAGGAGAGGCTAGATTCTAGATTCTGTTCTGCCAGCTATCTACTGCTTTCCTAGTTCTGTTTACAGCACTTCCCCTCCAGTCTTGCTGCCACTTTGCCTCTTTAGCCTGTAAGCAGGAATGCCATAGAATTTGTTTCCTGATTCCAGAAGAACATCTTGGATTCTTAGTAATGGAGGGGTGATACTGTGAGGGGGGCGTGTCAGCTTCACAACCTTACATGAGAGCTAGCTACTTGCTAAAGGAGACCAGCTTGTACAAACACCAGCACCCCTCACACAAATGGGCAGCTACTCAATTGAACTTGCTGTCGGGCCGCATCTCAGCCCCAGCTGATAGGGTCAGTTTCAGTGTGACGGCACTGCATGCATGAGGCTTGAAACTCCCTCCCTCCACAGAGAGTTTACTTTCATTGTTGGCTATAAAATGTGAAACATTCTGCAGGATACATTATCCCTGCATCAGTCATTTTTTGGGGTGGCTGATGGCAGTATGGAAACTTTCTGTACAATGGGAATGATCCGTTTCACACTTTATGGCCCCTAGGTAGACTGTTTCAAATGACTTAAACAGTAACCTGCAGATTTGCCCTGATCATCATGAGATGCACACTTCATTGAGTAGTCCTTGCATTGGAAGTAGCCATTGGAGAGAGTCTTGAAATAGGAGCAGTACCACCCATACCCTGGTGTGCTTTGGTCATATGTCTGAGTGGATGAGAAGCATTGGTGACCAGGTTTGAGACTGAGATAATCTGGACAAGATGACCCTGAGGACGATGGACGGCAGTGATACAAGGTGCGGGAGCTAAGGGAGTGTTGCTTATGGAAACTGACCTGTACAGCCAAAAAGAAAGGCAAGGTAAGAATACTTTAATAAATAGATATATTAATATTGATTAATAAATGAAGCCGATGATGGGGAAGTGCAACAGGATAGGAGAGTGTTATATTGGAATTTGTTTCAGTTCATAAAGTATATGATTCAGTAGCCTGCATTGGGTGGCCCAAGTTAAGAAAAAGGGGCTTCAGAAATGGGACTGGGCTGTGGGACTGGGCTGTGTAGTTGTTTCATGTGTATTTAAATTTCTTATTTCTAGAAACAACTACACTCCCCTTGCCTCAAGGCCTAGTACATCTGTGATCCTTAAAGCACAAGTCTAGACTGTGCAAAGAGGAATTCTTAAGTATTAATTAGGTGGATTGGCAAGAGGTGGTGGCAGTCTCAGGAAAGGAAGAGCCACACACGGGCTCCAGTGCACGTGGAAGTCTTTTTGCATAGGTAGTAACTCCTGAGTCAGCCAGCTCCTCTTTCAGCCTCATGCCAGTCCCGCATTCACTGCCACAGGAATCCCGCCTGAATTACACACTTTGTTTGAAAGCACTCCATATAGGGGCCCTGCTCCAGTGGGGCCTGAAGCATCCTCTAAATGACTGCATGCTTTCTCAGAGTTGTGACTCAGTGTGAGGCTGAAACTGAAAAATCAAAGTTATGAGGGGTGGTGGCTAGGATGTGGAAACAACAGAGCTGAGTGGAGCTCAGGACTAGGGTTGGATAGAAGAATATTAGTAGGATGAACTTTTGGTCAGCAGGGGCAGCTAGTCAGGCTAGGAGTGATAACGTTTGCTTCTGTCATCTATTGCCACCAATCATGATTCCTCAACTCCCAGTTCATATTCCTCACTTCTCTGTGTACCAGCAATCTCATGTGATGGGATTTCAGCACCATCTTTTGACTCTTCCAAATGCTTTACAGACCTCAGAGTGGTTATGTTGCTACCTCTCCCCTTCTGCATTCTATATTCAGATTGCCTGTTACCCTGAAAGAAGTGACTGCTTGAGATAGGGCCTCTCTGTGTTCTTCTGAAGCAGTGTGGCTATTATATTCTGTGCAGTCCCTAGCATTCTTTTGGAGGATCTTAATGCAGCTCTGACATTGCTGGCTGCTTATAATAGGCACCCAAAGGGCTGAAGAGTTTCTGAACATGGGGATGGCAGTAGGAAAGGGGCAGCAGCATAGAGAGATGAGGAGTTTCCCAACAGAAACCATTAGGCTTCTCAGCAAAGATGAGAGATATGTGGCCCGGGGCATGAGTGGCAGAGATTCCCCCGTGGCCTACACCAGTTTGGTGTAGTGGTTAAGTGTGCGGACTCTAATCTGGGAGGACCGGGTTTGATTCCCCACTCCTCCACTTGCACCTGCTGGATGACTTTGGGCAAGCCATAGCTCTGTACCTGTTGTTCTCTCAAGGACAGCTTGGGAAAGAGCTCTCTCAGCCCCACCTACATAACAGGGTGTCTGTTGTGGGAAGGGAAAGGAGTTTGTAAGCCGCTCTGAGACTCCCTTGGGTAGTGAAGGGCAGGGTATAAACCCAATCTCCTTCTTCATGTCCGTCATATCTGCTCCCTTTTATTCCTACAATGCCCTACAGTCACATTGTCTAAGAGCTTTGTGAAACTCATGTTTTCATTCAGTCAGCGCACCTAACTCCAGACAAGCCACATAGCAAAAGTCTGCTGTTTCCTAGAGCCCGATGCCTGTGTCTCCTCATGAAGCTGGCACAGTATCACCCACAATTCTTGCACAATCTCCAAGTCTCACCCAGGGACTTCTGATCTGACACCTGTTTTCTCTATTGTGTCTAGTTACTGAAGGCGCTTAACAAATAATAAACATTATTTGAGACAACAAGGAGATCCTGTACAGGGAACAAAGTGAGGCCACACAGAAACAGTTTTAGGTTGTATTCTGAATTAAATGTTTCTAGTGAGATTTCATCTACCTCCATCACTGAAGTTTATATTGGAAGGGAAAGGTGTCTTGCAGAGAAAACCACCAACCTTGATACTGGGCTATGTGCTCCCCCAGCAGGAAGCTCAATACAACTTATTTCTTCCTGGTTGCAGAATGAAACCTAGAGGTTTGGCAGCACCTGCCTCTCTTTGGTGATGTGGCATCCCTGCTCTGCTGAGAATGCAGATGGAAAAACCACTAGGTAGAATCCCACCTACCACCATCTTCTTCCCTACAGCTCCAGCTCCACCTCAAAGTTGCTAAGCATTGCTAACTGAGTTTAGTGCAGGGACAGCAAGGTTTCTTGACACCAGGAGAGGTCTTCCCTTGGAGGAAGCCTTAGGGCATGTGCAGTGGGAGCCAAGGTGCAGATCGGATGGAGTCCTCTCCCTATAGGGAGTCTGTAGGATTGCAGATACACCAGAGCATTTCATGAGTCCTTGGTGATCAGTGTTTGCATTGCTATCTCATCGTGTAAAACCCATGTGGAGTCCTAGTAAGGGCCCAGGTTGGAAGGCCCTTGAGAGTGAGCACATGACTTTGTGACAGGAGAGTGCTGTTTCCTGGGGATGGTGCTTAAGGTTTTTTCCCCCCAGTGCCCAGGGGAAATGCTAGTAGATGCCAAGCCACTCTTCTTGTTTCATGCCCAGTACAATCCAGCTGAAGCCTCCCACCTGGACTGTAGGGTCTTCTCTCCAGTTGTGTCTTGAATACATGAGGATTTGTCTCCACGAAGTTGCCCGGTCCAACATGGACAAGAGCTGAGGGCTGCTTTGTCCAGGCAGGCAAAAGAAGAGTGCCTCAGGAATACACCAAAAAGAGAAGCCCTGGGTGCTTGTGAATGTCTGGGCTCCAAGACTGGCCAGCTAGATCACATTGTCAAAGAGCTTCATGGAACTCATGATGTTTTCATCCTGGAAGGAAGAAGATAGCAAATTAGAATCTTGTGTATGGGGAAATGAGGAAGAAGGGTTGGACCTGACTGGAGAGGATGCTTTAGAGTTGTCTTTGTCATGGATGAGAGCAGAAGAGACTGATATTCATAGAGAGTGACCAGTGTTTCCCAACAGGGAAGGGAGATCAGATGATCAAGTATTGTAACCTACAGCTGAGGTTAGCAATCTTTCTGTTTCATTGCTTTTATTAGTCTGTACCATAGTTCTGTAGCCTGTATTTCCTCTAAAATGTTGCCAGCAGAATAAAGCCTGCATCTGTTTAACAAATAAGCAGTTACCTTGATTCTTACTGATGTACCTCACTGTGGCATTTGACGTTCCTGCTGGCACCAAACTGGTGAGGGGCAAAGATCAGGAAGTGGCAGTGGCCTATTGAAAGGAAGGGCTTGAAACTTCGCTTAAGAGGGGGTTGGGGAACAGCAAGGAATTCCTGCTGAGAAGAGTGGAGTTCCCTCAACCAAAACAACTTCCAGTCTAGTTTCTGAGCATAGCTGGGCCTTGCCTGCTTGGTTGAGGGCTGTTTGCCTGAGCCAGAGATGTTGGCCTGTCAGATGCTGGGGCAGAAGTGGTACAGACTCCTCACTCACAAGCTGCATCTTACACAATAGGAGTCTTGCACAGTAGGAGTACACACACCTTATTTTATGCTTATCATTAAAACAGGAGTTGCCTGAATCTAGAACCAACAGGATGCTAGCCAATCATTCTGTACTGATTGGAATGGGGGGGGGGTTTGTTATAAAGCAAGACATCCTGTTGGGTGCTTTCCCATGTTATTTTCTGAAAAAAGGAAGATGTGGGTTTACAAAACATTGAACATTTTGGGAGGAGGGTATTGTCTTGCTGGTGTGGATACCCTTTTTATTTCAGTTTTTAAAAGGGATGAGTAGCATAGCAGGGAGGGTTAATTGCTAATGGAATTTAAAAAAACAGAACAGAGCAATATCCTTGCAAAAGAAATTCTGTCTTGCCAAGGGATGTCTTGACTCCACAGCACCCCTGAGCACTAACTATGCATTTGTTGCATGAAAACAATCCTTTGGAAAAGCACCTAGATACCACTTATGATGCAGCCAGAAGGGCTAGTTCCCTGAGTATCTCCCATCTCTACCTGCTAAGCAGCAGGTTAAGGCTGATCAGTCCAGGACACAGCAAACACATTTCTAAGGGCCAGCGTGGGTCTTGAGGGCTTAGGTAGAGAGATAGATAGAGAGAAAGGAAGGATCAGGTCAGCAGAATTAAGCGTAATTTCTAGGGTTCAGGCATTGAGGCTGAATATGCCTTTTGCTGCCCAACCAAAAAGGGCTATGAAAGGTTATTCCAAGGAGAATTATACTTTACCTTCTGGCAGGACTCAATAAATTCCTCAATGGTCACAACTCCATCTTTGTTCCTGTCCATTTTCTGAAATGTGAACACAAGGACACAGAAACTGAACGAAGGAGCCATAAGTGGTTCCTGGGAGAAGAGAATGCCCTTCAGCACAAAGAAGCCAGCCACAGCACCCACAGTCAACAAGCACATCTCTAGCCTTGGGAGAGAGTCAACCAACAACCTTCGTGTGCCTCTCAAAGGCACTGCTGTCAGAAAGAGCCTTTCCCCCAGTAATATCAAGCATCCAGGGGGCAATGGGCTGGTGTTGCAAATGCAAAATATATGGAATAAATTATGGATAACTCAGACAAGGAAAACTGTATCAATAGCCTTTAGGGAGAATTCTTTAAAACAACTGCATTGATGGTATATTACTCCAGTATCTCTTGCAAGAATAAGTAATACAAACAATACAAAACATTGGAGAAATTGCAATCAGCAATCAGTGGTCATGCTGTAGTGTCACAGTTTTGGAGAAAAATATTTACAGAAATGGAAAATATTATGTATCAAATCATTTATGCCATGCCAGTGCTGGCCTTGTTAACAATTTGGGGGGAATAAAAAGGAAAATTGACATCCAATGGATTAATAGTGTTTATGTTGATGGCAGCCCATAGGGTAATAACAAAGTGTTGGAAATCTTCAGAACTTTTAACATTACATTACTGGTATTCCAAGCTATGGCAGAAAAACTAACATAGCAACTTAGAGGAGTCAAAGGTACAGCTAAAATGTTAAGATTTTTATGAAATGTGGCATGATTTTATTTTATATATAAATCAGAAATGTATTCAACATCTATCCAAATTATAGAAAGGGAATTACGTAAAAGTATGTAACTCTGTCTCATTAATGACTTCCTCTCCAGGGTGGGTGGAAGCAGGTTTTTATGACAGCAATAAACAACACTAACTGGTAAATGTCCTGATTCTAGCTTCACCTGAAAGAAACTTTCCACATGCTCCTGTGGTGCGTCTTCTCGCATGGCCGGATATGTGTATTTGCCCATCATGTCATAAATGGATTTCATTATGTCCAACATTTCCTATGCCAGAGAACAGAAAAAGAATGAAAAAGAATAAAAATCATAAATCTCTTGCAGTATCAGGAGATTTCAGCATCTTCCAGATATCACTAGCTGCTATTTAGTTACCTCTTTGGTAATGCAGCCATCTTTGTTCAGGTCATAGAGATTGAAGGCCCAATTAAGCCGATCGTCTATAGTGCCACGTAGAATAATGGACAAGCCAGCCACAAAATCCTTGGAAACAAGGGAGAAAATTGGGGTGAAGGAGTTATTATGCACTGCAGCTGCAGGCCCAATAGCAACCAACTGCCAGATCCCATTCACAGTTACTAGACTGAAGAATCCTCCAGGGAACAGAATTATTCACCATTCAACAATTTAGTACTCTTACAGGGTTTTATCTGAAGTCTCTTTCACTTATCCATGAATCTTATGAAATCAGAAGTTCCTGTTTAACAGCTATATCCATGGAACCTCAAGAGCACATGGCAAATATTCTCCATCATCGTTCCACACCAGTGGAACCCCTTTCTTCTCCTGGAGGTTCACTGGAGATCTAATCTGAAATACTTTGGACAGAATGGATGTGGCAGGGAGGCTCCTGACAGCCCAGGTTTGGAAAAAGGAGTAAGAAGAGTAACCAGTGAAACCCCAGATGGAAGTTCACCAGGGAGAGGTGTGCATTTATCAGCAAGAGAACCTAAAGAGTTAACCCAGGCTCTGGAGCAAGCAGAACCTAATCAGCAGCCAGGAAACCAATTCGAATGAGGCTGGCAAGGATTATAGAGAATGACCAGTCTCAGTCAAGAGGCAGAGAATACGAGGGCTGGGAGGCCAGAGGCAGGTTATTGAGCCACTTCTCTGAGCATCCTCTGTGCCCCAGTAGGAGTCGCCAGAGGTCACCATGGCTTCCAGGCACGGACACACAAACACAATGCAAAAATAACCCAAAAATTAGAAGAAGAGGGAGCTAATAAAAGAGGCAAGCAGAGAGAAAGCTGGTTGGTATTTGTTGGCTGATTCTTGCTTTAAACAGAGCTGGCCTAAACAGTGCTACAGCTACACCTAGTGGTTTCTGTCTGGTTATTGCAGCAAAAAAAAGGTGAGAGCGTGAACAAACAGCCACCCCTAAGCCTTCTATGACCCTCCTCTTCCAGTGGTGGAGATGTTGAGGAGTCTGATGGACGTATGGCTATAGAGCTGGCTGGAGAGCTGTGGGCCACAGCCTTGCAGGTGCAGTGTCATCTGTGCATCTAAGAATAGGCTGACCTGCTGCAGCAGCAGCAAACCTGTAGAGGCTGTTAAAGGTGCAGCAGGAAGCATACCAACAGTGGTGGGAACAAGCTCGACTGCTCAGGCAAGCAGCCCTAGTGGGAGCAGGGACAATACATACTGGTGCCCTCCAAGAGGGGGAGCCCTACCACAACTTGCCCCAGCTGGTGAGAACCCCTGGCAAATACCAGATTCTTGTACAGGCCTGTAGCCACAGGGGGGCTCACAAGGGTGACACCCCTCCCAAATTTGTCCTGCCCTTCATCATTGGGCCCAGGGCCGCCCCGCTCTCCCACTCAGCCGGCACCTGCCGCCCAAGAGCAAGGTGGGGAAGTCCTCAGTGAGTCCACCCGGAGCAACTGCAGGCAAGCCTATGAGAGTGGGGGAGGAAGGGGAGGGAAGGTTGGCTGGCTGACCTGGAACAGCTTCAGGTGAGCTGCTGAGAGTGGGGGTCTGGGAAGAAGCCTCAGCAGACCTGCCTAGAGCAACACCAGGTGAGCTGCTGATACCAGCAAGGGGGGGAGCTTGGCTGGCCTGCCTAGAGTGACTGCAGGTGAGCTGGTGGGTGTGGGAAGGTCAGCTGGCTCACCTGAAGTTGTTCTGGGTGAGCTGGAGAGGAGAGATCTGGGTGAGCCAGCAAAAGAAGGGAGGGGAGATGGCCTGGCTGCTCTGGGTGAAGCAGAGCAACTGACCTCCCCTCCCCTCCACTGCTGGCTCACCTGGAGTTGCTCTGGGTGGGCCAGCCAAGTATAGTGGCTTGCCTGGAGTTGCTTCGAGTGGGCCTGCTGGGGTCCCCCCCCCCACTCTCAGTGGCTCACATGTAACTGGGCAAGACTGTGAGGGAGTGGAGGAAAGGTTGGCTGGCCTACCTGGAGCAGTTCCTGGCAAGCTGGTGAGAGCAGTGGAGTGGGGAGCTTGCCCCCTACCAAGGTCTGGTTATGGGCAAGATGGGGTCCAACAATGTTCCTGAAGCCTACCTAAAACATCACTGAACAAGTATCTAGTTCTGGGATAAGGCACAGTGGGCTATGTTCTTGACACTGTGCCTCACTGTGCCATCTCAGGAGTTGGTAGGCACTCTCACTATCTAAGAGATGGCTGACTAAGGCAAAGTAAAATCTGTGATTTTCAGTGCTCTCAAAATCTCAGAAGAAATGTATCAGAAGCAACTAAAAGAACTCCCGGTTGGTGATGGAATATACCCCCATCTGTTGGGGCAAAAAGTCAAAACTAATTGCATGTACTGGCTTAAGCTGGCCGTATGGTCAGTGGATCAGAACGTGCCTCTATATTTAGCTCCATCCAAAAACTGGTTGCTGTGCCATAACCCAGAGATGCTGGAGTAGGCTATCATGCTGATGGAGATACACTGCAGCCAAACTCTGAGCACCACTCAGTGTGAGGATCCTGAGAACTCAGGGTAAGAGATGGCAGAGGGGGGACGAGAGGGCCATGGAACAGAAACAACACCCAAACCACTACAAGGTGATGCCCATGATGCTATGGAAATGGCTGACTGACACTCCCCCTGGGGCTTCCACCTGTGGAGAGTGACAGTGGATCTGGGGTGACCCTGAAGTGCAGAGCTGAAGCATTGTTCGTTATGCCTGTGGTTAAAGGAGGCATATCAAGTGGGAATGCCCCCACATGGATTGTTCCTTGGCTGAGGCTTGGTTGGCCACCCAGGTAGGGAGTCCAGCAGTGAGGGGTGTGTTCTTGGCTGTAATAGATGGAAGGGTCTGACAGACACAGGAAGTAGCCAAATCCTCTTGCAATATTGATGGGGGAAGGTCAACAGAGGGTGGATTTGCCTTTGGTACATTCATAGAGATGTGAAAACTTACCCCGCCCATTTGGTCACCCTTACAGTATAGGGACAGCAATGGCAGATACAGATGGCTATGTTACCATAGCTGAATCCGGAAGCAGGTGCAATGCTACTGTGCCTCCTGTCCAGAGTGTCAGAAGACCTAAGCTAGTGGGGCAAGTTGGTGCTCATGCCTATCAAACTACCCCATTTGAAAGGACAGACATTGACCCAGCAGGCCCACAAGAACAATCAGCGGAGGGGAGCATACCCACATTTTGGTGCTATTTGGAGGCTGTGCTCCCCCACAGTATCACCTCCAAAGCAATAGCATGAGAGCTGATCCAAGTCTTTGCATGGGTGGGGTTTTCAAATGAGATCGTTTCTGACGAAGGGCCCAACCTTGGTCTTCCAACAAATATGGGAGATGCGGCAGATTACACCCACTTAGGCCTTAGTGTACTATGCCAAGACCAACAGGCTAGTAGAAGGATTCAGAGGGACTGTTGAGTGCATGCTCTGGAAATTTGTACAGGAAGAACTCCACCTATAGCACCAGTGGTTGGGCATGCTTATGTCTGTAGTCTGTAAATCACCCCTTGCTGGAATGGTTGGCTGTCGCATATGTTGACAACATTATGATTTTAGCCAGTCTTGGAGAAAGCACTTACAATACCTGCAAGCCATGCTCAAGCAGATGAGACTCACAGCCAGTACAACAAATTGTTGTATAAACCATGCCAATGTAAAATATTTGGGGTTCTTTGTGGGGGCAGGGAAGGTACAGCCCCAGGATCATAAAGTACATGCCCTGATTGTCTAGGAGCAGTCAAGTACAAAAAAGAGGGTACAGAAGTTCCTGGGGTTGGCAGTATAATACCATAGGTTTGTTCCTTACTCAGCTACTATATCCTGTCCCCTAACTGAGCTGATCCAGAAGGGTCAACCCCACAAAGTAGCATGGACCCCAGCAGCAGTTGCATCCTTTGAGAACCTTCAGGCCACTCTGTCACAAGACCCAGTGCTACAAATCCTGGATCCCACCCAACTGTTTACACTGGAAATTGATGGCCTGGCTGGGATTGGGGGTGCTAATATCACAAGGACTAGGGAACGAAGCACACCCTGTCCTATTTTTGAGCCTTAAGCTTAGCAAGTGGGAAAGGTGGTACACAGTGATGGAGAGGGAAACCCTGGCTGTAGAGGCCCTCTGACATTTTCAGTGGGGTGCCCCTTTTACATTCATCTCTGATCACCGCAATATTTGAGACGTTTGGAAGAGACAACCCCCCAACTGACCAGGTGGGTATTTAGCCCTGCAGCTGTATTCCTTCATGGTAGTGCACAGGGCAGGGTGGGCACATCTCAATGCTAATTTTTTCTCCTACCAGGCAGAAAACCAGATAGGATTGGCGGAACCCTCCAGATCCCTTCTGGAAAGGAGAGCAGTCTGTAGTAGGGAGGCGGCTGATGTGGGAGAAAGGGGTTAGAAGGAAACAGATGCAACCCTGTATGGAAACTCACTGGTGGGAGGGACATCTTTATCAGCAAGAGAGCCTAAAGAGTTAACCCAGGCTCCAGAGCAGATGGAACCTAACTGGCAGCTGGGAGACCAGTTTGAGCAAAGCTGGCAAGGATTCTTTGGTGTGATGGGGAAGAGGAGCTCCATTGTCTGGGAGAATTGGGTGAGATTATCACAGGAGGGGGATCTCAGCCTAGGAGCAGAGATAGCAAATAAAAGAGGCAAGCAACAAGGCAGGAAGGGTGGTCAGGGAGAAGGCCCTGAAGAGAAAGTCAACCAGGCTCATGTGAGTTTGTCGGGAGATTCTCGCAGAAAACTGGCGAGTTAAACAATGCTACAACAGCTACATCTAGTGCCATCTGTCTAGTAATTGCAACAAGAAAAGGTGAGAGCGTGGACAAACAGCCACCCCCAAGCTTTCTATGTCCTTTCCTGCTCACAATGATTTAAAAAAAAATGGGCAGGCATTTAGTGGCTAAGGTTAACTGCAAGGGAGATATTGGTGAACTGGTTTGTGTATAAGTGTTGCTAACCAATCATGAGTCTCCAGGATGGAAAATAAGCCACAAGAGTATATTTGTGAGGGAAGAAATAGAATGAATAAACAAATAAATGCAAAGCAATGAACCTTTTCAAATATTCAGTGTGTAAATGGAGAGTCACTGCAGTTTCTTTAACTAATCAGTATAGAGACCTGCCTCACTGGGGCTTTTGTTTGGCTGTTGGTCTGTGAAGAGCCAACTCTGGCGAGGGAGTTGAGATGGCCTAGAGATGCAGATCCAACAGGTAGCCCCATTCACTAGCGGAATGACAAGGCTCAAGTGCCTGTGTTGAAATAGTAGGTATAGCTGCTTTATGGCTAGTGGAGCTGTAGGGCACGGGTGTTTGCTGACTTGGAACAAGGGCGTACAGGTGTCATTCACTCCAGTAAAACCAGAGGTTGCTTCTGTCATCAGCCTGCATGTATAATTCTGTGGTCCAAATTATGGAGTTCGGAAGCCAGTTTTCATCAACTATTTTTTTCTACAAATTTGTATGGACAGTGCTTTAACTGGCACCGCAGTCAATTGTCTATAAGTGTGCTGTGCATGTGTCTGCATTGTCTACATCTGTATGTACAGCCCTGATGATTCTGCAGCTCTAGACTCTGTACCGCAGCAAACATTTAAATTAATTTTAAAAATTCTTACCTCAAAACTGACAGAGCCGTCATGGTCAGTGTCAAATGCGTTGAAAAGAAAAGTTGCATATGTACTGGAATCTGAAGAGAGGGGCATCAAATCAAGTGATTAGGAGGCACTAGACAGTGCACCTTTTACCAAATTTCAACAAATGACTAGAGGGCAGGAAGGGAATAACCAGAATAAGTCTATAGCTGAGCTTTTGGAATGACTGCTTTTAGGTGCCATGAATTGAAGTGCCCCAATCACACTACATTGCACAGTTATTTGGGGCAACAAAGTGGACTCAGCATAGTGACGGGGAACTATCAAATGCTGCAGGAAGATTGTGCCAGATCCCTCCAAGTTAAATCCTACATTGTTTCTAGCAGCACTCAAACCATTGCCCTTGCCTGGCCTCCCATCCTCACCAAACCAGCTGCATAGATGGGATTAGTGCTCACCTCCTTGTGGGAAGAACTGTGAGTAGATCTGCTTGAAGCTCTCTTCAGTAACAATGCCACTAGGGCACTCCTGTCAAATGGAAAAGTGCAAACAAGTTCACCTTAGAATAGCCAGTTTTGACAGTACCCGTTGATAGAACCAATATGGTATGTAGTCAAGGAGAGTTCTGATGTGGCTTGTACTCCTGGGTCCTCCATTACAGGCATCCCAAATAAGTCTGTTGCTGAATCACTGTTTTTTTTGCTGACTCATGCCTGGTGCAGTGAATATGAACAGCTGAAAATCTTTGTAAGAATTCAAATTCTATCTATGTTATTGGTGTGATTCTAAGTACACCCCAACTCTTGAATTTTTATCTCTGAATAATTGCTGTGGGGATCCAAGATCTTTGGATAAACAGATGAGAGACTGCAAACAATTTGGGAGTTTTCTGAAGAAGAGCAGGTTTAAAACAGATTCAAACTCCCTGTCCATCATCATTGGTTATCAGCTGAATGTTGTATTTATTGTCTGGTTGCCATTTTGATGTGCACTGCTATTATTGTATAACTGGCTGAACAAATTGTCATATTTTACCTAATTTTTTATTTTGTCATCCATTTTTGTAGTTATGTGAATGTTGATAGTTTCAGTTGCATAGCTGTGTTGGTTTGCAGTAGAACAGCCAGATTTAAGTCCAGTAGCATCTTAAAGACCAACAAGATTTCCAGGGCATGAGCTTTTGAGAGTCAAACCTCCTCATTTTATCAGACATCAAACTGGCAGACAGTAGTCTAGCTGCGGTTATCAAATTTAACACTACAGCCTGGTTTCATTCATGCAGTCAAGTAAAAGTCTCCCATAACGTCAGTTCACTTTTATTGTTCATAATTACTGTCTCGAATTTGTTTTTAACCAAATCAGTGTTGTCTCATCCTAGTTTGATCCCTAAATATGTAATCTGCTTACTACTAATATTCATTTTTGTTATCCGGTTTTGCAAGATTCAGGCCTTTAAGTTTGTATTAAAAGAAAGAACTTCAGATATTTCAATATTTAATTTGTAATCAGCACTTTATGAACACTGCTTGCAAACTAATTTATTTTATAGTTCTAAGATCCCACCTCTATACCTCTTATCTTCTGTGAGTAACAAACTGCGATTGCCAAAGGTTCTAGAGGTATATTAAATAGTAATACCAATAGGGAACAACCTTGTTTTATACCCCGGTTAATATTAATTGATAAAAAAAGGATTGTGCACCCTTAAGTTTATAGAGGATCTAGAATAAATTATTTTAACCCAGTCTATAAACATTTTTCCAAAGCTAATAGACATTTTAACAAAAAAAAACCCTGAGGTTTAGCCCTGTCAGAAGCCTTTTCAGCATCTAAAAACGGGCTCAGAGGAAGCTTTAGCCCCTGTGCTGAGCACCTGCTACTTACACTGCATGAAGAGGAAATTCTTATAGTGGTACTATGAGATAACCACCTCTCAGGCAGGGGGAATTGGGTGGTTTAAAGATATACAGTACGATTGCTATTCCATCTGCAAATACTGGACACACAGATCCAGTTCCACAGGAAATGGTATTTCCCAGACTGGAGGAGGGACTGGGGTGGTGCGTGGCAGTGGTCCCTGGAGTCATAGAGCAGAGTGTCAGGCTACCCAGGTGAGCATCATGGTACCCGGTCTTTGATCCCAAGGAAGGGGAGGAGCTTCCAGGACTTAGCCTAAGGTTAGTAAGCAAGTTAACAAAAGGAAAAGGTATACAAAAATGCAAGGTGTAGATTTATAATGGATGTTTCTAACACTGGGGAAAACAACCACCACACTTTCTCCTTCCCCCCCCCCCCTCAAAAGCTCCATAGGCTTATATGTATTCCACCTGGATTTTTTTTCCAACTCACATTTTTGAAGCCCCTGTACAAGACCTGCAGTTCCTTGCGGGTGAACTTGGTTTGCTCCTGCAGCTGGTCCAGGCCCTCAGGCCGGTGACAAACGGTGGAGAGTTCAAATTCATCCTCTATACTGTCTGCAAGAAGAGGAAATGCCTCAGAAGTATGGCACTTACAAACCCTATCCCCTACCCCACTTTCATCCCCCAGCTTCATCCCTTTCCTCTCTAAGACAAATTTGCTCCTATCCCTGTACAGGCACAAGCCAACTTGTTCTATGCAGCTAAAACTTGGGTGGAATCTGCTCCCTTTTTTCCCAGTACAAGCACACATCATTTATATGTGCACACACTTAAGCTTCTTATCAGTCCATCAGGATCACAGTATAATTGCAACCAGAGATCCAGTACCCCAGTGGTCTCATTTTGTTCTACGGGAGATCTAGACCCTTGGCTTAATCAGTCAAGGATCCCGCTTTTGGAATGTCTGTTGGCCTCACATTGTACAGGGGAAGAGAGAAGAAAAGCATTAAGTCTGGTTGTATTAGAATAGAAACAGAAGATCAGGGCTAGTTTATAATATGGATCTGGGACAGAAATTAATCCAAATGGGAAACAAATGCCCAGTGTTATGCGCTCCCCACTTCCCCCAGGCAGAACAATCACCATTCCCTCTGTAAATTCCTAACTGCTTCAGTTTTAGTAAATTTGGTTTTAGCAGAAAGCTGACTCTTAGTGTCCAAATGCAAACTGCTAACAACTTTCCAAGGGCAAGGGAGAGAGATTTCTTGTAATCAAGAAATATTCAGCCCATTAGTTGCTGAGTAAGAAAAAAAAATCCTATAGTAATAGGCTCATTCACAGTAACCAAGACAGCTAATTTTCACCATCAGAGAATAAGCAACCAAGGCAGAGGCAGTTCTGGTTGGAACCACAGACACACTCTTCCCCACCAGTGGCAGGAAATGGAAGTACACAGACATAAGAAATCTGCCTCTTTGTGGAATATGAACCCTCTCCTAAGAGACTTTTGATGACTGAGTGTCCCAGATCAGGCAGCACACCTTTCCCTGCCTCCGATGCTACCCCCTCTCCCCATACTGAGGCCCCTAGAGGAATCCAGTGGGCGGGCTGCAACAAGAAGCTCTGGCCCCACAGCACATCTGGCCAGCAGGACCTGCCCACCAAGTGCAATAGGGTTAGATGGACAGCTTGCCAGGATGAACTGCTGGGGCACAGCTCCAGCTGGACGAGTGCAGGAGGAACCTTGAGGGCCAATTGGCTTTTCAGCTGTGGCACAGGAGGAGCCATTGAACCAAGCCCCCCAGCTCCAGAGCTCCTCCAGTCTGGGCTAAGCTGCAGTTTGTCAGCTGGCCTTTTGTGTGGCAGGACGTTCTGGCCTACCCAACACTGAGATAAAATTGCCCAGCACTTCCTACCTGGGTCCTAGAATCCATGGAAGACCAGGCTGTGCCAATGAGCAACACACCAACCCCCAGTCAAAAGCCAATGGGCGTAAGATGAATCTCCACCTCTGGTCAACAGCACATCCCTCTGTATGTCTCTGTCCCATTTTACAGTAGAAGGTGGATGCCCCACCCCAAATGGAGTGCCTTTGAAATCAAATCAGAAAAATGAGAGGGGTCACCCTCTATAGGAAGCTAGCTTCCTGTACTTTGTATTAGTTGACTGCCTAGTTTAGGAATCCTTGTGTATATTCAAATGTGGTCTTTGATGAGGAGCCAACTCTCTGATTTTTCTCCTATGATATATTGATGAGCAGTAGAGATACCAAACAGGCAGGTTGTGTACTCTGTACTCAAAATCAAAAATATGTACCAAGAAAAGATACATTTGGAATGGTTTCTTGTATTTATTATTAGCTGTTCTTTTAAAACTACTGAACATACTTAAATCCAGCTTTTTGCAAGTAGGGGGAGGAACAACAATCTACCCAGGGCACTGGGGTGTTTGCCCTGAGAATGGAAATTTTATTTAACAATTTCTCTGGCTATTTTCACTAGGCACTGCCCATTCAACTTTCAAACATACATTTCAAGCATATTTGCATCGGATGAAGTGAGCTCTAATTCACAACAGCTATTCTGGAATAAATGTTGTTAGTCTTTAAGGTACCACTAGACTCCTGTTCACTTTGCTTCTACAGACTAGCATGTCTGCTCTCTGGAATTAAGCATATCTTTGCAATTCAGAAGGACTAGAAACTTGCTTTCACCAAAAAAAAGTGGGATCATCATGAAGCTGAACTGTGTACCCAGTACATTCCAAGCCTTTTCTGTGTTTATGCAGAATTGCAGCACAAATAGCCCTACCAGAAGAGAAGTGATGCTACTAAATCCTTAATAAAAATAGAGGCATACCTACTAAACTGTTAAGGCCTTTCAGAAAGCCCATTGCTCCTGAATACATGTTATAGACAAGCAACTGGCCATTGTGTGGCATAAGAGATCCCAAGAGCCAGAAGCTTTGTTTTCTAGTTGTCTTAAGGGTTGGGGTCACTATCCTTTGCTTTTTCTGCTGTGGGCTGTCTCCTTTTTCATTGTGTGACTCAGGCCAGGACATGCAGCAATCTGAGATGGCGATGAGGTACCATTTCAGACTCCAGGTGGGCAGGGGTCATTTCAAGCAGGAGCTTGGGGGAGCTCAGCTCCGGGAGTTGGTGCCAGCCCCCTCCCCCCGTGGGGGAATACCTGCTTGTGTCATGGCTGCAGCAAAATGACCCCATCCCCTGGAAAGGTCCTTGTTCCTCCGACCAGCCTTCTGAAGGCTTCAGCCACCACTGAAGCTATCCTCCCAGAATAGTGGTATTTCTGAGGCTTGGATTAGTAACTGTGTCCTCTCTGCCAGCTCCTTCCTTCCTTCCTTCCTTCCTTCATTTTCTTTCTCTCTCTCTCTCTCTCACTCTCTCTTTTTCTTTCTTTCTTTCTTTCTTTCTCTCTCTCTTTCTCTTCTCTCTCTCTCTTCTTTCTTTCTTGCCTTCTGATATACTTCCGGTAATGTCAGGGGTGTGGCATATGCAAATAAGTTATGCTAATGAGTTATACTAATGAGCTCCTGCACTTCTTTTTCTACAAAATGACCCCTGCAGGTGGGGATCACATTTTTAAATGCTTCCCAACACAAAGATAAGAATTTAGCACAGTAGAACTTTTTGATGCACTTCCTTTTCATTTGGAGGAAGTTTGTTTCTTGATGTGGGGGAGCATTCAAAAATGGCATCCCTCATTTGCTGCAGGTGAGGAGGACCAGACCCAAATCCTTAGCAGCAAAGGCAATATGTGTCAGAGTTTTCCCTGAATGGCAAGGTCTCCCCAGAGTGCACTGCTATGGCATTCACACAAGGCAAAGTTAGTGTTGTGGCCAGGACTTCATTTCAGACACTGTTCAGCTAGATAATAAGGATCAATAGAGACTCTTGTCACTGCCCCCCAGCCACTGTTCTTAATCATGGGACAGAAGAACCTGGTAATGATGAACCTTCAGCAAATGCCTATCCCTCTATCAGCTGTAGTGTTATGATAACAGATATGCCTGAATCAGCTTTGAAACTGTTAAATGCAAAAAGCTGCCACTTCCATCCCAGGGCCCAGTCTTCTTTTTCTTTCTTACTAGGATAAAGGCTGCAGAAGAAAGTAGCTATCACCAGTCCGAGTGTATCCACAAAGTAGTTTTCAGAATTAATGCCTTAAGGTGGAAGGTCTGGGTTTGGTCTCCTCCATTCCCTGCCTATTTCCACTCATTTGTCATGCTTTTCTCATAACCCACTTTAAGGTTGACATCTGCTGTGAGAAAAATGTGGAATGTCAGTATTGTAAATAGTTTACATGGAAGGAATCCCCTCATTCCCCCAGTGTTGGGAGCAATGAGGTCACTGCACAAGAAACAACACACAGAGAGGCACAAAGTGTCACTTGCTTTCACTGAGTGAAGGGGTAGATTTGGGCTGGCGGCAGCAGGGCAGCAGCTTGAGGAACCGCTGCTTCAGGGCTTTTTTAGCATGGCCAGGTGGGTTGCCTGCAAAGAAAGGGCAATTGCCAACCGGGAGAAGAGTTAATATATCACAGCATCCCTCACCACCACCCCTTCCCAATCCCTAGTTGCCAGCTGCAACAGATGTGGTGTGACTCATGCATGCATGGCTTCATTGCAGCAGGAAAGCAGATCCAGCACAGACACAGTGCATCCAGCAAGGACTCAGAGCATAAACAGAGTCCCCAGTGTCAAGAATCACAGAATGGGAAGGAAATTATGACAGAAGATGAGGCAAAGGACTGCACTTAGATGCTGATGTACATTATTGTTCCTAAGAAACTTCCTGCTCCACTGGATTGATGAGACAGAACTTTTGAAAGTGGAATATTGGCTGGCTGGACAATGGCATGGTGTGACAATGGCTCACAACCAGTCAGCCATGACTGGAGGGTAAGGATGCAGTTCTTGGAAGAAAATGGAATTTCGTGAGCAATGGGCTGCAAATAAGGAGTTCCAGGTTCTGGAAGGGCAGCCACGGCTTGGTGGAGAAGGAATTTCATTCAAGAATGGTCCACTGAGGTTACTTTCATCACATATGCCATGCAGTCTCAGACAACAGGATTATAAAGCTGAGCTGCATAAATTAGATTGCTACATGCAAGTGCAGCCAACATAGTAGGAGGAATGGCATGACATGAAAGGGGCAGACGAGCTGTGCTGAGATAGTCTTCTTAACCTTTGCCTGTGTTGCTGGGAGACTCAGCCGATAAATGCACAACAACTAGTTCCACAATGCAAAAAAAGAAGAAAGGTCTACTTTTCCAGTCACCAATCAAATCAAAAAACAAGGCTAATGTTGCATCCCTACACATAGAAACCAAGTATCTGTCCCCCTCCAAATTTACCAGACATGGTACTAGGCTACTACAGCCACCTGTTAGTACCGCCTCTTCCTACTATTAAAGCAGCTGCTCCTCATGTGAAAAACAAGTGATTTGCTAGCTAAAAGTGAAATGTGGTTGATCCATGGGTGGCTTGGAGTACAAGAAGTGCAAACAACTCCATAGGCTTGCTCAGGTCCCTCAGTCCTCTTGACATCTAAGAAGGCAGGTCAACAGCAGGTTCTCTGCCAAGGATTTCTTGACCCATAAGACTCCATCACATATTTCCCTTTACATCGATCCGACGTTATTTGAGAAGTTATGTATACCTATGAATGCTTTGATCTTACTTCCTGCTTTAAAGTTATTTAAAGCACAAGCAATTTCTATGGATGTATTTGTGTTTGGAGTTCCACAGGGTCCTTTTAGATTTAGTTATCCACCCCTGCCTAAGGAATAGTCATAGAAAAAAAAAAGAAGGGGAGGGGAAATGAGCCCTTTGGACAGGATACCCTGGAGAAGAAGACCTGGGGAGGGGGGGGGATTTCAAACTTGTTTCCCTTTCCCATGATTCCTCATTGGCCTCTCCAGCTAGCTATTGTGGTAATTTAAAAAGGAATGCACAGGACTTGGTGCAGAGGAGAATGCAGCCCGGCCAAGAGAGAGAGAAGACACACCTGGCTCTGTTTCTCAGGAATGTCCTTTGCCACTTATTCATAGTGGATGACTTTACATTAAACGTATTCTATACAAACAAGCTGCATTTTACACAAAGATCTACTTAAATCATGTCCTGCATAAAGAAACACACAGAGGTCCTGTGGTTCAGTGGCAGAGCATTCGCTTGATATGCAGAAGGTCCCAGTTCAATCCATGGCATCTCCAGTGAAAGGGACCAGATAGTAGGTGGTGTGAAAGAGCACTGCCTGAAACCCTGGAGAGCTGCTGCCAGTCTGAGCAGGCAGCACTGGTCTTGATGGACCAAGGGTCTGATTCAGTATAAGGCAGCTTCATGTGTTCATATGGCACAACCAAAACTATTCAGAAACAGGAAACCTGATGAGAGGTGGAATGTACAAAGGCTACCTGTTAAAGACAGAGAGTGCCAGTCAATGTTCCCTCTAAGCTCTGGAGTCCCATGAACAAAAATTTTACTTTGCAAGCTACTGGCATTAAAGTTGTGAGCAAGCCATTTGGCTGCTGCCAGTTAGTTTGTTCTGGAGCCATCCTTCCTGAGCTAAGGCAAAGATGTGTGAGCCAGAGGCTAAAAGACTGTGAGCTAGCTCACCCTAACTCAGCATAGAGGGAACACTGGTGCCAGTTCCTGGGACCCTTCCCTTCCCTTCCCTCTGTACTCTAGGGAAGGGGTGCTGAAAAGAAACATTTCCATGAAATGTATGTTGTCCCTGGCCTACATGTGGGAGGGGGATCCTGCATACGTTTTCTGCCCAAGAATCAGATTTATGTATAATATCACCTCTTGTTTACTTCTTGTCAATTGAACTGCTGCTGACATTGCTGGTGAGTAAACAGCCAGAATAGGTGTAATCTGAGCTCATCCAGCCCTTCCTCCCCCATACCTCTTCCACAAATTAAAGCAATCCTCCAAAACTGCAATTAGATGTGCCTGAACGAAAAGACAGGTACATGTGTGCAAATGAACCTGCCCCCCTCCCCACTAACTGCAGCTTTGCAGGTGTGTTAAACACGCTTTCATCCAGTAACTATTCCCCTATCTCCAAAGCAGTCTGAGGATGTTAATAATCTATTGAAATAAAACATGGAGGGTCACGGTTCTTTTGGTCTCATGCATATTTTGGCTCTCTCAGTGTGTGTTTATGTGTCTGTGTTCATGTGTCTGTGTGCATCTGCACATGTGCTCATTCGTGCCTCAATTTTAATGCAGAAACAAAGCAGAACTCTAAATGACAGAAGCAGACAAGCTGGAATAATGACAGAGATAAGCAATACAGGGAAACAAGGAGGAATAAAATAATAATAAAATGAAATAATATGATTCACACAACCAGGCCATTAGAAGCACATGAAGCAGGCCAGGCCAGATGAAAGGGCATTTCAAGGAATTAAGGGAACTAAACTCACCAAAAACATTTTCATAAGAGGTGAAAAACAATCCATTGACAGTAGGTTCCCATAAAGGATATGAATATGGCCACATGCTATTCAAAACAATAAATGGTTTGGGGAAGCTTTTTTTTTTTTTTTTTTTGCTGTCCTGGCTTTGGGTGTTTAGCACCCACCCTCCTGCCACAAAAAGCAGCATTTGAAGTATACTTTTAGATAGTAGATAATAGTTGCTTACTCCCTCTCACATAGTTTCTCCTGCTCTGCATCATCCATTGAACACAATCAAACCATTTGACTTCTATCAAGCAAAAGGACAGATAATTCCTGCACAGAATGAAATATACACACTTGCTGTGTCTTACTGATTTTATTTCACAAAACTCCCCTATGAGACTGAGCAGCATTTGTTCCAGCTTTTGACCACACAGATTTTACAAACATGCTCCAAAGAGAGCAGGAGGATTCACCAGTCTTGAGGCTGACAGCTGTCTTTCTTGCTAGTTGAACATACCGTTAGTTTTCTTGCAGCACAGTTCTAAGCACAGCCTCACCCTTTTAAGTTCATTGATGTCAACAGGCTAGCTAGGAAGAGTGTAACTCTGCTAAGGATGGCCATGTTGAAGAGCTACATGATGTTCTGTTTTCCCTTGGCTTCCTTGTCCACTATTCTCATTCTTCCCCCCCACACACACATAAACACCACATACTGCAAGATGGCTTTTGCTGATCCTGGACTGTATGAATACTTCCACATTGTTCTGCTCATCTCAGCAACATGTTTGCTGTCTAACTGTGGCAGTCAGTGAAATGTCTCCGCTTCATCTGTTTTTGTTACCCTGCCAACTACAGCAAGACTTCTGTTCTTGTCCACCTTCTTTGGACCCTCGGCACCTTACCTTTGATTCTTTCTTGATGAATTATCTTTCTTTTCATTCTCTCCCCCGTAATTTGCCATCTGGTACATACTGTAACCTCCTTCTAAGACGCTCCCCTGATGTGATAGACCTTGTATTCCTGGTGCTAGCAGTACTTTCTCTCTTGCAGTGAACAAAGAACAATCATTTCAGGAAAGCTATCCCGAGGATCACACAGCAAACCAACCACAGCCTCCAAATATGCTTAAAGAAACTGGGATACAAAAGCCAGAATGCACAAAAACAGACCAAGAGGAACAAGGTCTGTTGTAAGTATTTGTGCCCAGGATCATTTGCCCATCAGTTAACTGACTCCATCGAAAATGAGCTTTTCCAAGATGAGCCTGGTACTCAGGAGAGCAGCTAGCTAAAGAAAAGGCCAGAACACGCTGTAGAGATCCCACCGAGGTCAGTCCCCCAGATGCAACTCAACCGGAAAGAATCTTCAAAGAGAAAACCAAAAGCTATGCTGGCAACATTTCATAAACAGCTGAAATAAACCACAGAAGAAGGACAATTCAGAGTCCTCTGTTGAAGGACAAAACTGAGGGTGCAACAGCTCATGATGTGCTTCTGTGTGCCTCTGTGGTGGGAGGGAAGGAAGCATGCAGATTTGACAGACATTGGAAAAGACAGAACAAGAAACAAATTCAGGAGCTGGCCTGAATGGCAATTTCATTTTTCCACTTAAACCATCAGCGGATGCCAAATTAACCCATACTATCCAACCTCTCCCTCCTTACACAGAAATAACTGAAACCAAACATACAAACGTCGCCAGGTTGGCACTACTGTTTTTGTTAGACCTTACAGCAGCGTTCGACATGGTCGACCATCATCTGTTGACCTTGCTGACATAGGAGTTTGTGGGGCAGTCTCACAGTGGCTTGCCTCATTCCTCTGAGGTCCGGGACAGAGGGTAGTGCTTGGAGGGAGAGTTCCCTTTATCATGTGGGGTTCCTCAGAGGGCAATCCCCTCCCCAATGTTGTTTAACATCTATATGTGCCACCTCACCCAGCTGGCATGGAGCTTCAGGCTGGGGTGTCATCAGCGTGACATCCAGCTGTATCTGTTGATGGGCAGCCACCCAGACTCCACCCCACAAAATTTGGCTGAGGGGCTGGAAGTCGTGGTGGGATAGTTAAGGAAAAGTTGACTGAAATGGAATCCAACTAATACAGAGGTTCTGTGGGTGGGTGGGGATACAGAATTGGGCTCTCAGCTTTCCACTCTTGATGATACGCCTCTAATACCAATGCAAGCGAGTTTGGGCATGGGCCTGGATACCTCCTTATCCTCGGAGGTCCAGATCATGAACATTGCCAAGTTGGTGTTCTACCAGCTGCGCCAAGCAAGGCAACTGGCCCCTCTCCTATCTCGCCCTGACCTAGCCACAGTAATCCATGGAATAGTCACCTCCAGACTGAATAACTGTAACTCACTCTACACTGGCCTGCTCTTGAGGCTGATCCAGAAACTCCAACTGGTCCAGAATGCAGCAGTACAGGTCCTGATGGGAACACCACAGCCTGTGCATATTCAACCTGTGCTGCATCAGCTGCAGTGGCTCCCGGTGGAGTACTAGGACAGGTTCAAGGTTTTGGTATTGACCTTTAAGGCCATGAGTGGTCTGGGACCCATGTACCTTCGGGACCGCCTCCTCTGGTATGTCCCCTATGCTCTGCTGAGAACAATCTGCTGGGATCCCTTGGCCTAAAGATGTCTGGATGTCCTCAACCAGAGCCAGGGCCTTTTCAGCCCTGGCTCCCAACTGGTGGAAGTCTCTGCCAAATAACATCTGTGACCTGTGGGACCTTATGGAATTCTGCAGGGCAGAGATGTTCCACCATGCTTTTGGTTGAGGACAGCTATGGGTTCTATCTTATCTGACACTCCCTTCCCCTCCCCCACCCTGCTTTCTCTCACTGCTGCAAGTCAGTTATACATGTTGTATTTATTCTGATGCCATCTGGTTTTATTTTTAACTTTTAACCATTTATTCTTAGATTTTATATTGTATATTTTTTGTTGTCAACTGCCCTGAGTTCCTTGACTTCAGGGAAGGGAGGTATACAAATTAAAATTATAAATAAATAAATTATAAATAAATATTATGAATAAAGAAATCCAAACTAAAATGTAGTCATGCATGTTTGATATATAAAAACTGCACAGCTAAGAGTGCTGAATTAAACAGTCTTTCACAAAACAGAACAAAAAGAAGAGATTGGATTTATACCCTGCCCTTCACTCGGAGTCTCAGAGCGACTTATAATCTCCTTCCCTTCCTCTCCCCACAACAGACACCCTGTGAGGTAGGTGGGGCTGAGCGAGCTCTGAGAGAACTGCTCTTGAGAGAACAGCCCTGAGAGAACTGTGGCTTGTCCAAGGTCACCCAGCAGCTGCATGTAGAGGAGCGGGGAATCAAACCTGGTTGTCTCAGATTAGAGTCCACACTCCTAACCACTACACCAAAAAACAGACATGAAACTAAGAAGAATAATTAACAAATATCCCATAGACTATCACCTTCCCAGCTAGCCACATCAAGGTGAAGTAAAGACAGAAAACTTGTTCTGTTGGAGGCTGGAGTGTCTGGTTCAAGGCTCAGCGAAGACAGACGGGTGGAGGAGTCACTCTGACACAGCCTGCCTATTCCAAAGTTTTAACCTTGTAATTCAACTGCAAAGTTCAGCCACCCAAGGCTGAATTAGCAAGAAGCTTGCCCAGCCAGGCAAATCCGTTTGGCCAAGCAGTTGCCATGGACGGGGGCTGCTTCTAAGCGGGGACCTTCTGGGATGCTCATTGTTATGTATTGACCATGCGGTCGCCATGTGCTCTCTTCATTGCGACCGCATGGCCAGAGCACATGGCCAGAGCATGGCCAGAGCACATGGCCAAGAAACTACCTGAGCTTCAGCCAGGTAGAACAAAGGCCAGGTGGATTCAAACCGGCCACCAATCCTGTACCTAGGTTTCTCCCAGGGAACCTATGAAATGTAAATAGACTTCTAATAGCCTATCAGGCCAGTTGGGTGAGGTCAGGGGATTGTCCCTGACCAGCATAAAAGGAGGGCTTGGAGCCCTGGGTTGCATGCTTCATCCGGACCAGCAATAAAGATCTAGCTGTTTCACTATTCCATGGACTCCCGACTCCAATACATATCAGTGGCGACGAGGATGGGATCCCGATGAGCGACTCTCCAGCAGACCACAGCAGCACAGCGAGCTCCGTCCCACCGGCCGCAGGCATCTCCGAGCTCCAGCGCTCCAACGCCTCGCCGCAAGCCGCTCTGAGCCCAATCCTCCGGCACTAGCCAGCGCCAAGCCTCAGCGCTCCCCGGCACCGCCGCAAGACACGAGGACATCGCTCAAACAGCCGCCGCCGCTCCTGCTCTGGTAAATATGGCAAACGCTCCGGGACCAATTACCCCTTTCAATACGTCTCGCCCCGAGACGTGGGAGTCCTGGCTCAAGACGCTGGGTTGTGCCTTTAAGGTCCGCGGAATCACAGATGCGGACCTGAAGAGTGCCTGGCTCTTGAGTTCCGGAGGGGTGGAGGTCATGCGGGTGGCCCAGAACCTACTAGCCCCGCAAGACCCCACCGAGGTGTCTTACGACGTGCTCACCAAGACCCTCGGCGATTACTTCGCCCCGAAGCCATCAAAACTGGCCAGGCGCTGGGAGTTCATACAGCGCCAGCAGCAGCCGGGGGAGTCAGCCGCCACTTTCCTGGCTGAACTCCGTCGACTAGCCGTGGGCTGCGAATTCCGCCACATGGATGACCACGTGGAGACCGCCTTCATGGGAGGGGTCCGGGAAGCCAAGCTCCGCCGGCGCCTCATTGCAATGCCGGAGCCAACCTTGGAGAAGATGCTCGAAACTGCGGCAGCCTTCGAGACAATGCAAAAGGACAAGGCAGCCACCAAAGTCCACCAGGCGGCTCCTCCCGAACCCGACTCAAGCGAAGAAGAGGACGTCCACCGGATGCAACCACGCTCGAAGAAGGGTGAGCCCGGCGTCCCCAGGCCCAAGGGCCGGCGCCCAGCATCTGTCTCTGTTCCCTCTCCTGCTTCCCTCAACAGGCAGGCCCCAACGTGCGCCAGCTGTGGGGACCCCCACGACAGACGGACATGCCGCTTCCGTGATGCCATCTGCCGCGCCTGCGGGAAAGCAGGACATCTCGCCCGGGCCTGCCGCCTGAGGAACAGCCACCGTGCCCCAGCAGCGAACTTCGAAGAAGTGGGTAGTGTCGTTCCCACGGCCACGGTAATGAACTTGCCTCAGCCCATCCCGGGCGCAATTTCCGTGTCTCTCCGAATAGAGGGAGTTCCTTGCTCCATGGAACTGGACTCAGGGTCAGCATATTCAATTGTGTCCGCAGCTACGTTCCGCCGCCTCTGCCCGAAGGGGGCACGCTGGCTGCGGCTGCCGGCTGGGTTGGTCCTCCGGGACTTCCAGAAAAACCCAGTGGCTATTAAGGGGCTAGCCAGGGTCCGGGTCCAGTACCATGCCTTTAATGGCCTGCTGGACCTTCTCGTGGTGGAGCGCAATCTAACCAGTCTCCTAGGTCGCGCCTGGTTCAAGCCGCTCGGAGTGCAGTGGACCGGAATACACCGCATGGGCTCTACTGACTTCTCATCCATCTGCGAGGAATTTCCCGCCGTTTTCGATGGCTCATTGGGCTGCTACAAAGGACCCCTGGTTTCCTTCGACCTGGACCCGGCAGTCCGGCCCATCCGCGTGGCCGTCCGCCGGCCACCACTCGCCTTCCAGCCCAAAGTGGAGGCAGAGTTGGAAAAGCTCGTGGCACAAGGGGTGCTCGAGCCGGTCTCCCACGCCAAGTGGGAGACTCCCATTGTGACCCCCCTCAAAGCTAACGGGGAAGTCCGCATCTGCGCGGATTACAAATGTACAATTAATAAGGCATTACAGGACCACGCGTACCCGGTACCGGTGGTCAGCCATGTTCTGGCCTCCCTCGCGGGTGCCAAAATATTTGGAAAATTAGACTTGGCCCAAGCCTATCAGCAGCTTCCCGTAGACGAAGCAACGGCCGAGGCACAAACGATTGTGACTCACAAGGGAGCGTTCAAGGTAAAACGCCTCCAATTTGGGGTCAGCGTAGCACCTGGAATCTTTCAAAATCTAATGGATTCTCTCCTAAAAGATGTTCCAGGAGTGAAGCCGTTCTTCGACGACGTCCTCATCGCCGCCCCGGACGCCGACACGTTCGCAGCTCGCCTCCGGATGGTGCTGCAAAGGTTCCAGGACGCGGGTCTCAAGGTTCGAAAAGACAAGTGCACCCTGGGAGTCTCCTCGGTGACCTTCTTGGGGTTCCAAGTCACCGCAGACGGCATTCACCCTACAAAGGAGAAGGTAGTGGCAATTACAGGTGCACCCCGCCCGTCCTCAAAGGCGGAACTCCAGGCGTTCTTGGGACTTGTGAACTTCTACCACGCCTTCCTTCCGCACAAGGCGGCGGTCGCTGAACCCCTGCATCGTCTCCTGGACAAGGGAGCGGCTTGGGCCTGGGGTCCCAAGCATGATGCAGCCTTCCGGGCCGTCAAAGACTTATTAATTTCAAATGCGGTCTTAGCGCATTTTGATGAGAGGCTCCCTGTCATCCTGGCCTGCGACGCATCCCCCTACGGCGTTGGGGCGGTCTTGGGACACCGGCTACCCAACGGAAAGGAGGTACCAGTTGCCTACTACTCCAGGACCCTGTCGTCGGCAGAACGGAACTACGCCCAGATCGACAAGGAGGCCCTAGCAATCGTAGCTGGCGTCAGGAAATTTCACGACTATCTCTACGGACGGTCATTCACCGTGGCCACAGATCACAAGCCGCTGCTGGGTCTCCTTGCCCCCCACAGGCAGACCCCTCACATGCTGTCCCCGCGGGTCCTGCGGTGGTCAATTTTTTTGTCAGGCTACTCCTACGAATTGGTACATCGCCCGGGGAAGGCGATGGGTCATGCAGACGCCCTCAGCCGTCTTCCCCTCCCGTCCTGCGACCCTGATCCGGCTCCCGCTTTCCACGTCGCGCTCCTAGAGGATCTACCGGAGCGCCCCGTACAGGTATCAGATGTGGCCCGTCGCACGCGGCGGGACCGCATCCTTTCCCGTGTCTCAGACTGGGTGGGAAGGGGGTGGCCGGAAAAACCAGGACCAGATTTTGCCGCTTTCACGGCACGCAGGCACGAACTATCGGCCCACAAGGGATGCCTGCTATGGGGATCTCGAGTGGTGATCCCCGGGCCCCTGCGGCCCCGAGTGCTAGAGGCCCTCCACGAGGCTCACCCGGGAATTGTGCGCATGAAAGCTCTGGCCCGGAGTTACGTATGGTGGCCAGGCCTGGACAAAGACATTGAGGGGCGGGTCCAGAAGTGTACCAAATGCCAGGAGTCACGGCCAGATCCGCCACACGCTCCTGTCCGATCCTGGGAATCTACTAACAAGCCCTGGTCCCGCCTGCACCTAGACTTCGCGGGACCGGTCCAGGGCCGGTTGTTTCTTATCGTTGTTGACAGCTACAGCAAGTGGCTTGAGGTAGTGCCGGTAGCTTCGACCTCCACCAACGCTGCCTTAAGAAGTCTCTGGCCGATCTTCGCGACACACGGAATGCCAGAAACTCTCGTGACCGACAACGGGACCGCCTTCACCTCCGGCGAGTTTCAACGGTTTGTGGAAGCCTGCGGTCTGCGCCACATCCGCTCCGCTCCGTTCCACCCCGCAACCAATGGCCAGGCCGAGCGCATGGTGAGGACAACGAAGGACGCGTTAAAGAAGATGGAGCATGGCGACTGGGAAGAGCAGCTGTACAAGTTCCTGTTCTGCCAACGGAACACACCCCACTCAGGGACCGGGCGCCGGCCAGCCGAACTTCTGATGGGAAGACGACTGGGAACCGTCTTGGACCGCCTACATCCCGACCGAGCAATCGAGGGGAACCCGACAATGGAGGACCGGCCAGCTGCCCGAGGATTTGCTCCCGAAGACCCCGTATACGCAAAGAACTTCGCGCGGGGTCCAACATGGCTCCCCGCGAGGATCGTCCGAGTCACAGGGCCTTATTCCTATGAGGTCCTTACGGAAGATGGCGTAGTCTGGAAACGGCACATTGACCAGATTCGACGCCGTACCCAGAACCACGATGATACCCAGGCCCCCGAACTCCCTGCACCAACAGACCGTGACATCGACACGACTCCAGAAGCAGCGCCAGACCCTGATCCAGAGACTGCGGAGATGCCGCTCCTGCCCGCGGACGAAGCAGTCGCACCATCCACACCTGAACAACCCCCGAGCAGACAGGCCCCGCCAGCAGAACAACTACCCACACCGCAACCTGCCGACACTAGCAACACGCCCCGCCTTACAACCCCCCGGCGCTCTGGACGTGAGCGCAGACGGCCGGACTATCTCAAAGACTATGTGTGCAGAGGGGTTCTGGACTATGGGGGGAGGGGTGTTATGTATTGACCATGCGGTCGCCATGTGCTCTCTTCATTGCGACCGCATGGCCAGAGCACATGGCCAGAGCATGGCCAGAGCACATGGCCAAGAAACTACCTGAGCTTCAGCCAGGTAGAACAAAGGCCAGGTGGATTCAAACCGGCCACCAATCCTGTACCTAGGTTTCTCCCAGGGAACCTATGAAATGTAAATAGACTTCTAATAGCCTATCAGGCCAGTTGGGTGAGGTCAGGGGATTGTCCCTGACCAGCATAAAAGGAGGGCTTGGAGCCCTGGGTTGCATGCTTCATCCGGACCAGCAATAAAGATCTAGCTGTTTCACTATTCCATGGACTCCCGACTCCAATACATATCACTCATCTTTTCCAGGCAAACAATAGCTGAACCTTTGAGGACTGCCGAGAGTCTGTAGCTTCAAACCACTCTTTACAACTTATTACAACTCTAAAACCGAAGCTAAGTATATGAGATAATCCTTTTTGGATGGGAGCAATGGTCTATGAATCTTTATAGCATTCCAAAAAAGGCAAGTCTGTTTGGAGATCACACAGTGTTCTTTGTGTGTTATGTGCCATAAAGTTGCTTTTGACTTCTGATGACCCTATGAATTAATGACGTCCAGAATGTCTTATCACTAACAGCTGTGCTCAGGTCTTGCAAACAGGGCTGTGGCTTCCTTTACTGAGTCAATCCATTGCCTGCTGGATCTTCCTCTTTTCCTAATGCCTTCAACTTTCCTAGTATTATTGCCTTTTCCACTGAATCTTGTCTTCTCAATGTTGTGAATGCTCTTTAGACTGATGGAATTGTTATAATAAACACTGAAGCCCCAAAAGGGGGAGGAGGAAGAAAGAACCTTTTATGGACTCAACCATCTAATTCTGCATTTTTGCTAATTTTCTCTTTGACACAGAGTAAAGCACTGTGCTGAACTATCCAGAATGGAACTATCTACAGTTGTCACACTTAAGACACCATGCTGGTAAGCTCAAGTGAATATACAAAGCTCCCTGTGTACAGGGACTTGTTTGTTCTACAAATGCATACAGTTCCTCTGTATACGAAATGCTGCATGGAAATCAGAGCTCCAACCCACCTACCTCATGTGCATTCCTTGACAAGCATCTACATTAATTTCAGCCCCCATTTTACTGCTGTGTGTCTTCATATTATGCAACTTTCCTTAAAGATTCCACAATCTACTTTTGACTGAACATTTAGATTGATTCTGAATCATTCCCACAGGCTTTGTACTGTTCACACAGTTTTGAAAATCATTGATGAATCTGTTCAAAAATGCAGATTGACAGTCTGATCCTTGGGGCATCCTATTACTAACCTCTCTCCATAATAAAAACTGACTGTTTGGAAGGAGGCCATATCCGTGCCTCTCCTGCTTCAGTTGGCTAGAAGAATAAGTGCTGTAGCGCAGACTGGAAAGGCAGTAGTCACTAACAGTGCAAGCCTAAACAGAATTACAGATTGCACCATAAAGTACAGATGCCTGAAGAGGAGTAATTACTTCTGACTTGATATTTCCAGAGTCCTGTTGCTCTTATGTGAGCAACAGTGCCTCTCTAAGCAGAGTTGCACTCTTTTAAGTCCACTGAAGCCAGTGGGCTTGGAAGAGCGTAACTGTTTAGGATAGCACTATAAATCATTTAACAGACAGTGGTGGCAGCTGTAGGACAACTGGAATAACTAATTCCATTTTTAATCCAGCCATGCCTTAGGAACACAGCATTAAATGGAGAAGTGAGGACTTCCCAGGGGTCCGTTGGGGCCGGAGCGAGGCGGAGCAAAGCTCCGCCAACTCAGGACTGGCCAGTAGGGCAGCCACGGGCTGAATCAGATTCTCTAATCTGATTCAGCTCGCCGCTGAATTGCCGCCGAAATTCGGTGGCAACTTTAAAAGCCACTGGAGAGGAGGGGGTTTGAGGGAGAGGCTCCAAACTTGCAGATAGCTGCTGGGGCCTCTCCTCAAAATGCCCACCAAGTTTCAAGAAGATTGGACCAGGGGGTCCAATTCTACAGGCCCCCAAACTGGTTGCCCCATTCCCTCCATTGTTCTCTATGGTAGGAAAAAAGCTAACATTTTCCCCTCCATAGAGAACAATGGAGGGGATGGGACAATCTATCTGGGGGCCCATAGAATTGGTCCAATATTCTTGAAACTTAGTGGATATTTTGGGGAGAGGCCCCAGCAGCTACCCTGCAAGTTTGGAGCCTCTCCCTCAAACCCCCTTTCCTCCAGCCCCTCATATACCCTATGAGTTTTTGCCATTGATTTCAATGGCCCATAGGATATAATGGGGCTGAAACTGACATTCCCTTTCTGACACACTTCTGGTGATGTCAGGGGGCGTGGCATATGCTAATGAGTTATGCTAATGAGTTATGCTAATGAGCTCCTGCACCTCTTTTTCTACGAAAGGACTCCTGGGACTTCCTATTTTTCTGACACCCCCCCCCCCCCCCAATACACAGGTTACTAAATGATACACATGCTTGGTCCTAAACACAAATATGCTCCTCTCCACCCTTTGGGTTCCTTCCTCTTCCTGGTATGCTGAAGTATCTACTTTGCCCTGGCACTTGACCTTGCAAGGTGGTCTTCCGTTCCAGCAACTTGTGTGTTCCATTTCCTGTCCCCAGTACATGCGGCACAGGTTGGAAAGAAAGCATAATGGCCTATTACTGTTCTGCACTAATGGATACAACCCAAGCACAGATACTGAAAGGGATGATTTCCTGATCCAAAGGAGTACGGCACACGTGATACTAGCAGAAATGCTATGATGAGGACGGGTGTTACTATAAAGATCAAATGGTGGGAAAGTTACGTGGCAGCCAAGCAGATGGCCCTGATTAAGCCCTGCCCTGTAGGTGCCTTGCTACTACGGTGAATGTAGAGGGCAAGCTGTAGAAAGGTTGAGGAACACAGCAGATCACAGTCTTACAGCAGGGAACGAGTACCAATTTGGGGTGTGCCGCTGTCACTCTGGAGGGAAGGCAGCATGGTGCCGTCTGATCTTGGAAACTAAGCAGAGTCAGCCCTGGTTAGTACATGGACTGCAGAGGAAGGCAATGGCAAACCACCTCTGCTTCTCACTTCCCTTGAAGGCCCCTTGCTGGGGTCACCATAGGTTGGCTGCAACTTGACTGCCCTTTACACACACACACACACACACACACACACCTGTTACTCTCCCATTTCAGCCATGCTGTGGCTTTGCAGCACTAGGCTCAGCTCTTTTGATGGAGCCTGGCACCATCGCCATGGTGAAATTTCTTCCCTTAAAGTAGGCAAGGCAGAGATCTCTGAGCAGATATGTGATTCTTGTTGGAACATGCGTTCTTCATGAAAAACAGCAGGCATACCACATAGACTGAAGCAGTGTTCCCTTTATGCTGAGTTAGCGTGAACTAGCTCACCATTTTGTAGCCTCCAGCTCACACATTTTTGTCTTAGCTCAGGAAGGATGGCTCCAGAGCAAATTAATTTATGCAGTAGCCAAATTGCTCGCTCACAACTTTAATGCCAGTAGCTCACAAAGTAGAATTTCTGCTCACAAGACCCCACAGCTTAGAGGGAGCATTGCACTGAAGTAGGCTCACTGCTGACAACCTGACGTACCCAGCCTGGATTAGACTCGTAGCCCAGGATTTCACAGTGGTGATACTGTAAGAGACATCCATTGCCCATTACGTGCCATTCAGCTCTGTCCAGCATTCCCAGAGGAACCACAGATGCAGGAGCCTCTGATATGCACAGGGCTGTGTCTATGGTGAAGGAGGATACCAAGACACCATTGCTTTGCTGTCTGCTCACTCCACCAAGTCCATGGGCCTCTGTCCTTGGGGGCTCTGATCAGAGGCTATCCTCTCACCCCCACCCTTCACATTTTCATCCTGCTGTCTGCACTGAGTAGCCGTGACTGAGCCCATCCATCCTAAAGAGGGAAATCAGCCTGTCAGTCCCAATCTCTGCACCAGTCCTGAATATCCACCTCAGACTTGATTATGCTCAAGCATCCCCTGGCCAAGCTTTTATCTCCTTCCTCCCCATCTTTAAGCTGCCACAGCCCTCCCCTCCACTCTGAGGCCTGCATTTCCTGCCAATTGTTCCTCTGAATTATTGATGCTGGCACTTCAGGAGCCATAATCGATAAAGCCAGTTTTTTCATCCTCCCCATAATACCCTCCCAGTTAAGGCTGCTCAGAAGAGGAGCTGTCTTTGGGCCACCAGTGAGTCAGCACCTTTGTGGGTTTGTGCACCATAGCTACGCTGGTGCTCTTTCAAAAAATGTGGGTTTCAAGGATGTCTGTCCAACACCATTAGTCCCTGGCATGGCATGCCTGTGGTGATGCAGCACTGCTTTAAAGCAGATGGCACTAGCTTTCCAAACTACAAGGGGACACCACATTCCACCTTGTGGGGACAGGGATGTTCCAAGGTTATTAAAGAGAGTGCGTTACTGGCATGGGGGGTATAAATAGCACTCACAGAAAATATGCAAGAAGAAGAGACTAACTCCAGGCATGTGCAGACTGTCTAGTAATGTGGGATATAAGTAGAAGCAAGGGAACAACCAAGATAAAAATTCAAGTTGCAGCCTGCCATCTCCCGTATTTATCCACTGTTATGGCCCCCTTATGGATATGCCATTCCTCCAGCACATCTACCAACACAAAACATTCCTTTTCGTCACTCCTCACCCCCAGTCTCAAGAAGCAGTGAGATACAGGTTCACGTTGCCTACAAGCTCAATAATGTCTCACGCAAATTGTGTGGAAGCCCCACTTTCTGGATGACTAGATGTAACATCTGCAAATGACATTGTCACCAGCTGCTACTCCTCCACTGTGTATTACAACACAGAAAGACGTGGATGAAATGCAGAAGAAATCCACCAGCACTTTCAGACATGCATAGCTCCTCTAGAATGCAGGCTGTGCCACCTATTCATGCCATATGTTCATACCCATGGCCAAAGAAAAATAGCCAATTAAAATTATTATCAAAATGAGGATTACTGGGAAAGGAACGGAAAATGAAATGGCCAATATTGTAATGCCCCTGTATAGATTTATCGTCCAGCCTGATTTGGAATACTGTGTACAGTTCTGGTTGCTGTATCTCAAAAAAGATATTGCAGAACTGGAAAAAAATGTAGAAGAGGGCAACCAAGATGATTAAGGGGTTGGAGCACCTTCCCTGTGAGGAAAGGTTGCAGAGTTTTGGGGATTTTCAGCTTAGAAGAAAGAAGACTGTGTGTGGATATGATAGAAATTTATAAAGTTATGCATGGGGAGGAGAGAGTGGACAGAGATAACTTTTTCAGCATCTCCAATCATACTATAACTCAGCGTCACTTGGTGAAGTTGATGGGCAATAGATTCAGGACAGACAAAAGGAAATATTTGTGGAATTCACTGCCAGTGGACATAGTGATGGCCACAAGTACAGATGGCTTTAAAAGATTATTAGACAGATTCATGAAGTATAGGTCCATCAATGGCTACTAGCCATGACTAAAAGTAACCTCCATTCAGAGGCAGTAAATCTCTGAATACCAGTGTTAGGAGGCAAAATCAAGGAAAGCCTTGGTCTTTATCCCCTGTTTGTTGGCTCTCCAGGACAACTGGTTGGCTGCTGTGTGAAACAGGATATTGGACTAGATGGACCACTGGTCAGATCTATCAGAGCTCTTCTTTTATTATTATTATTTTTTAAAAGAAAGAAAGCAAAAAACACAGGTGCTCTAAAATAATAAATTTATTTTCTAAAGTTGGCCCAACATCTTTTCCTAGGATAGCTTGATGTTATAAGTTCCTTCACAAAAATGTTTTGTTTTCTGTTCTGGACGAAACGATTTCCACAGAAAATTGCAAATGGTTCTAGGCAATTTCTGGGGTGCATACACAGTGCAATGTGGGCCACTGTTTGGCCTATTCTTACCTAGCATGAATTGACAATGAGAACCACCCCACATATTGCGTGGGATCAGTAATGGAAGAGAAGCTGTATTTCTGGGTGGGGCTTATCCACTATTAATAGTGATTAATGAGAAACTTCTGAGGAGATTCCAGGTTTATCAGAACACAGTTTGATGGCCACTCATCTAGAGTGTGAAATATCAGTTATTTGTGTTCCTGCTAGCAAAAAAATGATAAGAAAAAGTCAAGGCTAGAAAGGATGCCTTTCCAGTTAGCTTGCCTACGAATCTCTCCATTGTTTAATTGTTATCAGCTGACTAAAAATGTTAAGTTAATCAGTTATCAGTCAGAGCAATGAGAAGAACATTTCAGAGAAACAAGGAAGGAAAATAGGAGAGGCCAGCTCCTTAGCAAATTCTTTTGTAATAGTAATACTGGACATTTATATAGCACAGTAGAGTGTTGAAAGCACTTTGCATACACTTTTCTTCTTGTAATCCTTAAAGAATCCATGTAACATAGGTCAGATTTATTATACCACACTGCAGATATTGAATTCATGGCACAGGTGAGATTCAAGCAAATATTATTTTAGCTACCACACACTGCACCTGTTTTGCATTATCATTAATGAGAGGGCACTTACTAAGTATTACTGTATGTAATATGATTACTGTATGTAGAATGTATGAGATGTGTGTCACTTAGTGTATACCAGGCAGAGATGCCATGCACCCTGGACATGAAATATGAGCTTTGGTGGCTTGTCAGGATTACCTTCAAGATGCAAGCAAGTGATGGGCAAGAGTGGAGGGAGGTGGCTGGCTGGCCAATGCATGGAAAGAGGAGAAAATTCCCCTGCCCCCTCCCCCCCCCCCCACGGGCATCTTAGACTCTGTTTTGGTAGTCCAAAGTGTGCACCTTAGGAAATACAGTCTGCAAGGTGTTCAGCACTTAATGTCAGGTACCCTAGGGTACTTCTTAGGGTACACCTCAGAGGCTGCCAAAACAGTGTCTGTGTTATGGGATTCCAACCCCCTGGATGGCAGGGTGGAGATCAAGCTCCTTGCTGATCTATTGACATATATTCCAGGTTATCTGAGCCCTATTTTGGGGTGAACCTGCTGGGATTTATACACCACTGGGCTGTCAAGCTACCCATGAAGCTAACCTAAGATGTCAGGAGAAATTTCAGGAGATTTACAGTGTAATCCTAAAGAGAGTTACTCCAGTCTAAGCTTGTTGAAATGATTGCACTGCTATTATATACTTAGTATCAGGGTTGTCTACACACAGCACTAAAATATTTTTTTCCACTAGGTGCAGCTTAAATTTTGGATTCTGTAGAAACAACAGAGAGATCACGGGAAGGATGCAGTCATTAACAAAAACAACCGTGATGTTGTATTATGAAAATACGTGTATGTTTTCATGTGATGAAGATATATATTCACTGCAGAACTGAAGCCTAAATATATATTCATAATACAACATCACGGTTGTTTTTGTTATTGACTGTAAATTTTGGGTTCTGGCAAGGAAACACATTTTTGTGAAGACATTCTACTAAAAAAGCAGCAGCAGCAATGTGTGTGGTAGTGAACCAGGTGGTAGGGACAAGAAAAAGGGAACAACCATCCCTATCATGTCAGGGGCATCTGGCTCTTCACTGATGGAGGCCAAATAGACTAACTGGATATTTGCTCTCTGATCCAGTAAACAATTGTTACCTCTGCAGCCATGAGGGTAAGAACTTTTTTCTTTAAAAGAAAGGATGGCTCCTCCAGAGAGATATGTGTTCCCAACAGCAATTTCTGTTTGTGTCTCACCTTAGAATTGTGAGTTACACACAGTTCTGTTGATAGCATGATAAATGCTAATGACTATAGTGCTAATGGCTATCTGGAAATATGTCCTCTGACTCTAGCCCCCAGAAAGGTACTGGTAAATAGGGCTGGACATACAGAAAGAATGGGACACAGTGCTCTGTGCCACATAGGCACAGAAATGGGCAGGCCTGTACCTACAGTGGTGTAATTGGGGGGCCTGCCCCTTAATTAGAAGCCCCATCCCACAAATAGCCATGCCCAAAACCTTATTTTTGAAGAGAGACACCAGCTTCCTGCTACTGGCAGCAGCCAGGGTGAAAGCACTGTGGCTTGCCTTCAGGCTTTCTTATACTTCCCACTGATAAATTTTTTTTGGGGGGGGGGCATAATGGGACCCAGGAAAAGACAGCTCAGAGGGCATTTAATTGCATGTTTCCCAAAGGCTCATGGGAATGCTTTTGAAAGACCCACCATGACCTATGTGGTATACAGCAGGACTGGGCTAGCAGAAAGGAGGACTGTTGGAGATGTATTGAAGGTGCCACTCTTGAGTGCCCCTCTAAGCTTTCTTGCCCAATGGAGGGGAACTCAAAGGGCATTTAAATGCCTTCTGAAGGCAATTAAATGTCCTCTGAGCTGTTCTTTTCCTAAGAACTGATGCATCTGCTGCCTTGTCTCTTGAAAGGAAGGGCTAGAAACAGGCTTGGAGCCTCCCCTTTTAAAGACAGGCATTCGGATTAATTTATTTAACTATAATTTAACTGCCCCCTTAAAAATTTAAATGCCCCCTGGAAAAAAAAATACTGGCTACAGGCTTGGAAATGAGCAACAGAGCTCTCAGTTAATTTGCTTCAGTGACCAACTTAACCACCTGACTTTCAGGCATAGAAGAAATGGTAAGAAATATGGCCTCACTTCCGTGGCCCATTTCATGTGACCATCCTCCATCATGTGATGCATCACATTTGACCCAGTTTTGTAATCCTGCTCAGGCCATCACAGCTGAGTAAAGGAGGCAGCAATGAGGCAGCCCCTTCACCCTCTTTCTCCTCACAGGGGGATGGTCCAGGTGCAAGTGCAACAGCTGCCTCTTTCCTCCTCCTTTGACTTGGCTGGGGACAATGAAAAGGGATGTAGACATACCTGTTTCCTCCTCTTGCTCAGCAGCCAGTCAGGAGCAAGCAGAGCTCCAGGGGTCCTGGCAAACACAGACTGGCCCCAGTGGCCACTGTCTGGCCTGGAGCAGCATCTACCCGGAAGTTTCCTGGTAAACTGCATCACCAATCTACCCCCTGTGGAGTATATACCCCAAATACTGGATATCATTAGGAGCAACTAGAACACAACAGTCCAAACAAGGGGATTTTGGCTTGTGGGCAACCGAGTACATTTCCAAAGGGTGGGGAGGGCAGGGGCTAATTATCACAAAATCTTTTATTTGAACTCATCCAAAACTGACAGTGAAAGAGATCCTGTATGTTTCGATCTGTGAAGCACCAAGACTCCTATCCATTAGCAAAGCTTTTACTGGGATTTGAACAAAAGTCAACATTTCTGTGTGCTTAGCTTCCTTTCACAGCCGCCCTGCTGAGAGCTGGTGTGCCTACTAAGCAGCTCTCACAAGCCAAGATTTCCCCAAACACTGAGTTCATCCTCTCCCTTCTTTACCCTCAGACAATAAGTCCATGTGTGCCCCCAACTGTATTTCAGCCTTTGCATTGCAATGTCAATTGTGCTGTTTTCTGTTTTCAGTGTAATGGATTAGGGCCAGCAGGAAAGGATAGTCCTGCTGCAGGGAAGATGGCATTCTTGCAGTTTCAACAGAAATGTCTTCTGCTTGAATGGATTACTATTAAGTGGAAGTTCTGTATTGTTCTAACATTGTGTCGCTGCTGTCACCAAGGGAATGAGCTGTGACGTGGGAGGTCACCTGTTCAAATTTCATCTCAGGCATGAACTCACCAGGTGGCCTTAGGCGAGCCACTCTCTCTTAGCTAGCCCCCACCTGTAAAATGGGAGTCTACTGGCCTACCTTGCAAGGCTGCTGCAAAGATTACAGTGATTACATATGTGAAGTGCTCTGAACACAAAAAGTGCTCTGCAAATGTTGGGTATTAATAAATGAAAACTTAAATCTTTTCTGGCATTTTTAGGAAATAAATTCTTAGCCACAGTGGACCACCAAAAGCACTAACCTGACTATTCCATGTCAGGCTGTGCCACCAGTTCTGGTAGGCAGATTTCTCAGTTCCCAAACCCTTCTGTGAACAAGCATGATACAAGCTGTGGTGCTGCTGATCCTCCCTTGGAAAGTTTTTTTCTTTCAGATTTTAGAGTCTATTGTTTTTATGTCAGGTTGTACATCTTGCATTTTGTTGTAGTTTCACCCCATACTGATGTGCATGTGTACATGCCAACTGAGGACATAATGTATCTATGATGAAATGGACTCTAGTTCACCGAAGCTTCTGCCACAATAAATCAGTCTAAAAGGTGCAAGACGGTCCTTGATTTTTGTTATTACAGTCTGACAACAACCTCTTTGGATTTTAGGATTGTTCAAAGACTTTTTCATCTTAATTTGAAACATACTTCATTGCATGGCACATAAACTGTGTCAGAAAACAACCTATAAATACATCAGATAAATAAATAAATGTCGACCATATCAGTGTAACAATTGCTGAGCCTAATGCGGTTCACATTCTCTTTAAATTAATCACACCTTGATTTCTGGAATGTGAGGATATTGCCCTAGCTGACACTCCCTGGACATCTTTATTTGTGATGGAAGGAAAAGCTACACCTGTGTAAGACAGAGAACAGCTCACAATTTTTAAAGCATTCACCAAAAAGGTTCATAAAATGGGAAAGCAGGAGTCATGCTTGCAGAGTCTGTCATTTTATAGAAGGACAAGATTTAATTTTCAAGTTGCAGTTGGACAGTGAACATATTTTTAATTAACTAAAATAAAGCATGTTCACAATATGGCACTGATATGAAGACTGGGGAGTCCTGTTGTTCATCACTAATAACATTTTGGCGGTGCCATAAGATTCCTATCATGTGTGCACAACCATAGATCCAGGTGGGATCAGGTGCCTCAGAAATTCCTGATTTCCCTCAGGGAGTCCAGGTAGGATTGTCAACATTTTAAACTGGTCCCTTTTGATCGGTAGCAGTTATTAGTGATGTTGATCTATTCACAAGGTTTGAAAAAAACCAGTTGCAGATTCCTGCATATTAAATCTCTGTTAAAGGGGCAGGACTATTTTTCTTGGCCAGATAGCGACCTTAAATCTGAGGTGGTTCAGCAAGCTAAAAGGAAGCTGCCCAGACCTCAGACCAAATCCATTATTGCTGCTTTCTCATGATTCAGCATCTCCCACCCTACCTTATGCTGCCCTTTTCTTGTTCTGGGCAGGAGCCAGAAGAGCCAACCTAGAGCTTGGCATGGACAGAGCAACGGGCAGGATTGATTGCGGTGGGGCTGGTGGCATGGCCACATCCATTAACATCCCCAGGCCATTAGGGGATTCTGTTTCACCAGCCAGCACGATGCAGTACTGCCTGGGAGCACTCTTGTGGTCAGAAATAACACAGGGAGCAGGGTGGAGGCAGTTCTCAGTGTCGGGGGTAGGAGGATCAGCTTGGGCATGGGAGTGGGGGTGGGAGAAATGATCCTGTCATGTTCTCCAAGCAGACTGCATCAATAAAGGTGAGGAGAAGGGGGTGTGGCTATGTAGTCCTCAGAGAATAATAAGGTTTTAACTGTAGGAGGGACAAAAATTCTACCAGATAAATTTACCCTAGTACTATGCAATATGTTCCTAGCATCATGTATAATATTGTCCCTGCTGACTGCCATTAGACAAAGGTAGGAAGGCTAGCAGATGTTAAAAACATGATACCTAAATGGAATCTTCAGGTGAAGAAGGAGGTATCCCTCTGATGACCAAACGCAAAGGACAAGAAAGAGGAGATGTGTCTTAATTTTAAGACCTGCTCGTGAGCTTCCAGGGGACCGTGCATGTTCCCACTGGAAGCAAAACAGAGGACTAGATGGATCATGGCCTGATCCAGCAAAGTAATTCTTATGCCACGGGGTGTTCAGATTCCACATAAAGGAGCCTCCAACCACAGCCAGGATCCAAGGAGCTAGAGGTGGATTGCTGCTCTCTGCCCACCTTTCTAGGCTATGGCTGAGAGACTGGCTGGCCCAAGGTCACCCAGTGAGCTTTACAGAGGAATGGGAATCGAACCAAAGCTTCCCTAGTCCTAGTCTAGCATTATAACCACTACCCCACATTGGTCCCAAGAATAAGGCATTTCTTTATGGTGCAACTTCATTATATTTGACTGTGGCTCACTAAAGGAAGTGTTGCATGCTCTCCCCCTTAGCAAACAGAGCTTTCAACACAGAGAATTAACCAAGGCCCCCTAAGCAAGTACCATGTCTTAAAAGCACAGGCTGCAAAAGATGTCTCTCTCTTCCATCCTTGGATCATTGTATTTACATAACACACTTATGCTACAGGCTCGTCAATTAATTGACAGGACAGGATTAATTGACAGAGCCTGTCCTTCAGAGGAGAGGGAGATGTGAGGAAGGAACAGAAAACTGACAGCCAATAGTTGTTCTCTATATAGAGTACAGTGGGGTAACCCATGGAAACTTATGCTACATAGGTTTTTAAAAATTCTTTAAGGTGCCACAAGACTCTTCTTTTTATGTATGGGATTTAACCCTCCAGGATTGCTCTCAGAAGCTATTCTCCAAATAGGAATAATGACATGGAAAGGATTTATGCATGGCTTAACAAATGAGAAAAAGAGGTATGGAAAGAATCTTCAGAAGTATATGTGGTAGATATACAAGTAGGCTTGTATGGGTTCACCATGTGCTACATCACGTGATGACCATTTAAAAAATTTCAGTATCTGGAGCTTTGAACAACATGGTAAGATTATTGTTATCATGCTCCATCCAACAACTTGGAAATCCAGGGAAATAGTGGGTGATAACAGCCATCTTGGGATCTGGGAGAGCCAGGTTCAAATCCTTGTTCTACCCCAAAGCTTGCTGAGTGTCTTTGGGCCAGTCGTACTCTTGCAGCCTAACCTGCCTGACTGGATTGTTGTTCAAAAGATAAAAAGGAGGAGGGAAGAATGACGGACACCACCCTGCTCTCTTTGAAAGAAAGGTGGGGTAAAAATATACTAAATAAAGAGACAGATGACCATATGGCCAGATAAACATCTCACCATGTAATTAAATCCACTATATGGAAAGTTATTATCAGATTACACGACATTGTCAACATCTAGCGAATCAGAGGATCTCCCAGATTTAGAATAATCTTATTCCTAAACAACTCTGTGATCTTGAATTTCTTTTTTTGATGTAACCTGTTTCTTCTAACGTAATCAGTCTGCAAAGTATTAGCATTATTTAGATATCATTAATGAGCTGTTGGTCACATTAGTGGTAAAGCACTCTGCCTTCCTTGCTCTGCAGACAAATTATCTACAGCCACAGCTGCCCATGAAACAAGCTAAGATAGTCGCCTTGTTCACCAGTTAGAGTGAACACGCATAAAATCCATTTACACTTTATTTTTCTTTATATGTGTGTTGAATAATTCTCATGTTACGTTCAACACAAGTAACTGAATATGTGATTTAAATCCAACATTTATCCAGGCACTGGTCCTGATATCATTTGTAAAGCAAACACACATTGGTTCTTTCTCACAAACAAATGTATGTGTGTTCATTGCAACATGTGAACAGCACCAGTGTTGTGGCACAGATACGCAGCTGAAGGGGTGGGGGACTATTGCATTCCCAGCTAATGAGGTTACCTACATCTCCTGCTATACACTGGGGGAATATGTGTCAGTCAGAAAAGTGGAGGTCTTGTTACCCCCTGAACATGCCACTTTTGCAAATGACAGGCTCCAATCTGTAGACACATATGTGCACATCCAAGGTCTGCACCACTCAAGTGGCAGGAAATGAGCAGAAAGCCCAGCTCCCACATAGAAGAAGTCCAAAGCTAAGCACTGGCATAGTCTACTCCACAAGAACAGCATGTTACCAGCCAAGTAATCTGCAAACTAACTGAATCCCTTCCTCCAACATCCTACTCCCTAGTCCCAAGCAGCAACAAGTAGAGCTGCTATAGATCTCTGGACAGAATGCCTGCACAAGGAGATAACACAGTGGGAACAGAAACACAAGGAAGGCATCATAGTTCCAGCAAAGCATGTAATCTATTTTCATCACAACTGGCTTACCCAAAAGGAACAGTGTTGTTCCATATTAAAATGAAGGACTGTGAAGAAAAGGCCTTGTTTAAGCTGGCTGCCGGACCAAAATGAACAAGTCTGGGGAGAAATCCAGTATGAAGAAGAGTGAGACAGCTCTGTAACAAAATCCCAGGGACAGGAAATAGCGCCTCTGATACAAAACCTGGTTCCTGGAAGTAGCTGGACACAAGATAGGAGTAAGCAAGAAGCACATAGGGTTAAACCATATCCCATAGACTGGCATGCTTGCCAAACTGATTCCATGCTGGACTGCCTTTCTCATCCATCAGTTTCATGTTGCTTCCTGATCTTAATGGGTAATGGGTAATGGTCAGAGCCCACTGGCAAAGCCATTTCAAGAAAGTGGCGTTACTCAAAATATTTTTCTCACCTCACTCTGCAGGGCACGACTGATATGATTCCACCTCTTACTAGTTTCAGAATTTCTTAGAAGTCCTGCAGCTAAGATGCAGATCACTTCAACACCCCAGCCAGCAGTCCATAAGGTCTGGACAGATCAGTCTGTCGCCTGCCTCCTCTGGTAAAGGAAGCAGGGGAAAGAACTCAGACACCAGGAGGGTGCTTGGCTTTTACTGAGTTGAGCACACCCAGCAATGGCAAACCCCAGAGCTCATCAATACATGCACTCTTGACAGTAAGTTAAACAGACAGGGCATGCTCAGCAGTCATTCAATACTCCTTACAATTTTGTTTGTTGTTAATAGTATACTAAATGCTGCCTCTACAGCAGAGAGTACACTGAATGCACACAGCGACTCTCATTCATACACACCATTCCACTTTACTAACACCCCTCTCCTCCCTCATTCACCACGGAAACATTTGCACATACAAGGTGTCCCATTAACATTACCAGCTTGGCATCACACTCGCACCCACTTGGACAGATACTAACACAACTAGAGATCTAGATGCGATTCAAAGCCCCCTGGCTTGCTGCCTCTTTAAGAAGTCATTGCCCTGGCAGGTGCCATGCTGCCCAGCACTTGTTTGTGACCCAAACGGCTTGTCTCCTTGAAAATCCTGCTCCCCCAAGATTTATCTCTGTGCTGTGGAGCTCTGCGCTCTCGCTTTGTCCCAAGAGTGAAAACAGTTTGTTTCTACTTCTTTTCCGAGAGAGGCTTTGCTGGTGGGACAGCAGACCTTTTTGACTGCATCCACCTCAGATGTTCTCCCTACACTCACAGACACACAAATATCCTTGCCTCACAGTTTTAGTACTGCTATCTTAGAAGGAAACATGAAGCCATCTGGATTGCAGCAGAGGCTCGGCAAGTACTTTCACAACTTAACTAGCCAGTGTCCTGCCCAGATTAGACCCACCTAACCAAGACCAGTCCATGGAGATACAGAGTAAATCAGAGCCGCTCCCCTTCCCATGATATCTTTGTGCATTACCTTCCAAGGAGACAGGTTCAAAAAGCCCAAACTGCTCCAGCACTTTGACGAACAGGACCAAAACCACCAACACGGCGATCATCTCCAGGCCTTCCAGGTTCATGATGAGTGGGACTCATGGCACCAAGGCCCCTCACTCCAGCTCCTAACTCACCCCAGTTCCCCAGCCAGAGTCTCCCACATGCCAGTGGGTGCCTGTGTCACTTGAAACTGTGCTGCTGCTGCTGCTGCTGCTGCCACCGCCTTCAGCCCTCCATCAGCACTGGGGTACTCTTAGCCCTCCACAGAGTAGCACAGAGGCACGGTGATGGTGCCCGCAGAGGGAGAGAGAGCAGGGTCACAAAGCAGGAGAGGGAGTTTGTTGACAGCTGAGTCCGAGCTGTGTTTTCCTGGCTTGCAGCAATGAAAGTGAGAGTGAGGGAAGGAGCGTGGCAGTGCCAAGGGAGGAACGTGGCGGGGGGGGGGGGAGAGAGATGTGTGCAGAAAAAGCCCTGCCCTCCCATCCCATCCCAATGACACCAACTCAATTGATCTGCTTAATGCAGTTGCTAAGGAGATGGGAGACAGAGAGTTAAGAGGATCTTGGCTCATGTTCAGAGAGGTTCACTGCAGATGGGAGGGGGGGTAACATGGAGATACTCTTATGTGAACTCAGAAGAGTGCAATGTCCCAGCATTACTGTGCGGAAAGGACACAGCACACCCCTGTACCTCTAAGCACTGCTCATTCGCATTAATCAGGGCAGAGAAACACTTGGATTTAAATGCTTGTGGGAGGTGGGGGAACATGCACACAGCCTTAATGATGTAGTGGACAGGGATGGGCACAAATTGGCTCACGAGCCAAAATTCGGGCCAAACTTGGGCTGGTTTGGAGCTTGGGAGCTGATGTTTGGGGAAGGTGCATTCCCCAAACATTTATTGGAGTTTTGGTCCAGGCTTGGGTCTCTCTCTACTGGCTCAGGTGTCTCAGGCTCCTTCGTGCAGCCCCTCTAAAGAGGCTGCGCAAGGGAGCCTGAGACAGCTGGGCCAGCAGAAAGGAGGAGGTGAAATGCACCCTGGGAGGCACTTCACCCCCATATTTAACCTTCTGGTGTGTCCCCCCCCCTTGAAGTGGCAGGGAGCAAAACCAAAGACCCCAAGTACAAAACTGTGGCCAGGAGGAGCTTCCGGTTTGGCAGTTTCTATGGCGGGTGTGACTCCTCACAGCTCTGAGAGAGTTGGCCCATAAAGCCCTGGCTGGGAGGGGATCCAGTTGATCTGGGACCCCCCCCCCCGAGTCCTTGTAGGGGACTCCTAGCCAGGGGGTGTGGAGGTAGCTGCTCCAGAGGCAGATTGCCGATGGATGGAGGCTTCCTATGCCCTGATGGTCCCGCCACGGCTGATCCATCAATGGAACATAGAAATAGCACCCAGAACAGCGAACAAGGAGTCAAGCATCTAAATGACCCCCATAAAGCGATTTACACATTGTAAAAAACAGTGAATTAATGATGGCTGGCTGAAAAGAACCTTTTGCCCAAAGCCCTATCACACCCCCACTGGCTGAAAACAAGCAAACTAAGAAAACAACTTTCGGGATTGGGCACAGAACACTTTCTTACCTTGATCAAATAAAAAGCATACTTATCTAAAGCATTTCTGTCCACGGACTTCCCTCAATGTTTTAAAAGTTTTCCTGGAATGCAAGCATGAGTCAGACTGAAAAAATGGTGATGAGATCCAATCAATCACTGAGAACTACAAGATCAGCGCTTCCGGTCACAAGACCAGATTCTACTCCAGACTTCTCTAACATGTTGGCATCAGCATTGCACCCTCTGATGGAATAAATGACTGACATGAATAAAAAATTGGATGCAGTACAACAGCAACTTAAGCATATCAATATACAATCAGAGAAGATTGCCAATGACGTAAAGAAAATTGTCATTAAGACGAAAAACATGGATCAAAGACTGCAAGAAGTGGGAAAAGAAAGGAATTCTGAAATAGATCAATTCTTAAGACTTCAAATGGAAAAATCAGCTTATGCCCTGAGATTTCAAGGTGTACCCTCACAGGAAAGTGAGGATCTTAAAAAGCTTCTGAGTCAAGCATTGTCTCCTATGACGGGTTTAAAAGCAGATTTTTTGAAAAATGATATGGATATGACCTATAGGGTATATCCTGAATACATTAAAAAAAATAATCTGCCTGGGGATATAGTAGTTAGATTCTCCAAAAGAACAACAAGAGATGTGGTGCTCAAGGCCACAAATTGGTCTGTCTTGAAAATCATGGACAAAAATGTTACAGTCTTAAAAGATGTCCCATTTGAAATTAGGAAAAGAAAAAGACCCTATAAGAACTTAACTGTATTCCTGCAAAAAAAAAATCTGTTTCTTACAGGTGGATATCGCCTGAAGGCCTAATGTTTAAATATAAAGACAAAAAAAAAAAAAAAAGATTGACTCTCTTCTTAAAGCGAAGGCTTTCTTGGACTTACAACAAAATCCAAAGAAGAAAACCAAGACAATGGAGGAGAAAGAAGAAGGAGAGACCAGCGAACATGATACAGGGAGTCTGGAACCAACAAGTTTTAGCGAGACAAGCGAAGAATCTATCTCTGAGATAGGTGCAGCTGCCCCTAAACAATCCAGGGTCTAAGAGACTATTCCCAAGAGAGAGAGAGAGATGAAGAAAAAAATGAGAAGATCTAGAAAATGTGAAGCCCTAGCAACATTTACTTATATACTGTTTTTAATATTTGATTGAAGTACTGATATATCAGCATATTATTAAGATATGATAATAATCAGACAATATCTGTTTTGTATTACTATGGGAAACATTTAACTATGGAACTTAATTTAGCTAATTTGATCCTTGTATATTCTAGGTTAGGTTAGTTTTTTTTCTTTTGTAGTTGTAGATTAGTTGTTCGATTTTGAAAAAAACCAAGAAAATATTTGGAAAAAACAAAACTGAGGCCAGGAGAAAGAGGGAACCAAACCTCCCAGACTGGTTCGGTTTGTGTGGGGCTAGTTCAGGGTTTGGTCCATGGGCTGCCCCAGACCCCAAACCAAACTGTACCTATTTTAGGTTCATGCCCATCCCTAGTAGTGGATAAAATGTCAGAGTAGTCATTGGGGAGACCCACATTCAAATCCCCACTCAGCTATAAGGCTGGATGACTTTGCGCCAGCTGCTCTCTTTCGCCCCCGCCCCCAGCCTAACCACAGAGCTGTCACGCAGATACAGTGGGAATGGCGGAGAAACATGCATGCCTGGCAGAGCTCTGTAGAGGAAGGGCAGAGTTTTAAACAAATATGTGTAATTTGTACTGTTGTCTTTAACATGTTTGTTGTTTACTGTTTAAGTGATTATTCTGGTTTTGCTTTTTTTAAATTGTGCCTTCTTGTTCTGATTAATGAATCTAAGCCACCTTGGAGATTTAAAAAGAAAAGTGGAATATGATTTTTTAAAAATAAAATAAATATATTTAAAGATAATCAACAGCTAAGGGCTCTGGCAACCTTTAACCCAGTCATGGACTCCATCTGCCTATCAACAGTATATCCAGTCAAGCAAGGCCAGTGTCCAGCTGTAACTCCAATTTCTTGTGTGTGGTCCCCACAATACCACCCCTTACAATTCTCCTTGACAACTCCCCCATCACCAGAAGCATTCCTCCTTCCTCTAGAAGGTCTCATATGATGAGAAGACAGTAGTATTGCTGCATGGGGGATTGAGAGGATCACAGTGTTACAGATTGTATGGTACTTCGTACTCCAGAGAAGTAATGATAAGTCAACCCATTAGACAGGGAAGGAACTCCCCAGCTGCCTGACTGCAGAAGGAGTGGCCATCCAGCCTTCAAGGTTCCTTCCCTGTGACTGCCTCACAGCAAATGTCAATGGAAGACCTAACTTGGGGGGATTCCACTGGCATAGGAGGCAGCAGGCCACTGTGTGACCGGCAGCAGGCAGGCACGATCTCTGGCTGAGGTTTCTTCAGCTGCCACCTGTTAAATGGATACTTAGAGCTCAAACCAGACATTTGAAACAAACAATACACACCTGTATTCAGAGACCTGTTGTTTGTTAGCACTGAAAAGGGGGCCTGACAGCGCATACGAAGGCATGGAAATGAAACCACAGCATTGCAACAATGCCCATCAAGTCCCCTATCTGTTCACCTTCCAGTTTTTCTTTTTAATTTTTTCCCTTTTATATCGCATGGCACAGAACCCAGGGGATTGTAGGCAATTCCAAGGTTTTCTAACTGCTCTCCTGACTGGCATTTAAAACAGCAACAGGGATCTTGCAGGGTACTTCAATCAAGACAAACCAGTCTTGGAAAGGGGAAGAACAGGGAGTTGTAGGAGTCCTGTGTTATATGCCACCTTTGGGAGTCACCCAGATGATGCTCTGACCTCCTTCGATGCTCTGAACTCCTCCCAACCACCCCTGCTGGACTGTTCTTATTTTCCTTAGCCACATTCACTCATATGGTCTATATCTTGCCTCATGCTGTACCCACAAGTGCCCTGGCCAGAGCAGTATTCCCAGCACCCAAATGAGTATATATTCCTACTGGTTCTTCCTGCACCACAGCTGAGAAAAATACCAGGGCTCAGTGCCAGCATTTAGGGGGAGGCACTGCCCAGGCTCTGCATGTCACTCAGACAAGCAGTGCCCAGGGGAGGCTGTCAGCTTGGCACTGGCGCCTGTTCCTCAGATAGAGGAAACTCAAGACAAGAGCCCCAACTGTGGCCTGCAGGGTGAGGGCAAGGGACCCTTGTCCCACTGCTCCCCTGTCAACAAGAATCCATTAATTCCCACTATCTGTAGGTCACTGCTCCTTGGCAGAGATTACGCCACTGACCCACAGCCAAGAGGAGCCAAGAGCCTGAATACTCTAGAACAACAGAACATGAGTCCAGAAGTAGAATGCACATTCTTGTAGTCACTCCATACTGCTGCTTTCCAAAAGGGACAAAAAAGGTCCCCCTAACTCCCCCCTCCTTCCCAAAACACACTAATAACCCACATATTCATCTTGCAGCTCTGCCAGGTTAAATGAAGCCAGTTTTTCCCTTTATCAGATTCCTTCCCTCTGAGAAACTTCTCTGCCAGTGAGGTACTCAGGAAGTGCAAAACTGCCTGTGTGCCAGTTAATGCTCCCTCTAAGCTGTGAAGTCCTGTGAGCAAAAATTCTACTTCGTGAGCTACTGGCATTAAAGTTGTGAACTGGCGATTTGGTTACTGCATAAATTAGTCTGATCTGGAGTCATCCTTCCTGAACTAAGACAAAAATGTATGAGCCAGAGGCTAAAAAACTGTGAGCTAGCTCACACTAACTCTGCTTAGAGGGAACCCTAAGGGGGAAAGGGCATGCTCATTTAGTAGAGAGTTCCCATGGACCATTGCAGGGAGTGGCTGGCTGGGAGTGGCCAATAGCAGTTAGACAACTAAAACTCGCTTCTCCTTCGATGCCAAGTACAAACCAAGTGCTGAAAGCTAAGACCCTAGACCAAGGCAGTGTTTTGAACCTCAGGCAAGAGCAGTTGTCTCTTCTGTTTTATCTATACAGCTTGTTTTCTCTGTTAATTCTTTGTAATTGCTTTTTTCCAATAAACACTTATTTGATTCCTAGTGATTGGGCTCTGCCATGTTATGCAGTTAACAGAATGAGACACTGAAGTGAGCAAATCAATGGGGGAGTTACTATGGAGGTACTACTCCTTCTGTAATCCTTCTCACTCATTCTGAGAGGTCTGTGTTTGGTTCACCTGGTAGTAAAATCCAGGCTGGAAAGAGCCTCAGAGGTACTTACTTGTGTTTCAGAAAGGCTGAGGTCAGGCTTCTGATGTCCAAAGGACATCTCTTTCATGCTGTGTTAGAGAGTGAGAGGGCTCCCCTGGAAAGGGGCTATCAAAGGGTTGTATGATTCTGGGTAATATTACTGAACTGGGAAAAAATGGAGGGAGGGAGGGTAGAAGACACCCAGCATGTCATACTGGGAACCAGGGGCGTAGAGTTTTGGAAATCCGGGGGGGGGGGCTCATTGCTCGCTGGAGCGATGTTCTCCTCCCCCTGGAAACCACCCCACCTCCCCGGGCCCTTCCGAGACCCGCCAGCCGCTGCTGTCGGTGCCTCTCCCCCCCCCTTGCCTCTCCCTCTCCAGCAGCGGCCGCCGGCCTCGGAAGGACCCGGGGAGGCACGGCGGCAGGCACTCCATTTTCCTGGGGGTGGCTCAAGCCCTCGAGCCCCCCCGTACTCTACACCTATGCAGGGAACGCAGGTGGCTTAGTCACAGATGTGACCTTCTGGGAGGAGCATAACGGTACTGTGTATTCCAGCATCTGGACTTCAGTAACTCTTAGAAATACAATGCCACTGCATGAGAAAAAGAGCAAGCTGTCCACTTTAGCGTGTCTGAATACATGTCTATATGGGTTGTGCAAAGGAGAGAGAGAGAGAGAGAATTCTGTGCCAGACTCTCACAGAAGGTTGTTTTTCAATTTAGTCTTCTCTTCTCAGGATGCCTGTAAGGAAATGACCAAAGATGCTCATTTTTGCAGTGTGTGAATTGTTGGGCACATGTCTGAGGTACAGCAGTCTAGCTTCAGAGACAACTGCCAGATGTGTACCTAAAATTTGCCTCTGACAACCCACACACTGCAAATATGGGCATCCTTCCCAGCCAGTTCCCTAGAACATGAGTAGGGTTAAGTAATATTCGAAGCAGCTTCACCTGGCTGTAGACCATTCTGACAGGCAATTATGGTAAAGTGTGCTACAGAGCAGGAAATCCTGGCTGAGGAAGAGGAACGGATGGGGACTGAGGCACAACACTCAGCTTGGTCAGGCTTCCCCAAGGGAAAACAAATGCATGTAATGGATATTTCCTCTCATTCTGAGCTATTAGATAGGTCAATAGGAGGTACTGGGATGAGTGACTGAGATGAGAGGCAATACTAGCAAGCCCACAGTAGTTCCAGGAACAGCAAAATACAGAACCACTACCAGAAAAGAGGACTTCTAAAAGTAGGCCCTGTAATGCCAGGCTTAATGCCACCTCCTTCTTATGAGGTGTCTCAGTCTAAATGTCTACTGTGCTACCCAAGCCACAAGAAGGGTATGAGGAGAAGGGCCAGATGTGCTGACACCCTTTCACTGCAGACTGTTATGTGTGTGCATGCACACACACAAATGCACACAACGTATTCCCTCAGAAGCCATCCTCAGTTCAATTCTGGTGCTTCCTAAGTGGCCATGTGAACAAGAGGGATGGGAAGTAGCTCTAATTCTCTGCTTATCCTTGTGGCTAGGGAGGGTTGGGGGTCTAGATGTAATAAACAATGAACTGCTTAAAGAGAGAAAGTGAAACATTGTCCCTTGCCATTTGGCAGGAAGTTAAAACTTTGCCTTTTCTGGATAACTGCATTTTTTACCAGTTGCTAGGAGAAATAACTAGTTTGGGATGATAGGTCTGCAAACCTGAGATCTGCAAACTGGTGGTGTACAAGCAGCATTTAACACCTTATCTAGCTAGACAGCCGACTTCACTGCAAGCCACATTCTCTGAAATATGAGCAGTGCCGTTATATGGATGACAGAGACAACCACATGGAGGTGTAAATGTACCAAAAGGCAATCTGAGCCTATGGTGAGTTGGGACTACCCACCCCCCTGATCAGTTTATACAATCCAGACCACAGTTTTATCACAAGCAGAGGGCACGGCCCTGAGGTTGATCTGTTATTGGACTTTTTGTTTGTTTTACACTCATGCTGATGCCTGCCCCTTCCAGTAGGCAGGGCTGCCGCACCAGAATGGTTTATCAACAAATTATAAGGCTAAAGTAGATGAAAGCCAGCGCAGCAACACTGATGACACACATGGGAGGGATGAGAATGCTGAGCGCCCGGGCAGTAGAGCTGGCATTCAAGTGTCAGCAAGTCTAGAGCACAGCAACAATGTTATTGCATCAGCAATGGTGTGAGTAGCTGCTAATGTCTTAAATGGTAGCAAGCTGGAAAAATGTCCCTTGAGGCTATCCCTCCCTCTGTGTTCTGCGGCCCTCAGCTTGGTCCATTTGCACTGTACTACTGCTGGAATCAAGGACCAGCATTACAGGACACCTGCCAAAGTCCACACCCCAGCAAGGGGCTCACTGCCAAGCCCCCCAAATCCCTTGGCCTGGCTTCTCCTCTTTGCAATAGCTGTCTGCACAGCTGCCATCTTTGAGCAAATGAGCCGTAGTGACAGGAGCAAGCTGTGTACAATCATCTCCTCCCTTTGGGCAGTAGTCAGGCCTGGGCCCAAAGGCAGAAGGGCAACTGGGCTCCCGGACGCCGGCCACGCCAATGGCGCCCGGGTGCTGCTTTGCCGCCCTGCAGGGAGGCGGGGCAACAACAGGAAGGACGCAACGCGTCCTGGATTCAGCGAGGCGGGGCCAGCCTGTTTAAAGGGCTGAGCCCCGCTCTCGCTCTTCCTCTTGTTTCCTGTGCTCGGGCTGGTTCGGGTCCACGTGCTCGTCGGAGAACAGCGGACCCATTAAAGCCTCGGCGGCGGCGCTCTCTGCAGAGGCAGCGGGCCTCATCGGCGTGGGAGCGGCGGCAGCAAGGGCATCAAGGGGAGGAGAAACGGCGGCGGCGGCCGGCGCAGCGAGTTCGGCGGGCCTCTTCTGCGGCAGAGGGCGGCAGCAGGGGTAACGGGGGTCGGAGAAGCGGCGGCGGCGGCAGGCCTCACAGGCAGCAAAGCGGCGGCGGCGGCGTACAGGTGACTGCGGTGGCTGGACCCGGAGGAGCGGCGGTGGCGTTTTCTTCAGGAGTATCACTAGCGGCAGTATCACTAGTGGCAGCGGCGGGCCTCGGGCGGCGATCCCGGCGGCGGAGCAGCGGCGGAGCCTTTAAGCCGCGTGCTGGTTTGTTGGGGTCGTGGGGGTCTTGACAGGGGTTCAGGCCTGCCCTGGGATAGGCTGACTTTGCCGGGTGGGGGTTTCTTGTAGGGAGCAGCAGCACATTAGTGGGGCTCCCCTTCCTTCTAGGCCCTCTTGCACTTCGGCGCACTAGCCGGCTCGGGCCCGCTCTGGGAAGGGGGAGGGGTGCGGGCTTCCGTAACTCCCTCTTAACCATTGGGCCCGCTAGCCAGCTGAAGCCTGATCTCGGAGAGGTGTGTGTGTGCATCCTTTAATCCCCCTTCCTTTAATCCATCGGCCCACTTGTGCTCGGCCTGCCTTTTGGGGGGTTTGCGTTGCCCCCTCACCTTTGCCTTCTTCGGTAAGGCCGACGTCGGCTTGTAGGGGCCCACTCACAGGCTCAGGCCTGGTCCACCGAAAGGGCAGTTTGGAATAGCTGCGGGGCCCGTGCGTGGCAGCATCTTTTGGGCTGTTGCGTTGTCCGGGTTACCAGCCTCTGGGTTACCAGCCTACTGCCATTCACCAGTGCAGTAGAGGAACAGTTTGGCATAGTGGTTTGGTGCGCGGGCTGTGATCTGGGAAGGACAGGTTTGGTTCCTTACTTCTTCATTTGAGGCTGCTGGGTCGGCTTCGACTGGCCATAGTTCTGTCAAGTTTTTCTTTTCCTTTATTGAAAGCCTGGTTGTGTTTGTTTATTTGTCTCTTTTGATTGAAGGTTTGTTGCCATTTACGCTGCATAGGTGCCATGGCTTCAAAAAAGGGGCAGGGCAAATCTAAGGGCAAGCAGCCTGCTCCCAAACCTAAGGGTAAGCAGCCAGCTCCAAGACGCACCCCTGCACGTCCAGCTCCACCACCATCAGACGAAGAGGAGGATGACCCAGTCAATGCAGCTATTCTCCGTTGGCTGGAGGCCCTAGAATGGAACAGGGGTGTACCGCGGGATGGGGTGGAGGCTAAGAGGCCTAGGACGGATTCTAATTCTTCCTTTCAAGCGCAGGTGTTGGCACGCTTGGCGTTCTTGGAGGACGGCGGGGGGCCTGCACCGGTGGACGACATGGAGGTAATACAGTCTGGCTCACACACTCTTGGCTCGGATGATCAACAGGTTGGGGTGTTCAAGGGGCCTTTGAGTCAGGAAGGTAAGGCCGGCGACTGGGGTACACTGGGGCCCTTGCCCTCAAGGGGCTCTGGGATCCATCACGCAGCCATCGCCAGTTAGTGGCCCACAAGGTACGCTGGTGGCTCCGCCTCCACACCAGGGACATTGGTCGGGGTGGGGTTCTCCCAGTGCTGCCTCTTATGATTCAGTACGCGCAGGTGCTATACCAAGTGGGGATGCTGCTCTCCCCCTAGGGGATCACTTGTCCACTTCCACTAAGGAGAAGATTCTTAGGGGGGAGTTTGTAGACGTGTTCTCATTATTGTACAGGGAGTTAGAGAAAAAGGACAAGGAGGACCTTGACGACCGGGAAAAGGAACGTTTGAAAAGGAGGGTGGTGGACAGAACCTGGGCGAATTGGTACCTGGGATTTTTAATATATGCAGCCGTAATAGTGAGGCACCAACCTTGGAGGGCCTCTGCGATGTTCCAGTATATGGACATCGTTTATAAAGCATTTACTGATTTCCCGAGCCCAGCATGGTCACAGTATGACGAAGAATTTTGTATGCGTGCGGCCATGAATCCTGCTATGAGGTGGGATCAGATTCAACCTCAATTGTGGTTGCAGGTAATGTCCTCAGCCAAGCTGTCGGGGGGAGAGAGGACGCATAGCGGCCATTCGGTGAGGAGAGCTGCAGTGCAGCCAGGTACCCGCGCCCAGGCAGGGCAGGCGGTTCAGCGACGCCCGCTTTGCTGGGAGTTCACCTCCCATGGGACCTGTGGCCGCAAAGCATGTTCTTTTAGACACGAATGTCCGCTGTGCGCAGGGCCCCACGCCTTTGCCAACTGCCCCAAGCCGAAGGGTAAGGGGAGTGGTAGGGGTGGTAAACGTGGAGGGGGTGGAAGCGGTCACAACCCCCCGCTTGAAAAAGGGGCCCAGCCCAATTAAGTTACTGGTTTTGGAAGACTGGTTGCGGGATTACCCTCTTGTCTGCGACCGGGTTTACCTATTGGAAGGGTTTCGGTGTGGCTTCAGAATACCTTACCGAGGACCTAGGGTGGCATATATGGCTCCAAATTTAAAATCTGTTGTCGGAATGGAGCATATAGTTCGAGAAAAGATCGCTAAAGAATGTAGGGAAGGTAGAGTCCTCGGCCCCTTTTCTGCTCCTCCTGTTACAAATTTGAGGGTTTCCCCATTAGGAGTGGTGCCTAAGAAAGCACCTGGAGAGTATCGCCTCATTCATCACTTATCCTACCCACGGGGGGAATCGGTGAACGACGCGATACCAGACCATTTATGTTCAGTTAGGTACACGTCATTTGATCAGGCAATGCGCATAGTGCGCAGGTGCGGCAAGGGGGCGGAGCTGGCAAAGTGTGACATCAAATCGGCCTTCCGCCTCCTTCCTGTTCACCCGGATGATTTCGAGCTCTTGGGGTTTGCCTTCGAGGGTAAATTCTACATGGATAGGGCACTTCCCATGGGATGCTCGGTGTCTTGTGCCGCTTTTGAACGGTTTAGTTCCTTTTTGGAATGGGCATTGCGGTACAGGACAGGCCTCGGCAGTACAGCCCACTATCTGGATGACTTCTTGTTGGTAGGTGGGATGGGGACGGGACAGTGTGGGTATCTGATGTCAAGTTTTATCACTATGGCGGGGGAACTTGGTGTTCCTCTTGCGCATGACAAAACAGAGGGCCCCACATCCACCTTGACCTGCTTAGGAATAGAAATTGATACGATGGGACAGTGCTGCAGGTTGCCTAGGGACAAACTAGAGGCATTACGGAGTTTAGTGGACGCGGCGATGGCACAGTCAAAGGTAACATTGCTGGAATTGCAGCGGTTGGTTGGCCATCTCAACTTTGCTTGTAGAGTCTTGGCACCCGGGAGGGCCTTCGTCAGGAGACTTTGTGAGTCAATGTCAGGCCTTCGCCTACCACACCATAGGGCCAGGGTAACCAAGGGGATGCGGGAGGACCTCCTTGTCTGGCAGCAATTCTTGCGTTCATACAACAGGGTTTCCTTCTGGCGCGAGGAGCTCCTACTGGAGGCTGAGCTGCAGGTCGCTTCAGATGCTGCAGGTTCCTCAGGGTTTGGTGTATATTTCAGGGGGCATTGGTGTGCGGGTGACTGGCCGCAGGACTGGTTCCAGGCGGGATGGGTCAAAGACCTGACCTTCCTGGAATTTTTCCCGATTGTGGCAGCAGTGTGGGTTTGGGCAAGGGAGCTTTCCAATCATACGGTCCACTTCTGGTGTGACAACATGTCCACTGTACACGTGATCAACTCCCTGACATCAAGGTCACCCAGGGTCATGGCTCTGGTGCGGGCTTTTACACTGCAGTGCTTGCGTCATAACATCATGTTTAGGGCCAGGCACGTTCCGGGGGTCAGTAATGGGGTTGCGGACGCTCTCTCGCGCAAACAGATGACGAGATTCCGTCAGCTAGCTCCGGAAGCCGACCAGTTCCCAGTGCGGCTGCCAGAGGAGGTATGGAGGATTGGAGGGCTGAGGCCAACAGGGCCATGCATTTGGCCCTCGCCCCGGCCACACGAAGAGCTTACATGAGGGCGGGTAAGCAGTTCCTGTCCTTCCGGGAGGGGGTTGGTCTGCAGCAACTCTGGCCCATACCAGTGGCACATTTGATGCAGTTCTGTGTAACAATGAGAAGGGAGGGCCTGGCAGCACACACCATCAGGGGCAAGCTGTCTGCACTGGCCTATGCCTGTAAGGGGGGGGGGGTTGATGACGCAACAGGCGATTTCCGGATTCGGCAGATGCTTGAGGGCTGGTCACGGGAACATGGCAGGGTTGCAGACACCAGGATGCCCCTGACCCCGGATGTGCTGCGGGGGCTCGGGGCACAGTGGATTACCTACTGCAGTGATGGCTATGAGGCCGCCCTGTTTCAGGCAGCATCTTTGGTTGCCTTCTTTGGGGCACTGCGAGTCAGCGAGCTGGTGGCCGGCTCTCGCCAGGACGCCTCTGGCACTGCCCTGGAGAGGCGGGACATCTCTTTCTCGGACTCGAAAGTTAGAATTCAGCTGCGCCGATCCAAAACCGATCAGCGCGGTAGGGGTTCCGAGATCGAGCTGGACCGCTGTTCTGAGGCAGAATTATGCCCAGTGCTGGCTTTACGCCACTTTTTAGCACTGCGGGGGGATGGCCATGGGTACCTATTCCGGCACGCGGATGGTGCCCCTCTCACCAAATTCCAATTTTGGAGGGTGACAAGGAAGGCACTGGAGCGCTTGGGATTGGGTGGAGTGAGGTTTGGAACCCACTCATTTCGAATTGGGGCAGCGTCCACAGCGGCAGCGTTGGGGTACCCCAACGGTGAGGTTCAGAGGATTGGGCAATGGAGGTCCCGCTGTTATAAAGGCTATGTTCAGGCTTGCAGGAAGTAGGTTGATTGACTTTAGGGATAGGTAGGGATAGGTAGATGACGTTGCCAACTTAATCCAGTTCCTTTTGCAGAGGCTGCTGACGGTGGGACAAGACGGCGTGTTCTGGTTTGCCGCCATAGCATGATCTTTTGGGCGGCTCATCAGGCCCGGAGGACACCCATCGGGTCTCAACTGGGCCTTAGTGACCGGGCAGTGGTCGAGTGGCTGGGACGGAGAGGCATGGGGTGGCCGGCGCTCCTTCCCCTGCTATTCGAGGAACGAAGAGGGCTTCCGCCTCAGGTCTTGGTGATACACTTGGGGGGTAATGATTTGGGGCTGATGAAGGGTAAGGCCCTTGTGGTGCAGGCGGAGGCTGACCTTGTGAGGATAAGAGCAAGGTGGCCACGTGTGCAGATTGTTTGGTCGGCCATCCTACCTCGCAAGGAGTGGAGGAACTTGGGGGACCCCAGGTGTATTGACCGAGCTAGGCGAAAGGTCAACAGGCAAATGCAGAAGGCCATGGAATCCGGGTTGGGTGTCTTTTTACAGCACCCCGAGATACGGGTTGAATTGTCAGATCTGTACAGGTCGGACGGGGTGCATTTGTCAGATAAGGGCAATGAAATATTTTTACGGGATTTGCAGCACGGGATACGGTTGGTGCTTGGTCACTGAATGGGGAGCAAAGGCCAAAGCAGAGGCTTAGCCTTGGCTGTGGCAGGATTGTGCAAGCAAGTAAACGGAACTGGTGAGCACCTCACGGCATATCCCGTTAGGGAACAGGAGGTCATCAGGAACTGCCCTCGGGTTTTTAAGGCCTAGGGCAGGGAATGGTGATTGCCTCTGGGAACCTCTTAGGTCAGGCGCCTCCCTGCAAGTTGTAAGGCTTCAGGGGTAGGCGCTCCTAGGTGGCAACCAACTTGCCAGGCTGCCGGTCACGAGCCAGATCGGTGGCTCAAGACCGGAGCTGGGGTGACCCGCCCTACAAGGGCAAGGAGGCAGGTCAGGGAATGACGCCTGCCTTGCCAGTTCCAGGCTTGCTTATGTTTTCCCGTTGCTGCAATGTTTGTAATTCAATAAAGTGGCCCTTGTTTAATTCCAAGACTGTTGTCTGTCTCGTTATTCCTGCTGGGGTGGCAAATGTGTATTGGCAGCAGCAGGGGAGGGCCCACTCAGTGTACCTTGCCCAAGGTGCCCTTGAAACCGGTGGGTCTTACTGATTCCCTGTAGAATTTCTCACAGCTCTTTTCAGGAAGGGTAGCCATGTTAGTCTGTCTGCAGCAGCAGAAAAGAGCAAGACTCCACTTGCACCTTAAAGACTAAAAAAAATTGTGGCAGGGTATGAGCTTTCGTGGGTCACAGCTCACTTCTTCAGATGTGAAGAAGTGAGCAGTATCTGAAGAAGTGAGCAGCTCTTTTCCTGTAGACAAGGCAAGGCTCACAGGGGGCTGGGCAAATGCTTGAGTGGGATCTGGGGAAAGTTTGAGTATTTTCATCCTCGTAGGAACTCTCATGATTCCTAAGATCCCTGTCCTGCTTGCCAGCACTATGGACTTAAAAGTACTATAGTGGCAAACTTTTGGTAATATTATGAACAGAAGGGGGGGAGGCAATATTTCCCATTAAACAAAGTAGTAAAAGGGTGCCTCCCCCTTCCTCCACCCTTTACATGATTTGGAATGGAACACTAATCTGTTTTACTGGTTATACATGTGGAACAGAAGTTAATACTCCCAGTCCAGTCACTGGACTGTTATCATTATTGTTGTGTTGGTGGAAGATGTAATAGTCCTTTGTAAAGGCTACTTTGCTATTTGACAAATGATGTAATCTTATTAATGTCATTAAAATTAAATTTATAACAAATGTCATACTCAATCTTCTTCCCCAGTGGGGACCCAAAGCGGCATTGTTCTTCTCTCCCCCATTTTATCCTTACAACAGCCCTGTGAGGTAGGTCTGGCTGAGAATGTTTCATCCAGCAACCTTCTATGGAGGATTGGGGATGGGAGTACTAGAGACACATGACAGGCTGCTTAAAAGCTCTCTTATTACATGTTGCCTCTTGTGAAGATAACCTGGTTCTAATCCCCTTCTGCAACTTCCATCATCATTCTAGGGTTGGTGGCCAGTTTTCAAATTTGTAGCATTATTTTCTGATGAGTTAAGCTTGCCACAAACAGAGATTCTTCGCTTCCATTGCAAATAGCACCATGTGTGTGTGTGGCGGGGGGGTCACTTGGGCCAGGATATTCCCATGCCTTTCAAGTTTGGCCTATAACTCCCACAATCATCCTAAAGCTAGTGGTCAATTTTGAATCTCCTAGCTCTATTTTCTGATGAGTTATGCCTGCCACAAACAGACAGATGGGCAAGACAGGCCAATTCTTTTGTTGCTATAGATCCATGGTAACAGCAAGCAAAGTGATTTGTTATATTTGGTTTGGATCAAGGTCATGGTGGGGGGGGGCAGGTGGAACCTATGTCTGGGGGCCCATGGTGGCTTTCAGCAGCCCTGTAGACACAAAGGATTCAGACTCTGGCTGCAGGCTTGGGAAGCTCCTTGTTGGGGAAATACCCCCTCCTACATTTTTTGGCAGATACCTTAGTGATCTGTCCTTCTCATATACTCTGGCAACACCGTTTTCCTTGACATGTCAATTGATAGAAACTGATTGCTCTACACAGGAGCCAAGAGCTAAACATCAATGAGCTTCTTTCCGGGTGCCCCATGCCACAGCCACTGTTTATTCCTGCTATTAATACCAAACTGGATTCTCAGCTGAAAGGAATAGATAGGCAGGATCGGTTACGTTCCCACAAACCCAAGAGTGGCTCCATAGCAGTGTGCAAATGCCACTTCTTGAAGAGAGCTTTGTAAGAATGAGGGACTTTGTAACAAGACTTCAGGCTTGAAGGACTATGGTAAAATGAAGGTAATTTCTTAGATTTCCTTGGGAACTTGTGCAGGTTGACGTAATATGCACACAATATGCCCAGCTTGGCTTCTAATCTGACCCTTTACCAAATGTATTAATTAAAATTTATCTCCAGCATTGCTAAAATTAGGATTATCACTCTGCTCTTCTGCTCTCTTGCTTACAGGACCTGTGATTAGTGTGTGTGTGTGTGTGTGGGACGGTTTACAGTATATTTAAATGCTTGATTCTCAAAGGCAGAGTGACCACCAGTCTTGGTCCTTACCATCTATTAGGCATCCTGTGTTACTTGCAATTGTGGTGAGGAAGTGGCAAACCTTTCCAATCCTTTCATTGCCTGTTTGGAGTGACATGGGGACTGAAACAACCATCTAGAGGATGGGTTAGAGTTACCTAATGTATCTCACAAGATAGTTGTGGGAATAAAATGTGGGGGAATATGCCTCTCTCGGCTGTTGCAGGAAGGGCAGGATACAAATAAAAGAAAGAAAATTTCAATGCCAGGTGCAAAGGAGATGAGGAGCAGTGGGGCCTCTTCATAACCCAACTGCTTGCTGTTACAACAGTGAGCACACCATGTTGCGATGAACACAAGATTCAGCCCTCTTTTCTCCACCACCAGCACAGAACAATCAGATTCAAACAAGCTGAATTGAATACTGCTGAAGTTGGGGTGGGGACCTGAAGGGTGTTTATGGCTAACAACCAACAGACAAACAGGAGAGTGGGGTTTTGGTGGGATAATGAACAGGAGGTATCCTGGACTAGAAAGGGAGTCCAGCAGGAACTGTAAGGTATGAGTTTTGACAGGCAGGGTTTAGGTGCTCTTCCTTGAAAAAACACAGTTCCTTTATAAAAACAGCTGTCTAGTTACTGTCTCTGAGTATGACACACTGAAAGAACCAACACTGTAACCATTAAGTGAAATGCACCACCCAGCTCTAGTAACTGTGTCAGCTGTCAGACTAGAGTGGGATGGCACTGCAGATCAAGCTTACAAACTAAATACACATATGTGTTTTGTTATCAGAGACTCTCATTTTAACCCTAACCCAGACCCCATTACACACTCTGTAAGATCCAGAGAAAAGAGGTCTTGATTTGTAGCTGATGTGCTGTCTGGTGCAAGATTAAGGAATCCTGTGTGTGTAAAATATGACACACTAATAAAAGAAATCCACTTTACCTCAGAGATACATACAGTTAACAGTGATGCTGCTATAGTGACATAACAGCAGAGGGTGGGTGGTGAGGTGTATGAGCCTGAGGGACATGTTATTGGCAAAGTGGTATAAAAGCAAATAACAAGAGAAAGTTTTTGATCAGGGTTGTTACACATGTGTTCTCAGAATAGAAATATTAGTACAAAGCAAATAACAGATAAAACAAGAACATAACAAATGGTTGAACAAAGCTATGAGCAGAGTTTCTACACTCACATTTTCATAATCATGGCCAAACAGAGGTAAGAAGCAAGCGCACCAGTGCATGGGTAGGTGGATGGTCACTTATAAAAGAGTGTTTCAGACTACGTGTAGTTATTCCTCAGGAGTATTTCTATACATCTAAGCCCACAAACTCCAGGGGTGTGTATTATTATAAATAATATTTTTCCTATTGATACAGATCCCTTTGCTTCAAACACAAATTTTAGCTGTGTCAATACAACATCAAAGTATTATGGTAGCTTAAGCATTTATGGATTTATTATTGCATACCTTTTTAGTCATCAAATATTATTTTCAATTATATATAATCTTCCATTACAAATATATGTTATATACAGGGGTCATTTCGTAGAAAAAGAGGTGCAGAAGCTCATCAGCATAACTCATTAGCATATGCCACGCCCCCTGATATTACTGGCCAAATGTCAAGTTTCAGCCCCATTATACCCTATGGGCCATTGAAGTCAATGGCAAAAACTCATGGGGTATATGAGGGGCTGGAGGAGAGGGGGTTTGAGGGAGAGGCTCCAAACTTGCAGGGTAGCTGCTGGGGCCTCTTCCCAAAATACCCACCAAGTTTCAAGACCACGGGGTCCAATTCTACAGCCCCCAAACAGATTGCCCGCATTCCCTCCATTGTTCTCTATGGTGGGAAAAAACGTTACTTTTTCCCCACCATAGAGAACAATGGAGGGAATGGGGGCAACCTGTTTAGGGGCCCGTAGAATTGGACCCCCTGGTCCAATCTTCTTGAAACTTGGTGGGTGTTTCGGATCCAGCAGCTACCCTGAAAGTTTTGAGTCTCTCCCTCAAACCCTCTCCCCTCCAGCTGCTTTTTAGAAGAGAAGAAGAGAAGAAGAGATTGGATTTATATCCCGCCCTTCACTCACTTAAGAGTCTCAGAGCGGCTTACAAACTCCTTTCCCCTCCCCTCCCCACAATCAGCCGCCGAATTTTGGCAGCCATTCAGCGGCGGGCTGAATCAGATCAGAGAATCTGATTCGGCCTGTGGCTGCCCGAGTGCTCACACCTCCGGCCCCAAATGACCCCTGTTTATATATACTTATATGGGAGAAAGAAGCATGAAAGGTAGCTGGTTGTACTATTTTTTTCAGGTATGCTCAGCTAATTGAACACATGCTGAAGGAGAAAATCCATGGCCCAAATTAAGATCTATGTGAGTACTCATCCAAAAGTCAGGATTTCCCCACATTCCACTGTTTCATGGTATATAATGACACTATCAGAAAGGGAAAAAAATCATCCATGGTCGATACCTCATTCTCGGGCAGGGAAAAGGTACAACACCCAGAAGTACAAGTGTACAAATGGCAAAAACCATGCATTGCACAGCAGAATATATAAGCAATATGTTCACTACTGCAACCATTTATCAAGAATAGCGGCATCACATATTATACCACAACAACATCAGTGAAGGCATCAGAACACCAATAGATTCCAGTCGGTCTCTGGCTGGGGCCTTGTTCCAACATGAGTGAAGCCACACTTTTGCCACCAAATTCCATGTAAAAATGGGAACTCAGTAACATCTTCAACTGAGACAGATACAAACTCATCTACCAGGATAAATATTTTGCTGTTGACGTTACATTCCCATAATCCCTCCAACCTCTTTTAGTATGTACTGTGGTTTGCAATTGTTATTTCACATATCCTTTCTACCTTAATTAATATATTGCCTTAACAACCACTTACCTAGCATTCAGATAGAGTGCTCATTTGTCTACACTTTGTGTGCATGGTAATTAATGTTCACTTTTGACATGTAAGGCTGAGAGACAGTGACTGGGACAGAACAGAAAGCCTAGAAGTGGGCACCAGCAGGATGCCTGTGGCCACTGTACAACAGGTCTACCCCACTCACTCTAATGTTTGCAGAAGCATGAGCTGGGAGGAAATTGCATTCTTTCATTGGGGGAACTGATGGCCTGAAGCCTGGGTGGCAGACATCCAGAGGTAACAGCTATAGATACAGACAAATGGGACAGTTAGTCCCCATTGCTAGCAATAGAGAAATGGCTCAAGTATCTTCACCTGAGCAAGAAATGGATGCCTTAATAACAGGTAGTCTGAAACCCTAAGAACACTTTCATGGGAGTAAGCCAATTGAACAAATATTGGATTACCTCTGAGTAGACCTCGTGAAGATTGCTGCCACAGACTCTAGATCTCTCCACTTTAGCAAATCAGCAGATTCTGTTGAGCACTGAGTTTCTCATGACCTTGAGTTCCTCATGATCCTGCTTACTGGATGGCCTTTGAAAAGCCACTATCCTTCAGCCTGACATACTACACACAGTTGTTACGAGGTTCAATGGGTTTTCCAGAGAAAGGCGTCTGATAGAAATGTAACCAAAAAATCTGTTAAGTGGAATCCTTTCCCTGTCAGGACAGCTAAAAATAATTTCAGAGGACTTGAACCTTGTCACAGATGAAGCCTCAACAAGGGGGACCTGGTGGCAACATCCTGGCATCCTGTCCTGGAGCCTACCTGCCTTGCCAGCCACTTCATTTGACTGGAAGGCAGAGTCTCTTGTGCTAAAAATGCAGCTCTGTTGCGCCATCTGGTGGCCAATTTCTGTCTGGACAACCATAGATATCATGCCAAAGGAATTGTGAAGCTCAGTACTGCTTTATACCACATCCGTTCAATCTCTGGCTACATCCTAGACTCTGCCCTTGTCCAATGACAGGAAAATGAATTGGATCTTCTTTCCCTCTCCTTGGGGAACTACTCTGCGCAGGTTTCTTACTGGCAGCTAGAACCAACACTGGCAGGCCTGTTTTTGTGCTACCAGATGACAAATAAAGATCCAAAAAATCCTCCCTTCCTAAAGTATTCCATTCCCACAAAAGTGCCTTGTCAGGAAAAAAAAAAGAAATGTACCTCTATGGCATCACCAAATGTGGACCAGAGTAATTCTGTATAGGATTGCATTTATAGCTTCCTGAATCTAAATTATCTCTCAGGTCGTCATCACTACCTAGCATGCAAGACTGAAATCTAGTAGTCCTGGGTGTTACATTCAAATTACAGCCCCCCCACACACTTTTATTCCAGATGAATTCAATTAACAGTGTATTGCTCTGTTTCTAAAGCACTTAGTAAAGTGGATTGAAGTTCCAATTCCACCCACCAATATGCATTAGAAGGTGGGAAAGTTTACCCATTCACAACTCTTAACCAGTCTAGTAATAAACTTGACAAAATGGTTGAAGTATTTTAAGGGGTAAGCAATCTTCTTCAAGTGATTTTAATTATGTGTCCCGGCCTTATAAGGAGATCATATGGAAACTGTGGCTGGGAAGTAAATGATGCAGTAAACTTATCTGGAAGAGAGCTAGAAACAGTAGCTCAAAAGGAAAAGCTGCCTCAAGCAGAACCAGCCGTGAGGCTTGCCTGAGCTGGCCAAGATCCTGAAATAACTCAGCTCATGTCTGTTGACTGAAATCTAAGAAATCTAAGATTCCTCAAACGTTTGTTCTTTTTTATACTAATATGCACGTTAGAGTACTTGTTTTTTTAAAAACAAATGCTTAACTTTAAAATCACACTTCTCAAAACACTTAAAAAGTGTTCTTAAACTTGCATAATGTCTGAATTGATATGGAACTCCCATGCCTCCTGTCATTTTACTAGTTCCCCAGTCTTATTCACAGTCATAATGAATTCCGGTTTGATCTAGCACATTTTCTTGCCATACAAGTAAAGCAAACAAAACTTGGGAAGTCAGAGGAGTTATTGCTAAAAGGCTTCATACTTGAGCCATCTCCTGTCTCTGAAGAAGAAAAAAAAGAAGAAGAATTGGATTTATACCCCGCCCTTCACTCAGAGTCTCAGAGTAGTTTACAATCACCTTTCCTTCCTCTCCCCACAACAGACACCCTGTGATGTAAGCGGGGCTGAGAGAGCTCTGAGAGAACCGCTCTTGAGAGAACAGCTCTGAGAGAGCTGTGACAGACCCAAAGTCACCCACCTGGCTTGATGTGGAGGAGTGGGAAATCAAACCCAGTTCTCCAGGTTAGAGTCCACCACTCTTAACCACTATACTGAGCCCTAAACTGGATTATCCTTTCAATTTCTCAAAACTTAGCATTTTCCTTACAAAGCTATGCAAAGAAAGGAGGATTCTAAGAAATACTCTGGATTGGCTGGGATTTAAAACAAACATTTGAATCCGTGTGCTCATTCGCTTCTCCTTATCACCAAATTTCCTGACAAAGGTTGAGGTCACATGCACCAGATAAAACGGGGGGGGGGGGGAGCGAGGCTATTCCCTCCAGAGGAAATTGACCCACAGTTGTACAATCATACAGTCTTTCGAAGCTGTGGGTGCAGCCCACCACTGCGTGATCAGACACAAGTGTGGGTGAGTCTGGGGTGGGGGTTTTTTGCCGTATGTTTTCAATGCGCTTCAATGAGGAATCGATGAATTGCACCTCTGCACTGAGGGCTCTCTATGGAGGGTGTGATTATGCGCATACTGTGAAGGGAGGGGGCAATGGCACGGAGTCGGGGTGGCCTGATCAGACTTTCCTGATGCCATGAGAGTGCACTGGAGCGATCAGACACGGGAAAGTCTGTCTGTGGCCTGTCACGACCCATTTACTACTGGTTTTCCCTGGTGTCTTTTAACTCCGCTTCTGCAGTGGAGCAAAATGGATTGGCGACAGCTGCAGGGCGCTTCCCAGATGTTGTTGTCTGATTGCGCACTTTAAATCCGCCCAGCATTTGCACCTATGTCGGGTCAAATTGTTTGTATGATCGCAGCCAAAGATTTCTTGACAAAGCAACAGTCTTCTTCCTTCAATAGGAAGCAAAGTTGCTGTCCAGGGTACTGAAAAAGTTAGCCACTCAGATTCCAGCAAAAGAACCAGGATTCATGCTTTGATAAGCAATTTATCTGGATTTAAACTAGTTGCCCGGGGTTAGGGGGCCCCACCCATAAACTTAATAGGGACAAAGGAGACTCCCTGTTGATGCAGCCCCAGAGCCTTCAAAGCCTTCCCAGAAGCAGGGGAGAAAGAGCCAGGCAAGCCACAGCACCCACCACACAACGCAGTGGGGAGGCAGGGCACCATGGCTGAGCTGCGCCTGCCGGCAACCCCACAGTTGAGGCCAGTAGCAATCCCACCCTTCTTGGGCCCACCACACAGGCCAAACAGGAGGCTTTTGAGGCAGTGGGGAAGGGCAGGGCATAGGCAGAGGCCTGCACTGGGAACTCAGCTTCCCCTACTGGCCATGCCCCACAGAGACCCTCCCCATGGCACTGGGCATTGTATGAGCCCCGGGCTGCCCCCATGGCCTCTTTTAAAAGGTAGGAACAAGACAGCTGAGGAGGAAGAGCCAAACCTCTACCTCACTGGTAGGGAAGACGGTTAGGCAAGGGAGAGCCAAAGTCAAAAACCCCTTCCTCCTCCAGAGACTGAGGCACCTTCCATGGCTCACCTTGAAATGACTGAAGGACAGGCACAGAAAACCCTAGGGAGTCTGAGCCTGACACTAGTGTTAAGCCTAAATAAAGTGAATTAATGCATTGTGTTAATATTCTTGCCCTCTGTGAAATGCACACATGGACGTGCACACTGCACACACACATTTTCAGTGATTTTTCAGACCACTTTGCTAAAGATGCAAAATGGTTTCCAAAGGGGCAGAGAGATCACATCACCATTTCCAAGCAGATGACCTGATGCCTCCTCCCTCTGATCCAGTCACGCATAGATGAGCAGAATGTGGATGTGGGGGGGGGGGTGGCAGGGAGAATGATGTACACTGTCCTGAACTCAGTGAACAAGAAAATACTACAATGTGAATGGACATTTGTGTGTCCAGCTGCAATATGAACTAGCAAGTTATCCATCTGCACTGAGTTACTTTCAGTGGAATGTGCTTTCATATGAACATCCTGCTCCAGTTCATCACATGTAACCAGAACTGGTTCAGGGCAAACCACTGCACTGAAGGACAATGAAATGGCCAGTTCAGTATGGTGAAACATGGATTGCCACGTGGTCTCTGGAGCAGCAGTGATATTTCCCCCTTTCCTGAAGATGAAGGCAAAGGGAGGGAGATTTTTTCTCAGCACTGATGCAATGATGTAGCTGCATCCAGTTGGCTATAAGGCACCACAATGTCACTAGGTGATCTCTGCCTGCTATGTGATCTTAGCCAAAGATGACAGAATAACTAAAAATGGCACTAAGGAAACAGTATATTCGGGCTGCAAAACTGGCATGAAAAAATATGACAGATCACTGAAGCTCATATCCCACAATGAAGATCAAACCTGATGAAAAATCAGGGCAGCAATAATTTAAACAGCTGCACATTGCCAGCCCACTAAGGATTGCTACCACCACCTTGATGAAACATATTTAGGCCAAGGTAAGATACCTGGTTAACATAACACAAAGGAATCAAGTCGATATGAAGCATAAGCACTCATTTCTTATCTAATAAAAAGGTCTTGCCAATATTTCCACCTACCCCTTTAAACAGCAACATTTAATAGAGATCAAGCAGTTTGAAGCTTATTGTGGATTAAACTTCCTGCTCTTGTTTCCAGATATAGCAAGTAAACTCAGATGCTTCATAAGAACATAAGAGAAGCCAATGTTGGATCAGGCCAGTGGCCCATTCAGTCCAACACTCTGTCAGCACAGTGGCCAAAAACACCAGGTGCCCTCAGAAGGTCCAGCAGTGGGGGCAGGACACTAGAAGCCCCCCCCCCCCAACACCAAGAATACAGTGCATCACTTGCCCCAGACTGAGAGTTCCTATCTATACCTTGTGGCTAATAGCCACTGATGAACCTCTGCTCCATAGGTTTATCTAATTCCCTCTTAAAGCCGTCCATGCTCGAGGCCACCACCACCTCCTGTGGCAGTGAATTCCATGTGTTAATCACTCTTTGGGTGAAGAAGTACTTCCTTTTATCTGTTCTAACCCGACTGCTCAGCAATTTCATGGAGCGCCCATGAGTTCTTGTATTGTGAGAAAGGGAGAAAAGGAGAGCCAGTTTGGTGTAGTGGTTAAGTGCGTGGTCTCTAATCTGGGAGAACCGGGTTTGATTCCCCACTCCTCCACTTGCACCTGGCTGGATGACCTTGGGCAAGCCATAGCTCTGTACCAGCTGTTCCCTCAAGGACAGCTTGGGAAAGAGCTCTCTCAGCCCCACCTACCTCACAGGGTGTCTGTTGTGGGGAGGGGAAGGGAAAGGAGTTTGTAAGCCGCTCTGAGACTCTTAAGTGAGTGAAGGGCGGGATATAAATCCAATCTCTTCTTCTTCTTCTCTTCTTCTTCTTCTTCTTTCTCTACCTGCTCTATCCCATGCATAATCTTATAAACTTCGATCATGTCATCCCTCAGCAGTTGTTTCTCCAAGCTAAAGAGCCCCAAGTGCTTCAACCTTTCTTCATAGGGAAAGTGTTCCAACCCTTTTATCATTCTAGTTACCCTTTTCTGCACTTTTTCCAAGGCTATAATATCTTTTTTGAGGTGTGCCAACCAGAACTGTACATAGTACTCCAAATGAGGTCGCACCATCGATTTATACAGGGGCATTATAATACTGGCTGATTTGTTTTCAGTTCCCTTCCTAATAACCCCCAGCATAGCACTGGCCTTTTTCATTGCAGTCGCACACTGTCTCGACATTTTTATTGAGTTATCTACTACAACTCCAAGATCTCTCTCTTGGTCAGTCTCTGCCAGTTCAGACCCCATCAATGAAAGCAATCAAAACATTTTGGTCATAGTGCAAGTTCAAATAAAAACTTCATATATCATTATTGTGCAAGGGGAAATGTGCAAGGTTTCCAGAACTACATTCACAACAGTAATGAATAATTATGGAATTTACACAGAACAAACAAAAGATCTGACAGGTGGAATGCTTACGTTGATTTTTCAGTATTTATTGCTTTGCATATATACACATGGGATGACTCCACTCAATGAAATAAATATATACAGTACAGGCATATGTCCATGTTCCCCCCACAATTATCCATGCGTTATACACAGTCTATATCTTTCTTGGATGCTAGCCTTATGCTTCAGATAGTTTTTTTTTTCCAGCATGGGATACCAAGTGTAGTGAGAGTGTCAGACTAGAAAGACCTGGGTTCAGATTCATACTCTGTCATGAAGTACACTGAACCATTCACCTTCTCTTTCTGCTGCAAAATATCTGAGACACATATCTGATATTTTCTAGCACATCATTAAGCAAAGAACAACAGCTGCCCACTCAGTCTGTCTTTTAATTGTCTTTACAATGCCTTCAGCAGCTGCATGCTGTTTCCCCACAATTTAAATTCAGAAAAAGAGAGCACAGATAGCCCCCCCCTTAAATCTGAACAGCACTGACCCACCACTTTATTATCATCTTTTTATTTTAAAAGAAAATCCATATCTGGTAGAAGATACACCCCTCCACATTCTGATGCCTATCGCTAGTAAGCAGCAGGGCATGAAGGCATGTGTGATCATGGATGCATATTCTGTCTCTCACAGCCAGAGAGAGCATAGTTTGCCTTCCTCCTTCCCTGGAGTGTACATTTTCCCACATTTCCACAAAAAGGGGATAGGAGAAACAACAGCAAGACTATCCATTGATCAGTTACACAGGAATGGGATAGTCCATTGCTGGCCCCGGATCTATACTTGCAAGAGTATCACTCTAAAGAAAAAGGTCCCCCGGTTTTTTGATCATGCAGAAATGTCCTCCATCTCTGTTTCCCATCCTTCTAATGGAAATTATAACAACCTGCTTGACAGGGATATTGTGAGCCATGAAAAAAAAAGCATAGTAAAGCATTTGGCATACTAAGCACTACAGAAATTATTTATAACTAATTGGTGACATCACTCTGAATCCATTACTACCAAACTCACAGATAAATTCCTGAAAAATGGCTCTTTGAATTTAGAATGCTAAACACAGTGGGATGGTGGGACAGTGTGTGTGTGTGTGGGGGGGGGGGGGGAGAACTACGAAATGTTCCCAGTTCTGCTTTTGTTTGCTCTGGGCTTTAATGCTAGCTAGTGCTCTCTGTCTCTCTCTCAGCTGTGTCTTCCTAATGCATTAGCCTCATTGTCCTCAGCTTCCTCTTGTACCTCCCCAGGAGGGAATTCAATGATTCCATAATGTGCACTACAGCTGCTGGAAGGAGTTAATTCTGAATTTCATTCAACACCTCTGTTACCTAACTGAAGCACATTTATTGCCGAAACCCCATCTGCTGCTCCAGAGGGACATGACACCTAGTGTTTCTGCCAACTGACAGGCATAGATCAGAGTTGGAAAGCACTCAAAAGAACTGGCACAAAAAGAATATCCCAGACTAATGTAACCATCCAGGAAGGCTGTTGCTGTGACACCTACTTTATCATCAAGGTCACACTTAGGTCAGTTGCCTCCAGGAGCTGTCATCTGCCTCATTATTCCCACACCTCTGTATAAATTTGCTACAGACTATGGCTGCTTAAAGCTGAATTATTATGTCCAGTCCTCATGGGGTGGAGTGGTTGAGGGACAGCAAAGAAATTTACAAAAGTGCCCAGGACTTTTATGTCTAGGGCTATCTGGGCCTCTCTGCTCCCAAGGCTATGCCTTCAGAACGGCTTGATCAGTCTCCACAGCTGCTATAGTGCTGTAGAGATCTTTAAAAGTAATGGATCCCTCCCAGGCCCTGTCTTCTCCCACACTCCCCAGTCTCCTTCTCTACCCATCCAAACATATATCAATGCTTTGAGAATTAAGCTGTTCCTCACAGAGTTGATTATACCCTGGGAAGAAAGAGGGTGTGCCCAGGGGCAGACAAAGCCCTCTCTCCGTTGTCCTAACCAACTAGTACTGCCTCAGTGTTGTTGCTGCTGCTGGCCTGTTGTGGAAAGGAAGAGGACACTTGGACTGCATCCAGGGAGTCACTATCTGTATTCCTCAACAATGTGATAGCTGCTACCTCTGGGCCATAGCTAGGGATGGGCACAAACTGGGTAAATGCAGTTCAGTTCCTGGTTCATGACATGCCCAGTTTGTGAACCACAGACCGTCATGAATTTTTAGCCACCTCACTAACTGCTTCAGTTCATGAGGTTTGTGAGGAAGTAGAATCTCCCCCCCCCCCCAGCGTGCTAGAGTCACCAAACTCACAGAGGATCTCCGGCTAACTCTCCTCTACTGGCCCTCCCAAGTTTGGTGAGGATTGGATTTACTGGGTTCAAGTTATGCCCCCCGAAGATACCCCCAGGAAAGTGCTTTCTGGGTATATGGCTGCCTGTCATTTCCCCAGAAAGCACTTTCATAGGGACACCTTCTTGAGGGGGGGCTTAACTTGGACCCCATAAATCCAATCCTAATCAGATTTGGAGGGTGGGCTGAGGATAGTCAGCTGGAGATCCCCTCTGATTTTGGCGTCTCTAGCTTGCACAGGATTTGTTCTATGCACTCCTGAACCTCCTGAACCTGTGCCCATCAAAATGACCACCTGTCAGGTATCTTTTTGAAAGGTGCAGGTTCAGGAGGTTCAGGAGTCTTTAGAACAGACCCTGTGCAAGCTAGAGACACCAGACTTGCAGAGGAGCATCTGGGGGAGGTCCACTGCAAGTTTGGTGTCTCTAGCTTCCACAGGATCCAATCTATACACCCCTGAACCACTGTAACTTGCAACTGTCAAAATGACTGAGGTTCAGGAGTGTATAGACACCAAACTAGAGACCCCAAACTCACAGTGGACCTCCCATGAATGCTCCTCTGTACGCCCTCCAAGTTGCTGCTTTGAAGTTCTGTAAGCATTTAGATTGAGCAGAGACTGTCTGAAAATTTCTCCACTCATGAACCCACAGAAACCTCCACGAACAGCTTGAAAGTTCATGGAAAGTTCGTGCCAGGTGAACTGCCATGAACTTGATTTCCTGAAGTACGAACTGGCCAAAATTTGTCACGAACTTTAGTTCATGAGGTGGTTCATGCCCATTCCTAGCTATAGGACTGGTGGTAGATTGGAGGTATTTTGGCACAGCTGCGCTTAGTCCATATTGCACCACATTGCAGATCACACTGCAGCCAGGCACTACAATCTGTTCTTCTGCCTAAACATACATAAATATCTGGCCTAGCAGCAACTGAGTCTAGTAACGTGCAAGCCAGTGGACAGCCTCCAAAACAAATGAGCAAAGCATACACATTAACATCCCTTCCCCCAGTATGGGAAGTTGGGCCCGCCCAGTTCAAATCAGGTGGTTGCAAATGGAGAGAGATTTGATGAGCAAATGAGAGAAAGTATCTCCGCAATGATCTGTGGAACAGGGAGGGAAACAGTGCCTGGACCAGCACAGATACTCCAGTGTTATTACTGCCCAGACTAAGAGTGTGGCTGCTGAGAAACCAGCCATTCTAGCACAACACCAGTGGAAAGAGAAAGGGAGAGATGATGCAGGTTAGCACCCCTTCGCCCAGGGCAAGGGCCCTAATTCAGATTACCCCTCCAGTGGCTCTTCAGGCCCAAATTACACATCAGGAGTTCTAGACATGGAATGGCAGCATCACCTGTAGCTTGAGCTGAGACAGTGAGCAGATCTCATGAACTCAGTGTACAGGCGGGGACTGCTCTTGGCATTGGCTGACTGGGCGGGGCTCCAGGTTTTATTTCAGAGAGCGTTGGGAGGGGGGAACTCTTTTGGCAGATCTGGATGCATTTTTATCTTGTGCATTGTTTGTATCCTTTTTAATTTTGTTGATGGACTGTTATATGTTTATGTATATGCAATTTGTTTTTGCTTTGTTAGCCACCTTGATTTTAAGCAGATAAGGTGAGATAAAGTTTAAAAAATAAACACAAGAAGGAAGGCTGATGTCCCCTTTGGCAATAAGCCACAAGTTACCAGACTGTGTGGATCTGTGCACAGCAGTGCCCTTTAGCAGGGCTGGCCAATTTGTAGCCTGTAAGCTATACAGACCTCCTCCCATCTATTTGGTCAGCTTGCACCACCAAAGGTGTATCTTCTCACCTAGCTGACATTGGGAAATGGGAAATCACCCTGCTGCAGATTCCTCTGCAGTGATCACATTCCACTCAGTAGGCCTCTGTTGTCAGGAATAGAAGTAGTAGTCACTACACTCATGAGCTGAGACTTTCCTAAAGCAAACTGTTCTGGAGTCTGTGAATTAAGAGAGAATCCCGGATGCCAGGGAGAATCCAGCGTGCTAGGGTGAAACACTGACCATCCTAACTCTAGACTTAGGTGGTTGCAGCCTATCCCACAATCTTTTCATTTGAGAATGTTGCTGAACTTTGTTGCCTTTACTTCTCACAATATCTTCCCAGATGTATTGTGTTTTTGTGGTTATCAGATTCTCTTGTGTCAATGGCATAAGACTGTGTGGCCTGACAAATCTTCTCCAAATTTCAGTGCTTGGCCAGCAGAGCTGAGAACTAGGAGGCACCCAAAAGAATGCACTGCCAAGTCCCCAGCCCCCAGTGCTAGTACTATGGGCTCTGGAAAACTGAGGCACTGACATCTAGGAGCCCCAGATAACTCACAGATAACTACAGGTAAACATTTCAAGTCCTGGTTCAGGCGTTACAAGAAAACAAGAGAAAGCAAAATATGACTCCCTGTCCCTTCTGTTTTTTCCATCACTGTGCAATGTGAAAACTGTTGACTGAGCCAGAAAGCAATCACACAAGGAACATCCTGGAGTCTGTTTAATTCCATGGGTTAATTTGTGCTGAATGTGCCAAGGATCAGTCCCAGAAGTGAATCTCAGCAGTCCTGGAGGGTGTGAATCAACTAATCAAGGGCATATGCAGAGTGCATTTGCCTGATACTGAAAAGCCACAACTAGCCTACATGTGACTGGGATTAAAAGAAAGAGCTTTTGAATCAGAGGATGCAAATCCCAGAAATGCTCATTTTAGGAATGCAAGCACTGGGGATGGCCATCAACTCTGGATTTGTGTCCTAGGGTGGAAATCTGAGGGGTCATCATAAATCCAGGTCACCAGCACCAAGGACAAAAAAAAATGGAGCTAAAGAAAAGCCATCACAGGAGATAAATGCCGATGGATCAGACTGGGAAGATGTAAAGAACAGGAGACATACTGAGAGTGCAAAGGGAGCGAGGGACCATTTATCCACACATTCCCCACCCACCCCTGCCTCCTGCTGTTCAGGATGAAATGCCCTTCTGTCCCAGTCCGATAGCTCCACCTGGGCACTCCCTCTCCACCAGCCCTCCAAGCCCCAAACTACCTTCAATGCCGCTGAGGATCTTGAAGCACTTGGTAGTAAACCAGTAGGACATGACGAGGAGGATGATAATAAGGGAGGCATACAGGAGGCTGTCGCTGTGTGGGGTTTCCCTCTCCATGTCTCCATGCCCGGTGCACGGCCCCCCCTTTGCCCTGGCTCCCCAGTCCTCTCGTTCCGTGGGGTGTCAGTCTCTTCTAGGTAAATTTTGAGCTCTCGGCCGTGCGCACGAACCCAGGCTCCCCAAACCAATTACATTAATTGTTCCTTCTCCAACACATGGCGCCTGTCTAAAAATAACTGGCTGGCCCGGGGGGAACCCAGTGGGGTAAGCACAAGAGACGGAACGTAGAGAAATGGAAGGTAAGCCACTGGGGCAGAACTGGACCCTGCTGCAAACTCCTGGGTGAACTGGAGACCCTTTTCACATTCTGAACAAAGGACTCCGTCCCACAGCTGAGACTGCTACCCTCTTGCTTCTTCCTATGGCCAGGTCATTATTTTTTTCTCGCTGAGCTTTAATTAGTGAACTGAATTATATTAAATTGCTTTTAATTAAACTGCATGTTAAATAAGTGCAAATGAATTCTAGCTGTTCTTCCATACTCTAAGAGGCAATAACTCTAACTAGAGCTCACCTTAAGGCAGATGTGAAAGTCAGAAGCAGCTAAACTGACCCTTGGCAGTTGCTATTGCCTTAAACCGACCGATTTAATTCCCCCATCATACTTGCTTCCTTCTCCTCCCTGCCCCGGCTGACTGCTTTAGAGGGTTTAGGTTCATTATTCTGAAACCCAGAGAAGCACAAGCAGACACTGCTGATGCCACTTTCAGGAAGCGGAAGGGCCGCCTGGGCACAATGCGCCAACACAGATGCATTAAGACTCTAAGTTCAAACCTGCTCATAAGTTATGACTGAAAATTTGAGGGCAAGAAGAATGCCTCTCATAGGATTCACCCCTTTCTAGATGCTCATAATCTGTGCACTTGAATCACAGCAGCAATGAAAGGGTCAAGAGGCAGTGTCAAGAGGGTGTCAAGGGGGTGGAGAACCTAAATGTCAAGAGGCTCAAAAGAAGTACCAGTTCTTGATTAAAGTGCTTGATTAAAGCATCTTGATTAAAGTGCTGCAGACAAACTTTCTAACCACACAGAACTCTTTCTCATACTTTGATGTTCAAAGGGGGGAAAAGGCTTGGCTGAAAAGAAGCACAGGGGGCCGCTTTTCACAATCTGTGCAGTTTGCAGGGTCCTCACTTCTGAGGTTAATGGAAGTATTTGTTTTATAAGCAAATATAAGCAAACAATAAGCAAACCCCGCCCTTTTCCAGGCTCCACCCTTCAAATCTTCAGCTATTTCCCATCCCAGAGCTGGCAACCCTAGACTGCACTCCCACTGAAGGAATAAGCAAAGAAGAGACTGAATCTCTGATTAAGAACCAAACATGGACAGTTACAGAACTGCCTCCAGGGAAGAGGGCAGTAGGATGCAAGTGGAACTTCAAAACCAAGAATGATGCAGAAGGGTAAATACAAAGATACAAAACCAGGTTGGTTGCTAAAGGATACTCTAAGAAGTATGGAGAAGACTGTGATGAAACCTTCACACCAGTGGTGAGACATCCTTCAGTAAGAATACTCTTGAGCATAGCAACAAGGACAATGCATGTGGAGCATCTGGATATAAAGACTGTTTTTCTACATGGAGAAATAAGGGAAGATGTTGACATGAGACAGCCATCAGGATTTGAACAATCCAAAGACAAGCCACTTGTGTATAAATTGCAAAAGAGCATCTATGGGCTGAAACAGGATGCAAGATGTTGGAATGAGAAACTTCAACAGATGTTAACCAAGGAAGAATTTGAGCAAGGCAAGGCAGAACATTGCCTATACTCAAGACATACAGACAAAAAATGGACACATTCTGACATGTGGATGATCTGATTTTATGCTATGAAGACAAGAAGGACTGTGACAAAATAGTTCAACATCTTAATCAAGATGTAGAAGTGAAACAATAAGGAAACATCAACTACTGTCTTGGAATACAAATAGAACGAGAGGAAGATGGAAGCTATCTTCTCAACCAAAAGCAGAAAATCCTAGAATTTCTGGACTATATGAATATGAAAGGAGCTAAACCAGCAAGCACTCCTATGGAAACGAGCTATCTGAAGCAGCAAGGAAGTAGCAAACTTCTGCCTGACAACAAGCAATACAGCCATACAGAAATGCAATGTACATAAGCACATTGACACGTCCTGATATCACAGCAGTTGTGGACATGTTATGCAGAAAGACAGAATTGCCAAGCAAAAGGAATGCAGTCAAAAGACTTGCAAAGTACCTGCATGGCACTGCACATCTGAAGCTAAAGTTCTCAACAAGTGGCAATCCCAGACTAGTGGGATATATAGATGCAAACTGGGCAGGAGATACTACAGACAGAAAGTCAACCAGTAGACACTTATTCTTCTATGGTGGTGGAGCAGTCAGCTGGAACAGCAGGAAACAAAAAACAGTAGCTGTATCCTTAACTGGAGCTGAATAGGTATTCGCAGCTGAAGCATGCAGACAACGGAAATGGATACTGCAAAATTATGAGTATATGAAGCTGCCTTATACCAAGTCAGGCTACTGGTCCACCTAGCTTGGTACTGTCATCCCCAGCCGGCAATTGATCTCCAAGATCTCACACAGATCAAGGTCTTTCCCAATACTTGTTATCTTTAACTGGAGGTGCATTGAGCCACAGCCCTATTTGATTATACAATATTTAATTCTGGCTTAGAGGATGAATTGCATGCAACAGCAAGCTATAGTTTGCTCTGTTACAGGAAGTCAGGGTGAAAAGATGAGCATCCCAGTAGAGGAAGTAGAGTTGCCAGACCCCCACCCCCCCGCATGGAGGCAGGGGTTCCCCGCCACCAGGCCCTGCCCCCCAGCCACCGATCAGCTGACTGGCGGGGGGAACTTACCTGAGAAAAGGCCTCATTGCAGATGTTGCACAGGAACTGATATACTTGCACCAGTGATTTCCAGGCAACACTCTGGTATTTGGGCCAAAACTCTATGGTAGAAGCTAGACGTCACTGATGTGATGGTATCACTTCCTGTGCGACACCAGCAATGAGGCCTAGGTCTTTCTCCTTCTGCAGGTAAGTCCCTCCATCCCCTGCCACTTGCCAGTGGGGACCTGGCAACCTTAGGCGGAGGGCGAGAGAAAGGAATGCCTGAGCCCAAAGCTCAGACCCAACGGCCCATACTCAGACTATGCCAGTAACTCTTCTGTGTTGCATATGAGAATAGAGAGCACCACCCAAGGTACTGTGCTCAGGTGCATCACCCTTTGTCCTACATACCCTTTCCTTCTATCTCACTGTGTGAGTGAGTGATAATGAAAACCTCCAACTCAATTAATTAGCTTCTGTCCTAAACACATGTTGCTGTAACTGAACCTCTCTATTATCACCTTTGTGCACAGTCAGATGACAAGTACCATGGGATGCTGTCCCACTTTTCTCACTCCATCTTTAAAATAAAAGTAGGAATGTTCACACACCCCAAAACACACTCGCTCACACACCACCCGCCAGTTCCCTGGTGAGACAGCACTGGCACCAAGCTAAAATTAACCAGTCACCCACCTGTCTGGGTATAAATAGCTGCCAGAGCTGCACACAGGCAGGGCTTCGAGCTCAGACACAATCTCTCGTGCCACGGCTAATGCATACCTCAAAGATCGCAGGCTTTGGAGCCCTGGGCTACAGCCTGCTTCAAACACTATCCTGAACAGCATGGGCACATCAAGTGAAATGCTTCAAAAAGCCATTTGCATTAGATATAAAAAGATCCCATGGAGGCACTTGATTGCTTTCCTCTTCTGAAAACCCAAGTAAGGTTGGAGATGTATTAGAAGGTCAGCTCTCTGGACAGCCTATTTCATAGCCCAACATGGTCCCCTTTCAGGAAGTAACCTGATTAAGTGGCCCTGCACATAAGCATTTTTCTATGTTCTACCATGCAACCAGATCACAAAATGTAGATCTGCCCTCATGCAAGAGGTCAGATTAACTTCACCAACACCCTCCTTCCATTGTACCTGTAACTATGGGTTAATTGTGCTTCCCCAACCTGAATTAGGATGGTGGGTCAAGTGGGCCTTTCAACAGATATCTAACAGTAGTGGAGTCCCTAAAACATGACTCAGCAGATATGGACATGCGAGCCTTCAAGAGAGACACTCTGTATTTCAGGCACGTCCCATCCAACTGTGGCAAAGCTCAGGGAATGAGGATCCTGCACTGTCAACCGCCGTGCTTATTCTCTCTTTTGCAGCTGAGAGCCTACTCACCTGGGTGACCTGGCCTGGCTGACGTAATGACAGATAGGAGCGTCTCCGTTAGGAGAGCTAAATTTAGGTCACAGCTGAATCTTATTACTGAGCTGCTAATCAGAGTGGGAGCTGATTATTAATAAAGCACAGACAAATATTGGCAAAGGGCTATTTTTGGCCCACGGATGTTACTGCTTCAATCTGGCTAATTGACTGAGATTCTGTTCTCTTTGCCCAACATCACACAGTCTAAGGTTGCTGGGGGTGTGGAGCTCTCTTTAAGCAGGAAAGCCGGCATTCCATTTGGACAGGGGCTCAGTTCTAGAATCAGCTTTCCACGTTGGAGCGCAGCTTTGTAACATAATACACGAATCATGCACAAGAAGTTATATATTAGAGCATGTTTGGGGGCAGGAGCAGAGAGCTTTTTACTCCTGGATGAATAACCACAGTCTTGCAGATGACCTGAAGAGAGCTTTGAGAGGAAATTATTGATTGATTGATTGATTGATTGATTGATTGAATTTCTACCTGCCCTCCCAACCAAGGCTGGCTCAGGGCGGTTTACATAAGAATAAATACAGATTACGTTAAAACATAGATTACTGTTAAAACAATTCTATAACCATCTAAACCAACTGACGTAATAAAGTGCTAGTGTTCATTACTGTTAATTTAATGAAGGCAGCCATTGTTCAGTACTCCCTTCTCACAGTCGGCTGCTAGGTCTTCCTTTGGTTGTCCTTTAGGCGGCTGGCTCAGGCTGTTGTTGGATGCTTCAGGGGAGCAGGGCTCTCTATCCTTCAGCTGTTAGTTGTTAGTTATTAGTGGCAGCTCCAAAAGCCTGGTGGAAGAGCTCCGTTTTACAGGCCCTGTGGAACTGTAAAAGGTCCCGCAGGGGCCTGATCTCTTCTGGGAGCTCGTTCCACCAGAATGGAGCCACCACGGAGAAAGCCCTGGCCCTGGTTGTAGCCAGCTTGGCCTCCTTGAAACCCGGGATGGCCAGTTGGTTCTGGGCCCCTGGTCGCAATGCTCTCTGGGGGACGTGTGGGGAAAGGTGGTCCCTCAGGTATGTAGGCCCCTGACCATAAAGGGCTTTAAAGGTGAGAACCAGCACCTTGAAATGAATCCAGTATGCTATTGGCAGCCGGTGCAATGCCTTCAGCACAAGTTGTATGTGCTCCCATATAGGGAGTCCCATCAAAAGCCTGGCCATAGCATTTTGCACCAGCTGCAGCTTCTGAATTTGAGACAAGGGCAGCCCCATGTAGAGAGCATTACAGTAGTCTAATCTCGAGGTGACCATCACATGGATCACTGTTGCCAAGTCGTTGCAATCAAGGAAGAGAACCAACTGCCTGATCAGCCAAAGATGGTAAAAGGCTGATTTAGCAGTGCCTGCTACCTGGGCCTCCATTGTTAAGGGGGCATCCAGGAGCACTCCCAAACTCCTAACCTCCAGCGCTGGCACCAGTGGTGCCGCATTGAAGGTTGGGAGCTGGATCCCTACCCTCAGGCCGCTCAGGCATAGGACCTCTGTCTTCGTCGGATTCAATTTCAATCTACTCAGCCTAAGCCAACCAGCCACAGCTTGTAATGCCCGGTCCAGATCTTTCGGTGTAGAGTCAGACTGGCCACCCAACAACAGATAGAACTGGGGAGTCATCCACATACTGGTGACATCCCAGCCCATGCCTCCAGACAATCTGGGCAAGGAGGTGCATATAGATGTTGAAAAGCATCAGAGACAGCACTGCCCCTTGAGGCACTCCACAGGCCAGTGGATGCCTGTGGGATAACTGTTCCCCCAGTGCTACCCTTTGTCCCTGACTTTGGGAGAAAGGAGGCAAGCCATTGCAAGACCAGCTCCTGGACTCCAGTGTCAGCAAGGCAGTGGATCAGTAGCAGATGGTTGACTGTGTCGAATGCTGCCGACAGGCCCAGCACCAACAGCCCTGCCGATCCGCCACAGTCCAGATGCCTCTGGAGGTCGTCCATGAGAGCAACCAGTGCCATCTCCATCCCATGGCCCAGGCAAAAACTGGACTGGAAGGGGTCTAAAATGGAAGCGTCATCCAAAAAGCCCTGTAACTGAATTGCCACTGCCCTCTCTATTATCTTACCCAAATAGGGGCAAGTTGGAATCTGGCCAATAGTTTGCCAATTCAGCCGGATCCAAGGATGGCTTTTTCAGGAGAGGGTGGACCACTGCTTCCTTGAGTGTCTCAGGGAACAGTCCCTCCGAGAGGGACTTGTTGATAATCTCCCGTAGGGCACCTCGGAACCCCTTGTGGCCAGCTTTAATTAGCCACAAAGGGCATGGGTAGAGGGAGCATGTGGTGGGGCATACAGTCAACTTCCTCTAGGCTCAGCAGACTGAAATGATCCATAACCTGACTAGAAGATGTGCATGGAGCCTCGAGCTTGCTCATTGTGTCAACTCTAGCAGGGAGATCACAGTGGAGCAACAAGACTTTATCTGCAAAATAGCTTGCAAAAGCCTCACAGCCAATATCCAATTCCCCAGCATTTGGTCTGCCTTGCAGCAGGGCAGTAATGGACTGAATCATTCTAACCAATTGGGCTGGGCATGAGCTTGCAGATGCAATCACAGCTGTATAATACTCTCTCTTCCTGGCTTTGACTGCCACCTCATAAACGTCCTATAAGATGTTCTTGTAGCTTCGTTGTGGGCATGCCACCACTGTCTCCCTAGGTGTCTTAGCCCTCACTTCATCAGCTGCAGCTCCTGGGTAAACCATGGAGCGAGCCTAGAGCGAGGGTGTTGGGGAGAGATCTCATCAGTGGCTGTCAAGAGTCAGTTATATCAATCCTCTACAAGCTCATCTAATGAGCTGCCAGGGGGGCATCAGATCCCAGAGAGTCATCTGAAGTCGCGTGGGGTCCATTTGGCTCTGCGGGCAAGCCAAAATACGCTCGGTGCCCAAACAGGGTCGGGGTGAAATATTCAGATGGGCCTTCAAGGCAAAGTGTTCCGACCATGGTACTGCCAGAGCAGTAATCCAGTCCACTGTAACCCCCACCGTGAAGATCAAATCAAGCGTGTGCCCAGTCCGGTGAATGGGAGTCGTTACATATTGGGAGAGTCCTAGTGCTGCCATGGATAACACCAGGTTCGTTGCCTGAGTAGAGGCCGCATCATCAGCATCAACACTGAAATCACCCAGGACTACCAGACTAGGGTGTTCCAATGCCCAGCCTGATACAGCATCTACCAGAGACGGTAGGCTATTGGCCAGTGTGTTGGGTGGTTGGTACACCAACCAAATTGCCACACTCTCCCTGGCTTCCCACACTAGGCTGGCACACTCTATGCCTGTGATCCTTGGCGGCGGGAGCACTCTGAAGGCGTAAATCTCCCGAATGAATAGAGCCACTCCCCCCACCCCACCCCCTAGTACACAGTTGGTGAAGGACCAAGAACCCAGGAGGAGCCAGCTGGGAGAGAGCTACTGTCTTCCCATCTCGCACTCAGGTCTCGATCATGCACGCCAGGTCTACATTCTGCTCCTGCAGAAAGTCCCAAAGTACGGTGGTCTTATTATTTATAGACCTGGCGTTACACAACGCCAATGTTGGGGAGGTGTCAATCAGCCTAGCCCCACCACCTACAACCTTTGGAATGGGACACAGGCTGGAAGGGGGCCACGTTATTCTTCTTCTCCGTCCCCTTCACTTATCTCCATGCCTGATCCCACCGCTATACTTCCCCCTCCCCAGGAGCACTGGAATCCCGTGCCCGGTCAAGAGCCAGTATTCTTAGGCCTGAGTGCAGAAAACCCAAGGAGAAGACCAGAGCTTCATTGAGTCCTCATTCATGGCGTTGTAAACAAACCAGGCTTAACATACACAGTATGACTTATGTTAACGCCCTGAAAACTCTTTCCATGAATGTGCATGTTTGTTTTCAAACCCATGTTTGTTGCCCTTCCACAACAAACTCCTTGCTTTTAGCAAGGGGGGGGGGGTGTTCCTTGCTGGTCCGGGAGTGTTCTGGAAGTGATGTCATCGTATCAGGCACACTGGGACAGGACCTCTGTAATTTGAGGGAAAACCATAGAGTTTCCCTTGAATTATAGAGCACCCCCCCTGAAACGTGCCCAACACAATAACGTCACTTCTGGGTGATGTCATCGCGCCGGGCACGTCTCCGCAGCCCAGCAATTTGGGGGTGGGGTTCCCCCAGTGGCCCAATCCAGGCCAGCGGGGAGTGGGTCGATCGAGTGGGGGTTTCCCCACCCCCTGGGGGACTTAGCAACCCTAAGGAAGATATATCACCACAGGCAATCCAAGAATAACAAAAAGCAAAGAAATTTTTCTTCAGAACATTATAAAGATCCAACTCATACTTGCAAATCTTGCAAAGATCCAACTCATCACTTGCAAATCTTGGAAATGTTCCAAATCAAAACAAAATTATTTCTGACATTCATTTCTGCATGCCAATGCCTCAGTCTGAACTGGGCATAAACACACCTAGGATTAAGTGCCCAGTGAAGAATTTTCAATACACATTTGACCATGCAGACCCAAAAAGGATCCTGGGAAAATGTAACGTGTCATTAAGCCCTAACTCTGGGTACCTTAACTCCAAGGAGTGGAAGACATTTACATATTCTGACAATTTCTGTTTGGCTCAGAGTATACCTGCTGTTTCACTTGGCAAAACAAAGGCAGAGATTATGGTAGCCATGTGGAATTTGCTTGCTGCTGAGATCAGATAAAGATCATCAGGCAAACACAAGTAAAGCTATCCATGCTTGTTTCAGGGAGCAAAGAAGCTCCATATCCTAGGTGCTAGAAGAAATGAACATAAAAAGTTGCTACACCAACTCAAACCATTGGTCCAGCTGACCCAGTAATAGCTACTCTGACCAGCAGCAGTTTCCCAGAGTCTCAGGTAGAGAAAAATCTTCTCTCAGGACCTACTACTAGAGATCTTTTTGGCTTGACAGCCAGGGATTGAACTGTCTGTAAGTAAGGGTGTGTGTACTGTATACTGTATATTGTATATTTTTATGGATAATGTTTTAGTGTTTTTATTGTATAACAAATCTGTTGGTAGCCGCCCTGAGCCGACCGTAAGGTGGGGAGGGCGGGATAGAAATCCCAAAAATAAATAAATAGAATAAAATAAGGTATGTGCTCTACCACAGGTCTGGCTCTTCCTTAAATGCCACAGAAGGTAAAAGTGTACTTCTGAATGGGCAGAACTGGCTTTCTCTTGATCTCTGATACTAAGCTGGGGCACAGACTTTGCAGCAAGATGGAGGGAAGGGCAGAAGGCAAAGTTATGTCCTTATCCCAGCTGGGTTTCAAAGGACACGAACACCAAAGTGGTCTTAGGCCAAGACTCGTATAAAGTGGGTTCAGATCCCGTCTCAGTCATGAAACAAAATCTAGTTACCAACTTTGATCTTACTTACCTCTCAAGATTTTTGTGAGGGTAAAAGGGGGGAGAGGAATGACACACATGGAGGTCAGCATATTGTAAAGGAAGTGTAAGATGCAAAGGAGAAAAATAATACGTAAAACAGACACCCCCTGACTTCATGCAAAATAAAAGGTTACACTTGCAGGTAAAGAGTAGCTTCACAGTAATGCCACAGAATGTTTACCAAATCTGTCACCTTGCTTCATGCAATGTGCCTCTTCCCAAGCACATACCAGTGCCATCCTAAGCAGTTATGCTGTTCTAAGCCAATAAACTTTGATACACTTAAAAGGCTGTAAAGCTGAACTTAGAATTGCTCTGAAAATGAGTGTTTGCTGCTTCTTTCTGCAGCACAGCATCCCCACATACCCCTTAGAACAGGGGTGTCAAATGTGTGGCCCGCAAGCCAGATCCAGTCCGCACAGGGCTCAGAACCGGCCCCCAAGCAACTCTCTACTCCTGCTTCCTTTCCAAGGCTGCTGATGCAGCCGCACACTAGTTTGCTTTTTCCCCAGCTCCTTCAGTAGATCTTTATTTCCTGTTTCCTGCCTCTTGCCTCCCTCTGCCCTCCCTTGCTCTCTCTCTGTCTCTCTCGCACACAGAGATAGAGAGAGCTTCGTGGCTGCTGCATGCCGGAGAGATACAAAGACAAGCCTCTCTCTCTCTCTCTCTCTCACACTCTGTCCCCCCCTTACTCACTCACCCACCCATCTTCTGCTTCCTTCTCCAGGGCTGCTCCTCCTCTTTTAGAGTCCCATGGCAGCTTTAAGACCAACAACATTTTATTTCCGGTATAAGCTTCGAGGGAGGGAGGGACATCCTGACAAGTACAATGTACATTGAGGAAATTATTTTGGCTTATTCTGAAAAGTATTTTTTTTAAGTCTGAATTTCTCTGTTCTTTTTTTTTTTTCCAAAAAGACCCTGATTAGGAATTAGAACATTTGGATTGGTCCTTATATCTTGGAGTGGAGTGATTTCAGATGCCAAATGATAACAGCACACATTGGTAATGAGAAAGGAAAACTAGCTCTCATTTCAGTCCAGGAGGATGCATTGTCTTGAGCTTCATTATCAATTGCAATTCAGCAGCCTCTCTTTCTCATCTCCCTTTGAAATTCTTTTGTAAGAGCACTGCTACTCTTAGGTCAGCTATTGCTGTGGTTTCTAATGTCAGACTTATGTCCATTTATTCTCTGCATCCTCTTGGACTGAATCCTACTGGATGGAATTGAGACTTAGGTTTTCTGTCTCATTACCAACACCGGTATCTCCAAGGCTACTACCCCTCTGCATATCACACCTAATCTAATCAAGCCTGCTATTGTCATTCAGCTGCTATCACCATTCAACATCTGAAATAATCTTTATAAAGTTTATATCACTGGTACCTCATGCTACATTTTATAGCATACCATGCCCGGCCCAACAAAGTGACATTTATGTCAGATCCGGCCCTTGTAACAAATGAGTTTGACACCTCTGCCTTAGAATCTTACTGCTGAAAAAGCCACCAATGGCCACCCAACACATCCTGATGCATTGCACCATATTCAGCACTGCTAAGATGCCTGTCGAAATGTTTCCTCCTTTGGAAATGAGCAAGGAAGAAGATTCCACAAACACATTCCATGTCAAGATACAAAACTATTAGCCTCTTCTTTTCCAGTCATGACTGCCTCTGCATGAGACCACATGAAATCTTTGTATTTAGATTGCAAACCTGTGGACTGGGCCTTATTTTCTTCTAAACTTTTGGGTTCAGCATCTAGTTGTGTTATTACTTATTAAGCATGTATCATTATTACTATTATTATTAATACAATATAAATATACTGGGATAATGATGTCATAGCAGTCACACTTCCAGCCAGAGATGCCAGCATCACTCAGACTCTCCACTTAACTCTGTATTATCAGGGAGATTCATTCAAGCAGCTCAAATGACTATCAGAGTTATGATTATCATTCCCCCCCCCAAGCAATCCATCAAAACAAATTGAGTGCACATTCAAACCATCAATGGATTCAGTTGTTTCTGCTTCCTACTCAGGGAAATGTACTGAACTAGCCAGAAGAAACCCTAACATAGTGAAATGTGCAAAACTAAGACTGACACTTGCCAAACAGAGACCCAGTCTTGCACATGACAGGGTGGAGTGGGGATGCACAAAACACAGCAGAGGAGAGTGTAGATTGTTTAATCCTCAAACTGAAAAAAATGAGGAAAAGATACTCTTCAAATTTTCAAAAGTCAGATTTTCAAAAGGAGGAGGAGATTGGATTTATAACCTGGCCTTCACTACCCAAGGGAGTCTCAGAGTGGCTTACAAACTCCTTTTCCTTCCCCTCCCCTCAATAGACACCCTGTGAGGTAGGTGGGGCTGAGAGAGCTCTGACAGAAACTGCTCTTTTTCCAGAATAGCTGTGCCAGAACTATGGCTTGCCCAAGGTCATCCAGCAGGTGCAAGTGGAGGAGTGGGGAATCAAACCCCGTTCTCTCAGGTTAGAGTCTGCGCACTTAACCACTACACCAAACTGGCTCTCCATAAAAGTCCATAAAAGAAGTACACAAACAAAAATTGGGTCTGGGACAACATTCTGCTGCAGGTCAAATGGTCACCAGGGCAGGAAGCAAGGGGGGAGGTGGACCATGGACCTAGGAGGCTCATCCTGAAGTGCTTGGCCCAGCTGCATGCAGAATGGTTGAGATGGCGTCTGATCTTCTAGTATGCTTGGAAAGTACTGGGAAACTTGTCTTGGCAGCAGAGATGCCACTCCAACATTCACTGGAGAGTCTGGGGTCCAACATGCAAAGGGGAGATGATGAGAACGGAAATCTCCTTCCAATCAGTGACCATAAAAGCTAGAAGAAGATGGTGTCAGAAGAGGACCACAGCATGAGAGACTTACAGGAAAGTCTTCCTGGGCAGGTGGTAGGATCCAGCAGGAAGTCTACAAATGAGGGGATTGGTGTGTCCCACACCAAGCAATGGTCCAGAGCTCCTGTGGCCTAGATGCAATTCTCTTTGCAGAATAAAATGTCCACCTGCTAATGGTGAGGCTTGATTAGGAAAAGTGGCCGGAGAGCTGATACATCAGACATTTGGGACTGAGGGTGGAAGAGTCTGAAAAGACCATGTGTGGATATCTGCAGTTCCCAGTTAGCCCTGGTGCAAAGCAAGGGCCTGCAGACAGACCTGGTCACTGGGCCTAAAGCACTAGCTCTGACACTGAACCATCACTGAACCACCATGGAATGTGCACCTTCCTAGCCAGAGTGACTCAAGCATAGCTCAGGCTCCCCCATTTCCCTGTCCAGGACCATCAGGCATTTTGCACCGAAAGCTGAGCAAATACAGTTTGCTTCTTGCCTGCCCTGCTCCAAAGGGCAGGATGACCCCAACTGAAGGGGAAAGGGCTGGTTCTGGTTACTGCATCCCCCACCCTTTGTGTTGCAGTGCAGAGGCCAGGATGTTACAGGCCACTTCCCAAAATGAACCTGGCCCTGGCCCTTTACCTGGCCAACCACACACACAGCCACACAACCCCACCCCACCCCTCCTCCAGAGCCTTGGAAGCGCCTACCTTGAGGCAGTGTCCCAGTGACAAACTGGTAGAAGAAACGGATCGCCCGCCCCAGCTGCTTCTTGCACCGTTGCTGGCAGTGAGTCATGACGCCAGCGCCCAGTAGTGACAGGGTGGTCCCCCGGCTGAGCCCCCTCCCAGGCAAGGAGCTGCCGTCCTAGGCCAGTCTGGGGCAGCAAGGTGAACCTGGAAGAGCTGCTTTCCCCCTGGCTCTCGCAGTGCAACTCCGGAGGGTGGCACGGCAAAGTCAGACCCCCGAGCTCGGACAGCCAGAGCAAAGGGAACGGGAGGGGAGGGCGCTTGTGCCGAGAGGATCCAGCCGGGATTGGTGGCGGCGGCGGCGGCGGGAGGGCTCTGCTGAAGCAGCCGAGGTGCTGCTGGGTCACGGAGGCAGCGGCGATTGTCAGTGGAGAGAGACACGCCCCGAGCGCGGCGGCTCCCCACCCAGAGAGAGAAAGTCCGCCCGCACTTCCTGGGGATTCTGGGATCCGGGCAGCCCGGCCCGAAAACTTGGAAGAAATTGCCGCGCCAAAGTCCTGCCCGGGCGAGGAACCGCCGCCGCCCGCTTCAACCTTGAGGCGCTCCGCCCGAACTCCCCTCCGCGCGGCGAAGTTGCTGAGAGAAGCAACTCAGGAGGTGCGGCGAGGGAAGCCGGGCGCCAGAGGAGGCGCTCCCAGGCAGCCGCCCCGAGGAACCAGGAGGGGCGCCGCCAGCCACCCCCAGCAGCGCCGGAGGAGCAGGGCCAGGAGGGGGCGGCCGGTGATGCCTCCAGGGCTCCCTGCTCCGCCTGGCATCTTCGCCCGCCACACCCAGAGCAGAGCCTCCTCGCGGCTCCCGGGGAACGAGAGGCGGTGCTGGTTGGCATAGCAACGGGGGACTCCACAGGTCCTGCGCTGACCAATGGGGCTCCTCCTCCTCCCAGCTGTGGCTCCGAAGGCGGGACGTGGAGGCGCCTTCCCAAACGGAGAGAGGAGGGCAGGGCGCGGCTCCCACCCACCAACCCGCCCCTCCGGCTTCAACGCAACCAAGGAGCAGGTGAAGAAGAATTTCTCGACCTCTCTCAGGATCAAGCATCCGGGAGTGACAAGGTGACCCTGCAGCAACAGGATGGCTGTGGACTGCAAAAGGATCTGGATGAACAATGAGACAGAGAATTGAGGGGGGGGGGGGGCTGGCCGCACCCATTTCTCGGGTTGTGCACACCTCTTTGGAGGATGGGTAGTGGCATCTGCAGCCACAGAGTTTGGCAACGCTTAGCAGGCAATGATGTTCTGAAAATAACAGGCCGTTGGAGAGACAGTGTGATGGTAGTGGTTAGATAGCTAGCCTGGGGGGACCTGGGTTCAAATTCCAGCTCGCCATGAAAGGTAAACATGGGCCACACACACACATCTCTCAACGTAACTGGTCTTGCAGGATTGTTATGTAGCCAAATGGAAGGAAAGAGAGTCATGTATGCTGCTGTGGAAGAAGGATGGGATCAGAATTAAATAGGGGTGGATAATGTCCAAGATAAATCACAGATCAGTATACTGTCCCGTGCCTGCTTATAAATTCACTATGTGGCAGCTCTGATTCCATAGGGCCCTTCCTACCTGCAATGCTATTTGTTGGCTGTCTTATTGCTGTCTGGTTGCATTTTTTTAAAAATGTTTTGTAATCCAGTTTGAATCTCAATCAGAATAGTGGGCTATAAATAAAGCAAAATAAAATAAAATTCCCACCCCCAAACCCTCCAATAAACTGAGCATTATTGTCTTTTCCCTTCTGCTAATCTCTTGGGCTCCCAAGCCTGACAGTGCTGTTTCGCCGTGTACTGACAGTCAAAACACATGCTGAGTAAAAGAGTGCAGTAATGGAGTATCACCTCAGGAGGATGACAACATTCTGTGCATGTCTGGGGCTCTCCCAGCGGGACTGTTAATCAAATGCTGGAGAAAGGAGGACATCTAGTGGCAGAAGTGAGACTACTAATGTTTAGCCCGGGCATGACTCTTGTGGAGGAGGAAAGTACTGTCGTCACAGCTGACTTATGGTGACTCCACAGGGTTTTCAAGTCAGAGGTGGTTTGTCATTGCCTACCTCTGCAAAGCAGCCCTGGAATTCCTTGGTGGTCTCCCATCTAAATACTGACCAGGAGTGACCCTGCTTAGCTTCTGAGCTCTAACAATGTTAGGCTAACCTGGGTCATCACTCTTGTAGGGATCCAAAAAGACAGTTTTTACTAGGGATTGGTTTGTTTCTATTTGTTGCTTTGTTTGGATTCTTTGAACATACTCTAATATTAAACAACACTGCTTTTAATGGGAGGGAAGGGCATTGAGAAACAAGAAGGCTCGATGTCCTTCCAGCCTGCGACTCATCCCGACGGTTGCTGGCAGTGGGGCAAAGGAAAAACCACCTCCAACATTGGTGCTGTGTAACGCCAGGTCGATAAACAACAAGGCCAAGGTCCTCCAGGACTTTCTGGTGGAGCAGAAGGCTGACCTGACATGCGTGACCAAGACCTGGGTGCGGGACGGGGAGACGGTAGCTCTCTTCCAACTTCCCCCCCCCCCGGGTTCTCGGTCCTACACCAATCATGGACTGGGGGGGGGGAGGTGTAGCAATCTTCATTCGGGAGGCTTACTCCTTCAGGGCGCTCCCGTCGGTAGAGATCACGGGCTTGGAGTGTGTTGGTCTGGTGTGGGAGGCCAAAGAGAGTTTGGCTGTATGGCTGGTGTACCAACTGCCTAATGCACTGGCCAGCAGCCTGCCGTCCCTGATGGAGGCTGTATCAGGCTGGGCGCTGGAGTACCCTAACTTAGTGGTTTTGGGTGACTTCAACATCCATGCCGATGACGCAGCCTCCAGTCAGGCAGCGGACCTGGTGTCGTCCATGGCAGCACTGGGACTCTCAGTATATCTCAGCCCCTACACACCACGCCAGTCACATGCTCGATTTGATCTTTGCCGCGGGGGCAATAGTGGACCGGATTACTGCTTTGCCGGTGCCGTGGTCGGACCACTATGCCTTGGGGGCCCATCTGAATGTTCCACCCCAACCCCTAGGCGGTGAGCTTATTTTAGCTCGCCCACGGAGCCAAATGGACCCCATGCGGTTCCAAATGGCACTGCGGGATCCAATGCCCCCTGGCGGCTCGTTAGATGAGCTTGTGGAGGACTGACATAGCCGACTCTCCACAGCCATTGACGAGATCACTCCCAGGCGCCCTCTAAGCCCTCGCAGTAAGCTCGCACCTTGGTACACCCAGGAGCTGCAGTTTATGAAGCGAGAGCTGTGCCAGCTAGAGAGACGTTGGCGTCGTGCTTGCGACGAAGCTACAAGAGTATCTGTTGTATATTAAGATCACGGTTGCCATGTGCTCACGTAATGGCAACTGCCACATGGCCTGAATCTACCTGAGCTTCAGCCAGGTAGAACAGTAGCCGGTCGGATCCTAAACGACCACCAATCATGAGCCTAGGCTTCCTCCTAGGAACCTATGAACTGTAACCACTATCTTACGGTCCTATCAGGGAATTTGGGTGAGATCAGAGGATTATCTCTGACCGGCATAAAAGAGGGCTCTGAGCTCGGGGTTTCTTACATTCCATCTTGACCCGCAATAAACTATCATGCTGATTTCACTGTTACCGGTCTCCCGACTCCAGTACTTTCCAGCATCCTATAGGACGTTTATGAAAGCCTATGAGATGACAACCAAAGCAGCAAAGAAAGATTACTACGCTGCCTCGACTGCATCCGCAAGCTCATGCCCAGCCCAATTATTTAGAACAATTCGGTCTTTGACAGTCTTGCCACAGAGCAGACCAAATGCTAGGGAATTGGAAATCGGCTGTGAGGCATTTGCGAGCTATTTTGCGGATAAAGTCTTGGTGCTCTGCCGTGATCTCCCTACCACGTTTGAAACAGTAAGTGAACTCAAGACCCCTTGCATGCCTTCGACCCCGGGTTTCGATGTGTTCAGCTCGCCCATCCTGGCTGATTAAAGCTGGCCACAAGGTGCCGCCCAGGAGATTATCAACACGTCCCAGCATGAGGGGCGGTTCCCGGGGGCACTCAAGGAAGCAATGGTCCGCCCTCTCTTGAAAAAATCAAATCTCAATCTGGCCAAATTGGCTAATTACCAGCCGGTGTCTAATTTGCCCTATTTGGGCAAACTAATCAAGAGGGCGTCGGTGTTACAGTTAGAAAGTTATCTGGATGACGCTTCGGTCGTAGACCCCTTCCAGTCAGGCTTTCGCCCAGGACATGGGACAGAGACGGCTTTAGTCGCCCTTACTGACGACCTCCGGAGAAATCTGGATCGGGGTGGTGTGGCGATGTTGCTCTTGCTGGACCTGTCGGCAGAGTTCAACATGGTCGATCATCAGCTGCTGACACACCGCCTCACTGACGTGGGGATACAGGGATGGGCCTTACAATGGCTCGTTTCCTTTCTCCAGGGTCGGGGACAAAGGGTGGTACTTGGGGAGCAGCAATCCGTGAGGCGCCCACTTGACTGTGGTGTGCCTCAGGGGGCGGTGCTTTCCCTGATGTTGTTTAACATCTATATGTGCCCCCTTGCCCAGATTGCCCGGAGATATGGGCTGGGATGTCACCAGTACACTGATGACACCCAGCTCTATCTGATGTTGGGCGGCCAGTCAGACTCTGGCCCGGAAGATCTGGACCGGACATTGCATGCCGTAGCTGGTTGGCTTAGGCTGAGCCGGCTGAAATTGAACCCATCGAAGACAGAGGTCTTGTGCCTGGGTCGGGGCGGTTTGGGGAGGGGGGTCCCTCTCCTGAGCTTCGACAGGGTACCACTGGTGCCTGCATTGGGGGTTAGGAGTTTGGGAATGCTCCTGGATCCCTCCTTAACAATGGAGGCCCAGGTAGCAGCCACTGCCAAGTCAGCCTTTTACCATCTTCGATTGGCTCAGCAGTTGGTTCCCTTCCTTGACCGCGATGACCTGGCCACAGTGCTCCATGCAACGGTCCCCTTGAGGTTGGACTATTGTAACGCTCTCTACATGGGGCTGTCCTTGTTGCAAATCCGGAAGCTGCAGCTGGTGCAGAATGCCACAGCCAGGCTACTGATGGGTCTCACAAAGTGGGACCACATCCGGCTGGTGCTGGCGGTGCAGCACTGGCTGCCTATAGCATACCGAATTCTCTTCAAGGTGCTGGTACTTACCTTTAAAGCCCTATATGTCCAGGGTCCAGCATACCTGAGGGACCGCCTTTCCCTGCATATACCCCAGCGGGCACTTCAGTCGGGGTCGCAACATTGGCTCTGTATTCCGGGCCCCAGGGAGGCCAGGCTAGCCAGAACCAGGGCCAGGGCATTCTCGGTGGTGGCTCCTGTCTGGTGGAATGAGCTTCCAGAGGAGATCTGGGCCCTGCGGGATCTTGTACAGTTCCGCAGGGCCTGCAAGACGAAGCTCTTCCACCAGGCCTTTGACTAGGAGCCACCACCACCATCATTGCCTGCCATCGTGAGCAACATCAACGATGAGGGTTGGCCTCTGAGCACAGCCCAGGCCAGATGGTCACGGGGGAGGGCCAGATATCGCCCCTGGGAAGATGCCATCTGATCGTTTACTACCAACATTACTGGAAGCACTTTAGTGGGAATAGTTTTATTGTTGTAGTTACTGTTGTATTTTAGAATGTTTTAACTGTTATTGGATTGGCTCTGTGTGCCACTTGTGAGCCGCCCTGAGCCCGTTCGCAGGGAGGGTGGGATAAAAGTATAATAAATAAATATAAATAAATAAATATGTAACTTTTTTGTCTGCTACTCAATTAAGATGAAATTCTCAGGGACTGGAACTCTTACCCAAGGGATCTGCCCTTCCCACTCGGTACATGAGCTTGACTGATTATGTATAATCAAGTCCCACCCCCACGCCCTCCCTGCCCCAGACTGCTTGTGGGCAAGGAAAGAAATCCTTTTGCATACCCTGGGGTGGGCAGTCTTTTTGGCTTGAGTGTCCCTAGTCATGCAATGGCTACCTATGAAGATGTTGGTATGCCAGCAAAGATGGGGAGGAGTGGAAGCAGGGTGGTGCTTGGCCAGATGCCCTGGGAGCAAGCCGAGACTCAGCTGTACTGCTTGCCTCAAACCTGGCTGCTGGTTGTGCAGGTTCAAAAGATGTTGGGCATAAGCCACCCACACTGGCTTCTCCCACATTGCCAGCCCCAATATCACTGCCAGCACCTCGGGGGCTCCTGTGGAGCACTTGGGCAGAGAACGGGCCCTGCACATTAAGCAAAATGGTCCAGTGAACACAATTGTCAGGAGTTGCCCACCCTGACACAGAGGCTGCTGATCCTTCTCTCCCCTCACTGCCTATCCACTAGCCTTTGCTGACTCTGAGACATGGAAACTTAAAGTTGGATCAAGAAATGAAGCTGAAGACAGAGCGCAGACATCATGGAGCCACCAGCACAATGACAATATAGGGGTAGCCCCATCCACCACAAGAGCAAAAAGAAAGAGGCAAAACCTCAGTGAGACATCCCACAAGATATTTTTATTTTTAGCCTAATGCTTGTTGATCCAGAAAGATTTTCTGCAGTGACAAAGAACTTTTAAAAGTATTAGTTCAGTTGCTGAACAACTTTCTCAAAAGATTACTGTACCTATATCCAGTAGCATAACAAGGGTGGGGCGGGGGGTGCAGTCTGCCCCGGGTGCAGCTTGAGGAAAGCCTTTGAAGGGGACCATCAAAGCCAGCCTCGTGCTGTGGTCAGTCTAATGGCTTTCATTTTAAAGATACAGTTCTGGCTGCAACCACTAGGGGCACGCGGAAGTCTGAGCATAGCAAAAAACTTTAGGGCTGTGATCACATACTCTAAATTAGGGGTGTCAAACATGTGCCCCGAGGGCCGGATGAGACCCCCAGATGGCTTCTATCAGGCCTGCACTGGAACTGGTCATCTCCTGCTTTCGGTTCTGTTGCTGCTGCTGCATCATAGCTTGCTTCGCCAGATTCTCTCAATTGCTCAGCCATTTCATGTTTTTCCCTGGGTCCTAGACTCAGAACTCTGAGCACGAGATTTCTGTGATGAATGTCAATAAATCAAAAGTAGGTTTGTAGTTTACAGATACACACCTGAGCAGCGTACTCAAGATTGCAACAGCACAGACATTTTGATGCAATAATTCAGAGCAAGAGGTGTCAGTTATCAGAGACTGTTAAATAAACAAAATCTTGCAAGAGTGCTAATGTTTTAAGCATGTTTTTATTTTAAGTTAAAAAAAAACCTTTGTGTTTGCATCCTTTATAAAGTTTATATCTCCACTACCTGGCATTACATTTTATGACATGCATGGCCCGGCCCAACAAGGTCTCATTTATGTCAGATCTGGCCCTCATGACAAATGAGTTCGACACCCCTGCTCTAAATAAACCACTTTCAATCCACTTTCAATGCACTTTTGAATTCGATTTTGCCAGTTGGCACAGTAAAAATCCAGTTGGAAAGTGGATTAATTAGTGTGTGTGATCGCAGGCTAGGATCGGCTAGACTTCCCTCACTCCAAGACTGAAGCAAACTTATTAATAACAGCCAAGTCTGCACACTGATAGCTGCTACAGTAATTGCCAGCCAGCAGGTCTTTTTCTCCAATAAAAGAATTATGCAATCTGAAGAGAAACAAGAATATGCCTTTTCTCCAATAGCCTAGCCTTTCTCTCTCCCTTTCCTTACACTCAGTTCAGCCAGATCTTGCAAAGCAGTAGTTAGGGTGTTGCAGCACCCTACCTTTCCCTCTCTTAATTTCTCTCCCTCTTTTCCACACTTTTCCCATTCATTTCTGTCTCCCTTCACCTAATTTTTCTGTGTCCCCCCCCTTCCCTTTATTTTCACTTCTTGGTCTCAAGATCTTTTCATCCCTGTCCTGCTTGGTGACAGAATGTATTTAAGAATAGAATAGTAGCAAACCTTTGTTAATATTATGAACAGAAAGCACTGGTTAGCTGGGCACTGTACATTGCACTGTTTCTGCTGGGCTTCCAAAACCTCTCCCCCCCCCCCTTGGGCTGTGATTCTATGTTTGACATTACTCCTGTTGAGCTGGCATTATGCAATGGTTCTGCTGGGCACCCTGTGGTTCTGCTGGGCACCCTGTGATTGCACTGGTACTGCTGGGTACACTGTACATTGCACTGATTCTGCTGGGCTTGCAAAATGCCCCCCCTCCCTTTCAGTTTCTACTCTAAAGATTCTCTGGTTCAGTTATTTAGTTATTAGTTTTCTGTTCTGCCTTTCCCAGAGGCTCAGGGTGGAGTACAACAATAAACAATAGTTTGACTTTATTCCTTTGAAAACAGTGGAAAACAGTGGAGAAACCTTCTTTGCGGGGGGCGGGGGGGGGGTTGTGTGTTTCTTAACACCCAGTCTGGTGATGTTTGTGATTGCTATTTTGTGATGCTTTGGCTAGTGTTAGTTAGTAAAAGTTAGTACAAAGGCAGACTCCTAGCTCTCAAAAATGCCTTGAAGATGTTCGAAGTGCCTGCTCAGAACACTAGCGGTGTAATGGATTTTGTTTTTGCCATCAACTCTCAGCTGACTTATGGCAGCCCCGTAGGGGTTTTCAAGGCAAGAGACATCTGGAGGTGGTTTACCACTGCCTGCCCCCATGTTGGCCCTGCTTAGCTTCTGAGATCTGACGAGATCAGGCTAGGCTGGGGCTCTCCAGGTCAGGGCTAGGCTGAGAGTAATATGAAAGGCCCAAGGTCACCCAGCAAGCTTCCATAGCACCAGTGGCGATTCAAACCTGGATTTCCCAGATCCTGGTTCGACACTTTCAGCACCACCCCACACTGGCCTTCATGATGGAATAGCAAGTTGGAATTTTAATTTTTTTCATTGGCATGATTATATATAAGACGTTAAATAAAAGAAAATTTTCACTGCATTTCTTTTCTGGCTATTATTATTATTATTATTCCATGATTATTACAGAAAATAATTTTGTCATATAGAGGAGGGGTCCTGACCTGGATGGCCCCAGCCTAGACTGATCTCATCAGATCTCAGAAGCCAAGCAGGGTCAACATGAAGGAAGGCAATGGCAAACCACCCCCAGACATCTCTTGCCTTGAAAACCCTACAGGATTACCATAAGTCAGCTGTGATTTGAGGGCAAAAATTAAAATTAAAATAAAGGACAGAGGGTATTAAAAAAATTTCACCCCAGGCACCAAATAGGTTAGGTACATCACTGCATTTATCTCTCACTCCCAAAGAAGGTCCTTCAGGATCAAAATGCACTTGGCTAGAACAACCTTTTCTTGTGAGCCATGTCTTTGAGAACAGCCTGTATTTTTCCTGCCACAAGTTACAACTGGCTTAACCAATTTCGATCTAAATGTTGGAGGAAATTTAGTTTGGATCAGCTCCCTTCTAAAGGGAATGAATAAGGTGTGTGTGGATCAGATACTGATCAGTTAAATCCAGAATAGGCATCTTTGTTCACTTATTGCCACACACTGGGGAGGAATCAATCACGCCCCCCCCCAACTAGCGTCATCTAAGTAGCATTTCCTCCCCCAGAAGAACCATATGTTGGAGAAAGGCTTCTAAGTTAAATGGAGCAGGAGGATAAGAGGTGGGAGCCCCACCACTGCCCTCTCAGGGCCTGGCCCTCTTTGTGTTGGCAGGGGACAGGTTGGATACCAGGGAATGTAGTATCCAAGGGGAAATGCAGCCTCTAGAAAAATTTTGGGTAGTCTAGCCCAAGGTGGAATTTATTTAGTTAAAAACTTTATATCCCACCATTCCTGTTCACCTAAGGCACCTTGATCATAAGCACAAGGTCAGAAAACAGCTGTGGTTGTTTTTAAAACAATCCGAATATGTGACAAAAGAACCACAGGTTCCAACAACAGCTACAAACAAAAACGGACTGTCAAAGAGACCGTTCATATCCTATTAGGGCAGAATTCCAACATACAAAAAAGGACCAGCTTACATACCTTATAAAAGTCCACTGCAGCCTGGGTGTTAAGCCATCTCTGGAAGGCCCGTTTGTAATACTGGGGCAGCAACTGCAAAAGGCTGGGAGTAAACAAAGGCAGAAATGTGCCATACAGGAGGAGACAGCTGAGGGGAGGGAGTTGTTGACAGGACTGCAATTTCCTCATGGGTTGATACAGTCCTTCAGCCAGGTTTTAACAGTGTGGTCAGGGAAAAGGAATGCATACTGACTCTAAGGTTGCCAACCTCCAGGTTGTACCTGGATATCTCCCAGAACTACAGCTGATCTCCAGACTACAAAGATCCATTCCCCTAGAGAAAACTGAAATGCTTTGGAGCTGCAGTCTGTCATATTATACCATGCTGAGCTCCCTCCCCAAACCCTGCCCTCCCCAGACTCCACCCTCAAATCTCCAGGAATTTCCCAAGCCAAAGGTGGCAACCATCTATCACAGCCATTATCTCAGTAACCTCCATAACAAAACTTCAGTGTGTTAACCCACACTTCCTTGCCTTCTGCTTCTCTGTCAACACAAAGAAAACTGCTACCTGTGGAAATTCTGGCTTTCAAAATACTTGGGAAATGATTGTGACTCTCAGCTTTGAACTAGCACCTCTTGCTTGCATAATGGCTGCAAAAGTCCTTTGGCCTGCTACTTAATCTCACGTCTTGGCACTGCCTTTCAGCCAAGTGCGGCAGTTTCCATAATGCCATGCCAGAGCCCATTCCCACCCATGGTAACTGTTCCACTAATCCCTCTAGTGCTGATCCCTTGTTGGCTGGTGCTGCACTGCCAAATGATTCTTGGCTCACATGTTGAACTGATGTTTAATTTCAAAGATAAACTCTAAAACAACTCCCAAATCTGCCTTATGCCAAAAAAAAAAATATTGTGTAAGTAGTTTGATATTTCACATGCCCCCAAGTCATAACTCTGTGTTGTTAAAGGACCTAAGTCTGCATTTTCAATAAATATCTATTTATCATGCTATTTACAATTAAAATTGCCCCACCAGTCTCAGTGGCAGTGCTACATACTATGAGAGCGAGAGAGGAGGCTAATTCTAGGCCCAGGAGATAAACAGTTGCATGCCGGGGCCATTTTAAAGGCCTATATCTCGGGGGGGGGGGGGGGGGGACTTTTGTCAGTACTATTGGTAGCTGCTTTGCTTTCTACCAGACTTTTCAGAGTGGTTGAAAAATGACTGTGGAAAACCAAAGTACTACACTTACATTCCCTGCCTGGACACATATGAACACATATGAAGCTGCCTTATACGGAATCAGACCATCAGTCCATCAAGGTCAGTATCGTCTCCTCAGACTGGCAGTGGCTCTCCAGGGTCTCAGGCAGAGGTCTTGCACATCACCTACCGCCTGGTCCTTTTAACTGGAGGAGACGGGGATTGAACCTGGGACCTTCTGCAGGCTGAGCAGATGCTCTACCATTGAGCTACAGCCCCTGGACCTCAGGAACTCCTTTCAGAGAAGAGAACACGGAGGCCAGAAACAACACAGCTATGATTTGTTACTAAGATGTTTAAAAGTCTCATATTTAAATGTTTTACTTCAAAAATCCATTTTTATGGAGTTGAGTGATGGGTCCCTTGAGCTCCTACCTCCCAGCTTCTCCGCCTTCCAGTTCATAATTTTCTCATCATGAACTAAAGATTACAGCATACTTTAAAAACCATGGTTTCTGTTCTCAGATATGATATTCCAATTTTAATGCAGGGGGGAAACACCTAGACTTTGCTAAAGGCAGAGACTTTCACCTATTATCAGGATTTTGCTGGTTTATCTAAACCTGATGGGCATGGCTACCATTTGCACAGCAGACTGATTGATTTGATTTATTCAGTTTATAAACCACCCTCCCCTGGAGGGCTCAGGACAATGTACAACATATGCTAATATATCAATAAATTTAAATAATTAACAGTAAAAACGGTATAATACAATATAAAACTCATCCATAGCATTTGATATTAGTTATAGCTTCGGGGGGGGGGGGGGGGACTGAGTCCAGACTAGATGGTAAACTGTTGCTGTCCTCAACCATAGGCACTGGAATTACATACCCTCCCAGATGTAGGAGAGGGCAGAGATTCCCCATATCTGCAATCTGGTTGGTACAGACAGATGGTGTCTTCCCTGACACCTCTGGCTTCCAAGCAGGAGACATAATTGGGGGGAGGGGGGGGAGAACCAGCAATGTGTGAAAAGCAAACTATAGAGATGTGATCCCTGTTAAATACTGGGTTCAAGATGCATTGCAGTGAAACAGCTCTACTTTATTAAGTGACTAGGAATAAGGCCCGTTATGGAAATAAATACAATGGGCTCTAGAAAGAGGATCTGGGAGATTGCCAAGGCCTTGGGTACTCAGTGTCAATTTGCTGTGGCAACCTCTGCAGGGTATAATGACACGGAGTCCACCATTTTGTCCAGGGGAACTGATCAATGCCATCTGGAGAGCAGTTGTAATTCTGAGAATCTCCAGCCCTCACCTGGAGACTGACAACAGTGGTTCCCCAAGAGGGACTAGCTGGTTTGGAGGGCAGAGCCTATGGCATTATACCTGTCTGAGCCTCCACCCCTCCTCAAACCTCACCCTCTCCAGGCTCCATCCCTCAAATCTCCAGGAATTGCCCACCTGGAGTTGACAACCCTATCTCCTTCCCAGCCAAGCATCGACCTGCCTTTATTTTCCCCTCACTGTTCAGATTTCCATCTCCCACACACACACCTGCAGCCTCTACCATGCTCTGAAGCCCTGACTGCCATGTCACATGGGCTGTCATGAGCGGGGCATCTCAGCAGGGTATAATGACACAGAGTCCACCATTTGCTCCAGGGGAACTGATCAATGACATCTGGAGAGCCCTCACCTGGAGATTGGCAACAGTGTTTCCCCAAGAGGAAATAGCTGGTTTGGAGGGCAGAGTCATACTGTGCTCAGAAGCCCTGACTGCCACGTCACATTGGCTGCCATGGGGGGGGGCAATCTCAGCAGGGTATAAGGACACAATGAGTTTTCTCCCGAAGTCCAAAACAGGCCTTTACTGACAGAAACCAAGCTTGGTTGCCTACCAACAGCCACTGAGGGAAAAATTAGAAAAGTTGTCTTCTGAGGTGAGTTTTGGTGCCTACTGGTTCTGTGGGCAGGACTCAGACAATGCAGCCAGTGGGCAAGGACTGCTTTCTGAGTGGCAGTTCTTGCAGCCAACTGATTCTGGCAAGCATAGAACTGTGCCACTCAAAAAGGGTGGGTGTCTATATCAATGGTGCCCCACCCCTTGGGAGGGTCCCACTTTTCCCGCACTTTTTGGCCTTGGGGCAGCTGGGAACTGTGGGCCAGCAGATGAGGAAGCCCCATTCAACCCAGTGAGTGATACCCATGCAGGCCCCTCTCTGGGCCTCAACAGAATCTTAAGGGGGGACATTTTAAACGAACAACCACAGACAGCAGCCATCTTTCAAACACAGGTAACTCCAATTTTGTTACACTACCAACAGCCTTCGAGGGAACAGTTAGTCCCACTCAGGAGGCAAGCAGAAGAAGCATCTTCATCAAGAGAGAAAGCCGTCTGCCAGAAATTCTGACAGGGCACAGTGGCTGATGGAGTGGGCGGGGAAGAGGAGCAGACCCAGCACCCAGCCAATGGCACATGAGTACTCAGAGCCCGTGGATAGGGACAGCTTTTGAGTGACACATCAGGGAACCAACTGATTTTGGAGCATGTGGAATATTCAGGAGAGTCCATGGTGAAAACAGAATTATATATAACCAGAGGATTTCAGGAGCAAAACTAAAACCGCAGGGCAACAGCCCTGTTTAAACAGCATACAAAAACCACACCCAAACACACCCCACTCCCAACGATAGGCTATTTACATAACCAGGGCTTTTTTTGGAGAAAAGGCCCAGCAGGAACTCATTAGCATGTTAGGCCACACCCAACAGCAGGAACTCATTAGCATATTAGGTCACACCCCTGACAGCACAGCTCCCTCCCAGGATCGGCTTCCTCAGGTGCCCCACAGCTTGCGGGGTGCCTGGGGAACCCAAGGAGGGTAAGCAGTTAAAACTGCCTTCCCTACCTGGATCGGCTTGGCTTCCCCAGGCACTATGTGGCTTGCGAGGTGCCTGGGGAACCCGAGGACGGGGGAGACTGTAGGTGTGGTCAACTTGGAAGCCCGCCAGAACTCCGTTCCTGTGCGTTCCTGCCCCAAAAGAGCCTGTATATAACATTACTTCCTCATTGGTCACCTCCAGAGTCCTGGTGGGTTACTGTTCTGGATCTTCAAGCTCAGCCAGTTTCTGGTAGACAGTCCTAGAATGTTCTAACCCTAATACATAACAATTCCATTCCAGCTCCCTCTCCCAAATGTCAGAGCAAGACGCTTGGGAGAAGGACTGGGTCTTTTGCCTTATTTGTGATTGGGAGCAACCTGGCTTCCCATTAACCTCTTCAGCATCAGATTCCTTTGAGCGGCCAAGAATCAAAACATTTCCCACAAGCCTGCCGACAATTAGATAAACCCATTACCATTTGGATTTTTTTTAAGCACACAGTCCAGTTCAGAGATAAATACAACAGTGTCAGAATTCACTTTGGCAAAAATCACCAAACAGTACAAAACTTTAAAAAGAAAAAGGAACTGTAAATTACAGAGTGGAAAGACACAAAACCTCCACACAGGGGCGCCAGAACACAAGAAATTGATATAGCAAGATGGCAGCAGCAGCAGACAAAAGGGGCACTGGTCCCTGAAGGGCATCCCGTCTGCTCTCCCAGTGTTAAGAGGCAGGGGCCATATAAACAGGCAGCAATTTGCATTCTTGACAAGATCCAATGGGTGGAGTGGACAACTAGTTGCAGTGGCACTGGGGGAAGAGCACAGCCCAAATCCCAGCCAGCTGACTGAATTAACTGAGCCAGCCACAATCCCTTTGTCTAATGAACTTCATAGAGCATGGGGCACACACACACTGTACATGGCTCTAGACTCAGGACAGGAGGAATGCATTTCTAGAAATGAAAATAAATGTCGGATTTCCCTTCAGATGAAAGGCTGCAGCTGTTAATTGACATGTTCACACAATTGCATGTACTTGGGAAGATGGGTAGTTCGGCAGTTCGACACCCAAGTGCTGTGTGATGGAGTGAGCTCCCGTCTCTGGTCCCAGCTCCTGCCAACCTAGCAGTTCGAAAGCAAGAAATTAAAAGTAGATAAATAGGTACCGCTTTGGTGGGAAGGTAACAGCACTCCATGTGCCTCAGCGTCTAGTCATGCCAGCCACGTGACCACGGAGAAGTCTTCGGACAACACTGGCTCTTTGGCTTGGAAACAGAGATGAGCACCGCCACCTAGAGTCGGATTCGACTGGCTTTCGAGAAAGAGAAACCTTCATTGGCCAGTATATTCTTACTGGCCAATGAAGGAAGATTGGCTGTGCCAAATTTTGATTTAAGTCATCTTAGATTAGTTAAGGGAGATCACCAGGGACCCAACTTAAAGGGAGGGTCAACATCCCATTGCAAAACCCAGTGATCTGAGGCGCTTGCGGAGATCGCGGGGCAGTGATGCTTGGCCAGCAGATACCGGTGCTCCTGGGGAGGGGAAAGAATAGCGGTGGGTCCAGGCATGAGCGAAAGGGAAGGCTGCGGAGAAATAAGTTAGCTCGGCATCCTTCCAGCCTGAGACCCATCCCGAAGGTGGTCAGCAGAGGGGTCTGGAGTAAGAACCCCCCTCCGGCATTGGTGTTGTGCAATGCCAGATCCATAAATAATAAGGCCATGGTCCTAAGGGACTTTGTAGAGGAACACCAGGTGGATCTGGCTTGTGTGACCGAGACCTGGGTGCGGGAAGGGGAAACAGTAGCACTTTCCCAACTTGCCCCACCTGGGTTTGCGGTCCTACACCAATCACGGACTAGGGGGCGGGGGGGAGGGGTGGCGATGCTCATCCGGGAGGCTTACACCTTCAGAGCGCTTCCGCATGTAGAGATCACGGGCTCAGAATGTGTTGGCTTGGTGCTGGAGGCCGGGGAGAGTGTGGCGATCTGGCTGGTGTACCGACCGCCTAACGCACCGGTGGAGAGCCTACCGGCCCTGATGGAGGCCGTATCAGGCTGGGCGCTGGAACACCCTAGGCTGATAGTCTTGGGCAATTTCAACGTCCATGCTGATGACGCGGCTTCCGCATAGGCGGCGGACCTAGTGTCGTCCATGGCGGCGCTGGGACTCTCCCAGCTTGTAACGACCTCCACCCACCAGGCAGGACACATGCTCGATTTGATCTTTGCAGCTGGGGTAACAGTGGACCGGATTGCTGCTTTGGCAGTACCATGGTTGGACCACCATGCACTGAAGGCCCGCCTGGACATCCCACTCCAACCCTGTTTAGGCAGCGAGCGCATTTTAGCTCGCCCTCGGAGCAAGATGGACCCGGGGCGGCTCCTGGCAGCTCTGAGGGATCCAAGACCCCCTGGTGGCTCATTGGATGAGCTGGTGGAAGACTGGCATGGCCGACTTTCCTCAGCCATCGACGAGATCGCTCCTAGGCACCCTCTGCGCTCCCGGACCAAGCTGGCTCCATGGTATACCCAGGAGCTGCGGCTTATGAAAAGGGAGCTCAGACGGTTAGAGAGACGGTGGCGGCGAGCCCGCGACAAAGCTACAAGAGCATCTTATAGGACGTTTATGAAGGCCTATGAGATGGCAGTCAAAGCCGCTAAGAAAGAGTACTTGGCGGCGGAGATTGCATCCGCTAGCTCACGCCCGGCACAATTATTTAGAACAATTCGGTCGATGACAGTACTGCCTCAGGGCAAAGCAAATAATAGGGAATTAGAGATCGGCTGTGAGGCTTTTGCGAGCTATTTTGCGGATAAAGTCTTGGCGCTCCGCCGCGACCTCCCCGCTACAATGAGCGAACTTGAGGCCCCTTGCACGTCTATAATGCTGGGTTTGGATTTCTTTGGCCAGCTCAGCCTTGATGAAGTTGACAGGTTAATCATGACCGTACGCCCAACCACGTGTCTCCTTGACCCGTGCCCTTCCTGGCTCATTAAAGCAGGCCACGAGGGGTTTCGAGGTGCACTGAGGAAGATTATCAACTGCTCCCTTAGGGAGGGGCAATTTCCGAAGGCACTCAAGGAGGCGATGGTCCGTCCCCTCTTGAAAAAACCAACTTTAGATCCGGCCGAATTGGCGAACTATCGGCCGGTTTCTAATTTGCCTTATTTAGGCAAATTAATAGAGAGGGCGGTGGCGATACTGTTGCAGGGATTCCTGGATGACGCTTCAGTGTTAGATCCCTTCCAGTCAGGCTTTCGCCCGGGGTTCGGTACCGAGACAGCGCTGGTGGCCCTTACTGACGACCTCCGGAGACATCTAGATCGAGGTGGCGTGGCGGTGTTGCTGCTGCTCGACCTGTCGGCTGCATTCGACACGGTCGACCATCGGCTGCTGGCCCGTCACCTCGCCGACATGGGGATTCAGGGACTCGCTTTACAGTGGCTTGTCTCTTTTCTCCAGGGTCGGGGACAAAGGGTGGTGCTTGGGGAGGAGCAGTCCCAGAGACACCCGCTTGAATGCGGTGTGCCTCAAGGGGCTGTTCTGTCCCCGATGCTTTTTAACATCTATATGCGCCCCCTTGCCCAGATTATCCGGAGGGCAGGGCTGGGTTGTCACCAGTACGCTGATGACACCCAGCTCTATCTGATGTTGGGGGGCCGGTCTGGCTCGGGACCGGACGATCTAGACCGGGCATTGCACGCTGTGGCTGGTTGGCTCAGGCTGAGCAGGCTAAAGCTGAACCCGACAAAGACGGAGGTCCTGTGCCTGGGTCAGGGTGGTCCATGGTCGGGGCTCCCACTCCCGACCTTCGACGGGGCACCATTGGTGCCTTCGCCGGTGGTTAGGAGTCTGGGTGTGCTCCTGGATCCCTCCTTATCAATGGAGGCCCAGGTAGCAGCCACTGCCAAATCGGCCTTTTATCATCTGAGGCTGGTGCGGCAGCTGGTCCCCTTCCTGGATCGCGCGGACCTGGCTACAGTGATCCATGCAACGGTCATCTCGAGGCTGGACTATTGTAACGCTCTCTACATGGGGCTACCCTTGGGGCAAATCCGGAGGCTTCAGCTAGTGCAGAACGCGGCAGCAAGGTTGTTGATGTGTCTCCCGAGACGGGAGCACATACGACCAGTGCTGGAGGCACTGCACTGGCTACCAGTGGCGTACCGGGTTCGCTTCAAGGTGCTGGTGCTGGCCTTTAAAGCCCTAAATGGCCTGGGTCCGACCTACCTAAGGGACCGCCTTTCCCCGTATGTACCCCAGAGAGCACTTCGGTCAGGGGCCCAACATCGCCTGGCCATACCTGGCCTAAAAGAAGCTAGGCTCACTGCCACCAGGGGGAGGGCTTTTTCGGTGGCGGCCCCTAGCTGGTGGAACGAGCTCCCGGAGGAGATCAGGGCCCTGCGGGATCTGATGCAGTTCCGCAGGGCCTGTAAGACGGAGCTCTTCCACCAGGCATTTGAATAGGGGCCGTCGCCGCCGTGGCCTCCCCTGCTACCCAGCGACTACCAAAGCGCAACACAATTATACCATCCTGTCGCTGAGGACCCTGTATGTTCCCAATACTAGATTGTACGCAACACCAGCTGATACGCCATCAGATTGTACTGAGCACTTTAATAGTACTGTGTAATAATGTTATACTGTTTTATAATGTTTTAATTGCTTTTAAATGTTTTATTGTGAACAAGGTTCACCTAATTTATGTAAGCCGCTCTGAGCCTGCAGTGCGGGAAGAGCGGCCTAAAAGTCGAACTAAATAAATAAATAAATAAATAAATAAATAACCTTTACCAGCCCTTTCCAAGAAGGTCAGTTTGAGGAAGGCCAGAGCCACACTCCCCAGCTTCCACAGTTCAGTTTCTATAGTTCCCACTCCCTCTACACCCCTCTTTCATCTCCAGATAGGTAAGTGGAAGGCAAGACAGCGTCCTTCCGAGGGCCTCATTTAGCTCAGGGCTTCCAGTTGCTGATTCCTGCCATTCACAAATCCCAGAATGGTCCTGTTGCCATGGAACTATGATGAGGTTTATAGCTGGCTTTCAGGTGCCATTTTTTCTAGCCCAAATGCCAGCTGAGAGGACTGCCTCCCACCTCTCCAGAGGCTAATTAACTGTAGCAAGAAACTGCAAAGTGTTCCCCTTTCCAGCCGATACTAGGAGGTAAACTTATAAAAATTCTGACAAAGCCAAGACACGGAAATAAACACCCCTTCCCATTATCTCTGCTTGACTTTTGAGCACCATCAATATAGCTGAGCTTTCTCTCTGAGTAGCACTTTCTGTTGCAACCCATAATAAACCTCTCATGTAATATAGGGGGCTAACTACACATTGAGTGTCACCACTGGGTTGGGGTGTTTCTCTCTCTCTTTTAAAGAAAATTACCGTGGGACAAGAACATTTTGAGTAGAGAAGCAGCAGGACCTTAACCTTTTCCTGTCCTGCAACTTCTCCACTCCTGATTGGAATCTAGAAGTTGCATTTCCCCTGCATGGTTAAGAAAGCATGTTTGCCTGCCACAACTTCAATTCCCCCCTCCCCCCCGAAGCTGCTTCACTTCAAAAGGGGCACCATGCTGTAACACCTACATTTTGCACCTAACATGGAGCTGGTTTCTGTGGCAAATACACACACACAAAGAAGCTGAGATGGCTACTCAGGAAGTTTTGTAGAAGGAAACATCACTGGGTAAAACTTGATTCCCCCGTCCGTTATCTTTCTAGCTCTAGTAGATCCAGACACAAGTAGCTCCATCAGCAGAAGGGAGGGGAGAGAGCTGTTATCAGAACACTACTTCAGACACAAGAAGACAATTGAAAGCACTACAGCTAGTTGTTAATTAAAGGTCTCAGGTGTGACAGTGAACCATATACTTTAACCAGGAAGCCTACACTCTAATGTCAGATGAAGAAGAGTTGGCTGTGGCCATGGAAATGCCTCTTAAGTAGAGCAGGCTGTGCAGAGATAATGTAACTCCATCCTTAGCTCAAGTGCACTGACAGATTATTTGCTTCTGGGCAGAATTTGTGCTGCTTTGGACTATCAAAGGTGAACTTTTTGGCTCAAAACAGGTGTTTCAGAGGGCAAAAGGGTTCACAAAAGCCTCCTGCTCAACTGTTTTTATTTTTTGTTGCCACATTTTCTGTGGCCTGGCTAGGGCCACATCTGCCAAAGGATGTAGTGAATTCACAGCCAGAGGATGTAGTGATGTCCATAGGCATCAGGGGCATAGACTTTTGTAAATTCCGGGGGGGGGGCTCTTTAGTGTGTGTGCTTTGCGCCTCCCCGGGCCCTTCCGAGGCCCGCCAGCTGCTGCTGCCAGGGCCTCTCTCTCTCCTCCCCCCACTCCTTCCCTCTCCCTTCGCCAGAAAAAGAGGGAGGGAGAGGGAAGGATGGAAGAGTGGCCAGGCGGGGGCGGGGGGGGGAGAGGCACCGGCAGCAGCAGCTGCCGGCCTCGGAAGGGCCCTGGGAGGCGCAGCAGCAGGCGCTACATTTTCCCGGGGGGGGGGGCTCAGTCCCTCCTGGGAAATTTCGGGGAAGGCTCGAGCCCTCGAGCCCCCCCATAGTCTATGCCTATGATAGGCATAGATGGCTTTAAAAGAAGACTAAACAAATTCATGGAGGATATGTCAATCAGTGGCTACTAGCCTTGGTGACTAAAGGGAACTGCAACGTTCAGAGGCACTCTAAGTACCAGTGCCAAGAGGCAACACCAGGGGAAGGCCTCGGCCTCTCTGCCCAGTTGTTGTACTTCCAGAGCGACTGGTTGGCCACAGTGTGATGCAAGATGCTAGACTAGATGGACTACTGGTCTGATTCATGGGTTTTCTTCTGTTCTGATGTGTGCTCTCTGCTCTGCTACTTTCCCCTCTAATTAGTATCTGAAGCCATCAGAGTGAGGGCAGGAAATACTGCTCTTCCTCTGTTTTAATTTGTAATGACATCATGCAGCCCAAGAGATTTTAGTTACATGATGGTGGGTCTCTAAGCCCAACCCCAACCTGCTCACATTTTAATGAGCTTCACTGAAGATTCTAAAACGTTTGGGTATATGCAAGCATCCAACAGGACACTTGGAAAATACACGCAGATACATACACATACAGGGACCGTGGTGGCTCGGAGATTAAGACACTGAGCTGCAGACTGGAAGGTCGGTAGCTCGGCAGTTTGAGACCCAAATGCCGCATGACAGAGTGAGCTCCTGTCTCTGGCCCCAGCTCCTGCCAGCCTAGCAGTTCAAAAGCAAGAAATTGCAAGTAGATAAATAGGTACCTCTTTGGTGGGAAGGTAACAGTGTTCCATGCACCTCGGTATTTAGTCATGCTGGCCACATGACCACAGAAAAAGTCTTTAGATAGTGCTGGCTCTTTGGCTTGGAAACAGTGATGAGCACCACCCCCTAGAGTCAGATTTGACTGGCTTTCAAGCAAGGGAAACCTTTACCTAACCCTATACTCATGCGCACACGGAGGCCCCGTCCACACTGTCACTTTTGTCACTCATTTCTCCCTATTGCTTCAGGTTCCCCCACCCCCCATATGTTTTGTTCTCTCTAGTAGTCCCAGAGGGAGCAAAACACATGTGGAAAAGCGGGAGGAACCCAAAGCAATAGGGAGAAATGAGCAGCAAAAGTGACAGTGTGGACGGGGCCACAGATGCCCATCTCCATGCTTGCCTCCACCATTCCCCTTCTTTCCATCTCAAGGAACAAACCTTACTTCTCCAAAGGGCAGTAGTGTGCCTAGCCTATTCAGTGCCCGGGGCAGATAGTTTTTTAACACCCCTCCTCTATTTATTTTTTTTTGCCATCAAGTCACAGCTGACTTCTGGTGACCCTGTAGGGTTTTCAAGGCAAGAGATGTTCAGAGGTGGTTTGCCACTGCCTGCCTCCATGTCAGCCCTGCTTAGCTTCTGAGATCTGACGAGATCAGGCTAAGCTAGGGCTATCCAGGACAGGGCCCCTTCTCTGTATGACAAAATTATTTTCATTAATAATCTTTCCTTATCATATAAAGCCGTTTTCAAGTGGCAAGATTCCATGGGGCGCCAAAATCAGTTGGCTGGAAGGACTGCCACTCAAAAGGGGTCCCTGGCCACTGGCTGCATTCTCTCCCTGCTTTGCCTCAGTCCCGCCCACAGAGCCGGCCAGCGTCTCGGCCTCAGTCTGTGGGGAGCCAGCGAAGGAGAAGGACTTGGTGCCGGGTCCATTCTTCTCCTCCGCCCACTGCCAGGTGGATCTAACTTTCCCCTCAGTGGCCTGCTTCTGTCAGTGAAAAGACAATGGACTTTCAGCATAACCCCCCTCCCCCGCCTGACTTTCCTCTCAGAATAAACTGAATATTTCTGTCAGAATAAAGGCTCTCTCTCCTGCTTAGCTCCGCCATGGCTGGCTGGCTAATAAGGTGGGCCAGCAACCATCAAACCATTCCCTTCAACCATCTGCTCTGCGGCTGACTTTCCCCTAGGGTTGCCAATCTCCAGGTGGGACCTGGAGATCTTCCGCTGTTACAATTGATCTCCAGATGACAGAGATCAAATGGAGAAAATGGCTGCTTTGGAGGGTAGACACTATGGCATTATATCCTGCTGAGTCCTTCCATCCCCCCCGCCAATGCTGCCCTCCACAGGATCCACCCCCCGAATCTACAGGTATTTCCCTAATCAGAGCAAGCTTGCTTGCCAAGCTGGCAGTGGGCGGGGGAGGGGGGTTATGCTGAAAGTCCATTGTCTTTTTACTGACAGAAGCAGGCCAGTGAGGGGACAGTTAGACCCACCTGCCAGTGGGCAGAGGAGAAGAGTTGCCAATCCCCAGGCAAGGACTGGAGATCACATTACAAGTGCTCTCCAGATGGCAGAGATCAGTTCCCCTGGAGAAAATGGCTGCTTTGGAGGGTAGACACTATGGCATTATACCCTGCTGAGTTCTTCCATTCCCGCCCCCCAAAAAATGCTGCCCTCCACAGGATCCACCCCTTAAATCACCAGGTATTTAGGGGCTGACAACTTTCCCCTCAGTGCCTGTTGCTAGACAACCAAGCTTGCTTCTCTGAAAGCCCCTTTCCACACCTATGTTGGCCTCTCGGAGAAAACTCATTGGGGCCAGCTGAACAGAATGCCATAGAGGTCACCCTCCAAAGCAGTCATTTCTCCGGGGGTGGGGGGAGATCTGTTGTCTGGAGTTCAATTGTGATAACTGGTGATCTTCAGGCTCTATCTGGAGGTTGGGTACCCTAGGCGTAGCAGGCAGTGCTTCAGAGCAGGATCTGCTAGACCTAGGTTCTTGCTGAGTGGGTGATTTTGGGCCAGTCACAGACTTTAAGCCTAACCTACCTCACAGGGTTGTTGTGTAAGTCAAAAGGGGGAGAGGAGAATGATGTCAGCTGCTTTGGTCCCCATTGCAGAGAAAGACTACTTTTCCTGTAGGGGAACTATGGTTGCCAATCTCCAGGCGAGGGCTGGAGACCAGTCAAAATTACAAGTGCTCCCCAGATGGCAGAGATCAGTTCCTCTAGAGAAAATGGTGGACTCTGTGTCCTTATACTGGGCTGAGATGGACCCCCTATGATAGCCAATGTGACATAGCAGTCAGGGCTTCAGAGCATGGTGGAGGCTGTGGGGTGGGAGATGGAAAGTTGAAGAGTGAGGTTGATGATTGGCTGGGAAGGAGATAGGGTTGCCAACTCCAGGTGGAAAATTCCTGGAGATTTGAGGGATGGAACCTGGAGATGGTGAGGTTGGAGGAGGGGGTGGGACCTCAGACAGGTACAATGCCATAGACTTCACCTTCCAAGCCAACCAGTCCCTCATGGAGAACCATTGTTGCCACTCTCCAGGTGGTAGCTGGAGATCACTCAGAATTACAACTGCTCTCTAGGAGGGACGGGGAGGAGATGGGAAGCTGAAGCCAGGGGGCAGATAATGATACATTGATGGTTGGCTGGGAGGGAGATAGGGTTGCCAACTCCAGGTTGTGAAATTCCTGGAGATTTGAGGGTGGACCCAGGAGAGGGTGATGTTTCAGCAGGGGTGGGACCTCAGACAGGTACAATGCCATAGAGTCCACCCTCCAAACCACCTCTTCCCTCATGGGGAACAATTGCTGCCAATCTCCAGGGGAGGGAGGGAGATCACGCCAAATTACAGCTGCTCTTCAGATGGCAGAGATCTTCTCCTGGAGAAAATGGTGGGCTCTGTGTCATTATACCCTGCTGAGGTCACCACAGCAAAATGATGCAGAGTGCCCAAGGCTGGGGCACTCTCCCAGAGCCTCTTTCTAGAGACCGTTGAATTTATTTCCACAACGGGCCTTATTCCTAGTCAAGAAATAAAAGAATAATAGTAACGGCCAGAAAAGAAATGCAGATAGGCCTGACCTGGATAGCCAGGTGTCAGAAGCTAAGCAAATCAATTCTGGCAGGTAGTTGGATGGGAGACCTCCTTGGAATACCAGAGGCAGGAGGTGGGGGCAGGCTTTATTTAGCCACCTCTCTGAATATCCTCCAGGCCCCCAGTAGGGGTCAGTCATCAGAGGTCGCCATGACTTCCAGCTGCACACCCAGTCAGTCATCAGAGATCACCATGGCTTCCAGGTCCACACACACTCACACACGTGCACACATACACATGTACATATAAAAATACAAAAAAAGAGAGGCTGCTGGAACAGAGTGTGCTAAAACTCTGCATGGTTTTCCATGCATCCATGTTTTGATCCAAGTCAGCCAGCTGTTCTTTTTGGAAACTGAAATGAGATTTGATACTGATTTCTACTGGGGGGGAAACCCTATTCCAAACAGTGGTCAAGGAGTATCAGTGGTATTTCTTTATTTGTATGCCTAGCCCAGAAGGAAATCCCACCAAAAATGTGTTTGTGTTTAACGTGCCACAGAACACCCCCTGTTCTTGTAAAATTAGTCAGTCCTTTTCACTTTTGTAATAAATTCTTTTGGACATGAATTTCAAGCAAGAATTTAAAAGGGCACATCGCTCAGTTAGGTGACAGCACTGTAGTCTACTCATTTACTCACATCCCATAACACATGTATATGCAGAAAACTATTCAAATGTACTGGTTGGACCTGTCACCCCAAAGAATGGTTCTACCCCTGGTTGAGCCCTGCCCCTTCACCATGTCTGTGCTGTACAAGAGTTGATAATCCTACAAGCAACACATAATTTGACTCCAATTGAAGACAAATGTCTGAAGACAAATGAAGACAGCAGTTTCTCACAAATGTAGTACAGTTAAATTCTAACTTGTTTCCAGCAGTGTCCTCAGCACAGAAACACTCTTTCCCAAGACACAACTGTGATTCAGATTAAGTTTAAATCCACATTGTAAAATAATTGTTCAAATGATAAAGGTAAATCACACTGATCAATTTCATCAGTCTCTAGGTTTTAATCTTTCATGCCTGTGACACAAGCTTAAAAATAAGTCAGTCATGATGCAAAGCCAGCCGGCTTGCTGGCTAGGCGGGGTATAAGTCAAAACAAACAAATAAATAAATACAACGTTAAATATAACACTGCTAATATCTCATTCATTCAATCTTAATACTATAACTAGCTTGGCATGGATGACTGTACTCTACTGGCTTGGCAAGTTTTATAAAAACAGAATTTATGACAAACAGAATGGCTCCATGTTTTTAATGTGTCTTTGCTGTAGCTGCCTCCTCTGATGATGGGCTTGAGTGTCAGAGAGTGGTTTTGTTCTAGGGACAGGAGGGCTAGAAACGGTGAATTCCCACCCACCCAGAAGGAGAAGGCAGGTGGGCATCTGTGAGAAAAAGGAACTGTGATGCTTATAGAAAAAGAGAGAGAAAGATAGGAAACCAGACAGGCTTTGGTTCAGATGTGGACTAAGTGCCTTTGTGTGTGTTTGTGTGTGTGTGCACCTGCCAGGATCTCTTACCTCTTTCTGGTGTTATGTAGGGGATCTACTGTCCTGTAGATGTGCCTCTTCCTGTGGCAAATACTTGTAGCAAACATTGCAAAGACACACCGTAACTTTCAGATATTCTTTTTCCTCTGAAGGAAACTGACCTGGGTAAACACCACTTCTTGAAATTTCTCCCCACTCAAAAAGTGGGGTATGCATAACAATACTGACTGTTATTTCTTCTTTACTTTAAGGTAAAGATTAATACTGAACTCTGTTGCTGCAAAGCAGAAAATAGTCCCTAGGTGGTAGTACAGTCTCAGTAATAACATTTGTGTTCAAGGAGGTGTGGGCAAATACTGACTAACAGGGAGGAAAGACAATTAGTTAAAATGCATTTGTATGCCCTGTTCTTTCCCATTAATCCTCTGGCTAAGTACTAACAAAGCCAGAACCAAGTTCCTCCTGAAATTTACAATTATGGAACAGGTGGAAAGAAGCATTTCCTTCACTTTGGCTCTGAAAGAGTGAGCAAGACCTGACTGTGGAGAATATGGAGAGAAGACTGAGCTTATCCATACCACATTAGATCAGCAGAGGAAAGCTGATGTCGACATTGAAGAACTGTGGAACTGGATCATGTTTGGTGTAGTGGTTAAGTGCGCGGACTCTAATCTGGGAGAACCGGGTTTGATTCCCCACTTCTCCACTTGCACCTGGTTGGATGACCTTGGGCAAGCCATAGCTCTGTACCAGCTGTTGTCTCAAGGACAGTTGTCTCAGAGCTCTCTCAGCCCCACCTACCTCACAGGGTGTCTGTTGTGGGGAGGGGAAGGGAAAGAAGTTTGTAAGCCGCTCTGAGACTCCCTTGGGGAGTGAAGGGCAGGGTATAAATCCAATCTCTTCTTCTGTTAGGGCTCAGTTTTTACATTTATTTTCTGATGTGATAAAGCCACCACAAGGTGATACTTCCCCACAGTTTCTATGTACTAAGGCACATACATGTACCCTAAAGATAATTTCAGGTTGGTAGCCATGTTAGTGTGTAGCGGCAGAATAAAATCTGAGTCCAGTAGCACCTGAAAGACCATCAACAATTTCCAGTGTAGAGTCTTTTGTGAGTCAAAGTTTAATTTTTCAGATACAAATTGATATATGAGAAAATGCTTTGACTTAAAAAAGCTTATGCCCTGGAAGATTTTTTAGTTTTTAAGGTGCTACTGGACTCAGATTTTGTTACACACATATCCTAAATGTGTCAATGTTTTGAGAGTAATCCATATTTCAAATCATAGTAAACCAACATTTTCCAGATGAGAGCCAGTTTGGTGTAGTGGTTAAGTGTGTGGACTCTGATCTGGGAAAACCAGGTTTGATTCCCTACTCCTCCACATGCAGCTGCTGGTGTGACCTTGGGTAAGCCATAGTTCTGTTAGAGCTGTTCTTGAAAAAAGCAGTTCTCGAAAGAGCTCTCTCAGCCCCACCTACCTCACAGGGTGTCTGTTGTAGGGAGAGGAAGAGAAAGGAGTTTGTAAGCCACTCTGAGACTCCGAGTGAAGGGTGGGGTATAAATCCAATCTTTCTTCTTCTTCTTCTTTTCCTCCTCCTCCTCCTCCTCACTTTGTGGGTAGGGGAAGAATCTTATTGTGGTTTTATCTCACTATAAAGGAATGTGAAAATCAGCACTCCAGTCTAGCCCATGTGGGATAATCCTTACTTTTGTCTGTAACTTTTCATTCCTTGCCTGAAAGTAAATAGTGAGACAACACACCACCAGCCCAGATGGAAACCAGGTATCTTGTGCTCCTTACAGATAGTGATAGACCCAGGGATTTTGGCACCTAAAAGGTCCATTCCCCCAAAACATAAAGAAATTATCTCGTTTGCTGCCTTTGAAAAGAACCCTAATTCTGAGGTAACACATGGTAGGACTAGCCCTGCTCGTAGAGTCCAGCCGAGCCCAACGCAAGTATTTTAGCTGTCCCATTCCTTTCTATCTTAGAGCTGTGACGCAATCTCCTTTAAAAACTCTGAGGGGGACAAAAAGTGAGCTGTAGCCCAACTGTAACTTCTTGGATTTCTTAGAAGTGTATCCCACTAAATCCAGAGGGGCTTACTCATAAGTAAGCACACATAGCATTGAAGGTCTAGGCCTCAAGCAGCATTTGATTATACAAAAGACGTTAGATCATTCTCTTCAGGACACCCATTGAGACTCTTTCCTGAGACGTTTCCAGGCTTGTACAACCCACAGGGGCAAGGGCTTGACAAAAAAAATTTTTTTTTAAATCCTAATACAGCACCATCTGGGCTAGTGTGGAACAAGAGCATTCTGATAGTAGAGATCAGTCCAGGGAATTCACTGGTTTTGTTTGCAGTTAAATATTTATTCGCACAGCTGGTAAAAGGAGGGGAAAGGTGGGGCCAGGCTTATTAGGCATTTACAAAATACAAAGCAGTGGAACATGTTGCTATCAGATGGTGGACTGTCAGTGGAGGCAGTGAACATAATTCGCTTTAGAGGATGCCAAAAGACAGATCAAAGGCAAGATTTTTGGTAGGAAGTCCTTGGCTTATCAGATATGGAAATCATTCAGAATTCTTATTTTTCTCACAGGTGCCACTCTGTCAAGGTGGGCCTTTCTCAGCAAAGATGCTTTTCAAGAGCTTACGCACACACAAGGGGACATTTGAAGCCAATGTCCTTGGCTGTCTTGCATGGCAGATATAGTAGGGGTGCTGACAAACTCTTTCAGATGCAAAAATGTGAGAGCTGAGACTGCCATCTAATGTATTTGTATACTGCTGTTATACATAGGCGTCAACTTCAGGGGGGCTGGGGAGCTGGAGCCCCCCCCCCAAACTTTTCCAGGAGGTGCTGAGCCTCCACCGAAGACAATGGACTGTGATGTCTCTGGCCCAGCCCCAGCTTCCCCCCCCCCCCAGGAAATTGGAAAGTCTACACCCTTGCTGTTACAGCATGGTCCCTTTGACTCACAAACACCATTTTGCTTTTGGTCCTCCAGACATTTACAGGCTGCACTTCATGGCCACATCTCTCACTTGCTCCAATTAGCGGTTGCAAGGACATCTTGCTGTACTCTTTCACTCAGGGGATCTATTGACCAACCACCTCCTTCTCCTGGCATCTTTTTCATAACATGTTCCAAGCTGGGCTTATGGTAGTTACAGAGAACCAGTTTCTAGCATTCAACATAATAAGAAATTTATTTAAAAGAAAATGTCCAAATACATACTCTGCACAGCAACAGATCAAGCAAGGATACAAAGTAAAGGTGCATACACGTAATCCTGTCCCTCTTCTGCGCATACCTGGACTGTTGTTATTCTACAGTAAATCATTTATTTTTAAAGTTGCAGCATTCTATCCTGAGTCTTTGTCCAGACTGCATGCCCTTTGTTAGCTACACGTAGTAATGCCAGCCATCGAGACAGAGCCCAGGTGTGACAGGTCTTTCCTGCAAGTTATCCCAAACTGGAATCAGCCAAAATGGTCCTCATTCCCCTGATGTGAAAGGAATTATTTCTCCTGTGCTGTGAGTCAGTCTTTTTCTTCCTGTCATTCCCAGTAAGAGTTACAGTCTAGTGTTTGACATCCCCACACCTCTGAGTGAGATGACTGTTTGACTGATTCCCCCGCTCCCACCTGGGGGCTGGCAACCCTACTTGGAGGTTTCCCTTCCAATTACTTGCTAGGTCGGCCCTGCTTAGCTTCTGACATTTGACGAGATCGGGCTTGCCTGGGCTATCCAGGTCAGGGTGAGAAAATGGCTATTTTGGAGGGTGGACTGTATGGCATTATATCCTGCTGAGGTCCCTCCCATCCCCCAAACCCTGCTTTCCCCAGTTCCACCCTCAAAAATCTCCCAGTATATCCCAACCCAGAGCTGGCATTGTACCAAGTATATCCCAACCTATTGTACCAAGTTCCCAGGAAGAATGTTCCCAGATATTTGGTTGAACCAGTGGTAGGATTTTAATTTATGGCTACTGTTATACCACCTATAATTTTTTTTAATGCCACCTTCTTTTCTTTCTTTTTTTCTTCTGCTTGTTCTTGTGTCTTAGGATTGTCATGCTTGTTTTTACATTATCAATGACACTTCTCTCTGTTGTTTATACTGCTTTTACTTGATTTCCACTGGGTTTTTAAAACTGAGTGTGAGTTTTAAAGGTTTTTCACAGGGTGTTTAATAACTGCTGTTGTTCTTGTGGTGCATGTATTATATATGTTTGTGTAAGCTGCTTCAAGATCAAAACTAACAGACAAGCCTGGGATACAAATGAATAGGAAGGGTAGATACAATTAAGTTATGCATATAACTTTTGGCCAGGATTTCATGCTAGTCTTGGGAGGCAGGGAATTACAGATTTTCATATTTATTTGGGAGATTTTTATACCGTCTCTCTAGAGGCCTGTGTGATGTGGCTTATAAATAAAATAATCATAAATCATAAATAACAAAACAGTCCACCTTAGACCAGAAGCAGACCATACAGCAGCTAGAAAGATTAAACCCTCTAACTAAAAGCCTTGGTAAAAAGAAATGTTTTGGCCTGGCACTAAAAGAAGGTCAGGTAAGTGTCACCAGGTAAACTTCAAGGGGGAGGGCATTCCAAAATGAGGTGTCCGCACATAAAATGCTGTCTCCTAGCCAATATGGATAAAAGTGTTGCCGACATTGTTTGTGGTGGCAGCTGAAAGAATCAGGAGCAAACCTACATAGACCATTGCAACATATTGTTTTGGAGATATCCTGGTATAAAATGTTGTTTTATACAAACTTGTTTTACAAAACCTTTTATGACCATGTTGTTCATATGTTTCTTCATTTTGTCTCCCTCACACACATACTTTATGTTCAGTATTTAGCACTTGTATTCGTGCCTTCAAAGTATTACAGGTGCATTGCCTTCAAAGTACAACAGGTGCATTGCCTACTACAATAACCCTGTTGGGTGGGTGAAAATTATTACCCCATATTACAAATAAGTGAGGGTGCTGAGGTTAAGAAAAAGAGCATGCCTTGCCTAAAGGTTGCTTGAAGCCAAGATTCAAGACAGGAAATTCTTGACCTGTAGATGCATCTCTCCGTGACTATGCCACACCAGCTCTCATTTGATTTGTAATTACCTTTTCTTAGTGGCCTGTGGTTGAAACAAAAACAACTGACTTATGAAAGATGTATTCTAAGCCATCAGCATAGTCTTGGAAAACAAAGCTGTAAGGCAGATATGTAAGAAGGGAGTACTGCCTCTGCACACAAAGCACAACTGTCCACAGTTATTGAGTACAGATGCCTGGTTTGCATGCCCAAACTTGAAATGGCTGTGAAAGTACACAGCAGGCAGGATACTCAGAATAATTATTGGTGACTGAAGAAGGAAATGTGTGAAAAAGGCAGGAAGAGCAGAGGAGAAAGAGGCAGGATTTGGGAGAAGGGAACATATGAATCTACCAGTGGGGGACATATTGCCGTAACTGGAGGCAGAGGGTCTTTCTTTCTTATTTTGATTCTTTTATAGTTACAACAAATTTCACTTACAAAGCAAGCTAAACAAAGGAAACAAACACACAAAGAACAAAAATGTATCCCATATTCTAATCTGCAATGGCTGTCTACAAGCTTGCTCAGAGGTCTCTCTCATGGGTAGTTTAGTTACTATACTCCTCCTAGTTTTATATTCAAAACACATACTATTCATGACTGTTTCCTTCCCATGCCATTTTCCAGGTCTCTTCTCTCAACTACCCCAAATTATTCCTTAGTGGGTATAGAATTCTTAAACTTCCAACCAATCATTTTTGCAGTGATGAAGCATCTCAGCTCCAGTGAGAAAGTGTCCAGAATGTGGGAGTAAACAGGCAAGTTTAGCAGACATGCAAGGAGAGAGTAAGTGGCTTTTAAATTATATATATGTATCAGGATAAGCTTAGTGAAAAGGGTTAAAATAGTAAGGAGGGCAAATAGTTAAAAATACTTTTAGGTTCCAACATTGTATAACTTCTCAGTGTTGCAGTTGCTCAAACAACTCCTGTAGCTAACTTTAGTTCTAATTATAGTTCTGCTCCACTTTCCTGGTCTCGGTCTAATTTTAGTGTGGTTGTAGCTGCTCAGACTACTCAGGTGTAGCTAATCTTAGGTCTAAACAGGCTCAGAGGTCCTTGGCTGGTTTTACTGAAGTATGGGAATGGTTTAACAGAGGGTCAAACAAAGGACAAGGATTAAAACTGAGGGTACAGGGCTATCTTAAACTCTAATATCACTTTGGAACACTACTATGCCTATAGATTAAAGTACTAATACCGGAGACTAGGGATAGTGAGTTCACAGATAAGGCTAAACCCTTAGGCAGGTTTTTTTTGTAACAGAAAAAAGAAAGCTAATTCTCACATTGTTTAGAGGTGTTCTCCCCCCCTACAAGAAAACAAGCAGTTACATACCTCTGTAACTGCTGAGGCTATTGAGTTAGTCCCCTTTAATCCAAGCCAAGAAGGGCTAATTTAACATTTGAAATTAAATTAGCATTTGCAGTAAAAGGCAGCCTGAGAAGAAAAGGAGGTCTGAACAACAAGACCTATTGTTAATCAACCAGAGGCTGACTCACTCATCCTCCTTTATTGGTTACCTCCCTGTCAGTGAGACTGGCTCCATTGAGGGTGGAGTTTTTGGCCCAAGCTATTTACTTAGGAACATGACAGAAGACAGGAGGGCCTGGCGTGATGTGGTCCATAAGGTTGCGGAGAGTTGGACTTGACTGTGCGGCTGAACAACAAATTTACTTAGGATTCCTACAAGCAGGTCATGCTCCAGTAATGAATTGTGTCAGCTCCAGTCACAAAGTGTTTAGAACAAGGAAATAAACAGGTGAATTTAACTGATGTTCAAATTAAACAGCAGGGCAAGGAAGCCAGGGCAATAGTCCCTCCACATCCCTTAAAGGGTAAGCACACTTTCCACAAACAAATCTACATAAATAGGAAGTTTTAATTTAAAAGGGAATAAAAATAATAAGAAAAGGGCAATTATGAAGGTAGAATGCCAGCAGGGGTTTCAGGGTTATCTAGTGTATTGCACTAACATGTATGACTATCTGCTAACAGGACAGAAGTCATGGCTGTGTGCTCAGTGCAAGGAGCTCCTGGTTCTCAGGGAATGAGTTTGCACCCTCGAGGCCAAGGTGGCTGACCTGGAGAAGCAGAGACAGCCAGTTAGACATACAGATAAGACTCTCAGGACTTGTTAGATGTGCCCCACTCTGAGAATGGCAGCCCTGCTGCTATCAGGGAGCATGAGGGTCAAGGGGAAACAGGATAACTTGCTGATGAAAAGTGGAATGTTCTCTCTGAAGGGACCCCTTCTTCAGTTGGTGAACAGGTATCCTTTCACACCAAGGAATCATCCCTGGGTAGGCGGGCAGACAGGGAGGGAGGGAAGCTTTTGGTAGTAGGTGATTTGATCCTTAGGCATGTAGATAGATGGGTTGTGAACCCGCATACTGACTATATGGTGACTTGTCTACCTGGTGCAAAGGTAGCAGACATTACACGTGGTCTAGATAGGATGGTAGACAGTGCTGGGGTGGAGCCAGTGCTTGTGGTACATGTTGGCACCAACGATGAGGGGAAATGTAGTTGCGTGGTCCTGGGGAAAAAATTTAGGCTGCTAGGCTGGAGATTCAAGGCCAGGTCCTTCTCAGAGGTGCTGCCTGTTCCATGCAACTGCCTGTTCCATGCAAGTGTTTAATGGGACTGCATTGCGCTTGGGAATGTGCCTTTCACTTTAAGATAGTTTGAGTCTGAGCGAGTGTGTATTACATAATAGCTGACTGGAAACACCTGCGAAGGTTCTTTCCCTTTCAGCCCACTTTAGTATGGTGCTATTAACTCTGTATTTGTGCTTGTCTACCTGTAGGTAAATTTAGATTTTTTCTGTATTAGCAGTTATTAGAATTAATAGATGTATAGGATGTATTTTTGCTATTTTTGATATGTTGTTGTAGAAATCTGCAATGAATGTTGAACTCCAATTGTCTACAGAATGATCATTTAGCTGATGTGATAACAATTCTTCTTGGTACAGTACTTCCAAAAAATTGTTGATTGCCTGTGTACATATGCTTTTGCATATTATAAGTGATTGATGATTTTTGTAAGGTTGTATATGGTCCTGCTTTGGATGAAGATATTTCTATCGAAATGATTCACTATTCCGGAAAGTTTCGTCGTTTGGACTTCTCATCTCATACTCAATTGTACTCTTGTGTAACAATATATGATTTTGTGTAACAATATGTGATTTTTCAAGCATCTTTTCACAGCCTTGTGTTCTCTCTCTCTCAGTTTCTCTTTGTTTGGGCTGTGTTTCTCTATCTTAGAAAACGATATTGACTGCCTGACAAGGTATGAAGGCACTGGAGAAAGGTTGCAGGCCTAACATGCCTGGGAAATTATAGATATTTATATGCAAATGCTAGAAGTATCCAAGGGAAAATGTGGGAGCTGGAACAGTTAGTGTCAGAGGAGAACATAGACATTGTAGGCATTTCAGAAACTTGGTGGGATGAAGATAATCAGTGGAATACAGTAACTCCTGGGTATAAATTATATCAGAAGGATAGGGAAGGGTCAGATGTGGAGTGGGCCTCTACATCAGAGAGGGTATACAGTCCAGTAAGATAGAATGTAAGAGAAACACATTCACTTACAGAAATGCTGTGGGTGGAAAGGAAGCTTAACTCTGGGAATTTGTTATCGCCCACCATATCAAACGTTGGAGGATGATTTAAAAACAGCAAAAGAATTAAGGAAAGCAGCTAGATGAAATTTGTGTCATAATAGGTGGTTTTAACTACCCACACATTGATTGGGTCAATATATATTCAAGTCAGGAGAAAGAGACTGGGTTTCTAGACACTCTCAGTGACTGTTCTATGGGGCAGATGATCACTGAACCTACCAGGGGTGAGGCAATACAGCATGGATTCTGTAAGGAAAGATCTTGTCTCACTAACCTTTTAGAGTTCTTTCAAGGGGTGAACAACCATGTGGACAAGGGTGACAAGTATATGTTGTTTACTTAGGGTGCATTCATACAGCTATTTTGAGCCATGCCAGGCACAAGTGCCTGGTGGATTTAAAGTGCACGTCCAGATCACAACATCTGGGAATCGTGCTGCTTCCATGAGTAGCTTGTAGATCCCCATTGGGGATCCGTACTTAAAAGATAGTAGTGAAAGTCTGGTCTAAAGCTGGCCGATGGACCAATGCCAGACTTTCCACCATCAGCGTGCAGTCAGCCCATAGGGATGGTCTGCAGACCATCCCAAATGACCACCATTTAAAAAAACTCTTAGCAATGCGCACATAACTGCTTAAACGTGCAACGTCCCCAGAGCTCCGATCAAGCGATCTAAACAATTTAATGTTTCTGACGGTCCCCTGAACTTTATCAACTTTATAAACTGAAAGGGTACCTAGAGGAAGGTACCGCTGGCAGTGCTTTTACCATGCGCATGTGCAGACAGGATTTTTTTCTCTCAAAAAGATGGCATCCTTATGGTGGATGCCATCTAGATAATCCACCACGGGAGTCACACGCGGTAAAGCACTTCATGGGCGAGCTGTCTGGTCGTGCAACGCTGGATCAAAAAGATCTAGCTCAAATTACAGCCAGACCAATGGTGGGACTAGCTGCCCATCTGAACACACCCTTAGGCTTCCAGAAAGCTTTTGATAAAGTTCCTCATCAAAAGCTCCTAAGTAAATTCAGCAGTCATGGGATAAGAGGACAAGTCCTCTTGTGGATTAAAAACTGGTTAAGTAACAGGAAACAGAGAGTGAGTATAAATGGGCAGTTTACACAGTGGAAAGTGGAAATCAGTGGGGTATCACAGGGATCTGTATCATGTCAGATGCTTTTTAACTTGTTTATTAATGATTTGGAGTTGGGAGTTCCCAAGAATGCAGAATTACACTCTGAGCAGCTTTAACCATTGTCTTGATTCAGAAAAACCCTGCTCTTCCCATTTCTTCAGGAATTGTCTTCCTTAAGTGGGAGAGCTTTATGATCTGAATTTCCCCTGTGCTGTCACTGCAGCTGAAAGGGAAGCATATGGAACACACAACTCTATAGAACCAGCATCTTGTTTCTTTACAGAAAAGTAATATCTAAAGATGCTCTGCTTTTGCAGCCTGGAACAACCCACATAAAAGCGTCAGCCCTTCCCTGAGGCTCCTCCTGATTATGTACAATTGCTTCTATGGGAAGCAAAAAAAAGTGACACTTAAATGTTCCTTCAGTGTTTATTTTTAAAGGTACTGGGGAGCAACACTCCCTTTCAGTGCAGCTTTGTGCATGTGTGGCATGATTTTTATGCAAAGTTCCCAATCAGGCAGTGTCTACATTGCTGACCCAGCCTCATAAAAGACCGTGTTGAAGCTTTCTTCCTGATGTCTTAGCTACTAAGATTCTACCTTTGGGTAATGCAACTGAATAAGTCCTAGCTAAAATGATTACTATCAGTTGAGCACTTCATGCTGAGGATCTATGTTTGTACCTTTTTGAAAGCACAGGGTACCAGGTCTCCTACCTGCAGAAAAGTCCAGAAATGTTATGAGCTGTAAAAATTTTTAAAAACCAAGTTTTTTTCTTGTTCTCTTGTTGACTATATTACTGAGATGTCCTAATACTGAGAGCCAGTCTAGTGCTGAGGTTCAGGTTCCCATCTTGGACTCAGACTGCAGAGATCCAGGTTCAAATCCCTGCTTGGCTATTAAGTACACCAGATAACGCTTTGGGCCAGTCACCCTCTCTCAACCAAACCTACCTCACAGGTTTGCTGTGAGAATTAAATGGGGGAGGGGGTGAACCATGCATGCTGCCCTGAATTCCTTGGAGGAAAACTGGGATAAAAATGAGGAAAGACCACCATTCACTGGTACTGCACCTTCTCTGAATGCAGAAGGTTCTAAATTTGAATAGGGTTTTCCGTTACCAGGAGGAAAAAAACTGTCCTATTCCCTTAATAGAGGCTTAATGGAATGTCATTTGCCTCCATTGCCCTGAAAAGCTGCCTGTTTCCACACAGCTCTTGTTGAAGCACAGACATTTTCAGTTAGCAGCCCTAGGTTCAATCCCTGGTGGATTGGGATGTTAAAACAGCCCTGAAATAAACTGAGCCAGGTGATTTGCTCCTGATTAGCTGTGGCCCTCTGGGAATTTTTCTGTTAATTTAAAGGGGCAGTCCACACCTGATCCCTGCCATTTCCTGTTGAAGGATCAGTGATGTAAAAGGCCTTTCTCTGCCTGAGACCCTGAAGAGCAGCTGTCAGTCAGAGTAGACAAGACTGGGACAGACAGACCTCTGGCCTGGCTATAGGCTTCATGTTTGCATTCATTTATCTATTTAGATATTTATACTCCACTTTTCTCCCTAATGGAAGCCCAAAGTGGCTTTCAACAGGGTTCTCTCCTCACCCTGATCTGGATAGGCAAGCTCAATCTCATCAGATCTTGGAAGCTAAGCAGAGTCAGCTTTGGCAAGTACTTGGATGGGAGACCTCCTTGGAATCCCAGAGATGGGAGGCGGGGGTAGGCTTTATTCAGCCACCTCTCTGAATATCTTCCAGGCCCCCAGTAGGAGTCAGTCACTAGAGGTTGCCCTGACTTCCAGGTGAATACACACTCACACTCACACACATATAAAAATACAACCCCCCCCTGAAAAAAAACCAAGGTTCTCTCCTCCTCTGTTTTGTGTAGATGATAGATCTGAGGTAGGTATTCACAATATGCTGACTCTCACCACTGATTTAGTGTGAATCATTTGAGATCTGAAATTGCTTAAGAAATAACGTTATTGTTGTGTGTTTGTGTGCGTGCTTTCAACCGTGCACTTTTGCGTAGTCTATCCCAGCTCACAGTCACAACAACATGAATCAAAGTGAATGAATAAGGTGGGCCCATCAAACCAGACAGAACTAGATGGATGTTGGTATTGTAGACAACAATACAGATTTGCTGAGGTAACTGCTCTGAAAGAAGACCTGTCAATAGAGTCAACTTGGGGATTGAGGGACCCTCCCCAGGGAGGGAAACCCCAGGGGGACTCAAAGTCTTCCCTCTGTCCCTTCAGAACAATTGTGCTGCCTCCCATCCTCCTTAAGAGTGACAGCTAAAGAACATTACTAAAATATAGACAGTGCGAAGCTGAGGAAATAAATAGGGCAGATAACGAGGTTATTTGCATAGCTATTAGCCTCCAGGGTTTGCAATCACTTTTGACATGGGACGTGCTGTCATTACGTGTCATGTCAAAACAGTGCCTGAACTTGTAGGCTGAGAACTAATCACAGCTTCTTCCCCCCTCCCTCCAGTACAGAAGCAGCAAACTGTTATCATCCAAATGTTGATGCTGAGCACACAAAGAAATAGAACAAAAACTGAGTCCAGTGGCACCTTTAAGATCAACAAAGTTTTATTCAAGGTATGAGCTTTCGTCCCTGTCAAGCATCCCTCCTGCCAAAACAGCAATATTCCCATCCAGCTCTTGTTAAATTAGCCTGCTAGATTTTGCAGTGGGTCCTCCGCCACCCCACACAGCCAAGAAACTATATGCAGTCCATAGGATGACACTTTGAAAGGAGCAGCACTTTCATCACAAAGCCAGTGGTAGATCCTGCTGAGTCAAAGGGTTTCTCATGTTCAGACACAGCGACTTCAAAGAACAAAAGCTAACCATGTTTCCTGTGGGTGCTAAATCCAGGTTATATGGGCACATTTCTATCCAGGCAAATAGAGATGTCTTGTTAATGCTAAAAGTGCCTGGATTTGCCATCAGGTCTATCCCCACCCTTCACATTAAGAAAAAAAGGGGTCCAGCACTCAGAAACAGAATGTTTTTTTCTATAGTCAGGAATGTAAGCCCTCGTAGCACAGTGCCAGGCAGACACAGCTCACTGGCAAGCAAGATTTTTAAAAACAACTCAAGGCAAAGCACCTAATCTTAGATAAAGGATGATTGATTTACTGGGGGGAAATCAGACCTATAAGGAAACAAAACTTAGAAACAGCACACATATGAAGCTAACATTGGAGATGGAAACTATTTGCCAGGATAAAAATCTGCGCGTGGCTTCAGACATTCAACAAACAGGAAAACAAGAAGCAAAAAACAGACTGGCTGTTTCTGCCTTCTCTGTAATAACTGAGTAAGCTGCCAGTGCCTCTTCCCCAGGGAGGGCAAATCTCCTCCTTGTTCATCTGTAGACATCCTGAAAGCTTCTAGGCTTTTATCACCCTTTCTTGCTTCCCTGACTAAAACCAGGCTGCAGTCATCCCCATCCACAACTAGGGATGCTCGAACATGTGCTGGATAAGTTTATATTCTGCTCTCCAGTCCACAAGCAGAGAACCATTTTTTTTTTAACAGGCTGCTTTTTTGGGTCCAAGCTGTCACTGAGATGATTTCGTGCATATGTGTTTTCACACAGCCTTGTGGAATCAAAGTACCCCCAACATGTAATTGCACGACCCGGCAATCCATGACCCTGGGGGAGGGGGTCAGTATCACCTCACTGTGCAGTAATGAGGGCAGCCTGCATGGGAGAAGGAGGTGGAATATGCTGCTTAAGCAGGGAGGTCTAAAGTTTGGTTCGTGGCTGGTCTTTGTTGCCATGCATAGTGTATTTGCCCATGAAAGTCATTTGCCACAAGATTCACATCATCCCTATCCACAACTTTGTCTTCTCTTTTCCAAACGTATTATGCAGAACCATCATGAACAACAAGGCAGTTTTTGGAAAGCCATTTCCCCTTAACTTGTTCCCTAGTAGTCAGAAACTTCTAAATCTATCTCAAGACTCAATTAACCATATCAAGAAAACATATGCCTACAAATGGATATCCAAGACATGACTCTATCTGGGAGTCAACATTCCCTTGAACGTGAATGATCTGCTAAAATATAATTTTACTGAGCTTCATCAGACAATTCTAGTCCTCCTTTAACAGTGGGATAAACTTCATCTTTCTTGGATGGAGAAAATTAACCTCATCAAATCATTCATCCCCCCCAAATTTTTATATTATTTTAGAATTCTTCCTATCCCAAGCCCTAATTTGCATCTCAATTCCTGGCAGAAAACTTTTGACAACTTCATTTGGAATTCCAAAAAGCTTCAGATAAGCTTCAAAACTCTCAGGAAGCCAGTTAAACAAGGTGGTCTTAATCTCTCTGACCTCAGATTATTTTGAGATGCTGCACAACTAGCAAACTTTTAAAAACTTTTAAATAACAACCCTGCCCTAGACTGGATTTATATTGAACAAGTATCTATTTATCCTAAACCCCTCTCCGAAGTTTTCTGGAATGACTGAAAGACAGACCAGACACCATCAATAATATGTTTTCGGCTAACACACTGTGTATCTGGGATAGCAGATAAAACAAACTTGCCCCTCCAATATCCCTGCTTACTGGTTTCTTTGGCCAGAAATGGTTTCCACCTAATGCCTTCCAATCTTGGAGGAAAGCTAAATTAACACAACTAATTGACATAACAAAAATTGGAATTATTTTAGAAAAAAATCAGTTGGAAATTAATGTAAACAAATCAATCTCATGGTTTCAATATTTTCATATTAGGAGTCTGATTGGTCAATCCAGGATGAAAGAAACATTAACAAAGCCCATGACAAAAATTGAAAAACCGCTTAAATTCAATCCCAGTACTAACAAAGGGATCATTTTGACTCTATATAAAATCCTATTTAATACAGACGGAGCAAAACTACCCCTATATATGTATATATATATATACATATATACACACACACATACTCCTGGCACAAAGACCTACATGCCATCTTATCTGAAAATCAATGGATGGAAATCTGGTGTTCAAAATCCTTTCTTTCCAAATCTATTCACATTAAAACACAGTCTTTCAAGTGAACTGAGAAGTGGTATTTAATGCCATCAAAGTTACACCATATCGGCTCCAAACAACAACCAGCATGCTGGAAATCTTGTGGCGAGCATGGTTCTTACTTTCATAACAGGTGGAGTTGTGTACACATTCAACTGTTTTGACATCCAGTCTCAGATTTATGGCATAACAGGTTATATATATAACGCTATATCCAGAGATAATGCTTTTGAATATATGGAACAACAGTAAGATGTCACCGTTGCAAAGAAAACTGATAGCTCTGTTATGTGCAGCTACCCGTTTAGTTATTGCAACATCGTGGAAAACTGATAAGCCCCCATCTCTTTCTACTTGGCTTAAACAAATATGAGATTTCTGTATCATGGATAAAATACTAGACCAATTGCAACACTCTGATTCTGGCCAGTATATTTCTCATTTCATAGAATTGTGGTACCCTGTTATTGAATTTATCTCTAGCAATGAATCAATCTTCCACTGTTCCCACCCAGTAGATGTGTTGATATTATAGCTCCCCTTTAATCTCTGCTATGTTATAATCATTATTTGGTTGAATCTATACTAACAATGTTTTTATAACCCACTGTGATATTGATAAGACTATGTTTGTATATAGTTAATCACCACCATTGGTAATATGTGTTGCCTGTTTTATTCTTTTTCTTGCTGTTGTTCAGATCATTGATGTAACTTTGTTTACTCTTATGCTGTATTGTTAAGGGTTTAAAATAATTAAAAAAGAAACCGGCAGTACTGGGCAGGCACTGAATGACTTAATGGGCTTTCTGCATTTCCCCTTAACACTTTGCATGCACGCACACATATCCTCCACCAGTCATCACTGCAGATAGCCTCTGTTGAATAAACCCAATTACCCCATATTTTAATACCTGAAAATACTGCCTGCTATGCCCAATGGAAAGCAGGGACCGGTAAAGTCTGTGGGGTGGGAGAAGCTGACAACAGAAGATGCCACCAGATAAACATATCAGTCTGTAGATGAATGGCGGAAAGAGGATGTTCTCTGTGTATATCAGCTTGCATAATGGTAGTGCCACAGGGTTAGCCTGAATGAGTGCTCCATCCTGGATTAGGCTCTGCTCCTCTCACCCTGGAGGTAAGCAGGAAGAAACAAGTGGCTGCTCTTACAGACCTGTATTTTTTAGTCCATTCTGTTAAATATTTCAGAGATTTACATGGGAAAGCTTTCGGCCCGTCAGCCCAGATTGGCGTCAGGCAGGCAGACTATGGTGTGTACCAAGGGAAGAATGAATAATTCACACTTCCTGTCTCACCAGTACAAAAGGAACAGCGGGCAGTTTCACTGGCTCCATTGTTGTGTCTGGCATGTGGTCAAGGGACACTGAGGCCCAGCGCTCTTGCATCTAATACACCTGACAAAGGAAGGCACATCCATTACATCACAACACTGAAACAGAGCCAGATCCTTAAGCAACTTAAATCCCACCTGCAAGTAACTGGGCCAAACTGTAGCTCCAGGAACAGACTAGGTCATTGCATGGAACCAGAACACCAAACTACCACTTGCAACTTTGGCACAGTTCAGGTTGTGCTATCAGGACAACACCTTGTCTGTTCCCTGAGCTCACACCACAGTACTTACAGTCACACTCTAGGCTAGTAATGAGATCTGCCCATGCCCACTACAAACAATGTTCCTTGCCAAGGGTCCCTGTGATGAAGACAAATTAATAGCAGCTGTGTGCAGATGGTTCTCCAATAAGCTGAAGGTGATGCCAGGACAATTCCCTTGTAGTCATATTCACTTTCCTTCACATAAAGCCATAGGAAAATTAACATAAGAAGGCACTAAAAGTGGTCCCTTTCTTGTAGCAGTGACTTTTAATATCACCACAGGACTTCCCTGCTACTAAGGCAAAAATTCTCTCTAAGTGGCAGAGGAAATCAACAGATCCAGCTCTAATCTGAACACAACAACATGGCAAGAGAGAGAAAGATAACTGATTGTTGCTCTTTAAATGTGGGAAACGGCTGCCACATTAAAACCACCAATGGTCTTCCTAGCCCAGTGCCAAAGCTATATGACCATACAATTCAGGTGTTCCTAGGGTTGCCAGCCTCCAGGTGACACCAGGAGATCTCCCGCTATTACAATTGATCTCCAAACAACCACAATCAGTTCACCTGGAGAAAATGGATGCTTTGAAGGGTAGACTCTATGGCATTATTCCCTGCTGAGGTCCCTCCCCTCTCCAACCCCTTCTCCCTAGGCTCTACCCCCCAAATCTTCAGGTATTTCTCAACGCAGAGCTGGCAAGCCTAGGTGTTCCAGATAACTGTCAGTCATATCTGGCTCCCAGCCACAGTTAACAGAATACAAATCAGAAGAGGAAAAGCTATCCCTTATTCAGGAGTGTAGTATCCTTAGGGATCTTTGGAGTGTCCTTATCCTGGCACCCTTGTAGTCCTTTGGTAACTGGATGGAATGCATGGCTAGTTACTCTAGTTTTAATGACAGGACAAAAAGCATGCTAAAAATGTTTGTAGGGCACAATGAGCTGAAAGAGTGATTGGACCACTGTTCAAATCCACTTTGACCCAGTAGGACTTTTCCCCATAGGTAAGGGGGAGAGAGAGGCATGCCTCCATGTATATCTAGGTAGGCTTTAGCTGTAGCTGGAACAATTCAGATTGGGTAATTTTAACAGGTGGTGAAGGAGATTCTGCTTTCTCTCACCCCCCCCCCCTTGCCATTGGCTGGTTTTATACTCCTTAGGTTCCAGGCTCCTTGTAGTTTCCACCTTCCTCTCTTCTAAAAGAAGGGTTGGAATCGACCAGATCCAGGTGAGTGGTGCCCCAGCTTTCTTGGCAGAACTGCCTTCAGTTTGGGACAACCAGGGCTATTTTTGGGCAGGAACGCACAGGAACGAAGTTCTGGCTGGTTCTTGAGTTGGCAACACCCAGCAGGAACTCATCAGCATAATAGGCCACACCCAACAGCAGAAACTCATTAGGATTGGCTACATTAGGGGTATGTTGCCTAACATGCAAATTAATTCCTGCTACAAAAAAAGCCCTGGGTTTTGACAACAAACAAGGTAAACAGAATAAGAAGCAAAAGGTGGGTGTGGCTGGATGACCACTCTTCTGGTAACATGGGGGGGTGGCCTAATATGCTAATAAGCTGTGCTGCCAGTGGTGTAGCATAATATGCTAATGAGTTTCTGTTGCTGGGTGTGGCCTATTATGCTAATTAGTTCCTGCTGGGCTTTTTCTACAAAAAAAGCCCAGGGACAACCCAGTGAAAACATCTGTTCTGGAGACCAGGGGCATCTTCAGGATCTTGGCCAGTGGTTGCCAGCACAATAGCGAAGATACCGCTGTAGAAGGGCGCAGGTGTGGGAGGCAGTCAAGAACACAATGCCCCTTTGTGTTCCCTGCAAATAAGGAAAAAGTTTCCTCTGCTTTTGTAGCTTGTGTTTGCTGCAAACAATGGAACAGGCTCATTTGCATGTTGTGGTTTGTCTTTGGACAGCCTTCAAGTGGACACAATCATACCCAGACACACTCACCCATATGTTTGAGCCTTCAGTTTAGCATTCCCTAAAACAAAGATCAGTTAATAATATTTCTATTTGATGTTCTTGTTTTATTTATACTTTAAAAAAAAATAATATACATACAGTCACTAACAATGGATGTTGGTTAATAGAAAGCATAATTAAATCAGGCATGAATAATTTTTTAAAAAGCAGAAATTCAGTAAGCCCTAAGTAATCGAAAATCAGTAGTTTTTACCCTCTATTGAAAAAGCAATGGAAATGCTGAGATTTTAGTTACAAAATGTAATTGGAGGACCAAGTTACAAATCTGCTGTCATCTAAACTCTAGCCATGTGGCTACACAGCCCTAAGGATTAACAAACCTGTTGGATTAACAAACCAGTTTGGTGTAGTGGAGGGGTGTCGGACTCATTTGTTATGAGGGCCGGATTTGACTTAAATGAGACCTTGTTGGGCCGGACCATGTGTGTCATAAAATGTAATGCCAGGTAGCGGAGATATAAACTTTATAAAGGACACAAACACAAAGGTTTTTTTTAACTTAAAATAAGAACATGCTTAAAACATTAGCACTCTTGCAATATTTTATTTATTTAACAGTCTCTGATCACTGACACTTCTTGCTCTGAATTATTGCATCAAAATGTCTGTGCTGTTGCAATCTTGAATATGCTGTTCAGGTGTGTATCTGTAAGCTGCAAACCTACTTTTGATTTATGGACATTCACTACAGAAATCTCATGCTCAGAGTTCTGAATCTAGGACCCATGGGAAAACATGAAATGGCTGAGTGATTGAGAGAGTCTGGCAAAGCAAGCTATGATGCAGCAGCAGCAACAGAACTGGAAGCAAGAGATGGCCAGTTCCAGTGCAGGCCTGATAGAAGCCGTCCGGGGGCCTAATCCGGCCCCCAGGCTGCATGTTTGACACCCCTAGTGTAGTGGTTAAGTGCACGGAGTCTAATCTGGGAGAACCAGGTTTGATTGCCCACTCCTCCACCTGCAGCTGCTGGATGACCTTCGGCAAGCCATAGTTCTGTTCTGTCAGAGCCATAGTTCTGTCAGAGCTCTCTCAGCCCCACCTATCTCATAGGGGAGGAGAAGGGAAAGGTGTTTGTAAGCCACTCTGAGACTCTGAGTGAAGGGCGGGGTATAAATCCAATCACCACCACCACCACCTCCTCCTCCTCATGGCTAAGAGGACCAAGTATTGCTATGGGGCAAGATAAGCTTAGTAAGAATTCCCTCCTTCCCAGACCAGAATGTGCAGGAATTAGGTATATTAACATTCACAAAGAATTATAAGATTGCAGACAGAGAAGGAAAAAAATAGATCTCAGGAAAGAAACATAACTAAAACTAAGCCTTACTCACTTATTATAAAACCATCACCCAGTTTAGGGTCACTGGCTCCCTACTTCAGGATACATAAAGGTTGTGGTTTTAGTATTTGCAGGAGGACCTTAGAAGAGAGACTTGCAGTTGAGCAATACTTGCTACCTGGATCATGAAGGCCACATTCCTGTGGTATGGAGGAAAAAAGGCAAAGGAATTGAGAATGAGTCAATAAAGGTGTGATGAGGTGTGATAAGGCAGATAGGGTTGCCAACCTCCAGGTGGCAGCTGGAGATCTCCTGGTATCACAACTGATCTCCAGGCAATAGAGACCAGTTCCCCTGGAGAAAATGGCTGCTTTGGAAGGTGGACTATATGGGATTATACCCCACTGAAGCCCCTCCCTCCCCAAACCCTACCCTCTCCAGGCTCCTCCCCCCAAATCTCCAGGTATTTTCCAATCTGGAGCTGGCAACCTAGAGGCAGATGGGAGAAGAACTGCTTTTAAACAAGGCAGAATGATGTGGGTCTGACCCTTTGTCCATTCAGATGCAACACAGTACACCTAACATGAGACAGCAGAGGGATAGACTTAGGGCACACACAAATAAACCTCTTGTCCAGCCAAAGGCTACACATACACAGGACGAAAAGTCAGGGGAAGCACTTTGGAAAGGCCCAGTTCTGTTGATAACTCTTAATCCTCATCATTAGGACCTTTGGCTCGGCTCTCTCACATTCCAGCTTCTCCGCTTTACAGGTCCTTGTCTCCGTGCAGCACTGGCTGAGCTGTATTCCAGACTCTAGAAATGACTCAGTTTTCCCAAGCCGTTGAGTCATTAGAGGATCCCCTTGGGGCACCGTGTCAGCAGACTCCCCCAGCTATTCATTCAGTCTGTGCTATAAAGGCTCCTGGAGAGGAAGAGCCTGTGTGCTGATCACTCCCAGCTTTTCTGTGTCACAAGAGATGCCCTGAAGGTCACATTGGAGTCACCACTGGCCTCACTCTCTACTACAGACAGCGGAACTACTGTGAGGTCAGAAAAGCTGGGCAACCCCCCCCCCCCCAACAAATTGACTTCAAGGCAGCACAATCAAGGCAGTGGTGCAACTGAGATTGGGCTTTCTTGCTCTTAAAAAGATAGCAGATTCTTTGGAAATCATAGACTTGTGCAGATCTCTTGGAAACAGCCCTTCACAGCAAACTTCACCAAGCGTCACAGATACAACCGCCTCTAATGCGCCCTGTGCTGCCCTGAAGTGGCATGAGCAAAGAGGCTCCCAGATAACTGGTGGGCTTGACACTGGCAACACTGCCAATGCTGCAAACCTGCCAGCCAGTTCTGCCCCCCGATTCCCATGAGTTAAGCAAGTCTTGCCCCCAAATCGTGGCATTAAAGCACCCACAGAGCCTAGCTCACCTAGGTTCAGCATGTCTTAAACCATGCAGCACATACAACCCATTTCTGTAGTTATAAGAATAGTATTATATACTATATTTTTTCCTGAGATGGTTGAGCAAAGTCCAATAACACATGGAGAACTTTGTGCCAGTTGGCTTTCTATATCCTGGTGCAAGCATTCAGGAAATTACTCTTGTATCATGTGTCAAATGCCCACCTATGAACAGCATCAGTCCCCTTCATATGATGACTTCAGCACATGGCGCCTGCAACAGGAAGACAGTTATGTGCTGAGGGTGCCATGCCAGGAAATGAGTCCCACATATGGTGGAATAAGGTTGTTTGGTTTAGTGGGCTCTAGATAAGTTAACATATTCCTCACATTCGAGTCAAAACAGGGTCTCCCAGTGTTCCTTAACACAAAAAGCAGTCAAGGGGGAATTAGGAGGTGTACTTTGGACTGAAATTGCAGCACTACAGGAGGAGGAGTTAAAGCTTTTTCCTGTGACCATTTCCTCAGAACCCCCACTACCACCCAAGTAGAAGTGCTATTCGAGGGGAAAAGACAGGCAACCATATTGTATTGTCTTTGTTATTGTGGCTAACAGCAGCAATTCTGAGGAGGAAATTTCTAATGGGGAAAGGTTTGACCTCTCTCTCTCCCTCAATGCCATGGCATTGATCCAAACTGGTCCTCTTCCTATAGATGATTTTTGTTAATGTTAATAAGTAGAAGACATGATCATCAGTTTCCTGCATACCAGGTCATTTGGCTTCTCAGCTAGCAACAACATGACCAAAGTTTCATATTAGTCCTCTAAACCAATCCAATCTACTACATGTGTGTATTTGTAGTCAGGGCAGCTGTTTCATTACCACCAAAATGGTGAGTGCTATAGGCTGACATGACATGCACCCCTTGCTTATTTAACTTGGAGAGCTCTCAAGCCTCACCATTCCCTCTCTTAAAGACTAATATGTTCAAGCGGTAGAATGCCAAGTGGATAAAACACATTGTCAAGCCCTCCTTATGGAATATCCCAGGGCAAAACAGATGATCTTAAAGAGAGAAAAGATGTACTTGGGAGAAAACAGATGTAAAAATAAGATCAGGCATGTAAAACAATAAATAGTTTACACAAAGGGAGGTTTACTGGAAGAGCCAGGATTCTTTCCATCTGTCTGAGGTTGACTTTTTGCAGAGTTGGGGCTGATTTGTGACATGAGAAGGGATAGCATCTTTGGGTAAATTTCTGTTTTGCTACATTGTCAATCTAGGGCATGAAACCCTCTTTGGTGGAACAGAGGAGGGTGATTTGTAGGTGATGAAAGAGTTAAATATTCCTTCTCTGTCCTCTCTTTCTCCTCTCTGAATCACCCCCACTGGAAGCAGCTTTTCTCTCTCAGAAGTTCTGCAGGGTTCTACAGTGACTGAGCCCTATTGCTCATAAGCCAGTGAATTTCAGTGAGGGACTGATTGGTGTAGAAAGGCCAGGACTGCATTCTAAATCACCTACACGACTGACACGAAAGAAGTAGTATCTCTTCCAACGCTCACTTCTGCAGATAGTTCTTGGCACCAATTCAAAATGTTTAGAAAAAGCACGAAAGACCTGTGCCATATCAGGATGAAAGTGGTGTATACATTTGTGTGTGTTTATGTGAATATCTTTAATGACAGAACATCTTTTCATGGGAAAACCTGTTTTAAAAGCAACAAAATTGCCATAGCATAGAAAAGAAAAACAAGCTTTAAAAAAAGAAAAAAGAAGTGGCAGTAGAACCTGAGACCAGAGCATGTTTTTACCTTTGTTGTAAAATCATAGTAGTCAGGTTTCTAAAGCCTCTTTCTCTGAGAAGCAAGCATCCAGTACAACATTTTACATATTGTATGGTTAAGAATGGCACAACAAAAATAAGGAAAATGTTTAAGGGAAATGTTTAGGGGAAATTTAGACTCTGCAAACAAATCACAAGGCAGTTCTCTAGTTCCACCTTGCTGTTATGGGGCCTGATACCTTCTGTGTCCCCAATGGAAGCAGCTGCTGGCTCCTGTCTGGAAAACTGTATGTCGCTCGCCAAACTGTATGTCGCTCTCCTGTCTGTAAAACTGCTATAAAACATATTGCTAGAAAATGCAGAAAGGCAGTCTATTGTGCTCCATGGTGATTCTCTCACACAGACTGTAGACCATGCAGGGCTATACCTAAAGTACCTTCTCTTTGCTCTGAAGTATAAAATACTATTCACTCCATCTCCTTCATCTATATACATTATCTATAAAGCAGGGGAGAAAATGTTGAAAACAACACGTTCTTTCACTCTCCTTCCGCAGGGGCTAGCAATAAGATTTGATTTATGTATTTATTTACATACATACTTTATTTACAGTCTGCCTCCCTTGATGAGACTCGGTAGATTGCAAAATTTAAAAAGCAATAAATTAAACAGTATACTACCCACAATAAACAATGGAATAAAACTGCCTAGAAGTTTTTATAGACATTAAAAATGCTAGCCTATTCTCTTTATTAAAATATCCTCCTGGTTATTAATAGGTTGTGTGTGTGTTTGTATGGATCAGTTATGAAGAATCGTCTGAGCCAATCAATTATAAAATGCACTTGGATTTAGCAATATGTATATATGTAAATAGTTTTGCATGCATGCAAGAAAGAAAGAGAAGAACAGATAAAGCATTGCTAAAACAATCCTACAATGGTTTATAATCTAATAGGAGAGTCCCAGGAACTATCTTAAAATCCAGACAACCATCGATGTGTCACAGTAGTACAGATTCTCCTTGCTGATAAAGTTGCCAAATGGACTGGGAGAAAAAGTTCTCTCCCTTTAATAGAAGTTTAATTTGTAGAAATGGGTAGTTAAAGCTTTTTATGGCATGAAGGTAAGCACCACCTGATAACTGTTGGCAGATCAAACAGATCAGTTTAAAAGCTGCCAGCCCTACTTGTAGACCCCTAGGACTCCCAGCCTTGTCCTATCTGCTGACAGCAAGCCTCACCCTGCCTCTGTTAACTTTCTACCATGACCTGCAGGGCACTCAAAAAGGATAAAGGGGCTCAAAGGAACACTGTCTCATTTTGTCCTGCACACACACACTCACACTAGGCCTCCTTTCTCTGGCTCCACAGATCAGCACACAAGTACACAGAGCACACAGGTTAATAAGTGGTCAGCAGGAAGCCCTGCTCTCCAGAGTCTAATTAGTGGCACACTTGCCCTGCCTTCTCATATGCATTATGTTCCCTGTAAAAGGAGAAAAATATCTATAATTACCCCCCAAATGTCACATCTGTGTGGGTCACCTGCATATTCCACCTCACCCTGCGGATGAGGGAAGAATGGCATGCAGCATCTGAATGCCTTTAAGCTACTTGAGAAGCAGGCTGCAATGAAGGGTGTGGGGATTACGTACACAATGAGAAACATGGTTCTGCATCCTTACTGCAAAACAAGAAGCCACCTGGGATTCCTTTAAAGCACAGGAGATTAGGCCAGATTCCTCCGCCACCATGTGAAGTCTAAAGAGGCAGCAGAGCTTCTGCTTAGGGCCTCCAACTCTGTGGGGAAATACCAGCACAGCAGATCGGGGGAGGGTGGAACCTGGGAAGGGGAGGGACCCCCATGGGGTGTAATGCCCTAGAGTCCACCCTCCAGGGGAACTAATCTTTGTTGTCTGTAGATCAGTTGTAATTCTAGGATATCTCTACCGGGAGGTTAGGAGAAAAGGGTTGCGCCAGTCACTAAGGGATAAAAAATAAGGCCAAGGCCAATGGTGCAAAATAAAGTAAAAATATGCTTTATTACCCAGTTAAAATTCCCAGAATTCCCTACATGTTTCGCCAACAGGCCTCTTCAGGGGTATCTGTTAGTTTTGCAATGTTTCTTCAAAAAGATTACAAAATCTTATACTGGGCTAATAAAATATATTTTTACTTTATTTTACACCATCAACCTCAGCCTTACTTTTTATCTTCTACCTGAAGGCTGGCAACCCTGCTTCCACTTCCTGTTCAGTTTACAGGCAGAATCTAGATATCTTTCCTTATATATAAAAGCCAGTTGGGGTGGCAATGTTCCATGGGGCGCCAAAATCAGTTGGCTGCAAGAACTGCCACTCAAAAGGGGTCCCTGGCTACTGGCTGCATTCCTTCACTGCGTTGCCTCAGTCCCACCCACAGAGCTACCGGCCAGTGTCTCAGCCTCAGTCTGGAGGGAGCCGGCAAAGGAGACTGACTGGGTGCTGGGTCCACTCTTCTCCTCCACCCACTGCCAGGTGGGTTCTTGCTTGGGGATGGAGGGCTGTGGCTGGCCTTGCTGGCCTGCCTGGGCCTTCACCAGGCAGGCTGCAGGCAGCCGACCGCACCCAGTGGCTGCTCACTTGGGGGGGAGCCACGGCTGGCCTTGCTGGCCTGCCTGGGCCTTCTCCAGGCAGGCCACAGGCAGGCAGCCACACCCAGTAGCTGCTCACTTAAGGTGGTGGGGGTGGGAGGGCTGCGGTTGGCCATGCTGGCCCGCCTCGGCCTTCACTGGGTGGGCCACAGGCAGCCAGGCACACCCGGTGGCTGCTCACTTGGGGGGGGGGGAGGGCTGTGGCTGGCCTACCTCAGTCTTTGCCACATGGGCTACATGCAGCCAGCCACACCCGGGAGCTGCTCACTGGGGGGGGCAGCTGGCCAAGTGAGCATCAGGCAGTCAGCTGCACCCGGTGGCTGCTCGTTTGGGGGGTAGGCGGGAGGGCCGCAGCTGGCCTTGCTGGCCCACCTGGGCCTTCATTGGGTGGGCCACAGGCAGCCGTCCGCATCCGGTGAGTCCCTGCTGGGGGGGCCACCACAACAAATTGACGCTTGAGTGCCCAAGGCCAGGACACTCGCCCCATAGCCTCTTTCTACAGCCCATTGTATTTATTTTCACAACGGGCCTTATTCCTAGTATATATATAATAAAAGACTAGCCATGATCCCGACAACTCACTTTCTACCTGACTAGGCCAGCTTTCCAAGATCATGCGCATATGTGGGCTGAATGGCCTTGCTCCATTTCACACATCATCCTCCCCACCCCCCATAGCCAGTCGGAACACGGAAGTCCTTTGCATGTGCGGCCTGACTGGCCTTCACCTCCAACATTCTAAACAATTTGCTGTTGTTGTTGGGAGTCATTGAATGTTTCCTGAGGTACAACACATCTCCCAATCTTCCCCTAAATGTTCTCTGGGGTTGCCAATCACCCTGCTGGCCTGGAGATCTCCTGGAAATTACTGTGTTTCCCCACTGCAGCACATCATTTCCCAGCTATTATAACTGATCTCTTTTCAGTTCTCTTGGAGATCACGGCTGCTTTGGGCAGTGGACTCTATGGCATTATACCCTGTTGAAGTCCCTCTGCACCCCAAACCCTGCCCTCCCCAGGCTCTACCCCTCAAATCTATAGGTATTTCCCAACTCAGAGTTGGCAACCCTGTAACTGGCTATGAAACCGCTTTCCAGACCCTTGGAACCCAGAAGACATGGCATAGGAGGAGGTGCTTTTCTCCCTTAGCTCCCACTGCATAACCCCAAATCAACATAAGCCATAAGGCTGTCCTCCCATACTACCCACTTGGAGCAGCAAAATGACTTGAGACAGCCCTGCCTTATAGCTAAGCAGAAGGAAATAAACATGGTTTGCCTCCCTCTATTTTCACCTTCCCTCCGCCATCCCATCAGCCTTCAGCCAGGACACTCACCTGGAGCCTCTTTCTAGAGCCTGTTGTATTTCTTCCCACAACCAGCCTTACTCCTAGACCAGTTTCCCACTAACACTTCCCCAGCGTTCTTCCTCCATTTGCCCCGGTGCTGTGCTTGAATTTCACACTATTTGCTGCAGGGCGCATTTTGACCTGCGGCTCCACCCGATCTTCCCCACAGTTTCAGTGATCCTGTTTTTTGAGGATCACTGAAGCTGCCGGGAAGATCGGGCAGAGCTGCGGGTCAAAATGCGCCCCGTGGCAAATAGTGTGAAATTCAAGCACAGAACCGGGGCAAACGGAGGAAGAATGCCGGGGCAGCACCTGTGCGAAATCAGTCCTAGTGTTTGTATAAGTCTCCAAAACAGCCTGTCCCACAGATATGTATGTGACAACCTGGGAAATATCTCCTGGTGCTCTAAGAGGCACTAAACTGTTAGTGCACTAAACTGAGAAACCTTATGCCTGTGATGTTAAAAAATGGTGGACCACAATGGTAGACTTTTTAATACAAGTGTAGACGCAATGGACTGGGCTACTGAAGAAAAATTGGCATAGGTTTATAATGAGCCAGTCAGAGGACAGTACAGCTCAGACATCACAGCTGAATTCACAAGTGAGATTATATTAGAATTAATGAGGAGGAAACCGAGTCAGGGGTTTCACCCAGAGAGGAAGCATATTAATGACTCCAGATGTACTAAGCAAGGACAGTAAAAGGCAGCTCAGAAGGAAATGACTTTTAATAAGTGGAGTTTACCTTATGAGGCCAGAAGGGAGGTAGAGGGTTATATTGTGAGAGAGTATAAAATATGCATAAGAAGACATCCAGCATAGAACTCTTTTTTTTTTTTTTTTGGTCTTTTCCTTTTTTACTTCCTGTGGCAGCAGACCGGTATGCCATGCTTGTCAGTGAAACTAAACATAAGCCAAGCCTTTCCAAGTGAATGGGCAACAGCAAACTGCTTACATAAGAGACCACTGATCCACGCCAGTCAGCCAACTTGTAATGCAGGAGAACGCAAGAGCCACTTGGGCAAAACCATGACTAACACAGAACGTTTACAGACCGGGAACAACAGATCAAAACTGTATCCTAGGGAGCCTTCCCCAAACAAATAAAACTGTTCACACACCCCCAAAGGAGGAACTATGTCAAAGCATGCAAAGTACTTATATATTTATTATTTTAATTCATTAAATGCTATTTTAAACTGCCCTCCCTCGAAAGGCAGGGTTCAGGGTAGTATACAACAGCATTGCATAATACATCATTAAAAGCCAATTAAAAACAACAAAACCCAGCAAGTAGCCTAACGTATGGTGCTAAAAATTCTGCTACTGCCTCATGTGGAGGCAGGGGGTGGGTGCCAAGAAAATGGAACCGTTGCTGTCCTCAACCTAATGCCTGGCGGAACATCTCTGCCTTACGGTGATGCTCATTCTCAGCACAGGACATTGGCAGTCACATCAACAATATGGGTGATGGGGACAAGGCTCCACTTGCAGCTGCTGGTGTGACCTTGGGTCAGTCATAAGTTCGGTCAGAGCTGTCCTCTCAAGGACAGTTCTTTCAGAGCTCTCTCAGCCCCACCTACCTCACAGGGTGTGTGTTGTGGGGAGGGGAAGGGAAAGGAATTTGTAAGCTGCTCTGAGAATCCAAGTGAAGGGCGGGGTATAAATCCAATCTCCTCCTCCTCATATCTGGCACATCTTTTGGTCATCAACTACAAAATCCTTGATTTGTTCCGCAACATTTTAAATCTTTTAATAGAAATGCTGATGCATCAAGTGCTCTGCAGTATAAGATGGGGAATCAGGCTAATTAAAAATCAATGGATGTGCTGGGTTTGCAAAACACAAACCAGCCACACCATACCCCAAATTCCTTCTGTCACCAAAGCAAGTAAAAATCACCTGGAGTACTCCTAGAGGCCTAGAGTTTTCCTGGCATTTCAACTGATCTCCAGAGATCAATTCTCCTGGAGAAAATGGTGGCTTTGGAGGGCGTGCTCTGTTGCATTACATCGCCACTGAGCTCCCTCCACAGGCTCTGGCCCTAGATCTCCAGGGATTTCCCAACCTGGAGTTGTCAGCTTTTGCCCCACATGCCTATTTGCCTTTAAAAACTGCGGCAAAAAATAATAATCAAATCATGGATCCTCTATAAGGTTGCCAAACCCAGGTAAGGCCTGGAGATCTCCAGGATTTCCCCAGCTTGGAGCCAGCAAACCCTAATTGTTCTAGTATTTTGTATAGATGGGCCCAAAATGATGAAACAGGGACAGTAGTTTTGAAAAATATTTTCCAAGGATTGCAAAACTCTGGCAGCTGGGTAACGGAAGTTATTGGCTTGGAAGTGAGAAACAAACAGCTTGAAGGCTTGTGAATGGAAATCAGGCAAACCAGAGGCAGCAGAAAACAGAGGCTGGGCCTGGTTCCCCACTAGAGTTGCCAACTGTGACTTGGGAAATTCCTGGATATTTAGGGGTAGTGCTTGGGAAGGGCAGAGTTTGGGAAAGGGAAGGAGCACAGTAGGGATGTGAAACCATATAGTCCAGCCCCACAAAGCTGCCTCTTCTCCAGGGGAGCCAACCTCTGTAGCCTGGATATCAGTTGTAATTCCAGGGGAACTCCAGGGCTCACCTGGAGGTTGGCAATCTTAGTCCCCATTCACTCTGTATCACCCAACTCAGGGTTGGGAAATCCTGGAGATTTGTGAGAGGAGCCTGGGGAGCATAGGGTTTGGGGAGGGGGGGGATCTCACTGAGATATAATGTCATAAAGTTCAACCTTCAAACCAGCCATTTTCTTCAGGAGAACTGATCTCTGTAGTCTGGAAATCATTTGTAATTCCAGGAGATCACCAGGCCCCACTTGGAAACTGGCAACCCTAGTTATGAGTTAGGATTGCCAGCCCCCAGATGGGGGTAGGGGATCCCCTGATTTGGTGGGCTCCAAACCGCTGCTGGCCAGCTGGCCAGTAGGGGGAAGCCTTGCCCCTAACACTCGGCACAATGTTCCCAACATGATGACATCATTTCTATCTGATGTAATCATGCTGGGAACAGTTGCGTGCAGTGATGTAAAAAAAAACCCCGCACACTCCCAGAGAGCCCCCTCTTACCCCCCCCCCCCCCCCGCTGGGGAGTGAAGAGGACCTGGCAACCCTATTCTGGGTTCTCCTTGATTCATACACATATTGTACCCACTTAGGATCAGAACCATGGTGCATGTGAAGAAGGGGCTTAAAGCCTTCCTCCAATCCCAGTAGGGTTGCCATCCTCCAGGTAGGGTCTGAAGATCTGCCGGGATTATAACTGATCTCCAGATGGAGATAGATGAAGATGGGGAGCCGTATTAGCCTGCCTGTAGCAGTAGAATAGAGCAAGAGTCCAGTAGCACAGACTACTAAGTAGCAGGGTGTCAGCTTTCATGAATCACCATATTTGAAGAAGTGAGCAGTGACCCATGAAAGCTCATACCCTACCATAAATTTTGTTAGTCTTTAAGCGGCTACTGGACCCTTACTCTTTTCTACTGATCTCCAGGTGGCACAGATCAGTGCCCCTGGAGAAAAGGCTGGTGCTATGGAAGGTGGATCTATGCCATTATATCCCACTGAAGTCATTCCCTTCCCCAAAATATCCAGGAATTCCCCACTCCAGACCTGGCAACCCTAGGCCCCAGTGATGGGTGCTGTTTGGAGGAACTACCTTGTTCCTTGGCCCCCTGCAAAACACTTGCGTTTTCCACCAGGCCCAACAGTGCCTCCCCAGATTGTTTCAAGCTGGGAAGGTGGCAAGTAGGGAAGGCTGTTCTCCATGTACCCCCATAGTCTTCTTGATCCTAACCAGGCACTGCGTGTGCAGAAATCGAAGAAAATCCACTATTCCCATGTGCTTATAGACTCATTCCCAACCCGTGTACTCCAGAATGTGTGTGGAGTTAATGGCATACAGTTTTGGACAAAATTGGGTTCCTTAGGAAAAAGATATGAGAATGCTTGCTTGCTTCTGGGGACAGATTAACAACACTTTTTTTTCTAGTCTATCCTTCCCAATCTCAAAGACAATTGCGGCAATGTTTACACTGCAAGCCCATTTCTATTGCTTGCCAGCCAAGGTAGGGGACCTCTGTTTTCCAAGTTCTTTTCATAATCAAGACCATTGTCTCTGAACATGTCTGTGTTGGCTGGAAGGACAGAAAAAGAGGAAAACAAGGCCTCTTGGCTCCACACAATCTCCCTACTGCATAGAGAAAGGAGTCTCTGTCAAGGCACTAGAGCATCCCTCCACAGTAGAAAAGTGTGGGCTTCAAAATGTACCCCCCACACATACACGTAAACCTTTTTTTTCTGTGTGCCTTTCAGCTAGAACAAGAGACAATAGCACAGGACTTCCTGAGTGTCAAAAGTATGAGCAACACTGCAATGTGTGACTACTGCATTCTGTTAAAGGGTAGCTCTTCTGATTTATGCATGGATGTCTATGCAGTGCTGCCTTCTGAACAATAGTGTTTAGTATTTGTATGAAGCAGTTCCAGTGTTCAAAGTGAAGCACCTAGATGAACACAACAATACTTACAGCAGCCCTGTAAGGCAGACCAATACGAATATCCCCATGTTGCAGATCAGGGACTGAAAGATAGAGAGATGTGCCTAAAATGACATTTGAACCAGCAACATCCCAGTTCACCGCACTGAGCAACTATGCCACATCAGCTCCCATTCCTCTTTTCTGTTCAACAGAAGCATGGCCTTTTGTGCAGAACAAACCTCTTAAATGATGCAGGGCAGAAAATGAGGAGTCTCCTTCAGTTCATGGAGCAGAAGCATTGGGCACTTTGGCCAGTTAGCAAGTCTGAAAACTCGCAGCATGTGAAAAGCAGGGGCCTGTGCTAGAGATTGGCGGCAGGGAGGCCAATGTGCCTCACCTCCCTGTTGCTTGGTCTATTGTTTGCAAGCCATTCATTCCTCAGGTGCCAGCATCTTGCAGTGAAATCTTGACTGGCCTGCAGAAGATTGCTTCAGAATCACACACACACACACACACACTATTTCCTATTCCTACTTAACAACCTGGCCCCTGTTATTGTGAAAAGAGCACAACAGAGCTGTGCAGGAAAATATTCCGTAATGGATTAACCCTTTGCCAGCCACTCTCTGTTTATATTCCATTCCTCCACCTCTCCTTGTGTTAATTACAGGCTGCCAGAATTCCCAGGGCAATAAGGTTTGCTTTTATTGTCAGCTAATTAAATAACTGGGGAAGTGTGAGGCCATTAGCGCTTCATTAGCTAGAGTTAATCACATTACTTAGTGAGTCAGGGAGCAAGGAAGACTGGGGGTGCCAGGGGGATTCTAGGGCTTCCAGGTGAAGAGGAGATACTGAGCAAACATTTGCATGGAGCAGAAAGATCTCAGTCTCCAACATTCTCCAGCCACCTTCCTATGCTTTTAATCCCTTCCCAGACCTACATTCTGCTGGTACAGTCCTTTTTGCAATACCCATTCCCATCAAACTGTCTTCTTAACCCTCACATGATAAAATAATTACTTCCAGTATCACAAACATTTGGGTAGCAGTATTTGCTAAAGGTAGAAGTCCCCAGAGGCAATCTCCTCATGAGATGAGAATAACAGGTAAAGCCGCATTAGCAGTGTCATACTTTTAAAATTAGGCATATAACCAAAGTACCCCTTATCAGTGAGCAAACTTCTGAGTTCCCCTGAATTTTTCACCAGGCTGGAGTTTCAGTACAAAAGAGCGGGGAGGGAAAGAAGTTAGAAGCCCCTACTCTGCGATTTGTAGAGGCTTAATGAAACACAGGCTGTATTGCAGACATAACTGGATTACATGGCACGGTATGCAAAACAGGTTTCAAGAGCCACCGAAATAGGACAGAGAAGCATTTAAAAACCAACACCACTGTGACGGTCCTCTACCCCGCTCATCCTGCTCTCTTTGTCTGAGAGCCCCCAAGAGGCAGTGGGGGGGGGGGGATCTGCATAAGTGTGGCTTGCACATGTCCACAGTGTGCTAAGCTTTTTAACCCTTTCCCCATGGCTGGGGAGGGGAGGATATCTCTGTCGTATCCTGAATCGGGGCCAATTTTTCCCTGGGTCCGGTTGTAGCTTCCCTTACACGTCCCTTACATTTATGGCCCAACTCAGGAGGTCTCCAGATCGGTCTTGCCCCTTCCTGACAGGTGGGCAAATGTTTCTGATAGGAAACCAGTCTCCTTCCTGCCTGAAACTCAAGGCGTTTATGACTTTGCAGGGCCTCTCAGATGTCGATAAAGGCATTCCTTTGTCATAACAAGGTAATGTTTGGGGAATTTTTCTACAGATCAATATGGCTACTTGCACATGTTGTCAGTTTTGGGAAATGTTGAATTTAGCTGTCAGAGAGAAAGTATCTCCAAGTGGAAGAAGATGATCTTCAATTGGGACTTCGCTTATGGCAGGGTTGCTTGCTGTACAGCTACTGTTAATACTACCTGATTTGGCTCCTGTTGACTCTTTACCTAGGATATCATCTAAAATTAATCTCCATTCTTATTAGTATAAGGGCTACCATGCTTTTCTTTTGCTGTTTGCCTTATAAAAGACCCAAGTGTTCCAGTTAGGACTGAGGAGACAACTGATGAGCTGCTGGCTTTTATAGTCTCAAAGGGAAAGTAATCTTGTTTGTTTATTTCCAGTAACCTTCGCTGCACCTTGAAGTCAGTTCTGCCCCCAGCACCCTGTAATCCCATTGTCTGTAATACACACCCTATGCTCCACTTTCAGACTGTACAAACTACAGAAGAAGAACTCTTCCATCATACCCTGGAACATCTTTCCCCCTCTTTTATCCCTCCCCTTTTTGTACAGAATATCTAGCCTGATCTGTACTGCAGAACTTCAAAAATTTTAATATATTTTGATTGTTCCTATCAAAAAGATATTAAACTACTGCTGCTGTGTTTGGAATTGTTCTGTAGACCAGCCTCCAATGTTTGGAAAGCAACACTGAAATCCCTGTGCCTTAGGTCGGGTGCACACCATCAAATTAACCATGGCTCATAGCAAACAGGGCCTGCTTCCTGTGATTCTAGTATAACCCTTACAGACTTAAAAGGGCCAGGTTAGTGGTCACAGAACTGTGAATGCCCCATTCAAAACCTGAACAATACTTAACTTTTATTGAAAGGTGAGGGAAACAATGGGTTCAGAACTGGGAGTTTTAGACAAAACAGTGTGAATAAAAATTATAGTGAGCAGTCCCAAACTCAGGGTGAAAAGAGAAGAAAGTCTCAGGACAATGACTCACAACTGCAGAAAGGTTGCATATCACCAGTTTGGTGAAGTGGTTAGGAGCGCAGACTCTAATTTGAGAGAACCGGGTTTGATTCCCCACACCTTCACATGCAGCTGTTGGTGTGCCCTTGAGTCAGTCATAAGTTCTTTGGTAGACCTGGCCTCCAGATAACAGGTCTACATGCCTCAGTCCACTGTACTATTAAGCCTGGCCTTGGATCGTCACCCTGTGCTGAGCCTTAGAAAACATACCACCACTCAGGGACACACACACACACACACACACACACACACACACACACACACTCTTGTAGTCTATTTTGGGTCTTTTTTATGTTAAATATGACAAATTTACAGGTCAAGTACAACACAGGTGGAACAATCACTGTCAGAACCCTGCCTAACCTAACAAACAGAAAGTTGCCTAAATGTTATCAACCTGCCTAAACTACTTATTTATCAAATATTTATATCCCACTTTTACTGTGACTCAAGGCATCTTACAAATCATACTGAAAAGCATAATAGGGGTGTGCAAAAATAATAATATTTTCCCTGCTCCATTATAGCCTATGGGGGCCATTATAGTCAATAGTCCCCATAGGCTATAATGGAGAATCAATCTGGGGGTATCTTGGGCTCTGTTGTTTGAGATAGAGGTACTAAATTTGCAACATAGCTGCTGGTGCCTCTCTTAACCCCCTCCCCAAGTTTCCTTCTCCATCTCAAGATCAGCCTCAAGCGTTTGATCAGGTGGGCGATTGTACACACCCACTTATAAGTCACTCTTAGGGCCCAGTATTTCCACCCATATCACTTCTGTTGGGGAGTTAATTCCCCTGAAATTTTCTAACTTATTTGATCATTGTTGATTAACAACAACAACCCATCCTTCCCTATTCTGCCTATAGAGCTTATACCCAGGAATGACCGTATCCCCTAGATTTTCCCCATTCCACCATGTTTCTGAGATACATCCTATATCTAAATTGTCATTGAACACTAAGCACTCCAGCTCCCCCATCTTGGTTCAGAGACTTCTAGCACTGGCATATAGACACCTGTAATGTGTTTCCCTCTCCAGTAATCCTCACCTCCCTCCGCCCCTTAGTCACCACACATGGTCCTCAGTTGCCTTCTTGCACTCACTCCCAAGTTCTATTATGCTCCTGTCGATATTACCCAGAGTGTTTATGCAATTATTCCTTTGGACTGACTTGTCCTGAAACCAGAGGGTCCTCAGCTCCTGTCAGCTTTCCCCTGGGATTAGTTTAAAAGCTGTTCTGCCATCTTTTTTATATTAATCACCAGCAGCCTGATTCCCTTTTGATTCAAGTGAAGTCCCTTTCTTTTGTACAGGTTCAGCTTGTCCCAGAAAGCTCCCCAGTGCCTAACAAATCTAAACCCTTCTTCCTGGCACCACTTTCTCATCCATCCATTGAGACCCCTGATCTGTGCCTGTCTAGCTGGCCCTGCACATGGAACTGGCAGCACTTTTGAGAATGCTACCTTTGAGGTCCCAGCTTTTAAGTTTCTGCCTAGTAACCTAAATTTTTCTTCCAGGATCACAGGAATACATTTTCTAGTGTCATTGGTGCCAACGTACACCATGACTGCTGACTCCTCCCCAGCACTATCTATCAACCTATCTAGACAGTGCCCCCCCCCCCAATTGGCAGTTAAAGCCCAGTGAGTCACTATCTTGTTGGCAGCATGATGATTCTGCCATTGCAACTGCAACAGATTTGTTACAAGGGAAAATTTTGTCCCCTCCCCTCGGGGGAAGCCAGTCTGCCATCACCAGAATTCACATCATTTAAAATTCATTGACATTTTATTGGAGAAAATTAAGAGTGAGCAAGTCGGCTTGAGTGCAGAATTAGTGCCGGTCCCTCCTGGCAACTTGCCCAGCAGAATCTACAAGGCACTGGGGGAAGGGAAGGAGAGCTGTCTGTGGAGCAGAGAGGCAATGCTGGGGCTCAGTAGAGTCATCAGGCTGTCGGGATTATTGCTCTACAAACATACATAGAATTAGAGGTTTTTAATTCCACTGCACGATGTAATTTAAAAAAAAAATAATCTAAAGGGAAGCAAAGCCAAGTGGCAGCTCATTTGTCTAATCCAGTTAGAGGGGATCTCTGGTATTTATGGAATGATAGTTCTCAAATAACTTGCTAGAAGAAGCCAGTGGAGCCCGGGGGGTTCTGGGAACCTCCAGAGGGTTGAGAAAACTAACCATTGATATGAAAAGTTGCCAGAGCTGTCAACACTGTGGAGGTGGTTGAAGTTACTGGCCTCTGGCCTCCCTAGTGCAAAGAGACTGCCTTCAGAGACTGGTGCTCAAATGGAAACTCTGCATCCACTTATGTCCCAATGTCGTTATGGAAATAGAGGGCAATTCTGCAGGGGTATATATGCAACTTGGTGCAGCTCAGGAACGACCACTCAAGCCTACTGGGAAGTATTTGACCATGCAAATAAACAGGTGACATTAAGGCAAGATTTCACTAGGTTGTTTTTAAAACTCAGCCCTCTTCCAGACTTAGGCTGGCTTCTGGAGCCCCCCTCCCAAACCAGAGGCAATCATTTACTCCATGGGTGAATATTCAGAAATTCTGGCATTCAGTCCTGCCTCTTTTACCCTACTAATGAATGCAAAAATGTGTGGACTGGCCTAGTAATTCCACACTGGCCTTAGGAGGGAAATAAAACCTCTCTGATACACACACACCCCAGTAAAGCCAAGCATAGGAAAAATGTAAGTGACAGCTCCTTCTATGCCCTCTGTTTTTCCACCAGCCATTAACCCAACATTTCAAAACCAGTCTTGCTCCTGTTTGGAAAACACAGCAAATAGCAACATTACTCACACTTTCAAAGCCCCTTAACACAGAGAAATTCCCACAACACTCTTTGATGGTAGAAAGTGCTGACATGTCACATCTGACTTACAGCAGTTTTAGAGGCAAGACACGTGCAGAGGTGGTTTGCCATTACCTGCCTTTGCTTTGTAGCCCTGGACTTCCTTGGTGGTCTCTCATTCCAATAGTAACCATGGCCGACCCTGCTTAGCTTCTGAGATCTGACGGGATCGGGCTAGCCTGGGCCATCCAGGTCAGGGCTTAACACACTTTGAGTCACCCTCCTGTTCCTACCATTAATAAAACCCAACTTAATCCCACCACTGAAGTATAACTTTATTCTGCCTTCAATGCAAGTTTATGCCAGTTGTATCATGAATCCTGTGTTCATCTGTTGCTTTCTTTCAGGGTTTTCTAACCAAACCTGTTTTTCCCAACAAGCATGAATGATAAAGGTCAATCATTTACTATGTGAAAATAGAAAATTTTTGACTAGAGATGCTCAAACACCTGCTGGTTTGGCTCACCATCTGTTCGCCAGTCACAAACAGGAGGCAGTTGTCCATGTCAGTCAATCAGTTCAGTATTCTCAAGGAGTTTGAGGCTGCTCATTGGGTTACTTATCAAGTACTCAGACAGTGCTGACGATTTCACACATGCCCATTCTCACAGAGCCTGATGGCAGTCCCACTTTCCTGTACTTCGCCTCCTCACAGACCTGTTCTTGCTACATGCCACTCAGCTACCAATGACATAAATGCACAGACAACAGATACAAAGAGTCAACCAGCAATTATAAGTAAAATTTTTGAAAGTCTTGACACTTTTTGAAAGTCCATGTTATCAGTATTATTTCACGAATGCCCTTTTTTGCACAGCCTGGTAGTAGACACATCTCCCCCCTCAAGTCATTTAATGACCTCAGTTGACCATCCATGACCCTGGGCAAAATCAATCTCACCTACTGCATAGGTGCAAAAAGCCCCCACTAGGCAAATAAGAGAGTCCCTTGGACTGCAAGGATATCAAATCAGTCAATCCTAAAGAAAAGCAAACCTGACTGTTCCCTGGAAGGACAGATACTGAAGCCGAAACTCAAATACTTCGGTCACCAAATAAGAAGGGAGCACTTGCTGGAGAAGACACTGATGCTGGGAAAGATTGAAGGTAAAAGAACAAGGGGACGGCAAAGGATGAGATGGTTAGACAGTGTTACCGATGCAATGAACATGAAATTGAGCACACTTTGGAGGGCGGTGGAGGACAGGAGGGCCTGGTGTGATGTGGTCCATGGGGCCATAAAGAGTTGGACTTGCCTGTGCGACTGAACAACAACAATAACAACAAGGCAAACAAATGAAACTTCACCATCACAAATAAATGACGCTCCTCCACTATAGCTACTGCACAGTGGCTTTGAAGTGGATGATGGACAGGCAAACAGATTTGACATTCAGCTCAGGTGACTGCAGCTGTTGAACTACGTATGTTCAACTAGTGAATGCACTTGCTGCATCTCTACTTTTAACTTCCTTGACTGGATGAAGAAAGGAATTATGAAAGCACTCTTAAGAGGTCACCAATCCATGGTGAGTGATCTTGTGATTACCCCTTAATAAAATAGTAGGCGAAAATGAAGTAACTTCTTTGTCTCTTTCAATTTTAGTACAGTCCTCTTCTAATGCCAATAGAAAATCTGTGCTGCTCCTAGGACTACAGGCTGTGTTGGGATCAAGAAACAAACCAGAGAGCAAACCTGGAGCCTCTGCAACCTAGTGGCCGGAACACTGGAGTTCCAATACAGATCAAATCACGGTTGCAGGTCCCTGTGGTGGTCATAGCAAAATCTCAGAACAAAGCCATTAAATCCTGTTTATTAGGACCAACCAAGCTAATACAAAACAGCAACACGCATACAAGAAAAAACATACAAAACAGCATAATAATAATAATAATAATAATAAACCTAGGTATAATCAAAAGGTTTTACTTGGCTTTCATTTTGGATTCAGACCAAAGCATGCATTGTAAAGAAATTCTAGTTTCTTTTAATCAACTGTTTTGCTTAGCTATAATTAAAACTGACATTCTTATGGTATTTTTTAAAAAGGTGATCTTTTGATTATTAAACAGAAGTCTCCTCTTGTTAAGGAACACTGACAGGAGCGATGTACCTATACACAGATGTCATTCATTGCTGTGGAAATCCTGTCTGCTGCCTTCTTCAAGTACATTTCAAATGCTCTTCCTAATTCAAGAGATGTCAAGAGCACAGATTATTTACAATGATGCCATCAGCACTAAACACCTTTTACAAAAACAACTCCAATTAAAAATCTCACCTATTTAGTCTGATGGGAGCTACGTGGTTCCAGATTTCTGCTGCAGCCTCCTTCGAAGGGGCACTTTTCACATATTTCATGGTATCAAACTTGGTTTTCCTACTGTATGGACTCATGGCAGGAAGTGGCAGCCAATTCTGCCTCTCAGTGGACATGCACATGAACAAGCTGCACAGGGCCAAACAAACATACATTTGCCATCCACCATGTTCTGATTCTAAAGATGTGACAGACAGAGGCTTGTTAGGCCTCAAAAGATTTCCAGACTGAGCTCTGATAGACTTCGTTCAGCCTTCAGCATGATTAAGCTTGGTGAATGATACCTGCATTTTTGAGGACAGAAATCTGGGTAGTGTGTAGTGTTAGGATGCTCTTTTGTGCAAAATGGCCTTGTGGCTCAAAGTCATTTTGCCAATTCAGAATACATAACAATTTTGCTTTTTTTTATTTTTTAGAAAAAGGACTTTTTGGGGGAGGGAAGCACAGAGACTGAAATTATGCCAAAGAGACTGCTGTACTTTTTATCCATGCTTATTCCTTAATTCTTAACCTGCTATCCATTCTTTTATATATTGTTTTGTAGTTAAAACAAAAACAAAAAAGGATGCAATGCTTTGGGGATTGTCTTTATTACCCTGTGGGAGAATAATTCTGTTAATGGCTTTACCTCCTTCTCTGGTGGACTAAGGCAGTCACAGTGAAGGTAACTAGATAGTTTTGGGTGGCTTCCTAGATCCTAATACGAGTAGCCTCACAAAAGGGGCATCTGTGACACATATACATGCAAAACATCAGATGTGTACCTGTAAAAACATAATGTGGGTAGGAGATTTTAGCTTCTTTAGCACTGAATGGATCATCTCTGTAAGTCTACTGCTACGTTAGGGAGCTGAAATCAATGCACAAGTGCTGGCCAATGTGTCCACACACTGGAACACTCTGGATTGGATGTGTTCACCAAGAATCCCTGTACTCCCTTCCTACATGTCAGCTGAATTCCCCAGGCTCGGACATAGCTGAAGCCTCATTACCCATGGCTAATTTGCTTCTGGGGGCTCAGCTGTGCTGATTTGCTTTCATAGCATATGAAGGACAAGAACGCTAGGGGAAAAAAACTAAATAAAACCAAGTCTAATTGTCCTTGAGTTGCTCAGACTGGAGTGTTTAGAAAACAGGAAAGAAAAGCTCCCCAGTCCCACTCCCTGAGCAGAGCGGTCTGAGGGAAAACATTCCCTGCCACATTTCTTGTATCACCACTGTCAGTTTGACAGAACAAATGTACTCTGCTTTCCTTGGATTTCTCACCACTGGTGCATCCTTCTCCTGCTACAGTTGTCCCTGCTGTTCTCTCAGTAGCTGAGTATCAGACATAGAAGCTGCATTTCTCAAGGATACAGACAAGTTCCTTTTAATTTGCAATGGTAGAAAATGTCAAAAAAGAGATTTCTTGGGGCAAAAACTCTAAAGGATGTTCAGGTTTAAAGATGCTCTTTTTGTTCTAATCAGGTTCCTTGTCCAGCATTAGAATTGTTCTCCCCCAAGTCCCTTCAGAATGGAGCTAGGTTAGCAGCCAATGAGCTGCCTTCAAGGTCTCTCAGGATTTGACTTAGTGTGCGATAATGTGGCTGGAGTGTCCAGCTAGAAGGGGCAGAAACAGTTCATGAAGATGATTGGGGAGTGTTGGCCAAGCCACTTTCTCTTTCTGCCTAGCCTGGAGAACCATTGTGGGGTAGTGGTTAGAGTGCTGGACTAGGATCTGGGAGACACAGGTTCAAATCCCCCCACTGCCATGGAGGCTTGCTGGCTGACCTTGGGCCAGTCAAACTTTCTTAGCCTAACCTACCCCACAGGATTATTGAGAGTATAAAATGAAGGAGAGGAGACCAATGTGAGCCTCTGGCTCCCCACTGGGGAGAAAAGCAGGGTATACATAAAGTAAATAAATAAATAACTAATAGCCTGCCTCTCGGCATAGTTGTCAGCACAAATGAGGCAAACATACACTGAAAAACGGCACACAAATGGTTGAATGCTATTAGTTTTATTGTAACAGGAGCGCATCTCCATTTATAGACTGAATGGGGTAATAATCAGAAGATGGTGACACCAGAAAGGAGGCAAGTTGGTTCCAAGAGCCAGTTCTCATGACCCTTTCAGAATGTGACAGCCACAGTTTCCAATCCGCCTGACTGTGTACATTGACAGCGCGTGCCAGAGAGACCTTGGCTCTGCTTTTGACCCATCACTAAGAGTGTTCCTATTCTCACTGTCATATGCCCAAAGCAAATATAGACTGACTTCAGCACTGGCCACTGGCAATCTTATGACAAGTTTAGCAAATGTTAAGGGCAGAGGTGCTTTTCAGTATACAAAGCGCTTCCCAAGCCATTTATGCCTAACTCATTTTTCCTCACAGCAACCCTGCAAAGCAGGTTAAGCTGCAAAGGAGAGCAGGATCTGAACCTAGATCTCATCTGTCTAAACCCAGCACTACCCACTGCACCACACTGACAGTCTGGGCCAAGTTGTACTGCCTGAAGAGGAACAGGGTTCCTGCTAAAACTTAACAGGGCACTTCAAGTAGACACTCGGGCTATTATGGAGGCAATGGGGAATGTCTACCACCAGGAAAAATAGGTGGGATACATAAGAAGAAGAAGAAGAAGAAGAAGAAGAAGAAGAAGAGATTGGATTTATACCCCACCCTCCACTCCCCAAGGGAGTCTCAGAGCGGCTTACAAACTCCTAGAGCATGGACCCCTTAGACCTATATGCTGTATTGGCTGAACTTATGTCCAGAGGGAGATGGTAGAAAAAGAGGGGGAAGGAAAATGAGGAACCCAATGAGTAAAGTCAGAATTCATGGCTGCATATAGTGTGAGTGATCTTCGTCACAAAGAAGCTTTTACCTCAAAGCGAAGGCAAAACAGGCCAGGCTACTTCTAAAGCTCCCCTTTTAATATAAAAGTCTTATCTTTCCTACAGAGAAGCTAAGTGGTAGTGAGCTCCATTTTTCCCCTCTCTGTATTTATTTTTGGGACTGTCCTTTATAGCATCAAATAAAGATGCTTATCACATCCAAGCTGACCTTAAATTAGTTGCCCAGAGGCATCATGCAGGAAGAAATAATGTTGTGGGTGAGCTTAATTTTTGTTCTGTTAGTTTTTGTTGTTAAACTATAACTAAACTTAGAAAATAGTGAAACAGTAATTTAAATTGAAAATATAAGTATCGTTGGAAAATAAAAAGCCATAAATGTTTCAATGTATATTATCAGAAAAATAGGGAAAGCAATGTTCTTGGAGGAAGGAAAACTGTCTTTGTGTCCACAGTGGATTCAAGTACTCAAACAAAATGCAGAGTCCTTGACATCTGCCTATAAAAAGATGGCCGACATGAATCGGATTTCAATCATACTGAAATAGTCAATTCAAATTCAATGTCATTTATAATAAGGAAGTTTAGAACAGAGTCCAAAGAGGTTGTACAATAGTATTATTGTATAATACTAAGCATAATTAAGCATAATTTTAATATTTTCTTTTCTGATAGTATATATGTGTCAGAGTGATTTTTGTGGGTATTTTCCAGCTGACCCTTGTTTTCCCTAGCCTTGCAAAGATCCTGACAAGAAGCAACTGTGTACCAGTTTTCAGTCTGGTTTACAGGATCTTCTTTGGCTGGTTTTGCATGGCTGCCCATTTCTCTGAAACATCTCTCCTTGTCTTTTACACAGCAATATGAATTCCCCATACAACTTGGAAAAAATACAATAAGAGATGATGCAAACTTCTCCACGGGGCAGCAGGAAAGAAAACTCCACTGAAGCTGTGGGGCAGGGGTGACTTTCTGGTACTAGAAACCTCACTGCTACTTAAAGGCAAAGTCTGCATCCATTTGCAAAACCCGATGATGATGATGATGATGATGCTGATGATGCTGCTGCTGATGATTAGAATGTCTACCCTGCCCTCCCAGCCAAGGCCGACTCAGTGTTTCTCAGGGCAACCCTGCATATGATGCAATGCAGATGAGCTCCCAAGGAATGACTGCTGACCACTGGAGGAAAAGGCAGGAAGGAATGAAAGAGTGGGAAAGGAGATGCTGAAGAAGCAGATGCTTCCAACTCTTTGTGGACTTTTCCATGCTTACATTTTTGCTGGGCAATCTAGTGCAGTTTGTCAAACTTCGTTTATAACAAGCCTCCCCCAAGTGGAGACAAATGGTTTGGGCCTCCACAGATTTAACTGACAAAATGAAGACAAATTATCCAGCAAAGCTCACTCTTGTCCCAGGCACAAGGCCAGCCCGATCAATAGAAAAAGCGGGGGGGGGGGGGATAGGGCCATGTAAATCCAGGGCATTCTTTAATAAGACCAGCAAGGAGGAGGGAGTTGCACTGCTGACCCTCTCCAGCAGCACCATCAGACAAAACTGGGGCAGTGGGAGAGCAAAGAGGCATACAATACAGAAGCCGTTGTTAAGGAGGACTGAGACAAGAAGGGGGAGGTAAAAATGGTAAAGAGGGGAGGCAAAACAAGAAGAGTGTGGCCATTTCCTAGCACCAAACTTTTCTTTTGGAGGCCATTTCATCCTTTGAGAAGCCTTTCTCTGGAGCTGGTGGGACAGAATGTATGGAATAGCAGCAAAGGAACTGTATAGTGCTATATTCAGAAGTCCGGGCATTTCACATTCCTTCTTGGATATGCTTAATTATGCATTTAAAGATGGAGCTGTGAGACAATTCATATTAACAGATAACTACTTAACTACATCCCAAAGTGATGTAAAGGACAAAATCACACTCTCAAGAAATACCAAATCTACAAGCAAGTAATCTGGCTAACAGTCGAAAATGTATGTTCATTGGTGCAGCCAGCAGAGAGAAAAGAGCCATTGATTTTTTTCCCTCTTCACTAATAACCAAAATTATGCTGAGGGGCAAGAAAGGCTCATGCCCAGACATAATGCCACAACAAAACCAGAACAAGGAGAAATGCAAATTTTTTGAAGTCACAGCATTAACATAAGACCTTCCCACCCGGGTCAGATTTTCTCAAGTTCCACAATATTGATCATTTCCCCTTCCTACAACCTGATACCAAGGCAGAGTTTATTCTTGTTCCTACAGAGAAAAGTACACATTTTTGCTGTCTCATTTTATACTGGTTAAGTAGCTCATTTTCTGACTAGCCAGACATGGTCTATCTCAGCACAAATATTCAAAATGAATTGGAGGCTATTTGCCAAAGGCTTCACACGTTGTATCCCATTAAGCATACAAGAGCCTTGTGGGATAAATTATTATCCCCATTTAACAAGTATGACGCTGAGCCAGCATGCTGCAATGGTTAGAGCATCAAACTTTGGAGACCTGGGTTCAAATACCTACTCAGCCATGAAGTTCACTCTGTGATGTTGGGCTCTCACATTATTTTAGCCTAATCCACTTCCTAGGGTAAAATGAGGAGGGGAGAAACCCAAGCTCCTCAGAGGAAGGGTAGGTAGAATAAAAATGCAATAGTTAGACATCCACTCATCCATGGCTTACCTGGATTCCATCCACTGACCCACCTTGGCCTTGTTGGTGCTCTCTAACATTGGGTCCTTTTAGTGGGGAGACAAGTGGGCTACAAGTACTGAAATAAACTAACTTGCATGACTACAGTGGAGCAATCCATTATAAAACACTGTTCTAAAAATGACAAACTGATGGTCCCTGATGGAGTCCAGGGAAAGATGATCCCCCCCAAAAAACTATGCATTAATCTTTTTGACACACCATCTACATAATACCAAAAGTGAGGATCAACCAAATGACACATAACAGTGTGTGATCTTTTGAGTTTACCAGAACTCTTCCTCAGGCTGGATGTTGAAAAAAATTAATTTTAAAAGAGAAAAAAAGATTCCACAGGACATGATGGCAAGTCCTGGCCAAGCCTCCATTGTGTGTTAGGTGCAGAGCAGCTTCAAATTGTGAAGTTACACCCAGCTGTTTTTGGCCAAAAGGCAATAAATCAATTAAAGTCCATAGGTGTTAATGAAGCCCAACAAATGTCTCTAATTTCTCTCTAAACCAGTTAGATCCTCCTTGAGATATTACTAGACTGAGCTAATTGCTGATATATGAAGGTAATAATAGTCCCAATTTCTATGCAAACCACCAGAACCAGATGCCACAGAGCTAGTCCACAATTGTGTCCAAAGCCCAACAACATCCAGAAAGCCTATGAGCAGCTTGATCTTGCAAGAAGATAGGAAGTCACTAAGCCCAGCTGATTAATCACCAGCTTCTCTGTGCAGCACTCTGCTTTAAGCCAAAGTAAAAGCACTTTGCTTAATGAAATCACTGCTGATAAAACAGTGAGAAGGGGGGGGGGGAGAGAACCCTGCCTCTTGGAAGAGCCAAAGCAGCCTGCCTTACCATCCTCTGGTCTGAACCTTCTCCAATGACTAATCTTCATTTTACTAAACTCATTTTTAACTCTTAAGAAATAACTCAGCATGGCTATTAGTACCCTTTGGGGACATACATGCAGGAAAATGCCACCCAAGAGCTCAACTAAGCTCCACACACCAAGAATGCCATCTACCACATTTGCAGCCCAAACCACCACTACCCTCCATTTGTTTGTGTGCTAGCTTGTTGAGGTATTTTAAATATCTTTTCCCATTTGTTTATGACTTCTGAGACAGCTCCACTTTGGCACTTCTGCTCTCATGGGGGGGCTTAATGGCCACTGATTCCCAAGACTCACAGTCTACATAATGGGCAAACGTAAGCAGCAAGATCTAATTACCCAGCTCATCCACATGGCAAACAGCAGGAATTCCAGGCTCTGCATGGCTGCTGCATTCTACGTATAGGAAGGGGCAACAATCCTTACATAACCGTGGAACGGTTTCACATACTTCTGGTTGAGTACTAGAGACATCCTTTACTATATATTGATCTCCCTGTACATCATCTTGACATCTCCCTGCCCAGTTAGCCATCCCAGTCACTAGATTAAACTAGTCTCTCTTCTGATCTTAGTATCCTAGCCAGCTCAGTTGCCCAGCACAGCCAGCATATGAAAGGCAAGGGTCAAGTCAGTGTCTAGCCCATGTCCACCAGGGGACCAAGATGTCAATTTGGCCCTGATAGAAGGGGACTGAATCAGCTTGAAAGAAGACCTAGCAAGGGAATTTCTTCAAAGACATGCCTCTAATGGACAAAGCCAATTGCAGAGGAGAGTATGAATTTAATTAACATTAGCAGAAATGTTACATAAGCTAAATAAAAAGGAACAAAACCAAGACCTACCTAAGTTGTACCAGTCACTGGATTTATTGTGACATTCCTCTTTCAAAGAATGGACACAAACTAAGCTGGGACTTTTAAAAAGAGGCTGATAGATGCAGCCTTCACTCCACTTCTCCCCATTCCCCAATCCTTAATTGTGCACCTGTCACAGAGTGTATTAAACCTTTACCTGCTAACTGTGAGGGTTTCTCTCTGACCTATCCTCAACTGGGGTTTGTGGTCCCATGTGTGCTGCCCTGCAGTGTTATCCAGTCATAACAAGGCACAGGTCTTCAGTTTTTATGGCCCTAACTCAAGATATCCAAACAGCGATATATCTGGCGGCTTCCTGGCAGGTGGATAAATGGTCATCTGCATCCTGTCCATTTGTCTCCATAAAGGAAAACTGTCTCAGCCTGAAATTCAAGGAGTTTATTACTTCATTCCCAGGGGAGAGGGCAATTTATCTGGGGGCCAGTGTATCTTGTATGTTAAACAAGGCATCCTGCATTTCCTTATCACAACACCTACTACCTCCAGCCTGATGTTCCACCCATTTCTATTCAAGCATCCCTGCTCCAAGCTGTAGTACTTTGGCTTTCCTGCTTCTGCACAAGAGAATTCCCACTTGTACCAAGGAGTCACTGTACATCATTTCCAAATGCCCATGTTTGCTTTTGTGTGCCCAGTCTTGAAGCTGGAGTCTGTACACTTATAGACAGCACTGGAACTTTTGTAACTACCAGCATGAAGAATCTCACCTCCTCACACAGATGATGGGGAAAGTAAGTCTGGTAGCTAGAGAACCCCAGTCCTTCAGTATGGCCCTTCAGAATTTACACAAAACAATCACTGAGATGGCATTAAATCTTGACACAATCTGGAAAAGTAGTTCTGGATCCCACCCCGTCCCTACGTGGCTGCTGGCACCAGCTTCTTCACACCAGCTCTACATACTTCGTTCCACTATCTCAGCCCTGCTATCCTGCTCACCCTCTTTCCCATGTCCATTTGGATACAAAGCCATCTTAGACCAGCATCTGCTTAGCACCTCAGAGCAGAAACAGGGCCCCCCTCCCACGCAACCCATTTGTCTTGCAGCAGGACAGCAGCCCCCAGATACTCCATTCTGTACATTTCATTTGGACAGAGAGACAGGTGAAACTGAACAACATGCAATTAATCCACTCAAAATAAAGCCAGGAGAGCAAAAGGGGGAGGGGAGGCAACAATCCCACAAATGGACAGAGAAGGGGTGACCATGCATAATAAGACTTCAATAATCCAAAGATTAATTCACAAGATGCAGCATCCCTCTAGGGCAAAACTCTTAGCACTGGAAATCTCATGTCAAGTGACAGAATGGGAGAGCTGGTCCAATTGAAGTCTGGTTTGGCCTCATTCAGCACTCATTCCTTCCCCAAGGAAATCCACCAGGAGAACGTGGGAAATGCTATGTGCAGATAACTACCATTATGCCTAAGGACATCAGAGGGAAAAGTTGTCTGACTCAAGGCTGAAACAGACAAGTTATTGATGTTACCAGAAGCAAATACCTGAAAGAAAGAATGTTGAGATGTGGGGGGAGGCAAGGCTAGGTAAGGAGGCATCCCCTCGAAACACACACACACACACACACACCCCACCTCTTAAACACTTTTAATACTATCTAGTCTGTAACAATTATCACTTGCATACAGTACAACACACACACATACTATGTGCATACATACACAACTGCAACATCTCAAGCCAGATTAAGTAACTCTTTTCCAGAGAAAAAGCAGGTGTGCTATTTAGGTGGATGAGGAAAATCCTTGTCTTCCTGACTGCTACAAGTGCCTGCTGTGGGCTTGAGCTCCCCAGTAACCACCTTGTTCATGAAATGCCAAAACCTGTTACTGCACCACAGCCTCAGTTGCCTGCTCCTTGGCAGACAAATGGATGAGGGCGATCACACCTCTGTTTTTCCTCCTGCACACTTGGCCTTTCCTTTGGCACTAAAGGGTTTTTTTTAATCACAACCCCTCTGTGGGATGTAGAGGGGGGAAGGCCAGATGCTAGTGTGCAGCCATATACATAAATATGCTTGGCATTCCTAGTGGGTGGCCTGGAAGAGACAATATGAGCTATTGCAGCTTTTTTACCTGTCACTGTAACAGAGCAAAGTAAATTTATGCCTTGACAGGGTCCCAAAGCACAATGTAGGCTGTTTCTATAGTGATCATTCACCCACTGCCAAAATGCAGCTGTCTCTGGGGTTGAGTGCACCAGCTGTTCAGCATCAACAACGTGACAAAGGATTTGCCAGGATAAGACTGCTTCCTGGACACTCCGGGGAAATCAAGGTGCAGTGGAGGCAGAGTGGCTACTAGAATGGGTGTTTGTGCAGCCAGGACTTGAGAACCAACTTTATCATAGACGGAGCTGGAGAAGCTTTAAAAATCATGAACTAGCAGGGCTTGGATGTTCATGACTCACATCCCTGCCTATTTCACATCTCACATTCCTGCCTAAATCAAACCTAAGCGTTGAGGACAAAGATTAGTATGGAGTGAACAGAAAAGCCACAGCCAGTCACATATTATTTATCTGCTGCAAGTTCCACTCCCTCCCAGAGGAGCTGTAAACTGGATACAGACAATTGTTTTCATGAGAACTGAAGGTGATGTGATAGGGCCATCATTGCCTATAGCACACACACCAATTTCTTCTGCCCCGTTATCATTTCTGATGAAAGGGGTTTTGCAGTTGCTTGTAGCACTTCAAAAATCTGAAAAACCGATTTTGTCAAAGATGACAGCAAGATTCAAGCAAGTGTGTACATCGGGAAACAATGGTCCTGCTGTATCACCTTTGCTTCTCTTTTAAATTATTGTCTTCTGGAACAGATCTGGAGAAAAGTGATGCACTTGCACAGCTAATACTTTGTTCTCAGAGCCTGATTTATATTACATTTGTACCACACTACATTTACCCTGAAGCTCCCCAATAAGTTATATCATGTGCAGAGGCTGAAGGATGGTGAAAATGGCCAGATCTGCATTGCAAGGGGATACACATGAATTGAGGTCACTTCAAAGTAATCCACTTTAAACAACTGCTTGTTCGTGAAAATCAGACATTTCCCGGCATGAGGGCCAATATCAATTGTCCATAAAGCATAAAACATACCTAAAACGAGTACATTTTAAGAACAGCTGGATGTGGCTAATAGAGGATGGCTTAGTTCATAACTGTTTTGTGGCTTTCTCGATGGCATCGAGTCCTGGATAAATCACAGCCTGACCATGTTCTAAAACCAATAAAGCTTTTAAATCAAAGCAGGATTGTATCTGAGTTAGCCATGCTGTGATTTTTATTGGCATTTTGCTAGTGTTGTAAGCACAGTGATGAATGTGTGTAGAATGTTTTGCCAGAACTCCATCAATACTTCTCAGGCACTTCCAATTGGTCTGTTCCAACTCACTTTCACTATGTGTTCAAGACAGCTAAGGCTGGATGGCACACTTGCAAAATAAAGCATTTCTGGGAGCGCTGCTTCCCCTGTCCTCGTCCCTGATTCCACACAGCCAATCATGCTCAACAATAGAAGTTAATTGGCCTTGTGTGAATGTGGCAATACACATCCAGTATTATGTCTCCCTGTGTGCCTGAAAACCCTTTGAAAAGTGGGACAAACCAAGCATCATAAGTTACAGTCTGGACTCATGCAAAAGGTTCTAGTGAGGCAACATGGATCTGCCTTTTGCCATCATCATTAAGCCCCATTCCTTCTGTGGAAGCACCAGAAAATAGTGCCAGCACAACCTAAGCAGGAGGGGTTTCTTTGCAGGGAGGGCTCCATCATAGTGCTGAAGTGCAGTATACATGGAGGTAAGTCACACTATAGCAAGTGTTTTGTTGCTTTTTCTTCAAAAAAAACCCCACCCCACCCCCATATTTAGTCTTTTTACTAACTGCCTCTTTGCCTACCAAGAACACGCACAGCAGCTGTGTCTGGGAAGCTAGTACAGAGATGGGGATGAATGAATCAGGGGAGATGGTGCTAACGGCCAGGAGAGGGAAAGAGATTTGACCTAAAACTGGAATGAAGACATAAAATAGAACACTTGGAATGGGGTGGCCAGTAGGCGACTAGAGTGGATGGAGGAACAGGGTCAGATCACGACCTGCCTGGAGCAAAAACAACACCCGACCTAAAGATGCTTAAGTGCTGAACGTACCATTTTAATAACATGCTTTCTTGAGAAAGCTTGAAGTGTGAGATTCAGTTCGAATAAAGAATCTGGTTGGGTTGTCAGTAGAAATGGGCAGAGAATGAATTCTAATGTCCAGAACAACCATAAGGCATGACCCCTTACAAATAATAATGAAATGGGATTTGATCTGGAAAGCAAAGGGTTCTTGTTGGCCATTGCGCCTTAACTTTCCTTCATGTAAAGAGGCTACAAGGGGATCTTCCTGCCAAACAAGGTGCTGTGGAATTGAGATGGACGGCTGTCTCTGGACAGCAAAGTATTCCCAGCAGAATTCTTACAGCTCCCCATCAGGTTCTGCAATCAAAGGTCACAGCCAGAGAGGGACTGACTCTATTTTCCCACTTGATTTTGATTTGAAATCCATATGGATGCATTAAAGTCACCAGAGAGATGGAAAGTTGTGTGGGCTTTGTATTCCTACTCAGCTCAAAATATCTCCTTTCATCACATCTCTGCGGGTGAAGAGCCCATTTTGCAGTCACTGAATTGTTAGAGTGACATTTAGGGACAGCAGGCACCAGGGAAATTGATCTACAAGGAGAGTGCAAGATCCAGCTGGCTTTACATGAGCCAGGACCATGGACAGCACCCAGCTTTTGGAGGGATTTTACTAGTCCCCTGTGAACGGGAATCCTTGCCTACGCAGGACCCTTGCCAGGATGAAGGCCCACGCTCCTGGGATCAACGACCCGACCGGACCATCCTTCCTAAACGCAACTAAGACGCAGCTTGGAGTGGATCCCTGGAGGAGAGGTTTCAACGAGACCCCTCTAATGTCCCCTACTGGGAGCCCACTGGGACAACACTGCTCACTCAGCCCAAAGCTTTGCCTTCCGCACGGGAACAAAGCGGGTATCGCACCTAAACCGGCCAGCAAACAGCCTCTGCACCTGGACCATTTTACAGATACGGAAGACCCTGTTATCCAGCAGGCAGGCACACAGAGACACACACTTCCAGCCAACACCTTTAACCTACACCTTCGGGAAGCAACAGGCCCCACATGCGGAAGGACAAAGTGGATGAAATGTCACCCTTCCACCCCCCCACTTTCTGCAGGCAGAAGTTTGTCCAGGGACGATACAGCGAACCTCTAGGCACCGCAGATGCGGGAAAGGGCGCAGAGAGGAGACTCTGTTGGCGGTGCGTGTGTGTTTGGAGGAGGGGTGTGGGTGGAGGGGACGCTGTAAGGAACGTTTTAGAGACGGGACCCCCGCCGCCGAGACCCAGGCCGTTTGCTGCTGGAGGGATGCTACACCTTCCCCTCCCCCAGTCAAGCCGGCGCCCCCGGGCAGAGGACGCTGCCAGCCAGGGAGGGACTCACCCGTCAGCTGGTCGTAGGAGCCGTCGAGGTCGCGGGAGTCGGAGAGGCTCTCTTTCCTGCCCTTGCCGCGCATCTTGGGGAGCCAAGAGCCCTGGGGTGCTGGCGAGACACCGGCCGGTCAGCGCGGGACCGGGCTGGACCCCTCCTGGCGCGCCTCCCCTCGCCGCGGTGCCGCCTCCGCCTCCCCCTCCGGCGGGCGCCCTTTGCCGACCCTCCGGGCGGGGGCGCAGAGCAGGGGCAGCCGGCGTCCAGCTCCCCGGCAACAGGAGACGCGAGAGCCGGCGCCTTCCCCCTCCGGCTTCGCCGCCTCCCCCGCCAGCTTCTGCGCACAGAGCCACTCGCCTCTGCCGCCGTTCACACGGGCGGGTTTCTGCCACACGCTCCCATCGGCGGCGGGGGAGGGAGACGTGTCCCCTCGGAGGGACGCCCGGGCTGGTTCTCGGCCCCGCCTCGCTCCAGGGGCAGGCACGGAATGTGCCCCCCTTCCGGGTCCCCGGAAGAAAAGGGGGCAGCACTTAGACACGCGTCTCCAGTGGCCGGGAGACACGTGCGTCTCTGTGCCCAAAGACGCGCGCAGATGTCTTGGAAGGAAACGCGGCGGGCGCTTCAGCAATGCCTTCCTGACTTGCAGCGCCGGGAGGCAGACACGCGCAGCCGGCCCCCTCGCAGGAGGAGGAGTGCAGACGGCTCCGAGAACGCGTGCAAAGAGCGCGGACCTCCACCCAGCCCGGCCAGGCCACTAGCGCGATCGAGCTTCAGGTGCGTCGCAACCTGCCTCAAGGCATCCCTGGCTAGAGGAGCCGCCTTCCCCTTTGCGCCCGCCGCCGACGCACTCCCGGGCAGGGCGCAGGCCGACCCCCAATGCCCCCCCAGCCCACTTCAGGAGGAGTCAACTTTAGCGGAGCAGGTGGGATGAGGGGGGCGCCCAAGGTAGCGCAGGGGGCTCGGATTCTAGGTCTCAGGCGAGGCGTGGGAGAGAGCTTTAAAAAACCACCTCTCAGCCGGGCTTCCGAAGCCTTTAACTGTTGTATGATGACAGGAAAGATGAAAACCCTTTCCCCATTACAAAGAAGCAGGGGGGGGGGATGCTTCACTTGTTGAATTTCTGCCTGTTACAGTTGTTAAGGACACCAACAGTCCCTGAGCTCAGCTCGAAGGACACTTTGAACTGGAGAAGCCGTTGAAGGCACCAGACAGATGTCATAAGAATAGTGGCACAATCAAGGAAACATCTGCAGGGGGTATACATCAGACGCTGGCTGTTCTCCTTCTCAGTCAAGGATGGCTGCAGCCGGCATGAGCTGGATTGCTGCCCACCTTGGTCCCCTGCCCATCCATTCGACTGATGAAAAGTGGCTGGGGACCATTAGAGACCAGCTGGGAGGGGGCGACTGGCAAAGGTGGCCACAGAGGAAAAGGCACTCTCAGAGTCCAGAAATGCTTCCCCGGCTCTCTCTCTCGCTCTCTGTGTAGTTGAGAAAGGATGCAAATATGACTTGCTGCTTTTTTTGATGTGGGCAACACAGAATCCATTTTATGATTCAGCTTTCAATCATCCCCTTCTGTATTTTTACTGTTTTCTAGCCCCCCCCCTTTTAAAGTGATGATGATAACAAAGCCTTGGCTTCTCTCCCTCAATGCCAAAAATGCTGCTAAAGCATCTTCTCCACTGCATTAATCTTAATTAACAAATTACACTCATATTCTGGTCTTTGCTTAAACTCCTGCCAAACTGAGACCTCCGTGTTATTCTGAGCGATGCAGCTTCAGTCCTGCCCCAGAAGTGGGGAGTGGGTCAATCCACCCACTTCAGCTGTGGCAGGACAGGCCTCCCAGGACCTAGGGTAAAGAAGTGGTATCTGTATCTGTGGGACTACATAACATTTGAGAAAATAGTGGAGGGCAAATGAGTATCCTATGTTTGAGTCAAACTTCCTGAATAAGTGGTACCCGGTATTAGAGAAACTTTTAAAGAATGTAGATTCCCCAAATTTCTATAGCAATCATTGTTATTTTAAATTTATTTTGTTAATGTAATGATTAAGTTCTGTATAAGGTAATATTGAAGTCTGCCTTGTATAGGTATCTCAGTTCTGCTACTGATGATGTTTTGTTGATGTTCTGTTACTGGTTGATATTTTGTTACTGACTGATGTTATCTTTGAATATTTTTCTTAATAAAATATTTTTCAAAAAAACCCTGGCAGGACAATTACAGAAGTGGTGGGTGGATGGCCTCCCTCCCTCCTGTATTGCTACTGCTTCTCCCCCCCCCCGCCCCCGCCCCCGCCCTTCATCATAAAGCTTGTACTTAGCACTGCCAGAACTGGCTCCGGTTTACGCAGGCAATGCCAATCAATACATTCACTCTTTGTTCTTTGTTTGTTTTCTGTGATAGAAATAGGAGTTTGTACATCTCCAGACAGAGTGGGGAAGGGGAGGATGAAATCCTATTCAGAATTTTAAAAATTTGCACTAATTGTTGGGGAGAGATATCCCACCAACACCCACATCAAGAGCCTAAAATTCCCTATCTTTACAATGCAATGTTTGTGAGACCAGGAGATCAGGATGAGATTAGGATATGTGTCACCTGTTTAAGCTCCCTTTTCTTCCCACCTGCAGGCCTTCCTCTGTGCCCAGATCCCTGGGGCCTGGATTGATGAAGGGGAACTGTAGCTCTACCAGTGGTCTGGAACTGCAGGCTGTCTTCTGCATTCATCCTTCAGACAGACTTCTGGTAACATTTGCTGTCCATGTCCACAGGTAGGCCAGAAGGTGCTGGTGTAATGCAAACAGCAAGGTGAGAAGAGTCTTGCTGGCAAGACTGGCCTTCCTGCTAAGAAAAGTATGAATGACCTGCCTCAAGCCGCCAGTTCTGGGCTACCATTAAAGAATGGCAAACTTTGAATACCTGTTTGTTGCTATATATTGCTGCCATTTTGATTGGCTGTCTCTGGCACCCAAATGACTGGCCTCTGCTCATTCCAGGAGGCTGCAGGGGGAGTGGGGGGCAGCAATTCTGAGCCGAAGTTGGGTCAGAATTTTGTTTTTCACTTCTCTATTTACTCCTTAGCCTGGTAAAGTGGGGCCTCTTCTCACTACTGAAACCTTCAGTGACACCACAATATCAGCTAGAAGCAACAAGATAATGTGAGGATCATGTGTATGTGTTGTGTAGTTTTGAGCCTGCTATAGCAGAATATGGGTAAGGGGCTCAAATCCCCTCAAAAAACTCATAGATGCCAAAATCAGTGTCTTTTTTTTAAAAAAAGTGAGTCCTCTATGAAGGAAGCTGCCTTCCCCGGCAGAGACAGACAAGAAAAATGTAAGGAGAGGGAGAGACTAGGGACAGTCTGAGAAACATCATCGTTAATTTAATCAGATGGATTGAGTGTCCTAGAGGGAGTAGCTGTCACCAGATTGACAGCTGCCTGTTTGGAGGGCACACCTGTGTCTGTGAAGCTGAAGCCAGTGCCATTTCCTGGATTCACTGATCAACTGGGAGTATAACATTTATCTCCTGTGATGAATACTCAAACTCCTATTCACCCCCTTGAGGGTTCCAGTCTACCATCGCATCTGGAAAAACTTTGGGATGAGAATACAATGCCACTCGCTTAGACCCACTTTCTTGGCACAGGTGACCCACCGCTGGCTAATTACAAGTTATAGAAGCAAAACAAAAAGAAGCAGCTCAAAAGACAGCCAAGCCATTGTGACAGAGGCTTTCACGGATAGGAGCCCACTGAAATGGACTCTGGTCTCATCCACAAAAGATGCTGCTGTAATAGACCTGACCGCCTTTCAGGTGCCACCAGACACGCCCCCCCCCATGCACCTCTGCAGAGCTGCCCCCCTGAAATGCCCTGCCCTGTGTCCAGAGTGACTCCTACAGAATCCCGGATCAGGGGCGTCCGCCCGTCCAGCCTCAGGAATGCCGAAGCCATCTCGGACACGCGCAGCATTCGGCCCTTACTGGGCCTCTCACGTCCCACCTTGGAGGCCGGGGGTGGGGGGGGCGTCAAGCGCAGTTCGGCAAGGCGTGGCCAGGGTTCCCTCGACTCTCCCCCCCTTGCCAAGAACCCCCGACCTGAGCTCCAAAGAGGAGCCCAAAGGGCAGGCCCAGCAGGGAGCATGGCGCTCCTGCCCCGGGATCTCGCCGGCCTTGCCGAGCCCCCCCCCCCCCCCCGCGCTCCTGCCCGCGGCCTTTCCCCGCCAGCCCGACTCCCGCGAGCCAGCAGCGGCCCCTCACCGCCCTTTGGGCGCCGCGCTCCAGGCCAGGGCGGCACGGGCCGACTCTCCCCGCCCACGCGCCGACCCGCCGGTTCCTTCGCCCATCCTGGCTCGGAATGGCCCTCCCGGACCCGGGTCAGTTTGAACTGCGGAGAGACGCGGAGGCTCCGTGGTGCGAGGGCACTCTCGCCTGCTCCCAGGCAGGGGTCAGGAACGGGGGGGGGGGGGGGGAGGCCTCCCGGTGGGGCCTGGAGATCTCCCGGAAGAACCACCCTTGAGCTCCAGAGGCCACCCCCCAGGAGAAAATGGCTGCTTGGAGGGCGGACTCCCTCCCTCCCCCCTCCCTCGAGGGCATTCCGCCCCGCTTAGGTCCCTCCCCTCCCTAGGCTCCACCCCGCCCGCCCCCGATTTCCAGGCATTGCCCAGCCCAACTTAGCCAGAGTGGACAACCCTCGCGGAAAGGAGCTCCCCGCCGGCCCCTCCTGCCTCCGACGGCCACTCTCTCCCGCCCCTTCTTCGCCGCCTCTCCTCCTCCTTCCCCCAGCCTCCATTCATTCGGAGGGCGAGTGGGCGGGGAAGGCAGCGGAGGCTCTCCTCGCTCCCGCTCCAGACGGGGGAGTCGGACGGAGGTGGGCCCTCCCACCGCAAATGAGGAGACTCTGAAGGCGGCGAGAGAAGAGGCGGCACCCCCACCCCCTTCGCATGGGAGGAGGCAGGCGGCCGGCCGGGGGGAGCTGGCGCGAGGCCAGGGCAGCGAGACCCCCCGCCCCCCCCACGCAATGCCAGCCCGGGAGGAGGAGTCCGGGGCAGTCGCCGAGCGCCGAAGAGCGAGAGGGGCTGCCACGAACGCCACGGCCAGGAGGGGCGAAAGAGGGACTGTCCAGAACCGAAGGCAAGTCCAGAAGACTGAGGGGCGACCAGGAAGCGGGGGCCGTCGGCCCTCCCACGTGGGTCGCAGATCCGGGAGTGACCGCGGAGGAGGAGGTGGTAAACCAGAAGGCAGAGCTCTGGCTGGCGCCGGGAGATGCAGGCAGAAGGTGGGTCCCGAGGTGGTCAAAGGGCCACTCCGGGGAATACCTACAGCAAGACAGAGGCTGCCTGCAAGTAGCCCCAGGGGCCCCAAGCAAAATCCCAAAACAAATGCCACCTAATACCTTTGATTGGGAACAGCCATACAAAACAGGGCGGGCGGGAGCTCCTGAATTCTCCAGAGCCCCTCATCAGGCTGGATGTTTTTTAAAAAAGGGGGCGGTGGTGGAAAGAAGAGATTTTTTTAAAAAAATTCTTCCTTTAAAAACAAAACAAAGGCATACCAGCCCGATAAGGAGCTCTGTGGAACTCACAAGCTTGCACACGTCTGTTGTGTCGTTTTGATTGGCTGGTCTTAATAAAAGACATGATGGGACTCTTTTTGGGTACAGTGGCAAAGATTTCTTATTTATTTCTATTTTTATCCCACCCTTCCCACAAGCAGGCTCAGGGTGGGTTACAATCACAAAATAACAATATAATTTAGATAATTAAAACCATATTTCTGTTAAAACACAAACCAAACACAGGGTGGATTCACCTCAACAACAAGGCTCAGTTTGGGCTGGTTCCATTTGGCCAGCATCGTCAGCAGGGGAGGACAAGATAGATGTGGCTGTCCACTGCCTCATCTGAAAGCCTGGCAGAACAGCTCCATCTTGCAGGCCCTGCAGAATTGTAACAGATCCCACAGTTCCCTGATCTCAAGAGGGAGCTTGTTCCACCAGGCTGGGGCCAGGACAGAAAAAGCCTTGGCCCTAGTCAAGGCCAGCTGGACATCCTTGAGGCCAGGGATGACCAGAAGATGTTCATCAGTTGAGGATAATGCTCTGCAAGAGACTTATGGGGAGACGCGGTCCCAAAGACATTAAGCTCCCTGGCTGCATAGGAGTTTGAAGGTTAACACCAAAACCTTGAACTGGATCAATTGGCAGCCAGTACAGTTGGTGCAGCACTGGCTGAATGTGAGCCCGCACAGGCATCGCCATCAGCACACGTGTCTTTCTTTGCCCCAAGATGCCAAAGCCCTCTAAGAAAAAAAGTGGTAAAAGATTGATTTTCTACGGTTAGAATGTCAGGATGTCAATCCCACTCCTTCCTGCCTTAATTTCTCTCTCTACAACAAGGAATACGTGTTAAGTACAATGAAGTTCTTTTCAGCGGGTAGCCATGCTCGTCTGCAGTAGAACAGCTAGATATGAAGGAGGCTGATGAAGGGAGCTGTGACTCTTGAAAGCCCAGACCCTGAAAATCTTGTTCATCTCTAAGGTGCTAAGCAACTGGACTCCTGTCTAGATGTTAAGAAGCAGATCTCTTGGGGATCTGATAAACAATAAGGATGAGGTTAGAAGGAATCAATATGAGCTGCAAATAATACAAAAAACACCAACTTTAAGCTACAAATAAAAGCACATTCAGTAAATACTTGTGAAATTCTTGTGTGGCTGATACAGACTTAGAATATACAACAATTCTACCCCCAAATTCCAGAATTCTGGTACAACAGTTACTTATTCGTGCCTAAATTATTCCCATCCCCACCAAGCTGAGATTATTGCCAATATCACACTCTCAAGAATACAATGTACAATTTGTACATTGCCAGTTACAAAGTGGGCCAATCTTGCTTGAGGAAGCTATCCATTAAACTGTAAACAGCATTTCTCCTGAGAAAATCAGTTTGTTACAGAACCCAATCCACATCCCGTCTTTTCAAAATGTGCAAAAATGATGGCAGTGGAGTACTGGCTGATCAGGTACCAGAAGATACATGGAACTGGCAATGATCAACACTCCCCTCACAGGATCTAAGACTTGCTATATGTAATAGTACCTGGACTCTGTACAAATGACAAAAGTAAGCACACTGGGACAGATGAAGTAGGGGGTGCATACATTGTTCAGTGTGATCCTGGATCATGGAAGAAAAGATTACTTTGTAAATCAACCAACAGAAAAACTCCTAAAAAATGGTGTGATGAGAATGAAATATGCTCTAGAAAGGATGGAATGTTGAGAACAAGGGGGAAAGGGGGGGGGGGAATTACCCTGCTCAAAAACCCAACAACTTAGTGGGGTAGATTTTGTGTGGTGGGGTAGGATTTTGAAATTGTCCCCTCCTCCCACAGTTCCTCATAAATTCCTCAGATTGTGAATTCCTAATTGAATGCTCTGGAGAGAGGTTGTTTTAGTAATCCTAAGACCTTGAGCGAAATTCCAAGATGGAGCCCCAGAATCACTGCTACTCCTCCATCTCCCTCCCCACTGGGGGCAAGCATAGGATGGCCCATGGCCCTTGCAAGGTAGGCCAGAAGCCAGCTGTCCCAAATGGGGCAAGCATAAAAAGAAGGAGCCTGCTCTTCTCCCCTCCTTCTTTGGGGGGAGGGCGTGGGTGATCAGGGCCCCCCCTAAAGTGCAGGCTCAGGGCAGCTGCCATGTTGCCCATTGGCTAAGGCTGTTCCTGGCAGTGGACCCTTAGTGGCTGCAAGTTAATTTGGTGCCTTACTTTAGTACCTTTAATCTAGCATTAGCCCGAAAGATTTTAACATGCAGCTTGTTTCATTATCTCTTACACTCTCCATCTTATCCTTAATAAATGTTGATTTCATTCTAACTGGTACTAAATGTTGAGTATTAAAGGCTTGGAAACCCATTTCCAAGTTTAAGCTCTCATGAGACCTGGCTGAAATGAAACCCTGTTCCTGGCGTTATCTCCCCTCCCCATGATTACTTCACAAGTTCATGAGTTGAGTCCTGGCTCTGAATTGAAAACAGGCTGTTTCAAGGTCTCAGCCCTGGCTCAGAATAAGGTTCTGAATATATCATCACTGCCTATCCCAAGAAAAATCCATATTCTAGTTCTTTTAATAAAGTTCCACTAGCACATAGAATTTACCCTCAAAATGACCATTATACCTCAGCCCTCAGAACAATAATTTTCAAAGAGCAAAGGGTTATTAACTTCACACTCCTGCCAAAATACAGGGCTACAGAGACATTAATCCCCAGTGGATCAACTCAACAATCTAGCCTACAATGTCCCACAAAACAGAAGGCAGAATTTCACAGGACTGCAGCTGAAAATGTCTAATCCACTCAACTCTGATATTCTTACAAGCTGTAGTTCTGTGCTCCTGCCTTGTCGCAGCTGGCTGCCACTGGAAGGGACAGGAAAATGCACTTCAAAATGCCATCAGGACATGGGGAGTGTAAATTGAACTAGATATTAATGGAGGAGGAAGTAGTACTCCTTTTTCTGATGGCAGCCTCCTGTTCTTTGTGATATGTACTTTCACCCAGTGACCAAGCCAATCAGAACATGTCAAAATGTCTATATGCAGCACATTATTAAGGAATCAAGTCTGCAGCATGCATCCAAAGCCTGAGAGCTTGTGGAGGCTAAGAGTACAAGTTGGGAAGTCTCTGATGCACCTCACCTCCAGCAACATGCTGTTTCTTAACCATAGCCCCTCATCAGCAAAGTGGGGATAATAATACCAACTTCTCAAAGTTATTGCAGAGAATACTGAGAATATTGTATATGAAGTGCTCTGAATGCTTTAATGTGTTATATAAACACTAAATGTTACCATAATTAAATGCAATACAATAGCTGGAGGCAGAGGAATTATAGTTCTGCGCTATACAGTCCTGAACTGTTGACTGCAGTCTTTGAACCCTGCATGTGGCTGTTGGATTGAGGCAATGAAGTCCTCCACCTTCAGGAAAAGAGAAGTAATCTATGCAGCGGGAAGGGAAAAAAATAATTTCCCTTGGTTGTTTGATAAGCGAAGAGGAAGAGTAATTTTAGCAGAAGATAAAAAAATAAGTTAAAGTATTGTGGCAGCTGGAAGGTCAACAAAATTTTATCCCAGAATACTCTTTCATGGACTTGAGCCCACTTCTTCAGGTGATAAAGAGGGCGGTACTAGCCCAGGAATAAACACAGAGTGCACACCTCCCAGGCACGGAGGGCTGACCCTGTACTGAATGTAGATGAGAAAAACTAGGTTCAAGGCAGGGAAAGAGTTTAAAATATATGTTGCAAAGACGGTCCCAGCTGCTTGCAAGTTTCCTGGGGTCTGTGAGTGAGATATGAGATGCCAGGCTAAATGATCAGTCTCAAAGTCTTCTGTCTGTTGCTTTGTCTCAATTGCTGTCAAATATCAGTTAAACAAAGCTGGTTGGGTAGTTGCTCCCAGGGTCAGGGAGATGGCAGGGAAGTTCTGCAGAAGTATCAATCAGCATTCCAGGCAGAGCTTCCAAGAGAGTGGAAGCTATATAGCAGTTAAGCTGTATAGCAGCAGGAAAACAAAGAACTGTGCCACCATCAAGAATCATAACTGGTTAATAGGGCATGAGCTTTTATAGGTTATTGCACAGCAGATGTGTGAAGTGGAAGGAGAAGGTGGGGAATGCTGGGTTAAAGCAAGCAGGAGTCACCTTGTGGCATCTCAAAGACAAGCAAGTTTATTGTGGCATAAGCTTTTGTGGTTTAGGACTCACATCATCAGATGAAATCTTGTATCTTTCAGTCTAAGTGGACTCAAAAACTTGTGTCACATCAAGTCTGTTGGGCTTTAAGGTACAACACTCCTTTTGGGTTCTGCTATAACAGACTAAAACATTTACCTTTTTAGAACACGTCACTGGACTAAAGGTAACAGAACTGCAAATCACAGCTTGAAGAAAAAAAACTATGTATATTATTACATAACAGGAGGCATATTTATCTTCTGTAGCATGAGACATACCCATAGGAGCAGGTTGTTTGTACTCAGAGTGCTGATATGGTATTTTTGGGAAGAAGAATGTGGGCGCATACACCAGAATGGAAACTGAGGGTAAGTGCCTCTCAAAAACCGGAGACAGCCGTCGCATCTTCCTTAAAGCCAAACAGCCATCCTAGAACTCTGATTCAGGGAATGTAAAAAATCCAGCCTCGTGCCCATTATGGAGTTGGTATATCCATTCAGCTGTAAACAACCAAGTAGTGTATAGACACCTATGCTGGTGCTCAATAGAAGTATGTTGTGTGCTGCACTGAGCAACTTGGAGGAACTACAAGATAAAAACATAAGAGATTAGAATTAAATACAAATTGCTGAAGGCCTTCCAATTAACCAGACTGAGAGTCTGAAATGGAGGCTGCAGTCCTATGGCTAATTGCACGGACATAAGTGGGACTTACTTCCAAAGTAACTATGGATAGGATTGGATTGCATGTCTACTACATCCAGATTCAAAGTTCTGCACCGTTGAGCATTTTGCAATTCAAACTCTACTGCTTTGAATAAGACAACTGACTGCTAGACTTGTGAGGATATTTTTTTTTTAAAGTGTAGTTACAGAAACATGAAACGTATGCAGCCCCGAATCATCAGGTTTGATATCTGCAAACGTAACTTATCTGCTTTTGTGCCCTTCCTTGCTTTTTTAAAAAATTCAGCCTGGCACCCAAGATGAGCATGTACCCATCTGCAGCCACCTTCCATCTGGTTTGTTGGAGATGACAGTTTTTGTTGTTCTAATTGTTATTTGCACAAAAGCAACTCTCAACTGCACTTTTTCAAATACACTAGCTGGAAACTGATTCTAAGAGGTCAGGAGCAGGAGGTAGTAATGCATGCTACATTACAGTAAAGTGGGCCGGTTTATTTTTAATTCAGAGCTATCTTCACGTGGCCCAGAGTTACTCAGTAACTTCTCTGTGGGACAAAAAGGGGTCTTGAGACACTGCCTGATGGCTGCCTGAAACCATGTGCTTTATAATAAGCCTGGAGTTTATTGACCCCAATATGGGCAGTTCACAAAAGCTCAGCCACAAAAGAACCTGACTCATCATTAGGATTTTAGGACTTAGGGCCATCCCAGATATTAAATGTGCAAAACTGAATGTCACACACACACACACCCCCTTTAAAATCAAATAGTCTTTGAAATAGTCTTGGGAGGATGCAAGTTTGAGCAGAACAGAAGGGGAGGGGCTGGTTAACCATTTGCTCTCCTCTCCAGCCATACCCTCATTTTTCTGCAACAAAGAAAAAAGCTTGCTGGAGGGTTAAGCTGAGTAGTTACACAGCTGGAAGCCAAGGGGTAAGCAGCCCGTCTACTCCCCTTCTTTTTCTAAAACTCCCAGGTCATTGGAGGAAAAGCATACAGCTGCATAGAATATTTGGCCTGAGTTTAGTAATAGACAAAACGCTTACATGGACAGGTAGAATCATTCAGGGACATTCACTGTGATCATCACTAACCTCCTGAAGGAATGTCCCCATATGCATGTTGTCAGGGGTTAGTGAAACAAAAGTGCTTGGGACATATTGCAACCAGTGTGCACAGGTTCTTCTTGAGTACTATGAACATTAACACAACAGAATCAGTGTAGATCAAATTGGTTAATTCTCAGCAGATACAGACCACCACAGCCCCTTTCCTGCTGGGAGCTATGTGGAGCTTGAATAGTACCACCAATTCTTCAGGTGCTCCATTGACTACCACTTAGTTTCTGCATTCAGTTCAAGATAGTGGTTGTCACCTACAAAGCATTTCACAGCCTAGGAGCAGCATATCCACAAAACCAATATGCTCCACTGCATCATCTTTGTTCTTCTGAGCAAAATCTTCTGAAGGTGCCATCCTGAAAATGGAGAAGATCAGTAACTGCCCGTACATAAACATTCACTAATGTGGCTTCCACACTATTGTCATTTTGCAAAAATGTGTAAGACACTACTGTTCAGGAGGGTACTTCTAATAAAGGAAATAGAGTTGCAGTTTTAACTGTGAAAAATTACACTGGTCTTTATGACATTATTTTATAAATCTGCCTCAGGTCTCTCTGAGAAAGGCAAATGATAAATGAAGTTAAATAAATAAATGCTTAGGAGCCACAGAAATACAGAGCTAAGCCACTCCCATATTCTTCTTCCAATTGTCTCCTACATTTGTACTAAAACCTGGAATTTACTTGAGATACTCTAGAATGCTTAATCAGTCTGGATAGTTCGGGTAACTTATAAACTTGCTAACTATTTTGCAGAGTTCCAATAAAAGGCACTACACTGCTTTCAAAAAACCACTACAACTTCCTCTAATCATTATCCCAGTACTCTGAAATTCTGATGAGAATCAGAGAACGGATTCAACACAGACACCCCAGGCCATGGATGAGAAAGGATTTGACCTCAGTCGAGGCTGCTTTACTGAAATAGTTCCAACATGCTTTACCAGAGCCTTATGCAGCTGGGACTCTCCGAGAGGGAAAGGAACCAGAGTTGCCCATAGGCTCATGTGAGCTCCATTGTGTGTTTGTAATACCACCAAGGCCACCCGGATAGAAAGACAGGCTGGATGTGTTGGGAATGGCAGAAGACCAAGTATGGGCTCTGCACTTTAGAAGAACAGTCTCATAACAATCACCTTTGGAGCAGGATATTGCGACCTTGCAAAGCATGACAGCTAATTAAGAACAGCAGCTAGAAATACATTTTCAAGTGAGGCCAGGAGGATCCAGGCAAGAACTTTTTCCGCCCTTATAAGGGCAGAAAGGCAGGGTAGAAACTCTGTATTTTAAAAAAGGGTAATAAATAAAATATTGTGCTTTGCATTCACCACTGCCGCTTTCTCCTTCCAGTCACAACAGCAGGCTGGTCTTCAACTGATCTGTCTGGGGGATACAATTTAACAGCTCATTAGGCAAACACAGGGCACTGATCTACATTACTGGGCCCATCAGCTAATTGCATATTTCCATTCTTATTATTTATGCAAAAAGTCAAGCAGGAGATCCTACAGTTAGTAAATTTCAAACAGAGAACCCCCCCCAAACCTAAACCTGGACACTTGAACTGCCTTTATCTCCAGCTGATTTTAACCCAGAGCCCTTCCACTGTGCCTCTGCCTCTCCCTCCGCTGCAGCTTCCTTCCCTGTGCTGCAAGAAAGACCACAACTAAGCCATCTCCACAATTCAGGAGCATGGGCTCATTTCCTAGTGGCTGCTTTAGTTTTCCATGATAAAGCAATCTATTTGTGTACGTGTGTGTTAAGTGCTGTCAAGTTGCTTCTCTGACATGGTGACCCTATGAATTAATGACCTCCAAAAAAACTTTCTATGGTCCACAGCCTTGCTCAGGTCTTGCAAAATGAAGGCCAAGGCTTCCTTGACTGAGTCAATCCATCTTTTTCTTCTCCTGCTGCCGTCTACTTTTCCTAGCATTATTGTCTTTTCCAGGACTCTTGTCTTCTCTTAACGTGACCAAAGTATGAGACCCTCAGTTTGGTCATTTAAGCTTTTAGGAAGAATGCAGGCTTGATTTGGTCTAGAATCCACTTGTCTTTTTGGCAGGCCACGATATCTGTAAAACTCTTATCCAACACCACATTTCAAAGGAATCTACTTTCTTCCTGTCAGCTTTCTTCACTGTGCAGCTTTCACACCTGTACATAGTAATGGGAAATAAGTTTGATCTTGGTTGCCACCAATGACACATCCTTATACTTAAGAATCTTTTCTAGCTCCTTCATGACTGCCCTTCCTGGTCTCAATCTCCTTCTGATTTCTTGGTTATACTTTCCCTTTTGGTTGGTGTTTGAGCCAAGGAATAGAAAATCGTTAACAATTTCAGTTTCTTCATTGTCAATGTTAAAGTTGTATAATTCCCCAGTAGACATAATTACTATTGCTTTCTTGATGTTCAGCTGTAATCTTGCTTTGGCACTTCCTGCTTTGACCTTCAAGTCTGTTGGTATAGGCAAGTGATAACAGATTCAATTTGCCAGCATGGTTAGTGTGTTGGATGAGGACCTGGGGGACCCAGATTCAAAGATTCCCACCCTGCCATGGGCAAGCTCATTGGGCCATGCACTCTCTGCCTTGCCTCCCTCACAGTATGGTTCTTATAAGGCTAAAATGGAAGAGGAGAAATTATTTAAGTCACTGTGAGGAAAAGTCGGGTATAAACAAATAACCAAAAGTGTTATCCACCTCAGAGTTGTACTTTAACAGCTCATTCCTAAACAGAATTATACCCTTCTAAGCCTAAACAGAATTATGCCCTTCTAAACTTTAAAGGGTGCAGGTCTTGTTAGGATTCTACCAAAACTGGCAAGGCCTGCATTTGATACATTATCTTGTTACATAAGAGAACATAAGAGAAGCCAGTGTTGGATCAGGCCAGTGGCTAATAGCCACGGATGGACCTCTGCTCCTTATGTTTATCTAACTCCCTCTTAAAGCTGTCCATGCTTATAGTCACCACCAGCTCCTGTGGCAGTGAATTCCATGTGTCATATAGTCACATTTGACACTATAGGCTGCAGCCCAGGCTGGTTGATAACTGATTTTATGTTGTGGTTTAGTAAGGGCCCATGGCAGGGCTATAGCCAGCAGTGGGGTGCCGGGGGCAGTGCCCCCTATTGATTCTGCAGTGCCCCCTATCAACAGGGCAGACTGGTGGAGGGCAGACTGCAGCAGCACCCCTGGTCCTTCCAGTGTCTCCGATTTCCTCAGTAAGCTTGAAAATGGTGGGCTATAGGGGTTGGCCATGGAAGGGAGAGAAGGAGGTGGTGGCCACTTCTCTGCTGCCAACCCTCACGCCTGCCTTCCCCTTCCTGTCTCCTCACCCCAGCCCTTTCAGCAGTGAGTGTCTTATTTGATGTGCTTGGTGGGGTTTGGCTGAGTTTCAAGCCCACAGCAGTGAAAAGGTGCCATTGCTGCTGTGGCTGTTTTGCCCCCTCCCGGGTGGCTTAAACTCTCCCTTCCCTCCTTTACTTTAAATTTAATTAGGCCTCCCATCCCCACCCCTTATGGAAAAAAATCCTGGCTACAGAGCTGGACCATGGGATATAGAGTAAAAGGAGGGGGCCTCCCTCATCACACAGCAATTACAGCCAGATCTAAAACTTCCTGCGCTGAAATTACAATGTTAGTACTCTCTGACCTAGGGAAATAGCTCAGGCAGACTGTGAATGTTGGCATTGAAGGCAGTTGTGCTTTGGGGCAAGTACCTGATCCCAATCCTTAGTTGGTCCTCCTCAGTATAGGGTTTGCATCCCAGACATGACATCTCAGAGGCCTCAGACCCCAAGCACAGCAAGAGCTTCTGATCCAACCGGTTTGTGGCTGATACAGCAGATATTAAATGAGAAATTGTGGCTTCAGACTTCCCCAGCCTGCAGTTCATCACATGCTTATAGCCCCGAGGCCCAGCATGAAGAAAGAGTAGTGGGGCCATGCTGAAGTCAGACAGCTTGGCTAATTATCCACTAACTACCTAGGAGAATAAGAAGGCTCTGTACAACCAGAGAGAGACAGACAGAGAGAGTCTGAGGAGAGGGGAGCGATTATATTTACCCAACAGGGGCTGCTGGAACACCCCAGACAGATTAATGCAGGGCAAATGGGACTGATGCTCAAAAGGCAGCTAAAAGCTATGGACAGATGACCTGCACATTTACCTCATGGATGAATCTCTGCTCTGCATGCTGCTGAGCCCCTGAATTCTATCCAGATGTGTGCCCAGTTCATTTAATCTGGTCAATTGGATTCACTTTCCATCCACTTCATTCAATTACCCCCAGAGGGCTGAGGGAGGAGGAGTACAACTCAGGCCTATGCTCTGCCAGCAAACGGATAGTCCAAAGAGGAAGGGGAACATTTAAGGGAAATCGAATCAAAGGCCAGCGCTGAATAAAACCAGGACAGGTGGGAAAGTACATCTCACTCTGCCCAGGATGATTGGGAAGCTCATTTGTCTTTTGTTCCAAAATAACCTGGGTTTGAATTCTTTTCCAGGACAGAGAGATCAATGCAAACTATTCAAGGCAGGACACATTTCTATAAACAGACCAATTGGCACAAAAAAATTCCCATGTTCATTCTCTAATAGAAAAGCATTTTTTTTCTAGTTGCACTAGTTTTCTAGTTCCTCCGCAAGGAAAAAATGACCAGGGCAACAGCTCAATGCACATTTACTTGGGAGTCAGCTCCAGTGAACTGTCAAAACAGCTCCTCTCATGTAACCCCTGGCCCCCAAAGCAGATTGGTTTTACACTGGCATATTTAAGTCAGGCAGTGCAGATGATGACTACCAGAATGTGTGAAAAGCTTAGCTGGAAGCCTGTGGTTAAATAAGGACTGTACCCCCTGACCCTGTAGCTGGAGCGAACACGATGTGTTGCCATGCTTTACAGTGCCATCTCCACCCCCATTCAATTTTGGGGAACAGCCACCTGTGAATCAGGGAGACACAAAGTTCTGAGTCATGGCTGGCAGCCATAATTTTGTGCCAACAGAGTGAAATATGTTACACCACACGACAGCCTACAGCTAGACAACAGGGTGCATAAGACAGGAAATTTGAATAAATAACAGCCAAGCAGCCAAGCTGACCCCAGATGGATAGCAGTTCATCATGCCAAGGGCCTGCCATTAATCATTTTGCTTATCCACCGAGCACTCTTCTAGCCTGCAGACAAGGCAAGGTAGCAAGTCACTGAGCTGCAGGGTATCGTGTTCCCCGCGCTTTCTTACCATATGGCTCAGCCATCCCCTTTGGCTCTTCCCCAGTGCTGAAGCTGGCTCCAAAGCCAGCAAACATCAGAAAGGCAGAGCAAGCACATTATATAAAAGGTGACTGATAAGATCTAAGGGACACAAGCCCTCTGCCAGGGGATTCAATTCAAATTCCAGTATCTCGAAAAAAACCGGAACAAGTTCCAAGTGCTGATAACTTTGTTTTTGATATAACTCAGCAATAAAGCAGCCAAAAGCCAGGGACAAGCACTGCTGAAACTGGAGTGTCTTATAGCATACAATGTTCTTTATTTCTTGGGTGGCTCTGCAGATATCATCAGGAGCAAACGGCTAGCATTCTTTTGCAGGCCAGAGGCATTTAATGAATAATAGTTTGTCATGCTATGTTACTGGAATCAGATGGGCACTTAATTATTTAAACTGGATAGTCCTTCCTTACATGTCATACATTTTGCCTGAAAATAATACTTGGCACAGTGTCAGTATAGATAATGTGAATGGTACACACTGGATTCAAGAGTGAGCAATTCAACTCTTCTGCCCACTGTACAGGGTTGTTCTGCATAAGGCCCACAAAAACTCTGCAATAGAGTGTGGCCTCTGCTGCGATCAGCAGCTACTAGACTTCCCAATCAATGTCAGTGCCCACGACAGTACAGCTGTGCAACACAGGTGCAATGAGTTTCACACACAGGAAAATAATTTCCAGTGAAACATACTACTGTAGGCTAGCCATGTTTCATGCAAGTGTAACACCCTATAGAGAGTTCTGGGATGTGAAATGAATGTTGTCGTGAGAACAGAGTGCTAGGAGATGAAATCTAAATATTGAGCCCGGCAGAATATTGAGCCTGAAGGTTATTGAACAGTTACATATAGTCACAAGGTTATAAAGGAAATGTTAATTGCTGCCATAAAAATAAATAGGGAGAGACGAATTCCAGGCAACAGCAGCTTGCAGCAGTAAATGTGACCTGCTCTCTCATGGAGGGAAGAGTTTCTTTCCCAGGTCATTTACAGAACAGGACTTGCTCTTCCAATGTTTTGCAGGAGAAAATGTCAACGTTCAGGTGCCAGCACACATTTAGCCAAGGGAAGCCAGTGCTGGAAACATGATGAACAAATGTAACAGCTAATTCATGGCAAAGTAGGCATCTAACTCCTCCTTTCATGAAAACATAGGTAAGAATCATCAACACAGATTGTGCTGCTGATCAAAGCTAGCAATAAGAGACCATGGGATGTTGCCTGATGCTATAGTGCTAAGAACACAGACTGGAAGGCAGGCCCATGCGGCTTTTATGATCAAGGCTGAAGGAATCTGCTCTCAGGTTAGATTGGCCAGTGATCCAGGAAGTGTCTTTCCCCAACTAGACAAGACATGACTTGCTTCAATCAGATGCTTCTGTTATTTTAAAATGTTATCAGGCAAACACCTCTGGCATAAGGGAGCTTGGTTCGCCCTACTCTCTATTAGTGGCACTCTTGTGCCAGTATACTAGATTCTTCTACATCTTCTACATCTATAAAATGTGTGGGGGGGAAATTGGTACAGATCCTTGTCTCTGTGCCAGTGGTTGGTTTAAATAAGTCAGAAGTTCTCCATACCAACACCATTACTGAACTGTGGTCAGAGCATCTGAAAAATGGACCTCTTAACAATACATAAGGGAGATTTGTCCCAAAACTCTGCCACACTTTTTACTCTAGCCTCATCCCCCCACCCAAACCAAATTTCTCTCTAACAGGATTTTTAAAAATATTTGTTTTTAAATATTTTGTCTTCTTGGCCTCTGCATCTCTGTGCAACTCCTTGCAATAGCATACCGGATTCGCTTCAAGGTGCTGTTTTTGACCTTTAAAACACTTTATGGTCAGGGACCTGCCTACCTGAGGAACCACCTTTCCCCACATGTTCCCCAGAGAGCACTACAATCAGGGTCGCAAAACTGTTCCTACCCCCCCCCCCCCCCGGCCCTAAGGATGCCAGGCTGGTATCAACCAGGACCAGGGCATTTTCTGTGGTTGCTCTGACCTACTGGAATGAGCTTCCAGATGAGGTCAGGGCCCTGCGGGACCTCTCACAGTTCCACAGGGCCGCGAAAACGGAGCTCTTCCGTCAAGCATTTAGGTAAGGACCTGCACGTTATCATCTATGTCCCAGGCCAATCTTATTGCCAACTTGAGCCTGCCAAGAGTGAATGCACTATCTCCAAATGCACTTTGTTATACCCGCTTTGCCATCAATATGGTTTTAAAACTTCTATCATATATTTATTGATATTTATACTGTTTTTATTGGTTCCTATGTAAGCTGCCCTGAGCCTGCTTCAGCGGGGAGGGCGGGGTAAAAAAATCAAAGTAATAAATAAACAAACAAACAAACTTCAGCTCTTCCCTTCTCCTCCCCCACCAGAGACTTGGAGGCAGCTGATGGTGGATGCAATTATAAACTGGCCCTTTAAAAATTAATTCACCTAGATCTGTGCAAATTCTTAACCACAAGTCCCATTCTCTTTATGTCCCATTAGCACTAAACATTCCCTGCCTTTTGAGTCTGAGTCAGTGTTAGGTGGAAAATAAAGAGGAGCACATGAGGAGGAATAATAAAGAGGAGAGGCTACAGCTATCTCAAGTAGGGCTAGTTTTACTACTGAGAACAGGGAGACCCTATTATGCATATTAATGCTAGATTTATTAGGATTCAGTTACAGCAAGATATTTCCTTTTCCTCTGAGCACTGCCAGCATCAATCACTACTTTCTTCTCCCCACTCCACTCCTACAAAGACCAAACCAGAACTAGGGGACAGCTGTGGTTACAATGTGACTGATTCTCTCGTCCATCCTAAAAGGTCTATCCGCCTTAAATCTGATGTGCCCCTTTAGTACAATAGTAAATGAAGGCCAGGGGCTGATGAGAAATGCTGTAGCATATGGTATAACAAAAAGGAAGACACTTCCACTGAAGCCAGACATGAAGACCTTTCTCTAACTTATCCCTTGGCACATCTTGTAAAAGACCATACAGGTACAGAGAAATGGACAATAGCTTATAATCACAGGTGCAAATCAACCTGAGTTGCTTTCAGCTGGACCAGGTGAACACAAAAGAACTGACAAATTCATAGGTGTATTAATCTCTAGTAGGAAGCCCATGCTAATGTACAAGGGGTTCTTAGGGGAAGCTGAAAATAAACTGGGTGCTAGAGGCCTAACAGGGGAGGAGAAGAACAGGCCCCAAAAGATAAAGCCAGTCTGGGGAGGGGGGAAGTTCCTTCCCATTTTAGAATCTGTTTTACAATCAGAGTAGGAGATGGTGTCATTCCAGATTAAAAGAGCTGGAGAGAATGGAAGGATTTCAGAGCCTCTAGAATTCATCACTGAAAATTATTGTATGTACCTTCTATTCAGCAGAGTTTAAGGTACTAATCTTCATTATAGAAGGGTAGTTGTGTTAGCCATGTAGCAACAAAATAAAAAAAGAAGTTCAGTGGCACCTTAAAGACAAACAAAATTTATTTCAGCATAAATCTTTTGTGACTGATGTGAGCTCTGACACTTAAAAGCTGGAATAAATTTTGTTAGTCTTTAAAATGCCACTGGACACCTGTTTCATTTTCAATTCTGAGCTTTTAATTGATAATTTGGTACTTACCATGAAGTTTCAATCTCAGTGACTCCAGTGCGGGGCAGTCTTCAAGGCAAACTTTAGCAGAGCAGTGGCAATGGCAACTTGCAGGAGTTGGGCATCCTTAGAAGTGGCATGGAAACCCACACCCTCTTTGACTAAGCATTACCATAAAGATGCCTTCTCCTCAGAGGATACATCTTTTGGCATGACAGATCCAAAGGGTGTTGCCTAAGTCTTAATTTACCCTGCCCTAGGATGCAATGCCTCAGGTACATCCCATCCTGAAGATAATGGCAATGATAAATTGGTACTTACCATGAAGTTGCATTCTCAGTTACTGGAGGATGGGGCAGTCTCCCATATAGTTTCTCTCTCTGCCAGCTTCATTTACTTTTGTGGGATACCCAGCATGATTAGTGGCAGGGTTAGTCTGTTTGTACTTGGCAGGATATCTCATTGCTTCCCCCCCCCACCCCCCCGCAGGTCTTCTGGGTGTAATTGTTTTTGTACTTGTTTCTGGATTTTAGGGACTTTTCTGGCCTCTGGTTCAGTCTGAGGTCTAAGGGCAAGCCTCTCCCCACACGCTGCTGCTCTGAGTGACCACTCTGTCTGCAAACAAGGAGAAATGTCTTCCCATCATAAAGTTGTTTTTTCATGCTTTTGATGCTTAATGTTTTTCACTTGGTGTTTCATGTTTTTAACTTGAAGTCCCTAACTGGGTATAAATATCTCTCTATATAATAATTGTGTTTTTGGGTGGCACTTTGCTCAACGTTCCACACACTCCCAAATCAGTTGGCTCCCTGATCTGTCACTCAGAAGGTGTCCCCTATGCACTGGCTGCGTTGCCTGAGCAGCAGCATGCACCAAAATTCACCTCAGAAGAGAAATTCACCTCAGGAGAGAAGACAGAGACTCTGGCCATGTTGCTTCCTGCTGACTCTGGCCCTGCTGCTTCATGCTGCCGCTGCTCCCGTCCCGGTCTCAGCCTGCACTAAAGCCAGTGCTTACAGCCACTCCATGTCACTGCCTGTCCCGGCCCCTCCCAGAGTCCCAACAATTCCCCAAGGTAAGTAGACAGCCTTTTTTGTGGCTTTCAGGCAGGTTGCTAGAAAATACGTCCCACCCCTAAGTTGTTCCCAGTTGCCTCCCTGTGCCTTCCCTGGCCTGCTTGCGAAAGTGGGAGAGCCAGGAAGAGCCCCCCCCCCCCGGCCCGCCTCATATGCCAACCCTCCTCTTTATCATTCCCCCATAACCTACTGAGACTTTAGTCACAACCACTTGCTTTCAACCCAACTTCCCTTGAAACCTCTTCTGTAACAGGGCAGACAGTCAGCCACAACAACATTGAATGATAGGGACATACGACATAAAATGACTTTGCAGACTGCCCAAATGCAGAAACTACTCCATGGAGCCCTGTGTGCTGTGTTTTCTGGCCGACATAGTGTGACCTTGGACACAAGGTATTGTGTGACATAAGGTATGTGAGACTTTACTTCCACATTTGTACCTTTCTATAACATACTGCTAATATATACTTTACCTGCTTCCAGCCTATGCATTCACTACACATCACATCTTTCTAGAGCCCGTTGTATTGCTTTTACAATGGGCTTTACTGCTAGTGTGTGTATATATATATATATATATATATATATTTAAAATATGCTAATTTCTCTAAGGTTTATGTAGCTAGTAAGTCCTCTGAGGCAGGGACTACATCAGTTGTGTATCAGGTATAAAGATAAAGGTTTTCCTTGCTTGAAAGCCAGTCTTAGATTTGACTCTAGGTGGCAGTTCTCAACTCTGTTTCCAAGCTGAAGAGCCAGTGCTGTCTGAAGATTTCTCCGTGGTCCTGTAGCTGGCATGACTAAACACCGAGGCGCACAAAACGCTGTTACCTTCCCACTGAAGCGGTACCTATCTATGTACTTGCAATTTCTTGCTTTCGAACTGCTAGGTTGGCAGGAGCTGGGGCCAGAGACAGGAGCTCACTCTGACACACGCCACTAGGGTCTCAAACTGCAGAGCTACCAACCTTCCAGTCTGCAGCTCAGTGTCTGAACCTCTGAGCCACCTCGGGTATAGCACAGTGTTATCACTAAAGAAACATTCAATATTACTAATAATAGTTTATTATCCCTCCCCAAAAGAACACAAATACACTGCACAAAATGAGTGATCAGATGCACATCCCTTCCCACCCCTTTGTATATCTTATAGGTGCTGTTTCAGAAGTTTATAGCCTCTGCCCTAGAAAGGGCTGCCTCTTGAATGCCTGGCCTCAAAAGTTCACTACTGCCACGCCTGAGAGTCATTAGCAAACTGGGGAAGAGCCTGGAGGGGACAATTTCCTACCAACCCAGAAATCACACACAGTGACAGTATGTATGAAACAAAGTTGATCTGTTTGCACATTAATCTCCTAAATGATCAAGAAAGATCCCAGCCTTGCCCATCCAATCCCGTTTTTTCTGGTGGAAACAGTTATATAATGGGAAAGGAAATCTACAGGAAAGGAGCCACTTTCTTTCACTTCCCACAACGGACCGCAGCCTGCCAGCACTGATATCTTCCTTCTGGAAGGAGCACTCCAAATGCAATGCCAGCCTTTGATTTCCTAACAGCACAGAGATGTAAACTCTTCTATACATAATGAATTAATTGCCTTGCAGTTCTTTTACATTAGAAAAACTGAATTCTGAAATGCCAAATATCTGAAGTTGTGGTTGGCCACTCATATTAGGTGTCCTTAGTCACATTAATAGGTGGACACTGATATGGAACTGAATGCCCCTAGTTATTACATATGCACAGCACTGATTTTCTCCCACCAGCTCTCTTTCCCTTAAATGTGGCCAGGGTTGAACGCCTGACAAATTAACTCCCTGACTCAAAGCAAAACTCTCTTACATCTACCTACCCAATAAAAGCCTTTAGTAGAGAATAGGAAAAGCAGAGTTTGGAAGGGAAGAATGAGCTAATCAGTAGCTTCAGTCAATGCAGAATTTTGTTTAGGCTGTGTAGATGTACAATCAAGATGACACTGACAAATGCATTTTTAAGTAGGAACTACTCAGTCTGAGACCCAGGCAATCTGAGAAAAGGAACAGATACTCTCTCTACACAGAAAGTATAGATACAGTCTACTCTTTGCAACCAGGAACAGTCCTAAGAGATACTGGGTAGAGGTCAAGGATGAGATTTTAGTATCAGCATTCTCCAATATATTTTGGTGGGAGCTCTTGGTCATCTTATCAACACCATGGAGATCCAAGAGTAGCAGGCTACTGGAGAGAAATCCTATTCAGTAGACCAGCCAATCTTCTGGGAACAGGGGGAAATGGCCCCATCTACAGACAAGCAGTTGCCTGAGCAGTAAAAGCATAGGACATTATTTCTTATTTCCTCTCCCCTCCCCAAATCACTAACACACACTAATATTCTTATCCCCTGAGCCTTAAGAACTGAGCAGTAGGAACACCAGGGATGACTCAATAGAGTTGGTCTCTTAGTTCAGAACCTCCAGAGACTAAATGTTTTAAGGATCTGACACTTGCAAAACCTCCCTATGAGTAGCTCTGGTAAGCATCACTCAGAGCAACAGGCATTAGTTCAGAGTGAAGGGGAGAACTCTCAGCTGTTATTTCCAATACCAGTTTGGGGTTAACATTACACAAGTAAAAGGACTGCAGACTCGGAACACCTCAGTTGGTGTTTGGGCTTCACAACACGTGTATCTAGGACAGCAGGTCAGCCAGCCTACACTTTATTGTCAAAGGCTTGGTTTCCCTGACACACCACTTTCTTTCTTCAGTCCTGTGCACAAGATCAGACAGATTCTAGAGAATCAGAAGGATGAGCAACTCTGCTCAGCAGTGCTTTGCTCTAATCACCTGGGAGGGACTCTTAGCCCTGAATACCAGAGAAGATGAGGAAGAGCAGTAAGTATAGATCCCCACCCCCCCTCTCTCATACCCCTCCAAGAGCAGTCCACAGCATTAGTTCTCTGTGTCCAGTCTTATGAGTCAAGTCCAAATCTCCCCTTGCACTTGCTTGGAAAACACACACACGCACTAGGATTAGACCACTCCACAACCAGGAGCTACAGTCAATGCTGGGGAAGGGGCGCATTAACGCCAGGACTGGTCAGGAAATAGGTAGATAATTCAGCTTCAGGAGATGGTCGAAAACTCTTTCAGCAGGGCCTCCTGGCTGAGGGTGTTGAAGGCCAGATTTCGCCGCACGTTGATGCTGATAGATCGAACCTATGGGAGAGAAAACAGTTACTACAGGTAACTTTGATACTGCAGCATAAACAGGCACTGAAAACTCTAGATAGGCCCCTTTCTGCTGCAGGAAAGGTGGCTCTCAGAAGAAAGCCCTGAGTCAACACTAAAAGTTTCAGCTGTGGGAAAGGGTTGTTGAAGGAGCTGCCAATTTATGTATTTTGAGCCAAATGTCCCCTTGTGGGTTCTGCAACATATTATGAAAATGTTCCAATTCTGTATTATTTACAGTGATTGTAATACTTGGACTTTAGCAAACATATATACCATGACTGCTGTAGTGAAAGGCAACGAAAAAGGAGGGAGGGCTACAAATCATGGGTAGCAATTTAAAGGTACATAGGATTACATGGAACAGACAGAACATACACAAGTTTTCAAACCTACACCAGCTGAGGGCTGGAAACTTGAAGGGGTAGATACGTGAAAGGTAGATAGAGTAGACCTCCCCTTTTTCTTTGCATCTAAGTATGGCTACTTCTGTATGATAGATGCTAGGCATATTTAATGCATAAATGGCAACAGAAGCCAGATTCCTCTACTTACAAATGTATGTCCCCTCTAGCTTCTATAGGTGCAGGGACAGGTCTCTAAATGTGCCTAGGAGGTGCACTAAGTGGCATCAGATGCTTTAGCAGCATTCAGCACCAAAAGACAAAATGCACCTCATATGTCAAGGCTCATTCAAGTCACAAGCAAAGGGATGACAGGCACATGACAATAAGGCCTTTGTAACCTGGTTAATAGTTTATCAATATCTATCCCACATTACTTTCATTTACACCACTCAACACCATGTTGATCATATTCCTTATCTGGGGGAGTCTATTGCTGCACTGAAATTATACTTCAACCAGCTGCCAAATTGGAGAATGGTGCTGTCACATCCGGAACCCTGGGAAATGAGCTAGAAGATATCTCTCTGATGGTGTGCAAGAATAAAAAGCTCAGACCTCCTTAGCAGCTGGCCCATTTCTGAAGGCTGGCCGTCAACTTGATCCAACTAGGAACTATGGGGTCAGCTAACTCTCTGCCTCACCTCTGCTGCCGGACCTCTACCAGCTTTAGTCCCTATTTGATTCACTACTGTTTGCTGCTCCTAGTTTGCCATCAAGTGGCTCCACCCAGCCCCATGAGCTTTTCCAACTGAGACAAGACATGAAGTAGGCTGAATGAGTCACTTTGGTCTGAGGAAGTAACTTCTGAACTCTGGAATACTTTTAACTTTGTACAGGTATCCGAGTAGCCCGCAAGCAACAAAAGAGACTCTCACAGGCCACTTTGACCAGGCTGCGTGACATGAGATTGTGCCCTGGGATTCTCTGGGGAAGAGGCACAGTTTTTCTGAACTGAGAAGAAAAATGCTGTGATGGTGAAAGAAGAGCTAAGTGGTTTTGTAAAAAAATAAAAATCCAAGAGAACAGATAGAGTTGATTCCTCCCTCTGCTTTGAGAGTGAGCTTGGGGGACACACTGTAAATTTGCTATAGCTTTCAGTAAGGGATTTCGGCTTGGAGAATGCTCCACCATAAAGTCTCCAGAGAAAGGGGGATTAAACCAACTGCATTTGTTTAATCACTAGATGTAGAATAATGAATAAAGCTTTTTTGTGTTGGGAGAGGGCCCATTTGGGCATTTCCTGTAGGAAACCTGAAAGGGGAGGGGATTACTGTCAGCGTTGCACTTCATAATAGTGTCTATTAAACTGCTAGGACTTAGGAGGACAGGTTTCAAAACAACCATAATCCTAGCAAATTGGAAAAAGCAAATCTGCATTTTAATCAAGGGAAATGGGACATTGTTCAACAAGTGAACAACAATTATGCAACTATAAGGGGAGTGACAGGTGAAGAGGGAGAGAGCAGCAGCATCCATAGCTGGAGCACAAAAAGGAGAGATGGACATGGCTCAAGGGCAGGTCTGCTTTCCACCTGGCTGCACAGGTGAGAACAAGCGTGGCCCTCTGAATACTATGCTCAGGTTAGACCTCTATGTCTGCAATCCTAAGGGCACTCTCCTGGGAGTAAGCCCCATTGAATAGCATGACATTTACTTTGAGCAAACCTGCTTAGGATTGCTCCCTATGACTTCTGTTTTCCCTCTTGAGACACAAGAGAACAGAGTTAGGTAGTCAAGGCAGCCCATTTCCCAGTACTTGCCATGCAGGATCAGTTTGGGACACACATGGTTTGTGGGAGTGATGTGTGCTGCCTGCCACTTCATATCCCTGTCATATCCCTGTCATGTGAAAGTCCCTTCACTCCAGTTATATCAATGCAGCCTGTAGCAGGTGAAATCAGCACAAGAAGCCCTGGCCTGCTGGGCAAGGAAAAGGAACCCTCAGCCGCACAGCTCCAGTTATCTTCAGGAACAAGCTCCTGAAAAGGGTGCAAGGAACCTTGTGACAAGAGAAAGCAAGACTTCTCTGTTTTTAATTGCACTAGCTCAGCATCCAGGTGAAAATGACTTCATGGACAGCATACTAAAGCATGTGCTTCTGTGCCCTGATCCCAGGAAACATGCTTTTGGTGGGTGAAAAAGGCAGTTCAGGTGTTTAAGACAAGGCTTTTAAGCTCCTGGCAGGGAGCTGAAACTCACGAGTTCCTTGAAGAAAGCAGCTTCTTTGTGTTGCTCTGAATAGCGTTCATATTGGTCTAGCCCATCCTGCAACTTGAGGGTCAGTGTGTCATAGTTGGAGCGCACCACTTCCAAAACCTGAAGCACAAATACACAATGGGAAGGAAAAGTCAAACTGCTGCAAAGCCTTCAACAAGCAGCAATGGAGCTACAGTGCTGAGAAGCCCAGGAACCACTCCTCCAAGGCTAATGACGATTATCTTCCTGAAAATGTTCCGAGAGCAAAGAATCTTAACTGTGGGATATGTTTGTGAAAGGTATCTTGCAACTGCTGTTCTAATTCTAAGCTGTGGCTCTTGGCATGAGGATGGTTTCTCTATTCCCTCCCCTGCTTCCTTTTCCTGGACCCAGACATATGAATATCTAGGTATGAAAACTGACAGCCAGAGATAATTCCAAAGTCCAGTGAGCTTCTTTGTTTCCATAACTGATCCAGAGAGTGTGTTCCAGCATGTTGCCCCTCCAACAGTTAAAAACCTTCAAGTCAAGGAAGGAAGTAAAAAGAGCATGTTGTGAGTACACCAAGAAAGGCAGACTAGTGCTCCACCAGGAAGTACAGCAGCACTGAAAAGCAGAGAAGCTGGACAGTTTGGACAGCTCCACACATCTTGTCCTGCCTTCTCCAGTTGCCCAGTGGCCAGCATTGTTATGTCAACTAGGGAACAAGGGAATGGCAACTTCAGACACACTCAGGTTTCCAATGTCTTGAGGTGTTTCGCCAAGCAGAAATTACTGACTGTGCTGCCTAGCATCTAGCAAATGCTCTCCAGTGGCTCAATCCACGCTCCGCACCACCAAGAACAGGGAGATGCAGGAGAAGGAATAAATGCTGATGTGCTGCAAGGTCACTTCTTGAATAGTTGGTCAGTGATCCTGGCACTGCCAGAACAATGCTGCCTCCTCTGCAAACAGACTCCTTCCTTAATTCTGTTTCTCAGGTTCACTGGCAGGGAGGGAAAAAAATCCCCAGCAATAAAAGCTATCTACAAATTCAACTGTCCCTTTCCTTGCATAGGTGCCAAAGCTGCAATGTGACTAATGAGCATTTGAAAAGCAGCGACCTCAGGCACAGACAGCAGGCCCAGGAGGGGGAACAATTCACTCCAGAATGCAAGCAGTCATCAGGGATAGAGAATAATAGAATAATACATCCTACACCAGACAGTAAAATAGAAGGCTATCACCACAGCCCCCATGAATCAAAACCCTGTCCTCTTGCCAGCAGCAGGGATCCAAGTCACCTACAACTAAGCACAGATAGGAGGCAAAATGTGCTTGAAAGGAAAGGAGGCTCTGAACTGGACAGCCTCCTGACTGTGCATTTCAAGGTTACATATTCACATATAAACTGTCTCCTTAGGGCTGTTTTTTGTTTTTGTTTTTTAAGTGCTGAAGCCATGAGATGGTGAGAATGGAAGACTGCATATCTGAGCACCCAGGAAATTTTTCTTTTTACCAGCCATACCACTTTTACATTGAATTAACTCTTCTTTAAAAAAAATTACACTCAGGCAGTTGTCTACTTCTGGAGACTCAACCACAGTCCCTGTCATCACTGGGGAGGTACTTGAAAGCACACTGCAGACAGCTTCTGGCTGGAGTGCTGCCTACAACCCAGATCAACCTCCTCCTGCTGCACAGGGAACTTCATTTCTTCCTTTCCCCAGAAGCAAACAGACCGCCGTCCCCATCCACCAGAGACTGAACGAAGGAGTCTGAGCACTACAGTCCCTTCCACAAAAGCAGAAAAAAGACTAGGCTCAACTGTCTCTCAGTTGGATCGGGTTGCTGTTTTTTAAACGGTAAACAGATCTCCTTTTACTTCACTGTCTGAAATGGCTAAAGCCCCCGTTTGCAGGTGGCAAAAGAGAGGCCAGTTTGGTTTGGGAAACAGCTGCCAAGATCTAAAGCTGAGAAACTTGAAGGCAGCAGCTCCTCTACAGATCCAAGTGCCATAATTCTTACTCTCCGTTGAGGACCATTATTTATAACACTTTTGCCATCCTTATCGGGAGAAGCCTGGCTTTTGCTGGAACCTGCCACTTCCCTACAAGCAACAGATGCAACTTGTAATTTCTGAAGCTTGAAGACCTACACTGAGGCCACACACAGAAGGGAGAACTGGCTTCTTTGATAAACCTGCTTTGTTCTTTGTTCAAATACAGCTTGCTCTAGGTTGTCTTGGCAGCTGTTTCCCCACAAAATGCCAACTCCTACCCTACTCTTCCCTTCACTTATTAGGTCTGCAAGATTCAAGGGACTTAGTGAGGCAAACTGCCACTCTTCTGCCACAAAATCCTTTATCTCTGAACAAACTGCCATTTACCTCAATGGTTTTTATGCATTGGCACTTTTCTCTGTATCTCACTAAGTAGAAACAATGTACTCCAGACGCAAGTGACAATTTGCTATAGAGTAAGCTGTCTGCGCAGGCAATGCACTACAGTTGCTATGGAGCAAATGCACGCTGCTAAGTAGCAATCATATAACAATCAAAGACTTTTAGTTACAGAGGAACAGACTTGTTCTGTCCAGTGGGATGGTGAGGATTCTCACAACTGTCTTACAGGGACCCGGTAGCCATTTGCAAAGAAATCGAGTATCTTGGAGGTAACACAGACACTCCTGTCTTTCATTGTTCCCCTGGCCTCTCTGAGACAAACAGCTCCACACACACACCCGAAGCAAGGAAACTACTGTAGCTCTGCAAACTGTGAAACTGCACACACAGGAGACAAAACCGAAGCAGATTCTAGTCGCTACAAGGAGCCATGAAGGTTGTGCAACTACTGCATTGCAATTCTGCCTCTTCCTGGAATTCCCAATTTGAGCATGCAAAAAAGATCATTCCTTAATTAGGTGGGGGGATGAGAGGCCAAAGCTGCAGTTATTTTTGTTAATTCTGAAAGGAACAAAATAAACCTTCTTCTATGACCATGAATGCCACAGTGTAGATTGGCTACCAAGATGGTCCACACAAGAGCCAGTGAGATGTAGCGGTTAAAAGTGTTAGACTATTATCTGGAAGACGGGTTCGAATCCCCACTCATGCCATGGAAGTTCGCTGGGTGACCTTGGTCCAAGTCACACTCTCTCAGCCTAACCTACCTCATAAGGTTGTTGTGAGGATAAAAGAGAGTAAAGGAGAATGATGTAAGCCACCTTGGGTCCCTATTGGGGAGAAAGGTGGAGTACTAATGAAGTAAACAAACAAACAAACAATGTTCATTTAAGCATCAGTTCCCTCTGTATCATTTTATCCTGACGTAAGTCTTCATTAGAAGTGAACAATGCTAAGCTGCAGAAAAATTATCCTTCTGCTTCAGCTGTTCTGCTGAAGAAAGTATCTGTGAAATATCCACAGGAAAAAGAAAGAAATTTTTGATGCAAAGGGAAATTATTTGAAAAAAGTACTTGTTGAAAAGACAAAGATTGTAGCAGGGGACAAATACCTGTATTTTTTCCCCTTCATCAATATGGTCCAAGGAAAGGTCAGCCTGAAGAGTGAGAACGTTGTCTGTGGCTGCAACAGACATTTCTACATGTCTCTCCACACTAATAAGCCTAATTAAGTCAAAGTTTGCCACAAAATACACAGTTTCACACTTAACATGCCAATATGTTACGCACAGAGATGTCTCCTGAGGCATTTAGCTGTTAATAGAATTCCTTCTTGTAACGGGAAGGAAGTTAGCACTTAGCCACGGAGTGGTTACGGAATCTTCACAATAAAGCAAGAGATTAATTGGCAAATTTTACAAGAGAATGTCCTAATTAATACAGAAAATGATAAAAATGGTATCATTCTACAGATAACATCTTCAAAATTTGCTGACACAGCTAGCATCTCCACTGGAATTAATTCCCAGAAGCAGCTAAGACAAAGTATGTAGCAAAAATAATAAGATGTTAAATAAAAACAAAGCACTCAGCACTTTTTTGTAACCACTTCTAGATGTGTTTCCAGAATATGACTAGACCACCTGCAATACCTACCTCAGAGATTCATTAGTGGTGCATCGCTCTTTCCAACCAACACCCAAAGTCCTCACTCAGAATAAATTTCAAAATCAATTTCCAACAATATTTAGAGGTGTGCTAAATATTTGGACAAGGACCAGAAAGGGGACAAAGAAAGAGTTAGTGTGTAGGAGCGCATAAGTGAACTAGAAAAATCTGGGGACGGACAGGGAATTGTTCACCCTTGAGACACTAAGCCACGTGGTTCGAGCAGATGGAGGTCCGGCCTGCAGCTATAGTGGGACTACTGGGGGCTCTGCCCCCTTCCTTAAAGGGCCAGCCCCAGAAGATCCTTTAAATGCTTTTGAGAAGAAGCAAGGGATGGCGCGTGCACCTCTCCCTCCCTCCTGCAAGATTTAAAGGGCCCTCCAGCTGACTGGTAGGCCATGTGCTTCCTGCCAATCAGCTGAAGGGCCCTTTAAATCTTGCAGGAGGGGATGGAGAGAGGTGGCCGCTGGCAGTCGGGCTCGGGGGTGGACTGGAGCTGACATAAAAATAATGGCAGTCCCAGCAGAAATTTTTTTGCCCCACAAGCCACAAAATCCTGGCTACGGGCCTGATGGAGGTGGCAACTGAAAGCCTCACCACATTTAAAACTCTTTCGATACAGTTCACGTAAAGCAGCATCACACTGAATCTGGTCTACCGAGGTCAGTATTGTCTACTCTGACCGTCAACAGCTCTCTAGAGCCTCAGTCTTTCACCTTTATCTACCATCTGAGCCTTTTAAGCACAGCTACTAAGGCCTGAACCTGGGACCTTTTGTATGCAAGGCAGCGGCTCTACCGCTGAGCCCCTGCCCCACAGTGTCAGATATTATACTCACTTGACCAAAGAACAATGAGTTCAAGCAGGACAAAAAGTGGTGGAGCAATTCTCTCCCTTGTTTTGACTCATGCATTGCCTTAGAGAGAAATTCCTACAACTATGAAAGCTCTTTCAGGATCCTGAGATTTTTTTACTTATATTTTATTTTTGATATTTATTTTTTGTTATTTGATCTACAGACTGCCATAAGGCAGATAGGCTTCACTGACAGAAGCAAAGTCAATGGCCTCATCCAAAAATAAGATCATGAACAGCTGAATACATTAACACTGACCTTGCATTCAACATTAATAGCACCAGAGACAGATCAGGAACATCAGTGATTTGATTCTCTACACAAACCCAAGACTGGGAAAGAATGAAGTAGCAGGACAGGCATAATAGAGTCAGTCCCATAGCCCCAACAGACACGTGCCCCACAGATGATTAAAAGCTGTAACATCCCAGGTCAAAAATGCCTAAGGAGCTTATTTGGAAAAAGTTTACTGGAGCACCTATCTGCCAAACACTACCCCCAAATAAGGCAGAGGCCTCACAAATATGGAAAAGGTGGCCCAGGTAGTGGCTCTACAGATCTCCTCTGAAGGAGAATAGTGTGTGTGTGTGGGGGGGGGGGGGATTGCTGAGGTTGCTGTACCCCTATTGCTGTAAGCAGGAACTTCAGAGGGGGGCAGCAAATGCTGGATGTTGCAGGCCAGGAAGATGTAGGCTTTTACCTATTTGCAGCTTTTGACACTTTCTTCCCCACAGAAGCTGAACAGAAGGTAACAAAGAGTGGGTCTCAGGACCAGAAGACTACTGCATGACTGATGCAAGCAGGGGTCATTTCGAGCAGGTGCTTGGGGGAGCACAGCTCCGGGAGTTGGTGCCAGCCCCCCTCCCCAGTGGGGGAATGCCTGCTTGTGTCATGGCTGATGCAAAATGACCCCGTCCCCTGGAAAGGTCCTTGTTCCTCCGACCAGCCTTCTGAAGGCTTCAGCCACCACTGAAGCTATCCTCCCAGAATAGTGGTATTTCTGAGGCTTGGATTAGTAGCTGTCCCCTCTCTGCCAGCTCTCTCTCTCTCTCTCTCTTTCTTTCTTTCTTTCTTTCTCTCTTTCTTTCTCTCTCTCTCTCGCCTTCTGACATACTTCCGGTGATGTCGGGTGGTTTAGCATATGCTAATGAGTTATGCTAATGAGCTCCTGCACCTCTTTTTCTACGAAATGATCCCTGGATGCAAGTATTTATGGCTCTGCATATATCCTATGGATGCCATTCCCTTTCACAGGGGCGATCTAGGTTCAGACAGAATACTGGGAAAACTTGTGTCTGGTTTCTGCAGAAAGTGCTATTTGCTTCAGTTTTTGTCAAAAATGCAAAGCTCTTTTCTTACTGAGCTTAGATAGTCTGGCTGAGGTTACTGGGGCCTTTTCAGAGCCTTTTTAGGCATAACTGTCATGTCGTTCTTTCACTTTAGGTGCTGGGTCAAGCCGTTAACTAGTGGAGGAGAAGCAGAACTCTTGGAATGCCTTGCTTCTGCAGATCATGTACTGGGGATCTGCCTCCTACCCATAATGCAAGGACTCTGCAAGACATTTCTCAGAGACTTGAGGAGGTTCAGGTCACAATCCCCACTCAACTATGCAACTTGCACAGTGAACTTGGGTGAGTCACTCTCTTCCAGCCTAACTTAATTCATAGGGTTGCTGTTAGAATAAAATGGAGGACAGAATCACATAAGCCTCCCTGAGCTCTTTTGGAAGAAATGCAGGATTAAAATGTAGTAGTAGACACATTTTTAAACGGCTACATAACTCACGAGCGGTGCTGGAACTTGGCAGCACATTCTCTTCCCCGACAAGTTGGCTCTCTCCACCTTTTGGTCATGCTCCCTATCATTTACTATACACATTAATTACTTCAGCCAGACCGAATGGATGTGAATTAAGGGTTCATCATTTTTAAAAACATCCTTCAGTAGCCAAAGTCAATGATTTGCATTAACCAAGGTCAGACATTTCAAATAAACCCTCCAATTTCAACTGTTCAAACAAAACTGCATTCAGACCTGGGCTTTGCTTGCATTTTCAGTGCATCAATAGGATCCTGATGATAGATAAAAAGAATGGCACGGAGGGGACGCATTTCGTCCCTTTCTCCAGCTTCCCAAAATTCAGCCAAGGTGATATAAAGCCGCCAGCTGCTTCAGAGAGATCTGTGAATTCTAAAGGAATCAGCCTTGCACAGACAGCAGCTTCCATAGATACAGGAAATAGGACAGAGCATCCACACAGGCTCGCCTCACATCTCCCTCTGCCCTTCACTGTAGTTTTGACTCCCCCGCACCAAGGACAAATTAGCTTAAAGAACAGAATAGGAATGCCTTCTACCTTTCCAGCATTAAGCAACAATCACACATTTCAAAATCACAGTGGTGGTGGTGATGGGCCTTTTTATTAATCTGTAACTAAGAACACTGAAAAAACAGAAAGTTATGTACAAGTAAACTCTTGACAGATTATTTGCTGTGGCTCTGTAACGAATGCAGAGTTGGTGGCAAACTCAGGGTTGATGTCGTGTATGATGTGAAATGGCCTGAAGTTTACCTTGGAATACAGCCTTCCATATTAAAATGTTTTATAGGAAATAACATATTTCAAGCAAGCAGTCACCTCAATCTGCAACCAGCTAGCTAGCTTAAAAAGATTAATACTGTCCAACTGTCTCTGTTTCCTACATCTAGAAATTTCAGATGGTATAGTCTAAAGAGACATCTGGATCTTGAATGATGTGGTTTATAGTATCAAGCTAATCACAGACTCCTTGAACAGCATACTCAAATTTTGGCCTTTGTGTTCTCTACCAATCCAGACCCCACCCCCCATGAAAAAGTCACAGGCAAGCCCAATCTCTTGTCAGATCTCAGAAGCCAAGCACGGTCAACTCTGGCAAGTACTTGGATGGGAGACCTCCTTGGAATAATAGCAGTCGGGAGGCGGGGGCAGGCTTTATTCAGCAACTTCTCTGAATATCCTCCAGGCCCCAGTAGGGGTCAGTTACCAGAGATCGCCATGACTTCCAGGTGCATGTGCACACACATACACACCCACATATGAAAAATACAAAAGAGTCACATCTGATGCTGAGCTTCTGAGGGGCCCCAGAAACCCATGCTTCCGCCCCCCCCCCCCCCCCTTTCTGAATACCTACATTAATGAAAGGGCTGTTTAGGTTGTACTGAGGTGATCAACTGGTAGCTTAAAAATCTTCTCTTGGAAAAGCCAATTGAGCTCAGTATTTAGTTCAATTGTAAGCACGATAGGGATATAAAAAATTAATGGTCCAATCCAGTTTTCTGTGCCATGTGCTTTTCAGTCCTGGCAGGCAGACCTGCCATTGCGGTTAAACACCAAGTTCTGGGAATCAGGCAAACACCGCCAGCCAGACAGGAAGGCCTGCAGCCCCCAAGCTTCTAACGGCCAAATGCTCGCTTGTGACTGCACTGTTTAGAGCCAAAGGTTAATACTGGCTTTCTGTTTTATAAAGACCATTTAATTAAGAAGGAATCTATCTATTTCTGTATGCATTGGGGGGGGGTTGTCAGCAGCTTTGTCTAGAACTGCAGCACCCGTTGGCGTGCAGTTTGGCAGATGCTGTGAGATGGCAATGGTATCATAATGGGTGCAGCAGTGAATTGCTTCCCTGATTGAAACTGCAGGGGGCACTTTAGGGATTTGGGATCAAATTACTCGAGCTGGAAGTTGTCCAAAAGCCCCAGATTCATCCCTGCTGTGAACAACAAAAACAAACCAACTGTTGGTTCTTTTCCACTTCTAACATTAAGTCCCTAGGTGATGTCTATGTCCCTTAGTGGGGGGGTTTTTTCAGTGCCTTGCAGGAAAGAGAGAAATGGCAATTATTATGGATTCTGTATGCAAAATTGCTTGCATTTTGCTATTTTTAAAAAATCAAAATAAGTTTAGTGAAAGGGTAGCATAGCAGGGTGTTTTCAAGAAGCTAATATCTTAGGTAGAGGTAGGAACATTTCCCACCTTGCTTCCAGTCTTAAAGGGCTGAAAACTGAAATAATTACTGGGTTAATCTAAATGAGGTACTGCATTGTTTTGCTGTACAGTTGTCCATCTCAGCTTTGTCACCAGTCACCAAGTTTCACTCTTTATTTTGCTCTAAACTCATCTCTCCGAAGAAGCTACCTTTGACAACTGAACCTGACAAATCTGAAAGAACAGAAACTGATCCTGAACAGGATATATATCTGTTGATCTGAAAGTCATCCCATTTTCTCTCTCCCAACTACTAAGCAGTGACAGTGATTTAAGACTGCTATCTACTTGAGACTTGGGTACCACAGCTTTGCCATTCTAGTTTCATAACTGCAACTTTCATCTCTGATGAGTGGAGCCACTGTGACTCTAACAGATGAATGCAGTCCTTGGAAGTTATATGGCTGGCACACAGCCCCATATATTGCACAAATTATGTTATACTTTGTTTTTGACCAAGGATGCTCAGACACCCCTCTGTTTGGATCACACAGTTCATAAACTATCAGCAGGACTTTCAACCCTCAAAAAGAATTTAGCTGCTTTTGAATGTTTGAATAGTTGAAGAATCAAAAATGCTGTGCATGTGCATATTTCCACACTGCTTTCTCAATCCTGCATCCTTGTTATATAATGTTTTTAGAATGAGAGACATTTCAATTGTGCTTGAGAGCAGCAGAAGTTGCATAGTTTGAGTCTGCCTTCTAGCCTTGCCCATTTTTACTGGCTGACTCTATGTTCATCAGGTTAGGACTGCAAATACTTTCCCATGGCTGTTATCCTCCTTAAGATGCTCAAGTACCCAACAGGAAAAAATCTCACCATACAAGAGTTGCCTTTCCTGATTGTCTTGATCCTGCTGGGGTGGGGAATTGGTGTGGGGGGGGGGGCCTTCCACTGGCAGCTGCTAAAGCCCAGAGAAGATAATGGAAGCATTTGTGTTGGCTCCATATTATTAGTTAAGTAGCAGTCATAGGGAGGCAGGATAGCAAGGGGGGTTATTTGGGGACGAGTCCAGTTTCTTGCATGGGAGGGAACTCTTGCAGGAGGCCAGAGAGCCCTAAACGACCTGTGCAAGGTGCAGTTCAATCTTTGTTCAACCTTTGTTCAAAAGGAAGATACACAACCACTTGCTCCTAGCAGCCCACAGCAGGGGTTGATGGAGGGAGGAACTGGATGCTACGAATGCCCTCCCCTATCAAGTGGAGACCACAGAGCAAGCCAGGGCAGAATGAGGCATCAACTCACATCTGGAAGGGGTGGATTCAGTGGCCCTGGGACCTCTTTGTCACATAGATGCTAAAAACTCTGGAAATGATAGTTGTTTTGAATTGTGAACAAATTGTTAAGGCACTCATACCAGATGTTCAAGGAGAAACCTTTGCCCCTGGTGTCTTTCTGTACAAGGTCCTACTGATCAACAGGAGGAGCTATCCCCTAAACTGACACACTCTAGAACCATGAAAAAATGGAAACTCACCCAAACTAAACTTCTCCAGTAACTCCCACCAAACTGTTTGGAGGACTGTTTGTATCAGAGTGGGTCTCCAAATGCAATTAAGGCTGGACACAAAGGGTCAAGCAAAGCATGAGTACTGCCAGGCCATATCTAGTAAGGCCCAGAGAGTCTTTCCTCAGAAATGTTTGTGAGTGTCCAAGAGCAGCTCTGAGTTGGAAGGTGGCTACTGTCATGAAACTGGGTCTCGTGGATGCAGGAAAACCTTGAGCTACCTTTCCTCATTCTGCTATGAAAAAGAATAATCCTCCTTCCTCGCCTGCCTTTTTGTCCAAACATCTGTCCTCAACAGACTGTGCGGGAACTGTGCCATATTCCAGACTGCTGCCAAATGTGGATTATGTGCTGACATTAAAATATTTACATCCTGACTACAGACTTTTAACAGAAGTCACCAAACAAGCATTGTCTCCAGTTTGCGGCTGTCTCACAACCACAAAACCCTCTTTACCTGAAGATTACCAAAGACTGAACCAATAAACTTTCTGGATATATGGCAACATTTATTTAGGGTGATTTTTAGTGGCAGGGTGTAGGTCTTTGACAGTTGGGTTCTGCTACTACTCATATTTTGGTCTTTCAATGACTGGCATATGTTTTGTCGCTGCCCATTCAGACTCTCTCTGGAATGGGAAAATGAATTTATATGAATGTACAAAACTGCCATTTAGAAAAGTCAAAGAAAAATTCGACACTGGGCATTTATACGCTCACAAGCCTGGAAAGCTTATCCCCTGTAGATTATTTTCTTCCCAGTTAAAGATACTGAGGAAGTACTTGGAAATTCTGGGTTGTACCATCTTCCATGTAAGCTTGAAGAAGTACATTCCTTTTTTGCCTAAACATTCTCATGTGGTATTTAAAAGCCAGAGAACTCTAGCAAGGCACCGAGGCAATGAAAAGCCGTAAGCTCAGATGGGTTTTTAAATAAGGCTCAGGCAAGTGGTCAGGCCCTCAGAACTGATCATTAAAATGAAAGCTGTTATCTGACCTGGCAGTGCAAACACAGGGCAATTTAAATATTGCTGGAAAGACAAAGGAGACGGGACAAAAAGCCCACCTTGCCACACTCTAAGAAAAAAGATTTGTATAAAAAATTAAAAATATGGGAATTAATAACAGTAACCAGAATAGTAACAGGTAGTCACATTATTTAAACAAATAGTTAAAAGTATTATATTAAAACTCATAAATCAGTTAATATTTAAATTAAGCGTAATAATAAATTCAAAACTGTAACAAATCAATCAGATAAGAATGATTACGTGCTTTATCAGTCAACACCATATATTATAGCAGTGGTAGCCAAACTACAGGAAATCTAGTCTGATCCCCTTTGGAATCACTAGATTTGATTCATTCACTGGGGCTGCGGCCACACGGGACTTAAATGCGGGAGGAAGGGCAATTTCCTCCTGCATTTAAAGGGGCCGACCAGACGGCCAGCCCCTTGTCCCGAGCCGAAGCGGGCTCCAATGCGGGTTCCTCCCACATTTTCAAGACCCCGGGAAAATCAAGTATTTTCCCGGGTGTTGCGGGAGGAAACCGCATTGGGAGCTATCTGGACAGCCCTCTCTCGCATGCATTGCGAGAGCAGGGCTGTCCACATAGCCCCGCCGGCCATTCCCCCCCCCCTTTTGCACTTGGGCGCATGGCTATCCATGCGCCCAAGTGTAAAAGGGTGAAAAAAAAAACAAATCCCAACTTACCCGGGCGGATGGCGGGTCGGAGGCCGCCACCGCCGCTTTAAGTGCTCCTGGGGCCACCTCCGCCGCCTCCACCAACCTCTGAAGCCGGCTCTTCAGCGGCGGCAGCTGCCGCCGCCACCATTTCCGCCGCCGCCTCGGCTGCCCCCGCTTCTGCCGCTGATGCGGCCGCCGCCGCCGCTCTTCCCGCCGCGGCCGCCTCTTCAGCAGCCGCGGCCGACAATCCCGAGGCCACAGGGGTTGGGATGTATAGACATCCCAACCCGCTGTTTAAAAATGCGGCCCCTTTAAATCCGGAAGCCCTCCCGGATTTAAAGGGGCCATGTGACCGCGGCCTGAGACTCTGAGGTTTGTTCAATTTCCACTGCATAAATTCAACTTGGATGTGAGAAGTCCCTGTTAGAAGCCGTTCAGAGCAACTAAAGTCAATGGGCACAGTTTAAAAACCCATTTTTACTTTTTTTTGCATATTTAGTCAGTAAAGCAACCCTTCATGAATGAGTCAGGCATTAATTTACAAAGCAGTTAGTTACAGTGCATACACAGCCCTGTTACTGGCAAGATCAGTTTACTTAGTTTCGCTTAGTTTGTCTGACCAATTTCCTATTACAGAGCACCACGAACAGCAAGGGTTCTGTCTTTCCTAAATTTCAGACTGATTAGATGACATTCAGAAATCATTTGCAAGAAGAACAGAGGGTTCACAGCAGGGATTAATGTGTCGACTGATTTTGCAGCTTTAAAAACAATTTACATTAGGCCAATATAACTTTTTCTGACATTATTATTTTTTCTTTTTATGGTTCTGTTGTTATTGCTGCTGCTTTCCCCCATGACTTGCACCATCACCTCATCTCAGTGAAACCAAGGCTGTGTCATAAATAATCTCTTGCCAGCACAGAGGCAATAAGCTATTTCAGGAACAGCATAGCTGAGAAGATGGGGTACATATATTTTAAGTAAATTAATAATGTCAAAGGAGAAAAAGATGCATAAACCTCACAAACTTAAGGGTAACATAACTTATTACAGCACTGAAAGTCTGATACAAGTATATGAGTTAGAAACAGATACTTGCGAGAGCTGAGTGTACACTCTGGCTACTATTTCTATTTCACTACAGTGAAAAGTTTGTTATCCCAGTACATGGATAACTGGCTTTGCTCAGAGGGTAAGTGCCTCCATACGCCTGGCATTCAAATGTGCATGAGCATTGCACTCCTACCTTCAGCCAGCCAGCTTGATGCCTGCAGCTGTTGCTATTCTTCTGACAGCTAAGCTGCCAGCTGACATTATCCCCTGTCCCCCTCAGCCTGTCCTGAGTTGTTGGGGGGCCAGCTGTGCTGGAGAGTTTCCAGGCAACAGGCCCTCTTGCCTAACAATGGCTCCATGGCTTGGAGGGGAAGGAGAAGGTTCCTTGCGGGGGTGGCAGCTGGCACTGGGGCATTTCCAATGGGGTGAGGGGTTTAGGTGCTGTGGATTCCTTTGGGTAAATGGGTCCGAGCAAAGGAATAAACCTGAGCATCTGGTACATCTGATTAAGCAACAATCTCTGTTCCCCATGAGTCCTACATAACAAAGCTTTTACTGTACTGCTATACAATGCCTCATATTTGAGACTTACAAAAACACATGGGTCTGAGGAGGAACAGCAGTAGTGTTTTTATCTGCTTTAGGTATTGAATAATATTGAGGTCAAAAGAGTCATTTGTCAATAAGACCAGCCATTGACTTCAATATGATAGAGATAGCAACCATGGTCAGGGAAACTGGGGAATAAGAATGAAGCACTCACAACGACATGCTCATGTTAAAAGGCTCTAATGCATCCAAAGGTTTGTACCATGGGCATCATCTATGTCCCTTCTCAAGACCATCTTGTCAAACACTTGCTGTTTTCAGATGGCTGAAGGCATCAGATTATAGACTATAAAGATGCCTCAGCAGCCTGAGGAAGGTTTTGTGATTTCACCTCCTTCAGAGTTACCTGCCATAGTGTCCCAGCTACGATCCCCAGCTTCTCCAGTCAAAAAGTATCAGAATGTGAAAGAGTCCTACCTGTTTCTTATCTTTAAAGGCCAAAAGCATTTGGGACTAGGATATTTAAAGAACTGCCTGTCCCCACATGAAATCTGCCAACCAGTTTTCTTCAGAGGCCCTGCTCCGTTTTTCCTAAGCAGAGACAAGACTCTCTCTGTTGTGACATGGCATCTCTGAACTTCCTCCCTGCAACTTGCCTAGCAGCAACTCTGTTGTGCTTTAGGAAACAGATTTAAAAAATCTATTTCCCCAGGTATTTTGAATGGTAATTGAGTTTCCAGCCACCCACCCCTTTTATTGCTTCTCTGTTATGGCTACCATTTCAGCCAGGCTACCATTTCAGCCTACTGTCATGCTATTGTTTCATTGTGCTGATTCTACTTGTCTATTACAACATTTTCAAAGGTCCACGTGCCACCTTGGGAGTCTCAGCAGAGAGTATGGAATATATGCTTTAAATAAATAAGTAAGCATGAGTTACATGTTATAGCACGGCAAAGCAAATTAAGGAGGATGGCCGTATGGAGTTTCCTTCAGGAAAAATGACCGACAGCACTTATTTACAGAAATACCACTCTTACTGCTACATATTTTGCTTTTTTAAAACATACACACTAGACAGGCGATTCTCCACCCAAATTTTAATACGCCTTTTACCAGCTGATTAACTACAAACTACTACACTGCCCCAGATTACACAGCTGCACTGCTAAACATTTTGCCCCAAAGATATCCGAAATCTGAGTATTCTTCTCTAGACAGCATTGAGCCAAATCGTGACAGAGAAGTAACAAAAAAGTGTCTCCATTGTGAAGAAATAAAGCCCACATCATGTCAAACTGCCTCCTCTGCAATATTCTTCATGAATGTCTCAAGCGTGGGTCTAAGAGAAGGTTGGGAGCTAGGAACCAACTGCTCCATTCTTCTGTGGGGCAGTGATCGTCCCAGCAAACCTCTTTTTCAGTGTGGCTCTATGAAAGTACAGAGGGCAAGTGTAATTTTTAAAAAAATAGTAAAATGAACACCCATGGGTCAAAGCTAGACCTGAAGCTCATGAACGGAGCTATACTAGAAGGTTTGGCACATTATGCACAATGTGTGGGAGATCTCTGAAGTGAAAACAGAGCTGTTCTGAACAGCATACCTGACTAACTTTTCTGAAAGTGTTTTAAAAACAAATAGACCTAAACCTTGATAGCACCATGTCCCGAAGGAAAATAGCACAATGAATGCAAAGGTCTCCTGTGCATGCACGCAAATATTACTGCTACCTCCAGCATAGAAATAGCTACACCACTGTTCAACAGCACTGCTAAAGCAGGTATAAAACAAGGTTGGGTAAAAGGCTACGCCTAACAGATAATGAAGCTTTGTTTCAGCCATTACCCATTCCTGTATGTGCTGGCAGCTGCTCCCCACCCCCCACCCCGCCCAGTATACAGCAGCAATAATCAAACTAAGCCAAGCAACATACAATCAGTTTTGTAAGTTCATTATGGCAAGATACTTACAACTCATACCCATGTAAAAATTACAAAAGCCCAATTCAGAATGGTGCAAGTCCCCTCCTCAAAGGCCCTATTTATCTTGGGGTGCAGTGGTGTTCCTACATACCTACAAAGGTGTTCCTTTCTATCGGCTCAGAGATATTGTTCCCTATGGCCTACAAATTCCCTAGCTTCACTTCTCCCAAGACCTCCTGCTTCCTAGCACTGGCCGGTGAGCTCCAACATTTCTTCTCCAACTGGCAGGCGTGGCACCGCTTCTTCGCCTATCCTGTCCACATGCAGAGAGGCAATGTCATCATTTGAAGAGGCTCCTTGACATCGGGTCTGCCCCTTTTACCATCCTAGTGTTAATCTTGAACTATGGACCAATGGCCTGCAGAAGCTGTTAACAGCCTTTTCTCCAAGTTTTAATTGCAAAGGGGTAGCTGTGTTAGTCTGCTGTAGCAAGATACTACCTGACTCCTGGGTGGTTCACACAAAGAGTTTATAAAAGTCACAGTTTGGCCATATCCAGTACAGAGGATCAGAAACAATCTCTGCTTAGGAATTAATCAGCTCCAAGAACCCATCTGGATCTGGAAGCTGAGCCTATCTCCTTCTTCCATGGAAGAAGCAGTGATTGAGTCTGCCTTCCCCTACCAAACTCCCTTAAAGAAGAGAATATAAGCTTTGATTAGCCCAGGGGGAGGGCACTACCTGTCTGACAGACCATCTGCCTTCTGTGAAGAAGATAAACAGTTGCTTATGGGAAGGATCGGTCTATTATTTTGACTGCTTGCCTCCCTGGAAGAAAGCATTCACAAGCTGCTAGTAGTGTCAGTGCAAGAGGACCTGTCTCAGGTTGCCAGGCAACCATGTGGCACCTTCTACACAGTCTCTTCTCTGCCAGTCATCAGCAAAGGGATAATGACAGAGAGCTGACCATTTCACTGAAGTCTGATATCGTTAAGAGAAACACACATCTCCAGCATTTTCTTAACTTTCTTTATGTTTTGTAAAGTGGTTGTTGTAAAAAGAAGGCACAGAAAATGGAAAGCGCTGACAGAAATGGAAGCGCTGAAGATGGGTCTTTTCCAGAAGTCTTGGTCACAGCCAATCTGGGCTAGAGATCCTGTGACTCTTGGATTTCTAGTGCCAGTTGCTAGATCTTCAGTGATGCCTGGATTTCAGTAGGCTCTTCAGTTCATGTACAGATGGCACACCAATCTAGGCAACCACAGATGCTTGCGGTAAAAAATTGTCCTAACCCTCCATTCAGTCTTCTAGCCTTAAAAAAATCTTTAAGGTCAAAAGGCTGTATATGTTAGGTTATTTCTCCATGAATACTGCTTCCAGAACTCAGCCTCGTTGAAACAAGTTTACATTCTGAACACTGCACACTGGGAGGCATAATTCTTTCCAGTCTTACAAATAACAGGTCTAAGTCTAGAACACATGAAGCTGCCTTATACTAAATCAGATCATTGGTCCATCAAAGTCAGTCCTGTCCAATCAGACTGGTAGCAGCTCTCCAGGGTCTCAGGCAGAGGTCTTTCACATCACCTACTCTCTCGTCCTTTTAACTGAAGATGCCGGGGATTGAACCTGGGACCTTCTGCATGCGAAGCAGAGATTATACCACTGAGCCACAGCCTCTCACCCTAACAGGAAGTCTCATGTACAGGTTATGGCCACCCATTTATTCATTCTGTTTCTGACAGGCTAGCAGCCACCTGAGCCCCTACTGTGCTTCCAAGCTAGAAAGGGGGGGGCACTTAGCAGTGCGCTCTCTCGCTCTCTCTCTGGCACAGGAAGGGCCATTCTCCAAGTATCCTGCTGGGAGACCCATATCCTTTTTTACTCTGCAGAAAATATAAAAGGACTGCCACAGAATATGCAGTGAGGTTGTCAAGCAGTGTTCCCTCTAAGCTGTGCGCATGAGCAGTTGCTCATTAACACAGGAACAAAGGGTCTTGCACTGCCCATTGCTCATTTTAATATTATAGCAGTTATATTCTGCTCAGGATGTGAACTGTTCCACTCAGTAGGGGGGGAAATTAGAGGGAACATTGCTGTTCGGTAGCCCGTCTTCACTTTTTTCCTTGTTAGTGGATGAAGCAATTTCTGCTCAGTGAACATGTATTAGTTATGCTTATTACATAAATATGGAGTTTCCTCATCTCAGTGTGTAAGCCAGCAGAGCATTTTGATACACTCTTATGAACTTTGATAACATAAGTTTGACCTTTGGGGTTGGTTCTCTGCCTAAGGCAAAAAGCACTCTCTACAGCCATGAGAGGCTCCAGCCCACATCGGGAGACTTCCTCCATAGCTCACACTTGCATGAGAAAACGACCTCCATTTCAAAGGTATCTCTCTCGGAAAGAACATGAGAATACACCTCAAAGAACACTCTCAAGAAGAAGGTGAAATGCATTTCAAAGAGCTCTCACATCTACCTCCTATGAGAACCACCATTCTACAAGACCAAGACTCCATTTCAAAGAGTCCCTTTTCTCTCTACACTGGCCCTCTTTCACACCTGCTCCCAGCTATTCCAGTAAAGAGATTAGTCGCCTAGCAACTGATCGCTGCCCATCAAGTGACCTGGCCGAAGCCATTACGAAGCCGTCACGAGACCAGAGATTGGCGCCAAGAAGACTGACCAGTTGGCCAGGTGTTAGTTCCTGATTAGCATTTTAGTGTTGCAATATTGCCCACTCCTTCCTGCCCCCTCCTAACTATGACACTAACCAATAGCAAGCCTAGAAATGACAGACAACCTACTGGGTGTGACAGTGGGACGGGGTCAACGCACCCCGCCCAAATGCCACCTGATAAAAGTTCTTGCGCAAAGTTTTAAGTTTAGCTCTCCTAGCCCTTTTCCTATCCTCTTCGACCTCTATCTTTGTGACTAAGTATCTGGACTCCATCTTGTTTGCGCAGCCAGGACCGGAGCTTGTGTTTGCAGGTTCAGACCTTGCTCCCTAGACTTTCCAGGTATCCTTCCTTTATTCTTCTCGTGGAAAAGACTCAACCTCTACCAACACAGGTAACGTGATTCCCCCTCAACGATACTCCTGCTCATGCAAACGTGCTATTTTCTATCTGATTTCCCCTAGACCTGTATGTATGTGGTTTAATTATTATTCCTTGTATGCCGGTCTAATATTTTTATAGTAAACATCATTTATAGAAACCGCTTTGCTTCACGCCTATTTACTTAGAACTACCGGGGAGGTGGGACCTTGGTATAGTTGGCAAGAACCCGTTATAGTGCCAATTGCTACACGTAAACCAGAGCAGTCAGGCCAACAAGTGAAACTGGTGAAATTAACATGTACTACTTTATGAATCTTATATAAGTCTTCTGACAAAGATTGATCGAAACGAAGAATACAATCCAGAGTCTTCGTTGGATTTAGCAGGATTCAGCTGTGTTATTTATAATTTTGGCTTAAATAGTTGTTGTTAATAAGTTTCATTGATGTCTGTAAAATAGAGTGATAATGACATGAGTTGTGATAATGATTTATTGAATTGTTAAAATATATCTTAGTAGTTATATCCATATACATGATCTGAATTGTGCCATCTGCATCATTTGTTCTGAGTATAGATTCAAGTCCTTACTTGGAGACACTAGGGCATGATCTCCCACGGTATTGTTAGAAGACAGTTCTGATGCTACACCAGAACTAGCTATGGATCTGCATTTCTCTTCCTCCTTGGAACCATAAACAGCTGGTCCTGAACTGGGGGTCCAATATGTAGGTGTATGTGGTCTCTCCATCAACCTTGCTGTATGACTCCTTGGTTCCAAAGGTTCTACCCGTTCCTGATGACACTGAGCTGGGTGGCAACATGGGAACAGTTGCCAAGGTTCCTAAGGTGCCCATGGAAGCGGTGGAGCAGGGGACATAGCAACCTGTTTGGAAGGGACATTGCCTTGAGGAACCAGGTCATATACTGATGGAGATGGTGTCAGAGAGTGGTGACTAGGAGATGGGTCGCGTGAGGTAGTACGTTTGCTGATCTCAATGATGGCCTTCGGAATCAGTTCCTTTAGTTCTTTTGAAGCTGCCCTTCGGTTCCACACAAGTCAGTTCCATAGATGAGTCTTGAACTTTGATCTGTGCTTCTTAGGTGGTGGTTCCGATGAGGACCTGGCTGGTGTCCCAGAACGCTTACTGTTTGGATCCGATCTTGGAACTGATTGGACTGAAATCACCAATGGAGGGTGGGAGATGCAGTCTGAGACTAGTTTGGGGGTTGAAAACACAGGCTGTTCTACCGGGGCAGATGTTGTCACTGCCAGGTTAACAGACATAGAGAGAGCTCTCTCCTATAAGGCAGCCTTGAGGCTGGAGGCTCGATCCACCCAGGCCTTCAGGGTAAACTGTTGGCAGATCTTACATGCCAAAATGTTGTGGTTCTCCCTAAGACACAGAAGACAAATGGAGCGCTTGTCCATCTGAGTCATCTTTGTTGAACAAGATGAGTATTTTTTGAACAAAGACAAGTTCTTTTCTTCTTCTTTTGAAAAATGCAGAGATAACTAAGGCTGTTCTTCAGGCAGTGGCAAAGAGAGAACTGAGGGAGAGTGTGGAGCCCCTCCCTGGGACATGTGACCATTGGGTGGGAAAAACAGCTCCTCCTGCTCTGTTGCTAAGCTAACAAGAAAATCTTCCAGAGGCTGGACTGCACAGAACAACGAAGATGAAGATTCTTTCCTGTGTCCTGGAAATTTATAATCTCCCCTTGGAAGAGTCTGTCTCCCCAAGCTTGTTTTGATTTTCCTGTCTCAAGAGGAAGTTTACTATCTAGCCATCTGACTGTCTCTTTAGGTGTGAAATTTAAGCACAATGGAAGATGGTCAATCATTGTCCTGGTTGGGCCACAGCCATTAGCATAAGCAAGCACTCAAGACAATGCAACCAGCAGCCAGAAATGCTATTGTAAGGGATATCTTCTTGATAGCATCTTCAATAAAGTCAGATGCTTCTGGATTTCCTGCAACCAATTTATTTGCCCAATGATACAAGGTCTGAGAGAAGACAGAAATGGTAGCTAAGGCTTCCAGTGCACTGTAGATGCCTTGAAATCTTATCTGAATGCAGCCTCAAGTTGCTTGCTGCACAGTTCTTTTAAAATGCTGCAATAGTCATCATGGATGTATGTTAATCACCTTCACAGCCTAGCTTCAGCTAAGTTAATTAACTACATGGTTAAGATATTGTTAATTAACCTAGTCAAGTAGCTCTGGATAAGGAACAGTGAAGCCCTCCCGCCCCCCAAGGGGGGGGGGGGGGAAGAATCCCTGGAAAATGCAGTCGTAGCCCTGGGCATTAGGATTAGCATCTGTCTTCACTGCCATTCTGTCTGCACTTCTGGTGAGAGCTCTAAAGTACCGTTTTTGGCTAATTGTTCAAGGGAAAGCACAGAAGGAAATAATCTTTTGAAGAGGACCCTCTTCTCCTCTGTTTATTTATCTTTCTGCCAGGTGAACAAGATTATGACAGCCTCTGAATGTCTGGAAGAACACACTCTCAGGGAGTTGCCACCCCATTCCTTAGTGTCCTGAATGAGGATGGGGTACTGGTATTTTATGCCAGTGGACTTTTTGTAAGAACGGAGGCTTGTCTATTACAAATCTGTACAAGGGCTTCTGGATGATGTGCTAGACAAAAAAAGGAGTGATCCCTCTTTCACTTATGGCACAACTATTTCCGTGAACAGCAATGTTGTTTGAACAGGCAGGAATACTTGCACTCCTCTGGAGATAATCTGTTGCCTCCCACTCTATATGTTCTTTCCATTGTGCTAATGTGGTTTGAAATGAACCTTGAGCCTTCCTGGCAAACGACTGTTTCACAAACCACAAGGATTCAGATTTAGGGCATACTAGACAGATTGATATCCTGGGAAATGGTGTATTACTGATCCTCCATTCTGTTGCTGCTTGCAGCTGTAAAGGTAAAGGTTTCCCTTGCTCGAAAGCCAGTTGAACCCAACTCTAGGGAGGCGGTGCTCATCTCCATTTCCAAGCCAAAGAGCCAGCGCTGTCTGAAGACTTTTCTGTGGTCATGTGGCTGGCATGACTAAATGCCAAGTCACACGGAACTCTGTTACCTTCCCACCGAAGTGGTACCTATTTATCTACTTGCAATTTCTTGCTTTTGAACTGCTAGGTTGGCAGGAGCTGAGGCCAGAGATGGGAGCTCACTCCATCATGCGGCACTAGGGTCTGAAACTGCTGAGCTACCAACCTTCCAGTCTGCAGCTCAGCGTCTTAACCAGCTGTAGGGTTTCCTTAAATGTGGTTTCCTGGAGTTTTCCCAACCCGAGTATATCAGGGAGGAAAACTATCTCAGCCACCCAGTAGATTGTTGTTGTTGCTCTTAATCGGGAAATTAGGAAAATAATGGAGATGTTACAGACACAAAAGGACTCATTGGAGCATGCTGGCTTTTGGATGGGGGGGCAGTACTTTCCTTCCTTCCCACCCTTATTTGTGCCCCGAGGCTCACAGATCCTTAACTAGGGATGCACGGGATGGGGGGTGGGGAGAGAACAGTAAGAAAAACCAATATCTTTAAAGGCAGAAACTGAAGGAGTTCCAGATATGACCCTACCTCTTGTTCATACACAGGGCCAGTCTCAGGCAGCAGGGATGTCCCTCACTATAGTGATCTCAAACCTGTCTTCCACTAGTAGACAGTGCTGTCCTAGAGATCAAGACTGCCTCCTGGCCATCTCAAGAAGGGGCAAAGAACTCCAGAAAGATGGACTGTTTGCTAGTTCTCCTCCTACTAACCACCTCTCATTCTTTGACTTTAATGGCTATGTTGCAAAACCTTGCTATCAACAGTTGGTTGCAGATCTGGGAAGCCCCAATGTTACTAGCATGAGGAGGTGTGGTATAGTGGTTTGAGTGGCAGAGAAAGACCTGGGACAACTGGGCTCAGCTCTCTGATCTGCCATGAAAGCTTACTGGGTGACCTTGGGCCCATCACCATTTTTCAGCCAAACATACTTACTTCATGGGGTGGGGCTGTTCTGAGGCTAGAGTGGAGGAGGGGTTGGGGCATCTTTCCCAAGAAGAAAGGCTGAAGAGTCTGGGACTTTTAAGTTTAGAACAAAAGGAGGCCAAGGAGGGGAGACATGTTAGAGGTTTAACTATGCATCGGGTGGAGAAAGTGGACAGAGGGAGCTTTTTCTCCTCTCTCATACCACTAGAACTCAGAGGGAACCAATTAAGTTGATGGGCAATAGACACAGGATAAAAAAGGAAATACTTCTTTATTCAATGAGTAATTAAATTGTGCAATTCACTGCCAGTGGATGTAGTGATGGCCACGAACACTGATGGCCTTAATAGTGGATTAGACAGATTCACAGAGGATAGGCCCATCAATGGCTACTAGTCATGGTGACTAAAGGGAACCTCCATATACAGAGGCAGCTGATCTCTGAATATCAGTGCTGGGAGACAACATCAGGGAATGGCTTCAGCCTTCATGTCCTGTTCGTTGGCTCTCTGGGACAACCGGTTAGCCACTGTGTGAAACAGAATGTTGGTTTAAACTGGCCAGAGGTCTGACACAGCAGGGCTCTTTTTATATTCGTATGAGGGGAGAACGATGTGCTAAGCTGCTTTGGGTCCCCATGAGAGAGAACAGTGGAATACAATTATAAAATAAATAAGTGCAAATTGTTTTGCTGTTCTATTTTTACAGTCAAAACTGGTGCCAAGAAAGGACTAAGACCTGGAGTTAAGGAGTGCGCTTCCCACAAACCCTTTATGGTTGATTTCCCATTAATGGGTTCAGGCAGCAATCAATACACTGCTGTGATGAGTCCTCGGAGTGTGTGTGATTGTGTATGTCTATCTGCAAGAAATGTGGAAATGACGTGCTTCATTTGTGACCATAAGCCACTTCTTCCTTACAAGGGTTACCAGTAACTGGGCTAGATGATTCATCCTGTCAGCAACCAGGCATTGAGCAGTAACTACCTTGTCCCTGCCCTCCTCACATTATGCATGTGGAAGCTCTCAGTGCAATGAAGTTGTGGCCTGGTTTAGAACCAGCTCCCTGTATGCCTCCAGGCCTTCCATCAGTGGGTTCTCCACTGCAAGCACAACACAAAACAGTGATGCACCTCAGAAGATATACTGCATTCCCTTTCTGCGTAATAAAAGCCTGCCTTACAGCACCTTGAGGCTGACAGTCTTTGCTGGTTGCACCTTTGAACTTAATTCCCAGCACCTGAGAGTCAGAGGCACATCAGCCCCCAAAGCAGTGTTCCATCTCCTGCTTTAATTTGGTTCCCCTGAAGACACTACAGCTTTTTTCTTCACAAGCATTTGTTCTCCTGCTCTGGGAGACATGGTGGCTGGTTTGCTTCCCCTGCAGGGAAAAAAATCAGATCACTTTGGAGAATTGTGACCCCAGAATGGCAGAGCATCCAGGGGAAAGTAATGAAAGGCAGAAGAGGCAGGTCCTACTGCAGACATTCAGATAATTAATGCAGTGTAGTTGGGACATGATACCTGGCAGGGAAAGAACTTGCATAGGGCCTGCCTTGCTATTATTCCCTTGGTTTCAGGAAGGATTTTAAAAAGAACAACTACACAAAAAGTGTACTGAACATCAAATGCTCACATAAACTAGCAAGTGACAGCTCCTTCAGTTTCAAATGTGTAAAGTTGTAATTTAATTCTCTTAACTACAGACTCTTTTGATAGTTCTTCAGAAATCTTCAGTGGCACCCTTGCCAGCTGGAGCAGATGGTTAATGGCGGGGCTAATTGACAGCATCACTCTGAACTTGACAACATCCTCCATCACAAAAACCGCAGTGTATTTCACACGTCCCACCACATTAAGCCTCTGTCTTGGGAATGACACAAGCACCCCCTTCTCTAGCGGGAGAACCAAGCAATCGGGGATTTGTTCCGTGAGCCAGACAGAACCAAAAATAGAACCAGTGAGTCAGCTCTGACCACAAGCCCACAACCTTTACGCCTCTGAAATATGGATATACAAGGAAAACAGGTTAACAATCTGTTCAGCAGTTCTTGGGCTGACATTTCCTGAGGCAGCAGTTTTACTGGTAGTGAATTTAAATCTTATATTTTGTATATTATTTTGTAACGTTCGTGGCAGATTACAACATGCCCCAAAAGTAAACAAAACCATCCCTCGAAGTATCACCTAAACAAACTAAGAAGATGTTACTATGCTTTAGGTGAGTTCCCACTGTGGCCCATAATAGCAGAGTGGGTACCTAAAGGGGTTTCTGTACACATCTTTGTACAAATTTCCATATATGACTGGTATGAGCAAGGCAGTAGCTACTATGTTGAAAGGGAGCAACTATGTTAACAGAGCCAAATTTAAACTTGCTATTCTGAGAATAAAAGCACGCATTACTTCCTGAACAAGTCAGGTGCTGAATGCCAGAATGTCCAGATCACTGTTACCTCATATCCCAAAACTTTTAGACCTAGACTGGTGCAGTAAAGAACACCTGGTATGACAAGTGCATTAGTATCTTAGAGTGTCTGCTCTGAAATGGCATAAGCAAGCACCATTTGCTCTACATCTGAGTATTAGAAACACAGACCCTGAGCTCTCTTAGTAGCACTCAGACCCACGGGGCAACTACTGCTAATTAATGTTAAGAGTATTAAGCTATATTCTGTGTGGGTTTTCATCAAAACCTTCAGCAAATTTAAATGAAGTAAAAAGTAGTAGCCTTCAAGGCCTGTGAAGATAAGCCCAGCATATCATGTATATACTCTGGAAGAACTGCTGGGAAATATTTTATAATTTAGTAGTAAAAATAAAAGAATCCAATTAATTTTAATTCAGATAAAGTCTCATTCACTTTGGCTAACTAACAAAGAAACCTTCAATTTAAGAATCCACCTTTTTATCACTGAAGTATAATTTGTGCTACTCAACTATGAAGAAGCTCCACATGCAAACAGGTTGGTAGCTAGCACAGGGACCATGAGGCGATGCCCCCTCCTGAATTTGCAATGCTCTCAGATCAACCCTGGTAAATTTGGTCTGTCAGTCTCAGGTCCTGAGTGGCATGTGTCATTTCCTCACTCTTGCTCATCCATTTTGAATCAATCTGGCACACCTGCACACTCTATTACACATGCCCCCCCCCCTCCGAATATCTCTTGCCCACATAGCTGTGGCCCGGCCTGCATTTGGGATGTGATCTCTCCAGGCAGCTTCAGAAAGTGGCAAGGGAAACTCGATGTACCCCACCCCCGTGTGCCTACATGATGTCAGAAGTGACATAAGTATGTGGGGGCAGTGGCCTCCTATCATTGTCTAACTACGGGGCTGCGTGCAAATGTTTTCTAAACTGCCAAGATAACTCCCCTGGTTAATAACAAAAGAATGTAAGAAGAGCCTTGCTGGATCAGACCAGTGGTCCATCTTGTCTAGCATCCTGTTTCACAGAGTGGCCGAGTTCCTCTGGAGAGTCAACAACAAGGCATAGAGGCTGAGACTTTCCCTTGATGTTGTCTCCTGGTGCTGATAATTTAGAGGTTTACTGGCTGAATCTGGAGATTCCATTTACTCATCAAAGCTAGTAGCCACCAGTAGACCCATCCTCCATAAATCTGTCTAATCCAGGGGTATCAAACATGCAGCCCGGGGCCCGAATCAGGCCTCTGGAGGACTTCTATCAGGCTCACACTGGAACTGGCCAACTCTTGCTTCCAGTTCTGTTGCTGCTGTTGCATCATAGCTTACTTCGCCAGATTCTCTCAATCACCAGTAGACCCATCCTCAGGAGTATGCCATCAGGCCCTGGTGACTTATTAGTTTTTAATTTCCCCAGTAGGTCTAGAACATCTTAATGTGCCTCATTTCTTCAAACTGCTGCGATGTGGCTGGGTATATGCCCCCTACTTTCCATAGTGAATACATATGCAAAAAACAAATTGAGCTTCTCTGCCATCTCACTATCTTCCTTTAGCAATCCTTTTATTCCTTAGTCATCCAAAGGCCCAATTGCTTCTCTGGCTGATTTCCTGCTCTGGATATATGTAGGTTTTTTTATTGTTTTAGCTATTGGCTTAATGATACACTTACATTGCTTTTGCCAAAGCCTGTTGTCCCTTCTGTTCAATTCATTGGGGCAGACCTCCCACTTCTTAAAAGAAGCCTTTTTACTTTGTATAACTTCCTTGACTTGCATTGTTAGCCATGAATTCCTTTAGAATTCAGTGTCTTCCCTAACCTGGGGAACATATTCTATCTGGCGTTCAATTTGTGTGGTTTTAAATAGCTTGCAAGTGTCCTGTAGGGATCTGACTTTCAGTTTCCTTTTAATTATTCCCCTCATTTTTGTAAAGTTCCCTCTTTTGAAATCAAATGCTACTGTTTTGGACTTTGGGGGTAACTTTTCAATGGTGTGAATATTAAACTTAATAGCATTGTGATTACCAGGGCTTTTTTTGTAGAAAAAGCCCAGCAGGAACTCATTAGCATAACAGGCCACACTCAACAGCAGAAACTCATTAGGCCACACCCCCTGACAGCACAGCTCCCTCCCAGGATCGGCTTCCCCAGGTGCCCCACGGCTTGTGGAGTGCATGGGGAACCCGAGGGAAGGAAGGCAGTTTCTGGATCGGCTTCCCCAGGTGCCCCACAGCTGTGAGGCGCCTAGGGAACCCGGGGGGGGGGGGAGTCTGTAGGCATGGCCAACTCAGAAGCCAGCTGGAACTCCATTCCTGTGCGTTCCTGCCCCAAAATAGCCCTGGTGATTACTGTTCCCAGTTGGTGCAACAACATCTACATCTCACACCAGGTCTAGAGCCCCACAGAACCAAGTCCACGGCCGCAGTCACACGGCCCTTTAATGTGGGAGGAAGTGCTGTTTCCTCCTGCATTTAAAGGGACGGATCACACTGGCCGTGGCTAGTCCCGTGCCGAAGTGGGCTCCAGCATGTGTTCAAGTGCTTTTTCCAACCCTGGGAAAATCAACTATTTTCCTGGGAGTCGCGCTTTGAACCTGCGCTGGGCCAATCTGGACATCCCTCTCTCACAATCATTGCGAGAGAGGGTTGTCCGGATTGTCCTGCCTCCATTTCCCCCCCCCCCCCTTTTGCACTTGGGCACTCGGGCACTCAAGCACCCAAGTGCAAAAGGGGGAAAAAACCCACTCCCAAACTTACCATGCGGCCAGCGGGGCTAGGGGAAGGGTGCCTCCCCCGGCTGCTGCCGCCACCAGCCACCTCCGCCACTGCTGCACGCCCTGCACACCACCGCATGCCACCGCACACTTCTGCCACTGCCTCCTCCGCCAGGACTCCTCCGCCCACCCACGCCGCCCGCCACCTCCTCGTCCTCCGCCAGCCACCGCCCGAACTAAAAAACCGCGGCCCCTTTAAGTCCGGGAGGGCTCCCGGATTTAAAGGGCCGTGTGGCCACAGTCCACAAGTCCACTACCCCTCTTGTTGGCTCTGTGAGCACCTGTAGCAGTATGCAGTCACTTATGATGCCTATGAATCATTTCTACAGCATTTCTCAAACACGTTTACCCTAGCCAGTTTGAGGGTAGTCTCCCAGTATCACATTATCTCCTTTAGTTACTTCCCTTGTTTCCTTCTCAAGATAAGCCTTGAGGGTTTGATCAAATGTGCAATAGTATACTCACACTGAGTTGAGCTTGGTTTGTCTTGGGGGTGCTGCAAGACTCTAGCTTCATTCTCACATCTCTTTGTTAACTCTTGCATTTACATGCTAATTTGCTGCCATCCATTAATCTTACTGGCCACCTGATCCAATTTCAGCTCTGCATATGCATCTTGGCTTTGAGTGGCCCCTCCTACGGCTGCCCCACCCTCTTTTTTCCTGTAAGTAGCCCTTGAGGAGATTTTATTCCAATTTGTCTGAAGAAGTGTGCTTTGCACACAAAAGCTTACACTTTGAATAAAACTTTGTTGGTCTTAAAGGTGCCACTGGACTCAAACTTTGTTCTGTTGACTCTATGAAGAAAGCCCAGTGACCAAAGTACACACACACACAGAGCCCTGAATAGCCACAATTTGTTCATGTAATTAAACCATAACTAAATGAAAAATTGCATGCATTTATGAAGCAGTTAGAAAATAGAGGACAAGTCAATTCCGCCTGGAAGATAAGAAGTTAAAACATCATCACTATTCCTATCTTTGAATGGCTTTCCTAGCTGTTCAGTGTTGCTCTCATGGTATTTGTTTACAGTGTCAGATACATTAATTTAATGGGTACCACTAAAAAGCACTAAAGCAATTGCTCTGAGGCTTAACTCTTCTCTCGCTCTCAGTGTAGTTAAGCAGGGATATTTCTTGGATGCAATTAATGTCGTCATATGCCTGCTCCACAGTTGTCAAAAGATATTATACAACTCCTGTGTGCTACTCCAAATGTAAACTAGTACAGAGCATATTAAAAATATAACCACCACTCCAGCAGGTTAATATCAGCTGTCAGGAAACCCTGGATAACCGGAGATAAAATTCTAAGATGACAGTCACATTTAGATGAAAACTTGCAAGTTCCAAATTCTAAAGTGAAGGTAATAGCATAAGGTCCCAGCTGCACATTAGCAATAAAAGTTGCTTTAGATGTACTCTGAAAAATATTTCCAAGTACAAAGCACATGTGCATAATGTTACTTCTGAATGGCATGCAAAGGTATAAAATCTGACCTTTGACTGTAAAACATGCTAGCAGGGGTCTGGAAAAGCTCAGATCTGTTCATTCCTGCTTAAGAATCAACGAGAACCAGTCAACAGCTATGCTATTTATTTGTTGTTGGAGACATGTATACTCCCATATTTACAGAGAACAGCTTCATGGGAGCATTTTAGATAATGAAACAGGGGAGGAGGATTTGCAAACGGTACAACACTAAGTTAGTTGTTGAAACAAGTTTGAAATAAAAGGAAAGAATGCAAGCAAAATAATGAAAACAAAACAGTAGCCTTATAGAAGAGTCAGTTTTGCTTATCATCATGATCACATCATCATGAGCATTAATGGAGGATCTATAGGCACATCTCACAGCATCAGAAGACGCCACCCTTTATTAACTCAGAAGAATATGGGTATGAAGTGGATAAATTGTGCAGTACAACAATGAAACATTGATTACCTGTGTACATCATGACACATCTGTATTGCTACAGCAGCTTTAAAAATCTGTACAATCACTCTCAATTGAATGTATAGACTTGTCTAAATATGCCACAGAAATCATTTGAAGACTGTCACAGTACTGCTTATTCTGGTGCAGTGCAATTGCATGACTTTCACTATACACTGGGAAAATCATCCATTTAGGAAAGTTATCAGCCAACTCACCCCCTGAGGGTCAAGTCCATTACTCTATTGAACTAGGTAGAGCACAAAACAAAATTCACATCAGAACAAAGAGCAGATGTCAGAAGGCAAACATGCAGCAAGCAAAACGAAGCAACTCACATAATAGGGAATGCCTACAGTGTGGATAAACTACAGTAAGGTCACAGTTAGAATCATGCTAACTGAACCACAAGAACTGGCTGTAACAGATGCTTTGTGCAACTATCTGCATGGCCTGGGCTAAGAAAAGAGCTCAGTCACAAGAGAAGAGCTGTTGTCCCTTCACTAAACAAATCTTCTTGAAGTTGTAACACTCTACCCAGAATAGTGGGTCTAGCGGGTTTAATTAGTAAAACTCTAAGGTGTTAATGGCCCTTTAACGAAAACAGTCAGCTCCACACATGGATACTTGATAATTTCCAGATCACTACATTAGACTGCTAATCAATTTTTAACTGGAACTGTCCCCTGAAAAAGGATGTTCTTTGTTGCCCAAAATCTTTGTGCCCCTTTTGATCTAGCCAATGTATTTAGCATGAGCTCTCAAACCAGTAACAGTCTGTTGTATTCTTCAGACAAGCTGTTGTTTCAAAGCACTTAAATACATATTTTACCTTCTTAATCTGTCAATTGACTGGTTAAAAGCAAAGCAGATTAGAAAGGTTTACCCAATATAGTACTCAAAAATACAGCTGTTCCTATCCTCAGATTGATTCCGTGCCTCTTATTACAGAAGTAGGTCTAAGACCTTCATATAGTGCTTGTCTATAAGACTAAGACTGGGCCGAAAAGTAGAATACCCTCACCAGCACATTTTTTGGAAGATACAAAAGCACACCTCTTTTCAGCATCTTTTTTCCCTTTTTGCAAGGCACTGCAAAATGGATCTACAGTGTTCACCCTCTTGTGTGCAAATGGCAACTGTAAAGGAAGGCATGAAACTGCTCCAGCACAGTGTCACAAGACAGGCACTGCCAGCCTGGTTGTCTTGGCAACAGAGACGCACTCCCCCCCTCACATCCATTGCTGCCTGATAACCATTCACAATGGGGGAAATGCAGTTGGCTTCCTTGGCCCTCAATGAAGTCAGCACTGTTAATTCATAATGAACATAATCAGCTGGGATCATCTTTCCCAGAAAGCTGACAGCCCGGTTTTAAAAAAAACGCACACACAAGAAAAAGCCAAGAGAGTGCACAAATGTACCAGCAAAGAGGTATGAAGAAAAACAAACATTAAATGGTTACCAGAGAACACCCCCGCCCCACTCGAGAACTACTTGCATGCTCGAAACTGAACCGGGCAAACGTTTGATGCAGTCTGAGGCTAGACCTTCTCCTTTAGAGCTTTTCTTGAGCCCCTCCTCTGCTTCATCAGCTCTGCTGTCTTTTGATGCTTCTTCTACTTCAGCGTAATGCCTCCCATTGAAAGAAGAAATCAAACCACTTGCCAGCTCCCTAATAATCTCTCCTCAAACTGCTCCGTGCATTAGAGCTGATTTCATTACCTGCCGCCTGCTGCTGCTCAAGGTTTTATTTAAAGCACAGGCATACGGCAAAGAAAGGATTCAGCATGACCTCCCTGAACTGCCTGGGGATGAACGCTCCACGGCACTGACAAGGAGAAGCTGCTTCCCTTTCTCAAACTAGCAGACTAAGCTGAGGGTGGCTAGGAAGCCTCCTACAGCCAAGCCCCATTTTCAGTTACCGTGTACAGTGAAAGGAATTTTTTTTAGCATAGGCTGATATAATCAACACTGAGAAGATGAACTGGGAACCATAGAATACAACATCAGAGAACATAAGTAGGTGGTGCAGCCACCAAATTGAGTTGAGCAAATTATATGTCTGGAGCTTGGCAGAACTCTTTCTGCAGTGACAACTATACTAGTGGAAACCAAAAAAGAATAGGGATGCTCTTTCATGTACTCACACCCTACAAGTGTTGCTATAATGTTTTTGCTATATTTTGCTATAATTACATGTAAGTCATGCACAGATTCATGCTCTAGCTTTGGATTTCCTGTACTGAGCAGGGCCTCTACAGCTCCTTGCAGCTCAATGATTCTATGACTGGCTATTGCTTTTAAGGCCCGTTTCCCTCTCTAAAAAAGTGTTTAAATGGACAAAGCCACTAATTTGTTCCTTCCTGAAATTATTTTACTTCCAGGAAGAACAATTTATACACTTCTACATCTCTTATGGCACAGCAAGTGGAGAAATCAGACTGAACAATAAGAAGCTAAAACCTAACCCTAACTGATCTCCTAATGAAAAACCTTTCCATTTAGAAATGTACTTAAATATTTGTTCAAGACTCAGTGAATTCAGTCAACTACTGCATATGTTCTAACAACCCTTCACCTCTCCATTGAGGCAGCATTCTATGTGATTCTTTAATTTGCAAGATAACTTATTGCCAGGACCTTACTGCATATTCCCAAAGCTACCAATTATTGAGAGCAAATATTTCCATATGAGGAATCACCTTGACCCTCCTGCTTACTCTTGCAATTTTGGATGAATAACCTTGGCCATGCTGCTGACCTCTCAGGACCATGCACAAGTCCCACTTAATTGTTTAGAAAGCATTAGCTTGGGTTACTGGAAAGTGTCAGCCAACTGGGGGGGGGGGGGGTCCAACCCTTCAGGGCACCTTAAGGAATCAGTCTGATGTGCAACTCACCTGCTCCTCTGACAGCTGCGAGATGTGATTCACAGCAGCATAAGACTCTATCTTTGGATTGAAGTGGTTGATTATGGCTCTGAAACAAAAAGAACATGTATAATGTATGTGAAAAGTTAGAGACAAATCTTCCCCAGTAACAACATCGCATGGCAGCTCTTTCTTCCTCTGATGTAGCTAGGCTAAAATCCTAGCTGTTTTTAATCCTATGACAAAGCCTCAAGTAAATAGGGTATGTTTACACACTGCATACGTTCTACAAAGAAAAATGAACAACAGTTGACCACTGATGATCAGGTTATCATAGCATTTTACAGTATGTTAAACTGGTCCTTGAAGCTCTCTCTAGAATTTATCTGGAACAAATTCTGTGATGGACAGAAAATACACACATACACAGCTTTACCCTATGGGTGGACATTCCTGCCTCAAAAAATGCACTACATTTTTATCTTGCCTTTTAGCAAAAAACTGCCTTTCAAAGTGGCTCATGGCAATTAAACTGTAAGATGTAATACTAGTGGGAAGAGGGATTTTTTTTTAAGCTTGGTCCCAGAACAATGGGAGGGGTGTCTGGCAACCATCTCCCTTTCTTCTGACAGCCTCAGATAATCCCAGAGTATGCTCCTGAAGCAAAATGTAGATGTAAGTTGTTTATTCCAAAAGTTGTATTTATCCTTGCAGCAATTTCTGCGAAGTGCACTAGGTTCAAGTATTCCTGTTACCTCCTGCTTAACACTGTGAAGGTGGAGATATCCTAAGCTGATTTCATTAAAGCCAAATCCTACAACTCAAAGTCACCAGCCTCTGGTAGCACCATTTCTTGGGAACTTCCCTGACTACCAGAACATCTCCATCTCCTGCCAAATACCAGGAAAGAATGATTTAAATCAATCTGTTTCCCTGCTAGATCTTATCAGGATAGGTAAAAATGGAGAACACATCTGGTCACCCATTCTCTCCATGCACTCTGCCTATATGCCTGGGTGATACTGACTTTCTTCCTCCGACCAAATAAACAGCAAGCAATAAGATTCTATGGTGGGCACTTCCAGCTCATCAGTTGTACCCATGTTGGATCGAATACCAGCAACTTTATTTGCAAAATGCTTAGCAAATAAGTAATAGTGGCTGACAAGTAGAGGAATATCAAGACGCCTACACTGTAAGATTTCAAGGAACTTCCCCTGTAACATGCTGGGTCCCAGTATGGAGGTGTTATGATTCAGAGACTGTGGAGTTTAAGGAAATCAGTTAAGGATAGAATGTAAATCTCCAGCTCACAGAGGGGAAAGTTTGCTTGTGACTGATCTGTAAAAATCTTCACATTCTGTAGCTTGAGAGACCACTTCCAACTGTGAATTTTTTTCAAGATTGTTTTCTTTATGGAAAATGAGATAACAGCTCTCAAGCTACTTTCATAATTACGGGGAAGGTCAATTGCATTACATGAAAACTGGGGAGAAATAAAACAGAACTGAAATCTCATATACAGGAAGTTTCACGTCCTCTCTCACAAGAAGCAATTATAGTTACTGCAAAGAAAATGTGATGTGAGATTGCTGAATGGTGCACCATGCCTTTTCCTCACTTACAACTGCTGTTGCAGTGTGACTTCTAAAAAGTACTTTTCTAGAATTTCTAGTAGCCCTCTCCAAACTTCTTGCACAGTCACCATTTTGGGATGGTTCAGATGTGCAGAATGATGAGACAGCAGAGTTTTAAAGTGAAGACTACAGATTCCAGCTCTGAATGTGCCTTTTCATAACTACTACATACAAATTAAAAATAGCATAGTAAAAAGAAAGGTTTAATCTCTTCTCTAATTGGCTATGTTGAAGTGGGTTTAAGAATTATTTTTCACCTCCAGAGTTAGGGGTGGCTAAATGGGACCTGGTTTTGAGCTATACATTGCTCTGATGTACCCAAGAGGTACCATCTGACAGTTATGCGAGAAGCTAGGGCTTTAAGAAAACTACAGAAAATCAGGGGAATTGGTTGCACTAAAAACGACTTCTAAGGGGCAATTTTTGAAGGAACTTCTTACTGTGCAGATCAGAGCCAACAGTTCTTTTTTTTAAAAAAGATATTTTGTCATTTTTTTTCTACAAAGACCACTAAACACTAAAAAACTCTACAACACAATAAACACTAAACACTACAATAAAACAAAGCTATACAACGAACTGTATAATAGAGTTTCTGTTCCAGCTTAAACAAGTTTCCTTTAAATTAGAGTAAATTATGGTAAAGTATAGTATTTATGTTTACTTTCTATTATAAACTGACAATTTAGTGATTAAGTCAGGTAAACATAGTTAGATCATTTCAAATTTCAAAATTTCGACGAGGTATGCTCGCTACTGGAGTTGCCAAAACCAGAACAGAGCCAACAGTTCTTATACTCTTTGACAATTGTGTTAGCAAACACATGAACTGTGTCAGAAACTGAGATGGCCACACCAGAGATCCTGCTGGACTTGATAGGGCTATCTCATCCTCTACCTGCCAGGGCCTTTGGTAAGTCTGAGGTTATCTGCATTTGTGTGGCTCTGTTCTTTTTCACTAATTGGTTAAAAAGTTTGGAGAAGAGGGTCACCATGTTTTACCTGTCTGTCATGACAAATGCTGCTATTGCTCCTAGGGGGGTTATTTGAAATTTGAGACTTTTCTTCAGGTTTCTAAGAGATCTGGAAGCCTTCACTAATGGTTTGGGAAGAATATCCAACAAAAACAGGCATTCCTGCCTAGTTTCTCTTGCAACCTCTACTTGTCTTGATGCTTAGCTCGTCACTTTTTCCAAGGCTTCTGAATCTAGGGAATGCTAGCGCATAAGGATCTTGAATTGCTTAGGTCAAATTGTCCTTGGTCAAATTGTCCCCATAAAATGTTCATAGACTGTAGTCTGGAAGGGCTCATGGTTGAGGCATGGCAGAATGGTACTAGAGGTGCTAATGCACAAAATTTTAACAGGCAGCACAGGAATTACTGCTTTCAGCCCACAAGGCATGTTTCCTTGTTTCCAATGGAGGATGGGCACACTTCCTTCTGGGGCCCATGGAATTGGACCCCCTGGTCCAATCGTTTTGAAATGGGGGGGCAAGGAGAGGCACCAGCAGCTGTGCTATAATGGTCCCCATAGGCTACAATGGAGCTTGGGGGAAGCAATTTTTTTTTGTACACCCTTATGCTTTTCAGTATGATTTGTAAGCTGCCTTGAGTCACAGGGAACAGTGGGATACAAATATTTGAACAAATAAGTAGTTTGGGCAGATTGATAACATTTAAGCAACTTCCTGTTTGTTAGATTAGGCTGGGTTCTGACAGTGATTGTTCCTCTTGTGTTACACTTGACCTGTAACACAAGGTCATACTTCATTTAAAACACAAGGTCATACTTCATTTAAAAAAAAAGAAAAAAGAAAGAGGAATGCAAGAGCCCCCCCCCCCCCCCCCAGCGCTGGTATGATTTCTAAGGCTCAGCACAAGGTGACAATCCGAGGCCAGGTCTACCAATATAGTGGACTGGGGCAGGTAGACCTGTTTTCAAGAGGCCAGGTATACCAATATAGTGGAAAGGGGTGGGTAGACCTGTTTTCCAGAGGACAGCTCTATCAATATAGTGGACTGGGGCAGGTAGACCTATTGTCCGGAGGATGGGTCTGCCAATAAGAACATAAAAACATAAGAAAAGCCAATGTTGGATCAGGCCAACGGCCCATCCAGTCCAACACTGTCAGTGGCCAAAAACACCAGGTGCCCTCAGAAGGTCCAGCAGTGGGGGCAGGAATCCCTCCCACTGTTGCCCACCCCAAACACCAAGATTACAGAGCATCACTTGCCCCAGACTGAGAGTTCCTATCTATACCTTGTGGCTAATAGCCACTGATGGACTTCTGCTCCATATGTTTATCTAACTCCCTCTTGAAGCCGTCCATGCTTGTAGCCACCACCACCTCCTGTGGCAGTGAATTCCACGTGTTAATCACTCTTTGGGTGAAGAAGTACTTCCTTTTATCTGTTCTAACCCGACTGCTCAGCAATTTCATGGAGTGCCCACGAGTTCTTGTATTGTGAGAAAGGGAGAAAAGGACTTCTTTCTCTACCTGCTCTATCCCATGCATAATCTTATAAACCTCGATCATGTCACCACTCAGCTGTTGTTTCTCCAAGCTAAAGAGCCCCAAGCACTTCAACCTTTCTTCATAGGAAAAGTGTTCCAACCCTTTTATCATTTTAGTTGCCCTTTTCTGCACTTTTTCCAATGCTATAATATCTTTCTTGAGGTGTGACGACCAGAACTGTACACAGTACTCCAAATGAGGTCGCACCATCAATTTATACAGGGGCATTATGATACTGGCTGATTTGTTATCTATTTCCTTCCTAATAACCCCCAGTATAGCATTGGCCTTTTTCACTGCAGTCGCACACTGTCTCAACATTTTCATTGAGTTATCTACTACGACTCCAAGGTCTCTCTCTTGGTCTGTCTCCGCCAGTTCGGACCCCATCAACATGTATTTATAGTTAGGATTTTTGGCTCCGATGTGCATCACTTTGCACTTGGCCACATTAAACCCCATTTGCCACGTTGATGCCAACTCGCCCATCCTCGACAGATCCCTTTGGAGTGCCTCACAATCTTCCCTGGTTCTCACCACCCTGAACAACTTTGTGTCATCTGCAAATGTAGCCACTTCACTGCTTACTCCCAACTCCAAGTCATTAATAAACAAGTTAAAAAGCATTGGACCGAGTACTGATCCCTGTGGTACCCCACTGCTTACCTCCCTCCACTGAGAAAATTTCCCATTTATAATCACTCTCTGTTTCCTTTTAATTGGCCAGTTTTTGATCCACAAAAGGACTTGTCCTTTTATTCCATGACTATTGAGCTTACTTAGCAGCCATATAGTGGATAGGGGTGAGTGAAGTTTGACTTAATTCTGTTTTTTCTTATAATGTTTAAATTATTGTTAAAATATATAGTTTATATATAATTTAAAAGAATTTATTCTAAGGTTTTAACAAGGTTATGGAAGTAATCTTATAAAAAACTAATTTATGCAATAGTCAAACGTAGACTCGCTCACAACTTTAATGCTACTAGCTTCTTTTGCTCACGAGGTAAAATTTCTGCTCACAACACTGTCGAGCTTAGAGGGAACATTGCCTACCACATGCATGGTCTGCTCTGTCTCCCCTTGTTTTTCTGAGGCAGGGATTAGCAACCATTACTGCTTTTGGCTCCTGTGTCATCATTTGTGTTGTTTATTTCTTTTACAGCTTCCCTTTCTAAAAATTCTCTGATTTTTTTTGCTGCATTGCATGCCCTATTTCCTTGAGCAGTACAAGTTTTTCACCTATGAAAGCATGTGATCTTGTGCTGCTGCTTGTGAGATGTTTCCTTTTTTAGTCTCTTGTACCTCTTGTGAACTATATGGTCTGGGGTGAAAGGGATGACCCAAACTGTAGTAGGCCTGCCATTCTTCTCTTCCCACTTTCTCCAAGTGCTGTTCCCTCTCGTACCAAGTAATGAGGAGTGATCCAAAACCATCCACTCATAATGTGGCTGATGGATAAATGTATGTATTTTGTCAACAATTTGACTGGATTGTTTGAACTGATGTTGGCTTTAACTAAAAAATTTTGTTCTATCTTAAGGATTGTTTATAGAATTGTAATGTATATTATATTGTTATTGTGTTTGTTGCATTATTATAATGCCCTGTGCAGTCTGGGACCAACATATTTGCAGGACCGTCTCTCCCCATATGTCCCTTGAAGAGCTTTACACTCCACAGATCAACATCTGCTGGTGGTCCCTGGCCTGAAGGAGATCCACTTAGCCTCAACCAGAGCCAGAGCATTTTTGGCTCTGGCTCCAGCCTGGTAGAACACTCTCCCAAGTGAGATCAGGGCCCTGCAAGACTTATTGCAATTCCACAAGGCCTATAAAATGGAGACGTTCCACCAGGCCTATATTGGTCTCCCCCACCTGGCTTTGTGCTATTTACCCAGCATTATTGTTGCTGCTTCTGCCATTTGCCAGCATCTGGTTTTTTATCTATGGGCACGCATACTGAAAGCTTTTGGGAGCACCTGTCAACTTGCATTCGACTGCCATCTTGAAATTTGTATTAGTAGATGTTAACATTATGTAGATTATGTTTTAATTGTTTTCAATCTATTCTTTGTTTACTGTTGCCTTGAGCTCTGTGGTGCAGGGAAGGTCAGGCTAAAAAATTAATTAAATAAATAAACTCTGGTGTTGGTATTTTTGCTGTTACTGCTAAGGCTGTGAGCTAATGCAATAAAGCTTATGATTGATTGATCCTTCCCTACACATTCCTGGAGAAAGAAGAACAAAACTAAACATTTTGTGGCTCATATGTTGACTGGATACCAATAAATAGCTGGACCCCAATAACATTCCAATTGTCTCCTATTAGGGAGAACCTATTCTAGTGGGCCGTGGTGGCTCAGAGCATAAGACGGTGAGCTGCAGATTGGAAGGTCTGTAGTTTGGCAGTTCGAGACCTAATGCCATGTGACGGAGTGAGCTCCCATCTCTGGTCCTAGCTCCTGCCAACCTAGCAGTCCAAAAGCAAGAAATTGCAAGTAGATAAATAGGTCCCACTTTGGTGGGAAGGTAACAGCATTCCATGCACCTGGGCATTTAGTCATGCTGGCCACATGATCATGGAAATGTCTTCGGACAGCGCTGGTTCTTTGGCTTAAAAATGAAGATGAGTACTGCTCTCTAGAGCCAGATTCGACTGGCTTTCGAGCAAGGGAAACCTTTACCTTTACATTGTAGGAAAGGAGAAGAGAAATCTTTTTTTTCTTGTTCCTGCTAAACAATCCAGTCCTGCTTGCAACAGTAGGAGGCGCTTCATCTCAAAGTAAACCGCTCTCACCCACCAGCTGAGAACAGTGACTCTGACAGACTTTACTTGCTTATGCAGCACTGGATTATAAAAATAATTAGTTTTGGAAGAGCTTACTTCTTATAAACATTACTGATTTGGTACATGCTACGCACAGTGTGACCTTTTATTCCTGCTATGCAAGAGTAAAGAGGAGCAGCTTTGGTATTCATGAGAAACTGCTGGGGGTACACTGTCATATAACTGTATAAGCGACCATGTTTTGAGGGAGAATATCCAAACTCACCCTATCTGAATATCCCTTTACCATACCACCTCTCTACAGGGGAATGAGAAGTTTGCTATGTATCATACACTTAGAAGTGTCCTTTAAAGGTTGGTTTTTTTAAGATGCAAAGAGTTCAGCAGCAACTTTGTGGAGATCCCACAAGCTTGAGTTCCTCAAACAAGTTAGAAAAATATGAGCTTTAGAACAAATGATGAAAACAACCAACCTTGGGCTATTCTGATGAGCTACTTAAAGGCACTATTGGTATACAAAAAACATCTGACTAACTGCAATGTGCAAGTCCATGAACAACCATAACACAGACCTTCAGAAATGCAGCTAAAAAACAGAGACGGAAATGTACAGACAAGTGTTACTTCTGGACAAAATGATCAATGAAGTATACAGAGTACACACATCATGTGTCTTTACTAGAGATGATAAGAGAAATGCTGGCTAAAATGGTATACTTGAAGCACAGTATGAAATCTAGAGTTAGGGTTGCCAAGTCTGGGTTGGAAAATACCTGGGGACTTTGGGGGTGGAGCCAGGAAAAGGTGGGGTTTGGGGAGGGCCTCAGCATGGTACAATGCCATAGAGTCCACCCTTCAAAGCAGCCATTTTCTCTAGGGGAGCTGGAGATTAGTTGTCTGTCAGCTGGAGATTAGTTGTAAAAGCGGGAGATCCCCAGGCCCCACCTGGAGGCTGGCAGTCCTATCTAGAGTGGAAATTGACTTCGTGTAAGTCCCAACTTTTAATTTAAATATTTTCTAATCCTCACACTGGCAACAAAAAGTTTAAGCAAGTAAAGTCAATATCCACTAACATCATGACTGAGAACCCAGAAGAAGAAGCCTGTATGTTAAAGAAGTTTATTATTTGTTAGCAACCTTACTCCTGACTAATACTGGGTCAACCTGCCTGCTGTCCAAACCACTACCATCTATCTTGTACTTTGTCCAGTGTCAAGATACCTTCTTCATCGCAATGTACTCTTAACCAGGCATGCAAAGAGCTTCAACATGAACATGATCACCAGGCAAAATTATTCTGATGGACCTTCCTTGCTTACACCAAAGTGAGTTCCTAATCAGATGGTTTTTAGTTGAAATTCACCTTGAACACCATGTAAGGTACCAGGTGGTGCTTTTTAAATATGTTTCAAATAAGTCGCTGTTTGTGGCTGCTTTTGCACTTGCAAAACTAAATTTTCTCAATTACTGGAGATGAGGGACATACTCTGGGGTTATGGTTTTATCTATAAACTGACCTATTTGTCTAGCATGAAATCAGTTGCACTTCATCCTTTGTTTGCATCTGCATAGTAAGATGCAATCTTTAAATGATTCACATTGAATACACTGCCTGTTTTGTTTTTGATCCTAGCAGTCAGTGGCAACTGTTCATGAAGAGATCACAAGAACTAATTGCAAGATTAGCTAGGTTAATGGGCAGATACCAAAGACACAGAAAGACATCTAAGTAGGAAGTCACAACTCAAAAATATAATCCATCTTTTTACTATGTGTTTTTATTAATGAGAAGGGGCAGTGACAACAGGGGGTGGCAGCTGTGAGAAAGTAATCATGCAAACATACATATCACAATTTATTCCAAACATTTGGCTCCCTGATCCTGATAGATGAGCAGGACATGAGTCAAATTAGCGGGTGACTAAGTAACCTTGCACCTAACATCCACTTCTTTCTAATTTGTTACCTACTGCTTAGTCTTAAGGTACTTTTTTTGGCCCTGCCACTCAGCAGTGCCTTTACAGGGAAAGAAGGATGGGATAAAATGTAATTTAAAATATAATATGGTTTTATTTTCTGCACAGTTCTCTGCTTTTTACCCACTGCTTTCAGCCGACACCACCCAGGCCTCCCTTTGTTTGTACTAGCCCTATTATGCTGAAAATATTCTACACTCTGCAGTATAAATATTGCAAAGTAAGTGCTCCTAACACTCTCCTCCTGCTTCTCATCCCTTCCTGTCAAAGACAAATAAAACAGAAAGGAGCACAAAAGTTTTATCTCAAGAAAAACTCGAAGGCAGGGTTTCATCACCATTGCCACTTAGCAGTTCTTTATAGGATATGCCGTTTAAAGACTTGTGAACTAAGCAGGACTGTGAGGATAGATTTAGAAGCATGGCCATCTAATCCGGGTTAATGCTGGGCTCCATCCAACCCTCAGAGTACTATTTAAAGTACGTAATTATTCTAGAGGTTTAGGTTAGAACCCTTTGAATTTTCAAAGAAAAGACCTCGCAAAAATTACAATGGTATTTATTAAGAAAAACTAAATTATGACACAGATATGGGATAGGGTTGCCAAGTCCAGGTTGGAAAATACCTGGGGACTTTGGGGGTGGAGCCAGGAGAAGGTGGGGTTTGGGGAGGGGAGGGGCCTCCGCATGATAGAATACCATAGAGTCCACCCTTCAAAGCAGCCATTTTCTCCAGGGGAGCTGATCTCTGTCAGCTGGAGACCAGTTGTAAAAGCGGGAGATCCCCAGACCCCACCTGGAGGATAACAACCCTAATATGGGAAAATAATGAAACCATACTAAACTAGGAAAATAGCTTGACGAGATATAAGATTCTCAAGCACAGTTACCAGCAGAAACACATGTCCATGAGGATAGTGGTCATACTTAGTTTCATTCTAGAAAAAACAGCTTCGCAGAATTAATCACCATGTAACATGGGAGATCTACAATACATTTTTTAGTGAAATGCAGCAGTCTGCCAATTTAACCAGAGCAGTCTCCCCACCACACACATCACTTCCCCAAATAAAATTCCTCCAAACTGCCCTCCCAAGATGCTGAACCTGTATTTTCTCCTACTGATAAAAGCTGCTGGGGGGAGAGGTCAGATCAGGCATCACTGCTCCAGTCAAATTAAGGGCCTTCTGGCACCTTAAGTTTTATTGTTTTTGTTTTTAGTTGGGAAAGCCAGTCATAGATTTCCTGTGTCACATCAGGTTTGGCCTTTTGTACATAAAATGAAGTCAAGTAAAGCAGGCAAAACTAGCAACAAAAGCACTCACTCTGCCAAGAATCACCTTGTTCACATCTGATACTTGGTCCAGCTGGCATATTAGCAGTGTACCTCTATGTAAACATCCCAGCCTGCATTTCCCCATAAAATCACAGAAATTGCATATTAGCACAGCACAAAAGCCCTGTGCTCAGGCACGACTGTGCTTGAAAGCAGCATCTGTTAACCTCCTAATGTGATTCTCAGGTTAACCAACTGAATTTCTGTTCAGAGGCAAATTGGCTCAAAGCAAACTATCCCAAAGCAGAACTATCACAATCCAGGTCTCTCTTCTAGAACTGGAGTGCTCTGAATAGGTAGTCTAACTTATAAATTAACCAAAGCCAAGTCACTGGCTTGATAAATCACAGCCCCACACAAAACCATTTCCCTAAACAGCTTTCCGTACTGCATGTTTCATATTATTGGAGTGTGTTTTACGTGTGGCATTAACCTGCTGCCAACTCTGGCTTCCCACTAAGCATATGTATATTGGACAAACGTGCATGCTTATCTGTCCTGCACTGCAGAATACATGCAATTTCCCTAACAGAACTTGTATTTATGTAGAAGACATTTCTGCAAAAAGCTGTCTTTGAAGCTGTGCTACTGATGTAGCCATGCTAATTCACTGATAGCTGATCTCCAGTATTACTTGATTAATTTGCTCTTGGACATAAAAAGGCCTGCCGAGAGACAGAAGGCAGACTTTTCATTACCACATACTCATTTGGCAGCCAGAAGCTGATGACTTTTTTTTTCTGGCATTTTCACACAGTGTCATTTTCTAGTGCTTCTACTACTCTCATTGCTCCTCCTCTGTACAGGTTGCCTGCCTGCCCTGAACAGTTTTTAAAACTCTGACCGGTAAATATATTAATGAGACACACATTGAAGCCCAAAATATATATTCCGGTATGACAAAAAAAGAAAGAAAACCCATCTTGTCTACCTTGTTCTTAATGCCAAACGTAACCAGGAACCCTTAGCCCTCAATCATATCTGGTATTAGAAACTGGTTACAAGCATGGACACTGTATAGGTTATTAGCCTGCGTTACTTAATATTGTACAAAGCTGTGGCAATTAGCCTCCCTTTTCAAGCAGCTGGGCCAGATATGACACAGCTAAAGATTTTCCATAGCATTTGCTGTGGCAAAAATCTACTCTAGATTTATAGAACAGCTATTTTCTCTCACATATTCTCTCAATTTCTCCAAAATCTGCTGCTCATAATAAACCAGAGATTAATGATAAGGACTGCTGGAATATTTTTTTAACACACTAAAACAGTACTGGGGGCTGGGGCTGTGAATCTGATAGGGGCAGCAGCACTGGGGGAAGGGTTAAACCCATTTTTCCTTGGCTGTTTCCTGATTAAGCCCCCTTGTGTCTGAATTTTCCCATCTGTGGAATTAACGGCAGCATTAAGGAAAAAGGGAACGTTGGGGAACAAGAAAATGGCACATAAGGAAAGAGTTTGCCCCACCCCTTCTAACACTGCTATTTCAATCGAGGTTACAGTCCTACATGTTGCCCTGAGGTACATAACCACAGGAAACTCTAATCACACATCCCTCATGTTATGTCTACTTCAACCCTCAGGAGCAAAGTTACTAGGTTCATCAATGAATGGAAAATATAAACCTTTAATTCGCCTGGCTCTGAACCAAGTACAGACAGGCACCCACTCCCAAAAAACCGGTTCTGCTTGGGGCAGCCCCCGAACGGAACCCCGAACCAACCCAAAAGGACCATACCTGAACTGAGTTGGTTTGGCAAATTCGGTTTCCCCTTTCTCCCAGCCATGGCAAGCCACCAGTGGGAGAAAGGGCGTGGGGACTGCCCCAAACTTGCCAAACCTTCCACCTTTCTCCCAACTGTGGCTTGCCAAAGCCTGGAGGTGGGGGATGCTTTGAAGGGGGGAGTGAAATCGAGGGGCTTAATGGCTCACAGCCATTTAAACCCAATAGCTGAGCGGGTCCGCTGTTAGGTTTTAAACAGCTGTGGTTTTGCTTTCCACCTTCAAAGTGGCACAAAGCAAAACCAAAGGCTGCCGCTCAGCTGTCAGGTTTAAATGACTGGCCCTGAACAGCCGACCTGAACCAGCCACAAATCTGGTAAATTTCGGGGAAGGCACCTTAGCAGAAAATCAGTTTGTGAACTCTGAACCAGCCCAAGTTTGTGCCCATCCCTAGAACAAACTGGGATTTCTCAAATTCAAACCTGACACTCCATCCCAACATACAAGTCACAAAGCTGAGCACTTTTTATGTTCCATTTAGTTCAGTGATAGAAAGGTGTTTAGGCCTCCCTTTGAAACCCCCAGGAACAGAAACTTCTTAACTTTGGCTGAACCTTGCCCACTACAGAATATGCCTCAGTGGTATAGCAACAAGTTGCAGAAGAACACAGAAGAAGACTCCTGAAGGGGAGAGAAATACTAGTTATCCTTCAGTGCATTTATGAAACATCAGCAATTTACAATGAATAACAAGAGATACCACCACAGGGATAGAACTGTTGATAATCTGCAGTTGCAGGCAACAGTCAACTTTCTGTTCCTTTACAGTATTGTTCTTCAAAGAAACAAAACTTCATGTGCCAACTTAGTCTGCAAGAACGTATTTGTTTCCTTTAGACACTGGCTTACTAGTGCATTAATCAGCAAAAAGAAGTAGCTATGGTACTCCTAACCAGCCCCCTTTCCCCCCAGAAAAAACAGATACACTGCAGCCCCAGCTGCTTATTTATATTTTCTGGAATCTAACACCACCAGAAGGGCATTCACACTGGCCAGAAGTTCGACTTTACCTTTGGCAGTGTTGGAAGGGAGGTTTAAAGCAATCCCTTATCCCCTAAGGTTCTGTTCTTGCTCTCTGGGTGAAACTGACTCTATAGAACACATTTTTTTAAAAACTGTCTTAACCACACAAAGGTCCAATCGGAAAGTATTAGCCCACTGTTAGAAAGATTTCCTGGGAGATCAAATAAAATCAAACTTGATTATCTCCTGTCTGACAGAAACCACCAGACTACTCGACAGGTGGCTAAATTCTGCGCTCAAGTTTACAAGCATCGAAAATCCCTTTTGGCAACATGACTTTGTAGTTATTTGGCATGATTTTGTATGTTTTTAAGAATTAATTTTATCTCTTTATCTTTTTTAAGGTATATCTCTGTGTGTATATTTCAATCCAATTGTATTGCTGGTCACTGGCTTTTGCACTTCTTAACCAAACTGTACCGCTGGTCGCTGACTGCTGTAATAAAATGGTGATGATGATGGTGGGTTTCTGTCACTGACTGAGTGTGCCCAGGTAGGCATGTGTGTTTCCTGCCAAGCAAATCTGTGTTCAGGCAAGGCAGGCAGCATTCTCCTTCTGGCCCAGCTGTAATCATAAGGTTGTGGTTCCTCTGAGCAAGATCTCTTTGCCACAGTAATGAGCATAAAAATAAACTGGCAAGTTCGTGCCGTTGGGGAGAAATCTGTTAACCATAAAAAATAAACAGGGTGAAAACAAAAGGGTCGTTTAATCAGAGACCAATAGAGTATTCTTTTCTTCTAGCTTACAGGAAAAGATTTGAGCAAAGTTTGTCAGGCTGTAAGAGGAAGAGGTTTGTTACACCTGTTTGTTCTTGTCAAATTGGGATGTATCCTTTGTGTGTAGCAGATGCATTCTATGTTGGAGGAATCTTCACATCCCAGAAGTGGGCCTGTTTGTGTGGGCTGAACTTTCAGCAGCCTTGCTCCTTTCATCTGATTCTATTTGACTGTAACAGGGAACACATCCAACACTTTTTATCCCCTCCCTGGCACACTATTTCCCCTCTCTCATCACTTTCTGGATGTTAAGATATTGCGTCTCTATCCCCAGTCTGAAGGATGGGCTAATTTTCTGCTAAAGCTCATATCTGCAGATTTAAGATGAGTGAGATGTCCGAGTTCTCTCCCCCACTCCCAAAGTCACTTCTCTTTGACTTTTTTTGGTACAGCAGATTGCAGAGGTACAGAGATTAACTGCTTCAGCATAGCCACCTCCCATTCTAAAAAGTGATATCACAGAGAATACGTATCCACAGCAACATTTCACATAGCAGAGCTGCCATACCGGTTCCCTGCAAGAATTTAAAGTAAGGGCAGCAGTGAATGGAAAAATATCTGCACATCTAAGTAATGTTGATTAGAAAATAACAGATTTTGATCAGGAAATGTTTTTTTAAAAAAACAGATAAAAATGATATTCTAAAGCTTCTTTACTTATTCTTGTTGTTCATTAAGCGAATAGGCAACTAATTTAATTCATCAATATTGATCTGCTCCCAGGCAATCATACTCGCTTGTTTCATCATCCAAAGTGTAACACTCTTGTTAGCACTCACATATGTGAACCAGTGGGAGACCCAGGTTCAAATCCTCACTCGGGATCTATCGAAAGCTTACACATGACATGAGCACAGTCAGAGTTCTCCCAATGAGCACAGTCAGAGTTCTCCCAATCCAGCTTCCAGTCACATCAAAGCCCCCACTGCTTGTATAGCTCATGAGTACAGTCAGAGTTCTCCCAATCCAGCTTCCAGTCACATCAAAGCCCCCACTGCTTGTATAGCTCATGAGTACTGTGAGGGGGGGGCTTCCCTCCTGTATCACTTTCCTGAAAGGAAATGGTCATGGGGGGAGGGGACTATTTGCCTCTTTCTCAAGCTCTATGTGTGCATAGTCACATGATCCCTGGATACGTGGAGCCCCTTCCCCTGCAGCCATTTCCACTTGGAAAAACATTATAGAAGGGAAGCATGCAACCCTTCCTTCCCTCTTGAAGCATTCAGGAGCCTCTGTGAACAAGAGATGCTTTAGCCAGTGAATCCCCCAGTGGTATATGTGACTGTGAGCCAGGTCAGGGGACCTCTGACTCTGCTTGCACAACATAACATATATTGTTTAGCCAGAAACTCTGCCACTAACCTTAGTGGGTGTCTTTGAGTCATGCACATTCTCAATTTAACCCACATCATAGGACTGTTATGAAGATAAAACAGGGGGAGCTCCTCAAAAGAAGGGTGTGACAAAAAAAATCTAAAAAATCCAACACTGTAATATAAACAGAACACATGGAACTGCCTCAATACCAAGTATTTTTACTCCAGCATTGTCCATTCTGAGGGGCTACAGCTCTCCAAGGCCTCTGGCTGTCGGAGGCCTTTCCCAGCAATGCCATCTAAGGTCCTTAAAAAAAAATCAACTGGAGATGCCGAGGATTTAATCTAGGACTCATTGCATGCAAAGCATGTGTTCTGTATTTGAGGAGAAGGGCCATAACTCTCTGGTAGGTCACTTTTGAAAGGTCAAATACCCAATCAAAATCTACCCAAGGGACAACAAATCCTTCTCCAGCGAAATGTCCTGGTGAGACTGGTGACTCATTGTCATGACCCCAGTGGTTTTGGTCCAATTGAAAGTGCAGCTAGTGAAGCATTCTGAACTATTCACCAAGACAATTTGCAGCCCAAGAGGCCTAAAGACAAGACACACTAAAGAAATACTCCAACCAACCATATTCCCTAGCATTGCCCTTTAGGGGGAAGACCAACTTTTAAAAATATTTCCACAAACCAATGCCTCTGGACAGAAATATAAGTGCAGCTGTTCATCTTCTGCACATACTTGTTACAATCTTCCCAATGCCCACCTGAAGTTACTGTGGGAGATTCTGAACCTGGCTGCCTGGCAAATATTCAAGAGCAGATAATATTAAATGCATCAGAATCAGGTCTCTTAAAGTAAATAGAGAAATCTTCCTCCTATCATTGCAAAGCAGCACATGTGCAAGCAAAAGAGAAAGATTATGGATTATGGCATACTTGGTACTAGGTAATTAAAGAAAGTCTTTTAAGGTGGCTCAGTGTACAGGTCTCTTTCCCACATGGGGCTAAATCTGTAGCTCTCATAGAGAGAACTCCATTAAGAAGAAAGTTCAGGCAAGCAATGGACTTCTGAGATACACATGGGCAACTACATTCTCAACCATATGCTGTGTTCACTGAGGCCCTGTAAAGTAACACACACTTTTCACAAGCCTTCAATTTCTTTGTTTTCTAGTAGCTTGTATGCAAGTGTGGCTAACAGAACCAACAATTCAGCAATGTGGGGAGGGAGAGGAGACACCATGATCACGCAAGAAAAGGAGCAGTTTGCAGCATGAGACTGAATGGAGCCTGTGCAAACACTGGCCACCCAAGAACATCACTTGCAGATGACATGAAGTATGAAGGGACATACATAGGCAAATGTACATCTCTGCCAAATGGGAAAGGAAATATATACTGTTACCTGAATCCAATGTCCTAGAGCTGATGCCCCACTCCACAAATTCTGCAAAGAACTAACAGTGACATCTATCCAACCACACAGTTCTAAAAGTTTAAGAGCACCTCTCTTCAAGCAGGGGAGGGATTTCTGCCAATTCCCCCTCCAACCACAATCCCCGACTTTACCCTTGTTGTTATTCCCATGGGGGCTCAATAGGATTCAGCAGGTGAAGAGAAGTGGGAAAGTCCTCGCTCTACAAGGTCTGTGGCTCACTGGATGGATGCCAATGTCTCTAAGGTAAGATTCTGGTTTATAAGGTCTCCACCTGCAGGACTTGGTAGCTCTACCTCTCCTTTCCTCACCATCCCTGTTCTATGAGGCCACTGCTTCTATCAAAAGGATTTTTAAAATGTGGATTTCATATATTGCTGATAGGTTGGGTGTGGGGGAGAAATATAGGCCTCTCTTCAGTTCTTGACACTACTTCTTAGAGTTTCTTACAGTGGTTTTCCTGGCCAGCTACCAACACTCTGCATGCAGCGCAACCCGAAGAAACATGGGTTAGCAGTACCACGAAGAAACAGTTGCACAGAGTCAAGTGGCCTTCACAAGGATTAGCTCTAATACAGAATATTAGTCTGTCTAGTCCCATGGATTACTATATTCAATGGCTCTACTTGGTCCAGGTTCAAGAGGATTGGAGATTTTTTCTCTCTTCCTTATAACAAGGTTTCCAATTTTATTAGATTTGTATCAGTCAACGAGTTCAGAGGATGTGATACATCTTCCTTACTCCTGCTTTTGCTTGTCATTGTCATGGGCGTTGGTGATGGGAAGCTGACAGTGGCAGCAGAATCCACACCTGGCCCTACTGAAGCATCTGAAATGGGCAGTTTGCCGTCGCCGCCCACTTCAGTAATGGCTGAGGAGGAACAGCTATAGCAATAACAAAGCGATAATACAGTATACACAGTAATCCAAAGCAAAGCACTGAAAATGACACAGATAACAAATGTGCTAAACACCAAGTTTACATGCACGTTAGAACTTTAAACTTACTGTAGTCAGTATGCATATAATATCAACTGGGATTCACAAAGTTTCTAAATGCAAACAAAAAAAGTCTCTAAGCCTGTACAAAGTTCACAAAAATGTTTTTCAAATCCAAAGTCTCTGAGCATGTACAAAGTTCACAACGAAGGCTCTAGATTCTGCTCTTTGTTTCGTATTCTTCTTCAGAAAATAACTTCTACTGAAGATGGAGAGACTTCATAAACAAAAATATATAAAGGTAAGTGTCAAGCAATCCCATTAATTGTTATAAACTCGAAACTTAATAGAGAAGGAAGTCTAACCAGTACTTTCCACAAAAGAGACTTCAAGCGAGAACAAATGTATAGGTTCTTCCCGAGCTCTGGGGTATTTCCTATCAAGTACAACTCCTATTAAAGGATATATAAAATATATATTAACATTATAAATTCTTATCTAACACATGTGATATAACACTGTAAAAATACAACAACTGTCACTATATACTCTCATCTAATCCATGTAATTTAACAGTATACAAACTGTGAGAATTACAGCACTCACGTCAACAATCTTGAAACTTTACTAACGGGGCAACCGGTCATTAACACAGGAACTAATCTCCAGAGTCGGCTTGCCTTGAGGAGAGTATGGTTGATAGTTAGATATACTCTCATCAAGTTTAGTAGTTAAAGGAGAAACAGACTGCTCTTAAAGAGATACACACAGACTTCATAAAAAGGAAGTATAGTCCAAAGTTTGATTAAGACCACCAGGGTACAAGGTTTGAAGATGGAAAGTCCAATAAGCCTCACGTTGCCTGAGTCGTTTCTGAATATCTGACTATACTGAGGTGTATTAACAGTTTCAAGCACAACAAACTTGAAGTCACTGCAAGAGTGTCTTTCTTCTAAAAAATGCTGTACCAGTGGGCATTCGAGATGTTCCTTTCTTATACAAGATCTATGTTCTATCATCCGTGTTCGGATGGTCCTAGTGGAATAACCCACATAGAAACATGGGCAGGAACATTTTAAAAGGTTTCCGAGTATAACTTGAAGAGAAATGCTTAAGGACATGATGGAAATTCTTTTCTGGAATGCCTATAGTGTTGGTGCGCCATACCTGTGGACACATAGCACATCTCCCACAGGGATGGTGTCCTGTAGTAATGGGAGCAATACGTGGCCGACGAGCCAAGTAGTCTGAGCAAACTAAAGAGTCCCGAAGGTTCTGAGTTCTTCTAAAACAAAATAAAAGGCCAGTTCTGACAGCCCTGAATCCTATCTACTATATGCCAATGCCTAAAAATGATAGTCTTTATTTGTGATGCCAATGGGGTAAAATCAAAAGCACAGTGAATGGACTGGGAAGAGTGTGAATGGTCTAAATCTCTAAGAAGATCCACCCTTTGTGTTTGTTTTACTCACTCCTGTGCATGATGTATAATATGAGGAGAATACCCCCTCGCCTTCAGTTCCTTGGAAAGTCTTAAGGCAGCAGGTGCATAGTGTCTCTCCAGAGTGGAGTTCCTTTTCAATCTCAGATATTGGCCATATGGAATCTTCTGTCTAATATGCCTAATATGGTGGGACTTAAAGAGGAGGTAAGAATTCTTGTCTGTGCTCTTAAAAAAAGGTTTAACAGCTAAGGTGTTAGTCTGGGAAATAAATACTGTAGTATCTAGAAAGTTGATGTCTGAGCCATTGGTTTGAAACGTAAACTTAATAGTTGTATGGGCAGAATTAAGCCAATATATATTTTATATATCCAGTTTGGTGTAGTGGTTAAGTGCGCGGACTCTAATCTGGGAGAACCGGGTTTGATTCCCCACTCCTCCACCTGCACCTGGCTGGATGACCTTGGGCAAGCCATAGCTCTGTACCAGCTGTTCTCTCAAGGACAGCTTGGGAAAGAGCTCTCTCAGCCCCACCTACCTCACAGGGTGTCTGTTGTGGGGAGGGGAAGGGAAAGGAGTTTGTAAGCCGCTCTGAGACTCCAAGTGAGTGAAGGGCAGGGTATAAATCCAATCTCTTCTCTTCTTCTTCTTCTCTTTTATAGGAGTTGTACTTAATAGGAAATATCCCAGAGCTCGGGAAGAACCTATAAATTTGTTCTCGCTTGAAGTCTCTTTTGTGGAAAGTACTGGTTAGGCTTCCTTCTCTATTAAGTTTCGAGTTTATAACAATTAATGGGATTGCTTGACACTTACCTTTATATATTTTTGTTTATGAAGTCTCTCCATCTTCAGTAGAAGTTATTTTCTGAAGAAGAATACGAAACAAAGAGCAGAATCTAGAGCCTTCGTTGTGAACTTTGTACATGCTCAGAGACTTTGGATTTGAAAAACATTTTTGTGAACTTTGTACAGGCTTAGAGACTTTTTTTGTTTGCATTTAGAAACTTTGTGAATCCCAGTTGATATTATATGCATACTGACTACAGTAAGTTTAAAGTTCTAACGTGCATATAAACTTGGTGTTTAGCACATTTGTTATCTGTCTCATTTTCAGTGCTTTGCTGAGGAGGAACAGCTGTCAGCAGGCAGCCCTCCTGACTCACCTCCAAGGGTTGCACGATTAAGGGACCGCCTCCACCAGGATCTGGCATCCTGGCGGCGTGAAGCAAACTTGAGGAGCAGGCGGTCATTCAGCCCTGAGTTTTAGCGGAAGCAGGGGCGTGTGCACTGATCGCTAATGGGAAACAGCAGCAGAGGGATATTTAGCTCCCCACTCTAGGATGGCTTCTTGTGGAAACAACTAGTTGAACTTCCAAAGCCCTTGCACCCACCCCGTCTCCGCACAATTTCGTCTGTGTTCTGAACCCTCCGCTCTCTGACCTTGGCTTTGCTGACTTCACTCCTGCTCTGACCCCCCGGCTAACTGACCCCGACTCTGGACAACTTCTCTCTGGCTTTGAACTCTCGGCTCTCTGACCCTGGCTACGAACGACTCTGCTTCTGCTCCGAACTCCCAGCTCTCCGACCTAGGCTCTGAACGACCTGCCCCAGCACTTGACAGGTATGCACTGTACCCCAGGTAATTTAAGATACCGATGGAAACAAATGTACAAAAATAAATTACATGTCCTGTGTGTCATTTCAGCTCTATCATTCTGTGATGAAAATAAAGGTAACTGTGCTGATTACATCTGTGCTTTAAGAAAACATAAATAAGATAGGGTGAAAATATATGCAGCTGCTTTGAACCAAGCAGACGCATTGGTCCATCTAGCTCAGAACTCCCTACTTACACTGGCAGGAGCTCTTCAGAAGTGGAGAAAGGTCTTTTCAAATTATCTCTTTCAACTGATTCAGGGACTAAAAGCGTATGCTTTACCAATGAGAAATGGCCCAATCCCAGGAATGAACCACTAACAGAGTCACACAGAAGGATTACTGTAAGAAGGCAGTTTGCACTAACATTTATCAAAAACTCCAACAGATATCACAATCCCCTAGCGATTTCCCAATAGGGACGACTGGCAAATGTTTGTTTTTCCAACAGTTATGACTATAAACTGCCTCATCATCCACCAAATGCTTCAAAATAACTCATATTGGATTTAGATTCCAGCCCTCTGAGACTTCAAACATTTCAGAGTCTGGCATAGGCAAAAAGCAAAAATATTTTAATTACTCTTTACACTCATTAGTACTCTAATTAGTCATCTTATTACAATCTCCTTTCCTTAGAAAAAGCATAACTAGTATAGGGTTCTTTTCTTTGTAACATATTATGAAGATCACATGCCAGTTTCCAAGCAAAGAATTAAATTCAGAAGCTTTCCAGAGGGACTTCCCCTAGATAAGGGAAACTGCTTGGTTAATTAACAGAGAATACTTACACAAAGGACACACAATATACAATGAAACAAGGTGTAAATGCTGTCAAAAGACTTATGCCTTAACATGCTGTGCTTGGTCTTCTATTCATTTGCACATTCCTGAAATGACTACAGAACTAGTTCAGCACTTTGAAAGATTTATTTGTTCTAATGGTTTCTCAGAGAAGTTACAATTTATTGCCTAGCTGAGGATGCTTCACCTTCCAATCTTTCAATTTCATTTTCCCTTAGCATGTAGTATTACTGAGGTTTCCGGTTTCTGTATGTTAGCTTTCAACCCAGGAACTTCTTAACATTTCTAATAGCTACTCAGGAACTGCTTGTTTTTCCTCTCTCAATAGTGCAATCTCGAGGACAAAAGACCCTCCAAAACCCCAAAGCTCAAAAAAAGCTTGATGATAATTAGAGATTGCTACAATACAGCTGTTGACAGTACAGACAGGTTCTTAAGATACAAGGGGTAAGGGCTTCCCATTTTCGATGACTCCAATGGCGGGCACGCTCCTTCGGTGCTCCGATAGGAGGGGCCTATAGCATGGCAGATGGGAGGGGTCCGGGACGATTCCGGGTCTCCCTGGAGCCCTTGCAGGGGGCTCTCAACCTGGGGCACGAGGAGGGCCTCTCCTGAGGCTGTGGCCATAGGACTGAGGCTCTCCTTTGTTCCAATAGGTCCTGCTGCTGCTGCACCATCACGGCATCAAGAGGCACACACCGGAGGAGCGAACAAGCGGTCTAGCAAATCTACGAAGGTTTTCTTACCTTGTTAATCAGCATGGAGTAAAACGTGAGTGAAAACTCCTCATGAATGGATATTTAGCTAAGCGACCATCCGAAGCCCCGACTTGCAACGAGGGAGGGGGAGTGTGTCTAAATCCCCCCCCCCCCATCAACTTAAAGTAAACTTTAAAATGAAGATCTGGGGCTAGGAGCATCAGCGCTTTCCAATTTAACTGAGTAAAGTATGGATCTATGTAAAGCAGCAACTTAAATAAACTTTCTCTGACTTTATAAAACTTTCTCTGAACTATAAACAATGACTAATCGGACGGAAAAAATGGCGACGAGGACAAAGCCCTCTCCAGGATCTACTAAGCCAGTACTTCTGGAACCCAAATCAGAAGTGACTACTGACTTTCCTAACATGTTGGCTACAACATTGCGCCCTCTGCTGGATTAGATGACTAATCTTAACAACAACTTTGAAACACTTCAAAAACAACTTAAACAGACTAACAAAAAACCCGAGGAGACAGCAAAATTGGTGAAAAAGGTTGAAAACCAAGACAAAGGCAATTGACCAGAGACTTGAGGTGGTGGAAAAAGAGAGACTTTCTGACAAAGATCAGCTTTTAAGACTCCAAATGGAAAAATCAGCTTCTGTTTTGAGATTTCAGAGTGTCCCTGAGAAAAAGGTGAGAATCTGAAGGAAATTCTGAGTGAAGCATTGGCCTCAATGGCGGGTCTAAAAGTGGATATACTTCAAAGCGAAATGGATATGGTTTATTGAACATATCCAGAATTCATCAAGAAAAAAAACCTGCCTGGGGAGATACTGGTGAGATTCTCTAAAAGATCTACAAGAGATGTGGCGCTCAAGGCCACTAATGGGACAACCCTAAAACAGGCAAAGAAATTAGAGTTTTAAAAGACATCCCATTCGAGATAAGAAAAAAGAGAAAGCAATACAAAGGCCTAACTTTCTACAGAAAAATTCCACCCCCTACAGATGGATACTACCCGAGGAACTTGTTTTCAAACACAAAGAGAAGAAAGAAAAGATTTACTCTGTTATAAAAGCAAAGTGGTTCTTGGAGAAGCAACAAAGTTCAGCAAAAGAAAAAAGAGGGGAAGAGGATGAGCAAGAAGAGGAAAATAGCACACATGGTCCAGAAAGTCCAGAAAGCTCAGAAAGCAGTACTCCAGAAGAGGACTCTGACTCAGAAAAAGGGATAGTTGCCCCAAAACTCTTGAAAGTCAAATGGGACTTTGGGAAAGAACATAAGGGAAAGAAAAAAATAATGAAACTTTGAGAATTTTAAATTTGTATTTTCTTGACTTAACTCTTTAATTTCCATTCTGTAACCAGTAACTTTGAGAAACAAGTTCTATTTCATTAATTTTACTGAGAAGAAATCCTTGCTTTAGCAAATTGCAACCAGATTATATGACCCTTGTGTAGCTTATGTTTTAGTTTAGTGGTTTAGTGTTTGTAGTGTTATTGGTGTGTGTAGTGGCAAAATAATAATTAAAAAAAAAACATACAAGGGGTACAAGGCCAAAGGCACAGATCCCCAGGCAATAATAATAATTTATCTATGGCAACTTGTATCTTAGAGAAACTCATCTCTGTGCCCAAGCTATACTGCTCCACAGAAAGGTAATATTATTTAGAATTTTCTTTAGAAAGAAACATTTAAAAACTAGTTTATATATTATCAGCCTGTGCTGTACAGTAGAAGCCTCCAGGCTTTTTGAGCCTGTGGGTACCTTCGGAATTCTGCCACCAGAGATGGAGCCAACCACAAGTCAGGAAATGAGGTTATGCTTAATGCTCATAATAAAATCCATCATAAGCAAGGATGCTTTTTAAAATGAATGTATTGTTTTAAAACATTTTCTTGCAACTTAAAAAAACCAGATTTTCAATAGTCAGTCAGAATTCCTGTTGGGCAAAACCCCAATTTGGCTCCACCCAGTTATTAAAATCACTCGGCATGTACCAGAAAAGGTGTTGGTTGGTCCTGTGGTGCACATAGGTACCATACTGGGGACTCTGCTCTACAGTTTTAAATCATAGCATATTATTTATTGAAGGTATTTTTAGCCTGCCTTTCTTCTTGAAATGACTCAAGACAGGTTACAATGTTATTTAAAACATACATCTCAGAATGTAACAATTAAAATTTGCATTGTAACAGTTAAACTTAAACCACAAGGGATCAAATCAGTATATAGTCTACTACAGGCAATGGCTATTAGATGAACAGAGCGCAGAGTGAGCATGCCTCTGATTTCCAGGCAATAGAGATAAACAGGGAGGATGTTCTGCTTGTACATTTTCTGGAATGATATTCTGGGGATCATGAGAAACAGCATGTATGGACTCTCATTCTATTCCATCAAGATTTTTCTTACGGTTTTAACCCTTTCCCCCAAAGGATCTGTGTTCTACCATAAGGTACCCCTTGGCTGTTGTAGAACATCATTCTGGTTACTCCATCACAGAAGAGATCTGGGAGATCTTTGTCATATATGCAGGTGCATCTCAGAAGCATGCAGATAGTTCATCCATCAAGATCCAGCGATTTTTACACCTAGGTTTTCAAAAAGTGCTTCCAAAGCTGAATTCCTGAGCGTGTACCTGAAGCACTGGGGGGGATGTGTAAAGGGTTTCCTGTACCAAGTTCCCATCAAATGCAGTGACAAGAAGCTTGGCATATTTATATATATCATGGGCTGAGATAATGTCTGAGAAGCTGCCAAACTCAAAAACAAGGTTCTTATGGAACAGAGCAAGAAACCTTAAAGACAATCAGTGTCAACAGTTTTCTTCACACTCAACTAAAAAGTGAGACAGAAAACCCTCACTTTACCTTTTAACTAACCAATATTAAACAACAGTTCTGTAACACATGATAAGACACAGCACTGCCGGGAGGGGATAACTCTATGAATTGTAAATAAATGTGTGAATGCAGTGAAAGATAGTTACATTTATATTCTGGGGTTTTCAAAAATGAAAAAAAATCCCATTTGCTAACTGCCTCACTGAAATCACAGAATTCCATGGCACCCTTCATACTGACCCCAACCATTCCACTGTGTGTGCAAAGTAACACCACAAACACAACAACCAAAATAGCTGATTTTTTATGGTACACAATATCTTGACATCATCCTCAACACACAATCGTAGCTGCCATTAACATCCAATGAACCAGAAAACTGGTAAAAAAAAAAAGATGAAGCCCTGAATGCTCAAATATGCAGCTCCTCAGAGGCTGCAAATCCATTTCACAAAGTGAGGGTCAACTAATGCAAGTCAATTGTGGCTGCTGGAAACTTGTCCCCAGTGTAAAAGTCATGTGAGCGATCAGGTTCAACCTGGTTACATACACGCAGCACTCCATACTCTTCAGAATGCTACGTCAGAGCTGGCAGCTCCACACTTGACCTCCATTCCCAGTAAAGACTTGAAAAATTAATATTCACACAATTTCTTAAACGTTTCAGCAGTATAATCAGTTTCAGGGGAAAAGAGCAGCACAGTAAAGCACCTGCCCTTTCTAAATGAGTAATACAGAAAAAAAGAGAAAGAGATAAAATGGCTCCCAAAGGAAGCAGAAAAGTGCCAACAAGCCTCTTCAAGACAGAAGAGCGCACATTGTTTAATGCTAAGAACAGCCTGCTAGATCTGACCTGCACATCTAGTCCAGCCCTTTGTTTCACACAGTGGCCATCCTGGAGGGCCAAACGAACAGGGTACAGAGGGCCAAGTCCTTCCCCTGATGCTGCCTCCCAGGGCTGGTATTCTGCAGTTTGATGTGTCTGTATATGAAGGCTCCCTTCAGTCACCATGGCTAGTAGCTCAGGGACCTCAGTGGAGTACAATGCCATAGAGTCCACCCTCCAAGGCATCCATTTTCTCCAGGGAAACTGTTTTCTGCAGCCTGGAGATGAGCTGTAACTGCAGGGGATCCCCAGGTCCCCCCACTGGCTGGTATCCCTACTAGTAGCAGACGCAGAAAATAATGGAGTTCTTTCAGAGTTGTCACATACAGTCAGTCTGTCAATGACTATACAAAGATTATGGCAAGAATGAGAACCTGCTTCAGGCAGTACAAGAGCTAAGGAACCTCTACACAAGTTGAACCATCTTAACTGTGTGCTCAACCTATGTTTTTCTCCCTATACTTAATCAAATTCTTACTTTACTACAACTGGACAAAAAAGTCAAGCAGTTATTGGGTACAGCACTGATGTAATTCGTCAGCTCTGAAGTACTGATTCATTTCTACAGAGACTGCTGTTCATTTTCTAAACATTACACACCTTGAAAATGCAGCATTTGCAGCAGGACTGTTCTGTTGTTTCCCAGAAAGCAGATGCAAAAACTGACAAAAGACTGGGAAGGAGCTTCCTTGCAACCCGAAACAGTGGGAGTCAGAGTTCCGGTGTCCATGTGAGAGTAAGCAGAAACCTAGTTTACCAACAAGTTATTAGTTACTCAAGAACTGGGTAGGCGAGTGCAAGGTGTTATGGTACAGCACCAGCCTAGTCATTCAGGGCCACAGCTAGCAGAAGGGGTCATAAGCAGCTGTCAGGGCTGTTGTCTCTTTAACCACTTGCCAAGGCCTTCTTCGCTCAGGAACTAATCACAACTAGGTAAAGGAGTTTACAGTACTTAAACATCATTCTTCCACACTGTGCAGAGGAAGTAATGAGTGAAGTGGCCTGTGCCATGTTTATTGATATAAGATACCCAAGACAGGAAGGGCAGGGCAGATGGAGGACCTGGGAATTCCTGCACTACCTGCTCCTTTTTCTGTGAGAAGCAAGCAAGAAGAGGAATCAGGCATGTTGTGATTTGAATGAATGAAACTGAGTGGGACCTCTGGGTTCCACAGCGTTTCAAGAGGTCTTCATTTATCAAATTTATTATTCTCTGGGGAAGAGAGCTTGGATTCCCAGCAAGGATGGAGCTAAAGCTATTACTGTTACAATATTACTTGTTTTGAGAAGGGTCTGCCTCCCTGAAAGTTCTCATAGTATTTCTGACCTCAACCATTATAATCATCACACCCTGTCACTTAGACAACTCCCCCAGACACGAAATGAAAGTGTATTTTTTGCAGCCACCTGCCAGGGCAGATATCCATTATGGAGGCATTAGCAGTAGTGTGAGCAAAATCTACCCTCACCGAAATTATAACAGATCTGACAAAAGAAATGAGGTCTGCATCAGTGTTGAACATGCTAAACGAACAAAAAATTATATTGAAAGACTTTACAACCCAAGAAAACACAAGGTGATTTTCTTCATTTCATAACAATTCCCTTAGAAAATTGCATTTCTTTTTTTGTCTGAATTTGGTGCCGAGATATTTGAATCTCTTTTATTATCTAGTCCGGGCTAGTAAAGCATTTTCAAGAGTGATAACCATACTAGCAACAAGGTGAGGAAAGTGTCATGTTACAAGAGATCGGGGGATAAGAAAAAACAAAAGAAGTCCAGTGGCACCTTAAAGAATAATAACAGTTATTCCAAATGAGCTTTCATGAGTCACAGCTCAGTTTTCCAGATGCTACAGAAAGGAAATAATTTTGGAGATATAAGGGAAATCTTGGGGGTTCGGGGTCAGGGAAAGGAGTTGGAGCAGAAAGAGGGAGGCTTGCTGTGAACCCTGCCAGGTGTAACTAAGGGAACAGAATGGATTTATTGCACATAATGGACAAATAGAGGCCAGAGGTTCCATCCTCTTACAGTATACAAAAAAAAGTGTAATGAAATAAGATTAACGTGACTATAAAGAAAGAAATGTAAGAAAAGTTAACAACCTTCAGTAAAGGATGTTAAGAAGAGCCAATAAAATCTTCAAAAAGTGGGTCCAGTCTGTTTAGAACAGTGCAAGAGACAGTGTTTAATTTCTTCATAAGTTCTAATATAGTGCTTTCACGTTTTCCTTTTAAGTTTTTTTTGTGTGGAACAGTGACTTTTAGATCTGCAGCAGTATTTCCAGGAAGATTAAAAAGTTCCCCCCTGGTTTCTGAATGTTCTGATTTCTTATGTCAAATTTGTGTTTGCTAATTCCCTGCATTGTGTTCATTGATTCTATCTACACTGGAAAAATGGAACCAACCCACTTGTTCAAGGCAGACAGTAGAACGCCACAGTTGGCACAGAATTGTATATATTAAACAGGATAATATGCAAGTAGATAAGCAAAAATAGAACAGCTGATGTTGTTAGGTTCCATAATAACATTACCTAAGTATATACGGGGGGGGGGGGGGGGGAAATTGGCATCTAAGTTTATGGGGTTTGTTTCCTGTTAGGTGGTCCTTTGTTGATGGTGAGAAGCTATTTAAGGAATGTCTTTGCAAAGGAGAGGCTGGATAATGGCACATATCCACTACTAAGGTTACCTGTATTTATTTCTAAGCAAAGGCAAAAATAGCTTGGAGATGGATATGGTATAGGGGGAAATGGCAATTTTCCTATATCAGGACTCCAACCCGGCCATTTTTGGTTCAGTCTCTTGGGACGTGTACCAGCTGGATCTCCCATTTCTTTTGGGTCTTCACAGACGTGGTTGCTGGCCAAGCAGTCTGCTTCTCTCCACCGCAGACTCTTTGGAAAGTAGCTATAACCCCCTCCTCAACACTTTGCCCTCTTTTGTCACTGATCTCTTTAAGATCACTTCACTTTTTATTTCCTAGCTCTCTGATGTGTGTGTGTGTGTGTGTGATATTCCACTGACTACCTGAATGTGTTAGGGTTATTTTTACTCAATAAATTTCATAAAAGAAATTTCCTTCCTGTTGTCTGTGCAGCTCCAAGAGGGTTCTGAGTCTGCTATAGTTGGAGTATGATCCCTAGCTTGTGCCCCTATTAAGCAAACAGTCTCTTTGTTAATTCCCCTAACTTAAACAGAGACCCAGTGTTGCGGCTAACAAGTTACCTCATTCCTGTTGTCTGTTCAACTCAACGTGATTCCAATTCCTCCTCAAAGTTAAATCAAACAGTTTGTTATTTTGAACTAGCCTCAGCTTCTTGTGTGCCATTTTCAAAACAGAACAAGAAAGATTTTAGTACATCTGCACCAGCACATCTCAGGAGCTGGTGGTCAGGCATATGCAGACAAATCAAACCCAAAGAGAGCATGTTATAGTTTACTGATGGGAACCAACAAAAGTATTGAATGTTCTCTGCCATGTATGAATACTATTACCATCTCCATTCTCTCACACTGTGCAGATAGCAAACAATCAAAGACCTTCCCAAGTCCCAGAGAGAGGTTTTTCTTCAGAGAATTCAAGCCAACACTGTCAAAATCTCAGCTCTAGTTTTTGGAAAAGCAATACCCAATCTAACATGCTTGCTATATTTTAGGCAATAGAAATGTTATTTTGTTGAAAGTGTTCTTGATATCAAAACACCCTTTCCTCTCACACAAGCTAAGAAACAAAGGTATGTGCCTATTTTAAGAAAAAATCAGGCTGACTGAAATGTTTAGCTATGTAAATATATTTATTCATTTAATAATCTAGATTTGCTAGATTGTGCTTTAAGCTTTGGCAGATACAAGGAAATAGTCTAGCAGGTTCAGATGCTGCAAAAAGACCCTCATATCAGATTACAGAAATACTGGGGAAAGGGAGGTATATAGCTTTATGGATCCGTTCTTGTCTTATTCCAGAGCCAAGAAAGGTTTCCCCACGCCAGGGAAACATCCTCTGGACCCAGACTCAAGAAACTGCCACCAGAGTCATGTCAGTACCAGGTTCTGGGGACACTTTAAATATTTTAGGTTCCTACAGCTGCCCAGAATTCCAAATGCCTAAAGCACTTGCCTGTCTACAGCACCATCACTGCAAATGGCAGCCTGTTGTGAACAGGTGAAGTTATATGCTACACCTTCCATAAAGCTCTTCCCAATCCTTCTGAATAAAAGTGTGAGAATTATGTGCACTGCCCTTTAAAGTGGAACTGCATCTTGTTGCATGAGCATCCAGACAGACACAGCGAAACAGCTAGGAGAAAGGAAAACACATCACATTCATTTACTCTGCAGCTACACAGCAGAACCCTCATTTCAATTAAATGAACTTAAACTGGCACAAAGCAATATCTTTTCTGGGATGTTTACACAGCAGACTTCATTTCTTGCATCCATATTATTTATGGCATTTTTACACACAAGAAGAACAAGATGCCTTTATTAAAAAACACACACACAAATCAATAGGATTAAATGGGGTCTGCAGCAAAGGTACGAAATCCCATGCAGATGGTTTGGTTCATCAGATGCACTGTAGGTTAACTTCAGGTTAAAGATCAGATGGATGAGGAAAGTACTGACTTTATGCAATTTAAATAATGATAGATACACCGACAACACAAAACCAGCACCAGCAATTATACTGCTTGTAGGGCTAGTTCTCATGTTGGCAAACCAGAGGCACAGAGTTTAGCAGCAGGCATTCCTCTTCCCATTTGCAAAATCCTACTGGTACTGCCCAGCAAGTTACACTGTAGTTCTCTAATACAGTGGTCCAGCTACTGAGTACCTCAGATACTGTCTTTTGAGTTCTGGTCAGTTGGTTTCCATTGATAACTGAGTTCGGCTAGCATTTTAACTGGATTCCAGAGAGGCAAATTACAAATGTTTCCCCTCCTGAAATTATCTCATGTTCTTACCTTCTACATTTCTATAAAGTCAGGATGGCTTTTTAATGCTGGTTTCTTATCTACCTATAGATTTGGCCAGAACATTACTTATTAAAGGGATTGGATGTTCCCATGCAGTATTTTTGATTTTCATAATTCACAGAGGTTCCACCTCCTACATATGTAGCCACATGTTTCTCCATGCTACCATGTTGGGTACCACATCTTGGATTTTGAATTGTGCTGCTTTCAGGGATGAAACTTCAAAGAAAGCCAATTACAAAGCAATCCTTTTTGCAGACTACTTATGAAAATTCAAGTTCAAAACTGCTAGTCATTTGTCCACAGGTACACAGTCCAAGAGAAAGCAAGCAGCTGCCAAACCTTATTTAAAGCTCATGGTATCTGTCATGTCTTCTACAGGATTCCTTACAGCTACTCTTGAGGCAATTTCTTCTCTCAAGTGGCATCTAGTACTCTAGGGTGACCAAGGCTTCCGCTGGATGGAAAGTCTATCTATGTAGTACATTTTTATCCTACTATTCCTCAAAGGTGCTCAGAGCAGCATACATAGTTCTCCTTTTCCCATTTCATCCTCACAACAGCCCTGTGATACAGGAAAGCAGGATTTGATTCTAACCTTTAAGGACTCAGAACAGTAGGACCTCAAAGCATTTCTCCTCTGCAGTAATCAAGCTGATTACATTTTGTATGTTATCTCTGCCCCCTGAGTTCCTTCTTTACAACACTGCCCCATCTTCTGATTGGGATATAAAGGATTCAGGGATCTCCATTCCTACTTGCATCTGATATGGGGAACTTTGGCTTATACCTTGGAAATCTTGTGGGTCTTTAAAGATATTACTGTACTCTAATCTTGCTCTTCTACTGCAGACCAACAAGGATACCCACCTGAACCTGTAGAACAAAGGTTGAGTCCAATGACACCTTTAAGACCAGCAAAGTTTTATTCTGGGTATAAGCTTCCGTGTGCAGGCTCACTTCTTCAGATAAATTGAAACAGAAGTCACCAACCGTTACATATAGGTAGGGGATGGGGAAGGTGTTGCCAGGAAGGGCTAATTAAAGTCAAGGTGCATAAGTAACTGAACAATAGGTAAAGCTAAGATTGGATTAAGGCAGTTTGTAAGATCTGTGAACAGCAGCAAATTAGCATACAGCATAATAAAAGAGTTTACAAACAGATGCAAGAACTGAATGACATCAGCAGGCTTCGAAGGTGGGAAGCAAAACTGACAGGTTAAATGGCTGGTGGACCTGCTGAGCTGTTAGGCTTAAATGGCTGTGAGCCATTTAACCCTTCGGTTTTGCTCCCCCCCCCCCAAAGTGGATGGGAGCAAAACCAAACAGTTAAATGGCTGGCATTTAACCCTTCCCAGGTGATCCCTGCCCCCTTTCTCCCAGCCGCAGTGAGTTGTGGCTGGGAGAAATGGGGAAAGGAAGTCCTTTCCCAGGCGATCCCCTTACCTTTCTCCTGGCCCCAGCGAGCCATAGCCAGGAGAAAAGGCCGCCCTGAACCCCAAACCAAACTGCCCTTTTTTGGTTCATGCCCATCCCTAAAAATATACCTCAAATGCAATACTTGCCTTGAAAATACAAATGGACATAATGAAATATTACTATTCCCATACTGACATTGCCATATCACTAAATAAAGTGCGATAGCTGTGTTGTGTGGAACCCAACTAACGTTGCCATGGGATCATTAACTTAGGTGTACTGAAACTCCTCTAGCATTAATACTACACTACCACTAAGTGTACTACACTACCACAATACTACACTAAGTCAGGTTTGCATTCTTCTACAAATGTGATGGTAGTGCCTTTAAAACAAGAAGGTGAAGAACACGGAAACCCTGAGTAAACCAGAGGTTCTTTTCTAAAACACATTTTTTTGCTTTTGCCACTACAATGCAATTGAGTATACCACCAACATGTCCACAAGACTCAACTTGCCATCCACATTCACATAATTTATCTCATACCAGCCACCACTTGTGAAACATTTATTTTTAACCAACAGAGCATACCAACCATACTGTGCACTTCTTCAGACCCCAGCTACAATAACTTTTCAACCCCAAGTCTCTGATTCAGTAACTTTAAGACCATGGTCCTAAATACAACCCACAATTTAGGGTGCTGTAGCTCAGATAAAACAACGTAGCTATCTTTCAGGTCAGAAAAAAATCTTAGCTATTATTAAAGATTATAGTTTTTTGAAAAAAGAGGAACCAAATTGAGGGATGAGAAATGGCGATAGTCCCAGTGTACTGAAGCAATTTCTTTTTGAGTTCTCAGTTACATATTAGTCATTCAGCACCTGCAACATGCATGCTGGGAATGAATTTACCAGAGGGAATAACTTTGAGGTACTCACCCACAATGACCTATTGTATTCATAAACAGATTACATAAATTTAAACCTATGAAGCGCTAATTGAGATAAAGTGCAGAGGTATAGAAGTTCTCTATGATTTCTCCAGAGCATCCTGTCTAAAGGAATTCATGTCTGAAGAAAGAAAAAGCATTTGCCAGGGTATCTGGATAGAAACAAACCAGGGGAAGGGGAGATAGATGGTTACCAGTATTCTTGGAACAATGTGTAAAGGCTTGTTGTTGACAAAGAGCAAGATGCTGTGTTGGAACTAGAGATTGATGGACTAAAAATCCCAGTGGACCCTGTACACTATTATGTCCTAGACAGAAAACACAAAAATTACTTATTTTCTAATGCACTTCTAAATACTGTGTACTTTTCTTTCTTGTATGTCTCTTACTTTAAGAGAAACTATTTGGATTTATGGCTATGCATGGCTTACTGCATCTGTGGTTTCAAGTAACCAATACCATTCAATTAGAAAAAGCCTTTCCAGGACTATACTGTACCCACAATCAAGTGGGGGAACATGAATTGAATCCTCCCTCAAATAAAAAATAATAATTTGAAAGAAAAAACTAAAGCTGATCATTTTGCTATGATGTGTTGCCTTTTCAGATGCCAGGAAGATCTTGCATGAGCACTCAAACATGTGATCACTTGCCATCCTTCTTAAGCAGTAAAGTCTTGATATTACTATATCATGGGCTTTTCAAAACATTTCAATCTGCTTCCCAGACTGCATAAATTCTCTGGTAAAATATTGTTCCATGTGCAGAGTAAGGCTAACTAGCAGGAAGAGATCACGAAGAAAATAGGTGATAAAGGACAGCAGTAATCGTGCCAAACTTTCAGACTGACTATCCATGAGGATATATGGCATTTTGCCAACTATTAGTCATAACAGAGCTTTAAACACATGAAATATAACACTCATATATTCCAGAGCTAAGATGTTAAGCAGGCAAGCTCTTCAATATTATGCTTCCCTAAACCTTAACTCATTTATATAACTCTGGAGAAAGCAACAAAGATGTTTTTTCTTGCTTATTACTTTAGACTCCGGTATAGGTAATCAAAACAAAATATATGTGTATCCTTTTAATTGTGAAGGTCTGCATGTGTAAATCGCTATATTTACCTCTGAAGTAGACAAACCACCACCATGAATGGTTTGAGCCTACATTCCCATTTATTATAAGGGTAAATCATGCATTTATATTTTGGTCTGAATCCATATATTATATGGTCAAGCAAAATGCCCAGTGCCTTTTAGAATAGTGTCCAAAATGGACGTCTGGGTCTTATGTTAATGGAGGATATGAACATCTGCTCTCCAGATTCTGCATTCAGGGAAGAATCAAAACTTCTGCCAGAAGAATTGAATATGGCTGTGTAGGGAAACAAGTCTCACAGGCACTTGCTTCTGCCCACATGGTAGTAAGAAAGTATGCAGCTGCCCAGGCTAGTTTGCCTAGCAAAGTGTTTCCTTCTCCAATCCCTAATTCTCACTCTATCTCTGGGTACTGCTGTCACCATCAAGCCGATTATTAGGACATTTCCCCCAAGGGTTTGAGCTCCAGCACCCTCTGCTGCTTTTCCATTAAAGGTTCTGCTTCATGTTTTGTCTCCATGCTCACTAATGAGGGGACTAACATGCTCACTTGAACACTCTAGGGGAGTAGGATCACCCACCGACCCTTCCCTCTTCTGCTCTTGGTACATGTGGACTGGGCAGAGGCTTTAATGTGGGTAAGAGAGATCAGAAAAGCCACACTGAAAAGGTAAAGAAATTTAATAAGAAAATAAAAAGCATACACAGCATATATAAACATAAAAGACTGACCAAAGATTAACAAAACATTAATAAATCCAATCCTCTAACCCTAACTCTGTAATATCCCTACGGATGGTAATTAGAGATAGGCACTGGAATTGCTGAAGTTACAAGCAACTAGAAATGATCTATTACTTTGGTTTCAGAATCTAGGGGTCATCCCTTCTTGAGATCAGTACCATGTGCTCATGGTTACTTCTCGGAGTTAGATGGAGTTCAGGCGTAAGAATGGTTAAGAGCTACAGAAACTGACAGCCTCCAAACCACTCACAGGTTTTACTCCCCTTGGTCCCCCTTCACTCCCCTTGGTCCCCTTCCTAGCAGACCACCTTTTCCTATTTGCATTTGTGTCTATTCTGTCCCTTTGCTCCTGAAACTCTCACGGAGGTGTGACTGTGACTTCAGGAAGGACACTGGCCACTTACTGTCATCCTTCTAGCTAGAGTCATCTACATTCTTATAACACTGGATTGCTCTCTGCCTGGGAGGTAAGTCATCTTCATTCCTCTTCTTTTCCCTCCTGCCAACCAGGAAAAGGTATTTTATAAACTCTGAGCCTGTACAGAGTGCATACACAATTATCACACTTTTGGGTTTTGCACTTTGGCATTAATCCTGGGGTGTAAGGCATTTTACCACAGGCTGCACTAGTGGTGAAATATCTTTTACATCTAAATATTATAAAACTGCATTTTGATATAATCAAACTGCAAATAAATGCAGTTGCTTCTCATATTTTAAGTAACCGTTTCACACATATTTCTGCAGCTATCCCTGTTCTCAAATTGTGTGCTTCAAAGCCACAGGCCCCCAACACAGACTGATGCTTGTTAGTGACGTCAAGGCTGCTCTTTACCAATATTCTGTAGGGCAGTTTTTTTCTATCTTTCCTAAAGCCCAATACAATGTTCAAAGACAAAAAGGCAGCAGGGTTCTAAAGGAGCAGCCAAAAGGCAATGCAATCATCTTTGTCACCACTAAAAACAAAACATGCCGGGCTGGAATTAATAATAATTAAAGAAAAGAAAAAGCCAGTGTAATTAACATACAAAAGCATGGAACAGTCTAACTAATCATGCCATGAAGAAACTGGATAAAAAGTATGCACTTTTTATGGAGCAATTTAGTCTGGCAAGCAATTAATCCTGGAAGCTCTAAGTCAAATGAATAGATTTCCCTTTAAGGAGGTTGCATTTATCATCAGTAATGTATTCTAAGTAATTTGTCAGTTGGTGGAGAATTTTACAAGGGAGATGGCTGTCTTGTCTGCAGAGAGCAGTGATTTGAGTATTAGAAGAGAATGGGGGTGGTCTTCATGCTAAGCAACAACACACACTGAGGAATAAGAACATCAGCCTTCCAACAGATGCTGATTTTTCATAATATTTAATGGGGAAAGGATGACAGAGGAGGTCAGTAATAACTGTTCATAAGCTAAGTGCTTTAGAGCAGGAGCTTCCAATTATAGAAATGGACAAAGAGTCACTAAAACAGGAATATTATTTTTTACAAAAGCCACTTCACTGAAGTTTAACATGGCACATTTTACAAATAAATACTAAGTGGAAAGAGATTGAGTATAATGCCACCTTGTTTCTGAATGGGACAGTTCCGTGGTCATGTGGCCAGCATGACTAGATGCCTAGGCACACAGAACGCTGTTACCTTCCCACCGAAGTGGTACCTATTTATCGACTTGCAATTTCTTGCTTTCAAACTGCTAGGTTGGCAGGAGCTAGGAAAAGAGACCGGAGCTCACTCTGTCATGTAGCACTTGGGTCTCGAACTGCTGAACTACCGGTCTGTGCCACTGCAGCACCTCAAATCATGCATCTCTTCTCTCCCCTTCAACTTATTTCCATCTGAAACAGCTAGCTTTACCATTCCTAATGTTAGAGCTGCCATTACATATGATGGAAGTCTGGCAGCAGTTCAGAGCTCTCCTGCTTAGTACATCTAGAGGGCTTCACTGAGTTCCACAGGTTGCCTACAGCTGCCAAGACAGTAACCACTGAAATCTCTTCCTAGGTTCATAGCTTACCATACAGTTGAGTTAAACCATGTCGCAAGTGAAATTCTTGCCAATAGCACTATACCAATTTGACAAAATGCCATAAATCAGGGTGTGGGCAGGAGTGGGATGCTGCTGTTACTGGGGTCTTGCTGCAACCTCTCATTGCTCACTTGATTGTCCTGCTGATCAAACTCACTAAACTTGCATTTAAACTCTTTTGTTTCACAATAGGCCTCTCATACTTGTATTCTATTGCCCTGTATTCTATCTTGCTAATTTAACCACAAGCAACTCAACAGAGCAAGATAGGCCAGTTACCTGCACAGAAAAACCAGTTCTATTAACAACTGCCAGAATACCATCTTGCCATATGCAATGCAACACTGTAATAAATCTGTAACAGATGAATCTGAACAAAGCTCAGTGAATTCAGAGGAGCCAGATGTGAAGGAAGACTGCAAGAGACAGCAGCCTCTGCCAAATTTTCTCTGCCCAGCTGCCAGTCTATATTGATTCTAATAACAGATTCCAATATTCTGCCAACCTGTGCCTCTGACCAAAGAATAATGAAGAGATCAACCTTGTAACATTCAGCTTCAAGTGGGCTCCAGTCACATTTTTCCAGCTCAGAGCAAGACTAATTAAGAGTAGCTAAAATTGGTACTCACTGTATATACCCTTTCTTGGGAGTACAGAAAAGACTGAAGCTAAAGATGATGTTACTCTGTTATGACTATGTGAAAACTTACAGACGCCAATTAGAATGCTATAACATCAGACCATGAATAGTAAAAAAAAAAATCCTGTTTCACTGTTTAATATACTGGATCTAAGAGAAGAATTTGCAAGGGCAAGTCCTAATCAGCACCTGCCTTAAAAAGCAAAGAATAAAAGCTAACAAAGACTTTCTGATAGCCAAATATCTATGATAGGAAAGTGTAGGCTTCTAATCCAAACAGCTTTCTCACTTCTGTTAAGTTTATCCCCACTACCACAAGTTCATTTGTTTGACAACTTACAGACTAACTACATTTTTACGCACCACTAACTAGTATTTTGAATGTGCTTCATCACTTACAGTCATGGGGGAGTCTTTCAGAGGAACACACATGGAGGAAATACACTATTACTGCTGCAAGTCAAAAGGGAGCTCCCTGTTTGATTATCAGGCACAGCATTAATCATATTCAGGCCTATTTTCTTTCACAAATGACTGTTCTTCAAAGCCAGCATTCATCCAAAAGACCCAAAACGCTGACAAGTTCATCAATAACAGGTGAGGCTGTGAGGAGGTTGCTCCTGTACTACTTCTGGGCTTAGCTTCTTTAGTGTAACTACAGGACAAAGTCCTAAATTAGAAGAAACCATTTAAAGAAATAATACATACAACAGTTTCCTCTTTGAACTACCAATCCCGGGTGCAAGGCAAAGAGGCAGAATCCCACTCTCCAATCAACATTAGCACAAAAGAGGGATCCTTGCCTCCATTTAAAACCTACACAATAAATCCATCTAGGACTATAGCCAACCTTTCTTGCTAGGTGAGGCTTCCACATTTCCAGGATTGGCCTTTCAAAGCAATACATGGAAAACCAGCAATTTCCTCATAATCAAAGTACTGTCAACTTTCCAGGTCTCAGACTGTGCATTTTAGTGAATTTTTCACAAAACATTTCGGCAATGAATTTCCATTAAATTACCCATTAACCTCTTTATACAGCCATGGCCCTTTCCCCCTATGGATGACTTCATCATAAGGATGACAGCAACATTATAAAATCTACCTGGTGCATGGGGGACTCTGGAATGAGCACAGACGGGGTGGTCAGGTATGTAGAATTTAGAGCACAGTCACTGCAGAGGCACCTACCACCGAAGAATTTTTCTTGTTATTGCTGTGTGTAGACCAAAAATATGTTGTATATTGTATTCTTTATTTTTACTGCAGAACATTGTATTTTGTTTATTAACTTTTTTAAAAATACACCAGATCTAAATTATGTGTGTGTATTTTTTTTAATATATGCCTGTGTGCACACATGCACCTAGAAGTCATGGCAACCTTTAGTGACTCACCTTTACTGGGGGCCTGGAGGATATTCAGAGACATGGCTGAGTAAAGCCTGCCCCTGCCTCTGGTATTCCAAGGAGGTCTCCCATCCAAGTACTTGCCAGAGTCGACCCTGCTTATCTTCTGAGATCTGACAATATTGGGCTTGCCTGGGCTATCCAGGTCAGAGCAGATCTAAATTATCTGTAGACAGGAACTTTTGCATTTTTCTACGGTTGCACAAAGGCATTTTTTACAAGTTTCAACTTTGAGGGCCAGCAATTAGATTCCAGGGCTCACTATTGCACTGTATCTCACTCAGAGGGAAGACAAGGTGAGCTTCAGACTATGACTCCATGAACCAAGGGAAATTCAGGAGCAAATGAACTGAGAATTTTATACTGATCCAGGGTCAAGATGAGTAAGCTGCCCTTGCCTGACCTTCTGGTTCACCCACTTTCTGAGTTTTACCAACAGTGCAGAATCTACAAGAGGAGGTACATGCTATGAAAGCAGGACTCTGTTGCCAGCAACTATTTGCACGTGGACTCAGAACAACAAGAGTAGTTCAAAATGCTAAACAATTAGAACAATCACAACTAGCATATGGTAGGCATGCTGCCCTGAGAAACTGGAAGAGAACACCTCTACCAAACTGGCTTGTCTCAAATGACCATGAAAAGTTAATGCAGAAAGTTCAGAATCCAAAGGAAAAAAACCTCAATCAGGGCACAAAATCATAAGTAAGCTCTTAAATAATTCATTAGAGAGAGCAAATGTATAAATAAAAGCTATGGCTGCATTGCACACACATTAATAGTGGCCTATCTTTTTGGAAACCCTGGAGACATGCACTGAGGAAGTCAATATGCAGCATCATTGGATGTTATCACTAACCTATCTCAATAAAAAGAAAAAGGTTTGCATTAAATTGTACTGTACATCACCCTTCACAGAGAAACTTTAAGTTCTTTTACTTATTCCAGTTCTGAGCAGTATCACTAGTCTTTTCTATTGTTTTAGTCATGCCTCAGAGTTCACAGCATCAACTCTAGTTCCTATAAATGACTCCAAGGTTTCCTGTTTCCCCTGACCAAGGGAAGAAAACATACCAGGTATTTGGGGGGGGGGGGGGGGGGTCTGAACAAAGACAAACTTCAAGCAAATTTCAGCCTCTTCCAAGCAACCAAGGAAATGTAAGTTAATCCAGAGGAAAAAGCTGCTGTAATTAATGCAAAAAGTTAAGGTATTGCTCATTAAGTCAACAGCCAGGTAAGAACACTCCTTCAGGTTTTTAGAATCATTGGAATCATTCACGAATTCTGTACAACAGGGTATTCAGATCCTTTCCAATGGATCACATGCCACCTAAATCATTTGACAGAAAGTTTACATTTTCATACAGAGTTTGTACCTTGGTACATAGAATAAATCAAAGCTTATAGAATATACAAGAAGCAATACAAGCAGAGCCTGTTCAGCTAATGCCACCCGGTATATTTTTCTGTATGTTCTGGGTGGGTATATATCCTTTCCACCTTTGGTAAGGAAAATTAGCCACATATCCAAAATGCCATGACTTGTAGAAAGAGTTGCTGCTTGCAGAAGATGGCAGGCCCATCAGGTATCCAAGGCAGTGGCCAGTAACACAGAATGCGTTCTTCACAGCTTCAGGCACTGTAAACATTCATTTCTATGATGGAACACAAAATGGAAGCCTGAGAAAAGCAGCACTGCCTCTGAAGTGCCAGAAGCTGGCTCAGCCCAACCCCTGCTTCGCTCATAGGCTAGCATCTGCAGACAGGTACTTGGCTTAAAAGGCACCTTCTGTATACAATCAGAAAGAAAAACATTAATTTTGTGACTCACTTAATTTGCCTTCACTTTCTTTCTATCCAGTGTTTTGGTGACAATATTCCCTGCTGGAAAGGCTGGCATTCCTTGAACGCCCCACACCCAGCACACATTTCTAACCAAGGAGTCATCTTATACTGCCTAGTGTCCCTCTGAGCACATGGGACTGTAATCTTTGCTTTGATCTAAAAACCATTTCCTTTGCTACAATCTTCTTGTGAATCTCAGGGACTGGAACACTGCCAGTCACCATAATCACTGTTTTCAGTTTGCAGTGGAGGTAGGCACTTTTGTTACCTTAATGAGCAGATGTACTTAATGAACTGAGGCTTTGTTAATTCAGTCCTAGAGGCAAAATTTTAAAAAATGAGAATGTGTTTCTTCAGCAAAATCAGCCCCTTCCCCAATTTTATCATCTATTAATTAAAACATTACTGGATTTTGTAGTGTCTCTTATTCAATAAACACAAGTCCCAGAGTACTAGCAGTAGAACAATTATGGTTGCATTTAAGCAGCAGGAGGGAGAAACAGCTCCTGCTTCTTGCTGACGTAAGAAGGGCTGCAATTAAAACCACTCTAAAAATTTCAACCACAGATTCAGTGTACTTGAGCCACACTGGAAATTCTGTAAAACTAGGCTAATGTTTATTCAACATACAACCCAGCCAGGGATGACAGGGATATGATAGATTTCCCAGCCCACCAACCCCCACACTGGTGAGTACTGGAGGAACTGAAAGAATCTTGCAATTTCAGACTTTTGCACCTAGTGCTTAGTAAAGATGTAGGAGGAGAAGTATTATCCTCAAATACCAGCTCTTGTGTTAACATAGCAGACACAGTAATATTGGGATAAAAGGGAGAGAATCTTGCTAAACTTACACAGTGTGTGGCCCAGTCTTAATTTCAAAGGAAGATTCCTTAAGGGCTGAGGCGCCTCTCATGGTCGTGACTATACCTTAGGTTCCCTGTACCCTAAAGCCTCCAGGGGAAAACCTCCTGCCTTGCACAGTACAACCGGTGGATTAAGAATATTAGGAACCTTCTGAGTGGACCAGTTCACTTCTAGCACCCCCACAATCTCCCCCAGGACCAAGACGGCAGAAACCAAGAGCTATAACCTGGACCAGGCAAACCATTGCACTCCTGTCTCATGCAGGAAGAGAGCAATATTCTCTAGATATCTAAAGGACCTAGGACCTAACTCTGGCTAGAGAAAGATGTGGGGTTAGCAGGAAAAAGATCTTGGGGTTGTAGTAGATAGCTCAATGAAAGTGTCAACCTAGTGTACTGCAACTGTGAAAAAGGCAAACTCCATGTTAGGGATTATTAGGAAAGAGACTGAGAATAAAACAGCCGATACTGTAATGCCCCTGTATAGTCCTATGGTGCAGCCTCATTTGGAATACTGTGTACAGTTCTGGTCACCATATCTCCAAAACGACATCGAAGAGCTGGAAAAAGTACAGAGGAGGGCAACTAAGATGACTAGGGGGCTGGAGTACCTTCCCTCTGAGGAAAAGCTGAAGAGTCTTTACAAAAGAGACAAAAAAGGGGGACATGAGATAGGTTTCTAAAATTATGCATGGGATGGCGAGAGCTGACAAAGAGAAATTTCTCTTCCTCTCCCAAAATATTAAAACTTGAGGGGATCCAGTGAAACTGATGGACAGTATGTTCAGCATGGACAAAAGAAAATACTACTTTACACAGAGCGCGATTAAAATTGTGGGATTCACTGCCAGAGAATGTAGTGATGACCACAGGAATAAATCGCTTTAAAAGGGGATTAGATAGATTCACGGAGGATGTGTATCAATGGCTACTAGTCATGGTGACTGCAGGGAACCTCCACATTCAGAGGTACTAATCCTCTAAATCCTGGAACCCGGAGGCAACACTGGGGGAAAGTCTTGGCCTCTGTGCCTGGTTGTTGGCCGTCCAGAGGAACTGGTTGGCCTGTGTGAGACAGGATGCTGGACTAGATGGACTATTGGTTTGATCCAGCAGCGCTCTTCTCATGTTTTTATCCCTATATAGGCCTTCTCTTGAGCTCTAGCCTTTGCAGGTTCAACATCTCCACACTAGCTGATGCTAGTTCTGGACAGCTCCCAGCAGCAAGGCTTCAGCTCCTATACTGAGGGCCTGCTCCAACCTGGCCTGATCTTGGCTTCTGCCGGAGACCTTATGCCTTTCCCCCAAGCAGAGACTGGAACACCACATTCAAACCCTGAGAAATCATTCATCTGATCACCATGGACTTTCTACTTTCTGACAGAAGTTACAAAGAAGAGAAAAGGGGGGGGCACTTATTTATTTATGGTATTTGTTAGGGATGGGCATGAACTAGAGATGTACAATTTCTGGAAATTTTGAAGCTCAGAAAAAAGCCCTGGTTTTTTCCAAGTGGGGGGGGGGTCTTTTTTTTTTTTTAAACAGAAATTTTCGGAAAAATTGAAAAAAATGCTACATTAGCCCTTTTTTTCAGATTGAAAGTCATTCTGTCACTTTAGGAACATAAAATATGACTATGGACAATTTTACTTGGCATGAAATTATCACAACTAGCATATTAAAAATATAGCGTATCCAAACAATTATTACAAACAGAATTTATTTTTAAATAATATTTATTTGTAATTGTAACAAATGGAACAACAATCTCCTGAACTGTTTATTAGTTTATGTGGAACAGACAAAAAACCCTCCACAAAACAATTTTTAAAAATCCAGAAGTAACAATTATTCATATTTCCTCTCCACAGTATTAAATAAAAATAAAAAACCCATTATCATAAAAAGAATTGGGGGGAAGTGTATAGAAGGGAGTGTGGAACTAAGTTTCAATGAATGGGCATGAAATTTAATCAGAATCATTTTCTGAGCTGTTATTATCAGTTTCAGTCTCTGCTTCTGCAGCTACTCTGTTGTGTTTGTCATTATCACAGTTATTACGGACATCTAAAAACTGAAGGTTTGCCTGAATTGAAACAGAAATTAGATTAATCTGATACCATACATATTTTTTAGAAATGATTTGGAAAATATTTGAACACCTTGTCTTAAAATATTTTATTCATCATGTTAAAATAAAATGTTCCATAATCAATTTCTTTTCTTTTCTTTTTTCAATTTTTCCAATTTTTCAGGAAAAAAAAAAAAGCTTCAGGAAAAAAATGGAAAAAACCCATTTCCCCCCAGATTTTTTCTGGTTTTTTTCTGGGCCTTCACATCTTTAGCATGAATTGAGAAATGAACCGTGATTTGAGCACAAACTAGGCCAGTTTGTGGTTTGTTTCGACCCGGTTCATTCAGTCACAAATCCAAAAACGAACTGCCTTTTTTCCGTGGAGGTTCGATTGGTTCGTTAGAGTGGTTCGTTCTCTAGATAGCCTGAAGCCGATTCAATCAATTCCTAGGCAATGCTAGAGGTAGACTTGTGGAGATCCTTAGAAACACAAATAGCAGCTGTCCACAGCTTGACTCGCAGCTCTGGGAGCCAACCACAGAACTCCCATTCTGCACTATGGGAGCGGATTGTGTATATATGTGTGTATACACACACACACCCCCTAACCTCTATCACATCACTGGGGGTGGGGTTACACAGAGATACAGAGCTAGGTGTTGTCAGAAGACCAATGGCATTTGATCCCAAAACTATAAACGGTTTCTCCTAAGGCTTTAAATAGAGAATGAATAGCATTGGTGGGGAACCCTACTCACTGGGAAACCCTACAGGATAAATCCCACAATGATAACTGGTCTTCCTCAGCAACCCTTTGAGTCCTGTCAATAAGAAAGGATTTCAATGAATCCAAATCACATCTTCTGATACCCATTTCTGCCTCCAAATACTTCAACAAGATGTCATGGTCTACTGTACAGAAGCCAGCAGATAAATGCAGTAGGAGCAACAATGAAGGATGGCCTTTGTCTACATTTAGAAAGAGTCTGAGATCATCAACTAAAACTACAGTGCCATCTCCATCCCATAGGCATGTTTGAAATGAGACTGAAAAAGATCTAGAGATAATGGGTTATCCCAGCCTGAAGTTGGTCTGCCACCATTTTCTCAGTCATCTTACCCAGAAAGGGCAAATTAGAAACAAAGTGATAATTGTTCACATCACTTTTCTGCAGGGATATTTTCTGTAGAAGTAGAGGGATAACCACCTCTTTGAATGTCCAAAGGAAAGCACCCTGAATCAGTGACTGTTAATATGGTTCTTCTTTATTTAACATAAAATTTTTCTTGTACTATAAATTCAAGTACATGTATAGTTAATATGGTTCTTACACGATTTAGCAAGCAGGATGGACAAGGACCCAGAGCACAAGTTGTAGCCTTCACGAGAGCCTGTCCACATCTATTGCAGTTACTGGGTCAAAAGGATCCATAAACAGGACAAATGGCAGATTAGCTGTTTCATCTGTCTGCGCCATGTTACAACCAGCATCCAAATCAGAATGTATTCAAGACATTTTATCAGCAAAAAAACTGTGCAAAAGCATCATAACTAATGTTTTGGTCAAGGGATAATAAAAGCCCACTTCTTCCCTAATTCCTCACTTCCACAGCACTCCTCTCTAAACATATTTATTTCAGATAACACCTTGTTAACACTACCACTGAAGAAACAAAACAGAAGAGAAGCACAGGCCGATATATTAATCCTAGGGTAAGATGACTTTCAACGTATTTCACTGCAGAAGGAGGAAGCCATTACCTTATTGTCAAACTTCTTCAACAAGGAAATAACCAGCCATCTGACCAGAAGCAGGCCTCGGGAAAACTTAAAAGCATTTATGCAGCTACCCAGAGACAGTCATAGAAGAACTGTATTTGTTAATGGCATTCAAGGTAGAATTTCCATGGGCCTATTTAACAAGCTCAACAAAAGCAAAAGAAATTGAGGTACTGAATCCAATTGCAATTCTTACTCTTCCTGTGAGAAGGGACCTGCTGGTAGAAAGAAAAGCATTCTTGAAAGAGACTGGTTCATCTGATGGATGGCTGCAGCTCAAGAGGAGCCATCCTGCATTAGCTGCTGGCACCTGTTCACGTAACACCAGTTTCTTTCCATGGAATTAGCTTGTGCCAGGAACAAGAATTCATGTTAATGATCAAAGACAAGCAAAATTAGATAGTCTTTAATGTCGATCTAGGAAGTCTTGGTTAAAATCCCACCTTGAATGTAACCTCATGCTAATCATTTATCAACCCACTGAATAAAGGAGGATTGCCAGTAGGAAGGCAGAGACTTCCTTTAACTGATACAAATGACTAGTTCATTATTTAATGCATGCACAGTAAAATGCATGTGAGAGTACATACATGTGTGAACACAAACCTCTGCAACCACCCACAGTGGTCCAAAAATTGTGGCTGGGCTTTGTAACCAACCATTGTTTTTTACCAGCCAACTACAAAATCCAACCCTGCCACAACATTACCTGTAAATTAGATTAGGAGCTGGTTGGGGACCTTATACTTAACTTTGTTAATATAAGAAGCCCATTTTACACCACTTCATTCTTAGATACACAACAGGAGAGTGAATTTATTATATAAAGTTACAAATATTCCCTCTCAGCCTAACCTACCTTACAGGACTGCTGTGAAGACAAACAATATACACTGCCCTAAGCTTCTGGAGGGTAAGACATGATAAAACTTTTCCTGAGACAATTACAGCATTTCAAATTAGAAGCATCAATTTCCCTTCTGGAACAAATATGGGACATTCATTCTCTCTCTCTGTTATTTATTTACATTATTTATAGCAAGGCTTTCTCACTGAAACTCAAACAGGATTACACAATGTAAATCAATGCAAACTGAATGATACATCCAATAAGCAATGTAACAGGATTGGGAATTGCACAAAATTTGAAATGTAACTGTCAACTGTACAAACCATAAGTATTAAACAAGACATGCAATATCATAGTCTGCATCATTTAACATCTGTAGAAACACAGTGCAAATTCCTAGGACAATCTGTTATGATGGTTTTTAAAGTAGTGGCCAAGGGAAAGTGCCATGAGTTAGTAACTAATTTATGATGGACATCAAGGGCTCATTCATGTGGTTCATATATGATTTTAGCAGCCAGGATGTGCAAGGATTCAGTGCAGAAGCAGTGCCTTCATAGACCACATTAAAACAGAACAGAAAGAAAAAATAAAATGCATGTGAAAAGATAGTACCACATTACAGAACCTGCCCAGCCACAGGGCTTAGAAAACAATTTGGTAGGAAATTGCAGGAATTTTGTTTTAAGTTTTAAAGAGAACACCTCTGCTAGAGAGTTCAAAAGCAGAGGCAAAATGAGCTGCTGCTTACACCCCCACCCTTTCCTCATCTGAGTTACCAAACAACCACCACCACCCCGACATAACATAAAGTGCTCTGGCAAATGCCCGCACTTTCAAAAGTAGGTTGCATGGAAGAATACTCTTCAAGATGCACAAGCCCAAAGCTTCCGGATGTATGGGACTACTTACATGGTTCTTTGTATCCTGGCATGTTTTTAAATTTTTCTTTATGCATATTTTTGCTTCTCTCTCACCTTTGCTTACGTCACAGTCATTGTAATATATTTATTTGCATAACAGCTACAAAAATCACTAATAATGATGTGAAATGTGATAGCTAAATACGGAGTCAGCAAGTCTCAAACAGCACTGGAGCTGCAGTATACTATGAGAAATATGCTATCATTCTATATACTGCTGAGCATGGAGGTACTATCCAACACTCCATCCCCTGCCAATATATAGCCAGTGACATCATCCAGTAAGGACATTTCAGAATTCCCAGACACACCCCAAAATACAGTTAACTGACATCGTAGGAATCCAGGAGGATAATAATTGCCAAAAAAACCCTCACAGCCTCATTCCTAATTGGATTGTCATCAGGTCATGCAGATTTTAGAGTCAGAGAAGTTTCTCTATCCCCACGTAAAAGAACAAACAGAAGACAATAGGTCTACTAAAGAAAGATTCCTGTAGGCAGAGGGTGTAGCTTCAGCCTTCTGTATGGTCCTCACTTTGACAAGCAGAAGGAATATAATTAAAAATAAAATTACATAAATTATGTAAAATAGAAGTTACATAATATGCATAATTTATACAGGTTGCAGAATTCAGTTTGTGTGCAAGCAGAATTTTGATTTATTTTTTTAAGGCACCAAGTATACACAACCCAACTAATTGCTGCTTACATTAAGTTTCTTGTCTATACCACATGAACCACCATCTGCCTCAAAGTTGTTGTAAAGATGAACAAGAAAAAGAACATACAGGTTTTTGCATATGGAAAGTACGATATAAGTGACAATTCTAATAAACCATTGTAGAACAGTAGCAGCATGTGTTTCAAGAATTATGATACCTTTCACTCAAACAATTACTGTAGAACGTGATGCGGGGGGAACTACAGGGTTTCTAGGTTCTGCTGCCAAGTTATACATGAAGAAAGGGGAAAATACTGAAAGAACAAGTGGTGGTTCCATAGCGTCTGCATTAATACGGCAAAGCTTATTGCTGGCTACTTTATTTCCTCAGCCCCACTCTGGAAATCACTAGTCAAACTGGTTTAAGTAAGATGTATGTTCCCTTCTTACTGCTCAGATCCTGGCTAAAGATGGAATCTTATTTCAGTCCAACTATCTGTGTCAAGGAAAATGGAGGTACGATACTTCTAATAATTTAACGCCTCTATTTCTGGAGAATTAATTCCTACCATTGGCCTTAGTCATTGCTTAATGTTACGATCAGCAGCAATGTTAACCAAATTTAAGACTAACTAGGTTTCTTCCTTGGCCTGGATTTGAAACCTGTGTCCCATGGCTGGTCTGAAACCCTTATATATGCTTAAAATAGATTATACAAATTCATACTCGAGATTAGGCAACCAAGGCCAAACCATTGGGGAGGCCCCAGAACTCAGTTAAAGCCACATGTTTTGCGTACCAAAACATCCAAGGAATAGTCCCTAGCATCTCCAGCTAAGGGCACAGGTAGCAGGTGCTGAGAAATATCTCTGCATGAGACCCTGGAGAGCTGCTAACAATCTGAGAATAAGATGAACCAATAGTGTGATACAACATGAAGACAGCTTGGTATGTTCACAGACTGCTTTTATAATCAAGAGAGTTATATCCACACAGGTCCAAAACAGCAGCAGCAGAACAAGCTATTCTATGAACACTGATCACAATGACATGGAGTTATCTTTGTGGAAGCAGATATCAATAATGATAAAGAGGGGGCTTGTTTAGAAGGTGCACAATATCTCCAAGCAAATATTCTGATCAGATTTTCTCCCAACTTCATAAATACTCAGTTTGCAAAAGAAAGGGGCCTTCCGAACAGATCCAACAAATAAGCCCAGATTTTTTTGGGGGGGAGACAAAGATGTCATGGCTCTAGCCTTGCCACTGGTACCACACGAGCAAATTATATTTCTCTTCTATGCCCTCAGGACACCCCACAGACTAGAACATGAAGAAGAAATATCACTTTCACTTGCACCAACTCCCCACCAAGAGGTTAGACAAGTTTGCAGAAAGATATCACCAAGGAATTCCTACCCAAGAAAATTTGTTCAACATCAAGAACAGCTTACAGAATGACTCTCTTACATCAACTGTGCTATCTTCCCCAGGCTCTACACAAATACACAGCCCACAATACAGTTAACTGACATCGTGGGAATCCAGAAGGATCATAATTGCCAAAAACCCCTCAAAGCCTCATTCCTAACTAGATTGTCATCAGGTCATGCAGATTTTAGAGTCAGAGAAGTTTCTCTATCCCCACATAAAAGAACAAACAGAAGACAATAGGTCTACTAAAAAAAGATTCCTGTAGGCAGAGGGTGTAGCTTCAGTATTCTGTATGATCCTTTAAACAGCTTTAAAAATCTTTAAACAGAATGTTTTAGGCATATAGAGTGAGAGCAGAGCTCCAAGCATCCTTTCTAAGTTGTCTTGAACTTATCCTTCTCGCATTGATGCCAGTAAAATACTGCAACTTGGAAGGTTTTCTCTTTCCATATTGTGAGGTATGCAGCCAAAGAAGCGGTATCTGCATATGCCCTAACAAGAAACAGCTTCTATAAAAAACATAAACAACCCCCCCCTTCATTCCTATACAAATACAACTGCATTTTAGAATCTATCCCAGATGTAACCTCAGCAATAATTCCAGAGAGGTTTTTAATGTAAACCACCAGCAATAACAAAGGACTCCATTTTTAGTTGCTTGGCTGCTCTTTGTTATCCTGCAATTTGAGATTAGCCAGGCTTGATTAGCAGTGACAGTATGCCAAAGGTCATTACCGTTAAATACACTTCAGCAAGCAATTTCACTGAATCATTATTCTGCCATGAAATGGGGTTTACTGTGGGGCTACAATGATCAATGCTGAGGAAGCCACAGCACAAAATTTCGGAATGAGTTGACAGGGGCAGGGGGAGATGCTACCTTCAGATGTGCAAATGAACTTGTCCCTAGTAACATAGTACGGCTATCTTGGATACTGGACCATCCACAAGAAAGTTAGGTACTATACATTTTGTCTGAGAGGCTCTACTAGTGTAGGAAGTTTGAACACCTAATTAAAGCCATTCTTGCAATGTGTGGTGGCCATGTTGCTGAACTTCTCTTTCTCAATCTACAGTTTCTGGTTTCTTGAAACAGAAATTGGTAAGTACACACAATGAACAGGCTGAGGTAGTAACCATTTCAAGGCATCCAGGACTCCTTCCTTCCTTCCAGTGGTTTAGCCTTGCAATCAAAACTCAAAAAGTTTCAAGCAGCCTGCTCCATTATAATACATTCTCAAAACCTCCAAAATAAAACAACATGAAATTACTTAAAAGTCAGCAATGTAACTTGACAGCTAGTATAGGCACGAATACAGAGAGACAGGGAGAGAAATGAAAAAAAAAACCCCAGCAGTCACACATCAGCAATCACTCTCATAGTAATATAGAAAGCAGCATGGCCTTTTGTGCAATGAGAAAAATATTAGCAAGGGCAACTAGAGCAGAGAGAATCTGACTTTTAAATGATAAAGCAAGCAGGGGCATTGAGGTAGCAAGGCCTCAATAAGCTGCACCAGGAGAAACACAATTACCTAAGACATACATCAAAGATCTATTACCCCAGGTTGCATAGCAAAGACTTCACTAACCAATTTCAAAATGTTTCAGTGCAAAAAAGTTAAATGACATAAAATGAAGCAACTGCATTACAGATAATGGAGCAATGGAAACAATTAATCATGGGGTTAATCTATTTATTCACCTTGAGAAAATTACTGATCAGAAGAAAGTCTATTAAAAGAATACAACAATGCAGACGCCACCTCCATCACTTAGTGAGCAATCAGAAGCTGCCCCTTTGAACCCTGCATTAATAAAATTCTCATTAAATGCAAACCTGCAAGATGTTAATGTAAAGGGGCTCATTAGCCTGAAAAAATTACTTGCCTTGAAAGTTGCTTGCTCCTTACAGAAATAGAGGTCAGCTCTCCAGTCATACTGACTGTTGAGATGAGTATACTAGGCAATGAGGCCAGATGTTTTACCTGGGAAGCCACGACATAGAACCAATTTGAGAGATTCTGTTGGAGACTGCCAGGGAACATACATTTCATACTTACGCTGTACAAGTGCATAAATAAAAACTGGATACAGGATGCAGTGTCCTGAGACCAACAAACTTCAAAGTCGTTTTAACAGCAAGTTTCTGGCCAACTAAGAACAAGCACTGTCCATACTTATGCAAACCTAGTGAAACTGTGGCGGTGAAGAGGAGAGTAGGAGGTAGTGGAATTAGTAGGGAGCGGGACTTAACAGCTCCCTACAGAACAAAAACAGTAATGCTCACTGTTGCAATGGGGGGGACATCCCTGTTTCCTCAAATATAGGGCCAACCCTTCCAGTCTGCTGTAGCAGTGAGGCCAAAACAGCAAGTGCTAATATGGATGTCTGAGGATGTCACCTTTTAGCACTATATTAGTTTGCAGTGGGGTGTGTGTCTGAATGCCCATTCTGATGCACGTCCACATGCATAACCTAAAGCACACCACCCCAACTAGACTAGGACTACGGATTAATTTTATTTATTTATTTAATTAATTCAATTTCTAGGCCGCTCTCCCCGCATAGCAGGCTCAGAGCGGCTTACATAATTGGGTGAACGTTGTTCACAGTAAAACAATTAAAACAGTTAAAACGAGTTAAAACATTACAACATTGCATAACAAAACCTAACATATATTAAAGTGCTCAATACTATCAGATGGCGTGTCAGATGATATTACTTGCAACCAGCTATTGGTAGCATAAAGGTCCTCAGTGACTTGATGGTGATATTAAATTGCGCGTTCGGTGGTCACTAAATGGTAGGGGGGGCAAGACAAGGGTGGCGGCCCCTATCCAAACGCCTGGCGGAAGAGCAAGGTCAATCAGTAGGTATCATTGATTTGTTTACCCTCACTGATTCATATTTTAATATTTTAATTTAATATTTGTTATTTGTTTTTATGTTGTTTTTCACCTTATTGGCTTTATTATTGTAAGTCACCACAAGACCCTTTGGGTGAGTGATGACTAAAAAATTTTTTAATAAATAAATACATTTTGTCAAATTTGATGAATCCCTCACTAGTCAGGATCAAGTGAGGCAGCAGCAGCCCCATTAAAAGTTAGAAATCACAACAACAAAGCAACAAAGCAAATCTCAATGGAATGAGATGAAGAAGAGGAAGTAGAGACTGGATTTATACCCTGCCCTTCACTACCCGAAGGAATCTCAGAGCGGCTTACAAACTCCTTTCCCTTCCCCTCCTCACAACAGACACCCTATGAGGTAGGTGGGGCTGAGAGAACTCTTTCAAGAACAGCTCTGACAGAACTATGGCTTGCCCAAGGTCATCTGCAGGTGCAAGCGGAGGAGTGGGGAATCAAACCCAGTTCTCCCAGATTAGAGTCCACGCACTTAACCACTACAAACAAGATGGGAAACACAGGATGAAAAGCAGAAGGAAGGTGCTTTTCATACTGCTTAAAAGCACACTTTGCTTCAAAAATGTCTTCTGGGCAAACCTTCCCGCGCAATCAGCATTGCTCTACCGGAATGCAGGCACCTGATCAATGAACAAGGAGGAGTGGGTTAAAATGAATTTCACTGAATTCTACCCACAGATCAGAAATAAGCAGTAAGAAGTTATTCCTTGTGGGTAATGCTGATTTCTCTCTTTCTGATTTCTTTTACACTACACCATTAAAAATCATTCTGAAATGACCTAACTGAAGAATGTGTCAGCTGACATAGTCCAAAAATTGTGTAGCAATATCCTATAACTAAAGAGTCCCTGATTGCAAATCCTCTGGAGAAAACAGGATTTTAAGCTGAGAAAAATGCACAGTCCCACTAAAACCAACTAAATGCGCAGTCCAATTAAAACCAGTAGAACCAACTCTTTCAACCTCCTTAAGTTTCAACTGATGGAACCAATCTGGAATATATGCTTTAAAGCACAGAAATAGTAGAGGATCAACAACCCATCATGCATGCCAGTGGTATACCAAATCATTTTGCTAAGAACAAGGCGGCTGCTAACACACCAATGAAGTGCAGCTTGTTCCCAGATGGTAGCAGCAGAGGAGATGGTGATGGGCATAGCCTACACCCATCATCACTCCTGAGTCCTGAACCACACTGCCAGCAGCAAAATATTAGACAAACCTAAAGGCACAGACAGCACTGCTGAAGTTCAGTCTGTTCCCAGACAACACTGGTGTGGGCGATGGCAACAGGTATAGTTCATGGCTACTGTCACCCCACCTCCCACCTGCATCTCCCTTTAGCTGGGTTTGCATTGAGCTCTACAGCACTACTAACAGACTCAATTGTCTCCAGCTGTGGGAACGAACAGGTTGGGTACCTGCTTGGAGTGACAAAGTACGTTGCTGGCCCTTTTGTCATGGCAGCTCCCTTGCTGCACCTCAAAAAGCATTTACATCTGATGACAACTCTCTTTCTTCCTTAACATCTCCAAATTCAGCAGGCAGGCCCAAAGCAGCCCACTAAAATAACATAAGTAAACAGGTATTTGAGAGTATTTTTACTTGAGCATATATTTCCTTATATATAATTGAGTAGTGGGGTGGCACTTTCTGAACATTTGACATGCCCCTAAATCAGTTGGCTCCATGATGTATCACTCAGAAGCTGTCCCTATCCACTGGCTGCATTTCCTGAGTCCCACCCACAGTGCACTCCATCAGCCATTGGCCCGTCAGCTGCCACTCAAGAGTACTCCTGGGCTCCTCTTCCCCACCCACTTTCACTTCAGCCACTGTTCTCTGTCAGAATACGTTCTCTCTCCTGACGAAGACACTTCGCCTGCTTGGTCGCCATTGCAGAGAAAGACGACTTTTCCTCCTGGGGAACCATTGTTGTCAACCTCCATGTGAGAGCTGGCGATCACTCAGAATTATAACTGCTCTCCAGATGGCAGAGATCAGTTCCTCTGGAGAAAATGGTGGACTCTGTATTCTTAAACCCTGCTGAGATGGCCCCCCTATGACAGCCAATGTGACACGGCAGTCAGGGCTTCAGAACACGGTAGAGGCTGCAGGTGGGGGGGAGATAGAAAGCTGAAGAATGAGGGGGAAATAAAGTTAGGTTGAGGCTTGGCTGGAAAGGAGACAGGGTTGCCAACTCCAGGTGGGGAATTCCTGGAGATGTGAGGGATGGAGCCCGGAGAGGGTGAAGTTTGAGGAGGGGTGGGTCCTCAGACAGGTACAATGCCATAGACTCTACCCTCCAAATCAGCCATTTCCTCCTGGGAAACCACTGTTGCCAATCTCCAGGTGGGGGCTGGAGATCACTCAGAATAACTGCTCTTCAGGTAGCAGAGATCAGTTCCTCCGGAGAAACTGGTGGATTCTGTGTCATTATACCCTGCTGAGGTTGCCACAGCAAATTGACGCTAAGTGCCCAAAGGCCTTGGCACTCTGCCAGAGCCTCTTTCTAGAGTCTGTTGTATTTTTTTTCCACAACAGGCCTTATTCCTAGTAATTAGAATAAACAGGAATAACATTGTTCCAGTTCACTCTGGCCAGGCCTGATTCAGATACAACTGTGCACTTAAGCCTTAGGCATCTAATCTAATTTTTAGATCATTTATCTCCTGGCAAGAGGTACACCTCAATGACATTTTTTGTCTGTCTTTGGGTACAGCACATAAAGAATACTATTAGAAAAATTTTGCTTCTATTTTATCCTTTTAATACAACATAACTATTTGCAGCTGTAATATTAACTTTAAAAGTACTGTCCATTACTTCTACATAACTAACTAAAAGAGAGGGCGCAGACTCGGAGGAGGACAGATGCCGGCTTTTGCTCCAAGATGTTAAGTGCTTTTATCTCTCTATTTTATTCTTTTTTTTTTAGAACGAATAGTTTTTAAATACACTCATTTTATCACTCTTTTTAACCTTGGAGCTCCTTAAGTCTTGGTAGCTTAATTGGATAATCAGACTGTGTGCCTATACTATCAAAGCACTTAGAAGCAGCAGTAGCCAAGGCCCAGAGTGAAGAAATAGCTAGAATGTTATCTCACAAATGGAGACGGGAGGGTGAGGAATTTACACCTCCTGATTCTAAACAAACAAGGATAGAGGACTTTTTTTCATCAACTAAAAGAGAACAATTATTTGTTATTATGAGCCTGATGTGGCCTTCTAGCACTGGTATTCAAGTTTTCTGCCTCTCTGTATGGAGGTTCCCTTTGGTCACCATGGCTAGTAGGCACTGATTAAAGGGACCTGTCCTCTATGAAATTACCTTTGAAAGACATTTATGCTTGCGGCCATCACTACATCCACTGGCAGTGAATTCTACCATTTAAACAATAACTGAGTTAAGAAGTATTTCTTTTTGTCTGTCCTGAACCAACTGCCCATCAACTTGTATGTCCCCAAGTGCTGGTATTATGGGAGTGGGGGGAAAGCTCTCTAGCTACTTTTTCCACTCCAGTTATAATTTTATAAGCCTTTATCATGTCACCCCACAGAAATAATCAGTGTCTGCCAGAACGATTGTTATGGATAAGAAGCCATTTCCAATTCAAATCTATTTAGCTTTCTTATTCCAATTTACAGATGTAGGAATGCACAGAACTGATTTAAGCATACCTTGGCAAACAGCCTAATACCAAAAGTAATGTTATTTGGGTTATCCCCAGGAGTGCTACCTTTGCCTAGTGGTAGTTCTCCCACTGCCCAAGATGATCATTTACAGTAATTAATTGTCAAGGAACCTACTGAAGAAAGAGCAGCCAGGCTTTCCCCTAGCAACATCTGTTCCATTTGAAAGCATTATTCACTTTGTTAAGACAGCAGAACAAAATCTGAGTCCAGTGGCACCTTTAAGATGAATCTTAGCCCAGTAATTGGTTTATTTCCCCTGTGGAGCAAATATTATTTAGGCCATAGGCAGCTTTTAAATATTGTATTCCATGGGTTAATTCGTTTAAAGCAATCATGCCCCACCTTTCCTCCAAAGGGCTCAAAATAGACCAGACGAACACCCAGTGGTACCCATAACAATAAAAGATCACAACAAAAGACCCTACCTTACACCAAACACTCCAACTGTATGATCACTGAAAACCATGCCAAACTGCTTTTCATTTATTTTTGAAAAGTCAGCAATGAAGGAGCCCTCTGGCAGCCCACTCTACAACAGAAGTACGATAACAAAGAAGGCACAGACTCAGGAAAAGGAGTACCATATCCTTCAGTGGCAAGCAGCAATCAGTTGGAAGGACTCTAACTGGCACACAGGTTCTTCGAGGGAGAGAAAATCCATCAGATATGGGGGTCTTATGTCACGAAGGATTTTAAAAGTAAGAACTAGGATCTTTACACAATTGTGACAGGCTGCACTTTTTAAGAGGCTCAGAAGTGGTGCACCAACAACTGAAGAACTATAAAGAGTTAATTCTTCACAGAGCCAGAGAACCTTGAGTGACAGCCTGCTCCAGGCAATCTGATTGGTTAGCATCAGCTGAGAAAAAAAAAGTATTGAGAGAGCTGGATGCTGAGGAAAAGTCAGAATCCTGCCTTTACTGTGAAGAGACATGTATTGAGACTGTCTGAATAGCCCTGTCAAAAAATGGGTTTAGTGCTGACAGAGTCAGATTTCTACCCTGACTGAACACAGTCTGAATTCAGCATTAGCTAAAAGCAGTTTGAATACAGACAGGAGTACCGGGTGGGGGGGGGGGGAGTTTGGCAAGGAAGTGGGAAGACTCTCATTCAGGCCAAAGGAAAGGGGATAGATCTTCTACAGAGAGCAGATGACTCCCTACTCAGTCAAATAGGGAGAGTTTCTCTCTGAGGAGTAGAGAGATCCCTGGTCTGGTTTGATTAGGAATTGCCTGTAGAGACCTTAAAAGTCAGTTAAAAACTTAAGAAGAGTACTGGTGATCCAAACAGAAGGGTGTTGGGAAGAGGGTACCAACCTTCTGGGCACCAAAAAGAGTAAGTGATTATACAAATAAAGTGTATTAGCGTGTTTAGGATAACACTGGATCAAAAGCCTCTCAACATAAAGATCTAAGTAACTGTGAATAATTTAAGGACCTCTCATTAGCCTGATATATAAGAACAAAAGTCTGTGTTTGTAATAGTTTTACCTCAGTAACTTCAACCCCTGTTTTCACCTGACCTTTCTCTTTGATGTTAAAATAAAACCTTTAGTTATTTCTGAATTTTAAAAGAGTCTCAAGTGCCATTTTCAAGGGTTTAAGTTAAAGGTTGATCCTATCCCTTTCCTCAAGTTCCTGAGCTGGGCAAATAGCCAAAATATACCTTGCTGACAGGGTGGGACAGAAAAGGTTTCTTCAATGGAAGAGTAAACACATTACCAGGGCTGCTCAGTCAGTGAAGGGAAACAGAAATGGAGGAAAAATCTTGCCTCTGAGGGAGGGAAGTGAGTGGGGTTTATGATAACAAGTTTGGAAATGAACTGGCAACCAATTAAGTTGCTTCAAAACAGCATAATCTGCACTTGATGGTCAACCCCAGGCAGCAATTGGCAGCCATGCTTTGCATGCTGAAGTTTTGAAAGGCAGCCCCATGTAGAATGCACTACAATATTCAGATGGTATGTTTACTTCACCATGGATCAGCATGGCTAGATTAGCTGAACACAGCAAGGAGGAAAGCACATGTACACAATAGAGCTGCTAGAAGTCACTTTCAGCAACAGTGTTAACCTGATTTTCAAACAATAAGGCCAGCTCAAAACACCACAAGGCTCTTTTCCTGATCTGCAAATGACAATCTTACTTCATCTAGGTTAAGCAGATCATCTCCTCTCTCCACCCCCCAAAATCATCCTCAGTACCAGTATCACCTCTGTCTAGTCTGCTGAAACTTCTGTCCATTCTGTCTTAGCCACCAGACCACAACCTCAAGGCTGTTCAGGATGAAGACAGCAGCTTCATGGTCTTACTTACAGAGTTGCATATCAGCCCCAAACTTTACAGCTCCAGACAATCTAATTCAGCAACATGACACATATTAAAGAGCACTAATAATGATAATGATCCTTGTGGCAAATAGGTCAAAATATGTTGATTCTGCATCTCAGACAAAAAATCACTGCATCCATCCAGCCTACACACACTAAAACCATAGGAAAGACACCCTTTAAAATGCAGCCTTGGGGACAGTTTTCAAGGCCACCTGGCAGGGATAGACTCAACATGCCAAGAAACCAGCTGCTGTTCACTCAAGCATCCCTGTAAGTGCCAAGGAGTTTAAGAATTTCAGTGTGCAGGAAAGTCCATTAGATTCTCAGCTTTCTTGCCAAAAGAACCATATTACTCTACAGAGACACTGTGAGGGTGATGTGCAGAGATACTGGTGCACAGCTCTGAAAATAGAACTCTTAGGAACAGCAGAGAAATACTAATACAGACACATTGAAGAATACAGACACATTGAAACACACCTTGCTCGTGACCACAAAATGAAGTCCACAACTTAATCTAATACAACAAAGAGTTCCAGAGCTTCATGCCATGGGCTGCTGGAAAGGCTGCATGAGCTGTCAAGCTCAAAGCACAAGTGCTACTGAAGCGGTGATGCTCTCATCCGAATTAATAACGCTGTTTTAGGATGCCATTCCCACCAGACTGAAAACCTGTCAGTGCCACATACTATAAAACAGAACAAATGTCCTGAGAACAAGACAGGTAGAAAGAACAAAGTGGTAACAAGCCTGTCTGCTTTTGTTCTGCAGTTACATTCCCTTTCTTACCGTATGTTGACCAAGGCATGGGTCACCTTGCTGGCTGGCTCCTTCCATTGACCGGCGTTGGTTGACAGCCTTAAGACTAGAACAGAAACAGAAAGAGGGCTATGTTCTTGGAAGTTCATCAGGTAAGAGCACAAGTATTTCCAAACAGAATATAAAGCTGAGCAAATTTTATAAACAAAAATAATCTTGGTTAATATACAGGCATCACCACTTTCCCCAAATGGTATCACCACTATTTATTCAAAGATGTTGCACTGTTTTTATATCATATTCTCAAATTTACGCTACTGTTAATGTTCACCATTTCTCTGCCTCCCTAATAAAAGCAGCCTTGGAACGTGGGATCTTGGGGGGGGGGGGGGGGGGGAATTCATGTCCTCTTGAGATTTGCATGCAGTTTTCTTCATTGAAACCCTGGAAATAGGTCTGACTCAAGGCACTCTACATCCCAAGGAGCCTTCCTGGAATATCATTATACTGCTGTTAGGCTGTTCACGCCCCAAACACTACTTCTATTAGCTCAGCTCTTCAGCATGCAGTGGAACCAACACATGAAAATAAATTATTTGCTCTGTTTTGTCTGGCTTTAAACAAACATGCATATGTACTTTCACTAACTGTCTTAAAGTTTATTAAGTGGAAAGGGAAGGAACTGGCTCTACTGTAAAGATACATTTTACACTAAACACTGCCAGTGCATATAAATGTTTTGGTCAAAGGGAATGAGACACTGAAAGATGTGCACACAGATATCCTTTGGGCTTTTAAAAAACAAATAGCAGTGAGGGTGGGGGAAGAAGGGAGAGGAAATTTAACATGGAGTCTATGGTTAAAGGCGGCATTTAACTTCCCTTGACCTGCATACCATTTTCTAACCAATTCCCTCTCTTCCTGCTCCAGAGCTGTCTGTCTGTTTTGGTTTCTTGCCCCTTTACTAGGAAAATAACATTTTTGCTGGGAGGCAGGGAGAGAGAAAGAATGAAGTCAGAAACATACTAAAGGTAGAAAGGGTTAACAAACCTTCCTGATGCCACAATCCCAAACTGGAACAAGGACTTTCCATGGTTCCTACTTGCACTTAAACAAGGACCACTCCAGGACCCCTCAACAGCATGAATAGTTTGGCATGCAAAGGAAAGTTTAGATACAGCTATCTATAAATACCAAGTTCCTCTGATTTCCCTGAGAAGACCTTCCATGAGCACAAAACAATATACTATTGCATCTTTTTCAGTAACTTCCCAGAGCAGTTAACAGTAACCAAAATCCATCCTCTTTAGCTGCAGCCATCACAGCAGCCCCTACTAAAACATTCCTCATTCTTATATTGCTTATATGTCAATGCCAGCAATTCTGTCTCTCCTTTGTTCCTTGTCCCCCTGCTAAGTTGTCACTATTCCACTATACTTCTTTCCACTTCTGCTCCCAGGTATTTTTCTGTCTTACCCTACTATTCAAAACATATTGTGGGGGCTCTCTTTCCTGATTGCATCTGAAGCACTGTCCTGGTTCTTTGGATGTTAGCAAGGCCACATGCTACTTGTTCTGCGCAACTGGTTTCTTATTATGCATCCCTCAAATGTTTTTTCCACCTCTTGTTTACAGCACAGGTTCCTGCTGCTGATTGGCTTTGAGGGCTGCATTTGCTCTCTGACCTGAGACTAAGGCATATTTTCCCAGCTGAGAGTTCTCTGTATACAGCAGCCTGGCTCACTCTAAATGAGGGCACAGTGTGTTCTTGTTACTGTTTCAATATTATATGTCTCACAATAGCAACAAGCACACTTTCATGTACACAGCACTGAATCAGGTGATCATTCTGCATTATTTCAATAAGCCTGCTCTCAAGGTAAATTCATTTTTAAAATGTCTTTCACCTGGAACAGGGAACATTTATCCTTTTAAACAGGATTTCACATTTGTGTCTAAATTGACAGCCACATCCTGAGCAAACATGCTGATCAGCAATCACACACACTTGTTCTCTCTCACCCACACAGTCTATTCATGTGCGTCTGTTTTGCCAACTGCAAGCCAAGTCACCTATCACTACTCACCCATGGAATACAGGTTATCAAAACTCTGGTGCATCCTGATGATCTCATAGTATAGCTCATCATAGCTGCTAGGAGTTGGAAGGAAGGTATCTCCATAAGTGATGAACATATTAAACAGGTTTACCACCTTTAAAAAGAAAACACTGCAGGAATTACTACAAAAAATAGTATTACAACAGACACACAAAGAATGGAGTTTAACCAGTTAAAATATTGAAGCTGGCACTTAATCTTTGGGGGTATTTACTGAAATGTTTATTTTTTTCTGTAGACTCAAGGCAGGTAGCAGAGTGTCAACAGGCAACAAATACAATAAAACCAGAGGAGCAGCTACAATAAACACACAAACAGGCCTGCAAAAATGACAATAAAATGCCTCTTTCCATAGCAAAGCTCTCTTAAACCAAAACCAATTTGCAAGCCCTCCTAAAAATGAGGAATAAGAATGCCCTTTGAACACCTTCTGGTAAATTGTTGCATAGAATTGAGCCAACGACCGAACACTAGAATGGGCGGAGGAAGGACAGGCCAATCCATGTGAGGGCATAGTGAGAAGGAGAGGAGCATAACTGCAATATGGGTTCATAATGGGAGATACAGTTCTTCAGGTATGTGAGTCCCAGGATGTAACAAGTTTCAAAAGTAAGAACCAGCACTTTAAAATGAACCCAGAAGCACATAGGCAGCCAACAGTTTCAGAACAAGTGCTATATGTTCAGAACAAGTGCTATATGTTTAAGAAGGCAGCCTTAGAAAAAGGCAAGTCAATTTGCACTCTAAAGCTTCTGCATTGTTTTTAAGGGCAGCTCCTGTAGAGCACGTTACAGTAGTCCAGCCTAGAAGATGCAGTAGCATAAATCAGTGTAGCTAGGTTGAATGAGTCCAAGTAGGAAACCTGATTATAGGCCAAGTGCAATTGAAAGGAAATGGTCTTAGCAATGGTACCAGCCTATTCTTCCACTAGCAGGTCCAAGAGCATCCCAAATTCTTTGCATGATCTGTCAAAAAGAGGCTTACCCCACTCAAAATTAGCATATTAATCCCTATTAAGGAACCATTTCCCCCAACCTCCATCTTGTTGGTATTGAACTTTAGTTTGTTTTCCTTCAGCAACTTGACCATGCCTCAAGACAACCGTATCAGCTTCTGGAGGCTCAGATAAAGAAAGGAAGAGCTGGGTGTCATCTGCATACTGAGGATAACCAATCTCAAAGCTATGATCTCACTTAGTGAACTGATATAAATATTGAACACCACTGGGAATAAGACAGACACTTAAATGACTACCACATCTCAACAGTAACTCTTAATGTCCTATATGATGGGGGGGGATTAAAGAAAGCTGTCCTCATCACACCCCCTATAAATTTCAGCAAGGTATCCTGATCAACAGTGTCAAAGGTGCCAACAAGTCTAGAAGAATCAACAGGGATACATTTCCTTTACACTCTTGAAGATGAACATTACATGCCAGAACTATCAACGCTGTCTGCCCTACATCCAGGTCTGAAACCTGACTGAAATGGGTCAAGGGCCATTCAAGAGAGTTTGAACTAATTGATAATACAGCCCTTTTCTCCTTTGCGACAAGTGGTGTTTTGCAATATTCAGAATACTAGCTGCTGTCAATCACCCAAAACTCTGAAAGCAGAGATTACATCTGTTAAGCCATACACCTGTGTGCCATAGTTACAGTAACAGTGTACATGACCACCCTTCTCACACTATTATCCTTTTCTGAAATTTTCCTTCTTGTCTTTGGCCAGTTTCTGATGAGACCAAACATCTAACCTTGTGGGCTTTGCTCTAAATGAACTAACACTATAACATCATTTCTTTATGAAGAGGCACCCCACCTTCCTTAGCTGTATCTCTACAAAACAATTCTGTTCAAATGCATTGGCATTCCACAAGGTAGAAATGGTCCTCATACCCTGGCTCACCATGAGCAAGACAAATTTTAACTAGCTATTACTAGTAATTCAACTATGTTCAAAACAAGTAGATCCATTATGGAGAACAAGACTATTAAGCACGCTCCTGTCTGCCCCACTACCTTGGTTTCTTTTTAATTTTTCATTCCGCACTTTCGATCATCATTGGTGACCATGTCACTGCCTACTGAGAGAATGCTTACAGACACTCACCATGAGAGCCAAGGTGAAGATGTTGTGTCTTGCCAGCAAAACAGTCTCGTTGGACATCAGGAACTTCAATAGATTAATCAGAGCTATGACAAAAGAATGAAAGACATCAGAGTTCCTTATAATAGGCTCTACTGATACAACTGCAATTTGATAAACATCTATCTGCCCAAAGTCTACAGAGAAAGCTTTTCTAATTAAAACCCTGTCCCTCATACATAAGCAGTCACAGAAATTGAAGACTTGTTATCCTAGATTTATCCTACATGCTCCATTTCATGGTGAGTCACCTGCCACTCAAAGTTGTCAGGCCATGGTTTTTTTGCCTCCTTGTCAGCACCTTAAGCAGCACCTAAGGTCTGGGAAATCAGCTGTTTGTTTTCAGTTTCATAAATTCCACTTTTCAGTTTCATAAATTCCAGCACAAAGAGCAAGAACCAATCTCAACTGTCACTTGTGCCGATGATACACAGGAATGAATTACGTACAGCATGGGTCTGCTGTAGCTTGACTAGCTTCACAATGGTGCACTTGACACACAAGAGATACAATACACTCTATCTAGTTACTTTGGACAGGATATGTCACATCACACTCTTCCCAGGAGCACTGCTAGGAGACAAAAATATGTTAGCCACTGGATTCTGTACCCTATTTTTATATTAATATTAAACATAAGCAAGTGAACCGATCAATACACCAAAAGGGTTTGGCTCATGAAGGGTTTAACAGATATTGCTGCATACTGAACAAGAAATTTATGTACTTGACAGCATTATTACAATAACTGATAACAGTAATTTCAAAAGATAGGCACTTTTCAGTTTTACTTGGGACCTGTTTGGCAAGTACAAGAATTCATTCTTGATTATGTGAATTTTGACAAGACCAAGCTTTCTTCTCTGAAGCAATGTGTAGCTATGGAGGTCCCGTGAACAAACTTATGAACAGAATATTTCACTTAGGAAGCCATAAAGATCAATTTATGTCAAAGGTTTTTGATTACTTTCTTGCTGAACCAACTTAATGTCAGTCTGTGCACTTCATTTTACAGGTGCAGCTTGAGTCAAGAGCATTCCTACTTATGGATACACTGCTGTGCAACAGAAAGCAACATGCCCTGTCTGCAATCTGACAGGATCCAGACTATTCATTTGCCAAAGATCACCCATCTGGAGACCTGAGCACTGTTTTTGTGTCATGAGCCAATGTTAGAACACAACATATGCTGAAAGCTCAAGCTAGCTATATAGGATAGGATTGGGTGAGCCAGACCAATGCCGATTGTTTGTAGAAACATACTGATAAGCACACGCTGAACCAAAGAAAATAAATGTTTCCCATTCTACAACTCCATTCACATGTTCAGAACTGATTTCAGCTCCTATTGGCCAATAAGAGTAGGAGGGAGGATTAACCCAAACATAATCAGTCATGACTGATGTCTTCTAAACTTTCAGAAATGTCTAACATACTGAAGGCAATAAAATGATCGGGGGGGGGGGCAGCAGAAAGAATAGTAAGGTCTAAAGGTTCCGATGAAACTGAAATTATTTTACTAGTGTCAGTGTACATCAGATAACCTGACTGTCATATTCGCTTAAACATTCTCTTAGACAAAGATGAGTTACTAAACATTACTTCTGTCTCTTTAGCTGTATGGCTATTCCTACCTTGGTCTAGCACAGGGATGTCACACACATGGTCCACGGGCTGGATCTGGACCCTGCAGGGCTCAGATCCAGCCCATGAGCAACTTTCTTCTCCTGCTTCTTTTTCCAGGGCTGCTTCTGCAGTCACACCATGGCTTGCTTTCCCCCAGCTCCGAGTGGCTTCCCACCTCTTGCTTCCCTTTCCCCCCCCACACACACTATCACCAAATCCTCAATGGCTGCTTACTGCTTTGTGTGAGAGAGATACAAAGACAAGTCTCCCTCTCTCTCTCACACACACACACACAAACACTCACACACACAGAGCTTCTGCTTCCTTCTCCAGGTCTGCTCTTCCTCTTTGGGGGGGGGGGAGGGGTAGGAGGGGGGAGAGAGAAAACAAAGGTGGAGTCCCATGGCAGTTTTAAGACCAACAGTGTTTTATTCTGGGTATAAGCTTTTGTACGCAAGTACATTTTTTCAGAGGGACGGTGGATGGCTGGATTCTTCTGACAAGCACAGTTTACACTGAAGAAATTATTTTGGCTTATTCTGGAAAGCTTTTTTTTAAGATTGGATTTCTCTATCCCTATCTGGATTTTATTCTCTTTCAAAAAGACCCTGATTAGGAATTAGAACATTTGGATTGGTCCTTATATCTTGGAGAGTGGAGTGATTTCAAATGCCAAAAGATAATAGCACACATTGGTAATGAGACAGGAAAACTAAGTCTCAGTTCAGTCCCGGAGAATGCATTGTTTTCAGCTTCATTATCAATCGCAATTCAGCAGTCTTTCTAATCTGGGAGGCCTGCAAGGAATCGTGGGAGGCAGGACAACGATGTGGAAATCTCATCCCGGCCTCTTAAAACTTCTTCTGAGTTGTCAGAGGTTTCAGCAAGTTGCCCACACCTTCTCATTTATCTGACATTCAGTTGTTCTCACCATCCTATTCCTTCAACAACTCTTTCAAGTCTCTAACACTCCATTTGGTTAACTTATTAAGTCTTACGTTTCTGCATATTTGGGGAGTCTCTAGAACAGACACACCTATCTTGTGTACTGTGACCTCATTTATTGCTTGTATGATCCACAAAGGAACCAGTCCACTTTCCATTAGACACAGTGACAACTTGGGGGCTCATGAGAACTGGCGGAAGGAGGAAACTATTTGAAAATCCAGCGAGTCCCCCCTTGAGAATTCTCTCAGGAGCTCATGCAGACAGATTTCTTTCCCTTCCCTTTTGCCACTTTAACTGACACTCACCTGCTCTCTAAATTCCAACCCCCCCCCCGGGAGTATTTTCAGTCCCCATGTGCCCATCTTTTGAGGGTTTCTACAGCAATGCACTCATACTGACCTTGTGCTCCTAATAGATATCTAAGTGAATCGTTTCCTTCCATCAATAAGTACAGCTTCATTCATTTGGGCTCCAAATTATGCCCTTAGGATTGTGGACAGGCCTTTAATGCCACAGTCACTCAGCTTGAGAAAAAGACTTCTGCCCATAATGTGCTTAGAGGCATCAGCCTTCAGAACAACACAGCAGCTTCAGATGGGTTCTTCACAGAACCGAGCTGCAGTTAAACATGTTTCCAAGGTAACTAAGCCTCCATGGCAAATGCTGCCATCTAAGGCATTCCCTGCTTGGGACTAAGACAGCTGCCCTGAGCCTCTGTGATGGCAGTTTACTGGGCACTTCCCACTAAGACTGTATAACATGCTTTACTCATTGGCTCACCTTTCAGAAATTCCACAGACAGAACTCTGCTACTCCCTGACTAAACCAACCTTTCAGATTACGGAAAAGATCAGCCAATAGCCAACATGGCCAGGAAAACTGTGGCTTCTCTGATCAAAGTACTGCCGAGTCCTACTTTTTAATGGCAGCAATATGGAACAATTATGCCTGCCCTATAAGAATGCTCAACGCAAAAATTATTTGGAACAGGAACTGGCAAGGGGCTAGGCGACTCTTTCCAAAAGGGGATTAAAAATATGTTTGGTTCAAAATTTGCACAATAAACTGCCAAGACTCTTACTGATTGCATTTGTATTCCACTCTTCCTTCAAGGAGCTCAAGGTGGCATACAAGATCCTCCTCTCTTCCATTTAGCTCCCACAAGCACCACATGAGGTATGCTAGGCTGAGAGACAGTGGCTGGCCCAAGGTCACCAGTGAACTTCACTGGCTGAGCCAGCATTTGAATCTAGACCAGTGCATCCCCCCCGACCTATTCTCACACACGGACCACTACACACCACACTGGTTCTCTGTATTATATAATACACATAGTTCAAAAGTTTTAGGTTGCATTCCATCCAGCCCAAAATGGCCCTGCTTTCAAACACTTACTACAATGGACTAGAAATCTATCAGCACTCCAGACTTTGCGAAGTATAAGAGAAATGTTACAAAACACTGCTGTAAGTGAAATTTGGCTTAACTGCCCAAATTATGCCTCATCTTTTTTTCTCTTTGGGCTAACTGCAGCAAATGGATGAAATATAGAATATTTTGCTTTTAAGCTGTTCTCGCCAATGTTTTTATTGTTGCAAATTAGAAGAGTTCTTTAGCCAACACAGCTCACACCATTCTGTAGACTAGCACTTCCAGTGCTCAGTAGGAGCTGTGACAAAAGAAAATCCCTGCTGACAAACATGAACTGTGTTTCAGCACACACACATGCACAGCCTGCACTTAGGAAAGAGATGCTGTGACTTCTCTCTCCACAAGCCCATGGGAAGAATAGTAGTGCTGTCTATTACTTTTCTGAATCTTTGCTACAGGATTCACTTAAACTGATGTTAATTCAAACTTTCTAATTAGCATGGCATTTCTATTTACCACTTTGATATTTGTAAGAGGGGGGGCGGGCAGTACACTCATAGCGAAAGGCAGGCGGAAAGGTGATACATACTGGGTCATTACAGATTCATACAACTCTTTGCTACAATTACCATGCAACAACATAATGCATGCATTATGGTAACTGTATACTGAGACTTTGGAATAGGGCAAGGTATAACATTACAGCTACATTTGAGTCCAGTATACCAACAAGATTTTTGAGGTATAAGCTTTCAAAAATCAAAACTCCCTTCATCAGATACAACTACTTCATGGTACTCAGGAAAAGGAACGATTTCCATGCCTCCTGCAAAAATCAGGGTCAGGGCTAGCTTGCTCTAGGACTCTCACTCCTGCAAATGTTTTACTTAGTTGGGCAAGCAGTAGAATCCTCTAATTTATTCTTTCTGGTGAGCTAGTTTCAACTAGGAAGAGGCAGGAGGAGAGAAGGCCCCAAAAGCTAACTTTGTGCTGGTTTCAAAATGAAAGCCTTCCCACAGGAGGTGGAAAGCAGGAGGGGAAAACGTCCTGGCTGCAGGCAGAAGGCTGTCAGCTTTTTTAGAGAGGCAAAAATGAAAAATAAAAGATCAATGAAATTGCAGGTCACTATTCCAGAGGTAAGGCCAAGACTGTGAGCAGACAGGTGTGAATCCAGACTTAAACTATGTGTTCTTCAACTCTGTCTCCCTGAGAGTTGAACTCAATTGATGGAGCTGGTAGCTTAAGCTTAGAATGGTAACAGGAGCCAGGGATGGAGCCTGAAATACAGCAAGTAGAAGGATCCATAGCCAACAGCCGGATCACCCTGGTGCAAGGAGCAGGAGCAGCCTACAGCCAAAGAGAAGAATCTTCAGAACTTCAGACAGACGAGTTTAGGAGCAAAAGGCCCCAGTATCAACATAAACTGCAGCAACGGGTCACCAGGGCTCTCTTTGAATCAGGATCTAGTGGAATTTTGTTTCAGACACTGATTGATGGAACTACTAACAATGTAACACTCAACCATGGTTAATACGAGCGAGGGGGACTGACTTCAGAGAACTGGAAGGATGAGGGGAATAAGCACATGATCCTGCAGCCTGCTCTCAATCTCTTAAGAAACCCAAATGACATCTTTGTGCTGGCCTCTAGAGTGAGATGGAAAGATTGTCTCAATTGTTGTCATCTTCTCTCGGGGAATCAGTCTGAGCCTCACAGTTCTCTGAAGTTTTAAGCTCAATGAAACTGCAGGGGAAAGAGAATGACAGTGGAAGAAAGCTCATACCAACACCAAGAGAACATGGGTAAAAAGCCATTTTCAAAACCTATCAAAGAGCAGCAAAGAAATCTTACTTCCCTACCATCACTGCACTCAGAATATGCTAGTGATGCTGTCTTGGGCAGTCCAAGGTCTTTCACATTCTTGTTCTCAACAACAGAATTTGAGACAGTCTGTAGATAAAATTGCTCATACTTCCTCAGACTCCATACTAAAGGTAGATATTCCCGAGGCTACTGCTGGTCCTACTTCTACGGATATTTTTTGGCTTGCTTTTCCTGAGTGTGAGGTCAGGATATGAACCCACTTTTATTGAAAAACCATTCTTAGACCCACCCACTCCCACAATCCAAATAACTCTATCCAGTCTCAGATCTTCTACCTTTTTGCCTAAGAACTATCAGCTGGTTCCATCTGGTCTTCTGCCACTGGGAGAAGTCATTGAGAGATTTACAGTACAATATCCTTAATTAAATTATTAAATGCTCAGTCTCTCAGTCTGAATCCAGAGAGGCATTAGAAACCCTAAAGCGGCATCTGAGTTCAGTAAAAATCTGGATATGGGTGAATAAATTTAAGTTTAACATAGACAAAAACAAAAGCGCAGTTGGTCAGGAAAAAAGTCCTATAGTTACAGCCTGTTCTAGATGGAGTATTACAGCCCTTGAAGGAGCATGCCTAGCAGCTGGGGGGCAGAATTCTTAGACTTTTGCCCTCCTGTTTGAGAAAGAGGTAGCAGAGGTAACCATGATAAGTCTATGCTGCTTTACCAGCAGCATCAGTTCCTGGAATAGCACATCTGGCTTTGATCATACATGCCTTGGCAACATCAAGATTAGAATACTATTAACATGTTTTATGTGTGCTTTTGAAAATGGTTTTAAAACTACAACTGGTACAAAACATGACAGCCAGGATGCTGTTTGGGCTCGCCATTGGGATCATCTCTTATTTTATAACAGAAGGGTAGCCATTTTGGTCTGAAGCAGCAGACCCAAGTTTGAGCCCTGTGACACCTTTAAGACCAACAAAGTTTTATTCTGGGTATAAGCTTTTGAGTGCATGCACACTTCTTATACCCAGAATAAAACTTTGTTGGTCTTAAAGGTGCCACTGGACTCAAACTTTGTTCTGTTTTAGAACAACTACTCGGTTTGTTTCCAGGCCCAACTCAAAGTACTGGTGCTGAACTTTAAAGTCAAATGGCCTTGCCAAGGAAACCTGAGGGAATGCCTGTACCTATATGACCCTGCCTGCAGCTTGAGATCTTCAAGGAATGGCCTTCTCCATGAACCAACTCAGTGTGCAGGAAGCAAGGTTAGTGGGGCATGCTAGAGATAACCATTTCTGTTGTGTCCCCTGAATTCTGAAACACACTCCCCCAGGAGACCTAGCTAAACCCATTATTAATGGCCTTTTGAAGAACTATTAACTGTTCTTTTCCAGAAGGGCTTTGAGAGGGACTAAACCTTTCTCACTCCCTCCACAATGGATTTTTTAATGCTAAGTTATAATTCATTGTTTATTCTAGGCTTTCAGTGCTCTTTAGTTATTCGGATTTGGTTTATTATTGCTGATGTTTATTAAGAGATCATGTGTTAAACTGTAGGCAGGGACTTAATTTTGGTAGTTGCAGCTTTTTGTTAACTTCTAATTATTTCATTTTGCATTGTTAATTTTACTGTTTTAAATGTGCTTATTGTTTTAAACTCATCTTTGTTGTAACTCTTTTAAAGCAGACTAATAGTAATATCAGATGACTCTCTAACATTACAATACTAAGACGACTTTCCTGGGAGTAAGCCCCATTGACTAACTCTGAGTAAGATCCTGAGTACACCCACTGAGACTTGTTCTGTGAGTTAACTAGCTTGGGTAACAACAACCATCTCCAAAGAATAAATCAGTCCATGTGCAATAATCTAAGACTAATGGCTCTAAAAACAGAAAAAGTTAATTATGCAAATTAATTAATTCATTATGTATAAGTACTTCTTTAGCCTTCTACCTGCAGGCTTCTCAATAAAAAGTTTCCATTACAGTCTACCTCTGAGATAAAGGAACATATATTAGACAAATTAGAAAAGGCTCAGAAGAGAGCAATAAAGATGACAAAGGGCTTGGCTGGGAAAGAAAATGTATGAGATAAGGCTAAATGAATTGAGCATTTAATCTGGAGAAGCAAAGCCCAGATGGGAAGGTTAGAGCGCAATTTTAATGATTATATATATATATAAAACACAAGCAAAGTGCTGCTGTCAAATCAAGATGAACCGACTGCTTGTCCATAACCAAAGGCTACAGCAAACAGAAAGAGAATAAATTCAAGCAGCTGGACAGAATATTAGGAAAGGCTTTCTCACTCAAGAGTGCTTGAACAAGGCGCTAGTGGGACTCTACTACAAGCCTTTAAGACTTTTTCAGAAGTTCATTCATGTCCATTTTTCCAGAACTAGTATTCTATGGCCTACACATCACAACCAGCACTGTGTCGTGATGTCTCAGTGACAACATAAGGGCAGGAAGCAATATGTTTCCTAAGGAAGTAGCTGTAGGTTATTTGTTAACTAGGGTACAGGAACCAACAACATTAAACACCAATCAAGTTGCCAGAGAAGACTGATCAAAACATACTTCTTGGGGAAAGGGATTATTTATAAATCAGCTCTGACTACAAAGCTGCATCCTCCAGAGAGAGGCTCCTGGATTCAAATTGTGTCCTAGGAATAGATGCTCCTCTCTCACAAACAAATGCACCAAATCTCCTCAGGACGTAGTCCACACCAGAATCTGTGGGTGTGGCATGCAATTATTAAGGGACACTGCTTGTGCTGGCAGGTTTACTGTCAATTAGCCAAGGAAGCAAAATACATTTTGCCAAAGGAGAGCTGGGAACTAAGTCAATATACAACACAAGGAGCTTTTCCAAGAAAAAGCAGAGATGTGCTTGGCCACACAATGCCACAGGCGGAAGAAATGCCTGCTGTGAACCTGGCACAGAGCTGGAAGAAATGGACACATTGTGATCTGCCACTTGAATGCTGAATTTAACAAGCAACTGTGCTAACTCCCCCACAGTCCCCAGTAAAAATACCCTGGCATATGGGGCTTTTGTGAAGACAATTTAAACTGCCAGCTTGTCAGTAGTCTTTATGACATGGGATGTCCTGAACTGAATACAGAATTCAAAGTTACCTCATGCAGCAAATTGATTTAACTAGACCATGAAGTTCTCCGTATCTTTGTCTTTTATTATTTCTTTCTATGTGTTCCGTCAAAGGCATCTGGTACTAACTCATACAATATATATATATATGTTCCTAGCACTAGATTCCCAGAATAGACTGTAAATTCTGCTCATACAAAGGCCACTATATTACAAATCAGACTATGTCCAAGCTAGCCAAAATGGCATGTGGCAACACTGAGGAAGGTAAGCCACCCTAGGTGACTTCAACAGATTCTCAATATACTTTTATAATACACTTAGCACTTTTTGCCCTCCATTACATCTATGGGCTGATCCCAGATTCCGCCCTCACAAAAAACTAAAAAGGAAACAGCTGATCTCTTATGCACCAGCCTGTATATGTTAGAATGTATCAATCCAATGATGTGCTTTTTATATAGGTTTTTTCCTGTGTGAGTTTCTTTTGTGTTCAATTGTGCATATTACTATATTTAATTTTCAACCTGGCCAAATCTGTGGACACTTAAAACCCAGAGGATGAGGTCATGGACAGTCAAGAGAGCTCATTCTACAAACTCTCAGATTTGTAGGAAAAAGTGAAATCTTTTTTTTTTAAAAATGCACTACACATATTGGGGGGATAAATCCTCCATGATAGCAGCACTGCCTACAGCTTTAAAAAGTGAATACCCTCAGTGGCCATTGCTAGGCAACCACAACACTATTGCCAACATTTAAACCCTGGTTTCTGTCAGTAACAGGCAGTGGAGTGAGTAGGGCCCTTTTCAGGGCTTTACTCATTTCATGGTATGTAGAGAGCCACATTTGCAATTACTGTAAACCAAAAGAGCCACATGATGACTACTGTATGTCCTGAGTGCCAACCCACTAGACATACAATATAATTATTGTATCCACATTATTTTCTCTGTACCACACAGACCTCCACTGCCACAGACACACTATTTTAAAAGGAGCGCCAGGAAGCGGGGAAGGCAGTCAGTTGGAAGTGGCTATTCCCCAAGGGGTGGATAAGGCAGTTAACTGTCCCTGTGGTGACCAGACGCTGGACAGCAGGAGACACAGAGGCAAAACCTCCGATTCTGGAAAGAAAACTGGGAGTTCCTCCCAGCAGGCAATTCCTTGCAAAAAGGAGCAGGTGGTGGCGGCAGGTTACCACAGAGAGAAGTAAAAGCCCCTCCGGAGAGTTGGGAACCCCTAGGAGGACAAGGCGGAACAGGGCCTGCAGGCCAGAGCAGGCTTGTTCAGCCACAATTCTCAATGGCAACAATCCTGACTACCTCTTTTGCTTTTCCACCAAGCCTTGAATGACATATATTGAAATTTCCAAGTAATAACACATTCTGTGCAGTGCCTTCTCCACAGTTTTTGTGCACATACATCTTTTCTTTATTCCATGTTTCTCCACCACATAGTTGGTCATCTCCATTCTTCCATTTTCCCCCATTTCCTATTACATTAACAATCTACAAGCAAAATGTCTTTAAAAACCATTCATTATCTCAATCAGTAAATTGATCTAAAGACTAAACAGCTAAAACTTGTAGTCTAGATAGAACATATCCCCAGAATTTCTTGCACAGAAGCAGTCTGCACAGTATGGAATGCTTTTAATGCTCTCATTTCCTGTATAATCTCTGTATAAACACCATGTAATCAGAAAATCAAGCAAAGCAATGCCAAGATTGAACTTCATTGAGGAACAGGATTGAATTTTAACAGAGGCAGATTATAACCAAAAGTGTAACAGGAAGATGATGCAGCAGACCACACAACAACCTCTCAGAGGAAAGGATAAGACACTTGCTTTAAGGAAACTTTTGAAAATGAAAACAGGTGTCAAGGAGTCCAAGGCTGAACCCCGTGGGTTCCCAGGGCTGATGTACACTAGTAACCAAATCTTTTTTTTAATTATATAAATTTTTATTTAATATCTTTCAGAACAAACACTTAATCTACAGGCAACACAACACTCTGAAATCAAACAACAAGAAAACAAGAAAATTAGCTTAACCATCTAACACATTTCAAAGACCTGCATTAGATGGCACATACCTTAAGTTCAAGAGTCAAAGGCTATAGCTTACACATTCTCTATGCTGCTATCTATTGCAATACTGAGCACATTACAGTCCAGGCCTTTAGTCCATCAGAATCCAAGCTAGCCCCTTCCCCAGGCTCTTATTGCAATTATAATTAAGCTCTCACTGGAACAGGGCTTGGAAGACTGCTTTTCTGACATCTGCATCCCTTCTGGCTTGCAGGTCCAAGGCGTAATGCTTCACAAATTTATCCCCTGCTGACCAGGTCACAGCCTGCAGATATCCACTAGAGGGACCCTCCTGTGGAATGCAGCCGAGGAATCTTGTGCTCCAGAGGAGTGTGTGGTCACTTCCAGCAGGAAAGGCTTCCCCGCTGCCATAACAAGAGCAGATGGCAGCCACCACCCATCTGGACAAGAACTGAGAAGAAGAAGCCTTCCCCTTCTTAGGGCCCCAGTAGCACACAAAAAGTGCCATATCCTTATGGAATGATTTGGTCCTGTCAATATAGTACAGGAGAGCACTCTAAACGCCTAGTGTATGTAGGGCTCTTTCAGCCTCAGACCTTGCGGTGGGGTCAATTTCCTGTGCCAGGTGTAATTTGGAGACCACTTTAGGGAGGAAGTCCAGGCTAGGATGAAGTACTACCCTCTCATTAAAAACCTTCAAAAAGAAGGCATTCAGTCTGAGGGCCACTAGCTCACTCATCCTCCTGGCAGAGGTAACTGCCACCAAAAAACCAACATTTCTTGAGAGCAGTGCCAAAGGACACACGGCCAGGGGTTCAAACGAAGGCTTCATTGGGCCAAAACCAACAGCAAAGACCACTGAGGGATAATGTGGGGTGGCAGGGAAGATAGCCCCTTAAGGAAACGCTGGGCCAGCTTGTGGAAGAAAAGGGAGCCACCCTCTATGTCCTCATAAAATGCCGAAATTACTGTGAGGTGGGTTTTAACCTAGGATATGGCTAATCCTTCCTGTGCTAATGAAAGTAGATACTCCAAAACTAAAGATAGTGAGAGCAGATGAAGGCAGATAATACCTTAAATACCCAAGATTCAAAGTGCATTTATTTTCTATTACATACCTTGTTGAGGACTTCCGGGCCTGAATCAGTATATCTCACACTCCTGGGGAAAAGAACTGCCTTAAGAACGGATCCTCCATGCTGTAAAGTGCAGCCACATTACATCATGGTGCAATACTGGGCTGTTTGTCAGTAAATTTGGGGCATGAAGAAAACTCTGAGCCCACTATGAAGAACAATTCCAAAAACCAGATTTGACAAGGCCAAAGGGGAGGCTATCAGAATACAGTCTGATCCCTTTGACACTAGTTTCCCTATCACCCTGCTCAGGGGTGGAAAGGGGGGAAATGCATAGAACAGTGTCCCCAAACAGGGGGGAAAGGGGGGAAATGCATAGAACAGCGTCCCCAAACAGGGAATCTAAAAGGGGTCTCCCAATGAGGCTGGATCACCACCTGCTAGGGAGCAAAACTCCAGGGCCTCTTTGACTTGACTGTGGTGAACAGATCCACTTGGGGATACCCCACAGATGTTGAATACTGTGTTGAGGTATTTGGACTCGATGGACCACTTCTGCATTCAGGTTTTCCCTTATGTGGCCTTGATGTTCATGGCCACCTCCTATGCTGCTGTCGCTTCCAGACAGAGTCTCTGGGATCTTGTACCACCCTGCTTGTTGAAATAATACATCGTGGAGGTACTGTCTGTTTGAATCAGAATCTTCTTGCCCCTGAGGATATCTGTGAAAGAGGTAAGGGCAAACCTAACTGCACGTAACTCAAAAACACTGATAAAGAGGTCTCTTCTAACAGAGGACCACTGCTGCTGTACTGAAAAACCTTCACAGTGGGCACCCCAGCCTGACAATGAGGCACTGTCTCCAAAAGGTCCCAGGCTCAATCCCCAGCACCTCCAGTTAAAAGGATCAAGTAGGAGATGATGTGAAATACCTCAAGCCTGAGACCTTGAAAAGCTGCAGCCAGTCTGATAAACACTACTGACTGTGATGGACTAGTGGTCTGATACAGTATAAGGTAGCTTCATATGTACATATGTTCATCTATTGTAAGGGTGACCTGGGGAACCCTGAACCCAAACTGGACCCCAGTAAACAGGCTGGCCTCTTCCAACCACCAACGACCTTAGTACCACCCTGTGGATAGAAAAACAATGCTCAGGAGCAATTCTTCCCCTAAGCTGTGGAGTCTTATGAACAAAAATTCTACTTTGTGAGCTACTGGCATTAAAGCTGTGAGCCAGCGATCTGGCTACTGCATGAATTAATTTGCTCTGGAGCCATCCTTCCTGAGCTAAGACAAAAATGTGTGAGCCAGGGGTGAAAAAACTGTGAGCTAGCTCACACTAACTCAGCTTAGAGGGAACATTGCTCAGGAGCATGCCTGGTAGGGTCATATTTCTTCACAAACCAAATTTACAACTTCTGCATGTGAAGTCTGGCCAACGGGATACTGGCAGTAGTTGACACCATCAAGCCTAGAAGCTGTTTTTATGGACTTGACCAACTGCCACCTTTTCCTCCAGAAGACCTGTACCATGGATTTCAGGTTCCTGACCCTGTCTGCAGGTAAGAAGGCCCTCACTCTAACAGAGTCCATGGAAGCTCCAGTAAACTGTACCTGTCGGGAGGGCTCCAAATGGGATTTCTACCGGTTCACAACTAAGCCTAGCTGGGAGCTGGTGGAGAGAACTAACTCAACATGATTCCTCAGAAGATCTCTACTGGGGACAATAATGAGTCAATCACCTAAGTAAGGGAAGATAGTACAACCCCTTGTGCGTAGGTGGGCTACCACCACAGCCATACATTTGTTAAAAACCCCTGGTGCAGAGGCAAGGCCAAACAGGAGAGCAGTGTATTAGAATACCTCCAAACTTTGTCTGAATCATATTGTCTGTGTGAGGGGTGGATGGCCACATTAAAGTAATCATCCTTCAGGTCTAGGACTGCAAACCATGACTCAGGGGAAAGGAACTCAATGACAGAAAGAGAGACCATTGTAAATTTGAAATTGTTGTGTTGAATTCCCTGAGGTCAAGGATGGGTCTATGTCCTCCATCTTTCTTGTCAATGAGGAAGAACTTCAAATGAAAACCTTGTGACTGGAGGCCACCCAGGACCCTCTCTACTTCTCCCTTTTGAAGCAGCTCACTGAGCTGAGTATGGAGCTCAGGATATGGATTATCTGCTACAGTAAAAGCTGGGCAGTGTGGAGAGAGGGAAAGAAACTCCAACATGTAACCATGAAAAACTATCGATAAAACCTAACCATCTGAACAAATGGAGCACCAAACTTCAGCAAACATTGCTAACCTATCTCTAAAACTGGGGGTATCCATAACAAGTGGGATGGATAGTCAGAACTTCTGGAGATTGGTGCCCCTGTTCTCTCTGGGGGTTCTGGTGGCTGGTTGACCTGGGTCATGACACACTTCCTTTTTGAAAAGGGGGAAGACTGATAAGGGTTTTGAGGACACGAATAGGGCACTTGCACCTGTTCATGCCTCTGTCTCTTGTGGAACAGCGGGGCAAAACCATGTTGCCTCTGGTTAAAACACTGCCTTGAAGCAGGAGAGGATGAGAAAACACTCAGGAACTAGCTATCTGACAGTTCTTTTATATCACTGAAAGGAACTCAGTGGTCTGGGAGAAAAGGGTCAACCCTTCAAAGGGAAGGTCCTCCACCTTACATTGTATCTCCAATGGGAAAGCTGTCATATGTGGCCAGGAGTGTCTTCTGAGGACTAGTGCAGAGGCCTTAGATCCAGTTGAGACATCCGCAGCTGAAATAGAGGCTGGTTTCTACCAAAGTGGGCCTGTAAGATCCGTGAGGCCTTCCAGGATGGGAGATGCTACTATGCCAAGGGAGTCAGGATAAAGGTGACTCAGGATTCTGTCTTTCGGTCTGTTGTTCGAAGTGACATCAATACCAAGGGCCTTGGCCATTCTCAACATCTGCTCTCCACAGAGGCACAGACTTGGATTGGATCCCTTACCATGTCATCAGATGCACTCTCAAAGGTATAATGAGACACTACCAAGATCTCATTGAGTTCGTGGTAGGGGGATTGGAACTGAATGAGGCAGGAATGAGGTTCCCTGTATGTATGGTTGTTTGGGTCATGTCTGGAATCCAACAGCCGGGGTTGGTGGCCAGCCCATCTCTTTGGGTATGTTGGCGACATATAATAGGAATGCCACTAAGGCAAGCACACCTGCTGCCAGGACAGCATGGGGACCAGTTCCAACCTCACAAATTGACCTGCAGGAATGCTCAACTTGTCCTCATCTACATCTGACATGAACCCATCAGGGGAGCCAAAGTATGGTGATGGGGTGCGCAGGGGCACCAGGATGGTGTCCTGGTCATCCACGGATCTCTTGGGGGTGACTGATGTCTGCTATGCTTAACAACCGAGTCAGCCTTATCCTCATGTTTAGATTTCTTATGTTTCTTTGCTGGAGGTTCTGATTGGGAGTGGGCAGGAGCTGATGCAGCCAGAGATGGAAGCTGCCTGGACTTTGAAACAGGAGGCAGAGAAGAGGCTCTCTTCGGTGGATTGGGAGCCTTCTGAATGGTCAGAATGGCTGGAACTGACTGAACAGATGGTGGTCTGGAACGGGCCTCCAGTGCTGGAGCTGAGGTTGACCGACTCAACAGAGCGAAGTCTACACTCGGAATGGACTTGGAAAGAACTGAGGCAGACAACGCCTTCTCCCAGAGAATGTCCTTCAGTCAGGAAACTCTATCGAAGTGAGCCATGGGCATAAAGTGCTGGCAAATGGCACAGACACCAACACTGTAGGACTCTCTGAGGCACATGAGACAGAGCTCATGTTCATCACTGTGCGTCATCTGGGTCCTGCATTTTGCACACTTTTTGAATAACACCTTGGTTGTCATAGTCGGGCACCACAAGCAATCATCCTGAAGGGAATCACTCAGGGTAGGCTGGTTGGAAATTGCCTCACCCTGCAAGAGACTTCAGAACTGAGGAAAGGAGGCACCTGCTGCCAGGGTATGTGTCGTCCTGGGCAGGAAAACCCGTGCACGTCCACCCTGGAAGGGGCGTGATACTCCCCCTTTGGGGTTTTATGCTAGAAAAAAATGTTCCACAGCTAGCCTGTGCAGGTGCAGTCCCAATGTGGGGTTGCACCGAAGACGAAGAAAAGTTCCATTCATTCTTATCAATAAGTCTGTCTTCCTACCAGTAACACTCTTGCTCAATAGGGCCCTATGGAGTAGGAAAATACAGCATCAATAACAGATGCTCTTACAAATAGTTACCCATGCCAGAGAAACCAAGTAAGTTGGTGTAACAAACATCATTATTGGTGAAATGTTTTTAAAAGTCCTACTGGTTGACTTGCTGAAGAACAAAGTTTGAGTCCAGTGGCACCTTTAAGACCAACAAAGTTTTATTCAAAGTATAAGCTTTTGTGTACAAGCACACTTCTTCAGATACAGTGAGTTGCTGTTTCCTTACTGCACAGGGTAAGTATAATAAGCATTAAAATGCTCCCAAATTTGTTCATCCTAGTGTAAATGGTGAGTGCTCGCAAACTCATTGTCTACCTGGTCATGTAAATATTTATTCTACAAAACCCAGTATTAACTACGATTTGGAACTGTCCAGTTTTTTTATAGATATTGGCCTGCTGCAGTTCTGAAACGACATCAGTAGCTCAACCAGTACCCAAATCTGTGCTCCAAATGAAGCCAACATGATGTTAAGAATGAGGCATTACAGGGAAGATCATAGATAGGAATATCATCCAATATAACCGTTCCATATTCCTGACCCTGTTGCCTAACAATTACATAGTCCTTACATACTGCAAGGCAAACACTCCCTTGAGCTTCATATTGGAACTAGATGTTATGAGAACTCTGTGGCTATTATCAAAAGCAATATCCCCACATCTCTACCTCCTGTCAACCCAGTTGGTTAAGTAAAGCAAAGCACACAAGGTGACGTTGCTGTCTTTCCATACCATGAAAAGGGGGCTCAATGAAAACACTAAGGGTATGGTGGAGAAAGAGTTGCATATCTGCTACTTTCAATAGTAGTCATGCAACTCTCTTAATATTCAGTTCCCACCTCAGTTCTGGCAAAGACAAGAGGAGCAAAACAAAACAAAAAACCTTGCTAATATGTTAGTCATGGATCTATAATCATCTTCTGTACAGATGCATTTAGAAAAGCAGAAAGTGTCAAAAGCCACAAAAGGTAAAATGAAATACCCAATGCAGTCGGTCAGCAGCGGCACTTTCACCTACATCCTAACTGCATCTAGCCACATAAAGGAGACTGCTAGCCAACAGAACACTGCTAAGACCCATTCAACACAGTTTCCCCAACAACAGCTGAGTCAACTAAGCTATTAACCACATTTTTTGAGAAATATAATAGGGCTTTAGAACCTTTCTATAAGCTTTCTTTGTTAAACCACAGAAGCTTTTGTTGAGATGGAGGTGTTAGCTGTTCTCATACTACCTTTCCTGCTCCCAGGCACAGAACAGTGCCACAGAAATCAGAGACTAGATAAACCTGCCAGTTCAATCTGTTTCATCCGCCAGCAGCAAAAAAATAAGCTCACCCACTTGACTGTTGAGTACTGCTGGACAGAGTTTCATTTTAAATCACCCAGGGCAGAACTGCACATGATGCCTGATACAGGACAATGGTTGAAAATTGGCAGGCTTGTGTTTTACCACCCTTCCCTTCTTGTAACATCCATGTTGCTTCCCTATATTTCTTTTCCCTGAGCACTAACAATGTAGCGCAGAGGCAACAAAACACATGATATAATGATGTCACAACACTAGTAATGTCTTTTGTACAGAATAGAGCCCTTTCTCTTGTATGGAGGAACGTCAACAAGGAAAACACTCAATAAGCTTAAAAAGCTCCCATTGCCTTTTCTTGCTGCTACCCCCCGAATTCTACTTGCTGAAGAAATCATCCATCACAGGAAAAGGGGTTGTCAAGGTACAACACACTTAAATTATTTTAATAACAACTCATTCTAACACTAGTAGCACCATATTTGTGAAAAAATTAGAAAGAACAATTGGCCTTGGAAGAGGGAGCAAGACCCAGAATTTACCTGACCAGAGCTCTCTCCAAGTGTAATGAAGCCTCACCCTGCATTTCTTCTGGTAGCAAAGCAGTTTGTGCACTATCTGAATACAACGCCTGGAGAAGAGACAGAAGAAAGTCTGATATAACCAGCAGCATAGACTTGTGATAAATGACTATGGGTGAGAGGAAACACTTCCAAGAGTCACCTGCATAAAAAGATATACCAGGAGGCTCCATGTAGACACACTGCCCTCAGAATTACTGCATATTTCATTAGCAGGCCCAATATGAGTCTGAAAGACACCGTGTGGATATTAGACACCTTGCTAATATATAGGAAAGCATTCAAACATAACTGGAGAAAATGAAGCAGAGAAGGGAGCCAGAAGCTTACTGAAAGTGGCATTCAGCAAGACATGGACAATTAAACTGGCAATCTGGATGAAGAGGATAGACTAAAATTTATAGGTAGATTAAATTTAAAATAGATAACCCAAAGGGGAAGCAAGTAAAATGGAGCATATTGTGGAAGCTCTCTCATTTCTTGTTTGGAATTAGGACCATTCACATGCTAGGAATAAAGCCTTCTGCAGCACTATCATATTATATACGTAGGTCTTACATCCTTCTATGAAAATTTTAAATATTTTAGCTGAATTGCCAAAGTAATTGACAGGAGATTAGCAGAAGCCCCCTGGAAAAGACAGCAACCTATCTCCCAGATTTTTTAAAAGTCCGACCATAGCTAGCAGAATTTCCAGCAGCCACACAATGCTGCAAAGAGAAATTTCCTCTGCAGGATGAGCATACATGAAAGAAAAATATTCTACAAAACTGGGCCACTGTGTACCAGCTCAGCAATTTTATTACATAACTGGCAATATGCTCCTGCTACTACTACTGAGTGGACCAGTCCAAGTTGAAAGCGATGGGCCATAGATTGTAGAGAAGGTCAACCTTTAGTTTCACTTCTGAAACCACCGCCATCTCTCTAACAGGCTGAGAGTGTCAAAGGTGCTTGAATGTAGCTCTGGTGAGCCAAGAATTTGTGTCTGATCGCCTGTATTTAGAATCTGAAGGGCCAGTAGCTCCTGTCCATGTTCTACTCATCTGTTTCTAAAACAATTTTTATTTGAAGCACAGAAGGTACAAGACGCGGGGCCCATGGGGGAGAGGAGAGAAGGAGCAGCAGCCAAAGGTAAGGCTTCCTCCCCTCCTCCGGGCAACGATGACAAGCCCCGGGCAAGCTGATCTCTCCCCCCCCCGGTTGCCCTGGCAAGACCCACGAGGCGCAGAGCCACGGGGCCTGCCGATCTCTTCCCCCCTGCCCCAGGTTGCCCCGGCGAGGCCCACACAGAGCCACGGGGCCCGCCAATCTTCCCCCCCCACCCCCAGTTGCCCCGGTGAGGCCCACACAGAGCCGCAGGGACTGCCAATCTCTTCCCCCCACCCCCCAGTTGCCCTGGTGAGGCCCACAAGGCCCGCCCAGGCCTACCCCTCCCACAGGCACCGCCGAGGCCTGAGCAGCACTTGCAGGGCCCGCAGCTTTGTGTCCCCCCCCACGGGTGCTGGCAAGGCCTGAGCAGCACTCACCGGGCCCGCAGCTTCATCCCCCCCCCACATGAGCACTGGCAAGGCCTGAGTGGCACTCACCGGGCCTGCAGCTTCGCCCCCCATGGGCACTGGCAAGGCCTGAGTAACGCTCACCAGGCCCGCAGCTTCGTCATCCCCCCCACACACACAGGCACCGGCGAGGCCTGAGCGGTGCTCGCCAGGCCCACAGCTTCGCCCCCCCCCCTCCCCGGCATCACTGTAGTTCCAAGAGATCCCCAAAAGTTTTTAAACTTTTCAGATTTTTCTGCACACGGGGGGGGAAATCTCCCTGCCCCCCAAGTGTCCCCCCCGTGCGGATTTAGATATCTGCATGGGGGTTGCCACTTGGCTATTAGTATACAGATGTAGGTTAAGGAAATATCCCATTTCAGGCTGTACCTGCAGCATTACCAATTACAGAGCAACACTCAATTCAAAACACATAATTCCTCATCTTTAGCTTATGATAAAACTGAACAAAAACAACAGTGTACATTTTATAAGCCAGAAGGCTACACCTGTCAACTGATACCTCAACATGCATACAAATGGAAAAAAAGTTCACATCAAGAATCACAGAATTGGAAGGGGCCATACAGGCCATCTGGTCCAACCCCCTGCTCAATGCAGGATCAGCCTAGAGCATCCCTGACAAGTGTTTGTCCAGCTGCTGCTTAACGTCTGCCAGTGAGGGGGAGCTTACCACCTCCCTAGGGAGATGATTCCACTGTTGCACAACTCTTACTGTAAAAAAGTTTTTCCTGATATCCAGCTGGTACTTTCCCGCCCTTAATTTAAACCCATTATTGTGAGTCCTCTCCTCTGCTGCCAACAGCTCCCTGTCCTCCTCTAAGTGATAGCCCTTCAAATACTTAAAGAGAGCAATCATCCAAACAGGCTTTACGCTTTTGGGATGAGTGCATCACAAAAAATTATAGGAAACAGCCCCCTGAGATCTGCATTTGATATGACCCAGGTAACATGTAGTAGATGTTTGTGTGAATTGACTTGTTTTGTATTGTAGGTTTTGTATACCTCAAACTTGTTTTCTTTTTTTGCAAGCCAGTTACAATTTTATTTTACCCTCTCTGCTGGGGAATATTGCAGACTTTCATCTGCTTTTGTATTCTCCTCGTGCTACTTTATATTTCATACTTGCTTAGTGTTTTATAATACTTTCAGGTTTAAGGCTGCTCTACTCATCTTAAGCAGATAAGGGAAACTTTCAAAAAGAGTAGGAATTCATTTCACTTTCGATTTCTTGCCCCATTAAACAAAAGCATGAGACTTAGTTACTGGGAACCCTTGAATTAGCTAGAATGAAACCCTACCCAAGTCAATAAAAAAGCTGATAAAACTATTCATAAAATGTCAGAATGGTTCAGGACCCCAGCGACCTGTTACTTACACATAAAGATCCATGGGAAATTCTTTCATCATGTGTGTTATGATGAACTCCACCATCAGATCTAAAAGAAATAATCACAGGATTATAAATGGCCTAGGATTTGTATCAAGCTTTGAATCCTAATTTCAGGTCATAGGTTATGAACTCACTCTAATTAACCTTTACTGTTAAGGCAACCATAAAGACATACCATCACTGAAATCAGTGGATAGAATGTGCATACAATGGGGAAGGAGCTGGGTGGAGGGAGTTCACATCCACACAGTCCACTGCTAATTCTTTACATGTGTTTAAGAAGTGGGAACTATTACATCAGCACTGGTCCCTAGCTAACCCATACCCACTAGGATGAGCTAGAAGATCCAACAGACAAATTCAATCTTTTTTCAAAGAACCCAGGGAGATCTGATGGGAAATGCATGCTTGAGAAGCATTTATGAGAATGTTGTTTACATTTGATCTTGCCTGCCCTCCACATTGTTCTACATGTAAGGTTTACTCTTGATGCCCAGAATTGCACTCTTATTTTCTTGCCACCAATGGAAAACTAATGGAGAAGAACTGTCATAAGGGATAATATTTTAAACCAGAAAAGGCAATGGAGAAGGATACCCTTGCATGCTCCAGAGCACCACAAATCCAATAGAATCTTAGCAACAGTTGAAATTGTTCATCTGCTGTTCAGATAGTAGAAATTAACAATCTGCTCAGTCGCACAGTTTCAGAACTATTCCTTTTCTAGGAAGGGGTCATTTCGTAGAAAAAGAGGTGCAGGGGCTCATTAGCATAACTCATTAGCATAACTTATTTGCATATGCCACACCCCCTGACATCACCAGAAGTATGTCAGAAGGCAGGAAAGAAAGGAGACAGAGAGAGAGAGAGAGAGACAGAGAGAGAGATGAAGGAAGGAAGGAAGGAAGGAAGGAAGGAAGGAAGGAAGGGAGAGAGAGAGAGAGAGAGAGAGAGAGAGAGAGAGAGAGAGAGAGAGAGAGAGAGGACAGCTACTAATCCAAGCCTAAGAAATACCACTGTTCTGGGAGGATAGCTTCAGTGGTGGCTGAAGCCTTCAGGAGGCTGGTGGGAGGAACAAGGACCTCTCCAGGGGACGGGGTCATTTTGCTGCAGCCATGACACAAGCAGGCATTCCCCCGGGGGGGGGGGGCTGGCACCAACTCCTGGAGCTGTGCTCCCCCGAGCTCCTGCTCGAAAGGACCCCTGGTTCTAGGTAAAAGTCTGTGTAATCCTGGACATGCTGGACAAGGAGACACAATTTTTTTTGCCAAACAGCATCTGTATTTTTCACCAAAGATGAAAGAACTGCCGAAGGAAAAGGGACTCCAATTGTGCTTTAATTCAATCTCTACACTGGCTCACTCAGCCGCTTATTTAAATGACCCCAACAGTTTGCTTTAACTTCTTATGTAAAGCACTTGCCCAACATATTAAAATGCATCATAGTCCCTGAAAATATTTAAGAGTATCTTCCATTACTTTGCAATCAGTTTCAGATTGAGTTTCATATTATCAGAAGAAAACAAATATGGAGGGCAGGAGAAAGAGGTGTTATTTATTTACACTGTTTATGGCATGGCTTTCTCACTGAAACTCAAAGCAGATTACACAATGTAAATTAATGAAATCAAAAGAATGATACACCTAATAAGCAGCACAACAGTACTAGGAGCTGAAATTTTTTGAAACCAAGCTGTCATTTGAAAAAAGCACAAGTATAAAGTATGACATGTTAAACAATACTGAACACTGTATTACGTCAACAGAAACAGTACATATTCCTGGACCAATCTTTTATTTCCTTGATAAAAAATATCTCCCTGAATGATTCTGTTTTATGTAGTTTGTGAAAATACCAGCTGTGGGGGCAACTACAGAGAAGGCTCTAATAGGCTATAACGAAAAAAGACATACATTTCAGAACTAACAACTAATGGGTAAGAAGTCCCCTCTGCCAATTACTTACCCCTCCTCACTGGACATGCTCCTGTCAACCTGGCAAGCAGACTTACCTAGCACTGCACAAACCAGAGGCCGACAGGGAAGGTTCTTATCAGCGGCTTTCTTTCTGTGTCTCATAGGCTTCAGAACAGAGAGATGAAATAATCATTTAGAATCAAGGCAATGATATCCTAGATGCATTATCACAGTTGCTTTTTATACCAAAAAAGGATGGTTTTAGCCCAATGAGTGACTACTTCATTAATTCATGTTTAAGAGCAGAATGCCCACTGGCTGGGCTTCATCCAGTTACTAGCATGCCTACATTTTTATCCACCAGCTGGGGGGGGGGGGGGGAGGGATTTCCCTAGAGAAACGACTTCCATCACCAATGGACATGCCCCAAAAAAGCTATGATGGAAAAGTTATTTTGATGATGCTCTACCTATATAGAAATTAAAAATGTCCTTAATATTTCCATGAGGAGGCAGCTGACTATCACATTCCAGGAAATAGCAAGGGGTAGCCTATGGATTTTGCCATGTACCTCTTATCACCTGCCTATAATATTTCCTCCCCAAATTTGACCAATCAATTGGCAATAGATAAGGAAGGCCCAAATTCTTGTGATTGTCTTTCCTGTATCCACCTTCAGCCATGCATAAACAAATACTCTGATGGCCCACTTTAAAGCTATGAGGATTGTACACCATCCTGGCAAATCAGCCCATCATTTCCTACAAAGATTAGAGAATGCAGATTCCTCACAATATTAAACTTTAGACCACGGGTATTGAACTTATTTGTTAAGAGGGCCAGATTTGACATAAATGAGACCTTGTTGGGCCGGGCCGTGTGTGTCATAAAATGTAATGCCAGATAGCAGAGATATAAACTTTATAAAGGACACAAACAAAATTAATGATTTTTTAAACTTGAAATAAAACATGCTTAAAACACTAGCACTCTTGCAATATTTCGTCTATTTAACAGTCTCTGACAACTGACACCTCTTGCTCTGAATTATTGCATTAAAATGTCTGTGCTGTAGCAACCTTAAGTATGCTGTTCAGGTGTGTATCTGTAAGCTGCAAACCTAATTTTGATTTATTGACATACATTACAGAAATCTCATGCTCAGTGTTCTGAGCCTAGGACCCAGAGGAAAACATGAAATGGCTGGGCATTGCAAGCTTTTGTACATAAGTTACTTCTTGTGCTGGTCAAGAACATGAGAAGGCATCCTTACACAGCTAAGGGACATGTGTTTGTCCACAAAACTATACTCTTCCCCAGAGAAATAACTACAACTTCCTACAAAGGAAATGTGCTGGGTGAACTTGGTCTGGACACACACACTCAGCCTAATCCACCTCACTGGCTTGTTGTTATTCCTCCTCTAAAATAGTTCACATTGCTTTCTTACTGAGAAAGACTGGATCATGAAGTTATGAATACAGTGAAAAGGGAGAGGGAACCCAGTTGCTCCCAGGAGAGCCCTGGCATAACAAGCCCAACACTGTAGCAAGGCACACAAAAGCTCATACCTTGAACAAAACTTTGTTGGTCTTAAAGGTGCCTGGTATTTCTTCAGTGCGATTGAGAAAGCCCAGCAAAGTAAGGTCTCCCTTGTTCCCTCCCTCCCTTCAGGGTGGCGCCTCAGCCAGTGGAAGGAAAGAAAGGCTTCCCTTTGTCTCCTGTATAGGATGGAGGCAGCCTGGCCAGGAAGCAAGCTCTGGCTGATTCCCTCCCTCCCCCTGGGAGGAGGGGGAGGAGCCTCAGCCAGTGCTTTACTGGACTCTCTCAATCACATAGGAGAGGCTTACCTATCTCTCCTGTGCAACTGAGAGAGTCTGGTAAAGCAAGCTGCAAGGTAGCAGCAGCAGCAGCACTAGAAAAGGAAGCAAGAAATAGCCAGGGCCTTGCAGGCCAGAATGGAGTCCTCTGAGGGCCTGATCCAGCCCACAGGCTGCATGTTTGACACCTCTGCCTTAGACCAATCTCTATAAGTTAACATCAATGCAGACTGAAAACTAGAAACGTTAGAATGAATTTTTATTTTCCTGTTTGAAGTGCCTATTTGATTGATGCACACCTCTCTACATGTTTTACCAAAAGAAATACTGGGGGGGAACATTTGTTTCCATTTCAGCTAAGGTTGCCAACTCTGGGTTGGGAAATTCCTGGAGATCTTAGGCGAGGATCCTGGGGAGGGAGGAGTTTGGGGAGAGAAGGAACCTCAGCTGTTATAATGCCATAGAGGTATAATGCCTCCAAAGAAGACATTTTCTACAGAAGAACTGATCTGTGTTGCCTGGAGATGTAATTCTGGGAGATCTCCAGCTACCACCTGGAGTTTCATGAAGTCTAGCCACCAAACTCCATGTGTTGGTATGTATCAATAACCTCTTTACAATGCAGTTTGCTAGCAGGTATTAAGACAGCAACTCTGTGGATGAATACTTTAGTCATTTTTATAATCTCTTGAAAGCCTCAACACATAGTTTCATCAGTGAGCAAAAGCTTGCTAACAGTGAGAACAGACAAACCCTCATGTAAATCCCTCAATTAACCAATTTAAAGACAACCAGCCAGCCTAAAAGCTTGTTAAAATCATTCTCTCATTCCAGATTTTAGTACTGTACATAGTCCAATTTAATCAAGTACTAAAGTAGCACTCCATGATTTTGCATGTTTTCTCAGGAAGTAAATACACTAACAATGTTTAACACATTTTTCTCTACACAGCTTTGTTCAGGCTTTTGTTATTGTTTGTGTAGCATGTCTGCAATCATATTCTAATCCGAGTCTTCTCAGGATTAGTTTATGCATGAGTTTGAATGCATGAGAATTACAACTACAGCTTTAAGTACTCTTTAAAATCCACAGGTCATTTAATATGCTTATTTACTTCATTTATACTCCACACTTCTCTGCAGTTAGATCTCAAAGCAGCTTTGTTCTTTTCTCCTCCATTTTACACTTACAACAATCTTGCGAGGTAGATAAGGGTTGTGTGGGTGTGTTTTCTTTCTTTTCAGGGCGTTTCTTTAAATGCTAAAATTAACTTTGGTAAGACAGCAGTTAACACCCCCTTCCCAGTATTTTTCCAATTCACATTGTCCCCTGGAGCTACCATTTGTCCTGCAGGAGGCAATCTAGAAGTATGGTATGATAACTCTGGGGGATAAGTGAAATTGGGAAGGGTGTGTGTGTTAAACTCTTCATCCTTCATGCTGCAGCACCTGTCAAGATTTCCCCTTCCCTCAAAGCCCTTTGGATGCAGCCAGCTTCTAGTTGAATGTGAAACATTACTGTTTCACTACCAGGTAATTAAGTGAGACATATTTTAGCCTTTTTAAAAAACCACATCCAATTCATGTATCTACTGTCTGACTCCTAGCCTCACCATGCATATCTGATGCCAAAACAACTACTTGCCTGGAATGACACAAAAGACATGAGCAGCTAATGATTCCAAGAGACTCTTTCCAACCCTGATGAAGCAGAGATCTTTAATGAGGAAGACTCACCATTCTGTGGAGATTTACTCGGAAATTCATGTTGTCGTCATGCAGAAAAGCATTAGCATACTGGTCCTAGCAAAGAAAAAAGCATCACCATGCATTTTAACACAAAACCAAAGTGAAAAGCAACATCTAACCAAACAACTACAGGTAAACAGGCTGATAAAGGTTTTCAAGTAGGCCACCCACACACCATTTGTGTACATTCAAGAACTCCTGGCTTCCTGGATAAAATATCCAGTTTAATATAAAGGCATTTCCTTAGAACAGCAGGATCTTTCAGGGCACTCTGAAACTAGGAACAAGCCACCTGTCTGAACACTCCATGGAGTTCAAGGCCCTTTTGTCCAGACTCTGGTGCTCCCCTCTCCCTAATGACCCCAACTGCTGAGACAATAACTAGAGGATCATGATTCCACCATAGCTGATGCCACTCCCCAACTTAATGAAACTGAGCTCCTAGGCAGAGACTCCAGCCCTGCTCCAGCCATTGTCAGACTGAATATGAGCAATCAAAACACTGCTCAGTCTTTGCCAGACCACCCCTCTGTGCCAGTAACTCAGTCACAAACACCTTCATTGTGGTCCCCCCATAGGACGCCTTTGGCAGTTATTTTTGAATCCACCCACAGAATTCAAAACTGCAGCTTTTGAGTCTTGTCCCCTCCCCATGAAGCTCCTGCTCTCCTGTTAATATAATTAAAGGTGCATAAAAATCCCCCTCTGGCCACCTACTCTGGTAACTGGTTCTGCACCCCAAAACTTCTTCACCAACTTTATGGCTGGCTTCATCACCACATCTACTCTTCACCACCACCCAGGACTGAATTCTTCAGGCTTCTTTTCTCGACAGAATCAGGCAATGTATGCTTTCTTTCTCCCCCTTATTCTCCCTAAGCACCCCAGCTTGCCTTACTCCAAGCTGGTCTCTTCCCCCATGTTCCTCCCCAACAGGTATCAGTTCATCGGCAAGAAGGCTTAAACAAGGTTATCATTCTTTCTTTGTATACAATGTATTTGCTCATTTTACCTACTTCTGCCATTCTATTTTTCTATTCGGTATCCCGTTAGGGAAATAAAGATTTCTCTTATTCAAAGAATTATTCTGCTTCTTGCTCCTTCAAAGCACTGCCTCAGACTGGCACCCATATATAGACAGATCAGCTCTGAATCAATTAATTGCCCTAGTGACATGTGTCTGACTCAACACAAAAAGAATACTCTGAGCAGTACGGGACTTACATGTGTACTGATTTGGGCAACATTCCCCCCCTCCCCAAATGACCAGGCTCTTCACAGATCAACAAAGTAGTGTTAAAAATTATGCATGCTGTTAACTTCACATCTGCTCATCCTAACTCAAAGGATCAGGACACTGTTAATGTGCTTTGCAGAATTCAGTAGGAAGTTTCTTCTCTCTCCTGTAGTAATGCAAGAAGAAAGCTTTATGGTGGCATTTTGATGGACCCATCACCAGAGGAATTATTACAGCTTGTGCCACTGGAAGATGACTCAGCAGCCTCAGCCCTCAGGCAGAACTCATACTAAGAACAACTCTAAATCAAATCACATTCTGTATAACGCACAGCCAAATACAGCAATAAATATTCACTCCCTTTAATTTCATGGCCAAACATGCCCGGTATAGACCCAGGCAATATTTTTTTTGTCTCCTGCTATCTACACACTGCTTAGGTGCCAACTGGAGAAGCTAATTGCTGACATCTTTTTAAAATAAAACAGTCCTTTTACAATACCTTGATACCCTTTGAAAAACAAATCACTGCACAGCACTGTTAGAGAGAGCTGACATAAGTAAAAGGACAGTGCTTTAATTCTAAAAAAGCAAAACCAAATCCTTCCTGTTGGAACTTGGTTTTAAACTTGCAATTCTATTTTCATACAAAAAATGAGACCTCCTCTTGGAGATTGGAATGATCTAAGGCATACCAAAATCAAAAGTTTTCCAGTTCTGATCATTTCTACCCAAGCTATCCTCTCTCTGCTTCAAATGCCTTGGTTGTACTTGAACAAAGTGTACCTCTTCCTGCTGTAGGAGTACCCATTTTCTTTTATATCCAGAAAGGATAGATGCTTCTAGGTGATCGCCCACATTTTTATACTCTAAGCATTGTATCTTAGAATAAAAGTAGAAGACTAGAGTAGCAGACTTGTTTGTTTAAAGATCCTCAGCAAATTATAGCTGCACTGGTTATAAATTCAGCTTCCAAAAGATATGAGGGAAAATGAAATGCAAAAATAGTGCCAGGTCATGGGGCTAGAGACTGATGCATGGTTAATGAGAAGGGGGACACGGGCAAGGGGGCTTACCTCAGCTATGCAGGTCAGGATAATCAGACAGAGCTTGCCACTATGGAGCCGGTGTTCATCTGCAAATGAACAACAACAGGTCCCACATGAGCCACTAAACTGATGTGTCAAAGGGTCAATATGCAGATCAGGAAACACAGAGCCTCATGGGATGAAAAAGAGCAAGAGGTGAAGCACCAGCAGCTTTTTATCTACAGCTCAGAGCTGTAACTCTAGCAGAGAAACTATAGAATCCCAGATGTCTATAACAAGGCCTTTTCCATCAAACACATGGCTAGTTTCATTCTGTCCTCTCTCTTGTCTTTTTGCATCTCCAACATTAGTTTTTCTGCTGTTTTTTGACCTGTTGTCTATAAGAAAAGGCCACCGGCATCAACTGTGGGGGGGTGCGGGGGCGCGGGCCACCCTAGAAAATGGAGCGCTCGCACACCCGGCCGCCGCGTGCCACAGCCACTCCCCTGTACCGCTGCCAGAGCCGCTCTCCCCACCCACTCCCCCCCCCCGGCTTGGTCCGGGAGAGCGGCGGCCCGGTGTGGCGGCGGGGGCGGCCCGGCGCAGCGGGGGGGGGGGGGAATCCGGCACGCACGCATGCTTTGCACATGCACACATAAGCCCCTTCCCCCCCCCGGCACTTTCAAAACTCTACGCCCCTGGAAAAGGCCAATTAGCCCATCTACTGATACTCTTAGAATTTAATTTGCAAATATAAGTCAATGCTACTCCTTGTTTGAGAGTGTAACGAACTCTTCAAGATCTATAGCAATAAGCAACAATCAGTAACAAGAGGTAAGAAGACCCTATAAAGTATGGTACTTTGTGCTTTAATAAGCAGTGTGATTTCCCCAGATGTGGAAAAAGAGGACAGGTGAATTATTACCAAGAGATCAGGACTTCCTTGACCACAAAAGGCATAATTAATTCCCTCTTTTCGGGGCTCCAGTCTGTGCTAGTCCACTATCTGTCTACATAGCTGACAGTGACACTCACATGGGCAGCTGGGGTACAAACATGCCTTGAACATAAAAGGTTTCTTATGTAGTGGAGATTGTGAGTCTGCTCTTCTTAGAAGAGTCACAAGAGAAAAAATGATTTTGTGAACTTCCTATTCTAGGACTATGCCCTCATTTTCCTTGTATGTCAAAGCAGAAATAAGAAAGATTTGTGTTTGCCCTTTGGGGGGGCTGTTTTAATGAGTCTAATATGTCACTAGTCCTGAAAAAACCTTGTACATTGTTATGCATTTAGAAGCAACTCAGGATATAAACAAACAGTGCTAAACACTGGCAAGAACCCCCTGATATGAATTAGATTGTTTGGTCTCCCACACAGAGAGTCGTTACAAATAGAGAACATCTCAAACTTATATGTAAAGGATGGTGATAAACAACTACATGTATATATTTAAGTACAGGTAACATGCTGGGTATCAAGTGATAATGATTAAAAAAACAAAATGCTTCTTTTCTGGCACAGCCAAGAAAATAGCCCTGAAGAGCGCAAGATCTTGAGGCTTATTGTTCAGGTGCTGCCAGAGTCATATTTTTTCCCTGGGGATTACATCATAAGCATTACTGCTCTATGCTAAGCACTTGCACTGCAAATTACAGACATTACAAGTGACGTGCTACATTTGACAGCACATCATTGGCCACAGATCTGTGATACGTAGAGCAGTGCTGTGTATTTCAGCATCAGAACAACTGACTACTCTTTGCAAGCCCTAAGCGCATTACGAAAGTAGCACAGATCCCCCGAGAGGGATCCTAATTTTGGCCTTGGGAGCGGATGGGGAGAGAGCCGGGTGGGAGGAGTTCTCATACCAAGCCAATTCTGTGCAATCAGGTGCATAACTGAAGCTTGCTTCCTCCTTATCTCTGGAAAGGGAAAGTGGGACTAGAGAACCTTTAATGAATGGGAAATGTCAGTATGAGGGTGGCAGCTAGGGAGATTTATTTTAAAAGTTATGTGCCACCTCACCAAGCACTCCATATTGCTAATAATCAATAGCAAAATAATCCAGTTAAACAGGTATGGCTGGAGAACTACCGCAAGAAGCAAAACATTTAAATCTTGCAAGAACGAAGTTACCCTGGAATCATTAGATGAATTTCTTTAAAACACACAAAGAGAATTAAGGAGCAACCCCAGTAAAAGTTACTTTTAAATAAATAATGCAATAACAGTAAACTTCTTCACAGAAAATGCACAGGGCATGACTGAATAAAAATAAACTTGCTTCATGTGTACTTACAGAAATTAAGCTGGAAATTTAAAACAAACTGAATGATGCTACCTTGCTAGGGCTGGTAAAAAGCCTTTATAGTTGATGCTTTAGCTCGTCCTCAAAAGTTGCATTTTTGGATGCTGTCAAGGGTGGTATCCAAGCAAAGTGCAATACGCAAGTGTCAGCTATTCCCATCTTGAGGTACAATGGATGTGAAGTATGTGCTCACAACTTGCTAACATGGAGTGAAAAAGTTTTCATTGGATGAGCAGACCCCCTGGAGTGCCCCAGGGTTCTATTCATTATCCAGGCCTCCAGATGCATCTGTCCTGGTTCTGAACTAGTGCCTTGGTTAGGTAGCTAAGGCAGAACAAGCTAAAGCTGAATCAGAATCAGACAGATGTAGTGCTGGTCAGGAAGGCTGATATTTTAGAGTGACTGGATCCACTTGTCATGGATGGAGGGGTGTTGGGAGTTTTAACAGAGCAGGTTGGAGGTGCTCATGAACCCAGCTTTGCCATTTGAAAAGCAGGTTGTCACAGAAGCCAAGAGCATCTTCTGTCAGCTGCATCTAGTTCACCAACTCTCTCCTTTCTTTGACTCAGCTGATTTGGCCATGCAGATCCATGCTTTTGTAACCTCACAGTGGATTACTGTAACACACTGTATGTTGAGCTGTCTTGAAAGCCAGTCCCCAAAATTGCAGCTGGTCCCGAATGCAGCAGCCCAATTATTGGCAGGGCCTATCCAATGGGAACACTGACTATATTGAAAGAGCTACAGTGGCTGCCAATTTGCTTCTGAGTTCAATTCAAGGTACTGGTTATGACCTTCAAAGCCTTTCACAGCCTACGGCCCACATATGTTCCCGTGTGCCAACTACAGTATTCAGGCTGCAACCTGCTGGCTGCTCCTCCACTTAGAGCAGCTCACCTGCCATCAACCACAGCCCAGGCATTTTCCATTGCAGCTTCCACTCTGAAGAATGGGCTCCCTGAAGAGGTGAGAGAAGCCCCCTCAATGAACATCTTTAGGAGATGCTGCAAGGATTGCTTGTTTGCTAGGGCTTTTGATATGGTACGAATAGCAGGCGTATTTTGGGGGTTTTATGTTATCTGGTTCTAATCTGCAATGTGTTAATTACTGCCTATAACCCCTCTTGAGCCAAGAAGAAAGGCATGGTACAAATATATTCATAAATAAATAACCCCATGGTTCTGAATAGGCCAGTGGGGCTCATTGTGGCACAGGCAGAATATATATTTGCGCATGCACAATCCAGCATCACCAGAGACCCCCACCTTGACAGCAGTCAAGCAAGCCAAAATGTTTATAACCCAGCTGTGCCACATCATGTTAGCCTTCCTGCACCACTGCAAAACCTTTGCCAGCCAGAGCCCACGGAGCATCACTAGTGAGTAGTGAAGGGTGCACTGAGTTCCACTCTAGGCTCAGAGTTCTGTCTGTGCACTGTCTCTCTTGGGCATTTTTTGAACAGCAGTTACTATATACCATGGAAATCTCAACTTCCTTTCCTCCCCTCACATAGCTGAAAATTAGATCCACTTTGCCTCCTGGGAGGACATGCTGAGATTCCTCTGGTTATTATGAGCTACAATTTTTCCCTTTCTATATTTGGCTTCCCTCCCTTCAGCACCAGGGCTCCCCATTCTCCAGTAATTGCCATCTGGTAATGAGAAATCAATTCATTCTCTCAGTGTGCAGAACCTTCATCTCCATGGGGAGTCCAGGTAGATTTCTGTCTGCAAACTAACCAGCAACACCCCCTTCCTCCCCAACAGATTTCAGAACTGTACAGCTGTGTCAACAGAACTGCTTACCTTTGGTGTCCTGCATGACGATGGAGCTGTACTTTAAGAAAGTTATCAGCAGGTTGCTAGTCTGCACATCAGCATCCAGAGGGAGTTCCACAGTACTTATAACTGGGAAAGATCAGATAAGATTTGATCATCATCAGCACACACAAGTTTCCCAAGGTACCCTAACAAAGGTAAAGAAGATGCCCCTATTACAGCAACATCCAATCCTTCATATATTTTTCCTCATAACTGTCTGCGGTGCCAGGCAAGGCCAATACAGATATCACAGTCTTGGGGGCCGAAGACAGCCAGTCAACTGCTTGAACCTCCACTACTACAATGAGACAAACACCACAAACAGAATGCCCATACAAAAGTTCATTTAGGCAGCTCTCTCACTACCCTTCCTGACATCCTACTATTCAGGTAAAACCCTGAAACTTTTGTGAGGAAAGAGGAACCTCGAAAGCTCAAGAGGAGCCAGCTGGTTAGTCCCAAGACAACTGGTTCTGTGAGGCATGGAACTCAAGTAAGAGGCAACAAAGGGCATGCTAATCCAGCTTACTATGTTCTCCACTGGTTCCTCGTCCATCCTTCACATGCCTTCTTCATCACTCCTCAAGTGATGCTATTGAAGCCTCAGGGAACAGTAAAACCAACTTCAGCTGAAGCCCAGCTCTGAGGTAAACAAACGGCTCATCTTTTCCTTCCAGTTCATGTCACTGCTTCCAGATCTGATATACTCCTCTGCTGGCATCATCCGTACCTGATAAGGCTGAACTTGGTTCCCAGTTCCTTCTTTGTGAATCCAATCACAAATATTGAGGATAATTTAAAAGCTCTGAACCCCGAAATAAGGTTTGGATCACCTTAAATCATACAACCTCACATTCAGGGGCCTTTGCCCTCCAAATGGACCCATGCTGGCTTTCTGAGAGGCCTATTCATCTTTCTCTTTTAACTAATTATCAACCACTACAACAAAGAGTTGTGCACTTCTTCATGGGGCAGAGGGTATATGGAGACAAGTCATTCTTAGCTGGAGACATTGCAGCATTTAAAAATCATATCTGAACTCTTAAAATATAATGACACAGTGCTCCTTCCGGCCTTATGTGTATTTTGCTGCCTTCTCTTCTGCGACTCAAACAAGAGCCACGACAGAGATCAAGAGTTCACTTACTTCAACCAAAACAGTCTGAGACTATTTATCCAATAATGTATCCCTTAGATCAGGGGTGTCAAACATGCGGTCCGGGGCTGGATCAGGCCCCCGAAGGGCTTCTATCAGGCCCACAGTGGAACTGGATGACTTCTGCTTCTTCTTCCAGTTCTGTTGCTGCTGCGTCATCATAGGTTTCCAGCTTACAGATACACACCTGAACAGCACACTCAGGATTGCAACAGCACAGACATTTTGATGCAATAATTCAGAGGAAGAGGTGTCAGTTATCAGACACTGTTAAATAAACAAAATATTGCAAGAGTGCTGATGTTTTAAGAATGTTTTTATTTTAAGAAAAAAACCTGTTGTGCTTGTGTCCTTTATAAAGTTTATATCTCCACTACCTGGCATTACATTTTATGACACACAATGGCCCGGCCCAACAAGGTCTCATTTAGGTCGGATCCAGCTTTCATAACAAATGAGTTTGACACCCCTGCCTTAAGATCTTACAGAATGCTTCCCAAAATTAAGACCAAGAAAACCTTTCAGATTTACAACTGAGAAAGTAAAGGACAACAACCCACTATAACCATGCAGTTATCCAGCAATCACCATTAATTTCCTCTCCCACCTATCCTGATCTTTCAATACAGACAGCTACACAGATAACTCAAAGTGTAAAATTCCTGCTTCCAACAATATTCCATACATCCCAAACCAGCCACAAAGTCAAGCAGATGTCATACAAAACTTAACTGTCCTTTCACTAGGTGCAAGGCCAGCCCCTATTAATCCCCCTTTGGCTCATAAGCACCAGTAAATGCTTATATACTACATGAAAGCACATGATCCTCAGTAAACATGGAATGGCTCTTTGATGAGTCTTGAATGGTCACTCCATGCTTTTCTGGGAAATGCTCAGGGTCACTGAAGTAGCCATTCCATTCTTCAATTGGGGGAATTGTTTACAAGATACATGACAGGATGTAGACACTCCCAAAGATCAAGTGCTTTCAGACATTCCTCTACCAGTAAAAATAAACAGGAGTCTTATGGCAGGTAAGACTAACAATTCTGTTATTTAGAAGGCCAGAAATGATCTAGACTAATCTTGTAAAACTTGAGTTATTCTGACTTCACAAGATCTCAAGACAAGATCTCAAGACTTCATAAGAAACTTTCAATTCCTGAAGTGACAGCCCCTTACACATCCACTTTCTATTATGATTTTCCCAGAAGTGCCAATTCTTGTCAAGTAAAAGCAGCTCAAAGCACAATACAGAAACCAGCATCAGCACTGGAGCTGTACAGGCCAAGGGACACCTGGGGGAAGCAGGGATACAAGTGAATTTCATGACTAGTTCACAATGCAGGTTTTTGGGATGGTTCTATTTTCACACTGAGCCTAGTTTTTGAAGTCACATGACTGAAATTAATTAGAAAAAAAGCTTAAAATTTACATCTGTTGTTCAGGGGGTTGTCATTAAAAGTAATGCTTTACTATAAACTTTCATGCCTTAAAACTCTAGTATTCTATCCTCCTAAAGGAACAAACCTAAGCATAGTGTCCCATATTAGTCCTTCAAAGAAAACCACAACCCTAGAACATAGGCAAAAAAATATTAAGGCAAGCAACAATTAACCTGCATGTGTTAAACAGAGGGGTGGGAAAGGAGATAGATGAACTGGTCTTTTTGATGCAAAGTAAGTAAAGTAAACTCAGAAGGCTAAATAATGGGAGTAATTGGACTAAAACAACAGCAGATGAAGGGGCAAATCACTCATCATTCATTACTGAAAAAGGGATGAAATAAACCTGTTTTACATGGAAAGCATGTGACCCACATGTGTAAAAAAATGTTTAAACAGTCATAAAACAGGTGAACAGCTCCGTAAGAAACCAGAGAAATCAGGAACTAACTAAATAATGCAACTAGTAGCTTCTGTTGGCCACTGTGGGGTACCTCAGGGACTTGTCCTTCCCTTATGTTTCATATTAACATGAGACCACTTAATGAAATTGTCAGCAGTTTTGGAGTTGGATATCATCAGTCTACTGGCAACATCCAGCTATCTATCTCTGACTAAGCCCCCAGATGCTGCTGCTTCAGTCCTTGGTCAATGCCTGTATCCCATGGTCAAATGACTACATAAGAACAAGCTAAAGCTGAATACAGACAAGATGAAGGTAATGCTAGTTAGGATGGCTAGCATCCTAAAGGGGACTTCATTACCCACTTTAGATGAGGCGTCTTTCAGATCTGTACATTCAGTTAAGAACCTGGGGGTACTTTTGGACCTGACCTTGGACAGAGAAGTGAGTCAACAGTATTGCTAAGACTGCCTTTTCCAATTACATTCAACTCGCAAACTGGGATGTGTTTTGGATGCAAACAACCTGACCCCACTCATTCATGCTACTGTTACCCTAAAACTAGACTATGGCAATGCAGCTCTTGGCTCAGTGCTAACAGATCCCTCTGCACAGCTGCACAACCACCATCACAGTAGCCCCCCAAATCCACTAAGATTTCACTAATATGTATTCAATAGCCATAATGGGTCCTTCTGGGGCTGCTATGATGCACACCATGAATGAATATTTAACAGCAGCAAGCAAAATTAGCACTTAAGATACCATGGTGACAGGAACCTTCAATGCAGTTCAAACAACAACAGGAAAAGGTTGGTTTAAAAAAATCACTGTGCAGAAACAGTCACTACTTATAGTTCAGCCCCTGCAGCTATGACTTTTTCATGAAAAGACCATTTTTTATTGTGAAATTTGAAAAAGGGCTTAATCAACGTTACAAGCAAGGTTCTGAGGAACCGTGTTTCAGACCTTAAGCCTATTTGCAAATTCTATCAGCCTGGGGAGGTGTCCAAAACTGAACATACAAGGTTCCACCTAATTGTTTTTGAAAAGGCATATTTAAAAGGAAAGTGTTTTCTTTCTCCTGCTTTGCATCTGAGGTGTCTAGCTCTCATTATGAGCCGACACAAAATTATTAAATTTGCAGGTTTGGGGGCATGGGTAGGGATCATTCTGGCATGCCTTTGAAAAAACAAAGCCAAAAACCATGGGAAGCAAGACTTGTGCTCAGAATCACAGAGAAGGACTGAAAAGCCTAACAATCTTAGACAGTATTAGTGCAGGTCAAGATAAAAATTGCCTTATTATTGTTAATCAACCTCCCAGCAGCAGGAAAGGCAGTGCTTGCTATGCCTGTCTGCAGTAGTCTGGGTCTGTCTATGCAAATATATATGAGAGAGAGAGGGAGAGAACGAACTGAAGGTAAGCACAAATTTTGCCCACTGTATAAAAAAGTGTGTAGGTGGACGTATTTGCAATGAACAATTTGAAAGAAGCCTAAGCACTCCCAGCCCTCACGATCATATGGAATACATACGCAGAGAAGTGGAAGACATAATTTCTTTAAACTGAGGCTTTTGATATCCATGGCAACCAGGCAGAATTTATCCTCCCAGAGAAGAATACTCTTCTGCCAGGATATCAGAATGACCTGAATAGCAGCTATAAGAGGGCAACACACACAGCTCTCACCCCAAGATGCTTACCAACAAAGCTCTATTCAAATCCATCTCATTCTTCCATTTAGACATTTGTGACACACAAAGCACTCAGTAAACACAGAGGAACTAGGCAATCATGGATGGACAGCTGATCCTAATTTCTCCAGAATGACCCCACCAGCTTTGCAAAGCCCAACCCCATAGTGGAATCCTATTTATCAAGGACAACTGCTTTCACACTTCACAGAAACAGTCCCAGAAACCACCTAGGACCTGTTTATGACTGAGGTACATGAAACCACAGAGCTGTAACCAGCGTTCCCTCTAAGATGAGTTAGTATAAGCTGGCTCACAGGTTTTTAGCCTCCGGCTCACACATTTTTGTCTCAGCTTAGGAAGGATGGCTCCAGAGCAAACTAATTTATGCAGCAGCCAAATCACTCGTTTACAACTTTAATGCCAGTAGCTCACAAAGCAGAATTTTTGCTTACAAGACTCCACAGCTTAGAGGGAGCATTGGCTGTAACCCAATCTCACTGTTGGCTGGATGGAACTGAAATTCTTGGCTTTAACCTAGGAGAAACTTAGTTCTATATTGGCAGAGCAGGCCACCTGCGACCTTACTCATTGGCAGATACAGTGGACCAGAGCAGAGGGTAGAATGGCTCACCATCAGAAGAAGGTGGTGTAGTACCAAGCGGTGTGACTGGAGTTGTTGGAACTGGACTTACTGGCATCGTCACCAATCCAATTTCAGGATGACTCTAGGAATGAAACAAATGTAGGCAAGTTATATTCCAAATAATGTATGCTGGAGAGTGTAAGATGCATTTGCTCTAGCTTTACACCACTCCTGGAACTCTATTTTCCTTCTATCTGGACATGAAAAACTAGCTGTCACTTTTGTCTGTGGTGAAAATCTCAAACATGACTGCTCACAGATTGCTGCCTTTCAAAACACACAAGTGAGTCTATGGTTCCCACCCCACCCCACTGTCCTTACATTTCCTCATACATTCCTGATTAAAGAGCAGTTAGTGCATCAGTTTGCCACCCAAGAACTTAACCCACATGTGTCAAGAACAGGACTACAGAAATATTATTGGCACTCCCTTGCCTTTTTCTACTAGTTCCTCTTCACATTTCACCTCAGCCAACAGGTTCACAACTAATTTCTGATTTAACTTTATTCTCCACAGGGCTCCATTTGTGTCACAGTCATCCATGAGAACCGGGAAGATTTCAGATCAACATACTATTCTATTTTATATCCAACAGTGAAGTAATGAAGTCTGTTTCACACAGCGCATTTCATATCAATGCACCTCCAAATGTTCTCTCAGCAGCAAGCAGTGCAATGATTTGAAATGTGTTCTAGAACTACCAATCTGCTTTTAATAGCACAGCATTTCATGGAACCTCATGCAGGGGACTGCCACGACAGGGAACTAGAATGTCTAGTTTATTAATGGACTCTTCATCAGCTCATCGTCTCATAGGGGAACAAGTACACATAGCTAAATGTTGCAGACTCAACTTTTGAAATCATTGTCCAAGGCAAGCTTTGAAATAAACTGGCCATTGAAATATTACAGCCCTGTTTCCTTGGAATAAAAACTTGCATTTTTGCTGTAAGAGGGTTTTATAACTGCTATGCCAGCCAAAAGATAACAGCACTGCCTAGCAGCAAGACACTGGCACAACATTTCTGAAACAGAACCTCAAGTATAATTGTGCAACTTATAGCATAGCTTCCAAAAATCTGTTAAAAACAACACACGCCCTTCTTAACTTTATTCTGTAGCCTATGGACTACGCAAAACTGATATAAACAGAATAAAGAAAGTCAAGTTGCACATACAGTTTGGACACTGTTGCAAGGAAAATACCCCATTTGGTATGTCAGGCTTATTGTCTGAAGGAACAAAGGAGTAAGCAAGGCTTCAAGCAATTTGTCTAAGCATAGTAAATGTGCTATTGGCCATACTAGCTGGATCACATTTAGACTCATTCGATTCTAACTGGAAGCAATATCACCACTAGGGATGGGCACAAATGAGAAAATTCTGGTTCAGTTCGGGATTTGGGGTGTATCCAAACTGAACCCCAAACCAAAATGAGCAAAAGTGCCTGAACTGAACCAGCCAGTTCAGGCTGCCTTTCTCCTGGCCGTGGCAAGCTGCAGCTGGGGAGGGGGGTGTCACCCAGGAGTCCGCTTTGCTTCCCCCTGCTTTGAAGTGAGTGGAACAGAGGGTTAAATGGCTCACAGCCATTTAAACCTAATAGCTGACAACTGTTAGGCTTAAAAGGCTGCGAGCCATTAAAACCCATTTCATTCCCCACCCCACTTGGAAGCAGGGGGGAGTGAAAGGGCTTGCTAAAATGGCTTGCATCTATTTCATCATAACAGCTGACGGGTGCACCAGCCCTGCTGTTAGGTTGAAATGGATGTAAGCCATTTCAGTGATCTCTTTCGCTCCCTCCCACACACTTGGCAGGGAGCAAAAGGGATCACTGAAATGGCTTGCATCCATTTCAGCCTAACAGTGGGACTAGTGCGCCCATCAGCTGTTAGGCTGAAATAGAAGCAAGCTATTTCAACAATCCCTCTTGCTCCCCCACCCCCGCACTGCACGAACCTCGCAATAACCACATGGAGAGTCGTGGGAGGGGTGCTGAGGTGAGATGGAACGAACCTCAGTTCGCAAACCACAACCTGGGTAATCTCACCATGAAATTATGTTTGTGACCAGGTTCGTGCCCATCCCTAACCACCACATTAACTACAGCAGAACATCAGAACACTCAAGAACAAGAACCCTGCAGATGAGAGAGGCAAAACACCCAGAAGAACTTGTGACTATCCAGAAGAACCCACAAGCTGAAAAAACTGAGACAGAACAGCACAAGATAGGATGTCAAGAGCAGAGACCAAGGGATGGTGTCCAAATATCACAAATATCACAGTTATGGCATTAACAAGGTTTTTAAATTATCACTATATTAAATAGAAAGGGCAGCTACAGAAAGCAATGGTGAAAAGACTTCAGAAGTCAGGACAGAACTGTACTGAACACCAATCACCAGAGACAAATAAGCTAAGCCCTTGATTCCATGTGAATGAAGCCATCTCTGCTGCTCCCGACTCCAGAAAATTCTCCAGTTTGTTACTGCCAGTAAGCCATCCTACAAATTCAAAATTCTTCTCCTTTATTTACTAATAGATAAGAACACAGTTCATTCTGCTTTGAGGTAATTTTAATAACAAGCTAGTCAGCAATTCTCCCAGGAGTCCTGCAAGCAGACAGATGAGCCTCCTGCCCTTTGGGGGGAGGGGAAGAGAGGAGAAAAGACAGATAAGCATGAGGTATACACCTTTCAGTCCATCAAATTCATAGGAAGGTCTTTTATGGCAAAACTACAATGTGAGTACACTATTATGAGCAACACTACATTTACAGGAATAGGTCTCAACATGTCATAGCGGATACCTCCAACATACTGAAGGTATTCTGTAGCTTAGCTTCCTCTTCTGTTCACAGATAATATAAAATGAGTTGTATCCCACCTGTGCCAAGACAGTGATGAAGTTTCGGTTCAAATGAACAGCTTCATAAAGGGCCAACAGGATAGCCTCATTGGTTCTACACAACGACAAAAAACCACAATCAAGGAACATGGTTATTTGTTGAAGTAACACAGAGAACATGCTGAAGCTCTCTTCCCCCTCCCCCTCCCCAACTCTGGACTCCAACTGGACAGATACAAAGGAGCCCCAATGTCCGAACACCCTAAAGAATTGATTTTTTTAAAAAACCACAGGAAATTCAGTAACAGATCTTTCACATCTAGCCTAGCCCTTATTCTCCACAGCAGCACTTAACATTTACCATTTATATAAAGCTTCAAGCGCTTCACAAACAGTGCTCTGCCAGCTGCTCCTAGGGTCCCTGCAAATTACGGATAACAGAATACTGAAGCAAGGTTATGCCATGCTGTGCAATCCAGAATTGGATGTCAAATTGTAGCAGGTGAGCTTTATGCGGCCTGTGAGGTTCCTTTGCATAATTGGTAATAATTTTCGGAATTAAATTTCAATGTGCAAATCTGATACGTGCCGAACAAGCTGCCTGACCTTGCTAAACAGCTCAAGTGCTGTGCATGATACCATCTCCTCCTGACTTGCTCCATTTGTCTGTGCAAAAGTACAAGTAGTCTACTCTGACCATTCAGAATGCAACTTGGCCCTTAGCAAATATGGCCTCTGCTAATTTACTTCTCCATCAGACTACATGCAATCATCTCCACTACTGTCTGCTGAGCTACTGCTAACCTCCTTCCACTGCTTTATGTTTTTAATATAATGTCAGCTGCAGGAAAAGTCAGCAATGGATAATATTTCATATTTCTCAGAGTGGCATACTTACTGAACTGAGATTTTCTCATCAGCATCAGCTATGAACATGCTGCCCACCTATGGAAAGAAGCAGCATTGCACAGCTATGAACATCTGAGACCAAGCAGAGCCAACACACAACTCTCAAAGCAATACTGATACTTCCCCCAGAGCCTGAATCCAAGCCTAACATGCGGGCTCCTCCCCCCCCCCCCCCCCCCACACTTCTGTCACTAGTTTTGGATCAGGCTCCTTGTTACAGCAAGCACTGACTAGTAATATACACAAGCTCCTTACCATGTTGGTCAAGGCTGAGAAAAAGCCACTCTGGTGTTCTTCTTCCTTGTCCTTGTACTGGCTGAGTGAAAAGGATAGTAACAGAAAGATAACAGAATGGGAGATGCAGAACTATGTAAGCAAAATTTTTGACCAAAAACACTTCGTATTTCTCTGTTGCTTAAGTATTGTGAAAAAACAGAGAAATACTAAGTGTCCTTCAACTGTTACATTTAAAGACTGCTATGTTTAAATCAAGAGAAATTTTAATTGCTTATAATTAAATAGGAAAGCATTGGTCAGTGTCTAAAGCGAGAATTTTTTGAACAATAATTTCCACTAACCCTGTGCCCTAAGCAACCACTATCCTGTTTATTAATGGTTAATGCTTACCAGGTTTTCCCCTTGATGAGAATTTGAAACCTGAATTTAATGCTGAATAGCAAATCTTAGGTCAAGAGTAAACCTAGCTAATCCTAACCACACCAATAGTTAAGAGCAATAGAAGGAATTTATACACAAAGGGAAGGAGGGAGACACATAACTCCACAAATACCATTCCCAGTATCTTAAAGCAGGGCTCAGCAAACACCAAGTTTGCAAGGCTGCCATGGCACCTAGTATTTTTAGCAATGATTTTATTGTAGTGTCTCTCAATGAGAAGTACAAAGCTTATTTATCATTTCACAACAGAATAAGTTTATTTTTAGGACATAAAAATCCACACGCATGAAGTTCTTGTCATTGCTTGTTTATATGTTAACGTCACACCATTCAGTGGTGGTGGATGAATTCATTTCTTAATTAGTTGCTTTCTATATTGGCTCCAGTATTCAATTAAACAGAGCTTTTAAGGCAATAATCGAATTATCAGAAATAGGGGAGAAGATAGGCAAGGGTTAGTTTTTTTGTGGCAACTTTATGGAAATTACAAGAAATATGAAATGGTTAGGATTAGGTTTTGTGGTAGCAATGGTTAGAAAATATGATCATTATTACACAAAACCCTAAAGACTGACAAATATGTCAAGGCCTGTTTTAAAATAGGCCAGTTTCTCAGAAGTACAATAAAAACTATTCCCAGATAGTTGCTAAGCTGTATGCTACTGTGACAGATTTAAAGTAGGGGGGTGGAATCTTTTTACTGGACTAAATTCACTGCAATGAGAAATTATATAAGAATGGAAAACATACACATACTCCTTGATCAACACATCTTGGTCCAATAAAAAATAATTTAACCTACTCTCCATCTCCTGTCCCTTGAGACCCACTTTGTAACCTCCACATAGTGACTCAGTATATTGTATAATTCTATTAGACACAGAGAGAGAGAGAGAGACGACCATGGACTTCAGCCTCAACACTCATTCTGCAAGCCTTCAAGGCTCTCATAGCTCTCCTGCAGAAAATGCATTTCAGTCATTTCTGCAGCAAAAACCACCACGGCTATCTGCATATAACCAGCAATTCTACTGGCTTGATAGTCCACTAAGCTCAGCAAACAGTATCTGGTAGTTTAGGATGATTTAGAGGAAGCATGTAAATACGCCAACAGAGCAGAGATGCTCTCACTATGAGGCAATTGCCACAGGCTTTATTAAAGTGTACATAGTTTTGTCTTTATTTTCAAGAGTTTTGTTTTAAAAGCCGTCCACGGGGTGGGAGTAGGAATACCTACACAAAAGGGCATGCAGGTTTCCTAGGAGCACACAATCTAGGACAGCATACACCTTGAACAAGATGCCTCCATTCCAACACCTTTGTTCTAGGAAACACCAAAAGGCCAAAGACACTTCACAGGTCAGGATCATACCAATACTAATCTCCAGCACCACTAACCTGGCCACACACAGCACACCAGAAGCTGAAAATAAGCATCATGTAAGAAAAGATCTGCAGCTATTTTTATTTTAAAGTGACACATTTATACCTTGCCTTTCTTCCATCATGGAACTCAAGGCAGCAAACAAAGGTTTCCCAGAATGCATCCAATCCAAGCACTGATCTGATGCAGATCTGCAGCTGCTGAGCTTCAACAAGGTACCTTTGTGTATATATGTTTACAGGGAATGATTAGAAGGCACCTATCACAAAAATCATCTTGCCTTCCAAGCAAGAACAGACAAGACTAGAGAGCAATGGCTTGGCTTCGCATCCAGGTGACAAGTAAATGAGCATAGCCTAAGCAGATGCCACAGGACAAGGCAAAAAAACAACTAAGGCTTATAAATAATCAGAAACAGAGGAAAATTACTTTCATACACCAAATATGGTCAGTGTGAACAACCTCACTCTAACTGAAATTACACTGGAGTTCATACCTCAAACAATATAACTGTTCTGGCAGTCCCAGAATGCCCAGAAAAAGGTACTGAGGCACCAGACCATAAACACGTCTTGAAACTACTGCAATTATTTGGTTCCAGCAGCAATGCTGAATGATTGCCATCATAGATCAGCATTACTTTCATTAAAAAGACAAGAAAATAGGGAAAAGGCAGCAGAAAACTGAAATCTAGTTTAGGAAAATTTCCAGCACTAAACCTATCCACACAAGCATATAAAATCCCCCAGAAGATACAGCATATCTGTCACTATCACTAGCCTCTAGGTATCTAGTAAACCTGCTTTAAGCCTCACACAGTCTGGGGTCTTCAGTCGGATACAGGGAGTAACCGATTAATCCAAAGAACAAGTACCGGGGCTTATCACAAAATTATACCAAATAATAAACAAAATAGATGAAGAAAAAGAAATTTTATACCAAAAACAATGGAACTTAGACCTTAGCATTAACCTAACAGAAGACAATTGGACTATAATTTGGAACTCCCCAAGTAGGACATCAAAAATAAGCCCAGTAAACATTTAGGCGACAAAACTAATGATGAGGTGGTATATACCACCGTCAATATCCCACAGAAGAAATAATACACACACACCAAACTGTACAAAATGTGGTCTCTTTGCCAGCTACATGCACTGTTGGTGGACATGCCCGTTGATCAATAATTTTTGGACCCAAATAATACACAGCATTTATGAGATTACATCCATTAAACTGCCAATGACCCCAGAGGTAATACTATTAGAACTATGGAAATCTCCACACATTACACAAGGAAACACAGAAAGTATTTCCATATTATTGACAGCAGCCAAGAACCTTATAGCTTCTAAATGGATAGACAAACAAGCCCCATCAGTGAAAAAGTAGTATGAAAAATTGTGGGAATACTTTATACTGTCCAAACTGTCTTATACTGTATGTAATAGCCCACTCTCTCAATAACAGAAAAAAATTGTTTATGTTTGGCTCCCAATTATAAGTTACCTTCAGAAACAAAATGTTATTCCATTAAACCCTGTCTACCAAAAAATGATTTTTGAAAGGTTCGAAAGTTATACTATTATATTTTGTTATTGTTACTATATATGTTGTAACACGATGGTTGTAAGATCTATAATGTTTGTAAATGTAAAAACGAAAAAATTGTTAATAAAAAAAAGGGAGTAACCCAATCATATTAGAAAAACAGTTTGTTCATACTAAAATGATACTTAAACACAGAGCTATTTATGGGCAGGAACACACAGGAACGGAGTTCCGGCTGGCTTCTGAATTGCCCACGCCTACAGCCACCCCTCCGGTTCCCCAGGCACCTTGCAAGCCGCGGGGCACCTGGGGAAGCTAATGAGTTCCTGCTGGGCTTTTGCTACAAACAAAGCCCTGCTTAAACAGGCACATTTACAAGGCAAAAAAATAAATCTGACTTGTTTTAGATACTGCAGTGGCTGAAACTTCTAAAAATGCTGAGTCATCTGAATGGCATATGGCTTGACATGAATGAGAGAAGCTACTAATGGTGCCCCCTCACCAAACTGAGCCATTCTGACTTAAGACTATACAGAACAATGTATTTATTTATCATACCATATATTCTAATAGTCATCTCAGTCAAATCTGAAGATACTTAAACCCACAACGGTTTTGAAGTATTCCAGGCTTGGTTTTGGTCATTAAAAGTCAGGGGGAGGGGGCAGGGCAGGGTCATTTCCAGGACTATCTTGGCTTTTGAGGGAGGACTTATCTGGGACAAGCCTGGGAGCAGCCCCCAAACAACCTGCCACCACCCAACTTGCATGACTCATCCAGGCCTGGTTGCTTACTACTGTTCAACAGCAGCCATCCTATGAAAGCCAGTGTGGTGTAGGAGTTAGAATAGTGATTCCCAAGGTGGGTGGTACCACCTCCTTGGGGCAGTGGGGTTATCTAGGGGGGCACTGGAAGTGGGCTCCTTTGACTGTGTTGTTCATTCATTTACAAATGACCAGGCTATGGCACCATGCTGGCAATCTGCACTCCAAGTTTCTGCCTCTGCACAGTGTTAAGAAACTATCAGAATTTTTATAAAATTCACCACCAGTGCTCTAGTCAGACTACTATACTGCATTCTGAGAAACTGTCATCACCACATGTGTTTTTGTCTCTGCCATTTTTCAAGTTTTGCTGATAATGTCTTTAACATAATAGTACTGAAGATAGATCCAGGTAGTCAGCCATGCTGGTCTGAAGCAGCAGAACAAATTTAGAGTCCAGTGGCACCTTTAAGACCAACAAAGGTTTATTCAAGGTGATGTTTGATGTTATGTTTAAGATATGCGAAGTGAAAATAACCTTAGCTTGTTGTTTAGTTTTTCACTTTGCATAACTTAATCATGTTACATGTTAATTTGCTGTTAAATCCCTGTCTATATAAGTTTAGAACCTCGTCTCCCATTCCAACTGTATTTGAAAAAGTGCTTTGAACACAAAAGCTTATACCTTGAATAAAACCTTTGTTGGTCTTAAAGATGCCACTGGACTCTAAATTTATAATAGTATTATGGTATTTATTTCCCTGTGTGCTTGGTTACTGAGCCTGTTGATTATGAAGTGTGGTTTTTATAACTAAAAATGTTTATTTTTATGACAGCCTGCCCAATATTAATATTTCTAGGTTATATAAGGATTTAAAATTTCTCATTGTTGTTTATCAGATCTATTTGCAAACTTCCATGAAATGAATTTGCAGTTGCAAGGAAATAAGGTCAATCTTATTGAATCTTTTGATGGAACTTCCAGATTGGATGATAAATCCATTTTCAGATACTGTGGAGGTTGGGGTAATGGAGGAAAAACTGAGCTATGAAATTGCATTCAGCTGAAGCCAAAGTTTAAGAAATTGTGCCAAGAGTTTTGGCTACAAAGGAAATGTCTGGTTGCTGTCCTGCTCCACAGAAGCTCCTTGTTGCATTTCCAACATCATACTGAACATGCTTTTAGTGTGGTCACCCAACTTCTCTCCAAGCAAAGAAGTCAACTCCATTTTACTAAACATAGTGATTAAAGATTTAAGATCATCATTCAGGGCAATCAAGGCCATTTCCATCCCAAAAGCAGGCCTGCATCCAGATTGAAATGGGTCTAGATAATCCGTCTGCATCAGGACTGCCTGGAGCTGTGTAGCCACCACCTGCTTAAGCACCTTGCCCAAGAATGGAATACCAGCCATTAGGCAGTAGTATTTTACATCATTTGGGTCCAGGGAGACTGCAACTACTCATGCAGGTTTAAAACAGACATACCTTAAGATGACTTACCGATTATACTCTGATAATGCCTGAGCAACCACAAGACCCATTCCCTGCCAGAACAAAGCAATATATTACATTAAAATCCCTACAGGGCACAGCTATATAGTATGCAAAACCCAGCAGAGAGACATCCCACAACCCAAAAAACCTCCCTTCTAAATTAATCACAAATGAATGAACACTGGGAAAAGCTGGTTACAAGTAAATCTGAAGTCCACTGTCCAACCCAACATATGTATTCTACTCCATCCATTCTCAATACAGTTCCTTTCTGTATTTCTAGTGTTTCAGGGAAACCTGCTAGGGGAGGGGCTGTGGCTCAGTGGAAGAGCCTCTGCTTTGTACACAGAAGGTCTCAGGTTCAATCCCCGGCATCTCCAATTAAAAGAACCAGGCAGTGGGCAATGTGAAAGGCCACTCCCTGGAGAGCTGCTGCCAGTCTGAGTAGACAATACTGACCTTGATGGACCGAAGAACTGATTCAGTATAAGCAGGGGTCATTTAGTAGAAAAAGAGGTGCAGGAGCTCATTAGCAGAGCTCATTAGCATAACTTATTTGCATATGCTACACCACCTGACATCACCGAAGTATGTCAGAAGGCGAGAGAGAGAGAGAGAGAGAGAAAGAGAGAAAGAGAGAGAGAAAGAAAGAGACGGAACAGCTACTAATCCAAGCCTCAGAAATACCGTATTTTTTGCTCCATAAGACGCACCTGACCATAAGACGCACCAGACCAAGCTCTGCTCAGTGCCGTGGCTTGGGAAAGGTGAGGGGGGGTTAAGACGCACACACTCCCCCCCCCACTTTTTTTGGGAGAAAAAGTGAGTCTTATGGAGCAAAAAATATGGTACCACTATTCTGGGAGGATAGCTTCAGTGGTGGTTGAAGATATCAGAAGGCTGGTCGGAGGAACAAGGACCTTTCCAGGGGATGGGGTCATTTTGCTGCAGCCATGACACAAGCAGGCATTCCCCTGGGGGGGGGGGCTGGCACCAACTCCCGGAGCTGAGCTCCCCCAAGCTCCTGCTTGAAATGACCCGAGTATAATGCAGCTTCATGCATGTTCATGTGCGTATGGTCACAAGTATAACAGCTCCCATCAAAAATTTAGGGCCCTGTGAGAGCTTTTACAGTTCCGCAGGGCCTGCAAGATGGAGCTCTTCTGCCAGGCCTTCAGTTGAGGGAGCAGGTATCCAATTCAATCTGGCCTCCTCCCTCCTCCCCCTATGAGTTGCTCCTATGTGTCTGTTGAGGTATAATTTATTTTAAAGTATTTAGTGTTGTATTTATTTTATTGTATTTACTAGATGTATTTTTTTGTTTTTATGACGTACATCTGTACTCAGCAGATTATTATAGGTTGGAACCCACCCTGAGCCTGCTTTGCTGGGAGGGCAGGATATAAACTGAAATAAATAAATAAATTTTAAAAATCTATCATACTCACATTGAGTGTGGCCTCATCATCTATGATAGACAGCTTCACTATGTAAGGATTCACAGACTGTGTTGGGAAACAGGAAAAGCATGGGTTATTTTATTTATTTTAATAACTTCATTAATACACTGACTTTCTCCCCAACGGGGACCCAAAGTAGCCCATATCATTCTCTTCTCCACTTTACCATCACAACAACTCTGTGAGGCAGGTTAGGCTGGAAATATGACCGGTCCACAGTTACCCAGCATGCTTGCAGGGCAGAGTAAGGATTCAAACCTCTCAGATCACAGTCCAGCACCCTAAGCACTACAGCACATTGGTTTAGTGATTCACCAAAGCTAACACAGCTTCACACATGGTTTAACCTACTTGTGCCTCTCAGTTCAAACCATGGGACTTAGAGCATTAACCTCACATAGATATACATTCGTCACTTCATAAAAGGTACTGTGAACCACCACTACAGTATATTCCAAACTGTATATGTCTAGCACCTGAAGACTCAAATAGTATAGGAGCTTTTAATGGTCCTGGTTGAGTGGTACCATGTCCCAAATAACATAAAACCTCCTCTTCTCTGCGGCCCTCCAAAATGCACACACCGTGATATTGCCTACTTACACTGCCAAGCACACAATCAAAAATCCAGTGCCAAATAAATCACAATAAGTCCCTAAGTAAAGCCAAAAGATGGGAAAGAACTTATAACTGGAATAATAGCCTGGCATAGAAAACAGACCTCTGCCATCTTAAAGACTGATAATTTTCATTGTGCCATTAGTTTCTGGAGACCAGAGCCTATTATACCAAGTTCAAGAAGAGACAAAGATTGCTAAATCCCAGGCAAAATCCAGCAATTTATTCCATTTGCACAAAACAAAGCTCAATACAATGCAATCTCAAAAGATTAGAACTATATCAGGATGAAAATTTAATCATGCTTCAGTGCTGGAAATAGCTTTCTAAAATTATTTTCTTATACACCTTGGTGGACTAAAATATGGGAGACAAATATTTTAAAAATGGTTTTCATAGCTGGCAGATCACTATTTGATGGGAAAGCAACTGAAAAGTGCCCAGGATCAAAATTAAAATAGTAAAAGATTGGGAAGACTTACTGAAAGCTTAAAGTTAAAACATTGGTGATTAATCACAATTTTGTATGAAGAGATCTCTCTGTAACCTGGCAAAGGGCAGAGAATGTGTCAGAAATAAGGCTCATGGCCACAGTCTTGCTGTCATGAAACCCAAGAAAAGCTGGAAAAACCACAGATCTGAAATGCTCTCAGTTCTGTGCCATTGGAACCCCTTTAGAAAGTAAAGAAATTTCTCAATGACAGACTCACAGTCAAAAACAAAGCCCCCCAAGTCTGTGGAAAACATAATTCCTGTAAATATACTGCAAACACTGTGACAGCCCTTTGTAGCAGTAGCACCAGAGGTTAATATGTGTACAGCTAAACACTCCCTTTTGGCTGTCTGATGTATAATCATTTTAAATACTCTTTAATCTTCCAGCAGCAGAGATAAATCAATCAGCAGAACAGATTGTCTTTTGCCCTGCATTTCAAAACAAAGAGCTCACTATCTTTACAACTATTCCCTATACCAAAGGCCTCTAATCTTTCTACAAAATGACTTTAATCAGATGAAGTGACATCTTTGGAGCCACTCACCAAGCTCAGCAAAGCATTGTTTCATGCAATAGCACTATCTTTATCCCAGAACAGAATTTCCCATTTTTGCTTCAAGTGTAGGAGGAGCCTGTGACAGCTACCAGGTTTCTTCACTGAACTATCCACCACCATCAAGGCTTAATTCTTCCTCAGGAACAGCTACACACCTGAGCCTACCTCTGCTTATGACCAAACCCAGTTGTTCCTTTTCACCTGCATTTCCTTATGCTTCCTTCTGGTGAATTTCAGCTGCCCTTCAATGGGACACTTTCCTGACCAGCAGTAACTAGAAGTCTTTTGTACATGTTCTTGTCATACCCTCATAACTTATTTTTTGGCTCCCCAATTTCCTCTGAAAGAGGAACAAAAGCCACAGTAAGGTTTCCAAAGTTTCACACATACATATACATATGGGAACCATCAGATGCAGACTACCTGTACACTTGAAACTATTGAACTGATCAAAGCCACCTCAAGCACAGTATTACCATGCACAGAAGTCAACCAAAAAAAGTTGGTATAAGGCAGCTACCTGTGTCCATATAAGTGGATTATTGGTCCACCTAGGCATGTATTACCATCTGGGTTTTCACAGTCTTCAGCATCTTCCCAGGCCTGCCCTCTGAGGTCTAGCAACTTGTGGAGTTTTTGTGTATTTTCTGGAAACATACCATCTTTCCACAAATTCTAATAAGCAACCATTTGAAAGACCTCTCAAGCATTCTTAATTTTTTTTAAAAAAAATCTCATAAGTAGCAATAGGAATGGAAGAGATCAGATGTCCTCACTCCTCCCCTGGTGAGTTTATTAGAGTACACGTTTGAGATTCATTCATTTCCCCAATGCAGTTCATTATTTAGCTTTTCAGGTCCTCTAAAAGCAATAAAATTGAAAATCAACCAGGTCTTATATACACCAGTAAATAAATTACAGGGACTTGTAAGCCCCCTTTTCAAAATCTGGCACACAGGATGACCCAAGAAAACTAAGTTAAAAAAATTATGATGGTTCTGAAGTTCCACATTAAAATATTCAAATTAAGAAAAGACTGACAACTAGGTAAAAGTTCAGACTATAAGCACAGGAATGCCCTACACACATACCTTTTAGTTCCAAGACTGCAGTAGAAATGCATTTTTAAATTATTCTCAAGAGACTAGTAACCCGTTTTAGAAACAAAACAGAATTTCAGGATTCTGTAAAAAGATTTACCTCTGACAGAAGAGAGTTTAGCTCTGACTGAAAACAGTTTCATGCTGACCGAGGACTGGGAAGGTTGGCAGGGAGGAGCGGGTGGATCATTGAAGCCCCCCCCCCCCCATTTGGGCCAGGGAAAAGGGATAGATCTTCTAGTTAGAGAAGTGGTTCCCTGCCCAGTTGATAAGTGAGACAGCTCAAAGATTGGAGTAATCCCTGGTGTGTTTAAAGAAGGAATTGGGGTACTTGGTAGTGTTATTTCTGCCTTCTGAAACTTGAAGAGTCAGTTAAACTCAAGAAAGGGAACTGGAGTGTTTAGTGAACTGAAACAAAAGCCTCTCACCACAAATACTCTTTGTGAAAAGCTTAAGAACTCTCACCTGTTGGAAACATTTGAATGTGAAATTACTAAGTTACCTCAGAGTTCATTATTGATTCACCTCAGACATTTTACCCCTGATTTTACTCCTGAAATTTTGTGCTGGTTCGGGCCATTTATTCAAATCATGAGAATTATTTTGAAATGTTAAATACAAGTAGCTACTGAATCAATTATAAAGACTCAAGCAGATATCCCCTGGTAAAACCAGAGAAACTTAAAACCAAATGCTGAAGTCCTTTCAAAAACATGGGGGTTGTGGGGGAGGGTATTTTTATTTTTTTTTTGCAAGCAACTGATGTTTCCCTTATAGAGAGACACAAAAGTCTTAAGAAGCAAATATGTTCCCAAACACAATTAGATTTCCTTAACCTAATGGAACAGTTTAGCAGCCCATGAGACTCTGGAGGAAAGAGTATAATCAGCAACAGTACATTCAAAATGAAGACTCTCACAGTGCACAGTTCACATGGAGAAGAGTTGCAGGATTGAAGACATGAGGCAAATACGTGCAATTCTGAAGTCTCTCAAGATTGACCAGGGAAAAATAGCTACAGTTCTTTCAAAACTGATTATTTTATATGATACTGTATAAACAGAAACCATTCCAACTGCAAGACAAATCCAAGACAAGCTCTTGGAGAAAAAGCACTGAAGCAATTCTCACCCCCAAGAGATTTCTTTATCACCTTAACTGATACACGTTACTTCACTGACCTTCATCTGGTCAAAGAAAACATATAATTCCTTTCTTCAGAGGAATATTTCCACTGAGTGTCCTTAGTGCTCCTAAAATCCTGGAGAGTTTTTACCAGTTCTGAATAAATACTGGAAGCATTCTGTCTAAGAAAGAAAGATCCCATGGTAACTTCCTACAATAGCTAGCTCAGATAGTTCTAATGAAGTGGTCTTTTAATTAGAAAAGCAACATTTTACTTTGAAGTTGCAATGCACTCATGGCTACCAAGCATATAAAGGCTGCTGAGCATATCAGGGTTTTCTGATGCATGAGTCACTTGTATCTCTTCAAACCCACATGCCCGTCTACAGGTATTATTCTGGTATCCAGCATAATCCTTCGCCTAGATAGTAAGGAACAAGTCAATTCAGGGGGGGTGGGGGGATTACAAGAAACACAATGAAAGAGAAGGGGAGGAAGAAAGGGTGCTGTTTTGTCCAGGATTGTCACTTACATAAAAGCATCTTAATTAATTACATAAGTTCCAAAAAAAAAAAAAAAACCATTAATAGGGCTCTTGTGAATATGGTATAGGGAGCTGCTGCAAGAAGGAGGAATTGAACACACCTCTTCCTCAAGCATGCATGCTTTTCTACTCATGCAAGGGCTAAGTGTATATATAACATAGTAGTTGTAAAGGGTTCTGTCTAAATGATGCCTGCATATGCTGCAGCAGGCAACATCTCAGGCAGCATTGCCCTGTCTTTTCCATACAGGAAGATATGTCTCTTTTAAGATGGTGCTCCCATCTGCACTTTTTACAAGTAGTCATATCAAACATTTGAAAGATCTGATGCCCAGTTAATCAGCAGCAACTTCCTGCCAAAAATGTTTTAACCAATTGATCCAATCAATCAAATGTTATAGCAGTACTTTACTCCAAACACTAAAATAAGGGGGGGGGGGGATATATTTCCCAGCTAAAACACGATTACATTAATGTGAACAATTTAATTTAGCTTAAAAATATCCCTAGAGGTGAAACTAAAGCATCCACAAATGCGTTTTTCTCATATCTTACCTTCTTCCCACTACTTGATTAGAGCACAGCATAGACTGCAACTGGGTTATGATTCCCTGATCTGTCACCCAGAAGGTTGGTTCAGTGACCTCTCCCTATCACTTCAAAAAGGCTATTTACCTCCCAGGGCTTTGTGTTTCACACACACCCCCTAGTCCAAAACCTTCCAGTTTACTTCCCTATACCATCCAACTAGTGACTTTTAACTAAGAGTGTCTCATCTCTCCACAATGATTTCATGTCAGCTCCTGAGAGGTTATAATAAATTGTATTTTTATATTTAAATCCCCTGCCCTCTTATTTCTTCCTGACTAGAGCCTGCATTAATATCCCATAGTGACTGCAGAAATATTAAGCATATTGATATACTTTGTTTCCCCAGCCAGAAATTATGAATTTCAGCAAACACCACTACATCAAACAGCAAGTTTAAATTCTGCAGACTATGCAAGACATTCAGAGACATAATTAAGACCTCATGCCACATATGAACTGCAGGAAATAGTAGCCAGGAGCCAGCAAAGTCACTCATTTACTCTCCCCCAAACAAATCCTCCATTCATCCAAGGAATTACAAGCTTAGAATGTATCTGGATGATATTGCAGGTCATCCTCTAATCACATGAGTATCCATTATCCCAAGGGTGCTAAAGTTACCCTGGCTTACTATTAAGCTATCAAACCATATGCTTAGGATCTGAAAATCCAAAATGCAAGTCCAGCCCATGGAACTCTCTCCTACTGTCAGCTTTCCTAAGGGGTACAGAAGCTTGCAATCAAAACTATGACACAGTCTCATACCAAATCATAAACTCCATGAAATTTTTTCCTTGTACATATAGGAAAGAACTATGGAGTTGTTTCTATACACTAGGGTTCACCAACATGGCATCCAGGGAACCAAAGCGCCTTCCGATACTTTCCCTGGCGTTCTTTTCAGAAAGTGGGTGGGGCCATTGTAAGGCAGGGCATGTAATTGGCTAACCACATTCAGATGAAAGTGTTTTCCACAGCTGCAACAGCAGCTGCAGCCACTGCAGGATGAGGAGAACTGGTAACTGTCCAGGTTTGTGGTTCCATTTCCTTTCCAGATTTTCTTTTCATTTCCCCCTCTCCTTTTCTCTTTCTCCCACCCAGTCTCCTTCATTTCTTTTTATTCTCCTTCTGTAGTTCTTTGCAAAACAAGGAGGGAGGCCTTGTTTGACTCTGCCTCCTGAGGCAGCCATTTTTGTTTTGGTTTTCCCAGTTGTGGAAGCCATTTTTGGAGTGCTGCTTACCACCCCCTCTCAAAAATCCAAAGGTGCCCACAGGATCAAAAAGGGTTGGGGGGTCCTCTGCTATACACCTATGCAACATATACTGGAAACACAGAGATGTTATCAAGCTGGATACAAAATTTTTACACTTGGATTTAGACAGGCTTCACGTTTTAATATGCCCTCATTACTTTTCTACTATGTAACAATATAGTTATGATTGTGCACACCAGCTTTGTAGGGTCCTAATGGCCAAGTTATTGAAAATGTCAAGGTAGCTCACATAACATTCTATATGAAGCACTCACCTCATACTTTCTGTAATTTACTAATAAAGCAAGCAAAACAACAGCTTCATAGCCATGTTCCCTACGACTGGGTGGATTGGAGAGGATCTAAAGCCAGAGAAATAACAGATTAATTAAATATGTCAAGGAGCAGTGCCGAGCATACTGAAATATGCAAGAGATCTGTAATGGTATAAGTCAATTCAAAGCATCCAGAGAACCCAAAGGGGAACTGAAGCAGCATAGGCAAGGCCATTTCCTGACCGTACAAACAGCAAGAGGCACAACCTCTCCACCCTACAGAAGTGCCATCATGTGACATGACAACATATTCCACATTGTGTTGACCAGTGATCACAATATGTTATTGAATGTCAGAGGGAGCCCTGCTGGAGATGTAGTGGTCTACCTAGTCCAGCATTCTCTTTCACAAAGTGGCCAACCAAAAGTCTTTGAGGGTCAACAAAACGTGCTCAGAGGTCAAGGTCTTCCCTTAATGCTACCTCCTAGTACTGGTATTCAGAAGTTTATTGTTTCTGGATGTGGAGGTTCCCTTCAGTCGTCATGGCTAGAAGCCACTGATGGACCTATCTGCCATAAAGCCATCTAATTACATCCATGGGCAGTGAAATCCACCATTACTGAGTGAAGAAGTACTTCCTTTTGTCCGTCCTATTGCCCTCCTTTTAGTTTTCTTTTCTGTAAACTACAAAGCCCAGACTCTTTATGAAAGGTGCACTAACTCCTTAGTCATCTTGGTTGCTCTCTTTTCACTTTCCTGCTCTGCAATATATTTTGAGCTGTGACCAGAATTATACACAATATTCCAAAGGAGGCTGTATTGTAGAGAGCTTTACAGCATTAGCTGTTTTATTTGCTATTTTGCAGGCCAAATTATTTCTTTGGGAAAAAAAGTGGGGGGACATGTGAATAAACAGTTGGCTGATCTACTAAAAATGGGTCAGTTTTGTCTGTAACTAATCTGAGGAATAAGGCCCACAGTGTTGTGTGTCTCCTTTCATACTGAACAACCTCTTAAAATTCAAGCACTGGCTAAGCCGAAACAAGAGGAATGATAACATGCAAACCTAAAATAAATGCTAGGTGGCATTTCAATATTTTTAGGGGGGGGGGTGAGTATGACAAAGCAATGAAGTATAGGGAGTGTCCCAAGGAATGGCAGGGGGGAGGGAGGATTACCTGTAAAATAGCTTCAAAGATACTGTTAATCATCACATACTCCAGAATTGTGTTCTGACTGATGTTATCTGTTACCTGGATTGAACCAAAGGCTTTTTTAGAACATTCTACGAATTCCAATAAAATTAAGTTGTCCTCTGTAATCTACTACTATTCATGCAAAATAGGTACTCTGCTGAACCCACCAGCCATTCTTTAAATTACCTGACACTTAAGAGAAGCCATAATGGTCTCTTGATATGCATTTCATTCATGCTTACTAAAATGTGCCCATATTCTGTGCAAATAAAGCTATATTCCATTCTTCAAGATAAGTGACCAAGATAAAACTAATGTACAAAGCTGCATCTTCCCTACTAAAGTTAAATGTACAATATTTCTCTCCACGAGAAATAAACTACCTTAAAACTGCATTGGTATAGGATAGCAGACAGAAAGCAATTAATGCACTTGCCACAATCACAGCTCTCTGAATTTCATCTCCATTATACAATACAACACTGACCAGACGGCACTGAAATTGCCCATTAGAAATCACAATGCTTACTTTAGAAAGATCTTTTCCCACCCACCCACATCTGCATACTTTATTACTTTGTACAGCTTGCTTACAGTCACCAAGCAGAGCAGTAGTTTCAGACACAAACTCTTGAGGCTTTCAGACCCTTCTGCACAGAGGAGCGAGTCCAAGCTCTCCATCAGATTCTAGAGAAAAAAAAAGTGATTACAACCCACTGTATACCTGTGTTCAGTGTCTTCTACACCACTGCAGCTTGGCTGCATGACACTGAATCCCATCAAGATTCAAGAAGGGCTAGAATGAGGCTGGTTAAAATCTAGCTCAAACTTGTTTAGATAATATCCAGTGTTATTTTGCAGGATTATGTCAATACGTAGCAAATTTATTCTCTTAAAATCCCAAGCACAAGTATCCATGAGACATTAGGACTTTTCACCATTAAATTGTTTGCAAGTATATTAGCACATATACCTGTACAGCCTGTGTGAATGCCTGGATAGACATTGACTTCAACTTCGTATAGTACTGGCAAAAAGCCAGGGTTCAGAAAGCATATTAGTTGTGAGAATGATACAGGACATGTACGCATCTAGTCTATAACTGATACAACAAACACAAATTGAACACATGTACACTGAATACGTGAAAAGGGCTATTGATGCAATAACTGTCTTCAGAACTGTGCGTTCTATTTATCCAAACTACACAATATAGACGTGACACACAATGGTTTCCTATAAACTGCAGTACATTTTTAAAAGAAATAATATATGCTCCGGTATTTTTTTACAGAAAGTGGAAAAAGTACAAATTAGTGTCTGCCTTAGGAATTCATGGGAGTCTTAGATGGGACCTTGCAGCACTGTTCCAAGGTTATGCTGCAACTGTCAGCAAAATATAATGACATGGTATTCCTTACTTTCACAGATAATGGAACCACAAACATGCACAGTACATGCAGTTCTGACATAATGATCTGCTATATTAGTGAAAGGGCATTATTTTGGCCAGAGGGTATTTTGTACCAACTGGACATATTTCTATTTTTGCACATCAAATACAGTGCATAGCCTTACTATAAAAATGTACATACTCCCTGGAATTCAATGTATCATCAGCTATTGAACAGGCACCATCAAATTTTGTTTCCTGGCTCTCACTTGTATATAGATGCCTAGCCAGCCAGGATAGTGAAAACAAAACAATGAATGCGCATTCTGACTTTTTTTATACTTCACATGCAGCTCAGTCCATACCCTGGATAGCTATAGACGAGAGATCACAGGAAAAGCAGTTAAGAAGAACCAAAATACAGCTGTGATATAATTACTCAGTGTAACATCATATAAGTCAATTATATTGTTTGCCAGATACATTCATATAAACATATACATGCATGGTTATAATGGATAAGTGTTTTAAATAAATTAAATACTCGTGCCTAAGTTCAGTTCTAATTATTTCCTTATCAGTTTCTCAGCAAACTACAGCAAAGACCTTTACACTGAGATGGACTGAAGTTGTGTAATAAAATTCAACAGAGAAATTTGACAAGATTGGTTTGACTGCCAAGTTTACCTTGAGGAAGGATGGAAACGGGGATCTTTAGCTGGCCTGTTAGAAGCCTTGACAGTTGCTGGGGGGGGGTTCCGGCCGGAGGAATGGAGGTCTGACACGCTTTGCAAATGCGCAAGGCGGACAGCGGCTCTTCCTGACAGCTTGGGTGGATTAATCCACCTGACGCAACCTCACACAGGTAGTGTGAGGACCAGCAAGCAATATAATCCAGGTTTGAGCAACCTCGGTGAAGGGAAAGTCTCGGAGGAGACTTTTCCGACACCTTGAGCACTGCAGCCGAAGAGGATTCTTGCGAGTATCTCTAAGGAGCCGAGCTGAGCTGAAAAATTCAGCATAAAACCTCCAATTCCCCTGATTCCTTAACAAAGAAGACAAAGTTTAAACGTTGGGACCACATCTGAAGCGAAGTAACAACAAAAGGTAACGGAAAAACGTTTTTTGCCTTACCACCGCCGCGTTTTGAAAGACGAAAAGCAGATCGGGTGAAGCAATAGACTGTTGTTGATTGGATGAGAGCAGTTTTGAAGCGCTAAAAAACCGAATTTGAACTTAAAAAGCCAAAAAAACAAGTTGTTTAACATTCCTGCGGTTAAGAAGAGTCGGGAGGGGAAGCCAAGCATCGCGAGACAAAGAGGGAGAAGGGAACCAAGCATCGCGAGATTAAGACGTGAGGACTGAACCAGGAAGTGACGGCTAGCAGAGCAGACAAGAAGGGAAAAGGAGAAGAACCGGAAGAAGGTAAAGGGGACTCTAAATACTGCTGGACCAGAAAGGGGACTCTAAATACTGCCGGACCAGAAAGACCATAACAGGAAGTGACGTGCAGAGAGCAGACAAGTAAATAAAAGGAAGGGACAAAAGGAAACTACGGCAAGCCAGAAGCAAGGTAAAAAGACTATAACCTTTGACATTAACCATAGAGAAGTCGCGCCCGCCATTTTGGATTTATAAAATTTTTAAACTGCAATATCTCAAAGATTATATAACTTAGAAGGCTGAAACCAACATAATTTGACTTGGCAAGATTAACTTGTTTGAATGCACTAATTGGTGTTTGATTTGGAAAACAAGATAAAATCGATCTTTTTTAAAGAGGCAAAACGGACCGCGGACTACATGGTCCTCTCCTACAATGGCAGCAAAAAAAGAAAAAGAGCTACTAGCCGTTATGGAAGCAATGGAAAAGAAAATGTTAGACGCTATAGGAGAGGTAAATGTTAAAATGAATAATATAGCGGCTCAAGCAGATAAAAATTTCATGGAATTAAAAGCAGAATTTCAAAAATTATCCACAAGAACACAAGCTATAGAAACTAAAGTAAAAGAACTGGAAAAAAGCACCCATAAGACAATGAGAGAGAACGAGAGGATGGAAAAGATGATGCACTATAAAGATATGCAAAATCATTTGAGATTTCGAGGGATCGAGGAAAAATTGAATGAGGACATTTTTACAAGAATGCAAGAAGCAATAGCAGATTTTTTACAAGAACAGGAAGAAGTTGTTAAAGAACACATGGATCTTGTTTATAGAGTTAATTCTACATATGCAAGAGACAAAAACATACCAAGAGATGTGGTTGTCCAATTTACAATGAAAAGAACAAAACAACAAATCTACAGGAAGTGCTTTACTGACCCTTTTGTAATAGATGGAAAGAAAATCATAGTAATGAAAGAATTGCCTAGAGCAATACTGCAAGAAAGGAAAAAATTCAAGCGTCTGACGGATAAACTGAAGGAGAAAAAAATCAGATTTCGTTGGGAAATACCTCAAGGACTAAGCTTTTATTATGGCAACTCCAGAGTAGTGATTAAAAGCACAGAAGAAATGTATGCATTCCTGGGAGAGAATAAAGATGATTTTGGAGATATTTAAGAATATATCAAAATGGATTACAAAATACTTACATGGAATGTAAATGGACTAAATTCACCCCAAAAACGTAGAATGGTAGGTCATTGGTTGGAAAAACAAAAATGTAATATAATTTGTTTGCAAGAAGCTCATCTTAAAAAACAAGACCATAAATATTTAATAAGGAAAAAATTGGGAGAAGAATTTTATTCTTTAGCAAGCAACAAAAAAATGGTGTTGTAACATATGTCAAAAAAGATTTGGAACCTAAAGTAATATTTAAAGACAAAGATGGAAGATATTTAGCTATTGAAATTTTACTGCAAGGATTGAAAACTTTGATTGTGAACATTTATGCTCCGAATGGAGCTAAGGAAAAATTTTTTAAAGAACTTCAAATGGAATTGGACAATGTAAACTATGATCAAATTATGATGTTAGGGGACTTCAATGGAACTGTAGATAATAAATTAGACAGGCGCTCTAAAAGAAAGGATGAGACGTTAGGGAAGCTTCCAAAAAAAATTTTTGAACTGATAAAACAAGAAAAGTTGGAAGATATTTGGAGGAAAGCTAACCCACAAGGAAAAGATTTTACCTTTTACTCTAACAGACATGACTCACATTCAAGAATTGACATGATTTGGATGACTACTAACCTAACCTTTAAGACAAGAAAAGTGGAAATTTTACCCAGAATAATCTCAGATCACAATCCGTGTTTATGGGCAGCTGGGCAGATTAAAAAACAAAAGAGATGGAGAATAAACGAGGACTTATTAGATAATCAAGAAATAATTAAAAAATTACTTGAAGAAACAGACCTATACTTCCAAGTAAACATGCAGAAAGAAGTTAAAATTCAAACCGTATGGGATGCATACAAAGCAGTGATGAGAGGACTATTGATATCGCTAAATGCTAAAGATAATAAAAAGAAAAAAGAGCAATATGAAAATATTCTACAAGCCATTAAAACAAAGGAAGAAGAACTGAAGAAAAAACCAGGGAAAAAGAAACTGCAAAAGGAAATTTGGATGCTACAAGACCAAGCAAAAGCCATTTTGAACCAAGAGATGTACTGGAACTTAAAAAAACTTCAACAAAAAGCATTTGAAGGTGCAAATAAACCCGGAAAATACTTAGCATGGCAATTAAAGAAAAAACGTGAAAATAAATTTATCACTAAAGTGATAAGAGATAATATTGAGATAATAGATAACAAAGGAATAAAAAGAGAATTTTTTAAATACTATGCAAAACTTTTTAAGAAGGAAAACAAAGACAGAAGAAAGATTAAAGAATACCTGCAAACATTAAAGTTACCAAAACCAACAGAGAAAATTAAAGAACTATTTAATAATCCAGTATCATTACAAGAGATCAAAAATGCAATAAATGACTCAAAATTAGGTAAAGCACCTGGACCGGACGGATTTACAGCGAAGTTCTACAAAACGTTACAGGAGTCAGTTTCACCGGTGTTACTGCTATTGATGAACGATATAAGAGTTACTGGAGAGGTACCAGAAACCTGGAAAGATGCATCCATCTCACTGATCCCGAAAGAAAATCAAGATTTGACCAATGTTAAGAATTATAGACCGATTTCTTTACTGAATAATGATTATAAGATTTTTGCTAAGATTATAGCAGATAGACTAAAAGAGCACCTTAAAGAGACTATACAAACAGAACAAGCAGGGTTCTTACCTAATCGACAAATAAGGGACAATCTAAGAGTAGTAGTGGATGCTATAGAATACTACGACAAACATCCTGAAAAAGAAGTGGGCTTTTTCTTTTTAGATGCGGAGAAAGTGTTTGATAATTTAAACTGGGATTTTATGTTTGAAGTTTTAGAACATCTTGAGATTGGTGAATATATGCTTAACTTCATTAAAGCAATATATAAAGAACAGAAATCCTCATTAATAATTAATACCGAAAAGACAGACGATTTTAAAGTTGAAAAAGGAACAAGACAAGGATGCCCACTTTCGCCGCTGCTATTTATTTGGATTTTAGAAGTTCTACTGTTAAATGTGAAGGAAGACAAAGATATTAAAGGCTTAACAACTAAAGGTTTTTCTTTCAAATATAGGGCCTTTGCAGATGATGTGATGTTTATAGTGGAAGACCCCTTATCCACATTACCACATTTGTTACAGAGAGTAAAAGAGTTTGGTGACTTAGCAGGATTTTATGTAAATAAGAACAAATCGAAAGTAATGTGCAAAAATATGTCAAATAAGAAACAAAACGACTTACAAAAACTTCCAGAATGTGAGGTGGTGAAAAAGACAAAATATCTGGGTGTAAACCTAACTATGAAAAATATTGATCTTTATAAAAATAATTATGAAAAATTATGGTTGCAAATTATGCAGGATATTAAAAAGTGGAATGTATTGAATTTGTCATTGCTGGGTAGAATTGCGGTGGTCAAGATGAATGTGTTACCACGATTAATGTTTTTGTTTCAAACTATTCCAATTGTGAAAGATGTAAAAACATTCAAATGTTGGCAGAAGGAGCTGTCTAAATTTGTGTGGGGAGGGAAAAAACCAAGAATTAAGATGAAAATAATGTGTGATGCCAAAGAAAGAGGAGGGTTTCAACTACCAAATCTAAGGTTATACCATGATGCAATATGTTTGACCTGGGTAGGGACATGGACTATGTTACAAGATAGAATGTTATTGTCCCTGGAAGGTCATGATTGTAGATTTGGGTGGCATGCATATTTGTATTATGGCAAAACAAAAATGGACAATATGTTTAAACATCACTATTTGAGAAGAACACTAATGGATACGTGGACAAGATATAAAAACTTTTTTTCAGAAGAGATACCCATGTGGATTGTACCCGCAGAAGTCTTACATCCAACATCAAGATATAAAGGACAAGATTGGCTGAAGTATAGAGACTTATTAATAAGACATGGTAAAGATTTCAAACTGAAGGAGCAGCATCAGATTGACTTTGATTATGGTTGGTTAAGATATAGACAAATATATGATTTGTATAGAAGTGATAAAAAACACGGTTTCAGGGAAAAAATAATGAAATAGAACAAGTTTGGGAGGAAGGCGGGAAAAAAATGATTTCTAAAATGTATAAAGTCTTGCTAAAATGGTTTAATGCAGATGAAATGGTAAAAGAACAAATGGTAAAATGGGCGATAAACTTTAACAAAGACATTGAAATGGAATCTTGGGAATTTTTATGGAAAAATGCTATGAGTATATCTACGTGTTATAACTTAAAAGAAAATTGTTTTAAAATGATGTATAGATGGTATATGACACCAAAAAAAATTGCAAATATTGGTCAGAATATGTCTAACAAATGTTGGAAGTGTAAAAAGAAAGAAGGTTCTTTTTATCATATGTGGTGGACTTGTGATAAAGCAAAGATTTATTGGTCCAAAATACATGCAGAAATGGAAAAAATCTTGAAATGTACATTTAAGAAGTTGCCTGAAATGTTATTGCTAGGACTTAAACTAGAAGAGATAAATGTAAAGAAAAGGACAATAATATGGTATATGATTACAACAGCAAGAATGGTGTATGCACAAAATTGGAAAAATGAAAAAATAACAGAGGTGTGGGAATGGTTGAAAAAACTGTTATATATGGCTGAAATGGATAAATGGACTAGAAAATTGAATAATCTCTACTCAGAGACCTTTCTAGAAGACTGGAAAGATTTGAAAGAATATGTTGAAAAATACTGGGATATGAAAAACTACATTTATACATGGTTATAATAGCATAAAGGAATAGAAATATATTATATGAAGGTTTTAGTTAAAATTAGACAATGAAGCTGTTTTTATTTAGAAATATATAAGAATATAGAAAATAAGAATTGGTGTATAAGTATTTTAAAGATATATAACCGTTACCAGAAATGAAACATAGATATAGTATTACTATTTTGAATAAAATGGAAAATGTGTTATGCTTCAGAGGTGGTGGGAAACCACCAAAACAAGATAAAAATAGAATGTACAAATAGAACAAAATGTTATATAATATGGAAAAAGGGATTTGTATAAGGTAAATGTATTATTTTTGATGTGTTTTTTTTGAAAAATAAAAATTTCTTTACAAAAAAAAAAAGAAGCCTTGACAGTTGCTACGCTTGGACTAAATATACACGAGAAGAAACTAATAAGGAAATAATTAGAACTGAACTTTGGCACAAGTACTTTATTTAAAACACTTATCCATTATAACCTTGCATGTATATATTTATATGAATGTGTTTGGAAAACAATATAATTGACTTATACAATGTTACATTAAGTAGTTATATCACAGCTGTATTTTGGTTCTTCTTAACAGTCTTGGACTGGCCCTTTAATACTAGGAGAGACACTGTGCCTGAGATATTTATCAGTTTCATGTCTCTTCTTGATGCGCACCACTGCCTCTTTTTGAAGTCTAGCAACCTCTCACCTTCATGCACATCTCAGCCTTGTCAAAGCCCATCAGCATGTTGATGATGTCAAAGCCAGAGGTGGATTTGTTCTTCTGATGAACCCCACGGATTAATGCACATAGTGTCTGTCATGGGAAGAAGAGAGACAACCTCCAATACATAACGAATCCTCATCTATAAGCTCCAAAAACTTAAGGTCACATTTCTAGGGGAGCATTGATCAATGTAATACTACATATGCTGATGTTTCTCTTCTACGACTTTTACAGCTTGAATTTTTTCTATACATGTGGGGGGGGTTTGTTTCCTGTGTTCAACATCAGCTTCCACAGAACTTTTACCAATACCTCTCTTGAATTAATCTGACTACATGGGTACCAACAAAGCAGCAAGGAACAGAACATTTTAATCATTTCCTAAATCTTACAGATTCTCAGAAAGGAATGTGTGTTCACAGTGAAGTGATATGTATATATCAGAGGACCTTAATGGCAAGTGGGATCTTTCCCTCATCAACCCAATAGCCACTAGATGGCTTTCCATAAGTTTAGTTTCGTGAAAGCCAAAGGTTGCTCTGTATATCAGAAATGAATAATACAGCACCTGTAATGCATTGACCACTCTTATTGGATGCTCTTCTCCCAGGGCTCGGATACAGCGCTGGAACAAACAGTTAATGTTGTCTTTTATCTTCATTAACTCTTCACCATCTAGAGACTCCAGCTTCCCTTCTAAATACTCCAGATTCACCTGCCAGACAAAGGGGGGAAAGGAATTATATGAAGTCACTAATCAAATGACTAGCGACTGTAAATTATTATCAGAACATTCTGAGAAAGAAAAAGATTCCTTTAAATTTTGGTATTACCTTCATAAGGAAAAGTTCTTCCCAAAACCGAGGGTTGCATTTACTGGGATCTTCTGTCTGAAAGAGGAAGGAAAATATAGCCTCTCTGAAAGCAACATTCCAGGTCCAAGAAAACAGACAGAAACATCCAATATTTTTTTCTATAGACAGTGAAACTGCTGCAATGATTCTAAAAAAGGAAATTCCATTCCACTGTGAAGACTCTCTCTTCAAAGCAAGTATGCAAAAGAATACCCAGAGGTGCTTTATGAGAAGGAAGTCAATGATTTCTCACTCTTAACATCAGGAATCTCAAAATCTGAATATATAAACCAAGAATGTGATCCAAAGGTAAAAGAAGAGACCATAGAAAGCTCCAAGGGATCCTATCTAAAAGAAGTGTCAGTTAGAGGAGATCCATCAGTATACTGGAATTTTATCCGGGGGGGAAGGGGCAAAAGTGCCCCAATGAAAGGAACATAAGTTTATTCCTTACCGTGAAGATTTCATCATACATTAGCACAACCTTCTCCTTCAAGGGTTTTTTACTAGCAGAAGATTTCCGAAGCAATCCACCTTTCTTCTCAGTTTGTGCCATGGTTTACAGCCTGTAGGTAAAGAGACACAATACATTCCTGAAAAGGTCTCTCAAGATACCCTTCCATAGTAGCTCTGATGCATTCCCAAATCATGCTTAATCATCCAGTGCCCTGAGTTTGCAAAACACTTCATGCTATTTACTGAGCCTGCTCCACTGGGGAGGGCAGGGTCTAAATTTGATTAATAAATAAATAAATTGCAACCAACGTAACACCCACAGGGATTCTTCAAGCACAATACTTTTCATAGGTAAATGAATAAGAAGAAATGTGGAAAGCATACATTTGCTGCATGTAATATTCACACCATTTTTTTCACATATGATTGACTACACAGAGTTTGGGGGGGGGGGGGGTGTTACAACTGCCGTAGGAATTATTTTGCATATTGGGCATTAAAAAAAGGAGAGTCTGGACAGAAAACCTTGCCAAAATTCAACCAGCCCACCCATAGTGGCCAAGCCACAATTAAAAGAAGGATCTCTTACAGGCTGCTCAAAGGTCTACCATGACTCATTCAGGCTTAGAGTATTATAGCCCACAAGCTGTAGTGGCGAACGCAGCACATAAAGTAAGAACTGCATTAATAGACCATTAAGTCTGAGAACCAACAAAACGAAGATGATACATTTACACATACTTTGGGTGTGCAAAGTATTGTTCAGGAGTCAGAGATTAACTACCGCATGTATACATGGCGATAAACATAACTTTGCTACTAAGCACATGAGAAGCAACTCTGAAACCGTTTCTTGCACTGTTTACTCTCACTAATGGACTAGCTTTCCTTTCTGTATATAGAAACCAACAAAATATGCATTATATTGCTCCATATTCCCATCACCTATGCACAACCATTAGAAGTCCCCTTTCCCCAGGCTCCATGGCATTCCTGTCCATACTGAGAGCTGTGAAACTAAAGCAACAAGCTTCTGTCAGGCAGGCTAACAGGGGTAAAGCAGGGATTGTAGCAGCTCTGTTCAGGCACAATAAATAATGCACAGAGGAGCAGGAACATGGCAGAACATTTCCAATACCTAGGGAGCTCTGTAAATCAGCCTCCAGAAGAGAATGTGGCAGCTGTTTACGAGAGACAGAGAATACCACAGCCCTTACTCTCCTGTTGCACTTTCAGTCACTGACGTTTCAGACAACCACACAGAAGTTTACTTTCTGCTGATATCATGCAGCCCATATGTTCCTGCTATATGTTTTCTGATCTAAGTGACAGAATGCAGATGATTTACCATTAGTACCTCTGGAAACATAGTTCATTTCCTTCCAGCACAAGCAGACATCCACGGTAAGTCTGTGTAATACGAGTGGAATGTCCTGCACTTATTACCCTTCTGCAAGATCATGTTTATCAGACACTTACAATACACTTCTAAGCAGTTATTCCAGTCTAACCGCAATGAAATCAATTGGCTTTGATTAAAGTAACTCTGCACAGGATTGCACTGTTAGATTTATAGTTTGCTAGCCCCTTTTAATCTTTCTGTAGCTGCAAAAGAATTTATATTCACACAACAAAAACAGTTAGGTCACATTCCCCTCCTTGGACAGCTTCCCATTTCTTTCCACTGTATTACAGGAAACAGAGTATTACTCAATAGGAAAACAAATTGGAAATACAAAGATTTCTCCTTTTGAATATTTACTTAGGAATAAGAAGGGGAGGAGAGTGACAGAGAGTAACAAGCCTCTTCCAATTGCTAATGTAAATCCAACATCTCAGCCTGTGCATATCTGCTAAAACGTGCTCTAACTGGCTCCCAGCTAAGGAATGAATCAATGTCAGAGCTAATCATCACGGTTGTTTTCTGATTTTGTTTGCAAGAGCTAATCATCTAACACGCCATACCTTGGGTTCAATGTTCTGGCACAGAGTTAAAGAATACCAATATTTTCCTTGTGTACATGAAGCCAGAAGGCATTCTGCATAGCAGGTTTCAACACTTTTTTGAGCGAAGTGTTGCTCAAAGAAGGCAAAGGATTCTAGATCCCTTTGGAAAAGTAAGTAGCTACCAGTCTGCAGGAGGAGGAGATGATACAGGGGGCAGTCCTAAACAGGTCTACTCAGAAGTAAACCCCACTGAGCTCTACTAAATTTACTCTCAGGAAAGTATATGCAGGATCACAGCCAAAAAGACTTGAGACTCAACATCAGCCAAGACATTTTTTTCTCCCCCTTCCTCCTTCTAAACATTTTGCCTGATGACAGAGTTTCAGAGATTGAAAGCATGCATACCTTTGAGAGTCATTTTCATGGCTTTAGTTTTTAAGATACCAATACAGAGGTAACAGGATAATAGGACTAGAACTGAGCTAAGCTACAGAAAAAGAGAACAAGTGTAGACACATATACGAAGAATTGCTACAGGCAACAGTAGAAAGAATTCTGTTGTTCTGACAGCTCCTACATGACAGAATCCAAACTAACAAGTGGAAAACTCCAAACAAGGTGGAAATATTTTCTATACATCTAGTACTTCAAGAGCTTTTTTCTGCATCGTGACCTACACATATCACTAATTCCGAAGCTTCTCACTTTCCAATTTTAAAAGGTGAGAGAAACAGCAGAAAAAAACATCTCAACAAAGTTGCTCTGTAATTTCCACCCAAGTCTGACAACTTGCTCCCTGTCAGGTTGAGCTGTGAGCTATCCAGCCAAGTCTAGGGCCAAGCCAACCTCAGAAGACTCTTCCAGTCACCACACCCAGAGCCTTCTTTCATGAAGTCTAATTCAGTCATATATACCACCAAGCAACTGAGGGAAACCAGAGCCAAAAGGGTAGTATCTGATTACTAAATACTAAGGATCAACAACAAGGGTTGCAAAGCTTGTGCCTCCCCAACCTCTTCCTCGACACAGCCAAAAGATAGAACTCTTGAGTGAGGCCACTGGTCTGATAAAGTTTTGTGAGCTATCAAACCAAAATCATGACTGCCCTGCTCAACACTCTGGTCTTCCAACAGTATCTTTGCTTGCTCTCCCAAGCAGGATTTTTCCCCCCCACAAAAGTCAGAGGCTAAGAATCCAAGAGAACAACAGGATGGCACAGCTTTGCATTATTGTCATTGTTGAGCACACCCAATTTTTCCTATGAGTTTTTTTCACAGATGACATGAAAAGAAGGAAATGATGCACAGCAACAGGCTCTGATGGACAAGCTATGAACAGGAATAGTTCCTGAAAAGGGAGTTTCTGTGTTTGAGCTCAGCTGATAAAATATTGAATTTCACATTAATCATACCTTGCAATCTCACCCCATGACTCAATTTCTTTCTACTATCAGCTAATTAGCCTATGTAAACAAAATTAAACCCTCAGCATCCTCTAATTATTATAATGACTCCAGTGCTAATGAATTAAACCCCTTGTAATCCCACTGAAATGAATGCACTTGAGCAGATATAACTCAGTAAACAGCTTTCATGTACAAGAAATAAGTTAATACAAAGTCATTCCTAGGATATAAAAGGGTTAAACAACATTCATTTCTCATTAGCCTACCATTTAGTATAACAGGACTTCTTCCAATGTGAAACCATACAGTACTTTTTTTAAAGAACAGAAACTATTATGTACCTTGACAGATGAAGCTTTGAAGACAGAAGTTAAAGGAGCCTTCTTACTGTGAATACTAAGTTTGTGGACCATCCTATTACAACTCCATGGCTTATATGTTGTGTGGGAAGCATTTACCATCTCTCTTATACAGAGGTTGAAAATAGCAAGCCGCCTCTGAATGCCTCTTGCCTTAAGGTCCCCCATAAGTTGGCTGTGACTTGACAGCAAAAAAAAAAAGTTCTACATTGCCACATTTTGTCACATGTGTCAAAGGGTGGTGTATGTGAAATTAACATAAGTTTCATAGAAATTGCAATATTTTGAGAGCCTGCCTGATTTCACCATCATACACAAGCACATTCAGTGCCTCTACAGACATTATGAAGCTTCTATAAAGTTTTCCTGTGCAGGAATTGCATTAAACATGCAAGGCAACCAGAGATGTGTGCTCAAGAAGCCACAACTGACTTCTCCACATACATATACCCAGTAAAGTACACCCATGTAATTGTCACATAACAATCTAGATGTATGTAACAGTCCAATTCCTACACATAAGTGCTTTTAACAGAAGCATTTTAATGGTCAGATTAATGTTCAGAAATTATTCTGTAGTCATTTACTGCACACAAGTTCACTCTGTTGGATTTTATTTTAAATAGTCCCGATTCTGTAGTGAGGTTCATTTACAAGCTAGAAACCTCCACTTTCTCCTCAAGTAACTTGAAAGTTGAATGGAAAAAATCCACGCTAAAAAAAACCCCAACACCCCAACTGTCCAACAACAGAAAGCCAGGAACCATTTGTTCATTGGTTTTATTGTAGTTTGATGGGAAAGTGTTCAGTTGAATAAATAAAAGGCCTGCATTAAGTGAAATGGAACATGCCAAATGCTGTTAGAACAAATATCAGATTGTGTATGTTTTGAGGCACTCAAAAATAAAAAGAAGAGATGGGTTTCTCGTTTGGGTAACTAGGCACTATGTGACCAGGGTAAGCAAAACACAGCCCTCACTGAAATTACAACCCAGACAAAGAGTCAAAAAGCCTAATTAAAATGGGGGGGGGGGGGGGGGTTGAAGTGTACACAGCTTCTACATAAGCAGCACCCCCCCCCCCCTCCGGCTTTAGCCACTTAGTCCCTATCCCCCACTCACCTTAACCCTGTCTTAACAAGGGGAGAGGTTCTCTCTTTAACTATACACACTGTTATTCACAGACTAAATCCTTCCCTTCACACACAAACAAAGCCACCGCGCGCGTACACCTTCCGAAGACTATACCCCATGTCTCATCCTAGCACAAGTTCCTGTTCGTTATATGGTGCTCACGCAACCCGTAAAATATACTAACGCGCCCTCTGATCCTAACCCCAGACCTCAGCTCCCCCACCTAAGCGGGGAATACGGCCTGACTGTGGGGGTACAAGGAAGGCCAGCCCCTTATAGAGGGGAACTCACCCTCCGTTACCTGAGCGAGGCAATAGCTTCCCAATGCGCAGGCGCCGCTGATGCAGACCTCGCCCCCTCCGCCCAGCGCGCAAGCGCGTTCTTTGCCGTCAGAGCGGACCCAGCCCTGCCTATTGCTGGATTGTGGGTGTTGGTTCCTGGTGTGTGTTGGTGCTACTAGTTGAGCGAGAATGGGAGCGGGAAGCAGAGCAAGAGAGGACTGTTGCCGCTATGGCCCCCGAGAAGATCCGTTTGGTCGCACGCGGACCTGAGGGTAGTATAGAAGTTATACGTTCCAAAGCCCAATTTTATGAGAGAGTTATTCTGTGCGCTCTTAATTGAACACAAGGGCGCTTACTGCCTCGAATCATACTCCCCGGAGGAGCCGGAGGCAAAGGCCAAAGTAATCACTTCATGGTGTAGCAACTATTTATGTAAATTATATACCATGGCGCATAGTTATTGTAAACGCAAGACAAGTTATTGCCTTCGGCATCCTTGCAGTCAGAAGTCTTCCAGGAATTCTCCACTTAGAATGATTATTCTGTAGATTCCTGCGTTGTTGATAATCGAGGGGGGGGGGTATTTCCAGGTTTTTTTCCTGCCCCTACTGTTAGCTATGAAAAAGAAATAACAGCTAAGGACTGGGGAGGCAGCATCTGCATCTCTGCAAATCCTGTCTCACTTGGTCAGTTCTGCTACCGCAGGAGCTTGCATAGCTCAGTCACACCATTTTAATTTGCTCTTATGTAGGTAAGAAGGAACAGTTACCTCCTATGACGTGGGCTATATGGCACGGGGGAGGGGCTGTGTTTCAGTGGCAGGGCATCTGCTTGACATGCAGAAAGTCCCAGGCTCAATCTCAGGCATTTCCAGCTAAGGAGCAGGTGATGTGAAATATGGCTAACCTGAGACCCTGGCAATCCAAGAAGAAAAATACTGACTCTCAATGGTGAAAGAGTCTGGTTCAGCCTAAGGCATCTGTGGTGCAATGGTTAAGTGCACAGACTCTAATCTGGGAAAACTGGGTTTGATTCCCCACTCCATATGCAGCTGCTGGATGACCTTGGGCAAGCCATAGTTCTGTCAGAGCAGTTCTTGAAAGAGCTCTCTCAGCCCCACCTATCTCACAGGGTGAATGTTGTGGGGAGGGGAAGGGAAAGGAGTTTATAAGCCGCTCTAAGACTTCAAGGGAAGGGCAGGGTATAAACCCAATCTCTTCTTCTGCATACAATGTATGCATTGATAGACTGCATTATTAGCAAACATGCTTGCTGACCCTAAACACACATGCAGCCCAAATCTATGGATGTTTACTTGGAAATAAGGCCTGCCATGTGCAGTAGGGCTTCCAACTTGTGTGCACAGCTTTCTGAGCAGTAAAGTGATACCCATTAATTTCAGCCCAGCTCTCTTCCAAATAAATGTGCTTTGCATCACGGCAGCCTTACAAAGAGATCTTATGATAGATTCAGGTGGACAGCCCTGTTGGTCTGAAGCAGCAGAACAAAGTTTGAGTCCAGTGGCATCATTAAGACCAACAAAGTTTAATTTTTGGTATAAACTTCTATGTGCATGCACACTTCATCAGATATCTGAAGAACTGTGCATGCACATGAATGCTCATACCCAGATCTTATGATGCTTATTAGGAAGTAAGTTCCATTGATTTCAGTATTTTTACTAAAAAAAAAAAACCTTTATGTACCAGCTTTCTCCCCAATTGGAACCCAAAGTGGCTTACATCATTCTCCTCTCTTCCATTTTATCTTCACAACAGCCCTGTGAGGCGGAGAGAGTGTGACAGGCCCAAGGTCACCCAGCAAGCTTCCATGGGAAAGTGGGGATTTGAACCTGGGTTTACCCAGATCCTAGTCTGGCACTTGAACCACTACTCCACACTGGCTCAGTATGCATAAAAATACAGCTGTTGGTGTATGCTGCTGCCTACATCACATATAGTTTACATTGTTCATGTTGCAAGTTTTGATTGGGATCCCTTTCAGAGTACCAAATTGCTAGATCACACAGATAACACCTAACCTTGATAAATAGGGCTGCCAGTTCTGGGTTGGGAAATACCTGTAGATTTGGGGGGTAGAGCCTGAGGAAGGAAAGGTTTGGGGAAGGGAGGGACTTCAATCAGGTATAATACCATAGAGTCCATCTTCCAAAGCAGCCATTTTCTCCAGGTGAACTGACCCTTATCACCTGGAGATCAGTTGTAGTAGGGGAGGTCTCCAGCCACCACCTGGAGGTGGTTGGCAACCTTAGAGGTAAATTCCACCGGTTTGCCATTTACTTCTGTCTCTGTGGCTGTGAGCTACTACAGCTACCTTCTTTTACAGGCTACTAGTGGGGAGCTCTCCTTAGCTGTGCACGGGAAGCCTAGATGCGGCGTAAATGGGGCTTCCTCGGGGGCGGGGCGGGGCGGGGCGGGGGAACACATGCGTAGAAGTACGCTGCATGCGTGGTTAGGAGCAGATGCAAAGCCAGGCAGACTTTTCCTGCGCCGTCCCCTGGCGTGGCGCTATCTTCACCGACAGCGGCAGCCCTTCCCCAGCTCTCGCCGTGTCCGGTGTACCCTACGTCGCCTTCATCTGCCCTGCCCTTCAACGTGCGGGCGGAGCCGCAAATCAGGCCAGCTGGGAGGGCTTGCTGCTCTCCTCCAGCCGTTCTGTGTTACGAAGAGGCTGCTCAGCCGTGGTGGTCACGGGGGTTAACCTGCGCTGGCAGAGACGGAAGTAGCAGAGACCTGCAGGCAATTCGGGGCTTGACGCCGAGTTAGTGGGAGGAGAGCAATTCTGCCCGGAAATCAAAGGCCTCGTGATTGCCGTAAGGAGCGGCTGTCGCTTGGATCCTGAAAAGGGGAGAGAGATTTTCAGCGTCCGGACGGGGAAAGCCCCTTTTCTTTTGCGGAGAGGCGCCCACACCAACTCGCAGCTCGGGTCTCTGCCTCCTCGGGGCGCAGAAGGAAAAGCCGTTGCCTGTCTTCTGGCGCGGGCGGCAAGAGGAAAAAGGGAAGCTTGCTAGTTTGAGTCGGACAGGGGGAGTAGGGCGCGTAACAGTCGCGGCGTAGAAGGAAGGACCCCGGCAGACCAGAGGGACTGGGGAGCAGCGGATTTATAAGCTCGCACCGTGGGGAGGACGCGGCTCTTACGCTGCAGGGCCCGGTAGTGCGGGGGCCCCGAGAAGCAAGCGCGCACGAGGTACTGTACGGAGTAGACCCGCGTACGATACAACGGCTGGAGTTGGGGAGCTCCGCCAGGGGCCTGGCGAGCTGGTGAGCAGCCCGAGATTCGGCCGGCTGTGGCTGGTCTCTCTAACTTCTTCCCCATGTGGTTGGCAGCAACGCCGGGCGTCCCGAAATGAAGCGAGCCGCGGAGCTGCGGCAGGTCTCGGACTGGAGCGACTTCGTCCGCGGCCACGGTCTGCGGGAGCTGCTGGACCAGCGCCGTCCAGGGGAGGAGGCTCCCAGCCGCGTTGTAGCCAGTCCGGACGGGCAACATCTGCTCCTGCTTTGGAACCAACCGGCCTCTCCGGCTCGCGTCGTGGCCTTTCAGCGCCTGGGCAGCGACGCCGGCGATCTCGAGAGGAGCTGGCAGCCGCCCCAGCCACCTGTGGTCGGGCTCCTTTTCCTGTACAGCTGTGGGGGGGCGGCTGCTTTCTGGGTGCTGGCGGTCGTCTGGGAGCCCGGCAGGACGGAGCTCTGGCGCTTTGTGCCTGCGGCCGGGTGGCGCTTGCTGCAGAGTCTGGAGCTGTGTTGCGGCGCCCGGGCTCGGATCGTGTCCATCTGCAACTGGGGTAGCCGCCTAGTGTGGTGTGAGGAGAGACCCCCTCTAGATGTTCAGCAGACCCCAGAGAAGAGAGCCTTCAGGTACTGTATCTGCACCCGAGACCTTCAGATTGGCGAGAACGGTGCCCAGCTCAGCCCTCTGCAGATTGTCTTGCACAACAGCCCTGCTTACCAAGTGCTGGCCGCCTCCTCTGGTGTGTTTCTGGTGCCCACCCCAGCCACTTTCCCTGGTGTGGCCAAGTGTGTCCTTATCTGGCGATTGGAAAATACTGACATTGTTGTTGCTGCTCCATCCAGAGGGTGCATTTCCACTAAAGTATTGCATCCTGGCAGAGAAGTGGACTTTAAGAAGCTCATCCTGGGATATGTGGGAATTCTAGCATCCATGGAGAGTTTGGATATTCGTAGCTGTAGCCTGTCGACCAGCAAAGGGCTCCTCCTTGTCTCCAGCTCAGGAGCCGTGGACTTGGTTCAACCCAACGGACTGTGGAGACCTGTCTTTGACTTTGGAGAAACTGCCTTGTCCCCAGGGGAGGAGGTCCAATTAAAAGTATTTGGGGACACACTTGCTTGCTTGCTGGGAGGAATTCTTTATCTTGTGGACTTGAACAGCAGACAGTTGCTGGAAAAGAAACTCCTGAGCACAGCAATGCTTTTCTTGGACTTCCATGCAGAGGAAGAAGAGACAGCGGTGGTGCAGCTTCTTGGCCCAAGTGGCATTTACCACCTTAACTTCTCTGGGACTGACAAAGACTGCCAACCTGAGCCCACCTTGGTGGAGATGGTCTTTGAAGAAGCATGCAAGTATTATCAGCGGCGGAGTCTCAGCAGCTCCCAGCTCACTGTGGAGAAGCTAAAGAAGGGGGGCATGTTTCAGGCTCCCATTGCTCTTTCTTCCATTCTCTGCCATAGCCTTGCTTCAAAGGATAAGAGGACAGGGGCCCTCCCAGAGCCTTATGCCAAGCTCTTAAGCACCATGCAGTTGGAATTGCAGAGCTACCAGAACCTGGAGTTCCTCAAGTCATGTCTGGTTGGGGCCTCCAAAAGTGAGGTGGACAGCTATGGCGAGGAGTTGGTAGAACAGGAGCTAAACCGCCTTCTGCGCTTGGATTTGACCAGGGAGAACCTGGTGTACATGAACACCATATTCAGTTCTTTCCCTGTGGCCTCCTGGAAGGCTATTCGGAACCACCTGCAACTGCAACAGAATGGTGATGGCCTGTTGATAGCCAGAGCCACCCCAGATGTGTGGAAGAAAGTTCTCGGGGGGCCTATGCCCAGTCTGTGCAAGCAAGAGGCCTCTCTGAATGGGGTTGCCCCCCTCTTTGAGCTCATCTGTCTGTCTCTGTATCAGTTCAAGCCTAAATGGCTGTCTAGGTTTGTGGAGCTATCCCAGCAGTATGTGGGTATCTCTTGGGCGTACAAGGAGGGGCCTGAGGGTGGGGTGCCCCTTTATAAGAGAGCCCTAGCTGTACTGGCAAGGAAGAGTGGCTGCTCTGTAGCCTACACAGAAATGGAGATTGAGCTCCTTCTGTGCAGCCAGCGGCCCAAAGCTGTCCTGCAGGCCATGGACCTCCTTATTCGGCACAGGAGATGGCAGCGCGTGATGGACACAGCAGAGAAGTTCTCCAGGCTAAGCCCTTTGCTGAACAAGGAAATTTTTATTGTTCTCCTGGGAGAGTTTGCCCAGCATAGGGCACTGGACCCTTACCTGGACATGTTATGGGAGCTCCGCCCTGCAGATCTGAGTGCATCTGACGTATTGAGCATTATTCAACAGCATTTACCCCAAACAGAACTTGACCACCCACCCTTTCTCCCAGACGGGGTACCACAACTAACTGTTGGCTTGCTCAAGCCACTGTTGCACCGACTGGCATGTTGCTCAGCTGGCCAGGATGAAATCTATGCTGATGTCTTACACGCGCCATCTGTTCCTCCTCCTACCCCACCCAGGCACCAGCAAGTTGCTGCGAAGACAGCTCCTGCTCAGGAGGAGCATGTGCAAAGGACTGAGCCCCTTCACAACCACACACAAGGCACGTTGTCTGAGGGGATGTGAACTTGGCACAAGATAAATGCATGTAGGTGGAGGTGGGCAAAAGGGGGTCCATAGAAATTTGTCCTGGCAAAATCAGGATCTGCAGCCTGTGTATCACACTTAGGACCTGCATTGCCAAAATGTCCTTGCTATAGTGGGTAACAAACCCCAAAATCTTTAGGACTGCCAAGAGGTATATTTGGAACAATGCAAAGCTGCTTTTATGGCAAGGGTTCGGATACCTTAAATAGGAGTGAATGTGCATGCAAGAGAATTATATTGTTGCTTATATAGCAAAGTGACATGAAGCTCTACTTCAGATTATGTTCTCAGCCTTTCATTAATAATGCTGGTGCAGTTTTTAATCTCCTTGGATGTTTTGGTAAATGTCAGTTTGTATTCATTAAGTAAAATTTTTACACATGGGCCTAGTGACATGGGGAAATTGCCTGGCTTTGACTCAATTTAAGGCATGTTCTCAAACCCACATCACTATGCTTTAGTGTCTGCCATTATTGTTGTTATCTAGTGCAGGGGCTGTTTCCTAGTACTGTGCCAGCATACTGGGGACAAAGTTTCACTGGCCAGGATTATTTCTTCCCTGAAATTAAAGTTTGGAAATCCCTGATGAAGAGCATGTGAGTTGCTTACTTCTCTGGCTGGAGACTTGTGCCTTGGAGGCATCACAGTCTGTGCCTGAACATGCAATGTTAATGTTAGACAGGGTGGTCCCAGCTATTTCCACTGTGCAGATACATATATGCACACCTTATCTTTTGGCCTTATCTTTTGCCTTTTTAAAAAAATGTGCCTGTCAACAGTGGGGGATCTGCAGTTCTCTTGAGTAGTCTGTGCCTTGCGCATTTGCAGAGGAATGTGTGCTTTGATGCTTTGGTCCCCTGGTGGCTTAAGATTCAAGCAAATACTCTTCTGCTGGGAAATGAAGATGGGACTTTGTGTGTAAAATGTGAGCATGCTCAGCCCTTGATGCTTATCAGCACCTCACAGTTCCCTTGTACCACTGGGGTTGAAAAGATCCTGTTACAACTGCATATAGCTAGGGAGAGTTAGCCACTGTAGCCTTCCCCATGGATGTGAAGCTGGAATCTGGAGGGGGGGGTGTTAGTTCGAAGCAGAAGTAACTTTTTACAGGATGGGGGGAAACTGCTTTTTAATTGTTAGCATTTTTTAAAAGGCAAAGGCTCCCTGATGTGGTTCTAAATAGGGAAATGGTTTGACTACAAGGAAATCTCTGCGTTTCAGTTCTGTTTGTTTGAGGGAAGGACTGAGCAGCTGCTCTGGAGCCGGCATGGAGTGTACAGGACTTTCTGGGTTCTTTAGGGAGACACGGTCAGGAGCTGTTATATTCTAGGATTCTGGTTCTTTTTATCTCTTCCCAGCTTGCTGAATTTGTTGGGTAACTGTTTATTATATAAATAGTGCTTGATTAGACAAGACCCTGCTCTGATATAGAGCTGCCTGAAGCCCAAGCAGATCTGACTAGACCCACACCCCCTGCAACATCACAGTAACTGACCATGCCCTGTGCTAAGTAACTGCTTTTTGTTTACTACTGTGGCCCACCTCCAGTGCTGGAGGGGAAGAACAAGGTAATTAGTACAATACACAGAAAGTTCTGGACCTTGTTCCACTTCATCTCTATTATTATTAGTTTAACAACTAGAATCAGGAAGGAGTGTTTGGTGATGGTACCACCACGGTATATATCTGTGTCTTATCGTGGTGAATAAGCTATCTTTTGAGCCCTCCGTAATGAAGAGCACAAGTGCCTGCCTTGTCCATATACGCTGGCTGTGTTTCATACTACTTCCTGATGTTTACAGGTGAGCTGCACATGCTCAGAGAACCCCCAGATTCCCTTAGCCTAAGTGTTTGGTGGGCCTTCCTTAACTGAAACAAAACATCTCTTGGATGCAACCCGAGCAGTAGGGAGTTGAAGTACGAGGATTCCTTTTCTTTTCCCAGCTCTTTGTGAAGTTCCATTCTCTTTCTCTCTCTGCAATGGAAAACTCCTGATTACAACAGGGTCTCTGGCATGTGGGTGTCTGTGTGAGAAACTGTCCATGTGATTTCCTTGGATGATACATATCCTGGCTGTCCAGAGTAACTTTGCAGAGAAATAGCTTTTATGCTAATCCTGATAAACAAGTTTGTTTTAATGCAATACTTGGTTTCTGAAGCTACTTTTGTGTTCTGTATGCAGTATTAAAAGCTGATGAACAATCATAGAGAACTCTGTCCCTCACTGGGAAGCACCTGGCACATATATTGTGGGCACTCAGTTGTGTATTTTCCCCTCTGAGCTGTTGAGGCAAACTTGGCGCTATTTGTTAATGAGGAACAACTCTAGCAAAGAAATTGCTGTGTGAGCCATAAAACTTCCTACCATAAGAGAACCAATAATTGCTGGAAAGGGCTAGCATGTTGTTGGGCTAGCAATCAATGCACCTTTGTGTTCTGTGTTGGAGAAAGCTGTGCTGGCAGCTACCCAGCTCCTTTTCTGAAGGGGGGGGTCACTATCTTCCTTTGCCTCTAGCAAAGAAGTTAAAAGGGTCAAAGAAGTTAAAAGGGTCAAGTTGACCAGAAATATGGTAGTAGAGATGATGAAGCACATGGGAAGCAAGGAAAGAGACAGAAATAAGAGACCACTGCTACAACAGTAGGTATAAACTAGCCTGAAATGAAGTCTTGTACTACTGGGGAAGTGGATGTTTCTTATCTCACTAGATTTATAATCAGAGACATTTGATGATTAATTTACTGCTTCAGAAGCTGTTCTTCCCATGGGCTGTTTTTTAGCTTATGGCTTAGAAATAGATTTGGGAGAGCGGTTTCTGCTGCTGAAATTGCACTTGCCACTGAAGTGGGAGAAAGCATGTCAAGACCATACTTAACAGCCAAATTTACCATCATTACAGATGTCTGCTTTCTTAGAAAACTCCATCTTTTATTCCTGTTCTCCTTACACATTTTTGCCCTTATATAAAAACCTGTATAAAACAGCCTGTGACAGATTTTAGTTGCTTAAAATTTTATTTTACTTTTTAAAAGGCGGCAACAACAGACTGTAAAAAAAAAGTTACAGAATGGGTCATGTAGACCACTGACTGATGAATGAGTACACTTGCCAGAGCAGCTTTCACAGCCAATGAAATGGTATCGTATTTTGAGAACCTGTGGGCCTTGTGCTATATAAACACTTTATCTTTTGAAACACTAGGAAAAACATAATTGCATAGGCCTGATACAAAAGCAAGAATATGCCTGCATGACAGAAAATGTCACATAAAAGCTTTCACTTCCTAATGTTCGAAAGGATTGTTGAGTCATCAGTTGTCTGTTGAGTCTTTAGAAGAATTGGGCTGTACTGGAAAGGATAGTAGATACGAGTCAGTTCAAAAGCCAGAACAAAAGGCAGAACAGGGGGGTGGTTACCACATTAAAAAAAAGAGAGCCAGGCAGTATTCTTTATGCAGTTTTGCCTGAAGATTTGCCTGGACTTAACCAAATAAGTAGAAGTGTTGTACTTTCTAACTCCAGCTATCCTGATTTAAACATCTGTTGCCTTGCCTGGACAGATGTTTGCTCTCTGCAAGACCTATCTGAGCCAAACTGTTTGTCTCCTAGTGACAGAATGTATGGGAGTTGGGAGACAGTACTGAGCAGAAGCTGACACCTAACTAGGGCACTTGTGTTAGTGCTCTGGAATCACCACTTCATACTCCCCTACAGCATCTTCAGCTGTCATGTCCTCCTCGTGTGATAATGTGCGGCCTTTCTAGATGGTTTAAAATATGCTGTATATTGTTCTTCGTTCAACATATGTGCTATAAGCTTAACACCAGTAGCAAAATGACTTGGTAAATAAACAGCATGCTGCATTTGGAGGCTGGGGTGAGCACACTTGTTTGTATTTGTTAGTAAATGGGTGCTACAGCCCTGGGCCCAAGGACACATGCAGGAGTCAACATTTAAAAGGCGCAAAGGTGACAAAGTAGGTAGCCTTACAAAAACGCTTTTAAAGATTTCTGTGCAGCACAGTAGTAAACCAGTGCATGTTATAAAATTATACTGGAATATGGGGGGGGGGAATGGAATCATTCCTAAGTAGTGCTATCGCAGACACTAGTCGATATATGCCTGAGATATGTCTTCCTGTATTAAGTTGGGTCAATCAAGATGCTGAGTGAGGAAAAGGCTGCATTTCTTCCACAAAATATATTATATAAAGTGCTATCAAAATTATGATTTTCCCACAACACATACATTCAGAGAAAGAGAGCTGGCCCCATGCATAGCACAGACCTAAGTTCAAAGTTTCTTCAATCCAGACAGATTGATGTACAAACACAAGTAACCCTTCTGGAATCAGAAGCCCTCAGAATGGTGGAAACACCATTTTACCATCCTTGGAATCTGTCGTTTATTAGAAATAGGATAAATACATGACTTTTGCGTCCCTGTTGCAATGAAAAGCAGGGTATAACAATTTCACCCACCATATTTCAGGCCATTCTGATGCCTTTCCTCTACTACTGAATGTTATTAGTGTTGCTATTTAGTTTCCTCATTAATGAGTTCAGCCACCCTGTCACTTTTCTCTCCTATTCTTAAGCAGAAGATTTTGGCTTGGATCCTATGGAGGGTTTTCACAGAAGAAAGGGGTTGGGGTTTTTTGGCCAACACATCCCTGTTGCTATAGACCTGATTCTCCACTCACCCACCCACTCCATAGAAACAGCATGTCAGGGTATTTTGAATTGGCATGGGGAAGGAGACTCAAGGGAAGAACACACTAATGCATGTACTAGAACAGCAACAGGCTGCCTTAGGAAATGTCTTCCTGCTACAGAGAGCAGTAGAAGTGTGCAACAATATCGAGGTTTTAACTGAGACCAACAAGAAAGGGTCCAGCTCTGGCCCAGCTTCTGAGGCAGAGGTCGGAAGAACGTAAGACCAGCAAGGCACTTCATTCATAAGAATGTAACAGCGTGTAATTACAGTCACTTAAAATAAATTAGTTATGTGTATCTGAAATGTTACCAGACCTACAGCATACTCTATCTTTGTAAATTTGACAGCACCAGAGGAATATAGTATTCTACTCAATAGAAGTAAATCATTGAGGGCAGTAGACAGGTTGCTCAATGGAGTGTTTCCTTTAATGATTGAGATTTGAGAGACCTTCAGCCCAGAATCAGTCATCCTGATTGTCACACAAATTCAGCTGCACTGGCATTGCAAATTGCCCCTCAGCCTACTGCCCCTGACTCAGAGGTCCATGTCAGCACTTCTGGTTGGGGTGATTGTAGCAGGGGTGCCTTGAGTCCTCTAAAGCTGCAGTCACCTGTAGACATATAAACACTGCAGGCACTGAATCAAAGGATGGGCAAGACCTGCTCTTTCCCCAGCGAAGCTGCCGCCCAAGGAACCACAGTCCCAATAGCCCTGCAGCAGCAACAAAGTGCAAGGGCTGAAACCACAGTATTTACAATACAGCAAATATGTGTAGAGTACACAAGATTCTGTCCTAGGAACACAGCTAGGCTGGATGCTTGCATAACAGTAGTTGGGGCTGTGTGTTTGCCGATGATATCATCCTTTGCAGAAAATATGGTGTCCACAAACTGCTGTCATGACCAAGAAAAAAGGCTGCTAGATGCTGACCGACATGATTCACATTGGGAAGAGAGGTCCGGGGGTAGTGTAGAATTCATTGTCATCCTCAGTGCCACTCAGAGGTAGATAGGTTGGACAGGGGCCACTACTTCCTCAGTTCTGGCCGGGGCATTCTGAATGCTTTTGGCGGCCTCGTTCTGCAAAGGTTAGGAAAGGAAAGAGGGGAAAACAGAAAATAATTTTTCTCTAGGCTTGTTAGATTGCATCTTCTTCCTTCAGCCCCCACCACACTATCAGAGAAAGACCAAGCTTCTAATGACACTTACAGAAAGCAGTCTCGGATAAGTAAAAGGCCTTTTGACCTTCAAACTATTGAAATTAAACCACACATGATGCAGGAAGTCCGTGATCAGGATATCTTTCATTTTAAACTTCAAATCCACCAGTAGGGACCATGAAGTTGGGTTAGGGAAGGATTGAATCTGCCATGTTCATAGTCTAAATTCCCACCCCCAACTGGTTACTACACAAAGCTGTGAGAGGGACAGTTTAGATCAGAGGATCAGTGGAGGGGGGATCAAATACTCCTTCCTCTATTTCCCCTCATACATCCTTGTTTTGAATTTTAAAATAACCTTGTCAGAAATTTGCACAGATTTCCTGCATTTGAGCTAGTTTGGCCTGTAGGATCATACAGCGGGAGTGGAGATGAATGCATTTCCAAGATGGCTCCCCTGTTTCTTCAATATGTCTCTGGTTCTGGTCATGCTTCCCATTATCCCAATCATATGCCTCTTTCCCCCACCTAGTGCTACCTTGTGCTTGAATTCTGGTGATGACATGAAGGAGGTATGGGCAGGTACTTACAATTCAATGGTTTCCCCATGGTCCCTGGTAACAGAAAGGGAAAGTGTTGAGTTAAGGCCAGCACGGAAAGTCCAGGTGGGCAATGACCAACAGGCCAACCTCTCTGCTAATGCCACCTTATCCTCAGGACAACTCTATGTAAAGTGGGCAGGAGCCACTACCACTGTGAGTGGACAGCCCCCAAGGGGGATGAGAGCTGCTACCACCATAAACTGGCAGCTCCCATCCCACACAAGGCAGACAGGTATAAAGTGGGCAGAAGTTGCAAGCCCCAACAATCCTGCTCCTTCCCTCCCCTATTTGGGTAGTAGGACCAGGGATGTGGCTGGGCCCAGGCCATTTCCCTCCTCCTCACACCTGGGGGGGGCTTTTTAGGGCAATTCTTCCCTCTCAGCCCACCCCATCTGCCAGTCCCACATGCTGGCTCTCTCAAAGGCTAACCAAGAAGGCAGGAATTACAGAGAAAAGCAGGACTCAATACCTCCAATTCTGGGTACCTGTGAGGATCCACAAACACCCGTATCTGTAGCATCAAACCAGTAGCCCCGGCCTAGAATGGCTCGTTATAGTAAAACTTGGCTCATGCATGTCCTGACATCATACAGACTAGGTATAGGAAAACTGAGACATGAGACTAAGATGACAATCAGCCGCTTCAGTACTGCCTTATGTAATAGCAGCAATCCTGCTTCCAGCCAAGAACATCTTGAACTTGCCAGGGTTATGCAGAACGGCTTCATCAGATTCGGATGATGTCAGTAGAATGGAAAGAAAATCAACTGGCCCAGACTTTGCATGGATCTACCAAGAGGGAAGGGCAGCGCCCCAACACAGGTACATAGGAGATCCAAACCTCCCCCTAACCCTAAGGAAAGCAGATACCACCTCCTCTGTGAGGCTCTGGAGCCCTTGCTGTCATCTGTTTTCTGAGCCATACACTATTACAAAAGAGGAGCTTTACTATGGTAGCATTCCCACATCCTGGAGGATGTGGAAAAACAGGAAAAGCCACCATACTGGGTAAGGGGTGTTACACCCATCATCCTTCAGGAGTGTCCTGACTGTAACCAAGGGTTACAAATAGGAGAGGAAGGCTGCCATTGATTGTACCAATAGATACAGCTTGGACAGAAAGAGGAAAAAGTATCTCTCATGTCATGGCAGCAGGCAAAATGGCCAACAGCATAAGTCATCCTTACTCGTAGATGTCATCCATGCGCATTCTGCGGTAAAACTTGGCAAGCCGTACTGCCAAGATGACACTCGGCAGCAGGAATATGGTGCACCAGCCCAAACTGAACCAGAAAGCATTCTGGAAGTGGAAGAGAAGAAGAAGGCTGTCAGTGCTAATGGAAAGTATCCCCCCCCTCAGCCTAGGCTCTACCCTCACTGTAAGGTCAGACATACCCCTAAAAGAAACATCAGAACTGAGAAACATATTCTTACCTACCAGCCACCTTCCCATATGTTCTCTCCTGAGTCTGCACAGGAGCTGCCTCGTACACACCCAGTGCCCAGCAAATTCAAGAAAAAATAGCTCTTGTGTACACAGATGTCACCCAGTCCGCTGCCCATAGTCAAGCCTTCCCAAGCCTCCATCAAAGCTTTATATACACACCCCCACCCAATGCATCGGCAAACTCACTGCCCCAGACACAGAATGAGGCTATCACAGCTAGAATTTATGTGGACCTCCCACCTGCAAATCAACTTATTTCCACGCCTCAAACCATAGCTACTACCTGTCTACCTTCTTCTTTCCATGCTGCTCTTCCTTATCCATGTCGACTCACAGCATTTTTCTCCCCCTCCATATCTTTGTTTCACTAAATAATAAGGTCAGCCCTCATCTTATTTCCCTTACCCAAACATCGACAATGTAGCTGCAGACAATGGTATCTGCAGCATCGAATGTCCCGGCTACAGGGCCACAGCGCGCCACTTCTCCTGTTATCTGTCAGCAAGGAAGACACACATTATAACCAGCATGGGAGAGAATCCAGCCCCATGTGCCACTCCTTGCGTAACCCTCCTCACTAGTGTTGCCAATCCAATCCAACCCAACAGCCATTCCCCAAATATGGTAGGAGTTTTCCCAGCATTACAAACCAGTATATCTTCCTTGCATTTGCAGCCTGGAAGGAGAGAAACAACTACAGTATATGTCCCATATGGGTGACCTAGGCATGCGACAGGATAGCCAAAGGATGCAAGCAGGCACAAAGATTTTGTTGGAGCAGGAAACTTCTTATGGATGTTTGCTTCAAACAATCGTGCACGAGTGAAGTACTCAATCTGGACGTGAAGTCAGATATGGCTGCATTGTATGTGAGCGAGTATAGGCACGCTCCCCTTTTGCCATGACCAAAGGCTGAGCCTCAACTCCAGCAGCTACTGAGGTTACTTACAGTGTCTTTGACCCAGTCCAGGTACACCTCAAAATAACCCAGCACATCGTGTACAAAATTAAAGGTTGCCTAGTTAAAAGCAGAAAAGAGAAGAGAGTTGAGAATACAGGTCAATCCAAAAAGCGATTCTGTTCTGGAGAATACATATGGCTATCTAAACCCCTTTTATGGATCCAGGAAAAGAAAAAAAATACACTGGGGTGTTGATTCATACATGATCAGCCAGAGTTCACATGTACCATCACTGAGACACAAGCCCCCGCATTTTGGTTTCCACCTGTCCTCCTTTCTATTGTATTTTGGTATTCCCACTTCCAGAACTAGTTCACCATCAGCTCTAGCAGCTAGGTCCATGCAAGAGACTAGGGGTAGGCCTCAGCATTGCACAATGAAGAAGGAAATAAAACCAAGCCTAAGACACCCACCATCCTGTACCCTGCATCAATCAATGACTAGGTTAATTATCAAAAGAGGACTCACATTCTTGACAACTTTGTTTAAGTGCTCCGTCATAAATGTTTTGAAAGCCTCTCCTTGCATCAGTATGGAATTCACCAGCTCCTGGTAGGACACAGAACTGTCAGCTTGGTTCACTGGCAGAGCCAGGCACAGATGAGGTCTCAGGGGCTCTCCTTGGCTCACTTTCTATGCCAGTCAGGGCAGCCCACTCAGAACAAAGCCTTTCATTGGTTATATCATATATCCCAAAAGGCATAAAGGAGTATAATAACATCATCACGAGGTCCTGACAGGCCCTTTGAGTTGCAATAAGAACACTAAGCACTAGAGGATAATGGAGATTGTAGCTTCTTATCTACCATAATACAATCTTCCCTGGCCCCAAAATGTACAAACACAGCATTGGGCCATCAGCAGAGCCAACCATAAACACTTTCTTTCTCCATCTAAGGATGCCAGTCAGTTCCAAGGGGAAATTTCTGCATTCCCCAACTGGCATGTAATACCTTGAATTTACAGATCCATACCTTTGCTATGGGGCATGTACAGATTGCCTGCTAGTGTGTCTTCCCCCTTTGATATCTATAGCAAGAAATCCTTTATAGAAACTTTCAAGAACTTGGAACTGAAAGTTCTACAAGATTTTGCCCCCACCCTTCATTCAAACTGAACATGAACTACTTACCTGAATCTGAGACAGAGATGTGTTTAACTGCCAAATGCTGCTGTTCAGGTTTTGCTAAGGGCAAAGAATACTCATTAGGTTTTGCTAAGGGCAAAGAATACTCCAACGGAATCTCCATGCATGCAGGAGAACTGTGAGGCCAAGAGTTAAATCCATCCAGAGAGGACAGCGCCAAGCCAGGCAAGGGAGTTGAAGAGGGTGGGAGGAACATCACTTACAATTTCAGAAGAAAAACTGGATTTGGCCCATGACTGGATCTCTCTTAAACTGTTGGCCTGGTTTCGCAGTTGTTCACTAATACTGCTTGCCTGAAAATGATACCATCATAATGAAGAGGTGTGGCTGTACTCTCTCCATTCTCTCTCACACACACACACACAAACAATCTCTCGCCACACCAGACATGTAGCTGAGTTCAGTGGATTCCCACATCCTGTACCTTCAAACCTATATAATCTATAGATATCCATCTCTTATTCATAATAGGTCCTTATCCAGATGCCCTGTGCTTTTGTTTAGTAGCCCTCTGCCATCCAAAATTCCCTGCTGTGCCTCCATTATCCGTGATGGACTTCACTGCAAATCCTGTTTGGTGGCCACATTTCCAAGAGACAGTTTAGGCTGCATCTGCATCCTATTTTCAAAGGGGATGCCTGGGGTAACACAAGGGCCAGTCAAATATGAAAACTGGTGAGTCATAGTAGCTCAGAGAATGAGCCATGATCTGTGAGGTCACCTTAGTCAAGCCACTCCTTCAGCATACAATTTGGGGACAATACCAGTTTACTATTGTAAGCATTAATGTGAAGCACTCTGAACACTGGAAACATAATATACATATATGCTAAATAGTATTCTGTGCAAAATCTTTGAAGATTGAAAGTCACCCCCTGAGGGGATCATCGAAGTCACACATGGGCTCAGTTTGAGAAGGGGAGTTGTAGGGAGAGGAGAATGGTGACATTTGGTCCAGGCAACACTTACTGTTAGTTGTCCAGCCAGTTTGTCTAGCTGCCCAGCGAATGCAGACAGGTCTTTCTGTGTCATGTTCTGGTTGATGTGCACAGGAAAGAAACAGAGCACACAATGGTCAGCTTTGTAAGGCAGCAACAGGCACTGAAGTGGATTTGGTTAGTGACAAACTTATCACAAACTCTTCCTTTCCTCCACAACCCTTTTCTTATCCCCATCTCACTTGTTGCGGAGCACCGGTGAAGTTCAGATTCAGCGACCCATTTATGTTCAGATCTCTCAAAGAACGCATCTGGTTGTCTGTCAGAAACTCTGTAGAATTCACACTGATGTTTAATTTATTCAAAGTGGAGTCAATGTCTTGTGTGTACTGCAGTGACAATTTAAAAAAAAACAAGGTGAGCAGGAGCATTGGGCACAACTATCTTGCCCTCAGTTCCACGAAGGGGCTGCAGACGTGCTGCACACCAGACAACCCAAAACTGAGATCTGAGGGGCACTAGGCTGGCTGGTGGCAAGCTTTTTGCACCTGCAGGCCCTCTTCACTGACCTTGCTGATGTTGAGGATGTCATCTAAAGCGACCGTCTCTCCCAAGTGCAAGGTGTTCCACAAGGCGTCATTGTTTCTGCAGCCCCTGTAAGGAGGAGGAGTTCAGAATATGATCAGACTATGGCAGCAGCAGCATCATGGGAAAGAGCTCCCCACTCACAGACTGTGACTTAGCCCAAGGGAGTACAGGCCAGAATCGGTCATTGTATGATGGCTGGTGACTGAACTCTGTGGAAGGGCTAGGAAAATGGCTCTTGGGTAGGATCTCTAGGAAACAGCATGGCTAAGAGCATAGTGACGGTGCTGGGGAGAAGGACATGGTTCCCGCTGGTACACTAGGAAGGGCTTGGCTGAGAAGATTGCAGGCTAATTTTTGTCATCCCTGCACTGATGGCCATGGCATGGCTGTGCAAGGTACCCTGGCATTTACTCCATCCAGTCTGAAGTTCTCACCCCACTTTCAAAGGTCTGATTCCCACTGAAGATACTGAGGATCAATCACAGTTGACAGGATGTAAGAGAAGATCAAGGGGAAACCAGCCAGGCTTCCTAGCACTCACTCATAGAGGCTGGTCAGAGTCACATTAGAATCCTTCATTCCCAAGGAACTCAACAGGTTGGATTCTGTGAAGAGCCCTGGTGTTTCTAGGAACTGGAAGGAGAGGAAGCAGCAATTATGGGATTCCTTATCTACCTACTCAACAACATACAATGTTTCCCCCTAGTTGTGATACCCTCCTCTCAAGACTGGAATGTCTGGCTGTCTTGAGCAACCTTCATGCTAAAATGACATGAAGGACAAAGGTGGGGACAGGGAGATGGAGTCCAGAACTAGAACCTGGAGTTACAATTTGGACTTTGGTCTGGGATTTTGAGCTACCACAGCTAGTTCCTTTGACATCAACTAACATTTTCTGTGACCCACACACCTCCTTACATCTTTCTAATGGGATGCAATGGGTACCCTCCTTTGGTAGTTTATAGGACTTACCTTGAGGAGCTGTCCAGTGGCCCAGGGACGGCACACCAGCGTGTATATGTTGCCCCCTACTAAAAATGTCAGCAGGACCAACAGCATCAGAAGCCATGCAAAAATAAAGCTGAACCCAACACTCCTGTCAGAGAAAGTAAGGAATTATCAGATGCCTTGGATTCCATTGCAGACCTGAAGAACAGACTTCAGAGCCTTCCTGTCCACCCAGTGTCTAGCCCTACAACCATGCTTGCAATTCAGCCGCACACAATCCACCACAGATGAGAATATGGTGCAGCTCACAGCCCATCTGGACAACCTGGTGCAGGGTGTAGTGGCAAAAGGAAGTGCACAGAAAATATGGAAAGCCAGTGTGGTGTACTGCTTAGGGTGCTGGACTGCAATCTGAGAGGTCTGAATCCCTACTTGTGCCATGGTAGCTTGCTGGGTGACCTTGGGCCAGTCTCTCTCAGCCTAACCTGCTCTCAGTCTCTCTCAGCCTAACCTGCCTCACAGAGTTGTTGTGAAGAGAAAATGGAGAAGAGGAGAATGATGTCAGCGGTTTTGGGTCCCAATTGGGGAGAAAGGTGAAATATAAATGAAGAAAATCAATAAAAGTAAGTAAATAAGAAAATATCAGAGGGCAATTATCAGTAGCTGCACCTTGTTTGTATAATGCCTTTCACCACAAGGCTCATCTGATGCCTACGTTATTTTCTTTTAGGTGGCAAGACAAAATGTTTTTATATGCACACAGGCTTTTAATTAAAGGGTTGATTTTTTTAAAATCATTGCATAGTGTCCTTTTAGTCTGAATATTGTTAAATGCATTTTAAGCTGCTCAACGATTTGTATTTGTTTTATTCACTGGCCTGGGTTTTTATTTACAGCTTTTAACGTTTGCATTCTGTTACGTTATTTTATAAGCTGCCTCAGGCAGGTTCCCCAGGAGGGGTGGCATAAAAGTTAAAAAATCCCTAAATAAATGAAATAAAAACATTTTGAAGTTTAGCATTGAGGCATTCCACCAGGAATGCCCCAGAGCATTTCAGACTATCTTATTAGATGTCCCACAAGGAGTTCAGACCAAGGTCCTCCTCCCCCTTATCATCACAAAACCCTGTGAGGTAGGCAGCAGAGTGGAGACTTGGACTTTTGTCTTCCTGGTTCCAGTCCCATTTGCAAACCACGGAGGCTCTGCCACCCAGAAACTGGTACACACCTCAGGATTGCTGCACTTGCAAAGCTTAGGTTGCACACCAGAAGAAAGCTCTCCTCAAGCACTTGGACAATGAAGCAACCAATACCACCTAGAAAGATCAGTTCCTCCTTCCATCCCATTCTGTCACTATTTGGAAATGCCTGTCTCTTTGGACATCATCAGGTAGATACCCAGGGAGCCTGTTCGGTGATTCCTCCCCCAAGAGGAGAGAGATAATGTGCAATATGTCTTACGCCATTAGGAAGTCTCCTCCAGAGTTGGAGAGGCAGCCCCGTTTGGTGGGTGGTGCCCTCGTGTCTAGCCCAAGGGCACCACACAGCAGGCCCAATGCATTGAGTACAATTATCAGGAGCACCAGACAGCAGAGGCAGATGCCAACAATCCTCCTGGAGTGGGGAAAAAAAAGAGAACTACCAGTCTCAAGAGTTCAGCAAGGATTTAAGCAGAAAGAAATAACTTACAGTGTATTCCTGTATTCTAGCCTATTGAACTTGATGGGCTTTAGAATAAAGTAAGTGTGTACAGGATTGAACTACAAGGCTTTATTAAAATGCATTCACTCATATAATGGGCCAAACATCTGCTAAGAACCAGCAGGACTATGCTGTGCCAGCAATCTGTAAAATCAAGTCAGAGACTCACATATCTTCAAAATATTGGACATGAGAAAACCCAATCAGAAAGTATGGGTCTATGCAAGGGCAAGTATAGTTAATAGGAAAAGATAAAGACTATCCATATCAGTTAACCAGTCTTTAAACTTTTGCCATTAGAAGTGGCATGCCATCCAACAATGTAGCTGGGAAATGTCAACATACCTTGGACTTATTTATTTGTTAATCACCCAATCCCTGCAATGTAGGGCTCTGGGCGATGTACATCATTCATAAAAACATCAAAATAAAACAATTAAGATATTAATTAGATATTTCAAACAAAAGATGGTGACTATTAATTTATCCCATTACAGACTGCTGGCCGCTTTGCGGGCAGGGGGGAAGAAGGTAAAACAGATATGGAAAGCAGTTGGAGCAGAAAGGGTGCCAGCTATGATGGAAACCACTGCTGTCCTCAACCAAAGGCCTGGCAAAACATCTCTGCCCTACAGGCTCTGCGGAACTGCATAAGGTCCTGCAGGGCCCTGCTGGTATTTGGCGGAGAGTTCCACCAGGTTGGGGCCAGGACTGAAAAGGCCTGGCCAAGGACAGCCGGATAGCTTTAGGGCCGGGGACCACCAGCAAGTTGTTATCTGAAGAGCATAATGCTCTTCCAGGGACATAGCGGAGGAGACAGTCCCATTGATATGTTGGTCTCTGACTGCTCAAGGCCTTGTAGGCCAATACCAAAACCTTGACTCGGTATTCCACTGGGATATATCAGACTGCATGTTAGAAGCCTCCTAAAACCATGACTGGAGAGGCTTCAGTTCATCTCCTGTGCTATGACTCCCATCTCTTTCCAATAACTAGCATCTTGAGAACATCATAACTGCATAGCTGAGCCAGAAATGACATAATTTCACCCTACCAAAGTGTCATGAATTGAAGTTGCTGCTGTTAGTTTAACCGGATGTGTTTGTGGAAATCCTGCCTTTTGTAAGCATTGCTGGATTTTGTGCTCTTTGTTTCTGTGTTTTATAATGTAAACCACCAAGGTCTAAGTGTAAGTGACAGCATGGCTACTAAAAGGGTAACTTGCCTAGTAGCACAGACTGGAGAAGCAAGGAACTGTTCGCGGTGCCAGCTTAGGATTGTTAGTTCTTGTTGTTTTGTTTATTTGCATATATTGTTGGGAAAGTAAACCTTTACACTGCTGAGGGTTGCATGGTTGGAAAATGTTTGTGTTTCTTGGCACATAAAAGATAGAAAATATAAAACATCAAGTGGCATGAACCCTTTCTAGCCATCCTAGGACCCTAAGACAAACCAAATTTGGTCTGCCCTAGCTCCAGGGGCTCTTTTATAATATGTTGAACAGCTCCTACCTATAGCCGTCATAGGTTTTGATGTCTGGCTCATAGGTGCCAGCCTTCTTGGTGATGTCACCCAGAAACTCAGAGACATTCCCCAGTGTGTCCAGTATGGGAAGACTGCTGCGTAATGTTGCAATCTTCTCCTTGATGCCGTCCAGTTGAGCCTGTCCTTCTGCAAGGAGCATACCAGAAATGGATTAATCTCTACATGTTGTGAGCTACAGCCAAGAGGGATTGGGAACTGTCATCTATTTACTCTGGATGCACGTAGGGCATGTGCTTGATAGCCTGGAAGATTGTCAAACAAGCACTCGGGTCCTAATGTTACCCCAAGGAACATAAATTAATACAGTGCACAGAGTCAGGAAAATGCCCATGTTGCTGCACTGCTATTCTTCCTTGAACTTCCAGATGGATCAGGAACAGACAAGCGGTTCAACAAGGGTGTAGCTCAGGAAGATGGGGATGTCTAGCCAAAGAATAAGCACTGGGCTATTTTGCAGAAAGACAAGTAAGAGTGAAGCCTTACAGAAGTAGCAAAAGAACAAGAAAGTCACTGTGCAGCAGGACTAACAGTTGTTTTATTCAGTTATACTGCCCCTACAAGTTTCAACTACTCTTCTTCCGGGAATGAAAGACCTAGAGCAAAGTGATGGTCATAGTAAAGAAACCAAGTAGACTGCAGTACCAACAGTCAGTAAAACTATCCTTTGTAATTGGCATAAACCATGTTCATGGGAGTCACTTGGCTGGAACCCATGGAAGAGAGATTGCAGTGTACAAGGGGAGGGCATTCTTGCTGATTCTCACCGCCCCCCCCCCCCCATGCCTGCCTCCAATTCCCTCCATATGCTACATTTTGGACTGCCAGGGGAGGGGGAGGAAATCTTGTTGACAAGATCTAACCCACTATGCTGTTTTCCAGGGACAGACTGGAATGATGATGATTACAGACCACCCTCTCCCAAACTGCTCAGGACAGTGTACATCATAACAAAACATACAATGGTTAAAATATAATAAATAAAGGATACTAAGCAAATGGGGAGGCTGCTGCAGAATGTCACAACCCCCAAGTAGCTGAGCAGCCCCTATAAGGTAGCTGCAGTTGTGTCAAACTGGCTAAGCTGTCAGGCAAATGGGGAACAGGTGTGGGAGGTTAGGGAAGGCTGCTGGGCATGCTCATGATTAGGGGATCACAACCCATATACGGGGCCCAAAAGCCAGCCAGGGATGAGGCTCTGGGTCTTCTCCAGGCTGTTGAGGAGAGAACTGGGACAAGAGGAGGAGAAACAAGACGCAGTTAACCTCCTTGCCTCTCTACTTCTGAGGCCTCTGCTGGCCCTGGAGTCTTGGCTGGACCCATAAGTGGCAAACTGGGAGGACCAAACAGTGGTGGACCCTCTGGATCCCCACAGCCATATATTATGTATGATCACCTCAATAAAGTTGCTAGCTCAAGCCCTAAGAGCATGTCTTACAGTTGGAGCTCCACTGCTGAGTAACCGAGAACAAAAAAAAAAAACTGTGTAGAACTTGGGTTAATTATTTTGCCATAGACGGATATAACATTTAATATTAAAGGCCTGTGATCTCTTGACCTTGCTGTCCTTTATCTAACCTAAAGCCAGAAACTTCTAGTTTTGCTGATCAGAAAGGGCTTTCAGGATGCTGGTGAGTAGAAAACATTGTTTGGGAAATATCTTTATTATTTGTTATGTGACTGTCCTGTGGATAAACTGTTCACAAGAAAGAGTTGTGAAATCACACATGTTCTTATATTTTCCATAGAACAGGAAGGAAATGAAGAGAAAAACCAGTAATTAGGCAAACTGAGCTGACTAGCTATATGGCTTCAGGTACACCAGATCCATCTAAAGATCATGATCAGCCAGCAGCACGACCCATCTGGGCTCACCCCTTGACTTGGCTTTCGCAAGAAACCAGAAGCTACTTCTATCAATAGAATAGCATCTGCGCCCATTTTGTTCTCCTTCATGAGCTAGTAGCATTGTAGATCTTCAGCTCGGAGCAACTGTGTCCAGTTCCCCAAGTTGTGGGATCTGCAACCCACCCATCCTCTAGTTGCCTAACTAGATCAGGCTCTGAGGGATCTCTGAGCAGATGTCCCCAGTGTTTTATAAATGGCAACTGCAGCTGCACATGGCCCTGATTCAGATAGGGGCTGCAGCGCAGGAGGAGATATAATAATTTCACCTTATAGCAATTTATCTTTTAAAGCAGATACAAAATGGTGCATGCGGTGGCTCGCGTCGCCCAGCACAGCGAAGGTGCCGCTTCCCTGTCTCTCCTGTTCCTGTCAGGACCGTGCATGTCCTTCAAGGCTCCCAGTGCTTCTCCTCCTCCTCTTCCTCCTGTTGTTTCTCCCTCCGCTTCCAGCTTACCGCCTGCCTGGACAGGAGGTGCCTCACTCTGCTGCTTGCTCCCCTGCACTGCCCTTGCCTCCGCCCCTTCCTCCTCCTCAGGCATGCCAGACTCCCCCCACCCACTCACCAGCCATTCTGGAGCCTCTGCCAGCTTTGGCAATAGGTGTGGCACTCACTTGGCCTTGCTGGCCACTGATCCAAGGGACACTGTAGCTGCCTCATGGGGCATAACAAGTATGGACTGAGCAGCCTTTCTCTTTGCAGCCTCCACATCACGGTGCCATCCTTGTCCTCCTCCGTGCCCAGTTCGAAGCTGGCGCAGGGAGTATGAAAGTTCTGCCTCCTCAGCCTGCTGTGGCACTGACAAGGCTCTGGCCACTTCCTGCTTCCCCTGCTAATCTAATTAGAGTTCCCCACTCCGCTGCCCCACCACCCAACATTTTCTGGCTACGGACCTGCACACACCCTGTACATTTTTTAAAAACTTCCAGAGCCAATAAGAGCATGGAGGGGGAGATCCATTTCAAAATGCAAAACCATTGTGGGTGAAAAGGTCAAATCCTCTTTTTCTCATGCACTGCAGTCCTGATCTGAATCATGTCTGCATGCCGTTGCAATTCTAGTTAAAAATATCTTGTGTAGAACCAATCACCAATCTCCTGAGGCCTACCCACAAATCACTTTTTACCTGAGGATGTCCCTAGATCAGGTGGAGAGGGTGTTCTATACTTTCCCAGGTGTGTGCAGGCCCAAATCAGACTGAGATCACAGTGGCTTAAACCTTCCCCTGTGAATCATTTTCCCAATCTGAACCAACCCAAGGTCTTTCCATATCTTGTGTATTAGTTCATGGCACAATTTTCTTCAACTATAAACCTGCATGCACAAGAAAAATGTTGTGCATGCTGCAGCCCAGAATGCTGCTTTACACAAAAAATTCTTACGCTAAGGAAATACATTAATCTCCTGTAAATTTCTTGTCCTGATTTTCTTTGTAGTTTTGGGAGGGCCCCTAGCTCCCTGAGAGGGGACATGCTTTCTGCATGCAAGATCTCAGATTTTTTCCCTGGCATCTTCAATCAAGAAACCTCAGGCTGGGCTTGCAGAGATTCTGTCAGTCACAGAAGACACAGTTGGGCTGAATGAACCATTTGTTTGACTTACTATAAAGCTGTTTTTTATGTTGACATGTGACAAATTTTCTGCTCCACCCCATACATATATAAAAGGGAGTAGGATTGCTTAAGTATAGGAAACTCCATGTTGCATGAAGCATAAATGTATGTACACATAAGAAACCAGAAGGCATGAACTCCCACCTGTATATAGAAGTCAATTTATAAAAAGTTCTGAAACAAAGGCCTGACTGTTCTATAGCTGGAAAATTAAGCTGGAAAATAATGATATGATCAGCCAAGGCAAAAGGCAAATGCAATTTTGGGCTGTATCGACAGAAGTATAGTGTCCAGATCTCAGGAAGTGATGGTATCACTTTACTCTGCTCTGGTTAGATCTCACCTAAAGTATTGTATTCAGTTTTGGGCACCATAATTTGAGAAGGATATAGACAAGCTGGAACATGTCCAGAGGAGGGCAATGAAGATGGTGAGGGGTCTGGAGACCAAGTCCTATGAGGAAAGGTTGAAGGCGCTGGGCATGTTTAGCCTGGTGAGGAGAAGACTGAGAGGGGATATGATAACCACCTTCAAGTACTTGAAGGGCTGTCATATAAAGGATGGTGCAGTGTTGTTTTCTGCTTCTCCAGAAAGTTGGTTCAGAACCAACGGGCTGAAACTAAATCAAAAGAGTTTTTAGCTAAACATTTTTAGGGTTTTTTTTTTAAATTAGAAATATAAGAGCTTTAGCTAAACATTATGAAGAACTTCCTGACAGAGCAGTTCCTCAGTGGAACAGGCTTCTTCAGGAGGTAGTGAGCTCTCATTCTTTGGAAGTTTTTAAACAGAGGCTAGGTGGCCATCTGACAGCAATGCTGATTCTGTGAACTTAGGCAGATCATGAGAGGGAGGGCAGGAAGGTTGCATCAGTGTTTAGTTCTCGTGGCCCTTTCTTACACGCCCAGGGAAATGCCAATCGCCACTTTGGGGTCAGGAAGCAATTTTCTCCAGGCCAGGGATCCTGGAGGGTTTTGTTGGGGTTTTTTTGCCATCTTCTGTGCACGGAGCAGGGGTCACTGGGGGTGTGGGGGGGAGGCACTTGTGAATTTCCTGCATTGTGCAGGGGGTTAGATTAGATGACACTGGAGGTTCCTTCCAACTATGATTCTATGAGATCTTTAGCTTGTCTTGAGGCTGTTACAGAAGCAACTATCTCCCATTCCCCAAAGAAACAGCAACCTATAATTGAAATGTGGACCAGAATGCATGTGCAGAGCCACTTACCAGAAGCCACATCCTTTGCCTGCTCAGAAACCTTTTCTGGTATCTTATTCAGTGTATTGTTTGCCTGCCACCACAGGGAACCCAAGATACAGACAGACAGAAAGAAAAACAAGGCACAGATCTCAGAATCACATGTGCTGTAACATGATATCCAGAGAAAACATACCCATCAGCAAAAACTCAGCTATTTTCCAAAAAGCTAGCAATCTAACAATACCTCTGGAGGGCACAAGAGCCATTATTAGGTTAAGAGGCCAGTGGGTTCTTTATGACCTAGGGTTGATCAGTGTGCTTATGTCCAACCTGTGACTTACCACATGGTGCCCACAACTTCTTTTCTGCTGTACAATCCCTCCCAAGTGGATCATCCTAGGCCCTTTGCCACATGGGCCCTTTGCCCTTGTTCTAGGTGGTCTCTTTGGAGAGTGGAAGGAGCAAGGAGAGACAGAAAACAAGGGTCGTTACCTCTACAAGTGTGGCACTGAGGTTCAAGTGAGTCACGTTGGTTATCAGCTCAAGTGGGTGCTGGACATCAGGAACCTGTGGGAGCAGGTGTGGGGTTGCAAAGAGACCATTAAGAGAGATCAAAGACTATGCAGTAAATAAATGTACATCAGAATTTTCATGTTCTGCCATAACAGGGAGGGCGGGGTATAAATCAAATCAATAAATAAATGAAATGTTCCCAACTGCCATTCTAAAAGCATACAAATGTGGGTATTTGCGCAGAGATTCAGAATATGTACATCTATGCACATCTAAGGTTGCACCAGAATTCATATTAGTGGTGATAAGTATACATTTATTTCTAACATGAAAAATTAGAAGTACTGGGATTCGTCAAGTCCAGAAACTTACAGTATCATTCTAAAATGTCTGGTTTCAGCCTATTGACTTCAATGGACTTTGGTTACAGTAACTCGCCATAGGACTTCATTGTTAGAAGCCCTTTTTCTCCAATCCCGGAGATAAAAGAGGATGTCTATATAAATACTATTACTACTACTACTACTACTACCCAGCCCAGCAAGGTGAAAGTGCTCAGTACATGTTCAAAATAACTTTCTTCTATTACTTCCCTAAATACAACCCTAAATATTTTTTTAAAAGGTCCCTAGGGAACCTTAGGTCAAATCAAGCCAAGCCACATTTTGTACTTGTGGAGGAAAGTGGGGGGAATCTTTATCACACTGTTCATACTAAATAATCTCCGTTCCTATGTTTTCCAATAATCTGCCATCCTCAACCAAATAGCTTTGTGACTTCCCAACCCTTCTTTACCATGCTGAAATTGGTCACGACAGCCAGTCCTTCTACTGAAACATTCTTGCAAGATTTGCCACAGTTGTGCAAAGTCTTATTGATATTGTCACTCAGGGTGGTCAGGTTAGCAGCCAGTTCCTCCTGCAGCTTCTGAAAGCGACTGGCTGACTTGTTGACATTTTGGAGTTCCTGTTCTGCAATACCAATCACTGCAAGAGAGAGAGCAACCGGTTGGTGTAGTGGTTAGAATCAGACTAGTGAGGTCCAGGTTCAACCAGCCACTTTTTCTTAGTCCAATCTAATTCACAGAGTGGTTGTGAAAATAAAATGTCAGGAGCAGACCATGTATGCTGCATTTCCTCCTTGAAAGATACAAACAGATCAGATCGGAGGGAAAGACTGGGGATCTAACTAACAGCCCACCTCACCTTTACTCAGGCTCCAGAAAAAGAGCTGCATCCTTGTTTTATATCCTGGTCCCTATCAGAGTGAGATGGGAAGTGTACAGTTCCAGCTTACAATGAGCTTCCTGGAAATCCAGCTCCAAAAGCAAATCGCTGGCCTGTAAACTTTCTGTGCCCTCTGAGCCACTCTCTCCCCCCTGCCCATGAACTTCAAATGCACTGAGAGATACCTGCTCTCCCACTGTGGCTGCTAAATCCCGACAACATTCCCAAGCACACTCCCCTTTGGCAGCAGACCATACCTTTCAAAAACTGTTCCACTGTCTTCAGCAGTGAGTCTGCCCGTCCACTTAGCTGGTTCACAATTTTACCCCCTAAATCTTTCCCAATGTCTGCAGAGAAGGGATAGAATCAGAAAATAATCAGTAAAAATTATTCCTTTTGCTGTGTAGCGGCCAAATTTCAGGACCAAGTATTGTGGATATCAAGTCATAAACCCAATCTAGCTGGATCCCCTTAAGAGATGATGGGATATTCCAGTGCTCTCAGCCCTTAACCATATCCTGAGAAGGAATGGGACTCAGCAGCAGCCTCACAGAAGGGGCAGACGCTAATGACGTAGACTGTCTCCTGCAGACCATGAATAGAGTTGGCCAAGCAGCTGGAGCCAGGACTTCCGAGTACTTCTGAATGCTCTGAACCACCAGTTGTGACTCATCCATTTCAACCCAGTCCCCTAAGTCACATAACATAGTCCAGTGGGAGAATGCAATTTTAGCTGATGCTCATGTAGCAGATTGAAGCCCAGGCCCCAGATGATAGCCAGTGGCATAGACTCACCCAGCAAGCTGGCATTGGTTTCTTGTATTGGCACTGAGCTGGAGTCAATGATAAAATCAACCGCCTGTGGAGGACCAAGAAAGTGGTGAAATATAATCACACACCCACAGTGCTGGTAAAAGCAAACAGGATCAAAGTAATTAGCATAATTTTGGCCATAGCTATGAAGTTGTAAAGAATATAGGATGTGAAGAAATCAGGGCTAAACCAGCAGTAACTGCAGAAGAAATCAAGGCGCTGAGAAAATCCTGTATTATTTATTATTAATATTATTATTATTAATTTATTTATTTCCTGATCCCAATTTAGGACACCATGTACAGTCCAATGCAGAGTAATGAAATGTGTTCCTGTAACATTGTCATATGGTGATAATTCTTACACTGATCCATTTCAAAATGACTCTGTGGACCCCAGAATCACTGAATGGAAAGGCTACTAGTATGAACTGAAGGCTGTAATCCTATGTGCGCATATTAGGAAGTCAGTTCTGATCATCCTTAAGGCTTGCTTCTCAGTATGCATGCTTAGGATTGGATTGCAGTAATATCTGCAGACATTCACGAGGAAATGGTGCTCAAAAAGAAGCACCTTCAAGTGCCACAAAAGAGTCTTATGACTTCAGATGCTTCTGTGGATTTTTTTAAAAACGCCTGCTGGAAAACAATTAAATTTGTTCCATAGAAATTGCTTAAGGAAGTTTGCATGATATCTTACACCATGCAAACTGGGATTGGCTATTGGGCTCCCAGCCTTTGACGGAGCCCCACTGGTGCCAATGTCAAAGGTAAGCAGCCTAGCAGTGTCCCTGGATGCCTCACTGATTATGGAGGCCCAGGTCACCGCCACTGCCAGGTCTGCCTTTTTTCATCTGAGGCAGGTCAAGCTGTTGACCCCATACCTCATCCCCCATGATCTGGCTGCGGTGACCCATGCAACGGTCACTTCCAGACTAGATTATTGTAATTCTCTCTAAGTGGGGCTTCCCTTGACTCTACTCTGGAAGTTGCAGCTAGTGAAGAATGCAGTGGCACAGGTGTTGATGTCATTGTCTGTGCAAGCACATATCCACCTGGTGCTGTGTGACCTGCACTGGCTGCCTATCGAATACTGGATCCATTTCAAGGTGTTGGTGCTTACCTATATAGCCAGGGGCCTGCATATCTTCGAGACTGCCTCACCCCATATGAGCCCCATAGAACATTGTGTTCTATGAACCAGCACCTCCTGGTAGTCCCTGGCCCTAGGGATGTCCAACGCCTCAACTAGGGCCAGGGCCTTTTTGGCCCTGGCCCCTGCCTAGTGGGATGAGCTTCCTTATGAGATCAGGGCCCTGTGGTACCTGTTACAGTTCCGCAGGGCCTGCAAGATGGAGCTCTTCTGCTGGGCCTTTAGTTGAGGCAGTGGGCATCCATTTTGATTTGGCCTCCCTTCCAGTGACCTAAGATCCTAGAAGCTGATTGGGACCCCAATATTATCTGTTGAGGCACACTGTTATTTTAGTGTGTTGGAATTTTTACTGATTTTAATGGATTATTTATGTTTTTAATTCTAAATCTGCATTAACTTCAGACCTATATTTTGGTACCTGCCCTGAGCCTACAGATTGTGGAGGGTGGGATATAAGCCCAAATAAATAAATAAATACCAGGCCAAGCACTTGGTGTGAGAAATGCCTTCAAGGGGAAATACAACAGAAGCAATATATTTGGGAAAGGCTAACTCAATACTCTTTTAACTAGCAAAGCATGTTTGTTCTTTATAGCATGTGAATTTCACAGTATTACTTTGCTTGTGTTTGTTTGAAAATACAAAAAAAATTACTGCTGATACAGGAAACACAAGCATAAAACTGGATAGCTCTGGGATGAGGCCTGTTTCCCAGTACGGAACCCAGAATTAACCTGACACACTCTCCTCTAGGCCCCCATGCTAGAAAAGGCAAAAGGGCTCCCTATTTGGCATGGGATCCTTTCTTGGTGCCCAGCACCTTTCCCCTTGCAACTGGCAAAAGCTGGATACTTCAGCATAATCCCTGAAGTACTTGACCTTCAAATTGCAGTGACAGGATATTAGTATATCATGAGATAACAGGGCCAGACAATGCAGAGGTGCTTCCCTGTAGGAAGTAGGGGAAAAAACCACTGGAAGACAGAGGCAGGATGCAGAAGTGCTTTCCTGGGAATGGCACTTGGAGTTTGGGGTCTAAGTAAAGCAAGACTAGAAGTATGTGGAAAGGGTGCAGAAGGCCATGCACAAACAAGACAGCTGCCTGGGGAAAGGAAGCAGGTACAATATATCTCCTACATACCTGAGGAATGGAGTGCAAGAAGACGTGCAAGTTGTCCATGGTACTGTTGAAAGCACTGAAACTTTTATCTACATTCTGGGACAGGCGGTTATTGCTGACATAGGCACAGATATCACCAGCCCTATAATGGAAGAAACAAGCAGAAGGGAACAATGACTCAGAAGTAGAAGAGATGAGGAAAAACAGGTTCTTGCGCTTCAGTCCTCTCCCACTGCCCCAAAGATGCCAGTCCACTGTCCACTGACCAAGGTTTCCACCAACAGACTTTTTTTCATTAATTTATGTGCTGTAGCATTGTACTAGTTATTTGGGAGGGAATGGGGTACTTGCATGTGCATTCTGCAGAAGCTAGCATTTCACATATGTCCTAGCTTACTCTGCAAGTCTGCAAGAACTTTTGTGACTTGTGGGAATGGAGACAGGCAAGGACAGGTGGTTCACTTGTTCCAATGGCAGTAGTCCAGAGCAAAAGGCTTCCGGGACACTTGGCTGCTCCCCAGAGAGTTCCAAGTGGCTCCACATCCACAGAACCCCTTTTGGCATCTTTGTGCACTGTTCATCTCTGAATGCCTAGTGAAAGAATATAGCAACCAGTGGTTCATTCTTAGATCCTGTGCTTTGTTTCTGGGGGAAGATGCAAGCCTCTCTAGAACTACTGCCATCTCATCTAGAAGCCATTCACTCTTGTGCCTGATGACTGAGTAACTCTCCAATGTTATTCAGTGGGAAAATAAAATGCACTCTGCACTTGCTCAGGGGCACTCCTGTCTCAATTTTATATGATTCTGGGTTGTGTCTGCCGTTGAAAACAGAAGCCAGCACTGAGCCTGACACACATTAATCACTGCCTGGACCACAATAAGATGTTTATCTTTCCAGACATAGCAGCTCCCACCCTCCCTCAACAGCTCAGCATATGCCTCTGTTCCCTTGAACTGTCTGGCAACGTGACCTCCTCCAATACCATGGAATGTGCTCACACACAGGGGCAACTTCCTGTAGGGCCTCCTTGTCATGACCATCCCATTTTCCCTCACTTCCAAGAAGCCATTTCCGGGAAGGGAAGGGAAGGGAGGAACTGTGACTTGATTGAAACATGTTGCCAGGCAGGCAAGGAGAACTTACCTGTGTAGTGTTGTACATGCCAGGTATGTCTCACTCAGCCTGGGCCCTCAACCAGCCTGTAAACAACCTCCGCTAGCTAGCACAGCAACCACTTGAGCTACAGCTCCCTGACATCCAAAAAGAGCATGTGGAGGACAGGAACCCAGTTTAAATGAGACACCAGGCATTCACAGTACCACACAATAAGTTTCTTGTCTGCTCACATTCACATTTAAATTGGGCTGCAAAGAAAATGGAAGGGCCTTCCTTAATCTGGCCACAAAACCAACCACTCCTCTATGATACTTTGTGTGGTATAAAACTCACAGAAGAATAATAGTAACAACCAGCACAGACGCAAAGAATGCCCGTCTCCGGCAGCCAGTATTCTTCTCCTGCTTCTGGTACATGCCACCCCCGCAGTTCCCACAGCAGCGACAGCAGCAGAAGCACAAGCCCACCAGGGGCATGAGGATGATGAAGAGTATTCCAATGATGATGCAAACCAGGAATCCTGCCTGATACACAAGCACCTAAACACGAGGGAGGGGAAAACATCATAGTCAGCTGGCTTTCACAGATGTTACCATGACTGCTCCAAAGTGCCTGGAAAAGAGATCCAGTGTGATGCAGAGTGTTAGACTAGGACCAGAGAGACCCAGGCTCCACCAATCTGTGCTTGGCCATAAAGCTCAGTGGCTGACCACGGGCCAATGACTCTGTCTCAGCTGGACCTACTTCACTGGCCTGTTGTGAGGACAAAACGAGGCGGGGCAAACCATGCATGCCACCTTTTGCTCCTCGGAGGCAGGGCTGACTTATCCATTAGGCACAGTAGGAACCACAATACTTTTTAAGGGGCCCATGAAAATGTTTTAACTTTTTTAAAAATCAGAAGGAAAAATATGAACTTTTAGGGTTGAAAAAAATGTTTCTTCTCACATCAGAAAAAAAATATTGTAGGGCCCACAAAAAATTATGACATTTTGCCTAAAAGAGAAAAAAAATGCTGAAGTATTTAAAGGTATAGCAAAAATATTTTTAATGTAAATATTATTATGTGGGGGGCCATGAAGGCAAAAGTGCCTAAGGCCTACAAAAGTCATAATGCGGCCCTGCTTGAAGGAAGGGTGAGATAAAAATGTAACAGGCCAATGAAGAGCAGTGAACGAACTCTTGTCAGCTCAGATGCAAAAATAATTGGGATTTAGTGGAATATGTTCAAGGAATCCATTGGAGGGCTCATCTATCATGGAGGACTCCAGTTCACTAGATTCCAGCAAGTGCCAGCAATGCCATTAGCCTGTGGCAGGTCATGCCTGCAATGGTGTGGTAAGCTGCCTCAGCCAAGTCAGTTGGAAGACTGCATGTGCATGATGTGCTCATGGAAAGGGAAATGTTACTGATGTCGGCTCCAGAAAGTGCCAGCATGAACATCATCTGGGAAAAGTTACCAGTATCAAAAGTTGGCATTTCCTTGTTTTAACAAATACATAAAGTAAAATATAAATTGATCTTCAGTTGCACATTGTGAGCTGAAGAACCAACATAAGTGGTGCAGATTCTAGCAGGGACACATAGATGCATGACGGATTCTGCTTTCAGGGTAATGAAGTTCAATAAAAGGAGAGTGCTATGACAGAATTTGGAGCAGTAGAAAAGAACAAGAGACATCACTAACATTTCCCTTTCCATGAGCCCCTTCTTTTGCACCCCTCTCCAGGTCCACTGATCCTTCTGTTGCCACCCACCAAACTTTGGGCTGCATGACTCACTGCTGTAACATTCACCTGTTTGTAAAAGTCTGGACTTGTGTAGTTGATCTCACGCTTGATCAGGCGAGGCAGGAAATCTGGGGGAAAGCACAAAGGTTAATAGTGGGAAGGGAAAAGGCATGGCCACATAATTGCTGTGACAGCTGCAGGTGACTCAAAACAAAAATGTCTCTAGAAATTCCTGTTCAGACCTCAGGTTACCAAGATAAAGGATCAACAGAGACCCCTGTTTCTACAGCTGCCTTTCTCTAAAGCTACTCCATTATAATCGTTATGGAAAGAAATCCTCTCCTTTGCCACAGGCAGCAAACTCCAGTGTAAAAATAAAAAACACCATATTGGAAAGTGCCATCAAGACGCAGCCAACTTATGTTGACCCCATAGGGTTGTCAAGGCAAGAGACATCCAGCAGTGGTTTGCCATTGCCTGCCTTTGGGCAGCAACTCTGATATACCTGGGTGGTCCCCCATCCAAATACTGCCCAGGGCTGACTCTGCTTGGTTTCTGAGATCTGACAGGATCAGGCTAGCCTAGGCCTTCCAGGTCAAGGCTAACACCACACTTCCAGAAAGTAAATATTATCCCTTTCTCGTCAAGACCAAGTAATATTCAACTTTGCCACTAAGTGGTGCTATGCTGCAGCAATTAGATTTGGACAGGCTCCATTCAAAGTACCTGTGACTATTTCTAGTAGATCTGAAGGGAGCTCTAACACAGGGACTACGGAAAACAGATCATACAAAAGATTCAGCTCTAAACAGTGTACTGCATCTTCTAATAGGGACTAAAGATAGCTGCAGGTATCTCAGGTAGAAAGTATAAACACAATCAAGTCTCTATTAGAAAACAAAATGCTTGGCTTCAATGCAGTGGAGCAGGGGGGTTTCTACAGGAGCAGGGTTTGATTTAAAACAAGTTAATGCCACAGATAACTGTTTTCCATGCCAGGGCCCAAGTGCATTGCAACATGTACACAAGCCCTTTCTTTTACCACTGAGTAATAACTACCAGCAGTACACATCTGAGACTAAAGCAAAGAGCTTATCCAGTCCTGAGGTGTGACTGCTGGGCAGACTTGAGCCTCAGTACCTTTCAGTCTCCAAATCATGCAAGAGATGACAGCAAGGGATGCCATGGCCTCCAACAGCCCATTTTAAGATTTAGCATGTCAGTATTAATACCCAAAGGGTGGGGGGCTGATCAGAAATAGTTCTGCCGGTTGCAAACGTCTGCTCCTGCCAGAGACATTTGAATGGCACTAGGCAAAGCTTTAGATATTTGCATGAATGTTTGCTCACAGTGTATCTTTCTTGCTTTCTCTTCCTCTTAACACCTCTCCAACCACAGTTTCACTAACGCTGCCTTAGGAACCAGTTACAGTTGATAGGAGGTTATGCGTGTGTACATAAAAAGAAATGGAGGGATGATATAATGATATCTTTCTGTACCACTTGCTTATTTTATTCAAACTTGTGCACAATAAATAATATAATAAGACTTTTTGTGAATTGGTGGTAGCTTCTGCAGACTGATTTACGAGGCTGACTTACAGTATTAGTTTCTAAGAACTATGGAATCTTCTGATGGAATGCAGCCACCATTGTGCAAGGAAGAACAGCACAGTGCTACAATTTGGAGCAGGAAGTGGGGAAAAGATGCTCCTGTCCAACTGAATCTGAAGCACAGAGGTTTTGTGGTGCTGATTCCCACGCCTCCCCCCAAACCCCAAAGGATTCAGCTAGCATGATCTTCAACTCCTGTCCATCCTACTAGGCAAAACCAAGTCACCAGTCCCAATCAGGTATAGCTACTCTACCAGCCACTATCAAGAATTCTTGTCTGGATTCTAGCTCATAGATTTCAAACTTAGCTTTTCAAAAAAAAAAAAGGAGTCCACAAAATGGTAGGGTTGCCATTTCCCAGGACCCAGCAGGGATCCCCCGGCTTTGGGGCTTCTGCCCGCCACTGGCTGGCAGGGAAAACCGAGCCACCAAACAGTGATGTCACCATATGATGTCCCTGATGTGCTGATGTCACCAGGGCCAGTGCTACCATTAAGTCAACTAGGCAGCTGCCTAGGGCGCAGACCTCAGAGAAGCGCAGAACGGACAATCAGCATTAGCGTGTGAAATCTGTCACATATCTATCAGGTGTGTGACAGATTTCTAGTAATCTTCTAGAAATCTACTAGAAATCTTCTAGTAAAAAAGGAGGACATTGAGGAAAACAGTGTGAATCCTTCTGTCATAAATCTTCCAAGGGTGAATTCTCTGCAATTTGCTAGAACAGAATTAGCAGTTAGCAGGAGAAAGGGGGAGTGAAATCACATTGGAGTAAAGCAAAGAGTGAGATTAAGGAATGAACGGATAAAAAATGGTATTGTAGCAGGCTCAGAAGAAAGTAAAGAAAAAGACAGAGAGAAGAACAGGACAGTGTTTCACAATAGCCCTGTAGAACTCTTATTGCTGGGGAGATTATTTTTTACAGGGGACACATAATAAGCAATTTAGGTCCAGAGGTAATATATGCTAACCCACAGGAACCTTATTCACAGAGGGGAGGGTTGTGGTGTTTGTGTTTGCTCTGAAGACTGAAAGTTGCAGGGAAAGGATCCTACCTGTGGGCACCTCAGAGATCATGTCACTGTTGCTTGAGCCCGTTTGTTCACTTAGGCTGCGGTCACGAATGCCAGCCGGAGCGGAGGGGAAGCAAGGCTATTTCCTACAGAGGAATTTGACACGCAGTTGCGAGATCACACATCCCTTTGAGGCTGTGGGCTCAACCCATCACTGTGTGATCAGATGCAACTGTGGGTGAGTGGGGGGGTTGCCATTTGTTTCCCTTGTGCATAAATGAGGAATCACACCTCCACACTGAGGGCCCCCTATGGAGTATGCAGTGATGTGCATACTATGAAGGGGTGGGATCAGCACCAAGTCAAGATGGCATGATCAGACCATCCCAATGGCATGAGCGATCAGACAGGGGAAAGTCCGTCCATGGCCCATTGTATCTGGTTAACACTGGACTTTCTCCGGTGTCTTTTAACTCCACTTCCGTGGCAGAGCAGCACAGGGTGCCAACAACTGTGGGACGCTTCCCAGATGTTGCTGTCTGATCACTCCCTTTAGATCCATCAGGAATTCACAGCTATGTCAGATCTAAAGGTATGTGTGATCGCAGCCTTAGAAAGAATCCTACTCACAGCCTGATCTTATGCATTTTATTTTATTTACTTTATATATGGTTTACCTTTCTCACAAAGACTCAAAATGAGTTACACAGTGTAAGGCAATGCAATAATTCACATGAAGAGAAGAGTTGGATTTATACCCCACATTTCACTCAGTGGCTTTGTCATAAGTCAGTCTGTGCTGAGTGATGGCTCAGATTTCTAAGACAAAGAGTTACCTGCTAGCCCTGAGCCAGTAACTGAACAGCCAGCTGCAGCTGGATCTGAGCCAGAAGGAGAACAACAAGAGATCAGGTTACTGGCTGATCAGGAGTCACAGCCTACACCCTGTAGCTCTGAAGCAGTAAACAAGTCTTCAGCAGCCACTCTCAGCCCACCTAGCTTACCTACACCCTTGCAGCACTGATGCTGTTGCAAGAAAGGAGTTGCAAGAAAGGAGAAGAAATGCAAGACTCATGGCCCATTGTCAGCTGTTGGTTGAAGAGACAAATGAGTAGTTTCAGGATGACTGCCAAGGAATTGGCTGGGAGTGTAGCTCATTAAGACTTGGGTATAAATTCAGCTGGGATAAGCAGCAATTTGCTGCTGAGCTGCCAGCCTTGCTGTTACCAGACCTCTGCAACTTTGAACTGGACCTGACAAGCAGCTTTTCTGGAACCCCTAACCTCAGACTGAACTTGCTGGCTGGAACTCTTTGATCCTAGACTGGACATTGGTAAACCTGCTGTTTGGAATCCCTGACTTTTGGACTGGACTTTGGTTACTCTCTGCAACCTTGCCTGTGACCTGCCCTGCTGGATCCCAGCTTGCTCCTCCTGGGGAAGCTACATCAGTACAGGCTTACAGGCTCCTTCCCTTCCTCTCCCCACAACAGACACCCTGTGAGGTACGTGGAGCTGAGAGCTCTGAGAGAACTGCTCTGTAGAGGAACAGCTCTGAGAGAACTGTGACTGATAGAAGATCACCCAGCTGGCTACATCTGGAAGAGTGGGGAATCAGACCTGGTTCTCCAGATTAGAGTCCGGCACTCTTAACCACTACACCAAACTGGCATCTAATAATGCCATAAGACTAGAATTACAGCAATTTGAAACACAGCAAAAATAATTATGCTGGGTATGTCAAACAATGCAGAAAATGATATTACAAAAGTAGAAAGCAATGCAGTAAGAGCAGGATAATACATATGGGAAACAGTACGTAATATACAGTGATAACAGTTCACAGTCCTGTTCATTTTATAAAAGCTCCCTCCTGAACCATTCCATTATCCTATAGCCCTATTATTACCTTTATTAAAATGCCCTCTTGAACCATTCCATTTTACATAGTTGGCAGAATGACAAAAGTGTGGAAACTTTCCCAACTTCCTCAGAAAGACAATTCCACAGATGGGAGCCAGAAAAGAAAATATGTGTGCGTGGGCAGTTGCTGATCTTTGCCATTTGTTGGGTTGCACCATTAAAAGCCTTGAGTTAGTGATTTACAGAGAAAAGAAGGTTGTATTTACAATTTCAGGTTACAATAACTGGAAGAAGGCCACTCTCAAACTTTAATTCTGCAAACTATGTAAAACAGTTGCTTGGGAGCACATTTTTATAAAGCTTATGGAGAACAGGACTGTAGTCTATTCCACAGTATATGCTATATATTATTAATTTGTTGTATGTTATATCATGCTCTTACAGCATGGTTTTCATTTTTTGTAATTCCATTTTCTGCATTGCTTGACATAGCATGTTTGATACTTTTTTTGCATTTTTGTAATTTTTATAAACCTAGTCCTGTTGCATTGTTTATTCGATCTCATATGCTATTTGATTACAATATTCTATACCATGTAATCCACCTTGAGTCTCAAGTAGGAAACTGGTAAATAACTGTTAAAGTATAAATAAATAATAAAGTAAATAAATAATGATGGGCTGACCACCACTGTTGAAGAGAGATTCTGACAGCTACAACAATATAATTCCCTATTTGGTTTCCTGTATGATATATACAGTACCAACAAAAAATTTACTGGAGATGTACTTAAGGATTGCAAGAATTTGGAAAAATCATTGATGCACAATGGAAACAAAGATACTGATGCTGTGAACTTATAGCAATTGCTCGAAGACTTCCAAAATCTATGCCACCACGAGTACTTCTCTTCATACTGCAACAAAAACTCCTGGATAGTGTGTTTAATGTTTCTGCGGTTCTAAGGATCCTTCTCACACTTTCAGTGGCAAGTGGTAAAAACGTACATATGCTCAACAATGCTGCAGAAGAGACTACTTGGTTTGGTAACTATATCAATTGAACACACCAACGCATCAGCACTTGACCTGTAGGAATTGGTGACAAAATTTGCAAAGGAAAAGGCATGCAAAATGAGATTTTGATGTGCCTGAAATGGAAATTCAAGAAACTTAAATTTTAACATCACAACTCATAGGATTATTCAAAACAATTTGTGATTTGTGTGCTAAAACTGTTTTTTGTTTGACAAAGAAAATCAAAGGCTGTGTAAGTACATGGGTTGTAAAAAAACTCTCTTAACAATGTGCCTGCTTCGATTTTTAAAATGCTGTTGTAGAGTGTGGATATTGAGTGAGAGGTTGTATAATTTATCAAGCTTTTGGGAACATTAATTTGTAAATTCTGCAAGTTTTAAAAGTTTATAATAGATTAAGAAACAGTGTTGAATTATTTTCTTGGTTTTTTCTAGCAAAGAATATGAGCCCATAAATGTACAGCTTGTGGTAATTGATGCTTAAATTTAAAAAAAAGTTAATGTGAAAATCAAAGATTGTTGTACTACTTATTCTCATAATTTTTTTTAAAAATCAAGTTTTGTGCTTTTCATTTTTCCTACAATTTATCTGTTTTTGAAAACTGGTTAGCGCTGGGGGGGGGGGCAAGCAGTTAGCCTTGCCTAGGGTGCAAAAAAGCCTAGCACTAGGCCTGGACGTCACATGAAAGTGATGTCATTGCATTGTTTGTTGTTGCACAACAATGCTCTGGGTTTGGGGGCAAAAAACCATAGGGTTTGATGCCTATTTTACCATAGGGTATTGCCTGTAAACAAGAGCATAACGGCACGATGTCCTTGACGCAATGACATAACTCGTGCATTATGTCAGCACGTTGCGTTGCTCTGCCCCCGCTCCCAGAAAGTTCCCTCCCACCTCCTACCAGCACGGACATTGGATCTGGCAACCCTACAAAATGGCAAATCAATATTTGAAAGCTATTTGGGCATTCTCAACCAATGTCAGATGCCATGAGGCTCAAGAACTAACTACATGTTACTTTGTTTACAGGTCTGTCCATACCCACCCCAGGTTTGGGCCAGAAGTGCTCTGGAGTTCTGTGCTGAAGTTTAATTCCCAGGCATTCAGGGGCCTGATTCAGACTGGGACCATGGAATGCAGGAGTTTAAGTCTTCCCTTGTGCCATTTTTCTGACCTGAAATGGCCCCAGTGTGCTGCTTTTTGCTTCTTTGGGGAAAATGTACATGCATTGATGGGATGTGCACAGGTTTCCCCACTGGGGGAAATACTATCTCCAGTGTGCTGTAGTGGTTAAAAGTGGTAGACTCTAATATGGAGAACTGGATTTGATTCCCCACTCCTCCTCCACATGAAGCCTGCTGGGTGATCTTGGTCCAGTCACAGTTCTCTCAGAACTCTCTCAGCACCACCTACCTCACAAGATGACTGTTGTGGGGAGAGGAAGGGAAGGCAATTGTAAGCTGCTTTGAGACTCCTTAGGGTACAGAAAAGTAGGGTATAAAAACCTACTTTGTTTAGTGTAGTAGTTTAGTGTGCAGACTTTAATCTGAAAGAACCGGGTTTGATTCCCCACTCCTTCACTTGCACCTGCTGGATGACCTTGGGCAAGCCATAGCTCTGTACCAGCTGTTCTCTCAAGGACAGTTGTCTCAGAGCTCTCTCAGCCCCACCTACCTCACAGGGTGTCTGTTGTGGGGAGGGAAAGGGAAAGGAGTTTGTAAGCCGCTCTGAGACTCCAAGTGAGTGAAGGGCGGGGTATAAATCTAATCTCTTCTTCTCTTCTTCTTCTACTCTTCTTTTTCTTCTTCCTCCCCAGAGCTGTAACCCCACAGAGTGGTCACTGAGTCCTTCCTACTTAAAGGAGGGGATTGCAAGACAAACTGGGACTCTCCTACATACAGCCCAAAATCCTCCTGTCCCATGGTGGTACCCAGAGCCAGGCCTCTGCCACCCTCACAGTCTGGAGAGCTGGGGGGGGGGCATAAATTATCATTCTGTACCGACAGATTACTTTCCCATCCATTATAGGATGGGCTGGTTCCAGGCTGGGAAATACCTGGAGATTTGGGGGGTAAAGCCTGAAGAGGGTGGATTTTAGGGAGGGGAGGGAATTCAATGGGTATAATGTCATAGAGCTCCACCTTCCAAAGAAGCCATTTCAATCAGGTTAACTGATCTCTGTCACCTGCAGATCAGTTGTAATAGTGGGAGATCTCCAGCCACCTGTAGGTTGGCAACCCTAATCCATGAGCTTGGGTGCCTGAAAGCCAGAGGCCAAAAAACCAAGAGGATAATGTAGATCACCTGGTGGCTTTGTGCTATTTCCCTCTGCCCTATGAATAGGGTGAAAGCCATACATTACACAAGAAACCCATGAGCCTTCTGGCTTGTTTTAAAAAAATGAAAACCAGCTGCAGGAGGCTTATAGTTTTGAGTCGAGGAAAGGCAGGGGGAAGGGCCGCTTACTTTTTCCTCCTCCCTAGTGTTTGTTGACTTAAAACTGTCTCCTCCCTCACCTGTTTTTCTTTCTCTGGGAGAAAGGAACAAGGATATCTTTTCCCTCAGAGAAGGAAGAGTAGCTATGAGGAAGGTGATATGGAGTGGACAAAGCAGGAAGGGAAAGTGTTAAGCAGCCCCCCCACACACACTATTCCTCAGTTCCCAAATGCAGTCTCATAGACTGCTTTTAATTTTTTAAAAAGCAAACTGTTCATGCATCTCTGTGTAACACCTAAGTTAGTCCCTAACTATATTACATTTGTGAGAGGGTAATAATGCCTTCTCTGCCTTATTTGTGTGTAAGGAGACAAATTTTACATATTAGAATTACCCTATTAATGTAATTTTTCCAAACCAACACCCATCAATATTTCATTTGAAAATGTGGTACAACAGAGAAAATTTTGCCAATAAAATATTAGTGGGCTTCTAGATTGCCCTCGCAAAACCTGCTGTACCTTACTTCCTCAATCCCCTGCCCCAAATTTAGAAAAAACTCAGACTGAGTGAATGGCAAACATGTAAATGTTAGAATAATGATGTAAAATTATCAATAAATTGAAACAGTGGCCTTCCTGTGCATGTTCAAGTCTTCAGCAGGTTTTGTAAGAAGTGTTTTCCCTTTATCTCTTGGTTAAACAATATGCCAATATACTGGGAAGTCTCCCCAAGTAATATGCAAAAACTCTTGCCCTTTCTGTGGGTAGCCTGGCTGGGCTGTTTGTGTCATCCACACAGGGGCATGCCAGCTTACTATTAGATATAGTGAAGACTAAAAAATAGGGACTCCCAATGTAAGAGTGAAAACTGGCTGAGCATTGGCATTGCTGAATAAAATGCGTCTGCTGTCCTGGAATATGATCTGAACATGAGTCATCACAGTGACGTTACAGAAAAGGGAAATTGTATTAAGAAACGATGTAGGAGGTTAACAGAAACACTCAGCTCTGATTAAGTCTCAGCTGGAACAGGATTCGGTGACTACATTGTAAGGACTCAAGCAAACCGGAAAGGAGTTAAAAGAAATATCTTAAATAGCACTGGGCAGCACAGCAATACTGGAAGGCCAGCAGTGGCCCATTTCATAAACATAAAGATAATACGATAATGCTTCAGTTCAAGTCTGGCTGAAGCCAAATCCTCTGATTAGAAGCCTCCTTCCAAATCCCAGAGAGATGAACATGGTAGTGAGTGGGAACTGGATCAAGTTCACATAGTATCTTTTTACCATCTTGTTCGGGGGGGGGGGGAGTTTAGCACAGGAAAACAAGTAATTAAGGCTAAACCTAGAGATACCAAGGTTCAGTTCTGATGAACTCCAGCACAGACAAGATTCTCAAGAAAAGCTAAAAAAAACCCTGGACATGTTCAGATTTCAGAAAAGAGGATTAATGGGAAACATAATAGCAGTTTAATAATAGAAAATGCATAAAGAGAGGCAGAGCGAGATAACCTCCCTTTGCCAAAGACACTGAGGAAAGGACAAGAAACAAGAGGCTCACACTAAAAACAAAGCAGATTTAAGTTGGCTAGCAGGAAAAAATGGAATCCTTTGAAGAATCCCTTTTCCTTGAGCTTTTCAAAAGGAACCTGGCTGAACTCCAAGAAACCCTGTACTTCAGGGGGTACTGGAAGACACGTTAAATTGAAATTAAAATCAAACAATTTGCATATTTCATTTACAGTTCTTGGGAGGTTGAAATTTAAACTTGAAATCTTATTCTACTAGACTAGTACTGTCTGTGTCACTTAAATGTGCAGGGAGGGCTCATTTTCTCCCTCCACTCAATTCTGAGTCACCACTATGTCATCCCAGCGCCATCAGGATTATTATATCCAGCAAGGAAGGAATTCAGTACAAAGACATATACAGATCTCTAAATTAAAGAGAGGCAGGACACTTCTCCTATCTGACACTGGAAAACATGGCTGTGCTTGTAAACTCATGCTAACAATCAGCCAGCAGAAAAAGCGCCCAGAGTAACCAAAAAGATTCCCGAAGTAGCTTATTCAAGTGAATACATGCATACCAAATCTCTTTTCATTGCTCAAGGTTCAGTTCTGGACAGTGTTAAATAACAGTAAGCAAAAAGCGCTTCTGAGCATGCACAGAGCAAATTTCAGTCATCTCTGATGAAAACCTCCAGTCTGTCAGGGTTTCCATACTAGGCAATACAACTCTGGATTGTATTTCCCTCAACTTTTCACACTAATTAAGGACTGTAGCCAATTACAACAATTTTATGATGATTAATCCCTGAAACATCAATCAGTGGTAAGATTGTTAGTTGCACTGTAAAAGAAACAGGGATTTCTGTCTCTCAGGCTAGGAAAGCTGGAAATACAACCACTACAGTCAAGAAGCCACATTATAAATGAGCATGAAATTCAGACAAAATGCATGTACCCTGAGTCATGATATCTGAATGTTTAGGGTGGGCAATGGCCACATACAGTTTGAGCATTGAAAAAACTTCCATATGCTGAACAAAGATATGGAGGGTTCTTGCTACCAATGCCTTCTGTCCCCTGGCTCCATCCTCAATTGCCCACCTGACATCCCTTTTGCCCTCTGCTAGCTCCACTCTGACCCTTCCCCCTCAAATACACTTCTCTGCACTACATTTAGGAATCTGGTTGCTTAGAAATTCAGAAGTTAATGATTGACTGAAGCTGCAACAACTCCCTAGCAGCACTCAGAAATCTGGGTACCTAAGCCTTCTTTCAAAAGAGCAGGTCTCGCCAAAGTGGAAGGTATTTGTTTCACTTCCTCATGACAATCAGTTAAATATCTACCATTTAAACGGTGCTAACAAAATTCAGAGTACCTCACATACATCATCATAGTAATCCTTACAACAGTTCTGTAAATTAGGCACTCATTATAGATTTGGGACTGAAGCCATAAAAAGTGCCTAAGGATGCACTGCCTAAGTGTTTTGCCTAAGCCCTAAGGCTATACTAGGCAGCGTTAAAAAGGTTTCCCTTGCTCGAAAGCCAGTCGAATCCGACTCTAGGGGGCAGTGCTCATCTCTATTTCCAAGCCAATTTATTTATTTATCATATTTATACCTCACCCTCCCCGCAAGCGGGCTCAGGGCGGCTCACAAGGGCACAAGAGCCAATCCGATACATCATAAAACAGTTAAAATCAACAACAATAATAAAACAGTTCCAATAAATTACAGATAAATTGCCATAAATTACATTAAAATGCTTCCAGTCATCACTAATCAGAAGGCTTCCTATCAGGATGGTGTCCGAACCCCCTTGACCAAAGAGCCATCATTGTCCAAAGAATTTTCCACGGTCATGGGGCTGGCATGACTAAACGCTGAGGCACACGGAACACTATTACCTTCCCACCGAAGGTAACCTATTTATCTACTTGCAATTTCTTGCTTTCGAACTGCTAGGTTAGCAGAATCTGGGGCCAGAGATGGGAGCTCCCTCTGTCATGTAGCACCAGGGTCTCGAAGCTACCGACTTTCCTGTCGACCTTCCAGCTGAGCTACCAACCTTCTGAGCCACCCCCCCTCTAAATCTACTGAAGCCAGTAAGGCTAGAAGGGGAAACTCTGCTTAGGATTGCACTGTTAATTAATGGCTAAGATCATATTTGAACCATATCTTGGTTCATTCTTTCTGCTATAACACCTGTCCATAGTCTTTCCTAAACTGAGGACAGAACCCGTTTCTCAACTTATCATACCTCACACTTTTCACAAAGATCCTGGAGTTCTGGTTCCTCCAAATAAAGGCCTGTTCTCTCCCTATTGTACTTTTCCAGGCACATCAGACCACAGCTAGGTTGACAAAACGAGTAGCAAGGCAACATCTAAGAGCAACAGGCCAGCAATGGGCAGGCCATGAAGACACGATGAAGAAGTCTAGCCTGAGCAGGACAGGGCAATTGGCAGAGAAGCCTTCCTTAGGATATTGATGCCGCACAGGGAAGTCTTGCCACATAAACATACAGATAGGGGTACTCCCCTCAGATGCTATACACTTGCATTTCCAAAAAGGTTTCTGATAAAGGCTTCTGACTAAACTCCTGCATGAGTTAAGAGGGCAGTTCTTCTTATGGAATGGTAACTGATTAAAGAACAGAAAGCAGAGGATACAAAGGGGAATTTCCATAACAGAAGGAAGTAAACAGTGGAGTCCAGCAAGCATAGGTACTGCAACCATTGCTTTTCATGGATAATCTGAAGTTAAGGGTGAGCATAGCAAGGCAGCCAAGTGTACAAACAGAATCAGAATATTCAAGATGCTAAAATTCCCATCAGAATGTGAAGAGCTCTAGAAGTCATATGGAAGCGAGTGGTTGAGTACTGCAATGAGCGATACTACTATGCAGCCTGTATTGTATTTTATGGTAACAAGGAACATCCACATGTTCTTGCCAAAATGTAAAGTATGTGCCTTTGTCTACTGATTTTGAATTTAATCTAACGTTTCATGGTCAGAGCATTAACACTGTAATTTTGGAATAATTTCAAAGTTTTCACAGTTGGTGTGCACATCTGATTGGTGTGCTGCTTTCTCCCACATTTAAAGGGACCGATCAGACTGGCCGCAACAACTCCCACGCCAAAGCGGGCTCAATCCTGGGTTCCTTGTGTGTTTTCTGATTCCAGGAAAATCAAGTATTTTCCTGGAAGTCGCGCTTGGAACCCGGGATGTAGCCGATCTGGACAGCCTTCTCTTGCAATGATTGTGAGAGAGGGCCATCTGATCATCCCTCCGGGGTCCCCCCTCCCCTTTCTTGCCCTTGGGCACTTGGACACTCAAGCGCCCAAGTGCAAGAAAGGGGGGGGAAACGCCCCGCGCTCCAATCTGGGCCCCGAGCCCCGCCAGCCACCGCTGCCTGGCACCCCCCCTACATGCTTCCAACTTCCAATCTGCCAGTGGACGGCGGGGCGCAGGACCTGGAGCGAGCCGCCAGCCAGTTCCTCCTGCTACTGTGACCTACCGGCATTAAAGTGGTGAGTGAGCGATTCAGCTGCTGAAGCTCTGGAGCCCTCCTTCCTGAGCTGAGACTCCTGCGGCTTTTGGGGGAGGCAGCCGTGCGTGGGCATGTGGGTGGCCCTCGCCTTGCCTCCCCCAGCCACTACCGCCAGAGTTGGGATGTGTGAACATCCCAACCCAAAATAAAGAATCCCGGATTAAAGTCCAGCGGGACTTTATCTGGGATTAGGGTGCCGTGTGACCTCGGCCTGAGGTATGCATTTTGCACTGTAGAATATTAGGCTATTAGGAATGTTCGCAACAATGTCTTAGCCTTCAAGGATACATGATGTTTCTCAATCGTTACTGATTTGATAAGAGAAATTTGTTATACTTGTGAAGTGATGATATACACATGTCTATGCATCAATAGGGAATCCTCACTTTAACTGGTCCTGATTCAGAAGAAGCATTATTGAAACACAAGCATATTCTGAAAAATTCCGTCAACAACCTGAGAGGACCTTCTGTTGTTTTTTGTACTAATGGATGATTAATTTTGTATAATAATCTTTGTAATTACAATATTTTTATATGAGTAAATTGTAGTGCATTCACACAACTTTGTTGATCATCCTATAGTTTTGTAGTTTATTTGAGTTGTGATTCTCTAGTCTTGTAGCTATTATGTTTGGCAACATATTGGGAAAACAATTTCCAGATGTTAAGTAGGGGCTAATTGTTAAGTAGGGAAAAGGATCCTACTTCATATTTGTTGCTTTATATTAAAGTCAAGATTCCACCATTAAGAAAAAGAAGGGGTTCTTAAAATATGATGAATGGTGACAAAATGGCAGCTGTGAGTCACTAACTTAAATGACTCACCATATGTTAAATGTAAAGCGACACACACAAGGTCACATACACACTGATGGGATCTGACACATCTACATTTTGTGGTGGTGGTGAATAATTTGCTGAAAATGTAAGCCCAGTGTGCAGCATCAGTGAAAATGGCAAATTTCATATTATGAGTTATTAGGAATACTACTGAAAATAAAATGGTAAATGTTACAATGCTATTATCTATATTATATACACACTTAGAATATCACGCGCAGTCCTGCTGGCCCCATCTCACTGAGTGCAGGAGCTCCTCCCTACAATGGCAAGCTAAACTGTTCTGAGATCTTTTTAATCTGAGATTGGATTGTGGGAAGAAAGAGCAGTTTGATAGTGGTAATACATTTTAAATGTTAAAAGAAAAAAAGGATTAGAAGTTTTAAAAAATAAAAATGATGTGGAGAAATAGAGGGTTTTTTGCCATAAATTAGATAAAACTTGAGGTTACTGATTTAAATAGTCAGCAAATTCAAAATAGAAAAAAAGTACTTCATACAAATTAGAAATAACTTAAAGAATATATTTCCTAAAGATCTGGTGCTGGCAGCTACATCAGATGTTTAAAATAAATACACGAGTGGTATACAAATCAATGAAATTTAACAATGCAGTCCTAGAAGCAGAGTTATATCCATCTGGATTTATTTAAGTCAATGGGGTTAGATGGGTTAGATGGGTATAAATCTACTTAGGAATGCATTGTACTTCTATCACATATCTAATATGGATGGGTGTCCAATGTGGATTTAAAAAATCCGCAAGTGGGGAGACCCTGTTTTGGAATATATGTTTCAGATCTAGAACATGAGTGTCTTAGATAATTCTCAGGTTTGCAGAAAAACACTTTATACATACACAGAAGCCTTTAGTTAATACCCCCAAGAAACTACCAGCAACATTGATCACAAAACAGTTTTTTTTAAAAAGGTAGGGATCGACTGTGGCAGAGCAAGAGGGGATGAAATTAGAGCCACTAGAGGGATGAGATTTCCCCTTCTTTGTGAGCCGAGGGATGAGATTTCCCCTTCTTTCACCTCCTTTTAATGAAATATACTCATGACAGTTAGATGGAATACTAGATACTCAAACAGGACTGGAAGGAACAGAGCTTTTGCCTTCATGACCTGCTTGCAAACTTCGCTTGATGGTCATTTTAGGCAGCATGGACATTTTGTCTGATCTGGAAATGTTATTTTTTTGGAGTCCTGTTTTTGCCTAACCAACTGATGATCTCCAGTTCAAAAGTCTGAAGACCGGAAGGGACTCTAGAAGCCAAAGAATTCTCTCTAACAATTACCCAAGCCTATTAAATTGTGACTGGCTAAAACACTACTTTAAAACGTATGTTTATATCTAGCCCTTAAAAGATTGTGTAAGAAAGAATAACTATTGATAATGGCTTGAGATTAGGTAATGGAGTTCACCGTGAACAGAACTAAGTCAGTGTACCAAGATTATTAACATTTTGACTGGCATTACAAAAAGAATTACGTTTATGTTCCATACACGTTCTCTATTAGGCAGGGTGAAGTGGCCCACCTCATGGTTAAACTAGGCAATACAACGTCAGCCACATTTTCTTAGCTGAGTGTCTGCCCATATGTGTATAAAGCAGGAGTGAGTGAGGTCTTATATGAATATGACAAAGAGCATAGATATGGGAGAGATAAACCCTCTCCACTCCTCCCTTTAGTCAGTTTTCACAGTAGGGATTTCATCTACAGACTGGAAAATTCCTAGAGGTACAGAGTTTGGGGTGAGAAGAGATCTCTGCAGGGTATAATGCCAAAACACTTGTTTTCTCTAGGTGAACTTATATCTGTAGCCTGGAGATCACTTGTAATTCAGACAGATCTTCAGGCCCCACCTGGAAGATGGCATTCTCTTTCTAGTATCAGAATTAGGCCTTAGAACGTAACAAGAGGCAGGGACCCACGATACTCACTGTGGGGGGGGGGGGAGCTCCACATGGAGGAGGAAGCCACCACAGGTAAGCCTTCTCCCTTTCTCCCCCACCCCGTGGCACTGACGAGGCCCACGTGGCTCGGAGCCACTGGGCCTTCTCTTCTGCCTGTCCCCCCCCACACACCGATGGCGAGGCCTGCACAACTTGGAGCCACCAGGCACCAAGCCTTCTCTCCCCCCACCCCCGCAATGGCAGTGAGAGACTGTTCCAACTACATTCCCTGTGCATGCACAGGGGGCACTTTTTACTTTTGGAGGGATTTAAGTATCCCCCAAATATTTTATTTTACTTTTCAGATTTTTCTGCACACCTGGGGATTGCCCCAAATGTTCAGGAAAATCTCTTTGCTCCCTAGGTGCCCCCAATGTGCGGATTTAGATATCCACATGCAGGGGGCACCTTGGCTATTAGATATGTAGATGCCTTTAATGAACAACTGTACAAAAGTAAGGTACAGAGAGTTCAACTCCCACCAACAAATGTACCCATTTTCATGTTAAAATAAAACCTAACCATCCTATCTCTCACTTTACAAGGTAAAGTTACAGCAGGCTGCAGATCCATATCAGTCAGATTCCCAGTCTGGAATCTATCCCAGGAGATTCCCCAAGGCTACTCTATTAAAAGGACATTGTAGTCTATGGAAAAGACAAGGTTACCCTACTGTTATAACCCAGCTGTAATCTCTACCTCAATAGCCTTTTATGGTGGAGAAGGCCAAGGCTGGCAACACAATTCCTGACTTCCTGCTTGAAGGCACTTACCTGGGAAAGGGTTGGGTTGCACTGACCCCAGAAAAGAATGCATCATAGCAAACAAGCCCTGCAGGCCATCACTGGGGTCAGTGGGCTGTGGAAGATATTCAGGCTGAGTGAGGTTTCGAAGAGTCATCTTAGAAGGACACAGCCACAGGTCCTAGCAAGTTTGAAGCCTCAGGAGGTTCTCTGTGTAGAAATCACTGTCCCACACCACTTGGGAGGGCAGCTGGCCTCTGCAGTGGTTTCTGTTCTGCCTCCATGCAAAGTATCTGGATGCTTTTTCCCCAGCAGACCAAGGAGCTGAGGTGTGGGCCTGTAACAAACAAGAGATGTTAGCAAGTTGCTGGCTAGAGCTACCGCCCAGTAACCAACCAGGAAAAGCCACAGAGAAAAATTTCCAGTGCAGCTTGCTTCCTTGTTAGAGCAGCACTGGGGTGGATAAACTGTGGTTACTATGGATGCTCCGAAGTCAGGACAGGTGGCATTCACCTTCCCCCTCTTCCAGCCTCAATCAGCAGCGGCATCCAACAGCACAGGGGCAAGACCAGAAGGAAAAATGGAGAACATGATGAGGTGTGAAGCAGTGTTCCCTCTAAGCTGAGTTAGTGTGAGCTGGCTCAGTTTTTTAGCCTCTGGCTCACAGACTTTTGTCTCTGCTCGGGAAGGAGGGCTCGAGAGCAAATTAATCTATGTAGTAGCCAAATCGCTCACTCACAACTTTAATGTCAGTAGCTCACAAAGTAAAATTTTTGCTCACAAGACTCCATGGCTTAGAGAGAGCATTGGTGTAAAGTAGTGGTGGAGTGCAAAAGCAGGGGAAATGTGGACATGAGATATGATGGAACAGTGCCTTTTTCCCAGTAGACCAGTGAGTTGCATTCATACCAGTGGACTTAGGTTATTACCAGTGGACAGGTTAGTATTTGTTGTTATCCTCTGTGATACCAAGATTTGGTCCTTGGGTCTGTGGACTTCATACCTGCATTGGTGAAGTAACTCCCTGAGTTACCAGACCTTTCCTGAGATGGGATGTGGTAAGACATGTTTATGATTTCCTTAAAAACTTTCTGCCCCCAATATATATCTATATATCTGGATGACAAAGCAAACATTCAATAAGAGAACATTATGACAGGTACTTTTACCAGCACAGAGGGATGTGGGGAAGTTTAACTGGTTGAACTTCTGCCTCTGGAGACAAGAGGCCTTGTCTCAAAAACAAATTGTGGCAATCCTATATCAGATTTTACAGATGACTGGGGCATGAACCTCAGTGAGGGTAGAGAGCAATTCCAACTAAAAGAGTAGGGGGAAAGGCAGAAGCAAACCCCTAAAACTCAGTCCCTACAAGGAAAGCTCCCAGCCAGGATGAACACACAAATGGGGATAATGGGAACTGGCTCCACCATCCAGAATAGGGGATGTTGCCAGTTGTTCCCTCTAAGTTGAGAGTCTTGTGAGCAAAAATTCTACTTTGTGAGCTGCTGGCATTAAAGTTGTGAGCGAGCCATTTGGCTGCTGCATAAATTAGTCTGCTCTGGAGCCATCCTTCCTGAGCCAAGACAAGAGTGTGTGAGCCGGAGGCTAATAAACGGTGAGCTAGCTCAGACGAACTCAGCTTAGAGGGAACACTGGTTGCCACACCAGGGTGAAATAAGGAGGCAAGAAGGATGGTCTCTCCGCCACGCCCCCAGCAACTTTCCTCTCTCTGTAACCACTTCAGAACTCTCTGGAAAGATCTACCGACAGCCGAGCCGCGTGCAAGCATCAAACTGCAAACGAAACTAGGCACCTGGGGGAAGGGGGGGGGGGGGTGTCGGCAGCTGACAGAGCGTAAACGTGGGAGACCCTCGATGGCCCACATGGACTGAGTAATCACCGCCGATAAAGCCGTACAGGGCGGTGCGTTCCGAAAATCCTGCCACCGTCCCGCTCCAACGCTCTAGAGAAGCCAGGAAAGTTCACACTCCCATTCCCTCGCGTGCTTCATCCGACTCCCCTTCCACAGCTGCAGACGTTGCAAGAATAGTTTTGGCTTCCAGCCCCTTTCTCTGATTCTCCAGAGCTGAATTTCCTGCCTCAGGAACACCCAGAAGCCCCGGCAGGGGGTGTTCGCGGTAACCTCTTCCCCCTTCCCTAAAACTCAGGCGAGGAGGAGGGCTTTGACTCACCTGGTGCTGCTTGTTCCGCGGGCAGTGGAGGGCGCAGCCTGGGCGAAGGAGGAGTGCTGCAGTGGGGCCGCTCCGTCGAGCGCGGATTCTCATAGCGGCTCTCAGCGTGAAACAAGTGGGCAGGCCCCAGGAGAATAGCCTCCCCTCCTTTCCACTCCCCTCCCGGCCCTTCCTTTCCTTCCTCCCTTCTCTATGTTGTTGGTCTTCTTCCCCGCTCCCTCTGATCCTCCGAGCGGTGAGTGCCCAGGCCCGGGGCAAGTAGGGACACACACGCTTAACTCCCGAAGGAGCCTTGTGCAGGCAAAGAAGCTCTTTGTTCCCCGCACACACACGCACACTCTTGGCAAAAGCCCTTCCGACGCCGAGAACGTTGGGGCTCTCTCAGAGACGTATAACGCTTCGTCTCGCCCCTCAGCCCCATCTGGATAAGTTCCCCCGGAATCACTGTTCTATATTTCGCCCTGCTTTTCAGAGGAAATCCTGAGTAACAGTTCTTGCAAACAAAGACGTAGTTGCCGTGTAACGAGGTTTCCCCTGAAAAGTGGAAGAGAAAGTCTCGTTTCAGAAAGGAAAGTATAAGAAAACCAAAAAAGGCTTGGGTAACCTTTAAAAGATTCTTATTCATAATAATAAATCGTGCTCTTTTGCTGTGTGTTCATACATTAGAAACATAAATTTCAAGTTTTCTTCAGCAGAATCAGCTACTCTGAGGCAGTTTTTTGGAGGGGAGGTTTGAAATCTAACATAAAGCCTTTAATTATTACATTTAAACTCAATTACAATAATAACCAGGGGGCTATGCCCCCAGATGATAGCTGCAGTACCCACTCACATAGCTACAATGTCAGAATACAAGATGAATTTTCTGTTGAACTTTATCAGAGCTTGCCCTAGGCAAAGTGGCTAATCTCACATAACTGATTAATTCTCATTTATTTATTATATTTTTACCATGGGGAATGATATTTCAATTTCTTGCCTCAGAAACATTTCTCTGGGGGTTCTTTCTACACACTATTGTTCCAAAAGTCCACAAGTAGAGATAATACATTTTGTTTAAAGTATTAATGCTTTGCCACCTGGAAGAACCAGTATGATATACCAGTTAAGGCATCAGAGTTGAACCTGGGAAATCCAGGCTTTAAAAAGGTGATCAGAGTTGCAAACTAAGATCTTGGAGGTCTGGGTTTGAATCCCCACTCTGTTCACTCTCTTGCAACCTAACCTACCTCCAAAAGTTCAGGGTTAAGTGAAGGAGAAAGGGTGGCTGTGCATGTCTTTGGTGAGAGAACAGGAGCAGGCCAAGCAGCTAAAATGTACTATTCAGGAGGAAAGACTAGACCACAAGCTTCTGATAAATGGTTCTGATTAATGCTGCTTGTTCAGCTCTAATAATATTTCTTCTAATTAGATGCAGAAAATCTTACAAAATCAGGAAACTCACCCCTAGAAAACAAAGATAACATATATAAAAGTCCGCATAAAACATTCTTTTAAATGATCACTGCTGTAGCTACAGTTTTCCCCTCATTGTAACTGTTGCTATTGTAAACAACCACAGCCCTGGCCTTCCTTGTTCCTGGTCAAGTATTTCTGTTCTTTCTCCCTCTGGCTTGTGTGGTTCCTGCCAGAAACTCCCCCTTACCCAGTCTAGCCAAAGTAGCAGGTATGTTCTGGGTCTGGGTGGGGAAGATAAGAGAGTTGGAAGACATGGAGAAGGCTTCAAGATAAAATGGCAGGTTCTGGGAAATCATCACATGGCAAGGAGGGTGGATAAAAATCAATCAAACACCAGAATCACATTACAGAAAATTAAATGGGATTCCCTCCGTTCTCAAATTATGAATATTTACTCTCTAACAAACATATATTTGGGCACTGCCTTTTCATCTCATGAATGTAAGCTACTGAGTCAAGTAACTACCATCCCTTTCTTCTGGATAGTTCTGGTCCCTTAGATGTCTCTAAATATAAACACATCATTATATGAGCTGTTTGTATGATTTTGTTCTAGTTATTCTTATGCAAATATCATAAGCAAAATCATCCATTATATAACCAGAGTATTACTGCAACATTTTCTAACAGTATGTTTAAGCTATGTAAAATGAAATACTTGTGGACAGTGAAAGTGTTCTATTTAGTTGTACATTAATATGTTTTAATGGTTACCTTTTCACCATTGTTAAAGAAATACAGTGATGTATCAGTGGGGAACTTGATTTAAATACATCACAATATGGGCTTAGATCACGGGACTGCTAACTATGACTAAAGAAAAAGAAATCTTTGTTAAGGTATATTGGCAGCATGGGTGAAATACCAGAATAACCAGTATGTGAAGGGAATGACAGGCAAAGATTTCTTTGGAACTAAAGGGCTCCTAAGAGATGCTTTACTGAAAGGGAAAAGACTGAGGTGAACCATTGCCAGTAATCCAAATGTAAACCATGCACAGACTTACACCTCAGAAAGGATATTATAGCACTGGAAGAAGTGCAGAAAAGGGCAACTAGAATTATAAAAGGGTTGGAACACTTTCCCTATGAAGAAAGGTTGAAGCGCTTGGGGCTCTTTAGCTTGGAGAAACGACAGCTGAGGGGTGACATGATAGAGGTTTATAAGATTATGCATGGGATAGAGCAGGTAGAGAAAGAAGCCCTTTTCTCCCTTTCTCACAATACAAGAACTCATGGGCACTCCATGAAATTGCTGAGCAGTCAGGTTAGAATGGATAAAAGGAAGTACTTCATCACCCAAAGATTAACATGTGGGATTCACTGCCACAGGAGGTGGTGGTGGCTACAAGCATGGATGGCTTCAAGAGGGACTTGGATAAACATATGGAGCAGAGGTCCATCAGTGGCTATTAGCTACAAGGTATAGATAGGAACTCTCAGTCTGGGACAAGTGATGCTCTGTATTCTTGGTGCTTGGGGGGGAACAGTGGGAGGGCTTTTAGTGTCTGGCCCCCACTGATGGATCTCCCAATGTCACCTGGTATTTTTGGCCACTGTGTGTCAGAGTGTTGGACTGGATGGGCCACTGGCCTGATCCAACATTGGCTTCTCTTATGTTCTTATGCCAGTGCACTAAAACAATTACGCAGGGTACTCCTGTATATATTAATTACTTGTTGTGAGATCTAATCTGTGCTACTACTCCCTAAGAAGGGACTTGTAACTGGTCTGTGGAAATTTTATGGATTATTAGTCAGCACTTACATTATCAGTGTTAACTTGTATGGTTTCAGTTATGGAAATAATCTTTCTTATACTGGTTTAAAAAAAATCTTTTGCTCCAAATGTTGATGTAGTTTAATTATAAAAGGTTGCAAATCCCTGGTTTAGATGGAGACAAACATTAGGGTTTCAGTTCACATAGTGAAATTCTTCATCTGACCATTGTCAGATGGGTATCTGTAGTTACTTTAAAGGGGGGGAAAGGTACACAGTGGGATTCAGATATGCTTGAAAACTTTTTATCTCATTAATCACATCTAGTATCAGAGTATCATGGCTTGAATCTGGTCTGAATCCTGAATGTTGTTACCTGGGTGTTATGAGCGTCTTTGGAGACCTACTTGATGAAATGATAGGACATAAATATTTGTAATAAATAAATGAGTCATAAAAGAAAAATCTGTTTTATTTCTCAGATTACCATATAACAGTAATAGCATTGTAGTCTGGGACCCTAGTACAGTATACCTGTTCCCACCCACCTTGGACCCTACCCCAGGGTAATATAAGCCTTCCAAGCTGTTGGTAAAGGGAAAAGAGAGGGAGTTCAGCATTCAGGCAGACATTCAGAAACACTTGCAGATGTTTCAGTTCTTGTGTTATCCATCTGATATGTACAAGATACTTGGCAGTTTCTGGGTTTTGGTTGGTAATCGGATTAATGCTCACAGAGTAGCAAAGAATGATATCTGGATGATGTGACAACCAGTAGTTGATCGTGGAGAATCCTGCTTCACTGGACCCCTTGAAGTAGATTCCTACAGTTGAGTGAGCTTGTTAATATCTTTCTCAGTAGTGATACTATCTAGTATTTCTTTTTTCTCCATGACAAAAAGGAAACATTTAGCTTTTTAAACTTTCATAACTTCCTTAACACTTTGCTGTTGCTTAATATTGTACATAACTGCCAAGATATATAATCTAATATTAGCATAAACTGATCGACAGACGCTTACTTTATATGATGAGAGTGATCTCTTCAGTGACCCGCTTCTTTCAATAATTGTAAAATTGACAGCTGTCAAACCGGTGGATGGAAAAGTTTGTGGAGAAGAAGAGGAGGGCAAGAGAGAAAAGACACAGCTGCAAAGAGAGGCTAATTAGATAAACTATGGAACAGACTGATGTTTTACCTAAAAAACCTAAAAGACTGATGTTTTACATTAAAAAATACCCCAAGTATTGGTTTTCGTATTTGTAAATCTCAGTCCCAGCCATGTGTGGACAGAGTAGCTGACAGCAGGCGCAGAGTAATTTGAGGAGCCCAGAGAGTTAACCAAAGAGAAAACCATGTACAATAAAGCTTACTGAAAGCCAGTGTGGTGTAGTGGTTAGAATGTCTGACTAAGTTCTGAGAGACCCCAGTTCAAATCCCCACTCTGCCATTGCTAAAGTGGTCTCTGGCCCTCAAAAGCTTCTCCCGCAGTGTATATGTTAATATTTAAGGCAGTGAAACCCGACATGATGTCCATGGGCACTATAAAGCCCACCACTGTGTTGCTTAGCGTCCACTTGCTCTTTCCATAAAGTATCTTTTATCTGAAGTAAAGAGCCTGTCCTGGATTTTCTCTGTCTCATTTGAACAGGAGGTGCTTCAGAAGACTTCAGGGTGCACTCTAGCTTTTCCCGTCAAAGGAGGAGGCCTAGCTTGAAACCTCCTAACATTTTGTGATTGGCCCCAAGTCCCATGCCATTCGTATTCTGATTGGCTGTGCCCTCCCCTCCCCCAAAGGCATCCATTTTGTGTTGGCACCCACTTGATGTTCTCAACATTCTGAAAGTGCTCACAGGCTCAGCAAGGTTGGAGGAGCCCATCTTTGTTATCTCTATGAATGCAGATATCCCACTGAAATTTTCCTAAAATGCCTCCAAAGAGTCTGAAGTTACAGATGCAGTCAAGGTGCCAGGTTTTGAGGCAGGAGAAAGGGGTAGGTTCCATATAGAGATGCAAGGTTAGAAATTTAAAATAAAAGAGTATTTTGAAATAGCTGTCTGTGAGATAACTTTTACCTATTATGTTTTGTGGAAATGTAAAGCACAGGAGTACACTCAGTGGGCCTACGCTGTTCTGTTATAACTGGATCATCAAACGAAATAACAGTTCATATATTAGAATATTCTACACAAAAAAATTAACCTTCCTGTAGAAAATATAAGTGCACAGTTTGGTGTGAGAGCCAGTTTGGTGTAGTGGTTAGGAGTGGCAGGCTCTAATCTGAAGAATTCAGTTTGATTCCCCACTCTTCTACATGAAGCAGGCTGGTTAACCTCGGGTCAGTCACAGCTCTCTCAGAGCTCTCTCAGCCCCACCCACCTCGCAGCGTGTCTGTTGTGGGGAGAGGAAGGGAAGGCAATTGTAAGCCACTCCGAGACTCCTTTGGGTAGTGAGCAGTGGGTTATAAAACCAACTCTTCTTCTTCCTTAGTGAAGAGAGTAGTAGAAGTCAATGGTTTAGTAACCTATTTCTTCCCAAAACAGTTTTTTTGTTGCAGTATTTAAACTCGGGGAGAAGCTACTCATGTCTTTGCTTGATCTGTTAGGTTCTGTGAAATGAACCAGACCCACCCTGTTTCCAAAGCAAACATTCTCAGGAATTTATTTCTGGTTTATAAGGCAAATACTCATCCATTCAGTGAAGCCTGGAGAATAAAGGATTTCTGACAGAAACTTCCCTGTTAAACTTACTAAGGGGGTCCTTTGGAGAGACTGAATAGGGTTTGCCAGCTCCAGGCTGGGAAATACCTGGAGACTTTGGGGGTGGAGCCTGAGGAGGGCGGGGTTTGGGGAGGGGAGGGACTTCAGTGGGGTATAATGTCAATAGAGTCCACCCTCCAAAGAAGCCATTTTCTCCAGGTGTATTGATCTCTGTCGCCTGGAGATCAGTTGTAATCCCAAGAGCTCAGCAAGCAACACCTGGAGGCTGGAAACCATAAGACTGAAGCTGCTGCCTGGGAGTCTAAAGGAATTCCTGCTTCATCTTCCAAAGCAACATTCCTTAGCAAATAGACTCACTGCTACCACAGAATTTTTTTGCACAAAAACTCCCAACATTGGAACTGAAAGATCACTGGCCTCTTCACTTGAACACAGCTTGTTCTTTGCCCTAGAAAAATACAGACGGTTGAAACTGGCCTATTTTAACTAGAAAGCACCGAGGAGAAAAGGTCGTTTCTGACATGGCTCATATCTTTCCCTGCAATGGTAGAACATAAACAAGAATCTGCACGGTATCAACATTTCAGGGAATTCTGGAGATTGGATTTGGTGTTCATCAAAACTATTAGTTTTTATCTTTCAGAGGACAAGAAATGTGGCCCCATAGTGTGTGTTGCACATGTCTCCATGCCTTTCAGACTCCCCCCCCCCCCAATCATCCAGTTGGCCTGATGTTCCATCATATGACTGACGAGACACCTCCACTTGGGTGAAGAAAGCAGTACAGCACAAGTGGAAAGAGTGAAAAGCAGAGGCCTATGGGAACAATAGGTACAGGAGGCAGGTGGGAGAGAGAACTAATTGCACAACACAATCCTACTGTGTTGCAATTGTTAGGGGATTCTCAGTGTGAGAGTTATGCCAGTTTATGGCTCATGAGGTGCAGTGTTAGCTTCTTGCCTCTGACAGATTCTCCTGCTTTTATCCTGGTGCATATGAATGACTGGGGCCTGCTGAAACCTTTCCTGGAAGTGGGTGAGGCTTTTGTCCACAAGGTTTCTGATTGGCTATTGGAGATTTTATTAGCTGTACAGATGTTTAAAGATATTGCTTTGGCAGCAGCTGCCACCACAGCACAAGGATCTTCACTGTGTGACTGAAGGTAAGCTGAGGCAACAGTTTTGTAGCTGGTTCTGCCTGCTGCAGCAGCTATTTTGTGGCTGCATCCACCACACTCTGTCAGAATTCCAAAGGTGCCCACAGGCTCAGAAAGGGGTGCGGACTCCTGGTTTAAAGGGAAAGGTTTCCCTTGCTCAAAAGCAAGTCGAATCTGACTGTAGGGGGCAGTGCTCATCTCAGTTTCCAAGCTGAAGAGCCAGCGCTGTCTGAAGACTTCTGTGGTCATATGGCCGACATGACTAGACGCCAAGGCGCACGGAATGCTTAGATCCTCACAAACTGTTGGAGGATGAGGCAGGTGTGTTAGAGGGACCTGGAAAAGCTGATTGATGGAACAATATCTATGGGTATAGTTTGGATGCATCTTATGCCAGAACTGGGATGGGGGGGTCACTTTGTGGAGGAGGGGACACCTGTCAGGCATGGAAAGAAATTTAAAAAACTGATCAACCAAATATCTGACTGCCATTCTCTAGTAATGCAGGGGTTATATGCTGATACTGTTTGACACTTTTTAATTGCTTCTATGTTTCTTCTCCTGCTAGGCAATTTTTTTTTTAAGGATTAAAAGACAACTGTGTGGTTCAAAAGTTACCTATGCCAGATGAGATGTACTTACATTTTTTAATGTCTCGGCTTTGAAGACACTCACAAGAATACATGGACTGAAGCATGGAACTCTGTAAAGACCAGGAGTTCTCATTATTGACAAAAGAGGTGGAGGCAGTACACCTGATAAAAGGCTTAGTGTTTGTCACAGGTATTTGAGACCAGTGAACGTGAACATAAAGCAAACAAAAATGTGGTCATGTGGCATCAGAAAGACTGACAGATCTACTATAGGATAAGCTTTCAAGGGCTAGAGGCAACTTCATCAGCAGCATAAAGTATGTTCTCAGTCAGCATATGTTTATATACGTGTATGCACATATTTAAGGAAAAATGTGAAGTGAGTTTAAAATGCCACAATGCTATAGTCTGAGACATTTCTATACAAAACTCAGTAGTATACTGGATAAACATAGTGACCACATTCAAGCAGATCTTGGAGAGATCTTGTAAATAAATACTACAGCTGTAACTCATGGTGTCACAGCCTATCTGGTTATGTTAAACAATTACCTGTAGTGATTTAGAAAGCTTTGTTGAAGCCATGATTAATACATCCATCAATCAATTCTAATGCAGCTATTTCTCACTGGAGTCTCCATTTCAAGTTCTTTTGTTGAAGAAAAGTCACCTAAATTCTTCATTAGGAGGTATGTATACAAAATTACTTTTGTGTTTCCTTCCAAAAGTAGCACTAGTGGTTGGCATGGTTGCACAGCTGCTGAAAATAAAGGACCAGCAAGGGGACCATCTACCAGAGACCATAGAAACACTGTTAAGTACTGCCATCTTTGTTCATATGATTGTAGATACACGCAAGGATACAAGACCACGTAGCAGAGCAAAGTCCTGTTATTGTCCCAGCCTATAGGGACTAGCAAGTACGGTTGAATGATGGAAGCTTTTAAAAATTTGAGCGAGCTGCAACTGGCCCTTTGCTTTCAGGTGGACAACACTAAGTCCCAACATCTGCATAATAACCGCTAGCATTGGATTTGAGGAAAGAGGAATGCTTGGAAGGTGCTGGCTTCAGGTAAAGCCAACAGCCCTGCTAGAACAGTTCTTATACCTGCTCAGCAGAATGAATGTCCATGTGTGTTTGGGAGGGTGAATGGATGGGTGGGTGCGGCTTCTGCAGCTTAAGAACATAAGAGAAGCCAATGTTGGATCAGGCCAGCGGCCCATCCAGTCCAACACTCTGTCACACAGTGGCCAAAAATACCAGGTGCCCTCAGAAGGTACAGCAGTGGGGGCAGGAAGCCCTCCCACTGTTGCACCCCCGAACACCAAGAATACAGAGCATCACTTGCCCCAGACTGAGAGTTCCTATCTATACTTTGTGGCTAATAGCCACTGATGGACCTCTGCTCCATATGTTCCCTCTTGAAGCTGTCCATGCTTGTAGCTGCCACCACCTCCTGTGGCAGTGAATTCCACATGTTAATCACTCTTTGGGTGAAGAAGGACTTCCTTTTATCTGTTCTAACCCAACTGCTCAGCAATTTCATCAAGTGCCCATGAGTTCTTGTATTGTGAGAAAGGGAGAAAAGGACTTCTTTCTCTACCTGCTCTGTCCCATGCATGATCTTATAAACCTCAACCATATCACCCCTCAGCAATCATTTCTCCAAGCTAAAGAGCCCCAAGCGCTTCAAGCTTTCTTCATAGGGAAAGTGTTCCAACCCTTTTATCATTCTAGTTGCCCTTTTCTGCACTTTTTCCAGTGCTATAATATCTTTTTTGAGGTGTGGTGACCAGAACTGTACACAGTACTCCAAATGAGGTCGCACCATCGATTTATACAGGGGCATTATGATACTGACTGATTTGTTTTCAGTCCCCTTCCTAATAACCCCCAGCATAGCTTTGGCTTTTTTCATTGCAGTCGCACACTGTCTCAACATTTTCATTGAGTTATCTACTATGACTCCAAGATCTCTCTCTTGGTTAGTCTCTGCCAGTTTGGACCCCATCAATGTGTATTTATAGTTAGGATTTTTGGCTCCACTTTGTACTTGGCCACATTAAACCCCATTTGCCACGTTGATGCCCACTCACCCATCCTCAACAGATCCCTTTGGAGTGCCTCATAATCCTCCCTGGTTCTCACCACCCTGAACAACTTCATGTCATCTGCAAATTTAGCCACTTCACTACTTACTCCCAACTCCAAATCATTAATAAACAAGTTAAAAAGCATCGGACCGAGTACTGATCCCTGTGGTACCCCACTGCTTACCTCCCCCACTGAGAAAATTGCCCATTTATATTCACTCTCTGTTTCCTTTTAATTAGCCAGTTTTTGATCCACAAAAGGACTTGTCCTTTTATCCCATGACTATTGAGCTTACTTAGGAGCCTTTGTATCAAAAGCTTTCTGGAAGTCAAGGTAAACAACATCTATTGGGTCCCCCTTGCCCAACATGTTTGTTTATTCCCTCAAAGAACACTAACAGGTTAGTGAGACAAGATCTTCCCTTACAGAACCCATGCTGAGTCTTCCTCAATAGATTTTGTTCATCGTATGTGCCTACTAATTTTTTCCATAATAAGTTTCCACCAACTTACCCGGTATCAACGTCAGACTGACTGGCCTGTAATTTCCTGGATCTCCTCTGGAACCCTTTTTAAAGATAGGAATGACATTCACTACCTTCCAGTCCTCAGGAATGGAGGCAGATTTTAAGGAAAGATTACATATTTTTGTCTGGAGATCCACAAGTTCACATTTGAGTTCTTTCAGAACTCTCGGATGTATGCCATCCGGGCCCGGTGATGTATTTGTTTTTAAGTTGTCTATCAGTCATAGGGCCTCCTCTCTTGCCACCTCAATTTGACTCAGGTCTTTTGACACCCCTCCTGAAATCAGTAGTTCTGGAGTGGGCAAGCACTTCTCATCTTCCACAGTGAAGACAGAGGCAAAAAATGCATTCCGCTTCTCAGCCATTTCCCTATCATCCTTCACTACACCTTTTACCCCTTGGTCATCCAAGGGCCCCACTGCTTCCCTGGCTGGTTTCCTACTTCTAATGTATTTGAAGAAAGTTTTATTGTTGATCTTTATGTTTTTTGCGATATGCTCCTCATATTCCCTTTTTGCCTGCTTGATCAGAGACTTGCATTTTATTTGCCACAGCCTGTGTTCCCTTTAATCAGCCTCACTGAGACTAGCTTTCCACCGCTTAAAGGAATCCTTCATACCTTTTACAGCTTCCATTACTTTGTTTGTTAACCATGCAGGCTTTTTTCTATACCTATTTATGCCTTTCCTAACCCACAGTATATATTTTCTCTGAGCCTCTAGGATTGTAATTTTAAATAGTCTCCAAGCTTCCCCAATAGTTTTGACCCTTTCTACTTTTCCTTTCAGTTTTCTCCTCACATATCCCCTTGTACCAGAGAAGTCACCCCTTTTAAAGTTAAAAGTGGTTGTGTCAGTCTTTTTGGGCAACTTCCTATTTATACAAATGTTGAACTCAATAACATTATGGTCACTGTTCCCAAGCAGTGCAATCACTTTAACATCTCTCACCAGGTCTTGGGCATTACTTAAGACCAAATCTAGGATCGCCTCTCCCCTGGTCAGTTCTATAACCATCTGCTCCATAGCACAGTCATTGAGAGTGTCTAGAAACTCAATCTCTTTTTCCCGACTTGAACACATATTGACCCAATCAATGTGTGGGTAGTTAAAGTCACCTATGACAACACAGTTATTTCGTCTAGCCACTATCTTGAATTCATTAATCATTTTATAATCCTCCTCTATCTTTTGATTTGGTGGGCGATAACAAACTCCCAATGTTAAGCTTCCTTTTGGGCCCACTTATTCAACCCATAGCATTTCCAGAAGTGAATCTAATTCTCCTACCCTCTCAATCTTACTGGACTGTATACCCTCTCTGCATAAAGAGTCACCCCACCTCCAACTTTCTCCCCCCTATTCTTCCGATTGGGGGGTTTACAGAACCCTGGATCCAACCCTCTATGCTTTTTAATCACCATCATAATCATTAAAATAACATATCTGGAGTGTTCAGGAGATAAATTATCTCAGTAGTTTTTATACCAACCTTGTAAGGTAAGGCAGTATAGTACACATGGTAAAATGTCTATTTTGCAGAAAAATGGAAGTACTGCTTCCTTTGGCCCTCGGGCTTGCAGTTTTCAAATGCTTATTCATCTATAGTACGGTGCACTTGCTTTCGTTATGGGTGTGGTGAGTAGGAACACCACTGTAGAAATCAGTTGCTAAACATAAGCAGGAAGCAAGAAATTTGTGAGCAGCAATTGGAGGAGGGTGGCTTTCCTGACTTGAGATTTGCTCTGCCAGTAGGGCCATTTCCTCCTTGAGTGCGTAGGGCTTGCCTGTATTGCTGTGTATTTATTCTGCACACCTAGTTTTTCCTCTCATAAAGTCAAACAACATTTACAGTTCAAACAAGCTGCTTTGTTGTAAGGTCAGTTCAGAATAATTGAGCAATAGCTCTGAATTACCTGTAGTCCAGCCCAGTTTCTGGATGTGGCTTGTGTCTCTGCCTTGAGGCTGAAATAGTTTTGCCCTTCCTGGAATCACAGAGTCAGAAAGAACTAACTTACTCTTAGCTCAGTGGCACAGCACAACATCCAAGGACCCATCTTTACCCAAAACACAAAATGCCACAGGCAGTAATGTTTTCAGAACAGTAGCTGAACCTGACAGTCATTTACCTACCGGGCTTTTTAGGGTGCAGTCTTAAGTAATAAAATGGGACTTACTTCTGAGGAGCCTTGCTTAAGTGGAGGAACTGTTCACCAAGAAGTTTTACAATAATTTCTGATGTTAACACAATATATTTTAAGGAAAGCTAATGATATACTGTGGTAAGTTACACAAAGCACACTGAAAATTGAAACAAGATACACAAATACTAAAGCTGAAAACACGTCCATAGCCTTCCAAATGGAGATCACATTCATCACCACCACCACCCTTCCCTGTGTACTTGTATTTTGTTTACAAGGATCCTTTAATGAGCAGGGGAGGGGGGGATGAATTTCACAATGTAGCTGTGTTTAGTAATATATGAGTTACCCAAGCATGGTCAAATATGTCATCCACTAGATCAGGGGTCCTCAAACTACGGCCCGCGGGCCACATGCGGCCCGCCGAGGGCATTTTTCTGGCCCGCTGGGTATGCCGCTGCCTGTCCTCCAATTCCCAGCAGCACACAAAGCAGCGGAAAAATTGCAGCCAACTTGTCCCAGGCCACATGACAAAGCCCCGCCCCCTGCTTCCAGGAGGAGGCAAAAGGAAGACTGGAAGAGGGTAAGTGTGGGGTGGCAGGTGCTCCGGCTCGCGCCAAGTCTCCTGCGCCAGTCCCAAGAGCCGGGCGGGGGTCTTTTTTGAGGCTTTTTGTGCTGCTGGGAATCGGAGGGGGGGGAGAGAGAGAGAGGTTTCTCTTTCCCATCATGATGCCTGCAGTAGTGGAGTTTCAGGGAGAAGCAGCTGGGGGCTTGCTGCCTTAAAAAGTTTGTGAGGATGCCGAGTTCTTTGTTTCTTCGGAGAGGGAAAGAAAACAGCCCCGTCAAGGGTGCCTTGCTTGCGCGCGCACCCCCCCCCCCCCCCCCGGTGCACCTTCCCTACCCACAAAATGACATCTGAAATCTCCAACCAGATCTAGACTAACTGATGCACACTTGCATCACTTGTTACGACTAGCAGTGACAAATATGGAACCGGACATTGACCATCTCATTAGCCAAAAGCAGGCCCATAGTTCCCACTGAAATACTGGTAAGTTTGTTGATTTAACTTTACTCGTTCTTCATTTTAAATATTGTATTTGTTCCCATTTTGTTTTTTTACTTCAAAATAAGATATATGCAGTATGCATAGGAATTTGTTCATAGTTGTTGTTTTTAAACTATAGTCCGGCCCTCCAACGGTCTGAGGGACAGTGAACTGGCCCCCTGTTTAAAAAGTTTGAGGACCCCTGCACTAGATCATGCAGCAAAGAAGGAACAGGACTGAAACCTCAGCACCAGCAGTTTTCAGCCCCTTGTGATGCTGTGGGAGAATTCTTGGCTTATCCATTTGACAATTATACACAGCCCATGAGCTTCTGACACATGACAGTGCAGGATAATGATGTTTCAATTTTGCATGAGAACAAACGTACAATGAACTGATGTAATAACCTGGAAGGCCATTCAAATAAGTCTGATTCCCATTTCTGCGAGAAGCTTATGACATCCTTATTGACCCCGACCATCATTAGAATGAGACTTTAAGGGGTTCTACCTTTCTAAGTTCCTTAGTGCAAAGTCCTCGCTGCAGTGTTGTTGACATGTGCTTGATTACTCCCCATAGCAGGCTGCCTTGAAAGTGGTCTTAGTCTGTTTAGGCTGACATCAACCTGCTGTCCCCAGCTCACTGCCCATTCTTCTACTCACGGCCATTTTGCAACAGCTTGCCTGGAGGTTAGTGATAATACCATATGGAAGAAGGTGTAAACTGCTTGTAGCTACTGAGAAGTGAAAAGACCACTGTTTTATCCAGCTTCCTTGATACACGTGTAGCTACAGAATAAGCCAAAAAAATTAACTTCAGCAGTGAAGCAGCACTGCTGTCCCCGTATTCCTGTCAATTTCCATAAAATTTGTCGTAGTTGTCCTGCCCCATATACTACCTCTAATTTATCTTCACATCTTTCTGGATGCTAGCAAAATAGCCCACTGGAGCTAGACCTTATGGATTTGTTACTACTGAATCATTTGAAAAATATGTCATGTGTCACAAAAGTTGATAATTGTTACTAGCTTCAAATGCCAAGGCAGCAGCCATTTCTAGCTACATCTTCACCACTCCAGTCGCCCTACTACCTTCACTGCCTCCTAACTGCATTTTAATTCATTAAAAACTACAGATCACAAAAATAGGAATGTTAAATCCAGTAGCTGAAGATATGAAGCTGATTGCTTTTGCTTGTAAGTCTGCAGAGTGCATGGGACTCCATGTTGATTGAGAAGGGAAATCTGAAAACAAACAGCTCTGACCTTGGGCCCAAGACCACAAAAAAAGAAAAGTTAACAAAGGCTCAATTGATATTTATCCCCACCCTCTTTTACTCCCATCCCCCTGGGCTTTTAGTTACCCATTGTGGCCAGACAAGGTAAGAACTCCTCCCCAGCATTTTGTCTGATCCTAGCAATGAGGAAAGGAGCTTGCTCCCACAAGCAAAACCCAGAGCTCCATCTCTGTCAGGGCTTTCTTATGCCAATGGGCTAAGGCATTTGACAAGGCCAGTCATTGCTCACTCTTCTCTCCCCCCTTCCGCCTTACAGAACACCCACATGACTTGGCCTCACGGGCTGCAGGGCAGGCCCATTGGTGCAGTCAGACTCTTCCCAGCTCTAGGCTTATGCTTCCTGGTACTGGGTCAAGAGCCAAAGCAGCAGGAGGCCAGGAAGCTGGCTACTGCCAGAATAAAAGCACTGATGCTTATTTTTCTCCCCCAGTGTTCCTGTCTCTTACAGAAGTACAAAGAATTACTCCAATAGGAAAACAGCTGGGTTTTTCCTTGGGTGGATCTCTCAAAGAATAAAGCAACAACACCCTGGACTGGACTACTGTGTTGGGACAGTCCTGCCAACGTGAAGTTTGTGCCTGGGATGTCCAATGACTTTGGATACGTCCCAACAACCAGTAATCAGTCTGGGCCAGGCTCAGCCAGGAAAAATGTTCAGCGAGAGCCATGGGTATGTGCACTGAGGCTGTTTGCTGACTGAAGGTGCTACTCCAGGACAGCCACTTCTGACATCCATTTTCTTACTCGCATTTTAGTATGCACATAAAGAAGCAACAGCCTGTGTAATAGTAGAAAGGTCTGTGCAAATCATGAGACTGGTGAAATGCAGAGAGGGTTGCAAAGGCAACTTTTGACACATCCATACAGATCTCATACTTCTGCATGATCTTCCTGGCAGCTTTCTTTCACCTGTGTTCAAAAGACATGCAGGGAAATGGAAGTGGCCCACTGAGAGTGACCCTGGCTAGTGAAACCAAGACACAGCTCTGGCAATGGGTACTGCATTATTTGGGACTGCACAGGGCCTGCCTTTGCTACCCTTCCAGCGTAAGGAGGACATGACCCAGTCTCCCTCAAATCATCTCTTTAGGCACATAAACACACAAGAAAATGAAGTCCTCCATGCTCTGTACCTTCTCTGTGATTTTACATATGACCATTATGTCCTCGTTGCTTGAAGTGTAGACCCCAGAATACATTGTACTGAGGGGTGCTGGCACAAAAGAGCAAGAATTAGCCCTTGACAACATAATGGCTTGGATCCTAAGTAGCACAAGTAGAGTCACGCTAGAGCACGGGGCACCACAGCACCCATCAACACCTTTCTCAGGGCTCATCAGGTGTTTTTAGAAGGTGGGTGGGGCTCTTGTCCAGCAGGGCTTCTGATTGGCCACCGACCATCCAACTGGCTATGCAGATGAAAATAATGTTGTTTTGGTGACAGCCAACGCTCCTTTTAAGCTGTGGAGTCTTGTGAGCAAAAATTCTACTTTGTGAGCTGCTGGCATTAAAGTTGTGAGCGAGCGATTTGGCTGCATAAATTAGTTTGCTCTGGAGCCATCCTTCCTGAGCTACGACAAAAATGTGTGAGCCGGAGGCTAAAAAACTGTGAGCTAGCTCACACTAACTCAGCCTAGAGGGAACACTGGTGACAACTGCCATCACAGTGTTTTATTCTCTCACTTCTCATTCCCAGTATATTTTCTCTCTCTTTCCCCCCCTGCACTTGGGCTCCCCATGTGTTTGGTTTTGCCTCCTGCAGCAAACATTTTGTGGTTAAGCCCATCACCCTGTGTCACAATTCTAAAGATGTCCACAGGCTCAAAAAGGTTAGGGACTCCTGCGCTAGAGGAAAACAATTTCCCCATCTCCTCCTCCTTACTCCAGACCAGTGTTCCCTGTCTAAGGTGAGTTAGTGTGCGCTAGCACAGTTTTTCAGCCTCCGGCTCACACATTTTTGTCTTAGCTCAGGAAGGAGGGCTCCAGAGCAAACTAATTTATGCTGTAGCCAAATTGCTCACTCACAACTTTAATGCCACTAGCTCACAAAGTAGAATTTTTGCTCACAAGAGCTACCTGAAATGGGGCACCTGTGGGTCAGGGGAACCTAAGTACAGTGTGGTGAGAAAACTGGAAGACTGAAGCAGGAGGAAGGGCTGGCAGAAATCTCCCCTCCTTCTTCCACTGACTGAAAAGCCACTGTGCTGGAGGAGCTGCCATTGCTCCAGAGGAACAGCGCCTAAGGATCCAAGCCAATGTTAACTGTTTACTTCATGACTCAGCAGTGAAGTCTGAACTGGCCTCAGCAGGAGTGACCGGATCCACTTTCTCAGATGCAAATGAGAAATAACTCTGGCAGGAGAGCACCAAACCGAAAAGTTGTTTTATTGGTACCATACATGACCATAAATGGCACAAACTATGCAAAAAAAAAAAAAAAGGCTTTACAGTGCCCCAGGGTGGGGGGTAGGTGGGAAGAGCAAAGGTGGGGAGAGGGGATGGAGTACACGTCACCAATTCATGCCGAGCCACAGCAATGGGGGACGTGATGCTCATATCTTTAGGTACAAAAAAGATACAGAAAACATCCTGTAAATTATAGTACTGACTATTGTACTGTCTGCTGCCAGGGATGGAGCAGGATGGAGTGTCCAGGTCTAGTAACATAAAAGTGACCAGCCCCCCCCCCCCGGCCCCCAGAACTTATTTCATGTTGACCCAGCTGGGCTCCTCCAGGGGAGAGAAGAATTTCTGGGATTCCAGGACATGATTCAGAGGGAAAGCTATGCCCCAATGGTGAACAGACCACTCTGAAATAATGGGCCAAAACAGCAGCTCTAGGGCAAAAGGATGGCAGTAATCCTGCTAAGGAGAACTCCCTTGCATCACCCTTGGATCAGGTTGGAGAAACAGCCTCAGTAGGGCAAAGGGGTGCTTGCCCTGACAGCCCAGACTGTGTCCCCTAAACGCCACCAGACCCACAACCAGCCTATGTCATGGGGCGACCAAAATACCTCATATTATCCTGTATGCCATTATCAAAATGGGGGGGGAGGACCACGTGTGATTTCTTCGAGGCCTCTGTGACGTAAGGGAATCCTCTTTCCAGGGCACACAGGACAAAACTGGGAGCACAGAATGCAGGTGAAAGAGCATAAATGAAATCCAAACGTTGGAGAGCATGGGGACGGGGGACCAGGATCCCCAGACTACACTTCCTAGGGGACCCTGTCACCAGCCCTGTTCCTCAGTTTGTCCCGCTGCTGTAAAACTGGCGACAGCACTCTCTGAACTCTCCTGCCTTCCAAGAAGGATGTCCATCAGAATGAACTCCCCCAACCACTGATGGGGGTGGCTGCATTAGTGAGAACACAGTGAAAAACAGTATCATACACACGGCCTACAGCGCGGAAATATACAAGCACAAGGTACACAAACCCGAACAGGGGGTGGGGTGGTAGAGAAGGGGGGGAGCAGGGACAGCAGCACACACGAGTTACACAGAGGGGGCAAGTGGGGCAGCCATGCTGTCCTCAAAGGGTGTATAAAGGAAGTCTGCAAAGTCTCTCCTTGGTTTGAAGCTCTCAGAACTGTATATAAAAACCAAGACTCCCGGGTTGGTAGACAAGCCTGTACAAAAATCAGGATTGGGGGAAAACAGGGAGGGAGGGCAGATTCGCTGTGTTTTTTGTTCCTTTTTTTAACTTACAATTTTAATAATAATATTTTTTTTAAAAAAACCCAAGTACTGGGAGGGGCTCAAGATAGCAGTTTTCTGCAGGAATCGGCTGGGCAGCAGGCTGGTCCTACAACCCAAAGATCAGACTAGAAGGGACATCTGCCCATCCCATGTGACTGCAGGGCCGTTTTCTAACCACATTCCAGGAGGTGTTAAACCCCCAACTCCACCTGCTCCCACACTGGTTTTCTGAGTTCTTCAGGCAGAACAGAAATACTTGCCCTGCCACACCTACAGCTGCCAGCAGGGACTGCTTGAGACCTGTCCCAGAAAATCTTAGCTGCCCCCACTGGGAGTCATAGAGTTGTCAGCACATTGTTGGCAGACTCTCTTGCTGGAAGGGAGCCCCCTTGAGGTTGAATATCGAACAGGAAAGATAAAACATGCTCAGGTAGACATTCTGTCAAATCAGCTTAAGCACTTGGCCCATCTCTTGCCAAATCAGGCAAGGTGATCAGGTGCTGAGGAGCTGCATATGCACTGAACACGGAACCCTATCCCACATGAGTGTAGCTTGTGGCATCCAGGGCTCTGAATATGTGGGGCAAGGGTGGGGAGGGGAGAGAAGGGATTAAAATTCTGCTGGAGCTAGAGTGAGATCAAAGCTCCATCAGGTCTCAGTGCCCCAAGTCTGCCCTAAGGGGCACAGCGAAGAGTGCAGACAGCAGGGAGTGGTGGTCAGGCCGACTGGAGGCAGGTAGGTGGGCAGACTGCGGTGCCCATCGGCCCTGCTACCTTGCCAGCCAGCCAGCCACTCTTCTTCACAAATGTCCAGGTAGAACGGTTTCTTGACTCAGTCTGTGGGGGCACCAGCCAAGTCATGGCCAGGCCAGGCTGGGCAGTGGGTGGGGGCTTTACTGCGATGCTTGCGACGTAGGATTTTCAGACTTGCTCTCCTGACTGGAGGGGGGCTTGCTGTTCCAGGGACTATTGGCGCCCAATGCGGGAGAGTTGTTGAAGCTGTCCTCATCATCAATGCCGTTGGCAGCGTCGAACTGTGTGTTCTCCAGCCGCGTGATAAGGCGCTCATCCTCGTCGCCAAACTCTCCACCCATCAAGGTCGGCTCGCCCACCACCATCACATCCTGAGGAGGGAAGAGGGTCCCGAAACATAATCGAGGTGGAGACTGCCCTGACCCACAGCACAAATGAGGATACCCTCTCATATGGGACATGGAAGTCCAGCTTCCCCCTTTCACTTGCTAGACTCCACTTGTTTCTAAACTTCACTTGTTCCCAAACTTGCTTTATCCCCTATTTGCAACACTGCTGCTTCTGTTATTCAGTCTCGATCTCTACTCTAAAGCTTCTCTCAACTGCTTGATGTGTCTAAGGACACACTAGAAAAATAGTTGGACATGGCCTCCCACCTCGTTTCTAATTCAGCTCAAGGACGTAGAAGTCTAATTCCTCAGAACTTACTGTTGCCTCAGGGATGTCCTAAAAATAGGGCTAAATTAGGTGGCACAGCACTCAAGCGGACTTCTGTACATCTAGAACACCAAAGCTAGAGAGCAATCCTCCTGGTCACAGAAGGTGTGGCTCCAGAACCAAGCAGCAACGAAAGAATGGCTGCTGGGTTAAACTGAGCCCCTTAGACCCTGGTTTATGCTATAGGAAGCATTAGCCAGCATTTCCCTTGGGTTCTCCAGCTGCAGGGAACAGGACCCCATGCAGACAAGACTTCTCAGGCAAAGAAGAAGAATGAAAAGGGGATGCTTACAGGTACCTGACTGGAGAGAGCGAAGGTGCTGGCTGGGCTCTTCTTCTTGCTGTTGCTGTTATTTGTGTTGCCACCACCGGAGCTCATGGTGCTGCCCCCTGACATCTTCCTTTTCCGGCGTTTGCTGGGCTGCTGACGTGCAGGCTCAGCTGGGAAGGGGTTAGGAAAGGGAATTGTTGGTGAGGCAGCTAGACCCCAGTAGAGGAACGTTCTCTGGTAATTGTCTCAATACATGCCTATTAGAACTTAAAAGACCCCAGACACTGTACATCTGTGAAGTTTCGCTGCTACAACCAGTCCTAACTTCCACAACAACTGCAAGTTCTTGCTCACCAATAGAGAGTCGAATCATTAAACATTTGGGTTCAATTCCTGGTCTGGGTCAGCAGTATTTTTTAAAACTCTCAGGTAGAATCCCAGCCCAGGCACTAACTTTCAAAAGTAATTTGTTCAGGTGCTTTGAACTTGTGCAGAGAGATTTTATGAATATTGCCACACTGATGGCTTTCATTTCTGGAAAATAGACAGGAAATGGAGCTCAATTTGAAAAGGAGGAGGAGTATTATTAATCACTTTGTTACCTCCCTAGATAACTGGGCCAACTCAGTAGTAAATCATCTGCCTAGCATGCCAAAAGTACCAAGTTCACTCCCTGGCATCTCCAGTTAAAAGGATCTGCTGACAAGTGGTGTGAAAGACCTCTACCTAAGACCCTAAAAAGCTGCTACCAGTCTGAATAGACAATACTGACCTTGATGGACCAATGGTCTAACTCAGCATAAGGCAACTTCATGTGTACACTAGAAAAGGAGACTTTCCTCCCAAGATTGAATAACTGCATATTTCTTCTTCATTATTATCATCATCATCATCATATGCAAACGTTGTTCACAACTGCCTGGTGCAAACATTAGTTATAGCAACACTATATGCAGTATCAACATACTGCCTCACTTCCTCTTATTTTTACTAACGTTATACTTTGCCAATGTTGCATAGAGTAAAAAGGGAAAAAAAGAAAAAGCTAGCTTCTGCACCATGGACCTGTAAATCTAAAAGAAGAAACAAACTTATAACAAGCAATATCCATTTTAGGAGGAAAGTCTTCCCTTAGATAGTGCCAGAGGTGAAAACTAAGTTTTAGACCTAGCTACCCAGTGAGGCCTTGGGCAAAATAACGAAGTGATTATTTTATTAATCAGCTTAAAACAGCTAAGCATCATCTTATCCTGCCTTTCAAAATGAGCTCCCTTTCCTCTTCTTCTCATAGCCTGCCCTCCTTTTTAAGTATCAGCTCCCCTATCCGCAGCTCCTAAGGGCTCTATCTTTTTCTTCCAAGAAGCCCCACTAATTTAACACAAAAAAGGGGCTTATGCTGTTTAGAATGGTAGCAAGGAAGAACTATGCTGCCAGAGAAACACAAGCCTCAGTTTAGCTTGTGGGTGGCCAAGCTTCTATCTGAGTATCAGGAGTCATCTCACCTGCTGCTGCTGCTGCTGCTGGTGCTGCTCCTACTCTTCTAAGACGGTTCAGGGAGAAATCTACTTTCTCCAAAAATCACTGGAACAGAGAGTAGCTCATACCTCCCCTAAAATCTCCTGAGGACCTCACTATTGAACCATTCATTCTGAACTGGTTGCCCTTTTCATGTTTCTAGTAGATTCAAAACAATGGAAAGATTTTAGATCAAGATCGGTAGCCGTATTAGTCTGTCTGCAGCGGTAGAAAAGAGCAAGAGTCCAGTAGCCCCTTAAAGACTAACAAAATTTGTGGCAGGGTAGGAGCTTTCGTGAGTCACTGCTCACTAGTTTAAGGCTCATACCCTGCCACAAATTTCTCTTTTCTACAGAGAGATTTTAGGTTTGGGTTACATTCCAGTTCACTGCAAAAGAAAAAACCCCTCTCTGAACAGGTTTTTGGGTTTCAGCTTCCAGTTTGATTCCACATCTTGGTTGCCAGTGTTTCATTTTCTTATCCCACACTGTACTCCCAAGAGCCAGACTAAGAGGCAAGAATTCTGGCCCCCACAGCCTTCTTCACAGCCCCCCACTGCATTCTTCCAAACACCTGTGAAGCTGGCAGGTTCCACTAGGAGTCGCAACCTGCACAAGGATACTGTCCATAGTACCCTCTGGCGGTCTTGATGGAAAAGGCATGTGGTTGAGTAATCTAGCCTCGCAGAGCTGTCTGTCCTAACACCCAGCCCCTCCTTGCAAGATTCTCACCAGGTGGTGCCACCATACGCTGCCACTTCTGGAAGAGGCATGTCTTGAGGCAGTCTCGGGGGCTGAGGCTGTAGGTCTTGTGCCGCGACATCAACTCCTGCATTGGTTCTAGGATTACACAAAGCTGGAAAGGGGGGGTGGGGGGAAAGGGAAGAGCACAGTTTGGTGCTGCACTGAACAGTGAAAACTAAGAGGCTGGCAGCCTCCTGGAGACAGAATATGTCCCAGCGGGCAATGGAATGATAGGAAGACAAAGATGCCCTGCCACACTGTGCCATCTTCTAACGGCTCATGCCCATTGCTGTGCTCTTTCCACACCTACCTTCAGTCATGCCCTTTTTTAGTTGGACAGAAAGGATGGCATGAATTTCTAGCTATGAGCTGCAAGGCTATACATAGAACTCTCAGGCCAATTCTCAGGCCAATGGGCATAGCATTCTGTTTTAATAATTACAAAAACAATTTACACCCATCATAAAACAGAGAAAACACCATACTATTATTCTCAAATACCATCCCTAAAAGGTGGTTTCATTTATTTATTTTTGTTTCTGAAGACTGAAAAGAGAGGGGATCCAGTTACTTTGTTCCACCGGCACTGTGGAAAAGGACTTACTCGGAGGTAGTTGAGTGTGGAGTTTGAAAGTCCACAACGGGTGATGTTCTTGGACAACTGGTCCAGCATCTGGGGATCTTGTGCCTAGTTGGGGGCGGGGGGGAGAAAGAGAGGAGGCGTCAAACAAGAATAGGGGACTTCATCAAATACTTTATATTTCAAAACATTGGAACCTTCACTATTTATTAATGTTACAGTAAAGGGTAAACAGGATGCTTGTTTGTAAGGTTCTGTGGCTGCACAGAGCTAACTCTGGGAACTTCCTAGGACTGTGGTCCCCCACCTGTTGCTCCTCCCTCTCCCCTTGAGAGAGCATTTTTTGTTTTGTTTACTATTTGTGCCTTTCAACTCAATTCCTTGTCATGCTGACAAAATATCCAGACTAATAGCAAGCGACACACTCACAGTAAGGAATGAGAGTGGGGTTAGACCACAGATGATCATCTGTTACAGGCCAGCAACCTGTTTCTTTGTTTTCTTGGTGGTTTCAATGCAGTCCCATACAGAAGTGAGTGGTTTGCTGGAAAAGGTGCTAGTGAAAAGCGAATGGCAAGAACTACTCCGACAAAGGTGGCATCCGCTCTTGTATGCCGAAGGAATACTGTACAGTAAAACACGGAAGGTGTGGACCAAGAGGCTGCTCTACATAACTCAGTATTGGAAACATGTGGGGAAGGCAGCCACTATGACAGATACTCAGGAAATGCAGAGGACAGTGGAAAAACCCTTGAAAAATCAAATATCTTGCCAAACTAAAGTAAGAATTAGTAAAGAAGTAGGGGGAGAAAGCGCTCCCCAAGGAAAACATGACAGCTAAGGCTCAGAGAAAACTGTCTGAGCTGCTGTTGTTGCAGTGGTCAGAAGGTAAATGAAGCAGGAATGTGCTTTCATTCCAGGCATGGGCAGAGTCTCAAATTTCCTCTCAAGGATAGGGGCAGGAGTACAAGCTAGGGGCCCCAGAGTGTTCCTGCAGTTGGCCATGCAAGTGCCCAACTTGCATGTGGGACTGCAGAGACCACGAAGTAGAACTGAAATTCCCATCAATGCTTTGCAAAATGCATATCTGATGTCAATCTGAACAAAAGCCTCAAGTGTTGTATCCAAGCCAAGGTCAACAATTTGGAAACTTGTAATTCTACATTTGCTTATGTCATTCTGTGACAGGTGCTGGCCCCAAGATCCTGGTCACAAGAAGCAATAACGTAAAGAAAGCAAACAACAGAAAGTTTCTTGGATTCCCGAGAGAACCTGACACAATAGCTTCAAGCAAATCAAGCCAATGGCCAGTCCAAAGTATAGGACTCACATGCATGGCAAGGATGCTGCGGGGAATGAGCTCTCGGTGCTGCCGGATGCTGAAGTGCCACGTCTTTATCCTCATCATGTCATCAAACATGAACTCCAGGTAAAGGCGACCCTCCACACACACCTGGACAAGAGAAAAGCAAATAAGTAGCCTTGAAGTTCAGGTGAGCAAGTTATGCCCTTGCCTGGCCTCGCAGCTAGTTACTTCCTCCACCCTTTTCTTTCTGACACAAGCCGGGGGGGGGGGGGGGGCATAAGGAACAAAGGCTAATTGGGAACCGGAAGAAGAGGAAACACTATTACACCTCTTACCTGTGTGAACATGGGCTTGCCATGCTGAGTGACCATAGTACACTGGTCACAGTCGAGTGAGACAAAGTTATTGTGGAAGGACTCCTTGGGGTGCTTCAGGACGTAATACAGCTCAGTAGCACCCCCTTCAAAGATACTGCGGAAGTAGCGAGGAATCAGGGTGCGGCCAATCGCTGAACACAGAGAAGACAAAAAAAAAATCAATTGCTTTTCAGCCTTTGCACTGCAGACTCAGGATTCCTACTGGCTCAATGATTCTATACTGGGAAAAAGGAGTGTGTAGTAGAACTGCTGGTGAAGTAAACAAAATGTTACACTGTGAGTTAACAAGTGAAGGATCCACACAAAGTACAGCAATGAGAGAGAGTGTCTCCCTTAACATGTAGTGACCTCAGGGTGAAGAGCAGTTGAAAATCTAAAAACAGGGCATTCCCCCCCCCCCATCTCCAAGGGACAGATGATATTCCATGTAGTTCCTAAGACTTTCTAGTCTATCTTGGTACAATCAGGATGATGATGAGTCAAGGTAGATCAAAGTGGAAAGGACAGCCTCCTATTCATAACCTGGCAACAGGCTGGGAGACAGCAAGCCAAGAGATCTGGCTTAGAGCTCTCAGTGAAGACACTGCCATGGTACATGCCACACACTGACTATTTGGCCATCAAGGACTTGAACAGTTATTTGGACATCTACTTGGGACAATGGCAATCCAGCTCATCTCTCTTCACAGATGCATCAGGTTGTTCTCCGATACAATGCACGTTCACATCTTGAAACGTTATGCCTGTTTTTCAGGGAGGGGGGTGGATAGATGGATGGTATATACACAAATGATGACCCTCCTGGTCCCTGAGACTTTCCTGCTCCTTAATGAAACGGAGACTTCTTGGAAGAGGGCTTCACAAATTTCAAATAATTATTTTGTTAGGCTAAAAGATTACCATTTCTGATTGTGCCTTGAAAACATACATTTGTGTTTTCATTCAGGTCAGAGGGTACCCAAAGGAAAACGAAATCGCATACAAAAGCTTCCTTGGTAGGCCGTATGGAAGCATCGGAAATCCTCTGCCCATAAAACTGGAAATACAACCTGTATCAGGCATCTATGACATTTTCTGGTGGGCAGGCTTGGCAGCAACTCTATATCAAAAAAGCTGCTTAAAAAGACAGGTATTGGATTTTGGAATGAGGAAGAAGTAAAGTAAAATGAGCATTTATTTAATTTTAATGGGGGGGAGAGATGTGTTTCTTTGGGAATCTAAATGTTTCTGTTTCTACACAGTAATGGAGACATTTCCAAAAACCTGGGGTGTACCCGGAAGTCTTGTGCTCCACGATGGGAACCTGATGGCCATTTAGACTGGCAAACAGCAGTGGAGAATACCATCCTAAGCAAAACCATAGATAATAAATGTTTGCTGGGAGGCTCTGTGCTGCTGTGGGAGATAAAATTGTAAATGTTTATAGCATAGCAGCAGTACAAATTATTTTATCTGTAATCAATAGCCTCGATGTCCAAACATCACAGACTGTTGTGGAGTTCTGTCTTAACGATGGCTATGTAGAGTTTACTGAGTCAATACCAAACATATACCACATCCCAAGTTTTTACTGAAAATAGGGACCACTTATTGGGGGAATGGTCTAGGAGCTACTCTAGGCTACAGAATATTCTGAAGCACAACCTCAACTTATGCCCCTTCCAACATCTCCCTACACATACTGGGTCCTGAATCGAAGATGATGGTGATGGTGCATATTGGCCCCATCTAGGACCCACCACAGCCCTGGGACTCACTGTATCTCTTTGGTCCATCTTCCAGACAGAAAGTGATTGTTAACATGGCATCATCTTCAAAGAACTCAGTGGTGAAGGCATCCCACCACAGATTGTCACATTCCTGCAGACACAGAGGAGCAGAACAGTATATACAGGGATGAAGGGGCAAGCTAACATATGCCCCCATTACTACAGATGTCACAAGGGAACCTGGGCCCAAGCTTAAGGAACTCAGGTTGATATCCCATTCTCCCCCCCCCCCCCAATTTCCTATGAGGGTAGCAGTAGCTCTCATTCCTTTGAAATCATGGAACCTGTGCCCTCCAGTTTCCCCAACACCTTTGCCTGATTTAATTCCCCTCAGCTGGAAAGTCATACCTCTGTCCAGTTCTGCAGCCGCTTATTGAGCTCAAATATCCTGTAGTCAGTCTGGTTGCCATATGGTGTGTGCCTCCTGTTAATCAACCACAACAGTTAAAGAGGGGAAGGAATCAGACTTCCTACCTGGGTGAGAGGAAAGAGTCATGTATCCTGACATAAGTGTGCAGCACACACATTACCATTCTGTTATTCACATTTCACAGATAGGGAATGGGACACCAAATGCCCTCTAACAAGCTAATGCCTGAGTAGGAACATAAATCCAGATTTCCCCCACATCTATGTCCAATACTCTAGCTGCTGGATCACACAGATTTTCTAGGAGAAGGAAGGGGAACAGAAGAGTGATTATTATGGCTTATAAAGCTTGCATGACTTAGTTTTGGTGCAATGCATTAGAAAGAGATCAGGAGCACAATGCTGAGTGCAAAAGACTGATAGTCCTACTTTTCACAGACATGTTCAAACTCAAAGGAGTTGTCAAACTCATACACAAACATGCTAACCTGCTCTTGGCTTTGAGCATTAACCCACTTCACTCCCTCCCATCTCCAGCGCACACATACTGGAGTTCTGACTCCACTCAAGTGGAAAATTCTGAACATATTCACAAATGAGCTTGTGGGGGATGTGGCAGGCATCCTTCAGGCTGTGGAAGCAGCTTGGACAAATTATTTCCCAAAGCATTTGTTTTCAGGGTAGCAAATGTATGTTCAAACCACTTCACAGCACACTTAAAATGTTAGGTCTGTCTTTGCTCTTTGCTAAATTCAGCTCGCCAGAACAAAGAGCAGCACAGATTCTTACCCAATTCCAGGCTCCAGGTACGTTGGTGGATACATAGGAGTCGGTCTGTGGAGAAATAATCCAGCACACAAGCGATTAATAAAAGCTCCTGACTGCCCTATCTCCTGACTGCTACCATTTCATTATATTCCAGAGGCTAAACTGGATAGGTAACACTGGAAAATAACAGGGGACTGCTTTGTGCTGCCTCAGCATCACTTATCGGGTTCCTCTGTTTCACATGATGCTTTCAGTTCCTTCTTGCCTTTAAACTTCTCCACCTGATGTGTTCTATATTTTATCTTCATTCCCCTTCCTTGAATTCTCTGTATATCACTTCGTAACCTGCTTGTAAAACCTTCTCTCTCATGTATTATTTCTTGGTTATGTCCTGCCTCTTATATTATATATAAAATATACTTGGAAACTCATTCCTCTCAGTATTCATTTGCATTCTAGCCTTTAAAAATCTATCCTTTGTCCTCTTGATGTGTAATCTTTTCTCCTTTTTTTCTTTCCTTACAGGTACTCAATACGACTTTTAAAGAAACGACTACTATACTTTGTTTTCTTATTTCTCTCCTGTATTTCCATTTTCTCTCAATTTAAATGCATTGTACCTTCTAGAGACAAGGCTCTTGATTTGAGTTTTTATATTGCGATTACTTTGTTTTAGGTCCTTTTAGAAATAGTCAATGGGTCCCTTCCACACGCACCTATTTGCCATGCTAGAGGGATGCTTCATTGACGGATCAAACTGGCACGATCACACCAGCATATCTGGGAAGCGTCCCGCAACTGTTGTCAAGCCGTTGCAAACCATTTTGATCCGGTGGGGAATCGTAGTAAGAAACTACTAGTGAAACTCCAGTATCAAACTGTTTGCTGCGGCTCACAGCCGGAGTTTCCCTGTGTGATCGCACCAGCGCAGAAGTGTGGCATCACGGATAGTGTGATCACACGCTATCCCAACGCGACGCTGTTTCCCCCCCCCCTTCTCCGTGTGCGCATCATCAAAAGCCTTTGGGGGGGAGAAGCAAAGCATCGATTCCCCCTTCCCCTGTTGCAGCGATTCATTGATCCCCCATTTAAGCGTCTCAGAAACCCACCACAAAAAAACAACACTTGCCCGCGGTTGTGTCTGATCACGCAGTGGCGGTTTGCCCCGGCAGGTCCATGGGGCTGTGTGATCACACAACTGCGGGGCAAATTGCTCCGGAGCAAAAAAGCCTCGATTCCCCTCCAGATTAACTTGCTTGTGTGGAAGGGACCAATGCTGTTGTTAATGGCCATTCCTGACTAGGACATCCTAGGTTTTGCATACCACTCCAAAGACAGCCACTTTCCCAACTCCTGGTACTTGAGCAGTTACTACCAGAATTTGGTCTGCTGGTCAACCAACACAGAATGGCAGAGTTTTCTCCCCACTCTTGTTGATAACCCTACAACCTCCCCTTCTGACTGTTCCAGAGGCCCAGCATTTATGCTACCATTACAATACCCCAGAACTAGTATGGCCTGTTCCAAAGTTCCTGAGGAAAAGGGGGTTGTACTTCAAGCCTCATGGCAGCACTAAACATCAAAGAGTGTCATGTGTGGATGTGTTTCAGATCAGCCTGTCATATTACAATATAGAAGCTGACCTGTTGCCAAGATGACTTGGTCTGACATAACTGGCAGCTGACAAGTCAGTGAACACCAGCTAGTTGACAGGAATAAAGGAACTGGAAGTTGGCGTCAATGGGGCTGGAAGTACTGGCAAGGGTTCCTCAGGTAAACAGATATTGTACACTTTGTGTGGTCTACAAGAGGCAGTTACTGTGTATTTTATGACCCATGAAGTAGACCACAGTGCCACTTGGAAAACTGACATTGATAACATTTAGAGTCTCCACCTCTGACACAGAGATGTCTGTATATCTGATCATCCACAACAAGAATACAATCTATTTACGCAATACTGGGAGAACACATAGGGGTACCTGGCCTTGGGGTTTAGGGAACGGTCCTGTGTCAAGCAGCCCTACAGCCTAGACCCCAAGGCCATGCACTCCTATGCCTTTTTCCAGTACTGTGTAAACAGCTTGTACTCTCACTAGTGACCAAACAAACTACCTGCCATGGAATACATTTGCCACTTGCACGGTCACCGAAACCAAGTTACTATGCATCAGTGTCTGATGGCTTTAGACCATTCATTCCTAATATGCACATGTGAGAGTCACTATTCTGAGCTTGCCTCTTTCTTAACACCATTTTCACCCTGCTGTCTCTCCAAGGAGCTCAGGGACAGTATACATGGTTCCTCCCTCTGCCATTTTATCCTAGAAAGTCTGTGAGATGGGCCAGCCACTAAGCTCAACCAGTGAGTTCCACCGAGTGAGGATTTGAACCTGGCTCTCCCCCATTCTAGTCCAACAGCCTAACTACTACACCAATCTGATTCTCAGTAGCAACCAAGAGCCAATAATGCAGAAAGAATGGAAGGAGTTCCTCTGAGTGTAAGCAAAAGTAATCTCTTTCAGATACCAGAGCTTAGCATTCCTTCAGTTTTAATTCAGAAAAAGTATGCTGCATTTTTGGAAGTGTGAGAAACTCTACTCCAGACTGAGGTCTGATGAAACAAGGACTGAAACCATATTTGTGCTTGGCTTATTGCCTCAATGAATGTTTGGAGGGGGAGAGGTGGTCGTCACCATTTTGTTCCGCAGACTGCAGTAATCAACATGCCCCATGAAATACCCCACATTAAGCTCCACTGACTTAGTATTTCCTGATTTCAAGAGCAGAGTCTTCATGTTGGTTCTGGGCTGCAAAGAGCCCAGGCGGAGATGAACAGAGGTGACAAGCTTGGAATCTGGCCGGCTTTGTTTCAGTTTACACCTGTCCTGAACCAAAGAGCCTCTCACTTACCCCACATCTCGATCCAGCATAGTGCCCGGGTGGAAGGGGGGGAAGGCGTTGCCGTTTGGGGGCTCCTTTGGAGAGTACAGCTTGAATGACTTAGAGGAACAGCCTGACAAAAAGAGAAAGAAGAAGGAGCAAGACATAAATCAGCAAGTCACTGCCAGAAGCAGGCCAAGCAAAAGGACAACACAAGCATAATTTTGTTACGAATGCTACAGCCTCTGCAAGCATCCACCTCAGTACTGACCCCAACTTATCCCAGCAGAGAGGCTCCAAATGCTTAACTGATCACTCAGCCTTGCCATTTGCCTGGGGCAACGAGAGCTAACTGGCAGGCTGAACTGGTCATGTTCCCGCTGTTGCCATAGTGCTGTGCTTCTTTTCCCAGGCCAGGAGACAAAAGCACTACAGCGGCTGTGCTTCTGGGTCAGTCTTCCAACCTTAAAGGGCTGTTAGGAGACAGGCAGCACCACGACAAGAGACACTGTAATTGTCCCACCACAGATGTACAGTGAGAAGCTATGGCCCCAGCATGCCATAAATTTGAGGAGGGATATGGAAGGACGAGATGGACAGCTGTCAAAGCACAGCATTGCCCATATTCAGCAATGGAACCAAAATGCTACATTTATCAATGCTGTGTTTTCCCTTTCTTTTTCTCTCTCCCTTGGGTGGGTGGGTGCCAAGACCAGCTGCTGCTATAGTTCTGGACTGTGTTTTCTAATCAGAAAATGGTGCTATTGCAGCCAAGGGGGAGCATCAAGCTAGGCTAGTGAAATATGGGATAGGTGATCACTCTAAAAACTGATTTGCCAGGCTGGCTTCCAGCATCAAGATGGAAACACAATAATGGGCCATGTTCGGAGCAAGAAACGTAGGAAGAAACATAAGAAGTCAGCTGCATCATATAAACTAACAAATTTACTGTGGCATAAGTTTCCAGAAGTCACTGTCCACTTCATCAGATTCTTTAAACTGTTAAACAAAAGTAGGCAGGTATACACACCCCAGGAACAATGCTTTTTAACAAAAGATCAGGCAACACAAGTAATGGCAGTGTGTGTGTAACAGCACTATACAAAAACGCAAATTAATACCAGGTCCATTCAGCATAGGAGTGACCCATTTCTAATTAATAGGTATAGGTGATAAATAGGTACAGCAAGATCCACTGAAACAGACAATTACTTTCTATAAAGAGTCAGCCACTCTCGGCATTTGCTGAGATCTGGTTCCATGGAGTCGGTTTTGCCAATGAATTCCAATTCAGCAACTTCAGGTTGCAGTCCTCCTTTAAAAACTTTTGGATTGTAATAAACATCCTTTCAGATTTACTACAGAATATCCTAGGAATCTGAGTGAAATTTTCTCCCTACCACCACCAGTTTTTTGGGTTACTATTTTGATATCCAATTTGTATTCACTTATTCTGTTGTACAAAGACTGACCTATTTGGTTTACATAAATGGCAGAAAGGCATTGTTAGCAAGTAATGGTGTACATGACTTTAGAAGATGTGTAGATGAACAAGTCCTTGGCAGTTGACATTGCCGGTTCTTGTAACAATGTTACCTGAGCAGACACAGGGTCAGAGTTGGCACCAAGGTCTGCAACTCAGTTAGGTGCCTTATTGTTGCTGGTGAACAGAATATTCTGACTGTGGTGCTGTCTGTAAGGAATGACAGGACTACTACCTAAGGCCTGAGGGGGAAGAATAATCTTCCAGGATGCACTGCAGATATATAATGTGCTGAAGAAGTTGAAGCTGGGAGCACTAGCTGACAAGTGGCCATCCCTTTTTGCCTGCTTGGCCTTCCCATGGTAGGTGACAACCAAGTATCCATCTGACATAAACGATCTGCTTTTTCACATCCTCTAGAGAGGTAAATGTTGTACACAAATGCACACAAACAAGGTCAAATGGGAATCCAGCAGGCATCTACTGTGGGACAAGTTAAGCAGCAAAAATACAATAAATGGCTGTTCTGGTCAAAGCTTCTGGAGTTATCTGTGTAAGTTTGGAAGCTTTTCCCCTTTGTGTTCCTTAGTGAAATTTAAGAACAGCATAATGTGATATTGGAAACTTCCCTCTCAGTCCATCTATACAGTCAAACTTATTTTTGAAGACTCTATGTACACATCCAGTCTGCCATTGTGACCATCAGGAGAGATACGAACAGATTCTTTATTTCTGAAGCATTTACTGTGTGTCAGTGCCCTATGCAGTGACGTGATGGAAGTATTAATTGAACGGTGGATAGTGGATAATTCTCCAGGTCACCACAGAACTGTGTGTGGATATGGTAGGGCAAAAGAACAGTCCCCCAGACAGGACATACTCTTCTGATTGGTTCACTTTGTGACTGAATTAACGATACTACTGAGTGAATTAAGGATGTCACTGTTGGGGCCCCTTAAAGTATACAGACATTTTGACAGCTCTGTAACCTCCTTTACCTACAAAGAACTGAAGTACCTTTGTTTGCCTTAATTTTAAATAAGTCCTACAAGGTGCAAGCTTGTGTAGGAAACTGGCTCTTTAATGCCAAGCTCTGAGAATTCATTCTGTTTCCTGTAAAGGATGCCGGTCATCAGATGGTTCTGTCATTTCTTCAACAGAAGAGCAACCATGCAGATGTGTGCATCACAGTAGGACTAAGGCACAAGCACTTCTTGAACCAAAACGTGCAAAATGCAGACCTTCGAAGGGCATTTGTGGAAGTAGGCATGAAAGGAAACACAATGTGCAGTGGAGGAAAGGACAACATACAGATTTGCTTAACAAAGTCACCCCAGTGTGAATTTATACAGCTCAACCTGGTGAAACATTTTGGCTGTGGTCACACTGGCAGCTTGGTGCGATAGGGTGTCACCTCTAATTGTACTGGTTTAAAGTGTGATGGGGCATATCATGCAGACAACACACCCTGCTGCAGGTTACCACACAGACATCCCATGGTCAAGCATTCACATTACTGAAGTGCCTGTGCTACGGAGCACACTGCTCAGAAATGTTTCAAAATGCAGTCATGCGCGTGTGACTGAACACCCTTAAATCCCGCAATAATACATCCTTCTTGCCAAAAAAGGCATGACTTTTGAAGGACACTGGAGAAAGCTCCTGTACAAGTCCCGTGCAGGGTAGAAGAGTAGAAGAGAAGGTTTTTATATCATGCTTTTCTCTACCTTAAGTTGTCTCAAAACGGCGTACAATCACTTTCCCTTTCTCTCCCCACAACAGGTACCTTGTGAGGCAGATGGGACTGAGAGAGCTCTGAGAGAACTGTGACTGGCTCAAGGTCACCCTACTGGTTTCATGTGGTGGAGTGGAGAATCAAACCCGGATTAAACCTGCCGCTCTTAACCACTACACCATCCTGGTGTTGTATCTCCCCAGTTCCCCAGAGAGGGGCTGTGAATCAACAGGTTTAGAATCAAGTGCAAAAATGTATAAGCCATAAGGGAATTAAACACAAAACACACTGCTTTAACCAAAAGTTACCAGACTGCAACAGTGATGCTCAGTTAATAAAGCCCATCCTTGACACGTTCACCTCCCAATACATATATAAGCCGCAGAACTTCATTACCCTCAGCAGAAAGAACATCCCAGCTTCAGCAATGGAAGTCATTTGTGCCAAATTAGCACCCTCCCCACATAGTAATACAATGCCAGATGATTTCTCACTAGTTTTCCTTCTAGCATCTGCCTCAAGGTAGCCTCTACCTTCTTCAGTTTGGAAAAGAGAACTGTTCCCTGCCTGCTTCAGTATTCAGTGAGACAATGACATATTTCACACATGGTGTTTAAGGAGTTTTAAGGCTCTCTCCCACTTTTTGGTGGTAATACATGAAACAGAGATGCACTTTTAAGTATGTTTTTATCAGATTTTGGATGACTATGCAGTATGGTGGATAGACAACTGGATTTCAACCTTCCTGCAAACCAGTGTGTACTATCTGAAGCATATTTTTAGTCCCTCCAACCACCACTTTCCCCACAGAATTGTATACAACTGCAAATGGCATTTCATCCAAGTTTAGCTGCTAGACACTACGGTCCAGCACCCAGGGAGGAAGATGCGCGAGTATTTTCTCCTGTACTACCTGGGGGGGGGGGGGGCACATAGTGACATTTAAAGCAGGAAAAACATAACCTATGCATACTGGCAAAACACTTTTAACTAAAGGGAGAGAAGGTTCCTAAATGGTAATGAAAGCAATTTAAAATGCATATATTCTTCTACCTCATGTCTCCAAAGCCAAGCAGCACATGTCACTAGAGGGCTCTATTTGCTGTTCCACAGATCTGCTGCCACAACACTACATCCTACTGACATACATACAGGTTTTTCTTCCCTCTGGCCCCCTCAACAACCCATCCTTTGTGACCCAGCTTCAACCCACTTTCCTTCCTTCTCCTTGAGTCTACCTTCTATTCTCTCTTTCAGATCAGAACAGAGCCAAAACTTGCCTCCGTTTCCTCACATGCACCTTCAACAGATATAGCAGCAACTCCTGCTATGCGGGAAAGACCAGTTCTCCCCTGGCAGGTGCCATCCTGTCTGGGTACTATGTGCCACAGCACCTCACCTTCCCCACCCAAACGGAGAAAGTCTTTAGCCCTTAATTCAAGCCAGGAATGTTTAGCTAACAGTCTTGGGAATATTCTCATATCTCTCTAACAGGAAAAGCAGGAGGCATTTAGAGAGGGGGGGGGACTCTATCCAGGTGAACACCCCTAGGAAGACTAGATCAGATGCCAGGAAAGCAGGAAATAGCATTTACCTCCAACTACACTGCGCCTTGGACAGAGGCTACGGTGTCTTGCAACACTGAACTGTGAAGCCCTTCCACAGTTACACAAACACACATAGGAGGGCCTATTGATAACTAGCCTCAGTTAGGCTTCTCTTCCTCTCTCTGTGGAGTCTTCATTTCGGCAGACAAAGGTGTAAGGCATACCAGCTACTCCTGTTGACCTTGACCATCTGGATGATGAAAGACGCTCTGCACTGGCTAAGAAGGGCTGAACTAACATGTGTGCTTTGGCAGGGTTTTTCCCCACCTTAGTTCTAAACAGATGGCAATTTTCATTTTGCATCTATATAAGTCGACATGTGCAACATACACAATCATTAGGTTATCTTCTTTTTTGGACATATAACCCAGACGTTGGGTTGTTACATTCTGTCCACATGCAGTTTGACCCTAATGCCATCAATCTATACATATTTGAAACAGGTACTTCCAGCGGCCAAAAAGGTGGTGCTCCCAAGTGAATTTCTGTCCCTTTAAATCGACTCTACCCTGCCCCCAAACCCAGCAGACCCCCTCATTCCAATCACTCCCTCTGGACTCACTCTCAAACGGACCTCAGCTCTTCTCACGCAGGAAAGGAGATCATGAGGGGACCCTCTCGGTGACCTTTCTGTTGCTGTGGTGATGGAAAAATCACCGAGGCAACCGCCCTGCTCCTCCCCTCCCAGCATCCCCTGACAGGCACCATCTGCTACTGGGTGAGCAATGGAGTTTACCGGGCAGGCTGCAAACCCAGTCCAGTCCAGCCTAATCAAGACGGGGACTCAGCTTGGGCTTCTCAGAATCCAGGCCTGCTAACCCCAAAGGTGTGAGCTCCCTCACTCTGTAGTACTTGGACTACTGGCAGTCCTGAAGCATCCAAGACATTAGGAAGCCAAATGAATTTGCCCAAACTGCTTAGGTGCCCCTTCCAGTCAGTCCAGCAAGAAACACAGCAGCAAGCCATGGCAAAGGTGGCTTCATGTGGCTACATCCAGATCTGTACAGAGGGAAGCCTTAAAAGAGAGGAATTGTAATGGGATGGCAAGTCCCTATGGGTTACAAGTTCATATACAGGGAGAGATTTTCTGGCAGCAAGAAGAAAAGGCTAGACTGAGATCACAGGATCAAGGTCCCATAGGAATGTCTAACACCTCTCGCACTCCGGTAGCTTAATTACATCTAAACCAGTCCTGACAGAGATTCATGCAGCATATTTTTTATAATACTTTCCAGCCTCCCCTGGAAACCCACAGCTTTGCTTGCTCCTTTTCCAATAAAATAGTTAGGTCTGATCTTCTGCAGCCCCAATATACCCAATTTTAAAAAGGAGAGGGGTAAATGATCCCATATTCAGGAGCTTTTCATGACAATCTCTAGGATGTACTTTTACTTACTATATTCCTCCAGTCCTTCTCTCACCCAGTCCAGTATGACCAAGAAGACTGGCTTAGCCATCAGAACCATTCCGTAAGTATCCTGAAGGTGTGAGATGAAGAATCTTCCTCACAGCTATAGTAATTTGAAAGCATCTCTCACACAGTCCCATGGGCAGGAATATTACCTTCTATTCTAAGAAATTAGAGAGTTTCCTTGCTGGATCACATAAAAAAGCCTTTAAACCCTGCATATTATTTGCAACAGCAACCAGCCCACTGTTTCTGGAAGCCAGCCAGGAGGGCACAAGATGATGGCTGCCCAGTTTGCCCTCAGCAACTGGTGCTCGAAGGTATATCATGGCTAGCAGCTGTTGACAGACCATTTCCCATGAACTAGTGCCATCCTTTGTCAAAACCCTCATCATATCTTGTGGTGGCAAATTCCACAATTCTGTGTCGCGTGAAGAGCAGCTATTCTCTGGTCAGCTCGGCAGCCAGAAGTAGGAGTTTTCACGTTGGCCAAGCTAAGCTAAATGCATTGACAGATGAGTCCCATTACCACTCTGTGGTTGCTCGCTCGTGGTATAGTTAGTGTTCCTCCAACTATCCAGATTCAGTGAATATGTTACGGCTGCCTCATCCACAAAAACACTTCATCACAGCAGGGCTTCACACAGTGCACAGACCTACTGCAGAGAACAGCACTGTCACATCTACAGGCCAGCACAATTAAAAGGGGTGGTATGTCACAGGAACACTTCAGACTAGGAAGTCTGCAGCTTACACTGATTTTCAGTTGAAACTATGTCACCCTCAAACCATATGAGCCAACTCTTCGTATGGAAACTACATACATAAATCAATCTCTATAGACATTCAAAAGCATGACTAGAGTAGAACATGTGCACTTTCTGTGGCGTGATAGTAATCCTCTCTACCACCAACAGAACAAAGTTTGAGTCCAGTGGCACATTTAAGACCAACAAAATTTTATTCAAGATGTAAGCTTTCGAGGGCATGCACACTTCTTCAGGTGAGGTTATTGGTGCAGTGAGGGTACAATTAAGTACTGCCCAATGACGAGGTGTGTGGGCAAGATCTGAAGCGTGAGAGAGGTGTCCCTGACCACCCCAGAGCAACCTGCCTTTCCACTAGAGAAATGGAACACCCCCATCTGCTCACTGGCAAGCATATGCTTTTGGGGGGGGGGGGGACACAACAGAAGGGAGTTCTGACTTGCTAAAACTGGCCTCCCTCCATGCATATTGACTGAGGAACTGTGATGCAGTGCTGCTACTGAGAGAGCCAACATGGTGTAGCGGTTACAGTGTTCAACTAGGAACCATGAGGGACAAGTCAGAATCCCCTCTCTGCCATGGAATCTTGCTGGGTGACCTCAGGCCAGTCACTCACTCTCTCAGACTCACTGATCTCAAAGCATTCTTTTTGTGAGTATAAAACAGTGGAGGGGAGAAAAAAGGCTGTTAAGTTGCTTTGGGACCCCTCTGGAGAGAAAAACAGTATAAATATCAAAACAACACTGGATGCATATCAAGGTTTTGATGTGTAAAGTTTTATTAAAACAAGCCTGGAGTTTTCATACATTCTACACAGCCTGGTTAAAACTGTGTTTTAGATGGAGAGTCCACTACACTACCTTTATGCCTGAGGTTTAAGCCATTACCCACCCTGACGTATCCGTGTGGCCTGCTTGCCAGAATGCCATTACAGCTCTCACCACACTACTCAGAATGGTGTCAAATCCCTTTACCTCATCACAAGCCCTCCACAACATAAACTGTAAAAATCAAACAAATATGCTTCTTTTCTTATCTTGTTTTGCTGCTCAGAAATTTGGCTTCTGAACTAAAGAATTTGGAGACTACTAATTCACTAACTGCCCATGTTTAGTTCAAGTCCTTTTCTAACAGTAGTATTAGAAAGAGACTGACCATGACTGACCACTGACCACCTCCTCTGCTGAAGCTTTGGCATGTCTAAAGTGCTCCCATGTGCAAGTCCACCCCTCCCCCCAAAAAAGGTAGAAAACTAGGCTATAGGATGTAAAGAAGACACCAATCAGTTTGGTGTAGTGGTTAAGTGCGCAGACTCTAATCTGGGAGAGCCGGGTTTGATTCCCCACTCCTCCACTTGCACCTGGCTGGATGACCTTGGGCAAGCCGTAGCTCTGTACCAGCTGTTCTCTCAAGGACAGCTTGAGAAAGAGCTCTCTCAGCCCCACCTACCTCACAGGGTGTCTGTTGTGGGGAGGGGAAGGGAAAGGAGTTTGTAAGCCGCTCTGAGACTCCAAGTGAGTGAAGGGCGGGATATAAATTCACTCTCTTCTCTTCTTCTTCTAAAGACATCCTGCAAGTAAAGAATTAACATGCTGGGGAGGCAGGCATGAAAAAATGGCTACAATTCACTCTACCCTCAGGGTTCTACCACCTCATTTCACTGCATGTGTAAACAGAGCCTGTGAAAGAAGGTGTACAGTTCAAAACTGGGCCCGGATTTAAAGATGCTAGCAAATCCATACACACACAGCAATTATGCTCCAGCATGTGTGAAGCCAGGTTGGCATGAAAACATTAAATGTGAAAGGTGGTACAAAAGTTCAGACCACTATTATGCCAGGACACTCACAGCCCCCAACACAGGAGTTTTTGTCTAACATCTTGTTTAATCAAGCCTAAATCTGAGGTTGTGGGGACCAGTTATGACTGGCAGACAGATGCACTGACTAGGGTCACTTTGAAAGAATGCTGGCTGATTGAAGCTGGACAAGTTAGACATAGGCTCAATTTCTATTATAAAGCTCTAAAGATGGGACAAGTTGAGATGCCACAGTGCTCTAGGACCAGGGAGTAGACTTTGTCCTACAGGTAACAAGAAAGTGCCAAATGAGACAGAAGTTAGGTAGGCAAAGGGGAGGCTGACATGAGTGCAAAGGACAATGTCAGTCACTAGTCAAGGTCTTCAGATATCCAGGAACCTTATATTCCTGTGTAAAGGGGTTGGAGCGTATGGAGTCCATTTCTTACTGAAACAGACTGAGCAATCTGAGAGAACTCATTGTGAATCAAGAATCAACACCACCACCACCTCACAGCAGTAATACAGTAGGGAGTTTCTGGCAATATCCTTCTTCCTTCTTGCACATGGAATGCTCCTTTACAAGAGTGAAAGTTGATCTCACAGCTAATCTCCAAACCACAAGTTTCAAATAGTACTGTAGAATAAGAAGCTCTATCATGCACTATGTGAAGGATCTCTATGCAACTAGATCCAGTTCATAAGTAACACTTCTGCAACTATTAAACTCTCAGACTCAGTCTACCTTTTAGCTGGCTATACTGAAGGCCATACCAAATGAAAGACATTTTGTGCAATCAATCCTAAAGAACACTTTCCTGGGAGTAAGCCCAATTGAATAAAACTGGACTTATCTCAAGTAGACTTGCCTAGGACCACTCCTCAACAGTGCAGAGTTACACCCTCCAAAGTCCACTGTGGTCAATGGGCCCAGAATGGTGCAACTCATCTTAGGATGGCACTGTTAGAGGTGATTCAAAAAATCAGAAGAAGCACAAGGTTCAGCTATCTTGGGACTGTGCTACACAGGAGGCAGATAAGGACTTCTTGCAGTGTATATTTGAGAAGTATATTATTCAAATTATTTGGAACTTTATTTGATGTTAAGTCACATATGACTCATATCTATTCATCTATTTCCTTAAATGGTTGTAAAATAAGGCTATTAGTGCAGAAAAAAGCTAGACTAAATATTGTTCTCCCCAACATTATAGTTTTCCACATGCAGGGAGCTGTTAGTGGGGGAAGCATGCAGATGTGCAATCCCCCATTGGCATTCTAAAATACTATTGGCTAAGGAGGGTTGTACTATACACATTCCTGGTTTTTTAAGTACAATTCTAACTCAATCCTTCAAGAGTTTAGTCCAACACCTTGATGCTGCCAATTCATATAATTAGTTATTGTCATGGCAATTAAGTGATGAATTTATTGCTATATGCTTATTTCCTTTTATGGATTATGGATCCACATAATAGCTCATCTATTATATCCTGGTTGTGTAAAGCTGCTGTCATCCATTTGTGTCTATTTTACTTCCTCCATACTGTCTTTCTCCCTAAAGGAAACCCAAAGTGGCTTATGTCATTCTCTTCTCCTCCGCTTTTTCCTAACAACAACCCTTTGAGGCAGGCTCAGAGTACATGACTGGCTCAGGGTCACCCAGCAAGCTTTTATGGCAGAGGGTAGATTTGAACCTGGGTCTCCCAGATCCTTCTACAACACCGTAACCACTACACCATGCTGCTGGCATCATTATCATACTGGTGAATGCAGTCATGTGGCCCAAAGCTTTCCTGCATGGAGAACAATGAGAGGCACAGTCCCACAAGACATCCTGAGACCCAGGTCCCAGAGAGTTGGTCACATGAGAGGGAAAATACATGTTATCAGACATTAGTATAAACATGAAGTAATAGCTCAGCTGGAGGGGAAGAAGTTGTATTTGGGGATGAATTCCTTTTGGCGAGAGAGAATGTCTAGTGACCAAGAGAATGCACATGCATGTGCTCACAAACACACATGCACACACACAGGCTCAGAGCTTCACTGCTGAATGCAACTCTGAAAGATAAAGAACTGGCTATTTGATATTGGTAGGGAAGAAAGCCAAAGCACAGACAGAAGATTGATTAGTTTTGGAAATCTGTAAGGACTTTACTATACTAGCTCAGCCATAAGGCAAAGAGAGCCAACAGCACTAACAGCATTGTACCAAAGAATGCAAGAAACTGGCTGGTGTGAAGATGTTAACTGGAGATATCTGTAGTGCCCAAAGTAACAGAGGAGAAGGTTTCAGCCTTGGGTTAAAAATACCAAACCTAAACATTTGCACATCATTTGAACTCTGTTCCCCGTACTGAGGCAGAAACACTAGGTTTCCATGAGTTAGACGTAATCCATAGGAACTGGAGAAATCTACTTTGTGTAGCTGTGCACATTTCAGAAGAAATGACGAGGCTTTTACATTTGGGTAAGATATTGATCCCTGCAGCGGAAGACTAGGAACTCACAGCAAGAACTGGAAAGACAGAAAAGGTAATGAGGGAGGCAGGGACAGTTTACAAAGTTAGGCTTAAATCGGTGACATCTCCCATGATGAAAGATGTTCCAGATGATATCATCATGGCTGTTTTAGTTACCCCCTAATGCTATTTTAACTGAATGATGCCCTAAAATGAGTAATGAGCATTACATGAAGGCCTAATACCCTTTTCACAGAATGCAAGTATTTTTCACTAAATTAGAACAGACAACTGTGTCAGCAAATCCAAGACAAGATATTTACATTGGCAATCACTTTCATTTATAATGCCAAAACAAATGCTTAGGAGATCCACGTCCCAGATCACTTGACTACTGTGCCAGATCAGTTACACTGGCTGCGATCACACGCACAATTAGCCCCAATATAGGTGCAAATTCTGGGCAGATTAGAGTGTGATCAGACAACAACATCTGGGAAGCGCCCCGCAGTCGTCGGCAACCCAGTCTGTTCCGCTGCAGAAGCGAAGTTAAAAGACACCTCAAAAAGTCCGGTAGCAAACAGGTGGGCTTTCCCACATCTGATCGCTCCAGCATGCTCTCATGATGTTGGGATGGTCTGATCAGGCCATCCCGACTCTGTGCCATTGTTTTTTCCCCTTCTCAGTAGGCACGTCATTGCACACTCCATAGGGAGCCCTCAGGGCGGAGGTGCAAATCATCAATCCCTCATTTAAGTGCATTGGAGACAAACGGCAATCCCCCCCCCCCCCAACTCACCTACGGTTGCATTTGATCACGCAGTGGCGGGCTGCACCTGCAGCTTCAAAAGACTGTGTGATCGCGCCACTGCAGGCCAACTTCCGCCAGAAGAAATAGCCTCTCTTCCTCCCTGCCTTATCTTGTGCATGTGACCGCAACCACTGTTGGTCTAATTCTACATTACCTCTACACATAGTGGCCCCACCCTCCAGATCAATTTAACTGAGGGGCCTTTCTACAACTTCTGCTCTCTGTAGTTCCAACCAAGCACTCTACGCAAGCCTACACATATTAATTTCCTACAAACCAATTGCAGAGCACAGCCAGGACAAACCTGTCATACAACACACACCCTATATACTCTACTTGCACATATCATAACTTTCGAGAATTGCAACTGGGGGAGAAGGTTAGAGTCCCTTTATGTTATACAGCACCTGGACTTCTTGTGATACTACTCGCTTTGCACTTGCAGAATTCCATTAGCACCCGGCTACAGATACCCTTCCTGCAATGCTTAATCAACTTCTGCAAACTTCCAGATTAAAGAAAAGCAAAAGTTGATGTATAGCATTTCTTGGATTCCTTTTGTTATGTGCAGTCTCTTTCCAGCACATGCCCCTTAGTTTAGCTCCTGCAATTCAGACTCTTTGAACACTATAGGAACTGCTAACAGTCATAGCTATTACAGGGTCACCGGTACTTCGGAAGCTGTGAGCAGGCTCCAGACGGAACTATTACTGCTAGATGGAAGGACAGACAGGATAGACAAGCTTGAAGGGTGATTGGGAGTATCACACCTCCTCCCCAAAGGTTCTGCCTGCTACAGAATTAAAAAATCAGAAAATGGGCATGTGCATGAGAAATAAATTAACAACACTCCCCATAGGTTGCTGGGAAAGCCAGAACAGACCAGATTGGACTACAGCCATTTTTAAGATCCTCTTCTTTCCACTACTAAGCAGTATGAGCAAAGAGGCCAAATTTTGAGCCTCTCTTTTTATTAATCAGAGGAAGTTGCAGACTACAGGTCCCAGCATGCAACTCATCAGGGAGTTGGCGTCCTCTGGCTCAAAGATGGAAAGGAGACAAAGCTTGCTAGAGTATGCAGTCACCTCAGGCCATTCAGCATTAGTACAGAGGGCAACCGCAGTCTGTACAACTGACTGCCAGGGCTGATGGAGATAAAACCCGCTCTTGAGCTCACCAGTCCCACGGCATCACTAATAAAGTTGTGCTCTGACTGTTGTGGCAGGAATAAAATCCTGTATAGGAAATTCAGGGAAAGACCTGTGACCCAATTTTGGAGTTTGCATCATAAAAAGCTTCACCAGGAACAGCTGATGACTGGAGCAGACAAGCTCTTAAGAACGATAGAACCACATGACTGCAATACATAGAAGAGACATTACTGAAAGAAAGTCACAGGTATATCACCATCTAATAATAAAAACCAGGAGACAGCCAGGTCAGTGAGGAGGCTTGGGACTAAGGCCCTTGAATTCTGTCATCAACTCTTTGAGATTAGTACAGTCTAACAAGGTAAGAAGAAACAAAATCCAGATAGCTTTGATCTAAAAGATCCTTAGGAGATTAGGAACAAAGTTTTAATTTCACAATGGCTATGGAGCATAACAGCATTTCATTTAAATAGTTTCAACAGAAATAGATAGATGGAAGGGCTACAGAATCCAGCATGCAATGCACCACATGCCAAAGAATACAAGTTGAAGTTCCCACAGCAGCTGGTGGTAAGTGGTGATAGTACTGGGCAATAGTACTGGGTTTTGGAGGAAATCACACCACAACATGAACACATCCCGGCTTCCTACCCAAATCAGTCAGAAAGGAGAATGGAAGCTCATTTGCACAGTTGCACTGGTTTCAGAGGCAATCTGAACACCTCTAAATATAAATATATCTCTATTTATATATATATTAGTCACATTTCAACTTCAAATATTCTCAAAGTGACTTACAAAATGTAAATATTACTATTAAGTAGTATTACTATTAATATTACTATTAATTATTAATATTATTATTAACTAGTATTACAGTTCTCAGCAGCCTCAGGTAGAATGGCCATTAAATTGTCAGGTAACCTTTGTAAACCCTTTGTGCTCCTCTGGAAGATGGTGGAGCTGAGAAGGTATACCTGCAGCTGAGCCTGACATCAGAAAGATGGAAAAGGTCAACAATTGTCGTTCCTTGGCATGAACTCTTTTGGTTGCTCCTCTGAGTTGCTTTGGTTGCCTCTGATTACACCTCAATTACTCCAGTAGCCCCTCTTCAAACCCCCCAGCCTGCCAAGATAGGAGTTGGTCAGAAAGGAGAGGGGGCAGCTGGTTTGCCTTAGAGGATGTGACAGCTTCCCGATATTAGGCCAACTAATTGTAAGAACAGCTTTCCTTCTTGTGCTGAAAAGTACTAGGCACCCATTCCCCGTTACAACCAATTATTAATTTATTCTCAGATATTGCTGAGCCCTGCTATAACTGGTTGAGCTACAGGACTGGTTCCTGCTGCTGATGGGTGAGCGTTCCCAAGAATGATGAAGGTCTATACATTGCCTCCACACCTACCAACTCCCTGTCAGCAAGATCCTTGTCATACTGGATTAACCATATGTATAGGCATTCCACAAAGAAAAGGAGAGGACATTTATTTATAGTCCACTTTTCTCCTGCTCTACAGTACTCAACTTCTTAAAACTCAGCCCCTTGATTACCTGATAAGTTGTCTCTTACTCAGGGATCACAAAAGCACATTTACATAGTTCCGTTTTACATAATTGGGGTACCTTCCTCACAGCTTCAGAGACCATAAGAGCGGCCACTGAGAGTGCCCAAGTCCTAGCCTGAAGAGTCCTCACAGATCTAATGGTCGGCACTAGAAGCAAAGCCTGGAATGATGAACAGAACTACTATTGAACAAACTCTGAGTCCAGTGGCACCTTTAAGACCAACAAAGTTTAATTCTGAATATAGGCTTTTGTGTGCATGCACACTTCTTCAGATACATTGAAACAGTTTTCCTTATGTCTTACATATAGGTAATGCTTGAGGAAAACTGTTTCAATGTATCTGAAGACTCAAACTTAGTTCTATTGTGTCAGACCAACACAGCTACACCAGAACTACTACTGGGTGGAGATGGTCCTTCAAGATTTGAGGTTTCTAGGCAGAGCTGTAAAATTTCCAGAAATCTTTGAAGTCATGGGAAATGTTTGAAGCCAGAACCAAAAAAAGAGAGGAATTTTTAGGTGGAAAATTAAGTATATGCAATACTTTTCCAGTCAAACCTAAACATATTCTACTGATTTCAGGACTTAAAATGTATAATTTGTAACTTAGCATATGTCTTTGTTTTCCATAACAAAAATTGCAAATATACCCCAACCTTGCAAGAAAGTTGCAAACTACTGCAACTTGTGCTATCTTAGCACATAAATTAATTTTTGCCGAGACTATTATTGTCTGAAGAAAGGTAGTTTGTTGACTGTTGTAAGGAAATACCTGGAATCAAGTACTTTTACAGTCAGTATTCCCTCTAAGCTGAGTTAGTGTGAGCTAGCTCACAGTTTTTTAGCCTCTGGCTCACACATTTTTGCCTTAGCTCAGGAAGGATGGCTCCAGAGCAAACTAATTTATGCAGTAGCCAAATCTCTCATTCGCAACTTTAATGCCAGTAGCTCACAAAGTGGACTTTTTCCTCACAAGACTCCACAGCTTAGAGGGAGTATTGTTTACAGTTATCTACTATACAACCCAAAATATGCCATACAAATAGCATTTTTCTTCTTTGTAACAGTTACACACATACACCAATTGAAGACATCCCAAGTGGGGACCCACAATATTCACAGGGGGAATCCTTCCCTCTATCATTGTCAGGCCCAGCTCCCTCGTTGTCAGCTTGGGGAGAAATTGAGGACTGCCACGCCTCCCCACCCAACTCCTTGGTTCCTGATTTGGGGAGGCAAGGATTCTTGTGCTCCCCTCCCCCATCACACTAGTGAGCTCTACTGAGGCTCCCCTCATTGCTGATGATCGCAGCAAACCCCACGCAAGTCCCAACATCAGCTGCCAGGCCCACCAAAGCTCCCTTCATGACTCTGGCAAACCCAACATAGCTGCTGGCCTCTGTTGAGTGGGAATCTAAATTCCCCCAACGTATTTTTTACGGTTTCAGATTCTTCTGCAAACCTGGGGGGGGGGTCCCCCCAAAATTTGCAGGAAAATCTGTTAGCATTGGTGTGGCCATGTTCTGCAAATTTAGATATCCACAGATGGGGGCCACACATCACTATTAGACATATAGATTTTAAAGACCACTGAACTATTGTTTCAATTACATTTGTAGCACTGTGACAGGAGAAAGTTCTGGGTTAGACTCTGAGCTGTGGACAACTGAGAATCCAACTTATGGTCTTGAAAGGACACTTCTGACCACATGAACATCTGAAGATGTGGATGCTCAAGGACACTAAGAAAGCAGAGGTCAGGAGCTACAGAGTTTACAATGCTAATGTGCTTCAACTGTAACTCTAAGCATCTGCTTCATTTTAGCCATTTCAAAATCCACTGAAACCATGAGACACATAGTGGTTTGGTATTTACAGCAATACCATATACGAGGGTCATTTATGTTTCTGGTGTAACGTCTGAAAAGAGAACTTGCCCACCTCTTCTCAGCATAAGATGCACCACCTGCCTTACCAGATGGAGCTCACACATCTTACTGTAGAATAAATGGACGAGTTCCCTTTTGCACATTGCACATCCTTTTTTTTAATACTCCCAATGCCAGTTAATTGTGCATCCAAAGCTAATACAAATTCTCATCGAATTAACTCTTGAATAACTTGGCTGCAAGTATAATCTACAAAAAGAAAAGTAGGCATTTAACAAAACAAATAGAACGTATTCTTCAGTATAGCTTGAAGGCCTTGGCAAGGATGTAGAGGGAATGAAGTATGACTTGCATGCTTTCTAAATGGTACTTGTCAGCTTGATCAGCTAAGTGTTGTGTAACCATGAGCCCCCATGGGCTGGCACCAGCACAGTGCTTCAGAGAGTGGGTGGTAGGCTTTAAATCTAATGCCAAGGGCCTGCAGAGTCTGGGCTAGGACTCTCTGCTGTGGCATTCAATTCTAAATAAAAAAGCACAATGAAAAGCCACATTGCCATTAGATCAGTTTCCAAAAGCTACAGAACCTAAGAGAAAGGTGATGATGCTGTAAGAGAGCAAGGAAGACATTTATCTTGGGAACAGGCAAACCATACCTAAGCACTAATGGTTTTGCACTGTCCTCTGAAACATTGTGCCTTATTAGGTAAAACACTGGAAAAGACAGGTCCCTGTGCTAATCCAGGTTGTAATATTTAGCTAGCACAACCAAACCACACTAAAACCTTGCTTTATATTATAGTTCCAGATTCAAAGCATTCCAACCACCTGTTGCAAAATTAAGAAACCTACCAAAAAATCATGTCCCTACCAGTGTAACAGACACATCTTAGTTTGCAACCAGCTTCACTGCACAAATATACTGAGATAGGCAGCTTACCCAGTAGATCTGTTTATATTACAGAAAACTAAGGAACAATTTGCCACTGGCCACAGACTATATGGTACAGATATATTGTGTCTGTAGTTGGCTGGAGGCCGCGGTGGCTCAGAGGTTAAGATGCTGAGCTGCAGACTGGAAGGTCGGTAGCGTGGCAGTTTGAGACCCAAGTGCTGCGTGACGGAGTGAGCTCCCGTCTCTGGCCCCAGCTCCTGCTAACCTAGCAATTCGAAAGCAAGAAATTGCAAGTAGATAAATAGGTACCACTTTGTGGGAAGGTAACAGCGTTCTGTGTGCCTCAGCGTTTAGCCATGCTGGCCACATGACCACGAAGAAGTCTTTGGACAACGCTGGCTCTTTGGCTTGGAAACAGAGATGAGCACGGCCCCCTAGAGTTGGATTCGACTGGCTTTTGAGCAAGGGAAACCTTTACCTTATAGTTGGCTGAGGCCCTTCAACATAACAAAAAGAAGCCAGGCATAGTGTGGAGCAAAATTACAGATATATATATCTATATGGTCATGTATAATATTTATTACCTTAAGGTAGGTTTGATAGAATTAAGAGTTAATGGATTCGCTCACAGGCTGAAGGGGTGGGAGGTTTGAAGGTGCTCTCTAACAATCCTTCCAAAGCACAGGGAACAAGCCTATGACTTAATTGTGCATTTCATATTATTTACCTTTAAGCTTTAGGGTATTTTATCTCCTCTATTCTCTTGACAAAGATTAAAGTGAATCCCAAGTGAGACACAGCCTTCCCAAGTGAGACACACCACTCATACACTACTTCCCAGCAAACAATCAGGTTAGAGATATCCTCTTCATTGCTGCTTCCAGGAATGGGATAGCATAAAAGTAAACAGATATTTTCTTTGGAAACATTGTGAGGTAGTTGCTTTGTCATCATACATCTCCAGACCAACAGTTATCCAACGATATGATTAAGGTAGGAGCAGCTAGGCCATTCCAAATAAGTGATAAACAAGTTAACTGAATTGACTGTTGACCTACCCACTTTGCTTGGTCTTATTATGGTCTTGACCCTTCCCACTGCTGATTCAGCACAACATCATGCCTGAGACTGACACTATTGCTTTCTATCACTGGATCAGATGCCCCATCCTCAGACCCAGACATCTGGGCTTCAAAGGGCAGATGGTGGGTAGTTCTGGTGTACAGCAGCCAGTCAACGGATATTCTAGGAAAACTATTTTATTCTACCCCTACTGCCTTCCTTTTCTCAGAATTTGATAACTTTGTGCACAAAGGTCCAAACATTCTCATGATATGCTGTCAAATTTTGCTCAAAAGACCAGGAATAGAAATTGAAAGGCAGGAACATCAAGCTTAAAATTCTGCAGAGTTCCCAGCCATACACCCCCAAACTAGAACAGTTCCCTCTCCTAACTGTTGGTTTTTACAAATGACTGTTCGGGGCAAGAAGCAAGGAGAGGTACTAGGACTAGAAATTCAAGTTCTCTAGTGGAGCCCTTACACATAAAATGGAGTGCTAACATGGGCACATACAGACAGCTTGAGACAAGGCTCTGTAAGGAAATGGTGCTCTACTCTTCCTGAAGTAGCTTCAACACACATTAAGACAACAGTCAACCATACAGAACTAGATTAAGCACCACCACTCGCCCCACAAACAACTTAGAACTGGGTTTAAATCTGAATGCAGATGAGTATTACTCCTTAATAGACCAATACTCTTCTCCTTTATGATGGCCTAAATCAATCAGTCAACTGTTCAGGAATAGCCAGTATCTGAGCTCCCCTGTGTGGAAGGATTACAGTGAATATCGGAGGGTGCAAGGTGTCAGTGCCCTAACTAGTCGATCTCATCAGATCTTGGAAGCTAAACAAGGTTGGCCCTGGCTAGTATTTGGATGGGAGACCTCCAAGGAATGTCAGTGTCATGATGTGGAGCCAGGCAGTGGCAAACAGCCTCTGAACATCTCTTGCCTTGAAAACCCCACAAGGTCGCCATAAGTCAGCTGTGACTTGAGGGCACTTTCTACTACTAAAATGTTAATACTTCAAATTGAAGGAACTGTACATTCTCAATATATATTGAAGTCATCCACCCGCCCATCAAGGTAGGCCAGTGCTGCAAAGAATGCTGGAACTGAAAGATATAAAGAAGAATGATGGCGGCACAGATTAAAATAGTACCTGTGCTTATTCCAAGAGCTACAACCTCTTCATGAGCCCAAAGATTCAGTTCAATTTATTCCAAACTCAGAAAAATCTGCTGGAGGAGGAAGCCTGGTAAAAGCAGGAGACTTAGCTGAAGTGAAAGAGCCTCCAACCAGCCTGGTTACAACTCCCAACAGATACCTTCTGAAAGAGTCAAGCTCCACCCTCCACCCCCTCAGTCCAGTTGTAGCCTAGTAGAGCAGAGTGGAAACTGGAAAAACTTGCAATGGGGTTTCCAGGGGAAGGAGTTCTCTGCCCAGCACAGGCTATTCTGTAAACTATTTTTGCTCACAGAATGAAACTGGTGGGCCGCGAAGGGGGGGGGGGGGTCTGAAGCCAATGGAGGCTGTGGCAAGTGCAGACTGACAGCAGGAGATGAACAGTCTCCAGAAAAACGGTGCGACCACAACACACACACACACTGCGACCCCTAGTGCTGCACGTCGCCAGGGACCTAGGCTCCCACCACCTAAACCTATTTCCACCGCTCTTTTCCAAGGTCCTACAATTCCCAGCCTCAAGACATCAGATATTTGCAAGTTCTTAACTCAGCGGCCTCCCCTATCCTCTGCACGCTGGACACCTCGCGTATCAAAGGCCTCGGAACAAAACGTGCAGCTCGACGGAAACTTTTGGGCTTGGCTTTTGGGTCTCGGGTTGCTCCCACCAAACTTCCCCTGGCCCCTTCTGTTAATAAGCTAGTTGCAACTGTCTTAGGAGAAACCTGGAGCCCAGCACAGCTACCCTACCGAAGCGGTGGGCCGCGGGGGGGGGGGGGGGGGGAGAGAGAGAGAAAGAGAAGGGACAGAAGGACGAGAAACGGCAAGTTCCTCGCCGGGTGATTCTCTTTTCTCCCCCATCCAAGCCCGAGCAGCAGTCCTCATATGCGCGCACTGGAGTTACGAGTCGCCTTTCTATCCAGACAGTTACACGCATCCCAAACCTGCTCCGATCTCTTCACCCCCCGCATCCAAAGGCCACGGCCAGGGAAGAAGCCATTGAAAGCCGCTGCCACCGCCGCCTCCTAACTGCCACCGACCTTCCCTGGCAATTCCGAGACTCCCGGATCTCCCCAAACTTGATCTGACTGCGAGAAGCGACCTGGCGACTTACCTGGGGAGAACTGCTGGAGCGACGCTCTTGCGGGGGGTCGGGGGTGTGGGGAGGGGGGGGGGAGGGAAGAATGCAGGACAGGAACTCAGAACATCCCTGCCCGTGGGTGCTTTACTCCCACCCAGCCATGGAGAGGGGAAAAGTTTAAAATGAAAATAATAAAAGGCAGGAGCCGGGCTGCAACTGGACGAGCCAGGAGCGGAGCAAGGGAGCTGCCGAGAGGCCTAGCTGAGCGAATGGCAGCGAGAAGAAACAGGAAGGCTTCGGCGAAAAAGAGGAAGCCCGTCCTTTGTTTGCAAGGTTTTCCCTGAACAATGGCTGCTCCTGCTGCTGTCTCAGGCCCTCTGTTGGGGTATGGAGGAGGCTCTGCTATTGCACACACGCTCGCTCTCGCGTACACACACGCACACACACACCTCCCCGTGCCTTTCAGAAAGAGGCCCAGAAGCTATCCAAGGAGGAGGAGGAGGCCCTTCTTCCCCCCTCCTACTTCTCTCCCCCCCCCCCTCCTCCGCTCCAGGGGCTGCTCTGATCGCATGAAAGAGGGAGGGATCTGCCATGCCTAGCCTGAGAAAAACAAAAGGGAGAGACAGACCCAGACAGAGAGAGGTAAATCCCTGGGAGGGAAAGGGGATGCGAGGCAGCCGGGAAGACGAGGGGAGAGAAGGCTCTGGCGGGAGGCGATGCCGTCCATCCTCAGCAAACAGAGCTGCTGGAGGAGGAGGAGGAAACCTGAAAGGGAGGACCCGGGCCTCCTTCCACCATGAGTGGCTCCCGGGCAGCTCCGGCAGACGCCAGTTCCCCGGGCTAAACGGGGTTTTGGACTCTTCAGATATTCTTTTATGCCAGAAGATGGGGGGAAAACCCAAACCGGAGTTAAAAACTTCATTACGGTGGGAGATTTTATCCCTTAGTTCGGCGCAAGTATAGAGCCCAGATAGTAATAATTAAATGGGGGTGGGGGCAAAAATGTGTGGAATAGCTTAAAAACAAGCATTAAAAATTACTAGGATCATAACACTTAGAAGGATTCTACTGAAGTGAGACTCTCCTTCAAATAACAATGCAGGGAATCGGGCTGGGGCTTCTTTTTGTTTTTAAACTGACAACAGAAACCACTACTAATGATATATTTGAAGGGAAATTATTGTAGCAAACTGGTGTTTAAGCATTCCAGCTCCTGCTCGTTTGAAGGATGTGGTTTATAACAGGCCCAAAGCCTATTGGTTGCAGACAGATTTCTTGGTTTTAAGAGGCATCCTAAAATCACCCAGGCCCGGATTAGAAATCCCAGGATATGTAGTGAGGTGAGGTCCTTTCTAAATGTGTATGGTAGGACTAGTCTGCCTTTCCTCTTTGGCAGGGCAATATTTGTGCCCTTGTTCATCATCCCTGGCCTTCAGCCTGCAGTCAGGATGGAGGCTGCCATCTCTTCCCCTACCAGAGGTTCTAACTGTTGCATGGTGGGCAGAAATTCAACTAGGGAATCTTTGAGGTGGTGAAAGTTGCCTGGCTTCTTCTGAATAATTTCATGCTATGTAGCTGTTAATAACACAGAGTCATGGTTGGGAACAAGGCTGGCAACCCTGGCCTAAGGTTCAGGTCGGGAATATTTTGAGTGCTGAGTGTCTTTGAATTATTTCTAAATAATCACAAACATCCAGAACGCATCTAGGAATAGACTGAAGCTATGGAGTGTGGAAGTGAGACCAATAGAGACATGCTTGAACAATCTCATCTCTCATTTTAGAAACTGAGTTCAATTGCAGAGTGAGTCTTTCTAGAACATTTACATAATATTGATCTAAGATCACGATGTTTGCTCCCTACTCTGGTAGAGTTCTGACCTGGGATACAAGCTTGTACATCTTGCCTGAAACAAAGGATGTCTTTCTTATTACGAATCATAATAACCCATTTTAAATCTTCTGGTTTGAGGGTTTTCCATTGCTATCTGGTGCTTGGGTTCCTGGGGTTGGATTATCCAAAGGGCTTTTTTTCTCTACTGATAAGAAGACTGTAACTCATTTTTATGTGGAACCTTGGGCTGGGGAAGAATGCCTCACCAATCCCATGAACTGGAGAAATCAAAGCAATCCATAAATGTCATAAGCCCCACAGTGAGGGTGCAGGGAAACACTGAGGGTAAGACACAGCGCACGCCAGTGTTCGGTAGTGGTCAGAGTTTCAGGCTAGTATCTGGGAGACCCAGGTACAAATCCTCACTCTGCTGTGGAAGCTCACAGGGTGACCTAGTGGCAGTTAATCTCTCTCGGCCCAACCTACCTCAGAGGCTTCTTGTTGTGAGGATGAAATGAAAGAGCGGAAATGATGTTATAAGCTGCTTTGGGTCCCTCTACTGGGGTAAAAAGTGGAGTATAAATAAGTGAATCAATAAAATGTAGAAAAGTCGAGAAGTGTGGACACTACAGAGTTTTCAGTACCTGCTTTATGGCCATTCAGTGTTCTATGGAACCGTAAACAATCCTAGCAAATAAGAACTGGTGGATATTTTTCCTTCAGGACTTTGTTGCACTGTGTAGCCACGCAAATTCAGTTTGTACAACTACATTTTGGGTGGGGTTTTTGTTTTTAAATTCTCCAGCAAATACCAGTGTTTTTGAGACCACAGGAAAAGCACCAACAATACAAAACACAGAATGAGGCACTTCCTTTCAGTGGGTAGAGAAAAGTGTGCGCGTACGTGCGCGTATGTATGCTACAGATTTACGACAGTTCTGGAACACTGGTAGCTTTTTCAAGTGCTAGATTTGTTTATTGAGTTGGATGCTGCCTGTTATGGGAATGTGTCCAATTTCTAAAGCTAGATTTCCACCTTTAATTGTGATGAACAAAGCCTTCAAAATGTATAAGGGATAACCAGTGAAGCAGCATTACCCTAAATGCACTGGAAGCCTGAATCAGAATTGTCTCATTCTCTAAATCAACAACCACAACATTTAAAATGCCGGCTACTCATCTGAGCAGGTAAAAAAAGGAAGAACCATGCAGGAGACCCGATTCTGCATATTCCAAGCAGCTTGCCTTGGTAACTGCCACTAAAAGGCTGCATATCCATTTTCCTTTTCATAGGATTTGGGGCTTGGATTATGTGCTGAAATACCATTATTATACATGCAGTTTAACTAACATGTGGTATAACAAACTACTACTGGGACAAAAAGAGGATCTGCTTCAGGGAATGGCATAAAAACAGGAGTGGATCTAATTATCAGGATTTCAGCTACAGAATTCAGGTCACAGACTACCCAAGACACAGCAGGTTCCAGTAAGGGCCAGGCCAAGAGATCCGGAACTGGGTTATTTAAGAACAGAATCAGCTACTTCGGTCAGTACTTCTAGCCCAGTATCCTATCTCTAGCAGGGATCAGATGCTGTACAGGAGTTCTACAATGAATTAACATAGAAGTCCAGCCTCTTTAATTAATTTTCAGGTTCTAGAACTCTTATAGCTAGTAATGCACTCATAGTGCATCCCCCCAGCTTCTTTCAGCTTCTTATAATAGGTAACTCTTCTGAGCTGTGGAGTTCAGCCTGGTGAACTCAACAGGAGACAGAATAGGCAGGAACATATTTAAAGCTGGGGGGATGCACTATGAGTTTTAAAGCTATAGTTCCCAGATGCTCAGTCTTACAACCAGATCACAGTGTTGAGCAGCATAATAAATAAAAGCAGCATTAGTTAGACTTTCTCTCCCTGGCCATTTCAGTGCTACTACCTAAGCCATAAACATAAGCACATCCCAGTGTTCTAGTTGCAGGAGCAAGTTACATTAGTTTAAAGGGCTTCCAGATGCCACCTCTTTGGGTTCACCTGGGTAAATGCTGCAATTTAATGGGACAGAGCCTAGTGCCTTCATGGAGCTTTGCTCCTAGCAGAAGTACAGTCACTTGGTGTGTTCAGCTGCTCTGGCAATAGAGATGACATCTGGAAAATGCTGGTCCTATTATGTTTCACCACTGCAGCAGAGACTTATGAGTCATTCTCAAAATTCTGGGCACAGAAAGGCAGCTTATCACCTTTTGGGATACCACATCTGCAATGGTATGGCACAAAGATGATGCCTAAGTAGGTCTAAGTTCTAATATTCCCCCAAAGCTTTTTGCCCTGCAAGAATTGACTACTAGAAAATTAGAAATTGGAAGGAACTGATCATTATAGCACTTTAATTTGAAAAAATGCTTTACAGTTTTTATTGTGTTTGCCCACACATCCCTATGTGACAGGTTACCAAAATCATTTTTGCCTGAAGTTACATAATAAATCCGTGACAGAAATGGGATGAACTAAAATCTCTCAAAGTGGAATACACTGGCTTTTTCTGGTATGGATGCATTTTGCATTTCACTTCCCCACCCAACACCACTCCAGCACCAATATATTAAAGACAGAAAACATCTACATTGCAGTGGGCCTCAAAAGTAAGACAAGCAGTCTCTCTATTTGCTTGGTGTGGGGGTGGGAATTGTCTCCAGCTCTTGAGAGTTAAGTCACTATTAAAAAACTGAGACTGAGCCTGGTCCAGCCTAGAAATTTTTCTGCTGGTTTTTGGGGAGACTAAAGAATGCTTGGTAATGCAGGCTTTGCAAGCTTTCAGGTAGCTTTTGCATTTCCAAGTAGCACTGACAAGGTTTGTGCCTTTCTTTCAGGTCTGGAACAGCAAACATACTCAGCAGCCATTGGGAGGAAAAAATGTACTCCCCCAGCCAGAACTCTCTGGAGCAGCCCCATAGAGAAGCAGCAACTCCAGCTAGTGCTGCTTATGGTTGAGTTAATAATTAAAGAGGCATTGGATGAATGCTGAAGTGGGACCGGGATGCGGCTGGCGGAAGTCCCATTCAGTCTCCAAAACAAGATTTTGCGACACTCCCCCCTAAATGCTGTACTAACAAGGAGTCCAGCAGTAAAAAAACCAAAAACCTCGCAACCCATCCCCCTGCTGCCCTTGTAGCTCTCTTTCCAGCCCTTTTATATGTCCTAGTTCACCAGCCTTTTTACTGTGCTTTGTACAGCTAGCATAGGTGTTCTGGGAGTTATAAATCACATAGACACAGCTTTATGGCCATTGATCCAACCACGTGGCAGCGGATGTCACTCTCAGACAAGGAGCACTTCCCCTTGCTAAGAGACACAGCTGTTCAGAAATTCAAGCCTCTTTGCTAGACCCCCCACCCCATGTCCACTCACTGAGATTGGAATAGTAATGGGTTATGATATCTTAGGAAACATGAAGGATGCAGGCTGGATTTAATTTCCCAGCCATGTGTTATAAGATCCCTGGCTGAAAACCCTATGAAAGCCAAGTCAGCAATTATCTCCAGAGAAAAAGAAGAGGGTATTGGATTGCCCACCAAGTTTTCATACTCAACAGCCAATGAGTTGTGTCAGTGGTTGGTGGGGGAGATATCCATCTTCAAGGTAGGCTCAAGGACTTTTGGGGTGAACCTGTGCACGTCACAAAGGCCACAGTAGAGCAGGTGCTTCCTGTCAGCATTTTAGACAGTTGGAGCTCCCTTCAAACCCTGTCAAAGGAGGTCCCTCATCTCCTCCCTCCCAGCCCTAGCGGCAAAGATTCCCCTGTCTTTTGATCACCTACTCTTGCTCAACAAGTTTTCCAAGGGGCTCCCCTAATGCAGCTTCCAGACTGCTTTCCCCAGATCCACTATCCACGCTCTTGCTGTGGGTACATCTGAGCTTATTTCCCCTGCCACTTGGTTCTTCCTATAACAGGGCCTCAGTCAGGGGTTGCAGCTACCGGCAGCTATAAGCTCCAGGGGGATTCTATTAGGTTGCAAAAAGCAATTCAGTTTATGTCCAGATTGCTGGTGTGACACTGTTCCTAGAAACAGGACCACAAATGCCATTATTACCCAAACTTATTACCCAGCATCTTAAGGATTTGCCTTGGACTTGGCTGGGGGTTGTGCAGATCTTTTCATTGCCCTGCAGGCATATTTAGCTTGGATGGGGCTGGAGTAGTTTGATCTGTCCTGTTCTTTGCTTGTAGCACTGTGGACACCAGGGATAGGCAATCTTTGGGCCCAAGGGCCCAGAACAGCAACAGCAACCTGTGAAGATGTTAGTGTGCCAGCAGACAGAGGGGGGGGGGGAGATGAGGGTTGTGCTTGGCCAGACACACTTGACACTAGCTAAGCCTCAGCTGCACTGCCAGCATCTTAGGATCTGCTTTGGACTCAGCTAGTGGCTGTACAGGTCTGGGAAATGGTGGCAGGCATAAGGCCTGCCTGTTGCCTTCCCTCACACTGCTGGCCTAGTGCTACCAGTGTCTCAGTCGCTGGGGTGAAGATCTGGACCTGGCTGTGAAGCACACTGGCCTTTTGTGCCACTGTTGACACTAGTGCTGGGGGATGCCTCCCCTGCTGTATGCTCTGTGCTAAAATCCCAATGTTGTGCACCACAGAAACTAAACGTTGCGACTTATTTAAATTATGCAGTTATCAATTATTTTACATAACATATTCCTCTTTTGTTCATCACAGAGAGGAGTAAAGAGCTATGATGAGCACTGAGGCCATGACAGGGTATTCCCTGAATTCCTGGTTAACTCCCCATCTTTCCAGCTTTTGAGGTATCTTGGGGTATTGCCCACACACTTTGTGTCTTGCTTTTGCATTCTTAAAGGGGAGGAGGAAAAGGAGGAGGAGGAGGAGGAGGGACATCCTAAGGATGCCAGGCACTGTGGGTATTAACAGTTTCTGTGTTTGTGCTCCATGGTCATGGAACCACAGGATGTAAATGGCCCTGAGTACCATCTGGATAGAGAACGGTAATTCATGGGATGGCCCAGGAGCTGGCTCCCAGAACAGAGTTACAGAGGCATCAGGCTACAGGCTATTCTGATGGGTTCCATGCTAAATTGGAGATTCAGTCATGGATGCAGAATGGGAATGTATTTATTCTGAGCACGACATTTCAAAAGTGTTTCGGCAAAGGTTGTTACTGTCCCTTGTTCCTGCTCTGATCTAGTAGATTCCACTTCCATTTCATAGCTGGAGACTAAATCGGAAGTGCATGCTTCCTGCATGGCACATAGTGCCGCCTCCCCCTAGCCCTACACTTCCATCACGTTACAGTGGTGTGCCTGGGAATACCCTGTATTACTATCCAACCGCTGATTTCCCAAGGACCTAATTCACACTGCCTTCCGGCCAACTGACTGAAGAGACATCTCTGCTTGCTTACCCTTCTTTGGTCAGCCACCATGAGACTACTGATTTATACCTTGATTTCCTCCCCAATGGGGACCCAAAGTGGCTTAAAGCATTGTTCTCACCGCCTCCATTTCATCTTCACAACAACCACCCTGTGAGGTAGGTAAGGCTGAGATAGAGTGATTGGCCCAGGGTTACTCGAAGAGCTTCTAGGGCACAGCAGGAATTTGAACCAGGGCCTCCCGGACTGTAGTCCAATACTCTAACCACTACACCATCTGCAAAGGGTATCAGAGAACTGAAGGTATCACAGCAAACAGTCTTGTTACCTCTATATTTGCTTACCGTCTGTATGGATAACTTGATATATGCCAATAAAGGTGTACTGTATTATATTGAAACAGTCTTGTGGTTTCACAAAGGGACTACATTTTCGAGAGAGTTTCAGTCAGTAATTAGGGGATATTCAGCAGGTCTCTGGAAAGGCAGCATGGGCATTTTAATAATTAATCATGATTTTAATTAATTACATAAATACAACCTGTAGCACTAGGAGTATTGGGATTAGTGCTAGAACTTGGTTAGGGAACCCTGGGCAGTGGGGGTGGCAGTCCTTATGATGAGGAAGGGCACCATCCCGGTTGGATTTTTTTACTCTAGCATGGCTAGCAAATCTGCTTCATGACCACAACCCTGTACAGAAACGCAGGGCTCATTTCGTAGCAGGAGATCCTTTGCATATTAGGCCACACATTTCTGATATAGCCAATCCTCCAAGAGCTTACAGTAGCACCTTTAAGAAGAGCTCTATAAGCTCTAGGAGGATTGGCTACATTAGGGGTGTGTGGCCTAATATGCAAAGGAGCTCCTGCTACGAAAGAGCCCTGCAGAAATGGCTGTACTTTCAATGACATTTTGCTGCAAAAGTACCTTCTAGCACCATACAGCTCTTTCAGTAGCCTTATCATGTAGGGTTGCCAAGTCTGGGTGGGAAAAATACCTGGAGACTTTGGGGGTGGAGCCAGGAGAGGGTGGGGTTTGGGGAGGGGAGGGGAGGGGCCTCCACATGGTAGAACGCCATAGAGTCCACCCTCCAAAGCAGCCATTTTCTCTAGGGGAGCTGATCTCTGTCAGCTGGAGATCAGTTGTAAAAGCGGGAGATCCCCAGGTCCCACCTGGAGGCCAGCAACCCTATTATCATGTCAGCAAAAGGGAGAAAGAGGGAACAGCATATTTGAAAGAAAGAGAATGCAACACAGTAGTGAAGCTCCAACAAATCATCAATGCCTTTAATCACAAGAATTCCTTTAATCAAAGCATGCAACCCCTTGCAATCCAAACTCTGAGCTTCTCACCCTATACAACTGTACTAGTGACGCCTGACCCTGAACCACATCCTTTCCATTTGTGTTACAAGAGCTCAATGGACCAGCAAACTTTTGCCAGCCTATCTTCCAATCTTAATAAAGTATCATAAACTGCTGGATTGGGCCAGGCCTTGGGCCTGCGTGGATGACACTGGTAGCAGCACATGTTAGGCACATTCAGGTGTGGTGGTACAGATAGACAGATCAGCCCAGTCTGTGAAGGAAGGCAAGCAGTCCTGACATAAATATAACCAGGCAGCTACTGAAGTCCGAGGTCTTGGGAGGGTCCACTGTTGCGCAGCAGTGATTGCAAACTGCCCTCCCTTTCTGGGCAGTGGCACTGGGCCCCTCTGAAGGCATGTCTCCACCAGGAAGGACTGGATCTTGTAGGCTCCTCCTCCCTAACATGGCTTGAATGCTGCTACCACAGGTGGAGGCTGGGACTCTTCTTCCTTTTCTGCCAAATAGGCAGCAGACACACAACTGCTACATGTTGGTAGCCACTGTTCACTCACATGACACTGTATGGGCACCTGCTGACCAACCTCTCTCATCTGGAAAGGGTCCCAAACTTTGCTCCTTGCAGGGTTGGACCAGCATCCCTTTCAGAAGCTAGACTACAACTGGGTTACACCTTTCCTGATGCCATTTCCTTTACTGAGCATAGTTCATTTCTGCAGCAAGCAAACTCCTAGTTGTATTTTTTAACTGACTCTAATATAGAGAGAAGATGGTAAAAACAAAATGGATTTTTTAGAGTTGAAAACAAAAAACAAACTGCAGTTGGGGCTATATGACAGGCCAGGTTTGAACTCTTTAGCACTATGTTTAAGACTCTGTGGCTGAGCATTGTTTTTTGCATTTGGTGGGGCAGTTTTTAAAACCCAACCTTGTTAGGAAGTGTTATCTATCATAACCACCAGTGCTAGTGAGGAATGGCAGGATCTGCAAGACACAGATTAAAACCTGCTAAACGCTCCTTCCTGCTTAGGCCCGGCCACCCAGGGCTGGGGAATCAAGCATGGGAAGATGGAAAAATACCTATTCCATTGAGAGCTATCTATTTAACAAAGCAGAGTCCCAGCAGGGACTGTAAGCCAGGCTGGATTGGACTGCACTGCTCCCCTGGGAAGGAACTGGCAGGAGAAACGGTATTCCTGGTGCATTCAGCAACCCCTTGGGAATCCAGCTTCTGGAGCTAATGGAGAAGATGGGGGCAAGGAGTATATCTGAGACACTGTGCATTTGTTTTAATAATAGTGTGCATCTGTGCGTTTGTGTACATACATACCCGTATTTACCCAAACGAAGATGACTTTGAATGTAAGATGATCCCCTTAAAAAACGTTAAACAAATTAAGATGAGCCCCCTAAAAACATTAAAAGATTTTTAATACCAATCATAACTTTCATTTGCAAATGAATGTAACATGCCCCCACTTCTTCCTGACAGCACAAAACTGGGGGGGGGGGGGTGTAGGATATATGGTTTATACTTGGGATTTTGAAAACAACACCTTTGTTACTGGTATCTCTAGGAATGCATGAGATTGTGCTTTACCTACTTTTGTATGCATTTGAACAAAGCACCCTTAAGCCCACCCCACCCCAGTTTCCCTTGCAAGTCTGATAATTTCGTGCAAGTCCTGAGAGGCTTCAAATGATCCACCAGCATTGCCTCCAACCACTTACACCTATATTCCAAATAAAAGACATGTGTTATTCAAGCCATGCACTGGAAAGATGCTCACTCAACCAGAAATTATCATGTGCAGAGAAGGCCCTGCGGACCCTCCCTACTTCCCAGCAACCGAAGGAAACCACAACCCACACATGCAGGTGTCTGATAAGCGTCTCTGTTCCCATGAGCTCTTCTCTGGGAAACCAGTCTTCTGCAAAAATATCAAGGAGAGACCATCCTGACTTCATTTTTCCCTACATTTCCCCCACCTCCTATGTTTTGAATGCTATGTACAGTTTTTCTGCTTCCATCACACTTGGGAAAGGAACCCTACTGGAGTTTTCCAAAGGCCAAAAATGTAGCAGATCCTCTCCACCCTGGTGATGATCTCATCCCAACAGCATCACATACCCAGAATTAATGCTCCCTCTAAGCTGTGGAGTCTTGTAAGCAAAAATTCTACTTTTTGAGCTACTGGCATTAAAGTTGTGAGCAAGTGATTTGCCTACTGCATAAATTAGTTTGCTCTGGAGCCATCCTTCCTGAGCTAAGAAAAAAATGTGTGAGCCAGAGGCTAAAAAACTGTGAGCTAACTCACACTAACTCAGCTTAGAGGGAACACTGCCCAGGCCCACGCTGCCTGATTGGACTGTAACAAAGAACAATTCCATATGCTGACAAGCTGTCTCTGCCTGTGTATTCTAGCTGGCTTCCATTCTTGCTTTAAACGAGAAAAGTGAAACAAATGTGTAATGACTGCTACAGGTTCTTCAACTCACTCTCACACAGAATGAGGCATGTGTATATAGTTTAGCCAACGGGGCACTATAACTAATAACTTGCAATTCACATGACCCTGTAATGCTAAACATCTGCAACTATAATTTCTGTACATGAGCCTCCAAAAAGTTTATTTTGTCTTTTGTAACATTTCATATCTAGCAAACAACTCCTTCTAAGTTAGATATAACAAGTTCCCTCTCCACTGTTGGATACTTCCAACAAAAGGACCCTCTCCCAGCATTAGAAATGCTAAATGTATGTAAGTTTTCTATCTGCTTTTTAGTTTCTTATGCTTTTCATACATTCCGCCACCAAATTTTCAGTATTTTCTCTATGAATGAAAGTTGTGATTAATCTCATTCTAAAAATGTGGGTTTTAAAAAACCAGACTTTAATCTCTGCTATCTGCAAGGAGAACACTGCAGAAAATAGTATCTGTGCACACCTTTTGACTTAAGCGAGCAAAATAGCCACCTGCTTAGTGTTCCCAAGATTAAATGATTTTCCTGTTTTTTGTTAATTAACAGAAATTGTGATCTTCATTAAATATCCTCAGAATGTTATGCATATTAAAACACTGGACTGCCTGATAGAAGCAAAATAGCTAACTGAAAGAAAAACAAAAACAAATCCCTTTAAGAACTTCTTGTTGTTTTTCCAGAAGTATGAGTATGGAAAGCTTACATTTACAAAGGACTGACCCCCCCCCCCCACAAGCAAGATTATCACATTAACGATTCCAATAACAGCCTGCAAACTATGAGGAAAGTACATGGTAGCCTATAATCTGAAAATGTTATGTTCTCTATTGCTACTGCGCACATGGGAAATCCATTAATTTTCTGGTTGTGGAGCAGCAGAGAGGTGCTACTAGTCTCAATGTTGCTCTTCTAATGGAAGCTAAATACTACATAGAATTTTCAGTGGTAAGAAGTCCAGCTTAAAACATTGATATCAAGCAAACTGTTTCTTGATGCATCTCCCCTACTGCAGCCTAAGTGAAGTAAGAATATTCCCAGAGACTGAAAGTGCTCAACCACTTGATCACACAATCCCTAGTTACATAAGTAATGAGGGACACCTCCCAGATCTCCAGCTATTCTGGATGAATCCCTCAAAACTCATTCAATTGCAGTTCCTCAGCAATGCACTGACCAGAAAACTGAGCTGTCTCCAAATTTTGGAGTCCACCTTGGGTCCACTTGACAAAACAAAGAGTAAGTGATCACTTTTACTGCAGTAGTAGATTTGCAGATTGTAGAATGCTGATATGAGCTTTGATATGCAGAATGGAACATTGGACTTACCATGAAGTTTCCTTCTTCTTGAGAAGGAGGAGAACACCTTGATATGCAAGAGTTTCTCTTCCCACAAGCCTTGGAGGCAGGAAATTGATTGCACTTTCCATCTCCAGGGAGTGGAGGATCCCACCCCTCAATCTGGAGACTTCCACAGCTGACAACAGTCCACACTGTGGGCCAAACAAATAAAACAGGCCTACAGAACCTTTATGAACTCTATGAAAACAAACCATTTGGGTAAAGACAAGCAGTTAAATCAGAGAAAAAATGATGATCAAGACTGGCAGTCAGTCACCTTTAGGAAAGTATAAAAGACTGAAAAGAGACCCTCCAAATAGGGTAGGTCCAGAGTGTCCTCCTTGCCCTTGAGAAGTCCAACATTCCATTCTCTTTCAAGGAGGAGGAAAACACAGTGATACGTTTGGGATGTTACAAAGCTCATCTGATCAAAGGAGGGAAAGAGTGACTACCAGTCACAGAGAAAACAGTTGGACTAAACCACTTGTTGTCAAGATTCTCCACCCAAATGCTACCTCAGCTGCAGCAAGAGAGTCCATCTTGTAGTGCCTGTTAAATGTTGACACCGATGCCCAGGTAGTGGCCTTGCATATGTATGCAACAGATGCATTTGTGTCAAAAGATGCTGACGTGGAAGCACTTCTCATTTAATGTGCCATGATCCCCCCTCTGGAGTTCGAAGGCCCAGGGATTCATTTGCCAAAGGGATACAGTCCTTTAGCCACCTGTTTAGTGTAACCTTGGAAACCTTTTTTCCCTTGACTGGTGGATGAAAGGCCACAAAAATGGAATCAGATTTCCTAAATGGTTTAGTTTTTCCTGATATAAATGCAAACTGCTTGACGAAAGTCCAGTGAGTGCCAGTTCTTCTCCCTAGGTTGGGAAGGTTTTGGGAAGGATGGCAAATATATCTCCTGTGAGGTGTGAAAAGGTATACTGGCCTTGGGTATGAAGGTGGGATCTATGCACAGGACCACCATGTCCTTGTGGAGGATACATAAACCCTTTCTGATGGAAAGAGCACCTGTCTCCAAGACCTGCCTTGCTGGTGTAACTGCTGCCATGAAAATTACCTTCAGGGTAAGGAACTTCAGGGAATCTTTCTTCAGAGGCACAAATGGAGCATCAGAGCCTCAAGTACAGTATGGGGTCTCCAAGAAGGAAACATGAGCAATGTAGGAGGCTGAGTCCTGTAGGAAAGAAAATATCTGAGGAAGGTCCAAGGTGTCTGGTTGCAGGCATTTCCTCTTGCACTGTCTGATGAAGGCCTTTGGAAGTTGAACTTCTCCAGGCTGCCATCATGGTCTCAATGACCTGATCAGAGAAACCCTCTGCAATGAGCACTCGCTGCTCAATCTCCATCCTGTCAGATGCCAGGCTGGGTCCAGATGACAGACAGGACCCTGGGTTAGCATGCTGGGTGACACTGGAAGTTCCCATAGAACTTGAAGTGATGATTTCAGCAGGCTGGAAAACCATGGTATCCTAGGCCAATACGGGCCAGGCAAATCAGCTCTGCCTTCTCCTGCTTAATATTGTTCAGAACCTTCAGGATCAAAAGTATTAAGGGGAAGGCATATAGAAGGCCTGATGGCCATGGGGACATCAGAGCATCCACTGGCTTTGCTTGTTGACACCAATGCCTTGAAAAGAATCTGGGTTATTGATTGAGGAGGCAAAGAGAGGTAGGTCAAAAGGTTGAACCAGGGGCTGGAATGGTTCCAGGCTAAGGGACCGCGCCCTCTGGTTCAGCCTGGTGCAATTGAGCCAATCTGCTTGAACATTTCTGAGGCCACTGAGGTGTTCTGCCCTGAGAGAGGCTAGATGCTACCAGTACATGAGGATTGCTGCTTCCTGCTATAGTTTCCTGGCTTTGGTGCCTCCCTGATGATTCACACTCTGATGATTCACATGCTGTTTGAGTGCACACAGTTCCAAAACACTGGTGCTGAGGGAAGCTTTCTGATGGGACCAAATCCTGTGTACCTGACCCACGGTGCAGTGGGCTCCCCAGCCCGTCAGACTGGCATTTGTTGTGATCTGTAGGTTTGTGGCCACTTTAAAAGATTGTTTAAGAGTGCCTTTTCCCTCCTTTGGAAGAGCCACCCCAATGCTAAGATAGCCATAGGGGCATCCACCACCAGAACCTTCAGTAAACTGGTTACCTTAGGTGGAAAGGAAATTTCTTTTAGCCTGCCCACAATGTAAACAGTTATTGGTAGATCTGTCTTTAATCTCAGTTTTTACAAAGGGAGGGGGCACACAATTAGGAAAGGGGGGGAGTGCAACCAAAGAACTTCTAGAAGGAAATTCTTGGGAGTTCTCTAAATCCACTGCTCTCTCAGGTAGAGGCAGGAAAAAGACTGAGGGGTGGATGGAAAGTGCAATCAATTTCCTGCCCCTAGGGATTGTGGGAAGAGGAATCCAGGTCTATCAGAGTGTTCTCGTTCCCCTCGGGACAGAACATGTTCAGAAAACAACACTCAAATAATATTTTGCAGAAAGTGATGGTGTAATATGGCATGCAGCATTAACCTTGTACATTTGAGTGTACTTCACATCAAGAGAAACAAAGGAAATCTTCAAGGTGCCATGGGACTCTTATTTTTGTCACAACAGAGTAACACAGATACAAAGACCTGCAGATTCAAATTGGGGAGGATTACAGTTTGTCTAGTTGGCTACAATTACAAGTTGTCTAGCCTTGCTGGGGGGGATCGGGTTACACTCATCCCAGCAACAAGGTACCAAAAAATTTTTTTTTAACAAGGGGGGGGGGAATCTAGAAATGAAATATATCCAAGATGGAGTAATGCTTTGTACAGATCAGATCCTGGTAAAGAAAAAGGTAAATAAGAAACTTTTAGACTAATTACATGGAACATATGTGATTAGGAACAGGCAGACACATCTGACCATCACAAACTGCCTTCATAGCAGTGAGCTCCCTTATTTTTTGCCACTGGCAGAGGGGAGAGAAAGAGAAAGCAAAACATAAATTTCTTTGATTGCTTGTCTTCCACATAGGGTTGCCAAGTCCGGGTTGGAAAATACCTGGGGACTTTGGGGGTGGATCCAGGAGAGGGTGGGGTTTGGGGAGGGGAGGGGCCTCAGCAGGGTACAATGCCATAGGGTCCACCCTTCAAAGCAGCCATTTTCTCCAGGGGAGCTGATCTCTGGCAGCTGGAGAACAGTTGTAAAAGCAGGAGATTCCCAGGCCCCACCTGGAGGCTGGCAACCCTACTTCCACAGCAAGCTGCCAAACCACACCAAGACTCTTTTACAGATCAGCAAGAGCTGCCTTTTACATGAATGGAGGTTAGCAGGGTTACTTAAACAACAAGTTAAAGAAACAAGCACAATTTCCACAATTCTGTATTATATTTTTCAGAGGGATCAGTCAAAGGCCACACCTGCCAGTGGAACTCCCAACCGCAGGCTGGCTAGACCTTGGCAATAATAATACTGTTCCAGCACAGCTTATTCATAGATCTGTTGTTATTTAGAAAAGAAAAAAAATTACCCTGCTTTTCTTCCTATAAGAATTCTAATTGAACCTGATGCTGTACTGATGGGGAGGGATGTAGGGCTTTCTCCATAAAGATGTAGGGACAGAATGGTTACCCTGTCTGCCCTGTAGAGCACAGTGACAAACAGCATCAGCAGACCATGTGGGCAATTACTCTTTCTCCTTCCCTGCACTTAACACCACAACACACTTTTAAAAACATAAATGGAAACTATTTTCATGAGAGCCTTTGCTCACAAATATTACCAGCCTGCATGCAAAAAATCTTGAAGAAAACCAAAATATCTGTTTTCACGTACCTAGCCAAACATTCTGTTCCACATCAGTACCATCATTACTTGGCTCTCCTAGAGCCATGCTTTTTCCACACTACTCAATGAGTTGTGCATGCTGAGAACAACAGCATAACACCCCATGCTAGCCAGTCCCATTCCTACCAATCAGAAAGCAATTTAGAGTCACAGTATGTGTACATTGCAGTTCTCCCCTCGCCCCCTGCACAGGTGCTTGGATTTTCAAAGTTATTCCCCACCACTGTAGGAAGAGTCAATGTACTACAGTGGTTAGCATTGTAGATTTAAAGAGGGGAGATCCAAGATCAACCCACCCCCACTTTGTGGATCAGACTTACTGGGTGTCCTTAGGCAAGTGTCTCTCTCTCTCTCTCTCTCTCTACCTCACAATATTGTTGTACAGGTAAAATGCTGTTTTGAGCTCCTGTGAGGAATGGCAGCAGACAGGGATGACAAATACAGAACAATAAATAATTCTAGCCACTTGTCACAGATACTGCCTAAATTTTCCTCTGGCTATGGCTTTCGTAACTATATTATCAACTCTTGACTACGTATGGACACTGAATGATATACATGCAACAGTAAAACCTACAGAACAACTTTCATTATGCACACACATGTACACACCAGTGTTCCCTCTAAGCTGAGTTAGTGTGAGCTAGCTCACAATTGTTTAGCCTCCGGCTCATACATTTTTATCTTAGCTCAGGAAGGATGGCTCGAGAGCAAACTAATTTAGCCAAATCCTTCACTCACAGTTAATGCCAGTAGCTCACAAAGTAGAATTTTTGCTCACTAGACTCCACAGCTTAGAAGGAACATTGGTGCACACACACAGACAAGTTGTTGGAATACCTCCTTACTGGGTTTCCCATATAGATCTCCATCACCCATGTGCATGAACAGTTTGAGCGTATACAAAGTGCAATTTCCACTAAGATGCTTGAGACCAAAAGATTTTCCTAACAAAGGAGGAAACATGGCTCTTGATTACCAATCAACAGGTCCACTACAGGACCACAACTTCAGCAATTGAACAGCTTTGGGTAAAAGATCTGCAGTGGTCTGGGAATTATGGGAACACGCAGGTAAAAGAAGGAAAAGGAACCTTAAGGAGGGGATTGCAGTCAAAGTACTCATGAACTGGAGCTTGCAAGCAGAGAGGTTTTTTCCTTTTAAATTCTCTGTGGGATGTTCTCATTCAGGAAGGGTCAAGTTGCTGGGTGTCACAGAGCTGAGTCCTCTCTGCCTTTGACCTTGAGTGATCCTAGCAGAGCTTGGGGCTAAATGGGCATAAGAAAATGATTTAGGCCAAACTGCAGAACCTAGAATTTGGAGGTTTTCCTGGGTGCAGCATGAGTTATGCTCATGTGGCAGACCTCTCTTGTGCATTTTTTTTGCCCCAAATATAGTTGCAGTTTCTGTTGCAAGATATAAATGATAGTTAGGAAAAAAACATCTGAATGGAGAAGAGATGCAGCAGAAATAGGTGTATTACACTGGAGAACAAGAGGAAATTATTCCATTAAATGGCTCTGGTTCGAGGTTACCGGCCAGCTTCGGGAGTTAAATTCCAGGTCAGAAAGTCCTCCCAAAACACAAGGACAGTCTTAGAAGCTAAAAGGAATATTTTGCTCAGATGCAGGCAACAGTTCTAATAAGGGGTTTGACAAGCTGGAAAGGACTGCTACAAAGTGTTACCAGGGACCCCCTGCCCACTTGTGTGTTGTCTGTCCTGAATCCATCTTGATTAAATTCACTTTGGCAGCCATTTTAGGAGACAGCAATTTGGAGGAGGCGAGGTCGTGGTGCTCCTCAGGCCATGCTAATGAGTGGTCAAAACTTTGAGCAGGAGACTGATTCACTCATGGGACATCTGCATGCTTTCCCATTGCCATGGGGGCTTGGAATATCAGGCACCCACCTCAATCCATCAATGTAATTTTCTCAGCAAGGACAAGTCTTCCTGAGTACAAAATCTAATTACTATCAAGCAACCAGGTAGACCTGATTAGTTTAACTGACTTTGCCTGAATGCCTCCTCCCAGCCTGACTCAGGCATGGGTGAAGCCTCCGCCCTGCCATCCCTTTTGTCCATTCTGCCTAGATGCAATCACCTTTTGTTACCTTTCTGGGAAGCCCCCCCCCCCCCCAACTCAATCAAAGACAGGAAACCCAGATTCTCATTCTGGACCCACCCTAAATCTCTGGACTTTACAATGATTTCTTTGATATTATTTTGTATGGGTCCTGATAACCATCACTGTTTTGCCAGCAAATAATTGCGCAGTTTTCACCCCTCTGCTGGCTCAGGGGCTGCCCACTCCATTGTTCTGGAACAAGCAAAACTTGCTATTTCTTTGGGATCTTTGGAAGCTCCGTCTAAAGTCCCCTACACTGAATAATCTAAACAGACAATGTACTCTACCCATCTCATCAGACTGAGGATAGGTAGACTCCTTCTCCGTTTACTCCTTTTCTCTTAATAACTCGCTTTTCTCCTTCTTTAATGTGTCCCCACTATTCCCTGGTGCAGAATTCCCACTTAGCCAGAGGCTTGGCTCTCTTACTTTCTCTTTCTGTCCTCTCATACAACTCTTAAGAACATAAGAGAAGCCAATGTTGGATCAGGCCAATAGCCTATCCAGTCCAATACTCTGTCACACAGTGGTTAAAAACACCAGGTGCCCTCAGAAGGTCCAGCAGTGGGGCCAGGACATTAGAAGCCCTCCCACTGTTGCCTCCCCCCCATTAAACACCAAGAATACAGAGCATCACTTGCCCCAGACTGAGAGTTCCTATCTATACTTTGTGGCTAATAGCCACTGATGGACCTCTGCTCCATATGTTTATCTAATTCCCTCTTGAAGCCGTCCATGCTTGTAGCCACCGCCACCTCCTGTGGCAGTGAATTCCATGTGTTAATCACTCTTTGGGTGAAGAAGTGCTTCCTTTTATCTGTTCTAACCCGACTGCTCAGCAATTTCATTGAGTCCCACGAGTTCTTGTATTGTGAGAAAGGGAGAAAAGTACTTCTTTCTCTGCCTGCTCTATCCCATGCATAATCTTATAAACCTCGATCATGTCACCCCTCAGCCGTCATTTCTCCAAGCTAAAGAGCCCCAAGCACTTCAACCTTTCTTCATAGGAAAAGTGTTCCAAGCCTTTTATCATTCTAGTTGCCCTTCATATGCATGTCCCTCTGAACACAACAATTGCACTGTTCTTCTGCTTGATTACCTTTTAATTCCTGTACCTTATATTCCTCTCAATAAATTCTAAAGCTTGCCCTGGAAAAGATCTGGTTGTTTCATGGTGACTGGTAGCCTACTTGAGGAACTTTGTGTTTGCTTGCCCACTATCCAGGGAAAGATCCTTGGATCACACTTTCTGCTCTCCCTTAATTGGTGAGCGTGTCAGTCTTACAAGCTAGCCAGGCTGTGGAAGCAGATGACCGAAGAGTTAAGACACTGTCCTGTATTCAGCCATGCAGTTCTTACGACTTTGGGACACATAAGTGTTCTTAGAAGGGGATGGCACTTTCTGCTGATTTCTCCCTCCTGTGGCAGCCCACTGAATTTTTGTTCCTGGGGGATAAGCAGAACTGTCTAAGAGGCTAAAAAAGGGAGGGGGAAATCTGTAGAAATCATTGCCCTCTCCTAAGAAAACTGAAGGGCCCTTAAATCTTTGGAACATCTGGTTAGACACATGCCAATAGTTTTTAATTGGTGGGCCTTACCAATGATACCATCATTGTTTGTTTGTTTGTTTTTTAGTAAGAAGCAAATCCTCCTCAGGGAAAAGATCAAGGGAGCCGGGATCACTGTAGATTGTCAAAAATCTCAGAAACTGAAATATTTTAGGTGATTTTTTTTTAAAGTTCCTAACTGTAAGTGCAACACTAAAACATTATAGACTTTATATTAGGGCAGGGATAGACTATATGACCATCAGGTCAAACATTCTGAATAATAGGGGAAAACAAGGTAGTGATGGTTACCTAGGGCAGGGGTGGCCAACCTTGCTTAACGTAAGAGCCACATAGAATAAATGTAAGAGCCACATAGAGATGTCTGAGAGCCGCAAGACAGGAACAAATATCACACACACGTTTTTATTTTTTAAAATATGCAAATTTGCTTTTTATTAACGTTAAATGGGACTGCCAAAAATAAAAACAAACGAAGAAAACCAGTTATTGATAATGATGTTACTTGTCTGCTAATGATATTGAAAGAGAGAGAGAAAAAGAGAGAGATGGAAAGAAAGAATTAAAGAAGTGGAAAGAAAGAGAGAGAGAAAAACTAGGAAAGCAAATAGATGGGAGGGAGGAGGGAAGGAAGGAAGGAAGGGAGAAAGAGAGAAAAAGCATGCCTCCCCTTTGCTTCCCCAGCCACCCTGCCAGGAGCCGCACAATATGTGTGAAAGAGCCGCATGTGGCTCCCGAGCCACAGGTTGGCCACCCCTGACCTAGGGCTTGTTGGGAACTATCACAGCCCAGGGCATCCTACCACTGGGGGGAAAGGGCGGAGCTGGGACAGCCCTCAGGAAAGAAGCATCCCAGTTGCAGAGGTGAGGGAAGACCCATTGGGGCTTACAAGGGCAAGGGAGGAGCAGCCAGGAGGAAGACAAACCAGGACTAGCTCCCTTGGAGCAAAGGCCTCCTCTGGAATAAAGGCCTTTTTGAGAGAAAGGACCTGCTCAGGAGTAGGAGCAGGGAAGTAGGAACTGGCAGTAGCCAGGGGAAGAGGGATAAAGGGCTCCAGCAGAAGGTGGCAGAGGAGGTAGATGGTTGGATGATAAGAAACAGCCAGGGCCTTTGCAGACTAGAGAATACCAAGCCTCCTGGATACTTGGCTGATGACATTTTTGGCCCAGAGAAAAAGAAGAAGGATTGGATTTATACCCTGCCCTTCACTCGGAGTCTCAGAGTGGCTTACAAACTCTTTTGCTGTCCCCTCCCCACAACAGACACCCTGTGAGGTAGTTGGGGCTGAGAGAAATCTGCCAGAAACAGATCTTTTTCAAGAACAGCTGTGCCAGAACTATGGCTTGCCCAAGGTCATCCAGCAGATGCAAGTGCAAGAGTGGGGAATCAAACCCAGTTCTCCTATATTAGAGTCTGCGCACTTAACCGCTACACCAAACTGGCCAGAAAGAACTTTTCTAGCCCAGCTCAACCCAGGCAGACCAGCTCCCCCTGGCTTAACCCTGCAGCAAAGCTACAGCAGCCAGGACTGGGGCTTAAGTAGCAAGGAGAAGGGTTCAGGCTGGGAAAGCAGCCCCAGCACCTGCGTGTGAGCAAGTGGAGGAGAAGAGAGGTAGTTAATCACTGGAACTGGCATTGTAAAAGAGCTGAGTAATTAAAGGGTGCCCTTACCTGGATAGCCCAGGCTAGCTGGATCTCGGAAGCTAATCACTGAGTTGGCCCTGGTTAGTATTTGGATGAGAGACCACAAAGGAAGTCCATGGTCAAGATGATGAACAAGGCAACAGCAAACCACCTCCGAATATCTCTTGCTGTTCCATTGCAAATATTCTTAATGCAATACACCAGGCCACTGGTAATGCAGCCCAGTATCATCCAGATTATGTGACATAAGCAGAGAGCAAAGAGTAAGCAAAGGCCCTCAGACCATAGTTTGAGAATATTGTACAGAGTCCACCCAGAAATAGTCACACGGGGATTTGTGACTCATCGCAGTTAGGAGGCTTCTATTCCCATGATGAGATTCATTTCACAGGGCTACTGATACCAGTGGGATAGGCAGGGTATGAAGTCTCAGACAAAGCACAAGGCATGGAAAATAACAATAACTTGTGTGGGATGTAGGGATCCAGACATGAAGCTTTTCCTCCCAGCAGTCATCCTAAACCACCACTCATCATTCCATGGATGTGCCCTGCAGGGCTTCATGTCCCTTCTGCGCAGATGGCTCTTAAAGGACATCTGGGTGCCTACTGCATCCTTCCTGCTGCTCCACAGCAGGGGGTGTCACAATCCTGGCATCCTTGGGGCTCTTCTAACTGGACTTGCTACACTGACTTCCCATTCTTGCAGTCTGTCTACCAGGACTATCTACCTACCAGAGTGCCATTTCCAACAATCCATCTTGGCACAAGACACAACCTGTTTGCCTTCAGTTCTCTTAGCACAGCAATCCAGTGTTTGACTGCTTCTGCACTGGAGTTTCCTTGGAGTTGTGGTTAATCCATCTCTTTCTAGTGTGTGTCTCTGGGAGGAATTCTCCCAATCAAATCTAATGGTAGAGCCACACTCAATGCAAATGTATATAACAAATTCAATTAGTGTAAAGCACTTGAGGAAGGGGTGGTCTGGAGCAGTGGGGTGGAGGATACATAGCCTATCCTGTCTTCTGTGGCATCTTAAAGAACACCACAGCTGCTCTCCCGACATAGTTCCAGATTCCATGTATTTATCTTCACTAACATATGTCTGGAACTCTATGAGGGACAAAAGCAACATAGGGTAGAAGTTGCAATTGAAAAGCAGAGGTAATGAGGGAATTATTACGCAAACACACCTGCCCTTGCTACTTTTCTGCTGAAAAGCCATCCCCTCCTGAAACTCCTTTAACCTAGATGAAGCAGCCATTAGTGTTCTGTTGTACACATTTCTACAGAGCATATAGTACCTCCCTAACTACTCAAAGAGATAAGCTACATGCTACAGAGAGGGGGAACACAAGCATCAGGAAACTGCAGTATGGTCCTTTCAAAACATGCAGGCAGGTATTTCAGTTACCAGGGGAGCTGTGCATTGTTTATTCCAACATCTCTGAGCAGAGACCAATGTGTGAATGGGCACAGGAGAGCTGGCTGGAGGGCAGAGGGGAATTCCAAGTTACTCTAGCCCCAGCCTGTCCCAGTAGGAAGCACATCCTCTGCTGCACAGTCCTCTCTCTCTCTACGGCCCTGCCTGCCCCCTCCCTATTCCCAGGGCTGATGCATGCCCAGGCAGCACTGTGTGTGCCCCCAGGCTGGCAGCACGGAGCCGACTTTGTGTTTGTCTCAGAGCTGGTTGGCTGGTGAATTCCCTGGGCAGCCAAGCGGCAGAGCAGAGCTAGATGCTGCAGCCTGGCTGGCAGGGGCTCACATGCACCCAGCATGTGACAGGGCTCCCAATTAACTCCTGCTCCAGTTCTGTGCACACACAGTGAAATCAGCATGGCCCAGGATGACACTGCAACTCACTCACACCCTACACACTCTTGCCATCCTCACATGGTCTCCAGTGCTTCTGCTCCCGTCTCTTTCCAGCAATCACTTTCTGCTGCTTCTGCAGCGAACACCCCCCCCCAACATATTAGATGCAGCAACAGCCTGCCCAAGATGTCCTGCCTTCAGCTGAGCAACAGCCCCTTCTGGCATCTACCACCCCTCTTGGCTTGAACAACCATTGCCCTGCAACAGCCCTAACCCTTCAATCCCTCCCTTACTGCTCAGGGATGGTAGAACTGCAGCAGCAGCAGCACCTCATTCTTGACTAGCTCACTATTACGTATCCAGCTCCATAAAGCCACATCTGGTGTGCTGTTTGAGGCGCCACAATTATCCCAGTGTCTGCTTTATGGACCTCCTAAAGCTCTTTCACAGCCAGGAACAATACACAAGAATTCCCCATCTTTAATTGCTCTTCCACAGCACTAACCATTCTGTTCTGTTCAAGTTTACTGTGTCACTCACAGACTCATTTGGACCTCGCAGATCTAATGGACAGCAATTCCTGGTTATCTGTTTGTCTCCACATATAGACGACTTCCCCATGTTAAAGGGTGGCATAGGAAGACCACCTCAGAGCAAAAAGGTTTTCTCTTTACTGCTGGTGGAGGAGTATGTGAAGAGTTTCAGAGGACATGCAGAGGACAGAACCTGCTCAGATACCAGAGGAAAGCAAAAGCAATATGCATGTGTGCACACGTGCACAAGACTCTGCCTGTATTCTGCCCTTTATCACCAAAGAATCAACATGCAACTGAGTTGCTGATTACAGGACATGAAATTCCAGGCTCTGGCTGCAAATCTTCTCTAGAGAATGTCAATTGCACCCCACCCCCCAGCCCCACGGATTTCCCTTCTCCTTCCAACTTTGCTTTTCCTGATCTACGGCACACCAGCAAGTATAAAATCAGCCCAGATATCTGCTCCCTCTCCACTTGCAAAGAACAGGTCCTTTTGAAATCCCTGCTTCCTCTAAAAGTATTCCAAAGAGTTAAAGAGAGACTTTCTCAATGCATATACTCTGAACAGCATATACCCACGACAGTGCAGGGATCACCTGGGAGTCAAAGCTAGACAGCCCTAACACAGTGGGGTTCCCCCCCCTTTGAATATGGCTAGTGGATCCTTGATTTTCACTGACAGCATCTAGCACTGGCCAAAAATCAATGCAGGGCTTTGGTGTTCTGCTTTAGGATTGTTTGCCAGGAATCTTGGACCTGAGGTCTAAGAGAGCAGCCCAGAATGGATTCTCTGTTAGCCACCCTCTCCCTCCCCCACTCTCCTTTTGCTTTCTCTTTGATGTTACAGGAGCAATAGACATTTGTGGGAAGCAGTTCTAGGTCAGAGTCATCCCATAAGAAAGGTGTATCTAGTCAACTTATCTCACAGTCTCATTTATCACAAACAGGCTGGCAAAAATCACATTTTTGTTGCTTGTGATAATTTACACACACACACACAAAACCAGTCTGCTTCCAGAGATTGTGCTCATGAAATCTGAATATTTATTTTATTTTTACTGTATACACATGTCCCCTGATGTAACTTGGGTCTCTGGCATGCTTTAAATTCTTCTGCTTTATTGTTGTTATACTAAGATAACCCCATTGATGATCCAAAAGGAGAGCTAGTCTGCACAAACCACCATTAGACTTTAGGACATGAGTAGGAAGAACAACCCCTTCAGGAGGCAGCAGCAATAGATGCTGCCTAAGGTAGTATAAGAGCAATCTCTAGTTGGAGGAGGAGACTGGTTTAAGAGGGATGGGCAGTGGGTAAAGTTACATCCATAAGGTCTCTGGACTAAGAATCTCAGTTTACAAATGTTTTTTTTTTTTAAGAAAACACCAAGACACTTGTCCTCCAAACAGAAAAAATCCTGGCTAGAGATTCCACTGGCGTGGATAAGAGCCCTTTTGAGCTCTACACAGCAACTTATTCAACCAGCTGGCTCTTACCATCCTGACTCAAAGGATTCCACAGCCCGCATCTTTTGCATCCACTTCCTGGCTCACGCATATTCTGAATCATGTGAAAAAATTTACAAAGCATGCATAGTCTAGCCTTATTTAATTAGATGGATTTCTATTTTATTCCATCCTAATGGCTCGGGGCAGGTAATAAACTCTGAGGCAATATTTGCCCCAGTTTAGAATTAGCATTGCCTTCAAGGAATACACCTAGGTTGACTGGCTCCAGAAGGCTTTTGGACCAGATGGCCTAACATTCTTGGTCCCCATTTTCTGCTGTGATGGCTCCTTTAGAGATTAGCAGGAGAGTGTCTGGCAGCTGCAACATTGGCTGTGAAATGGGAGGAGGGGGAGGACTGCACCTCTGACTTCAAAGGCAGCATCAGGCAAATTACTTATAAAATGAGGCACCTACCAATACAGTGTACAGGTCTGACTTAGCAAGGACACGGCAGAGTCCTGGAGTGACCACACGAGGGCCCTTGCAGGCTGCTGAGACACTACTGTTCTGCACACAACTGGAAACAGTTTTATTACTGTGGTTCCATGCTGCCTTTACCATGAGGCTATTTCCCCTGTTATCCCACAACATCTGTCCTTACAGCACTGGTGGAGTAGGTGGCACCTTACAGATAGGTGGTCTCTGGTGGAATACAGATAGGGAGTCTCAAGTACCTACTCTCCAGATTTACAAAACTGGAACAGATTTTTTTAAAAATTAAATACAAATTTTTTCCTTACTGTGCATGTACACATTGAGTGATAAAAGAAAATTAAGACATAATCAACAAAAATAGATGAAAGGCAGCAAAATCTGGATGTTGAATAATTAGTGGTAGAAAAAGGCACAATGTTTTGTGACAGGTAATCGCAGTGGTGCCATTGGGTAACTCAGAGCAAGCGATGCAGGCAGGCAGGGCTTCCCAACTGCACCATAAACCATTCCTTTGCACCAGGTGACACAACAGTACTTGGCTAGCCCACATGTGACAGGCTTGCACTGCAATTGCATTGGAAGCCAAAACTAGCTGGGGGGGGGGGGGGGATAATAATGAAAATCTTTGCAGTTGTGTACACTTGCGTAGAGTCCACAGGGAGTGTGGTCCTAGAACTGCTGCACAGGACATCTCCCAAAGGTCATTTAAACAAAACTCTTCTGCACCAAGGGTACGCACCTATAATCTATGTGCTGCTAACAGGTTATACTGTACTGCTCAGAGGAGCTCTGCACAGACAGGCAAGCAAGCTGAAGGTCAAGGGATGCATTTGGAAAAACAAATCCAGATGGCTCAAGCAAGTGACCCATGGGAACGGAGGAAAACCAGATTTTTCAGCCAGCCATTGTAAAACCACAACATAGCCACAAAACTTTAAAATGCGGACCTTTTCCCAAGCACCATGTATTTTTTATTTATAAATTAAACTTTTAGACTTCCCTCCCCTATGCAAACAAGGCTCAGGGCAGAAAACAACAATAAAGCACATTTATAAATTAGTGAGACAGTTTAAAACAATGAAATAATACATAATTAAAAACATTTCCATATGGCGCTAAAAACTTCAGATTGTGCCACTGCCTCGTGGGGGAGGCAGGAAATGGGGGGGGGGGGAGTGCCAGACAAGATAGAACCCATCACTGTCCTCAGCTGAAAGCCTGGTGGAATATCTCTGATTTACAAGCCCTGCAGAACTGCATGAGGTCTTGCAAGGCACAAATGTTATTCAGCAGAGTTCCACCAAGTTGGGACCAGGGCCAAAAAGACCCTGGCTCTGGTCAAGGACAGCCACATGTCTTTCGGGCTGGGGATCACCAGTGGGTTCTTCTCTGCAGAGCATAATGCTCTTTGGTGGGGTATACCAGTTGACCAGTGACTTAATTATCTGAACCGATGTTTCCATAAGAAACAGCTTTGAAGCGTATCTTCTAGAAAAGGTATGCAAGTACAGTCGTTTGCACACATTACTGTAGTGTTCTGATGGTACAAGGCTGTTGTTCACCATGCATAAGGATTTCCTTCATGCTGTTCAGTATATGGCAAATGACACCCCACAGAGCACAGCTTGGCAGAACTAACGGTGGCAATGAGATGGCTCATCCCTCACCAGCCTCTTCGTTATATCTTTAGCATTTATTTTTCTTTTCTTTTTTCAAATTAAGTATCAAAAAAATTTCTGATGCTGGGAATCTGGAATTGTGATATGGGAAAAGCAAGGAATGAACCTAGTGCAAGGCAGGATGTTCAGGAGGCACTGGGGTCATATTCTTGCCAATCTACAGGATGAACAAGAGGCAGTAGCCTTGCCTTATTCTCCCCAAAACTGAAGAAATACAGACCTACACTACATGCAGTGGCAACTCTTTTGTTGTAACTTACAAATGCCACTGCTTCCCCTTTAAAGGCAAAGGCACCCACAGCTGGAAACTCCTCCAAGTTAATGCAGGGGCCCCCCCTCCCAATAAGAGCAGCCACGCAAGAGGCTCATTAAATGTTTCTAGCTGGCAGGAGGCCAGGACTAGAGCTTGTTTGTTCTATATTCCGATAAACACTCTGTCATGGGCTCTGGGAGCAAGATCATGGGGAAATCTACAGTAGCAGCAAAAAAAAATTGAGGTTTGCATACACAGACACACAATCCTAGATGCTTTCTTATCCTTTGCAACCTTGGAAACATCTAGCGCTCATTCTCACAGGGGACTTGGTTTTCCTGGGGGACCTTCTGAACCCCAGGCCAACTTCAAGATCTTATCTGTAAGCACTTTTGTATGGTAACTCAGGGACAAGACCTAGGAACCACACTGCATTTGTCATATTCCATAGCCCAGGGAAGGGATTTAGCAAGACCTCCTGACACCTAGAACAGGTCCAACCTAGAATACAGATGTGTGTCCCCCCCACAGCCCCCCCCCCCCAGAAGTACAGGATGTATGCTGGTATCACCACTACCATCAAACTGAGGATACAACAAGGATCACCACTCATCTCTATGAGCAACCCTTAATGCAAAATACCAGAGGAAAGGTCGAGAGCAGGAGGGAGCTGCACACCTTTTGCATATGCTGATTGTCGATTCCTTGGGACAAGGAGTGCCCAGCCCTCCCCCTTCCCTTGTGTTGGGCAGCAGGCAGGGTGGGCCAAGGCAGGGCTACAAAACTGGGAAAGCCTGCAGGGAAGAGGGGGAGAAGGAACCCACACTGTGCCTGGTGCTTTAAATGTTTGGCCTGGCTTTGGAGGGAGAGCACGTGACTTTCTGCTTGAGGAAGCAGCAGCCGCTCTGGCAGCTTCCAGCGGGAGATGGAGGAGGAGGTTGTGGGGGAAGGGAAGCAGAAGGAAAGGGAAGGGGGTTGTTTAGAAACAGAGATTGCTGCAAGGCCAGGGAGGTAGGTCTATGCAGACAACAGGTAGCAGGGAATGGAAGTAACCTTAGAGATATGGCAATCAGTGGTTTGGCAGGCAGCAGCAGGCGGGAGGCAGCTATATCCTGGCAGATACTCTACTGTCCCAAGCTCACTGCTGGAATTTACCCTGAGCAGGCTCAATCTTCCCCAGAATGTTGTGGCAACAGGAGACAGGAAAGTGGAATATCATCATGCCATTGTCCTCCCATGGAAACCCTCTCATCTGAGCTTGGGGTGGAACACTGCTGAGGAGTAAAGTATTGACCCACACAGGGGCAAACCACACCACTCTTAGCTCCAGGTCCCTGAATAAAGGCCCACATACAAACTCGGACTCTTCAACAGAAACCCTCTCCGTAGCACAGCTTGGTTGTGCAAGAGAAACTGGGCTCAGCCTGCTGCATACAGCCCTGTAAAGCCCTCATGACATGTTTAATTGAGTCAAGGGTTACTGATGTCAAGGCACCAAGGGCGGCACTCCTTGTAGGAGACAGGACGGAAAGGTCAGGTCAAGGAAAGCTGGATTAGGAATCCTTCTGATCCTGCTCTGTAGCATTTATAGATGGCTACCACCAGTCCACAGAAACCAGAGTGAGGCATCCTGTCTGCCTTCAGCTCCTTCCTAACAGAAGTCCCGAGTTCACACTGCACCCCACAACTGAAACACACCTTGTCCCAGATCACAGCCTTCCCTACTGCTCAGGATAAAGAATGCTGGGGCTACACAGGCCTCTCTGCTGGTGCCATGGGCCTCCAGGCCTCCTCCCACTCCCCCATCTACCAGCTAGGCAATAACAATAGGATGGCCAAACCAAGGCTTCACATTTCATAGCTGCAGCTGCCCAAAGACAAGCACTCCAAAAGCACGGGGAGGGGGAGTTTGGGGGTATACCCTATGTTTTTGGGGCGCATCCACAGTTTGCAAGATAGCTTAACTATGAAACAGTCTTTCTGCTTAATGAGATTTTCCCCCCACCCTGGAAGCCTAGAAATAAAAGAGCTGGTGATGTGAAACCCATTTGGCATAAAGTTCTTTGGCCTAACAATTCCAACCACTCTTTATCTTCCCCACAATTCAACAGCAAGGGGTGTGTGCGCGCCTGCAAAACAACCATGTGGCAACAGGTTTATTTAAGAGACTGGAACTAGAGGGTGCCAGCCCATCCCCCACACAAACCAGCTTCCTCATACACACACACACACACTCACCAAGGCCATCCAGTCCAAACCAGTAGTGTCAAGAATCATCAACTCTAGCAACCTCTTTTCAAGTGGGGGGGGGGGGGGGAGAGAAACCCCTATGCTCAATAAACTAGAGTCCTCCTGACCCCAACAGATCCCTGGGAATTGTAATTCCTAAAATTATTGTAATTACCCACCCTAAAACTGATGTTTCAAATTTCTGAAGCACACATGGGAGTGGCATGCTCTCCTCTCAGACTGAAAAGGGGCAATACCATTTAAGATGTCAACATCGCAGTACTGAATGCAAGGCCCACAGGGCACCCTCCACAGATTCATAAGAGATACACAAAACAAAACGCATACAGCCACTGTCGCACAGGACAAAGGCCCTCACAACTTATGTGGGTTTTTTTTTCTGTTATGTTGATTTAGATATCCTAGCCCGGATCTTGTAATTCCCAGCATGCCTCTACCGACAGTGCCCCACTGCTAGTCCCCAAACCCTCCCTCCGGCTGAGTGTTACTCCAACAGACATGCACCCCAGCACTGAGCACCTCTGCAGCCTCTGACTGGCACCTCTACCGCCAACCGGTGCCAGCAACCGGAACCCAACAAAACACCCCAGCACCACCACCACGCGCGCGCATGCAAACAAGCCGATCCCACCCCAGGACCAGATTCCCCCACACCGCCCGAAAGGGAGGCTCCTGCGCCTCATGCTTGGCTGGGATCCCTTCGCCCGTGTTTTGGGGGCGGGGGCGAGAGGCGAGGGGGCTGTTTCCCGTCTGGCTGTTCCCAGTTGCAGAGGGGCCCGATCAGGGGCAGGAAGGAACTCCCCCCTCCCTCCCCGCGCCCCGGCTTCGAGAAAGGATGCCTGCCCGATCCTCCCTTCCCCCTTCGCGGCGCGCTCGGACTCACCTGGGCACGCACAGCCCACTGACATCTTCACATGCCCGGCCTGGCGCAGGGGAGGTGCGACGTGCCCGCTCGGCGGGGCCCTGGCATCCGCCGCCCTGAGAGAGACCCCGGCCGGGCTCTGGAGCAAGGCCCCCCCGACGGCGGGGCCTCCCCGCAGGGAAGCGCAGGAGGAGCCGCAGCAAGCGGGGCAGCCCGAGCCCTCTCTTTCTCTCTGGCTCTCCCCCTCTGTGTCCGCCGGCGCGTACAGGGCTGGGCTGTTGCTGCGCTGGCCTCGCCGCGCGAGACGATGCGCTCCGATCGCCTCCGAATCCGATCCGGGGGCTGATTAATATGCTAATTGCGCGGCGGAGAGGGAGGAGAGCGAGCGCGAGCTTGTCAAAGTGACCTGAGCCGAGCCGAGCCGCGACAGGGAGGGGAGGGCGGAGGGGCAGCCATGTGACGCAGATGGGGAAAAACACACCAATCTCTGCCGGAGCAGCCACCTCAGGCGGGCTCGCGCGGGGAGGGGGCGGAGGGGGCTTGGAGGCGCGCGCCTGCCTGCCTGCCTTCCTCTGTGTGTGTGTGTGTGTGTGTGTGTGTGTATGTATGCGTATGCTGTGTGTGCGCTCTGCGCTCGTGTGGAGACATGTGTTGCTGACTCGTCTGTAGACCGTGTGCGCACACACATGTGTGTCTGTGAGGGAGCAAATGCGTGGCCCGCGTGTGTGCGTTCGCTTGGGATGGTTTGGGTTAAAAAACAAAACCTTAAAAGAACCCCAAGAGCTGTTTTCCTCCTCCCCTGCGCTTCCTCGCGCATCGTGGTAGGGTTCCCACTTTGTCCTAGTCATGGCTGGCCCAGTCTCTCCGTAGGCCATCCTTTCCCAAAACGTTTGTTTTCCTTTGCCCATACCGTGTTCAGAGTACTGAATCGCCCACGGAGCTTGCTATCTAACCTGTAAATCGTGCCGGTTAATTTTAGGTAGGTGGGGACAAGCTGGGGAGTATTCCGTGATGAAGGAAAGGCCTTGGGCAAGGTTCTGTGACACTTTAGTACCGCTTCATGGGGTCAGGGACTCAGCCCTAGTTATTTAAAATAGATCCAAGCTAGCTGAGTCCAGAGCTCCGCTTTGATCTGCCATAAATAAAAACCTTACCCATATGTCAAAGTGATTGATCCTGGAGATAGGAAGGGCTTCCTGAAGTGCAGCCCAATGGCTCTTTCCACAAGTTATAAACATTCCTCTGATTCTTCATTCTCAAAGGAGAACCTTCTCCTTATTTAGTAACATCTTTTGCAAAAGTTCCTTCATTCCAGAGCTCAGGAGTCCTCAGAAAGGTCACCCTTCTCATTTTTTTCCCTCCACAGCAGGATAAATATATGCAGTTCAGGGAGATTTTTTTCCTTCTGTTTTGCTTTCTGTATCCTCAGTCATTTTTTTAATGCTCCTCGGTCATGTTTTTTTTAGTGCTCTTTTCTTGACACACAGCTTTCCATCTTTTTCACAATCTAGCAGACAAAACTGATCACATTTTTTCCTGATGAGGCTCAATCATTATTGAGCAATGTGGGATCCATACTTAGCCTGTGTCTTGGATACAGTGTTCCTGCTAAAGCAACACAAAATGGCTTTCTGGTATTATTATGGAATCACAATAGTGCCTACTGTCAAGCAGTTTGTGGCCGGCTGTAATCTATGGGATTCCCCCCCCCCCCAGCTGTAATCCAGCCAATGATCCCCTGTGCTGTATTTACAAGCATTCCTACTGAGTTTCAAACCAGTTTTCCAATCCAGTTTTTCAAATAACTGAGAACATTTTCAGTTGGGCTGGCTTTTAATCAATAGTAATTTGCTTTTAATGTTAGTTATGTGAAGAATTATGTTTGCATTCTATCTCTTGGCCATCTGCATACTTGATGAGAGTATCACTCCATAAAATTCAGGTCCTAAAATAGCCCATAATTTCAACAAGGACAAAGTCCCGAAATATGTTTTTGAAACCAGAACTTAATATTGGTACACATATGAAATAATATTACAGAGTAGCTCCATTTCTTAACATTTCAATCGCCAGTGAGTGACTATAGTCTGTTCCCTATGCATATGAAACTAGGGGCAAGGATTCTGACCTACAGAATTTGGCTTTCAGGCAGGTTTGAGCCTCAGAAACCTGTTTCTATGTCAGGGTTGTATATACTTGTACTATAATGTTCCTTTCAGATACGTTAATTTACAATTCAGCAATAAACAGTATAGACCAAGCATTTTCCCCCCTTACTTTTCTTCTTCTTTCTCTCCTTATTTCCTTCCTTGTGTCTTAATTTGAAGTAAAAAGCTAAACAGAAAACCCACAGACAAGGACAATCGTACTGGGCCAACTTTAGGCCAGGGTAAAACCCACCAGTTGAAGGGCCCATACATTGCTGGATCTTAGGTTGCAATCCCAAGCACACTTATCCCACTCCCAAAATACTTGAACTCAGGGGCATCCAATTAAGTTGATGGGCAGTAGATTCAGGATGGACAAAAGGAAATACTTTTTTACACAGCAAGTAGTTAAAATGTGGAATTAACTACCAATGAATGTTGTGAAGGCCACAGGCATAGACAGTTTTACAAGGGGATTAAACAGATTCATGGAGGATAGGTCTATCAGTGGCTACTAGCCATGGTAACTAAAGGGAGCCTCCACATTCAGAGGCAGTAAACCTCTGAATACCAGTTCCAGGAGGCAACACGAGGGGAAAGCCTCCGGCACCATGCCCTGTTGCTGGACCTCCAGATGAATTGGTTGGCCACTGTGTGAGACAGGATGGTGGATGAGATGGACCCCTGGTCTGATGCAGCAGAGCTCTTCTTCTTTTTAAAATTTTTATTTGGTTTTAAAACATTGTAGGAAACTGCAGACCGGAAGGTCAGTAGTTCAGCAGTTCAAGACCCAAGTGCTGCAGGACGGAGTGAGCTCCCATCTCTGGTCCCAGCTCCTGCCAACCTAGCAGTTCAAAAGCAAGAAATTGCAAGTAGATAAATAGGTACCACCTAGGTGGGAAGATAACAGCATTCCATGCCCCTCGATGTCTAGTCATGCCAGTCACATGACCATGGAAACATCTTTGGACAGTGCTGGCTCTTCGGCTTGGAAACAGAGATGAGTACTGCATCCCTAGAGTCGTATCTGAATGGCTTTCGAGCAAGGGAAACCTTTACCTTTACCTTTACCTAGGAAAGGAAGGGCATAGGGAATGGGGTAGGACATATAGGGAAATTTCCATCAAGCATATATAATAGCTGTTATACATTTTCCATCTTAATTCTTTGTTTCCAAATCTCTTTCGTTTATATAATTACTAAAGCTAACGTCGATTAGTCAGGTTGCTAAAATTATGATTCCTGGGGGGGAAAAAATTCTTTACAGTTCAAGTTATCCCAGGTTTATAGTAATTATATTCATTGTTCCTGGTCTTCAGAATTTTTTTTCATCCAGTC